>JAPVLO010000049.1:27500-1227500 GCA_027257055.1 Cephalopachus bancanus
AGGACCTTAGAAACATGAGAAGCGAAGAGGTCAGTCACAAAGTACCTTAAACTGTGTGATTCCATTCACATACAAAGTCTAAAATAGGCACATCTGGCTGGGCTCGGTGGCACAGCCTGTAATCCCAGCACTTTGGGAGGCCGAGGCGAGTGGATTGCCTGAGCCCACGGGTTTGGGACCCCCCTGGGCAACTTGGCGAAACCTCGTCAAAGTTTCTTTTTTGTCTTTTTTGACTCTGACTCAAAAAAATAAAAATAAATAAATAAAATAAAATAGGCACATCTATAGAAAGACATAAAGTAGATTAGTGGCTGCTCAGGGCTCAGTCGGATGGAAGTTGGAAGTTCATGGCTAAAGGATATGAGGTTTTTTTTGGAAGGCAATGAAAATGATCTATAATTGACTGCAGCTTCGGATGCTTAACTGTAAATATACTAAAAAGTCATTGAATTGTGCACTTTTAAAATTATTCTTTTCCTTTTTTTCTCTTTTTCTTTCTTTTTAGAAACGGGGCTTAAGTATGTTGCCCAGTCTGGTCTAAAACTCCTGGGCTCAAGTGATCCTCCTGTTTTGGTCTCCCAAAGTGCTGGGATTACAGGCACAAACCATTGTGCCTGACTTGAATTGACTGTTTTATTTTATTTTTTTTTATTTATTTACTTTGAGTTGGAGTCTCACTCTGTCGCCCAGACTGGAGTGCAGTGACTGCTCCCGGCCACCACAGCCTCGACCTACTGGGCTCTGGCGATCCTTCCGCCTCAGCCTTCCAAGTAGCTGGAACTACAGGCGCGCGCTACCACACCCTGCTAATTTTTTGATTTATTGTGGAGATGAGGTCTCGCCAAGTATCCCAGGCGGGTCTCGAACCTGCGGGCTCAGGCAATCCACTCACCTCGGCCTCCCAAAGCGCTGGGATTACAGACTGAGCCATGAATTGACTATTTTAAATGAGTGAATTGTATAGCACATGAACTATATCTCAGTAAAGCTGTTTAAAAAAATGGTTTCCTGGTCAGGTGTGGTGGCTCACACCTATAATCCCAGCACTTTAGGAGGTGGAGGCAGGAGAATTGCTCGAACCCAGTAGTTCAAGACAAACCTGGGCAACATAGTGAGACTCCCATCTCTATTAAATTATATATATTATATATATTAAATTTTATATATATATATATAATGGTCTCCATACCACCCAAGACACTGACTTCTAGGGAGAGTTAGGGAATGGCCTAGCAGAGTGAGTCTAGAGTCTAGGGTAAAAGTCAGGCTGGCTAATCGGTCATGAGCCAGTTGAGGACCCAGGATGCTCTGCCCTCAACTCTGCCCCAGAGGGACTGCAACCTCCCTCATCCCTTCCTAAGGATTGCCCCCACCCATATAGACACAACTGACATCCCCATCACCAGCAGCAGACCCTGGGGAAGAGAAGGGGAAAGAGGAGAGGAGTGGAGGAGAAGAAAGGGGGAGGTGAGGCCTAAAGCCGCGATCACCTCTGAGTCTCCATCCTAGGGCTCATGCACCCCCAGGCCTATCTTCCCTCAGTCTCCTCTCATTCCCTGTTGACTCTGGAAGTCTCAACTCTAGAATAAGGAAGAGACTGGAGGAGGGGAGGAAGGAGATGGTCTCAGTTAAGCAGAGCTCAGCTGGGGCCGGGGTGTGGGAGGAATCCTGAGTGAGGAAAGGAAAGAGGTTGCTACAGAGGGATTGTTTAGAGGCGAGACCGATGGAGCCACAGAGGCAGGAGAGGGGGGCTCTCAGTTGGTCTTCCTCCCTTGAACGGGCAACGAGATCTGTTATAACAACTGAGCTGACAGGACTGGGTGCCTTTTTTTCTTTGAGTTGGAGTCTCACTCTGTCACCCAGGCTGGAGTGCAGTGGCACGCTCCCGGCCATCGCAGCCTCAACCTGCTGGGCTCAGCGATCCTTCCACCTCAGCCTTCCAAGCAGCCGGAGCTACAAGTGCCTGCTACCACGCCCGGCTAAGTTCTGATTTATTGTAGAGATGAGGTCTCACAAAGTTGCCGAACCCTCGGGCTCAGGCAATCCACTCACCTCAGCCTCCCAAAGTGCTGGGATTACAGGCCGAGCCTCCGAGCCCAGCCAGGACTGGGCGCCTTTGCTGCCAAGGTCACAGCGTGAGGGTGGGATGTGAAGTCTAACTGCAGTCCCAGGCTAGGTGTGTAACCCCACCCCGCATGGCCCCCTGAGGGGAAGCGTTTCTCCTTGGCCGAGGGGTAGTGGAGCCCATGCCATCTTTACTAACTAAGGGCATCCACAGATGATTTGTGACTGAGACTTTCTCTCTCCCTCTTTTTAAAATTTCTTTTATAATAGAGATGAGGTCTCACTATGTTGCTCAGGCTGGTCTTGAACTCCTGGCCTCAAGTGATTCTCTTGTCTCAGCCTTCCAAAGTGCTGGGATTACGGACGTGAGCCAGCACACCCTGCCTGAATTTATCTCTCGATATCCCTTACGCTTGCCACTCCCCAAACAAGCAGACCCATGCTCCTGTTCCTCACGAGTGTCCCCTTGGGACTTTCCCGGGTCCAGTAATGAGTCCCTGCTCTGCCAGTCCCACAAATTCCCAACACACCCACTCCCCACATCAAAACAGTTGCCAAGTCCTTCCCAGGAAAGTTTCCTCACAGGACCTGTTGCCACCATCAGTCTTAGACCAGGACCTCTAGACACCCTGGACCCCAAAGGATCTCTCTGGTTCATCACGTATGCCACCTCTGCCACATGCCACTCCAGCCTCCTTTGAGGGAGGTTTTGAATCCTTTATTTCTTCTGACACCTTCCAGGACATCGTTTTGCCAGCAGGGTAAAGCCAGTTGCCAAAGCCTCCTCCAGTCCTGGGCCTACTACCACCGGCACAAACCCATCCCCTGGACCCCTCCCGAGAGTTCCAGTCTGAGGGAGACATGCCCATACAACCAGCTCTCCCGAGCACTGCAGCCCAGGAGAGACAGTGCCCCGTCCCCACCCCCAGCAGTCTCCTCAATCCCCTCTCCCACGCCAGAGACCTGGGGATCTCCCTAGACCCCACCCCTCATCCACTATATTCCTCACGTGGTCACTCGTGCCGCCTTGGCGTCTCCTGCCCTCCTCCTCCATACTGCCCAGGATGAGATTGCCCCCTGCAGAACCACGTTGAGTGCAGAGTGTGTGGACGTGGAAGCCATGTGTCTCCTGACCAGTGAGGTTTCCTCCACGTACCACTTCATCTCCCCCTGCCTCGGCCTCTCCATCTGTGGAATGGGGTGATATTCTAAGGCGCTTGCAATGGCTTCTGGCACAAAACTTATTCAAAAAGTTTTCCTTAAGGAGCAAATATCTAGGCCAGAAGATAATTTCCTTTCTTCTAACCTCATCCCTCCCCACCAGTTCTTCACAGTGTTAGCTGAGATTTTTTTTTCTTCTTTTTTTTTTTTCAATTTGTGTCACTCTGTCACCCAGGCTGGAGTGCAGTGGCACACTCATGGACACTGCAGCCTCTAACTGCTGGGCTGGGGTAATCCTTCTGCCTCAACCTTCTAAGCAGCTGGGACTACAAGTATGCAACACACCCAGCTAATTTTTTTTTTTTTTTTTTTTTGAGTTGGAGTCTCCCTCTGTCGCCCAGACTGGAGTGCAGTGGCCGCTCCCGGCCACCGCAGCCTCGACCTGCTGGGCTCCGGCGATCCTTCTGCCCTCAGCCTTCCGAGTAGCCGGAACTACAAGCACACACTACCACGCCCGGCTAATTTTTGATTTATTGTAGAGACGAGGTCTCACCAAGTTGCCTGGGTAGGTCTCGGACCCACGGGCTCAGGCAATCCATTTGCCTTGGCCTCCCAAAATGCTGGGATGACAGGCATGAGCCACCATGCCCGGATTTAGCTGAGACTTTTTAAAATGCAGACCTTATTACAGATATCCCCCACACTCCCGATACTTTAGATGGCTCTCTCCTTGTTAGCAAGACAAACCCAAAGCAGGCTGCTGCTGCCATCTGACCCAGCACCTTCCTGCACAGGCTACCCTTGCTCCTCAGTGGTGTTGGACTGTTCCTACCGCCCTGCCGCTGCCTTGATTGTTCCTGATCCCAGGCACATACTGGGTACACTGGGAAAGTCCTGTTCGGCCCCCCAGTTCCTGCTCAAAGCCCCCTCCTCTGCGAAGCCTTCCCTGACACACACCAGCAGAGTCTGGGGCTGCCACAGTGTTCCACACTTTTGTTAGGACACCCATTACTAACTGTCCGCTCTGAGCTGACCTCTCTCCTCTCAATGGTGGAGGTTGGGACCACCTGTATGCCACTGGATTTTCTTTGTCTCATACAGACCCTGGCTCTCCAATAGGAACTCAAAAATGCTTTCTTCGCTTTCTGTTCTTGTTTTTGAGTTGAAGTCTCACTCTGTTGCCCAGACAGGAGTGTGGTAGCATACTCATGGCCACTGTAGCCTTAGCCTGCTGGGCTCAGGTGATTTTTCCGCCTCAGCCTTCCAAGTAGCTAGAACTATAGGTGTGTGCCACCACACCTGGCTAATTTTTCTTGATTTTTTGTAGATATGAGGTCTCATCCAGTTGCCCAGGCTGGTCTCAAACCCCTGAGCTCAGGCAATTCTCTCATCTCCGCCTCCCAAAGTGCTGGGATTACAAGTATGAGCCACTGTGCCTGGCCACTTTCTATTTTTTTAAGAGACGAGGTCTCACTCTGTAGCCCCGGCTGGAGTGCAGTGGTGTGACCATAACTCACTGTGGCCTTGACCTCCTGGGCTCAAGTGATCCTCCCACCTCAGCCTCTTGAGTAGGTGGTACTACAGACACACACCACAGTGCCTGGCTGAAAATATGCTTTCAATAAATGAATGAATGGTGTGGGGGCTCATGCCTGTAGTCTCAGCACTTTGGGAGATGGAGGCAAGAGGATTGCTTGATCCCAGGGGTTTGAGATCAGCCTGGGCAACTTGGTGAGACCTCGTCTCCACGATAAAGTAAAAAAAACTAATTGGGCGTGGTGGCGTGTACCTGTAGTTCCAGCAACTTGGAAGGCTGAGGCAGAAGGATCGCCTGAGCCCAGTAGGTCAAGGCTGCAGTGGCTGTGAGTGTGCTACTGCACTCCAGGCTGGACGACAGAGTGAAACTCCATTTCAATAAATAAATAAATAAAAACTAATGAAGAAATGTCTTGACTGCACTGTAGTAATTTTTTATGTGTTTTATCTCTCCTGCTCCCCCCCCCACTCCTAGTCCTGATTGTGTATTTTATTGTTTGCCTCTCTTTTTTTGAGTTGGAGTCTCACTCTGTCACCCAAGCTAGAGAGTGCAGTGGTACACTCACGGCCACCCCAGCATCAGCCTGCTGGGCTCTGCCGATCCTTCCACCTCAGTCTTCCAATATCATGATCACGTCCCAGCTACAGATGGAGAAACTGAGGCACAGAGAGGCAGAGCTCAGGGCCACATGCTCGGTGGGCAACAGAGTCCGGGCTCACATCTAGGCAGGCCAGCCATGGTGGCAGGGCCGAGGCTGTGTTGGAGAGAGGACAGGGAAGCCAGCAGACCTCAGTCCAGTCTTCCATCCATTTGACTAAAACATCTACGTAGCCTTCATGAAGTTGCTTCCCCTCGCAGGGCAGCTGGGAGGGGAGCTGAGGATGAATAAGGGTGTTGGAGGGCTGGGCTCGGTGGCTCAGCCTGTAATCCCAGCACTTTGGGAGGCCAAGGCGTGTGGATTGCCTGAGCCCACAGGTTCGAGGCCAGCCCAGGCAACTTGGTGAGACCTTGTCTCTACAATAAATCAAAAATTAGCTAGGCGTGGCAGCGTGTGTCTTGAGTTCCAGCTACTTGGAAGGCTGAGGAGGAAGAATTGCCTGAGTTCAGCAGGTTGACGCTGGGGTAGCTGTGAGAGTGTCACTGCATTCCAGCCTGGACAACAGAGTGAGAGTCTGAATGAAAAAAAAAGAAAGAGTGTTGGAAGGGGAGTTGGAGGGGTGGCTACATACCCGATCTAGCGGAGACTGTGCCCTGGGCGGTACCAGATTCAGCGTGTTAGCTCTGTGACCCTGCGAAGGTTGCTTCACCTCCCCAAGCCTCTGTTTCTTCTCTGTATAAAGAGACTGCTATATTCTACCTTGAAGGATGTTTTAGGATTAGATAATGCAACCTGTGTGAAAAAGTCTAGCATTTAGCAGGTGCTCAGAAAATGCTTGCTGCCTTTTCCCCTCTGCCCCAGCTGGTCAACTGGCACCTGTTGAGTTCCTGCTAGGATCACAGGGCCCCTGCTCTGTGTCACATATGCACCCCTCCATCACAGGACTTAATAGTGATCTTACTCAGGCCGGGCACAGTGACTCAAGCCTGTAATCCCAACACTTTGGGAGGCCGAGGCGAGAGGATTGCCTGAATCCAGGGGTTCAAGACCAGCCTGGGCAACTTGGTGAGACCTTGTCCCTATAATAAATCAAAAAAATTAGCCGGGTGTGGTGGTACATGTCTGTGGCTCCAGCTACTTGGAATGCTGAGATGGAAGGATCACCTGAGCCCAGTAGGTCGAGGCTGCGGTGCCGTGAGCATGCCACTGCACTCCAGACTGGGTGACAGAGTGAGATTCTTACTACCAAAAAAATTAGTGATATCACTCAACATATTGGGGCCATCTGTGTGCTTGTCCATCTCTGCCACTAGGTTTGAGCCCTGAAGAGTAAACCCTAGCTCATCTTAGGGATATTTTATGAGTTGGGCACTGAGGGTCAGAGGTGAAGGCACCCTTGCATGGAGTTCGGAGAGGACACTTCCCTACTATCCTCTCCAGGTTCAGCTTCATGGGCCACAGGGACAGGGAGAAGGTAGGGGACGGGGGAAGAGGCCACCAGGTGGGGTGGGACAGTCGGGGGAGATTATGAGGGGAGTGACTCCCATTTTCCCTGTTCTAAGCACAATCTGTTCCCCGGAGGAGAGGGGGAGGTGCACTGTGAATTTCTGGTTCTGGAAGAATTGGTATCAGGGAGCAGGGAAGAGGGTAGGTGGAGCCAGGATCTGGGAGTTCTTCCCCATCTTTTTGCCCTCTACTTTCCTCAGTGCTTTCTCTTCTCTCTTTTTTTTTTTTTGAGTTGGAGTCTCACTCTGTCACCCAGACTGGAGTGCAGTGGCACACTCACGGCCACCGCAGACTTGACCTGCTGGGCTCCGGCGATCCTTCCGCCTCAGCCTTCCTCTTCTAACCCAAGCCACCTGGGATTCTCTTAGAAATGTAGAGGGAGGCTTGGCGTAGTGGCACATGCCTGTAATCCCAGCACTTTGGAAGGCTGAGGTCGGAGGATTGCTTGAATCCTGGACTACACAGCAAGATTCTGTCTCTTAAAAAAAAAAAAGAAGCCGGGCTCGGTGGCTCAGCCTGTAATCCCACGCCTTTGGGAGGCTGAGGTGAGTGAATTGCCTGAGCCCGTGGGTTTGAGACTCGCCTGGGCAGTGAGACCTCATCTCTACAATAAATCAAAAAATCAGCCGGGCGTGGTAGCGCGCGCCTGTAATTCCGGCTACTTGGAAGGCTGAGGCGGAAGGATCGCCGGAGCCCAGCAGGTCGAGGCTGCGGTGGCCGGGAGCGGCCACTGCACTCCAGTCTGGGGAACAGAGTGAGACTCAACTCAAAAAAAAAAAAAAAAGAAGCCGGGCTCGGTGGCTCAGCCTGTAATCCTGTGCCTTTGGGAGGCTGAGGTGAGTGGATTGCCTGAGCCCGTGGGTTCGAGACCTGCCTGAGCAACTTGGCGAGGCCTCACCTCTACAATAAATCAAAATTAGCCGGGCGCGGTAGCGCGCGCCTGTAGTTCCAGCTACTTGGAAGGCTGAGGTGGAAGGATCGCTGGAGCCCAGCAGGTCGAGGCTGCGGTGGCTGGGAGCGGCCACTGCATTCCAGTCTGGGTGACAGAGTGGGACTCCAACTAAAAAAAAAAAGAAAGAAAGAAAGAAAGAAGGTTGGGCGCAGTGGCTTACTCCTATAATCCTAGCACTTTGGGAAGCCGAGGTGAGAGGATAGCCTGAGCTCACGGGTTCGAGCCCAGCCTGGGCAACTTGGTGAGACCTCACCTCTACAGTAAATAAAAAAATTAGCCGGGCATGGTGGCGCACACTTGTGGTTCCAGCTACTTGGAAGGCTGAGGCAGAAGGATCACGAGCCCAGCAGATTGAGGCTGCGGTGGCTGTGAGTGTGCCACTGTATTCCAGCCTGGGCAACAGAGTGAGACTCCGACAAAAAAAAAAAAGGAGGGAAGGAAGAAAGAAAGAAAGGTAAAGGAAGTCCCTTCATCCCCCTCAGACTATGGGACTATGATGAAAGGTGTGTGTGGATGTGTGTGTGTGTACATGCGCATGCGTGAATTGTGGGGAGGAGAAGATTATTTCTTTGTCTGAAGAGATTATGAAGGGGGATTAGGAGGGATAAACAGTGGAGCCTCTTCAGATGAAGAGAGTCCCAGGGAAGGTTGAACCCAGAGAGGTGAGAGTATTGAATACTCCTGTGTCACCCTTTGACCCTTACCTGCGAAGTCAGCCGGTCAGTAATGACTGTTCCCATCGGAGCTGGGTGGAAGCAGGGCCTCCCCAGAGGTTAAGTCAGAGGTTCTCCATGGGGTGATTATGTCCCCAGGGAACACCTGGTGGTGTCTAAAGGCATTTTTGAGTGTCATAACCGGGATAGGGGACCTACTGGCATCTAGAGGGCAGAGGAAAGGGATGAGGCTAAACAAAGGGTGTCGGGCTCTCCTGGGATGCCGTTGTCCATCCAAGGAAACTGGAGCGCATCAAAGGGCAGCCCAAGGCCATGAAGGTTTGAGTTTACTTTCCTGGTCCCACTTCCCTGGAGCCTCCTGTTTCCTGCTCATTACCCAGCCCAAGGAGTCACTTCTCACTGTCCGAACCCCAAATCCTGCTTAAAACCTGCATAATCAGTCCCCAGAGTCTGAGCTCCTTACTCAGCTTGGACAGGGAGGAAGGACTCACAGCTATACACACCACCACAGTTGTCATCGAAAATGTTTCAGCTGGGCTCATGCTTGTAATCCTAGCATTCTGGGAAGCTGAGGTAGGAGGATGGCTTGAGCCCAGGAGTTTAAGACCAGCCTGGGCAACATAGCGACACCTTGTCTCTACAAAAAATTTAAAAATTAGCCAGGCATGGTGGCATACACGTGTTGTCCCAGCTACTTAGGAGGCTGAGGTGGAAGGATCGTTTGAGTCCAGGAGGTCAAAACTGCAGTAAGCTATGATTGTGCCCATTGCACTCCAGCCTGGGTGACAGGGTGAGACCCCCAATACAAAAAAAAAAAAGAGGGTGGCCAATCCAAGCCCTGTCACTTGGGCTCAGGGTGTGGGCAAGTTGAGACAGACAGATCAAGGTAGACTGTGGAAAACGCAGGTAGATGGCCAGAGCAATATGGTGGTCTCCCTTATCTGTGGGGGTTACCTTCCAACACCCCCAGTGGGCCCCCAAAACACAGGTAGTACCAAACCTCATATATTCTATGTCTTTCCTATACATACACAGCTATGATTAATTTATATATTAGGCACAGTAAGAGATTAACCACAATAGCTAATAATAAACTAGACCAATGATAACCATATGCTGTAATATTAATAATAACTTCATGTGAATGTGTCCACTGTCTCTCAACATATCTTAGTATTTTCAGACCACAGTTGACTGCCAATAACTGAAACCCTGAAAAGCCAAACCAAGGATGGGGAGTGACTTCTGTGTATTACAGGCATGGATGCATGGGAAGCTTTCAGTCTCAGGTGCACAGCCTATCTCCACCATCAGATTGGGGACATGTAGGTTTTTAAAAACGGAATCTATTTTATTTTGTTAATTGATAAAAACTGTATATGTTTGTCATGTACTACCGTTTTTAATTGATAAAAACTGTATATGTTTGTCATGTACTACCGTTTTTAATTGATAAAAACTGTATATGTTTGTCGTGTTCTGTAATATATATATGTTTTGAAATAATTAGCTCAACCGAGCTAATTAACATCTGCATGACCTCACATACTCATTTTTTTGTAGTGAAAAGACTTAACAGCTTCTCTTTCAGTGATTTGCAAAACACAATGCTTTGTTAATTAGGAGACCTAGCTGGGCTCTGTGGCTCAGCCTGTAATCCCGTGCTTTGGGAGGCTGAGGTGAGTGGATTTGCCTGAGCCTGAGGGTTCGAGACCCACCTGGGCAACTTGGTGAGCCCTCATCTCTACAATAAACAAAAAAAATTAGCCGGGCGTGGTAGCACACGCCTGTAGTTCCAGCTCCTTGGAAGGCTGAGGCTGAAGGATCGCCGGAGCCCAGCAGGTCGAGGCTGTGGTGACCTGGAGCGTGCTACTGCACTCCAGTCTGGGCGACAGAGTGAGACTCCAACTCAAAAAAAAAAAAAATTAGGTGACCTGTAGATTTATGGACAGCTCGATTTCCAGAGCTGGAAGGAAACTAAGATGATGTCTCAGGGAACTTCTCCAATTCTTTTCTTTTTGAGATGGGTTCTTGATATATTGCCCAGCCTGCTCACAAACTTCTGGGTTTAAAGAACAAGGATTGGGTTTAGGGTCTCTTGTTAGGCCTAGACTTCCTGGGATCAGGTAAACAGTGAGGGCCTGCGAAGCTGGGAGACTGGGTCTGGAGACCAACGGCCTCAGAGAACCCTTACAGGGCAACCAGCTGCCCCCTCCCGGGCTGAGGATGAGGGACAGGGCTGAACCCTTCTACTGGCCAAGGTTGGCTGCCCTCTGACCACCTCAGTCCCCAGAGGAAACATAGCCTCCCCTTCCCTCAGAGTCCACTCTTCCCAGCTCCTGAAGTGCAGTCCCAGGCTTGCCTCAGGTAGGCCTGCCGCTGCCATCTTGCTGGGATCTAATCCTCATACAAACCCTTTGCCCATAGACCATGACACTGGGATGGCCAGCCCCTTTCTCCAAAACCCCAGTGGAGAGAAGGGGGGAGGATTCCTGCCCTGCCTTTCACCCAGAGACCTACTTTCCAAACAGTCTGAGGGAGCATCCAGACTTGGGGAGCACCCAGTCTGATGGAAGAGTTACAGTCCTCACCCTCCGGGGCACCCTGTTCGGTGGACACAGCCTCTTCTCTGGGGAAAGGCCCGAGACTGCAGGGGTCGCAGATGTGAAACACCCATCAGAGCTTACCTGGGGAGTACAGCATGCTGGTGGCCAGCTCGGAGCTTGACAGTTGAAGGTTGAGGGGGTGGGAGGAGAGACCCTCCCCCCCAGAACTCTCTACTTGCAGTGGGATTCCTAGGTCACTGGCCTGTTTAACAGCTGCCCTCCCCTTCCCTCCTTCCCAACTCTCACTGCCAGAAACCCAGCCCCTCCCATGGGGCCAGTCCCAGTCCTCCAGCAGAGGACCACCCTGTTTGGGGACAGAGGACCCCCATCCTGGGTGGCCTCCGTCAGCCTGACTGTCCTCACCCTGTCATTCAATCAGGGCAGGCCCAAGTCCCTTTCTTTCAGCCCAAAGCTTCCAGGAAAGGGTTGTGCCTGACACACCAACCTGATCTTTCTGTCAAAACGGATTGCCGGAGCCCAGCAGGTCAAGGCTGAGGTGGCCGCTCCCAGCCACTGCACTCCAGTCTGGGCGACAGAGTGAGACTCCAACTCAAAAAAAAAAAAAAAAAAAAAAAAGTCTTCATTTCCAAAGCGCCTTCCCCACTGATGTGGCGTCCTCCCTGTGTATCTGTGTCTCCACATGGCACCCTCCTCTGTGTCTCCTTCTCTTTCTACCTCTTTTTTATTTTTTTGAGTTGGGGGTCTCACTCTGTCGTCCAGGCTGGATGCAGTGGCATGCTCCCGGCTATTGCAGCCTCGACCTGCTGGGCTCAGGCCGTCTTTCTGCCTCAGTCTTCCAAATAGCTGGAACCACAGGTGTGTGCTACACATCCAGGTAATTTTTTGATTTATTGTAGAGATGAAGGTCTTGCCAAGTTGCCCAGGTTGGTCTCGAACCTGTGGGCTCAGGTAATCCTCTCACCTTGGCCTCCCAAAGTGCTGGGAGCCACTGCACCTGTCCAGACCTCATCTTAAATTAACAAATTATATCTGCAAAGACTCTATTTCCAAATAAAGTCACAGTCTCGTGTACTGAGGGAGAGGACTTCCACATATCTTTTTGGGAGACGCAATTCAACCCACAACATTCTCCCAATGGGCTGCAGTCTGGCATGGTTAGGCCGCTGGTCTGAGTATGTCCTGTCTCTTCATGGAAAAGGAGATTGCTTTAAGCTGGGGACTCTGTTTCAGAGCATAGTCTTCACCAGCGTGTACGATTGTTCAGGACAGGGACTGTCGAGGTCACCCCAGTGCCCCTCAGCCCTGCCTGTCATTAATCAGGCACAGAGCAGGCACTCAGGCAACTGGCCGGAATCACAGAGCCTATTCCAAGCTCCAAGACAAGCTGACCGTGGGCAAGTCCTCCCCTACTCTCCTTTCTGTATCTCGATGTCCTCAACTACAAGAATATATACATGTATATTTTAGAGACAGGGTTTCACTCTGTTGCCCAGGCTAGACTGCAGTGGTTTAATCATAGTTCACGGTGGCCTCAAATTCCAGGGCCCAAGTGATCCCCCTGTCTTACCCTCCCAAGTAGCTGGAATTACTGGCACATGCCACCATGCCTGGCTAAGAATACTAGTTTATTAAGTTCTTGTTATGTGCCAAACATTGGGTCAAGAACTTTCTACTTATTTAATCCTTTAAACAGCTCTAGGCATGGTATTGTTATTCTCATTTTTTAGATGGGGAAGGTGGGGTCCAGAGGCCGCACAGCTGGTAAGTGGCCAGGTCAGGATTTGAACCCGAAACCTCAGTTTTTGTTTGTTTTTTTTTTGAGTTGGAGTCTCACTCTGTTGCTCAGGCTGGAGTGCAGTGGCACACTCACGGCCACCCCAGCGTCACCCTGCTGGGTGCCAGTGATCCTTCCACCTCAGCCCTCCAAGTAGCCAGAACTACAGGCACACGCTACCACACCCAGCTAATTTTTGATTTATTGTAGAGATGAGGTCTCGCCAAGTTGCCCGGGCTGGTCTTGAACCCGCGGGCTCAGGCAATCCACATGCCTCGGCCTCCTAAAGTGCTGAGATTACAGGTTGAGCCACCAAGCCCGACCAAACGTCAGCTCTTATCCATTATTTTCCGCTGCCTCCAGCTGTAAAAAGGAAGTGGACTTTGGGGGTCCTGTTTCCTCACTTCCCCTTTCTATGAATCTACCCTTTGCACTCTTGGCTCTCTCAAATTGTGATCGGCCCCTGCCCTGAACTCTGACGAGGCACTGGGGCAGGGTGGTGGGCAGGGGTGTCTCTTCTGATGCCCTCCCACCTGGGGAAGGGCTCTTCTTGGGTCCTTTGCTGTGTGTGCCCAGTGGGCATTATCTAGATCTGGGTCTGTCCAGGCCACGCTGTGCAGACAACAGCCCTTGCCAGACAGTGGGGCGTCTGCCCAACCACACAGAAAACAGGCTTCAGGCACACCAGGTGTCTTCACACGGCCAAAGGGCTTTTTTCAAAGCCGTGCCAATTTCTACCCACTCCCTAGCTGGCACTCTGCTCCCTCACCTTGGCCTGGCAGCGCCCCCAACCCCAGGACTTTGGGGACTCCACCAGGGAGGTCATGTTTCACGAGGCTACAGACCTGACATACATGTGGAGGCTGAGGCCAGGACCAAGGCCCAGACCTCTCTGCCGTCGCTGGCCACCTCCTCCCATAGGCTGGGCTTGGGCGCTCCTGCCCCTTGCTGGTGCCAGCAATCTTCATCAGGGTTGCTGCATCTGCCGCTCCTCCGTTGTGGTTTCTTGTTGACTCTCTACAGGCCTTTGTGGCACTTGTTTCTCCCTCCCCTGGGGTCTCTTCTCCCTCCTGGGAGTTCCCTTTATTTTTTTTCCGCGGTATTGCATAGTGAGTTAGTGAAAGAATCAGGACTGGAACACAGGCCTCCTGGCTCTTGCTGTACACACAATATGAAGGGAGTTCCAAAAAACCCGGAATTATCTTTGGGAGGGCAGGCCCCTTGTAGTACAGGCTACCCCACTAGTAAGTTTCCTAGGAGCCCATAGGTGTTACTGAACCAGTTAGTATTGTTGTGAGAGGCTATGTCTAGCTTCAGTGAAAATTTTTTTGGAGATTTTTTTCAGTGCATTTGCCCATTTCATGACAGGCAATTTACAAGCTCAGGAGGGGCTTTGTCCTGGACCAGCACATGGGTTTTGCATGGCCTTTCTTCCTTGAATCTGTCCTGCATGTCCTCTCTCCCCCAGCTTTGAGCTGAGACCTCTTTTCCCGATTGTCGTGAATTCCAGAGACCCTCAGGGATTCAGGGGATGGGTGGGACAGAGGGGGCGGGGCTGGTGTGGTGGCCACTTAGCACAGGGGCCCTTCCTGCCTGAGACCCCTCTGAAGCCTTTCCCCTGGCCTTACGCTCTCTTCTCCCTGCTGGAGGCTACACAAGAAGTCCTTGCCCTGGGTCTTGTAGGGACCCTGAAGGGGCCCTGTGAACCCACAGGAAGATGGAGAGGCCCAGCCCACGTGACCAGGGCGGCAGCACGAGTCAGACACCCACTTCAGAACTTTTCTCTTCGTTTTTATTTTAAAGGAAAAAAAAAACAAACAGTGCAAAACCCCACTTTTCCAGTGTCAGCCTTGCCCACCCCCACCCCCAGGTCACCCCCCGCCGTTTGGGGCCTGATTCCTCCTCCCACTCAGATCCCCTCCCCTCTCATGCATCCCAGAGGGGCTGGAGGTTCCACTTCCCTGGAGGGCCAGATCCCAGGGGGAACTGGAGGGAGGAAAGAACTGGGGGGGCCAGTCCCTGATCCGCCTGCCCCCCCCCAGTCTCCAACCATGGCACCAGGTACCCCTCTTGGCTCTCATTAACCCTTTCTTGGCCACACTATTAGCTGGGGGGGGGTACTGATCTGGGGGAACTCCCTCCATACCCCACTTTGCCCCGGGGCCGGCTCGGGGCGCTCCTCACTGAGGCTGGGGGGCTCCCTCCCTCCATCACGGGGGGAGAGTGGCGAAATCCCCAGCTTTAAATACCTTAATGAAAGCAGGGGACGGGAGAGGAAGGGGCTTTAGATCTAATAAATTATTAGCGTTTTAGTGTCCGTGGGGGTGGGGGTGGGGTAGGGCAGGGCGTGGCCTCCAGGGCCCCCCTCCCCTTACTGGTGAATCTCATTCTCTATGAGGCTGTCCTCGCAAGACTGGAAGTCTGTGTCCGTGAGGCCATCGGGCGGCATCAGCAACTCCTCATCTTGGGACGAGGACGATGGGGGCTCGTCCCCTGAGCTCCCAGGAGCCCCATCCCCATCCCCGTCCACCTCTGAGTCCTGCAGCACCTGAGCGATGTATCTCTGGAGGGGGAGAGGAGCAGGGGTGAGGGAGACAGCTGCCCCTCGTGGTTTGGGGGGACCGGGGAATCCCAGGGCTTGTGGGACAGCAGGGCAGGAAGGGTGCTGGGAATAGCAGCAACCTGCCCAGGACGGGGGCAGCCCTCCAGCGAGGCCCAATCTCTCCCCACCCCAGGGTCAGAACAGGCATTCTTTTTTGCACTAACGGGACATCCAGCTTTGGGCCTGAGTCTCAGTCAGAGGTCCCTCCCTACCCTTGGCCATGGGGCAGGGCACTCACCGCAGATTTGGGGACAGCAGCAGCAGTGGGGGGCCGCCCATTGCTTCTGGGGTCCACGGTATCTGTCTCCGTGTGCTCAATCTTGAGGGATCCGGAATGAGTCAGGGGAGTTGGGACAGGTCTCGGCCCCCATCATGGCCCCACACCCTCTGGGCACCGGTCGGCCCTGCCCTTGGCCCTCCCCATCCTGGCAAGCTCCCCTCTCTGTGCTCTCTCGAGCTCCTGCCCGAAGCCATCACCCAGCTACCCTTGCCCACCTTGTAGTTGTGGGCACTGAGGTATTTGAAGTGTCCGAAGCAGACATGGCAGAGACAGATGACGATGGTGATGACCAGGACCACGAACGTGAACATGGACGTGGGGGCGAGGAACCCTGGTGTTGGGGGGCAAAGAGCGGAGCTGCAACCTCTCCTTGGGGCTCCTGGGGCCTCACGCCCAGCCTTTGCTACCCGCTGAATGTGCGTCTGCGCTCCCACATTCTCAGCCTCCCCTGGGCCCCTCGCTTGCCACCCCCAGCCACTGGGCCCCTCCCGTGGCCTGCTCTGCCTGAACTCTGGATGGAGCCCCTCCGCCCTGGCCCTCACCCGTGCGCATGGTGGAGAAGAAGAGAAGCCAGAAGAGGCAGAGGATGGGCGCGGCCACCACCTGGTTCACAGCCCCCGAGTGGATCTTCTTGTCCAGCTTGGCCGGCAGGTAGGCGTAGTAGAGATTGTACCTGTCTACCAGGTGCTTCAGCAGCATGTACATGAGCCCTGGGAGAAGCCACACGGCTCTGACCTCGGAACCAGCGCCACTGGACCTTGGTGTGTCCTTCCAGGATGGCTGGAGGGTCAGCCCCTCCTCCTGCCCGGGCTCCAGGACAGGATGACACCCCATGTCCCCAGCAAAACCATCGAGCTTCAGTTTCCGCCACTGCAGCCCCTTCCCTTACTCTGCGGCCCCGTTAGGGAGCCTACTATTAGAAATTCTCTCTCTGGACCAGCAAGCACCCTCTTGAAGCCCTCATTGTTTTGTTCTATCCCTGTCCCTAAGCAGATGAGTAGATGTTAAGCGAGTGCTATTTCCCTGAAGGCTGAGGGGACAGGAGTTTCCTGGAGGTCAAGGAAGTCAGTTTGGGAGTCTGGAGCCTTCAGTAACCAGGGAGGGTGTTAAGGGGTTAGGATGTTATTAAGGGGAAAACATAGGCTGCTAGCGGGAGCAATGGTTGCAGAGCAACTTTGTTAAACTTCTTCAGAGAGCAAGACAGACTTGCCCAAGTCACAAGCTGAGTTATAGCAGGATACCTCCTTGATTGGAAGGGTCCACCCCCTCCCTGGAGTCCAGACGTCTTTCCTGAGTTTATAGGGCAGTGTACAACTGTGCTCATGTGTAGGAGCGTATGTATGTATGAACATGTCAGCGGGTACGTGATGTGTGTCTAAGCATGCCCAGCTAAGGAAGCATCGGTGTGGGTGGGAATGGCCATGTTGGGGCAACTTTGCCCAGGGGCCAGCAGGCTGGCTGGGTCCTGCCCGAGCTGGGATGGCTCTCCCCCTCCTCCCCCCAAGGCCGGGCCCCAGAGTGAGCCAGGTACCAGGCGGGAGGCCTGATGGGCCGGTCTCCCAGCCGGGGCCCTGTCCACCCGGGGTGGCCTGCCTTCCTAGAGTGGAGTAGGTGGGGTCCTGGGTCCCCCCGAGCAGGGCCCAGGTCCCGGCGCGGCGGTGCCTACCGAAGGGCACGATGATGGGGCAGGTGATACTGTAGGTCATGACCACCGTGAAGACGCACATCATCCAGGCGTAGGCTGCGCCAAACTGGAACTCGTAGGCCTGATGCTGGGGGGGAGACGGGCAGGAGGGTGGCTCAGGGGGGAGGGACAGGGTAGGTGGGAAGGGAAAGGGGGCCAGGACCTCTGGGGCCAGGAAAGAAGCCATGGGGCTGAGGGCTCTAAATGTCTGGTGGAGTGGGGGGGTGGGGCGGGGCAGATGCAGAGAGGGGCTGTGGCTGAGGAGGGGTCAGGGCAGGTGCAGTGCTGGGGCACAGGGAGGGGCCTTCAAGGGACTGGGGGCTGGCAGGTGAGGAGGAGTTGGGTGGGCTTGGGAATGGGATGCCCCGAGCCCCCTTGTTGAGTTAGGACGGACGGACCCTAGCTCTAGGGACCCAGATCTCCCCAACTCCATCACAGAACACCGTTGTCAGGACTAGCAGGGGTCTCTGGGTTATCTACATCCACCCATCGTGGGAAAACTGAGGCCCCAGATATGGGAAGGAGATGTCCCAGGACCACCGAACTGGACTCCCCAAGTCCCAGACCCCCGAGCCCGCCACCCTAGCCCGACGACTGTTGTTTCTGTCTGGGCCACCAGGGGGCGCTGTGCGGGCCGCTGTGCCCCCGGTGGCCGTACCCGCTTCACGTTGCGCCTCTCGGCGGCCGAGCGCGCCAGGCAGAGCCGGATCATGTACATGAGCAGGCCTGGGATGCGCAGCAGGTCCATCGCGTTGCCGATAAAGGCTGAGGCAATGACGTAGTTCACGAAGAAGGCGCCGTTGTCTGGCAGGAACACGCACCTGCGGGCACCAGGTGCTCCAGCACTGCAACCCTGGGGTGACCCGGTGGCTGCCTGCCCACCGTCCGCATGACAGCACACCATGCCTTCACCCCCACGTGCTTCCTCCGTGTGGACACCCCCGACACAGCCCCTCAAGCACTTGTGCCCCAGCCCTCCCCCCAGTGTGAACCCCAGAGACAGGTGGCAGAGTGTCGATGGACACCTCCCCAGTAACTCTCAAAGTGTGAGCCCAGAGGTGCCCTCGGAACCTGTACCCCGTAAAGACCCATGGAGGGAGTGCCCAAGACTGCCTAAGAGCCCTAGAATGTTCAGGGTTGACTACCAGGATCTCCATTAGACACCCTGTGAAACCCTCAAAGACCTCGAAGGGTGTGAGTTCTGGAACACCCAGAAGGTTCCCCTCTTAGACATTCACACAGAGTGACCCCCAGAGGATGAGTCTCAGACACCTCCCTCAGACATCTTTGGGGGGGGGAGCCCAGGAGTCTTTGTCAATGCCTGAGGTGTTCCAAGTGCGGGACCAAGATCACCACAGATGGTCTAGAGCGAGACTCCTAGAGTGTGTGCCCCTATATGCTGCCAGGATATGAGCCCCCAATACACCCTCACAGGGATTCCCAGGGAAGATGTCCCATGAAAAACTCCATAGCCACATCCCTGGATGAGTGCCTTAAACTGTAGCGACACTCCCAGAACTTGTGTGCATAAACGCCTCAAAGGGTGAGCCCCACGGCCTCCCGAGCTGCTCCCAGAGTTGTAAGGCCAGGAGCCTTCCATTGCTACCCCAAGATATAGGATCAAGAGACCTTGAGGGATACCCCTAGTAGCCCCCAGGTCACTCCCTCAGTATGACCAACATCCCACTACAGATACTTCCCAACCCTCCCAAGTCACACTCCAGACTCCCACAGTCGGTCCCAGATGATGAGCGCAAGAAGCCCCCATAGAGAACCCCCCCTCCCAAGTATGGGCCCCAGAGCCCCAAGTACCCCTTAAGGGTGATCGCAGCATCCAGGCAGGCTACCAGGGAGTGAGCCCCACACAGACCCCAGGGACTTCTTCATGTACACATCTGAGACCCCTGGGTGTCTGCCTTGGGAGGATCCTGCCAGTCACGTGCTGCCAGCCCCCGCCTCCCTGTTCCGGGGTCAGAAGCCTTGCTGCACCTTGCCACGGGGCTGGCAGCGCCTCTCAGGTACACCCGCCCCTGGCCATCTGGTTTCTTCCCCAAGGGCCCCATCACTCACTCAAACCGAATAGCTGCCTCAGCCAAGAATTTCTTATCAAAGAGCCAGCGGAAGAAGAGGTCCAGGCTGGAAGGGAGAGGAGGGGAAGGGGCTGCAGTGGGGCAGAACACCGGGGGAGGGAGCCCCTGTGAGCTGACAGGGAGACGGCCAGACATGGGGCGGGTAACACAGTCTGGGGATGGCCGGGCCCCTAGTCTTGTGCCCCTCACTTGTGGGGTTGGGAGGAGCCTAAGCTGCTCCCTTCCCTTTCCCGCAATCCCCCACCCTGTCCCACGCCCGAGACTCACCTGCTCAGTCCCAGTGAGGGCAGGAGCAGCACCATGAAGATGAGGAAGGTGTAGCACTTATGCATGGTGGTCCTGTTCTCCCCAGAGCTGGCAGGCAGGGGCAGGGGACAGGTGGGGGTCAGGTGAGCCCAGCCCCCCACCTGCTCCCCCAAGCAGGACAGCGTGTGCTTCCCGAGGTGAGGGTGCTAGGCACCACCCCTTCTCTGGGACTGCCTGGGGCTCCCAATGGGGCTGAGTACACCCTGAGGGAAGGCTGTGCGGGATGTGTGGGACATGGGGGCATCTCACCGTGTCCAGTGGGCTTCGAAAAAGGCCGAGTAGTAGACGATGGTGGGCAGCAGGGCGGAGAAGCACCACAGCAACAGGGTGGGGAAGAACTGGGTGATGATGGGGTTCTGCAAGGGCACGGGTGGGGCATCAGGCGGGCCCAGCTGTGTCTACCTGCCTCCCCGGATGAAGCCCTGGGCCCCACAGCTCTCAGCACCGCGTCAGACGCCTAGAACATCTGGAGGGCCAGGGGTGAGGGAGGGAGCCAGGGCCATACGTACAACCTCAGGGTGGATAACAGTGCTAGCACTTGCTAAACACCTACTGTGTGCCAAGTACTGTTCATGTGCTTTCTGTGTTTGTTTGTTTTTTGAGTCGGAGTCTCACTCTGTCGCCCAGGCTAGAGTGCAGTGGCATACTCATGGCTACTGTAGCCTCGACCTGCTGGGCTCAGGTGATCCTTCTACCTCAGCCTTCCAAGTAGTTGGGACTACAGGCATGTGCCACCACACCCAGCTGCTTTCCACGTATTAATCCTCATAACAATTATACTGCCCCATTGGACAGATGACTAAACCGAGGCAAGAAGACATTCAACAGCTTCCCCAGCTAGAAAGGAGTGGGGTCGGGATGTGATCCCAAGCAGTCTAGGTCTTATCTATTATGCTATTACCTCTCACAGTGATTTTCTTTTACTTTTTCTTCTTTTTTGAGCCGGGGTCTCACCATTTTGTTGCCCAGGCTGGAGGGCAGTGGCACAATCATGGCTCACCACAGCCTCGACCTCTTGGGCTCAGGTGATCCTGCGCCTCAACCTCTCAAGTAGCTGGGATTACAGGCACAAGCAACCACAGCCGGCTAATTTTTAAAAGTTTTTTGTAGAGACAATGTCATGCTACACTGCCCAGACTGGTCTAGAATGCCTGTGCTCAAGCAGTCCTCCCGCCTTGGCCTCCCAGAGTGCCAGGATCACAGGCATGAGCCGCGGCGCCATGCCTCATGGTGATTTTCAAGCTGTTCTCCTTCGAACTCTGAGGTTCCAAGGAGACGTGCTGTGTGTATGTGGGAGGGTGAGGGAGACCAGACAGACGTGGGTCACTCTACTGTCCTCTGAACAGCCTTGCTTTTCCACATTGTGTTCCATGTGATAAATGCATCAGAACCTAGTTCTGAAAGCCAATAGCCTAGTCTAACCCTTCCACCTTTCAGCTGGAGAGACTGAGTGATAAGGAAAAGGGACTTTTCAGAGGTCAGGACTGGATCCAGGCCCTCTTTCTTCCCTGGGTGTTTCTCTAGGACTCGCAAGCCCAAGGGGCCTCTCCAAGGAGAAGGTGGTGGGGACCCCAAAGGAAGTGCACAGAGGGTTTTGCAGCCCACGTGGGGCTGGGCTGGACCAGGCAGACCAGGAGCTGGCCTGGGCAGGGAGGGAGGGACTGAGGCCTGGCCTCTGCGTGTCATGACCCCACATAGGAGGGGCACGGGCCTCACGTTGAGGTATTCCACGGGCTTGGTAACGTTGAACTTGTCCATGGTGGTGATGATGATGGCCGGGGTGGTGAGGAAGAAGAGGAGGATGAAGAGGACAACATTGATGACCAGGCAGCGCAGCCACCAGATGAAGCCCCGGATGGAGAGGTGCTCCCTGGGAAGGCAGGGAGGGGTCACTCGGGGACCAGGGGCACAACCAGCTCCCAGCAACACCAGGCCTTCCCTCTCCGCCCCACACACTGAGCCCCCTCCAGGCCCCGAGAAGCCTGCCCCACCAGCCCTGTTGGCTCACCAGTAGATGTTCTGGGGGTCAGGGGCATAGGACACGGTCCAGTTGGAGATATGGAGAGACTCGCTGCAGGATGAGGCACGGGGCTCCCCACGGCAGGCACAGCCCTGGCACTTACACACGTTGAAGTCCTTCAGGATGCTGGGGAGGTGGGTGCCGGTTACCTCGGACCCAGATGGGGGCCCGTGAGCACAAGGGCCTGGGAGCCCTGTCGGGCTGCTTGGGGTGAGAGTTGGGGGGTGGGCAGGCGGGGCTCACTCACATGGCGGTGATGGTCTCGTTGTGGAAGGTGACGAAGGCCATGCCAAGAGGTTTCTCGTTCACCTTCTCCTTCTCCCGCTTGTAGTCTTCCTTCAGCTTCTGCTCCAGCTTTGTGTAGTACTCGATGGCCTCCACCTGTGGGAGGCAAGGGACAAGGCCTGGTGAGAGAGCGGGGTGGGTGCCTGCGCACCTGGCCTAAGCTTTTTATAGGTATCAGCTTGCTGAATCATCACAACACCCTCACGAAGCGGGCCTGATTAGGGGTCTGGGCGGAGCTCACTCCCTGGTAACCCGCCTGGATGCTGAGATCACTCTCAAGGAGTATTTGGGGCTCTGGGGCCCACACTCGGGGAGTCTCTATGGGGGCTTCTTGGGCTCATAATCTGGAACTGACTACGGGAGTCTGGAGTGTGACTTGGGAGGTCTGGGGAAGGAAACAGAGGCACAGAGCAGTTAAGCAACTTCCCCAAGGACCCGGAGTGAGCCCAACGCCGACCTTCCAGCCGACCTCTTCTAATTTCAAGGGGACACTGAGCCTCCGAGGACTCCCGGGACAGGTGGGGACTCGCCAAGGGAGAGTGCCAGCGGTGCCTTCCCAGAGCCGTCAGGGGCTCCCAGAGCCCAGCAGCTGGCCTACACACTACCTGCTCACAGCCTCGAACCACACAGCAGCAGAGGTGGCCGCAGGGCTTGGGGTTGATCATGGTGGGCACATTCTCCTTGCTCTGAAGGTTGGTGAAGTAGAGCTTTCCCCGCTCCGCCTTCTTCCTGTGGGACCCAAGTGCCCATCACTCACTGTCCGGCTGAGGCTGGGGCTAGCTCAGCAGCGGGGCCATCTAGCCCATTCTCCAAGGGCGGGGGCTGTCTTGTTCTTGAATTTCTTTAGGTCCCATGGTTCAGATACGTCCCACCCCAGGGTCTCCCTACCCACCCACCGAGGGCCAGAAGTTCTTCTTATAGCCTGGCCTAAATTTCTCATACAGTAGCCTCCAGGCCCTGCTCATTCCAGGGTTGAATTGATAGGCACCCAGGGGCTGGATGAAAAACCCATGGTCAGGAGGCATCTGGAGGAAAGCCAGGCTCCTGTGTGGCAGCGTGATGCCCTCCACATGGGTGGGGCCCCCAGCCCTTTACCTTTCAGCATCGAGGAACATGAGGCGGGCCACGTTGTAGCATGGGCGGGCTTCGAGGACCGTGCAGTTGGGGTAGGCCTCCCTGGAACACAGGCCTCTATCGTCTTGTGCAGAGACCCCAGCCATCCGCCCCCAACTTTCACCCATGACCCCACCACCTTAAAGAAGCACGCCCCCTCAGGGCCGGGTTCGGTGGCTCAGCCTGGAATCCCAGCACTTTGGGAGGCTGAGGCAAGTGGATTGCCTGAGCCCGTGGGTTCGAGACCCACCTGGGGAACTTGGCGAGCCCTAGTCTCTATAATAAATAAAGAATGAGCCGGCCGTGGTAGCGCAGGCCTGTAGTTCTGGTTACTCGGAAGGCTGAGGCGGAAGGATCGCCGGAGCCCAGCAGGTTGAGGCTGCGGTGACCGGGAGTGGCCACTGCACTCCAGTCTGGGTGACAGAGTGAGACTCCAACTCAAAAAAAAAAAAAAGGAAACGCGTCCCTGATTCAAGCTGCTTCTTTCTCAGTCTACAGAAACGAGAGTTCCCCAGGAGGATGGCTTTGAAGTTCCTCCTCACGCTGACCTGAGTGGGGAGCAGGTGCTTGATGCCCGGGAACTGTGAGTGTGGTGGGGAGGGGCTGATGAACCTGGATGTGTGGGGACACCCCGTGTGGGGCTGAGGCAGCTCCAGAAGACCCAGCCACAGTCCAGTCCTCAGCCTTGACCACGGACTGACCCCAACCAACCCACAGCCCAGTCTACAGAATGATCTCTAACTCTGACCCGAGACAGATGAGGGATTGATCCTGAACCTTGACCAGGGTGAGACTGACCTCTCACCCTGGCCAAAGACTAACCCTTAGCTCCACCCCAAAGTTACCCTAACCTAGACCCAAGACTGAACTTCTAATCCTGACCCAAGATTGACCCCAACCTTTTATTTTTTACTTTTTTATTTGAGTTGAAGTCTGTTGTCCAGGCTGGAGTGCAGTGGCACAATCGCAGCTCACTGAAGCTTCAAACCCCTGGGCTCAGGTGATCCTTCTGCTTCAGTCTCCCAAGTAGCTAGGACTACAGGCATGCACCACTATGCCTGGCTAATTTTTTAAGTTTTTGCAGAGATTAGGTCTTGCCATGTTGCCAAGGCTGGTCTCCAACTCCTGTGCCCAAACAGTCCTCTCAACTCAGCCTCCCAAAGTGCTGAGATTACAGACATGAGCCACTGTACCAGGCCAGAAGTGCATTTTCTTTATTTTTTTTTTTTGAGTTGGAGTCTCACTCTGTCACCCAGACTGGAGTGCAGTGGCCACTCCTGGCCACTGCAGCCTCGACCTGCTGGGCTCCGGCGATCCTTCCGCCTCAGCCTTCCAAGTAGCTGGAACTACAGGCCCGCGTTACCACACCTGGCTAATTTTTTGATTTATTGTAGAGATGAGGTCTCACCAAGTTGCCCAGGCGGGTCTCGAACCCGCGGGCTTAGGCAATCCACTCACCTCAGCATCCCAAGGCACGGGATTACAGGCTGAGCCACTAAGCCTGGCTCAGAAGTGCATTTTCAAGGACCTAGTCCCAGATGTAAATTTCTAGATCCTCATGGGTTTATGAAGTCCACCTTATAATTTTAGAACCATAACTAATTCACCCAATACTTGGTGGTCCTTCATTTAAAATTATAATAAAATATAAAAGATGGGGATTCAGTCTAGGTTAAGGACTAAGATGAAGGAACAATGTGTGATCAGATTTTAAAACAACCATTTCTAGTCGGCTCAGTGGCTCAGCCTGTAATCCTGCGCCTTGGCAGGCTGAGGTGAGAGGACTGCCTGAGCCTGTGGGTTCGAGACCTGCCTGGGCAACTTGGCGAGACCGCATCTCTGCAATAAATAAAAAAATCAGCTGGGCATGGTCGCGCATGCCTGTAATTCCAGCTACTCGGAAGGCTGAGGTGGAAGGATCGCCTGAGTCCAGCAGGCCGTGGCTGCAGTGGCCGGCAGCGGCCACTGCACTCCAGTCTTGGCGACAGAGTGAGACTCCAACTCAAAAAAACCAAAACAAAACAAAAAAACAAAAAAACCCTAACCATTTCTTTAGCTGGGCATGGCAGTATGCGCATGTAGTTCTGGCTACTTTGGAAGGCTGAGGTGGAAGGATCACTGGTGCCTACCAGGTCGATGCTGGGGTGGCCATGAGTGTGCCACAGCACTCCAGTCTGGACGACAGAGTGAGACTCCAACTCAAAATAAACAAAGAAGAAGCCCCAAAACAACCATTTCTACATTCAATCAGCATGCTTTCTTCAAGCCCTACCAGGCACTCGGTACCAGTGAGTCAGGGACAGTCTACCTCTGGTCATTCTCAAGTCAAAGTTGGAGTCAGGCTGGGCACAATGGCTCACGCCTGTTATCCCAGCACTTTGAAAGGCTGAAGGAAGAGGACTTCTTGAGCCTAGGAGTTTGAGACCAGCCTGGGCAACGTGGTGAGACCTTATCTTTGCAAAAACTAAAAGGATTAGCCAGGCATGGTGGTGTGTGCCTATAGTCCCAGCTACTTAGGAGGCTGAGGCTGAAGGATCATCTGAGCCCAGGAGGCTGAGGCTGTGGTGAGCTGTGATCGTGCTACTTGCCCTCTATCCTGGGTGACAGAGTGAGACCTGTCTAAAAAACAAAAAGGTGGAAGGAAGGAAGGAAGGAAGGAAGGAAGGAAGGAAGGAAGGAAGGAAGGAAATGCACTTCCCAGGAGGCTAAAGACCTTTTCTCTGACATTGTTGTTCCTCAAACGATTTTAGTCCTCTTTGGAAGGGCAACTCTTGTTCTCACCTAACTAATCCCTAATCCTTTAAACTCAACCACTCAGGTCCCCTGATTTTGTAATAGGATAGCTCCTAATTCTGCTGAGACAGTCCTTCAATCCAGACAGACTCCTGGCTTGGACCACATGCCCTGCCTGATACTAGTGACCAGCTCAAGAGCTCAGTGAGGACAAGGGCTGCCTCCTGTTCATCCCCATAGACCCAGCCCAGTCCTAACAGCGTGCACACAGTAGGTGCTCAAAAAACATGCACCAAACGAACAGATAGATAGAATGACTCCAATTAGGACCAGAGTCTCCCTCACCCCTGCTTATGGATGGACTGCTAATTTTAATCACCAACTGTTTCCTAAACAAAACTACAGGAACAGGCAACTAGAATCTTGAGCCCGCCCAAGGACACCGATCAGCTCTTTGTCTCCTTGGCAGGAAGCACATACACATAGTAGGTGTACAACAAATGTGGGCTGAATGAAGGGTGGACTAGTAGTGTTCCCTCCCCTATGACACACAGGCCTCTTCTCACCCCATGAGAGTCCCTCCCTGCCCACCCCATGAGAAGCAGCAACCCTTCCTGACCCCCTCCCCTGCCTTACCTTTCTTCTAGTACCTAACCCCACCTGACGCAGTGCCTATTACTAGTTCACCTGTTCACTGCCTACCCCCTCCACTAAAATTTCAGCAACTGAGCCAGGGCTTTTCCTCCTGTGGTTTACTGCTCCGTCCCTAGCTCCTATCCCAGTGCGGGCATGTAGCAGGTGCCTACTGGATATTTGCATGGAAAGAACAGCTCTCAGTCCCACTGGACGGTAATGTTGAGATGGCACCTAATTCTGAGTGCACATTGTCCTTAACCTGACCCAGATTGCCCCCGAGGCTGATCACACAGCTTGAACCTCAGACAGGACTCCAAACAGTTCTCTCGTGTTAACCAAGGATGATCTAATTCTCACTGCCATTCTGTGACCTGTCTGAGGATAGGGCTTGATCCTCATTTACTAATGCCTGGCACACAGAAGGTGATCAATACATACGTGCTGTAAGAATGAGTTCCCACCAACTAATGCTGATCACAATCACAGACAGTCCGTAATCCTGCAAAACAGGGCTCTGGAATCTGACCCCAACCAGACACATATTGATTCCCAGTCCTGCCCAAACACTATCGCTAAAGAGACCACATACTGGCTGGATCCAAGCAACGACTGAACTGATTCAGGCCAACTGACAGCAGACCTGGACTAGCTCAGAAGAAACCCTGATTCTGACCTCATACTGAGCCCCAATCCTAACTTCATACTGAGCCCTGAGCCAGATCACCAATATCCCTTATCATGACCGCTGGCCAACTCCTAATTCTGGCCACAGACGGACCTCAGACAAATCTCTGATCAGACCCGGAACTAGTTACTAAAGCTGGGAACCCCCTGAGACCTTGATGATCTCGTACTTATTTTTAAGTCCCAAAGCCCACCACAATATCTTAGGACCAACAGCACTTGAGAAAGTCTGCTGTGTGAGCCTATGAATGTGTGCTGGGACCCCAATCCTACAGTCCAAAGGCCATCCATCCATATCCCCACAGATGGGCCCCTGCCTCAGACTCCCTCCCCCCATAAACTCTGTCCCCAGGCACACCTCCAGCCATGGGGTGACAAGGTGAGTTCTCTCTCTGCTTCCTGGTGCCTCCTCCCTTTTCTCTGGTTCCTGAGCACCAGGCAGTCCTGGAGGTCCCTCCCCCAAGGTCGAATCTGAGCTGAGAAGAGAATACAGTCCAGATTCTCCTAGACTCCCTGGGAACACACTGCAAGCCAATGAGGTTCTCCTTGCTATGTCTGCACATTTATCATTCTGAAGAAGCCACACACCTCCAACGGACCAACCTATAGGTCAACAACCTATGCCCAGTCCAAGCAGGAGGAGGCTAGCGGGTGAGGGAACAGACAATTCGCTCTTCAAGCTTTTGTCATATTTCTTCTGTTCTTTTTCTAAATTAATTAATTGGCTAATTCATTTATATATTTGAGTCAGGGTCTCACTCTGTCACCCAGGCTGGAATGCAGTGACACCATCATGGCTCACTGTAGCCTCAAACTCCTAGGCTTGGGCGATTCTCCCACCTCAGCCTCCCAAGTAACTGACACTACAGGCACATGCCACCACACTCAGCTAGTTTGTTTTTTATTTTGTATAGAGATGGGGGGGTCTCACTATGTTGGCCAAGCTGGGCTCAAGTGATCCCCGGCCTCAGCCTCCCAAAGTGCTGGGATTATAGGCGTGGGCCACTGTGCCTGGCTGAGATTTCTTCCTTAATCTTACCCCCTACCCTGAACTTTAGGGGAGTGCTAGGATATTCCTGGAGTTGAAAGACAAAGGAGGATCTAGAGTGCCCGAGGTTAGGGGCAGGGATGGCTTACTCACTCAAAATGCTTCTTGATCTTTTCTGACTCGGCATATTTGGAGATTCCATTGATGAAGAGCGTCCGCTTCACCTGTGTGAGAGGGGTACGGGCTTGCCTTTCTGAGGCCCAACTGCAGAGGAGCCAGAGGATGCAGGGACAGGCTGGAGAAAGGTGCTTTGTTTTGAGGGGGTGGAGAAGGGGCGAGCAGGGAAGAGCCAACAGAGGTGGGAGGAGCCTTAGGGATAAACCAAGTCCTGGGACAAGGGGCAGGTGTCTCTTAACAGAAATCAGGCAGTTAGCCTCACAACAGAGCCACGCAGTCCCTCGCTCTTTGAGGGGTCCCAGAGGCAGATGACAGAGGTGGGGAGCGGGTACCAGTCTCAGATCTGTAGCTCCTGAGGACCCAGCACAGGGCGGGCATGGAGCAGGAGTTCAGTGTGGGCTTGGTGAGTGAATGTAGTAGGGGAAAGAATATTATTTCCAGAGTGCCAGGCATAGCCTGGGTGCCCCCATGCATTGAGAGAGGCACTGCTGTTATCCTTTTTTACAGATGAGAAAACCAAGGCCTGGGAGGTCTTGCAGCTTGTAGGATGGGGCTACCTGAGCTGCTGCGCTAGGACTCAGACCCAGCTGGCCCAACCCCATGGCTGACACCCCGTGGGCTGAGACAAGAGAGGTCTGGAGGGAGGGAGAGAGGCTGGGGTGCGGGCAAGCCCTGGGCTCTGGTCTGCTCACCAGATCGTCCTCTTTGTAGCGCATCTTGGAGGTGTGTCGACGCATGCTATAGACGGTGAGCAGCAGGTACAGGAAGGCGAAGGAGGTGTGCAGCCACAGCAGGTTGTTCCTGGGGGCGCAGAGGGACACGTGGGCCAGGACTCACTCAGGTGTACCCAGCCTCCCTTGTTAAACCCTTGGCAGAGGCAGGGACCGCCACTGCCACTTGTCTTCTGGCACTGGCTCTCACGGGGTGGGCCCACATCCCATATCCCCTAGACCCCAAGGCTGCTCCAGCCCGGTGGAAATGTCCCTGAGAGATTACCCCTTCAGGCCCTGCCCACTGGCTCTGGTGCCCCCCAGCTGCCCCAGCCAGCCCTCCCTGGCTCCTGGGCTTCACCCTCCTCTTCTGTATCTGGTCATCCTTAGGGATCCGTTTCCATCTTCAACCCAAGCCCCTGACAGCTGCCTCTGCAGCCACAGCCACCTCTCCCCTAACATGCCCCCTTCCCTCCTCACCCAAGTTAAGGTGACTCTGGCCAAAGACTCCCCACCCCAACCAGCTTCCCACCTTACCCTGATTTCAAGTTGGCAATAGTGGTTCTCCCAAAGCTGTAGGCATTGTTCTCTGGTGGGTGGGAAGGAGAGGATGAGGGCGGGGTCAGAGCACATCCCCTCTGGCCCCCCTTTCTCTCCCCCAGCTGCCCTGGCCTTCACTGACCCAGCAGGTCCCCTGAGAAGTTGACGGGCAGCACGATGCCTACGGACAAGACGCCCACGACCACCAGCAGCCCGATGATGTGTCTCTGGAAGGACAGGTAGTGCACGGCGTCGCCCCCACACTTGTCCCGGATCTCATCATCCCTGCAGCCGTGAGGGGTGGGGAGGACAGGAGAATTAGGTTAGGACCAGGGCAAGGGACAAGCCTCGACCTGCCTGCCCTGACCCGCCCCCGCCTCCGCCCACAGCCACCCCAGCCCCTGCGGATCCGGCAGCAGGATGGAGTGGAAAGGGACTTCTCAGTCCGTTTTCTGCAAGGGGGGGAGGAGAGGGGAGGGAGAGAACAGAGAAATGCATAGAGAATGGGGATGAAGGAAGGGGACTAGAGAGAGGTAAAAAAAAGAAGGAAGACTGCAGAGGGGAAGGGGGAGAACAGTGAGGAATGGAGAGAAAGGTAAGGAAAGATCTGAAAACAGAGGAGGAGGCCCAGAAGGGGCAATGGTGAGAGAGGCTGCAGTGGGAGGGCGGGCACCTCATGGGTGTGGGGCGGGGATGCCCGTGGGGAGGGCCTGGGGTCACGGGAGGCGGCAGTGCTGACCTGTCGCGCTTCCTGCCTCTCTCAGCGCTCACTGCCTGCCTGCTGGACTCTGGCTGGACCTCCTGAGTTCTGCCTGCAGGACACTGGCTCCTGCCTGCTGCTGCCCCCACCCGCTGGCTGCACGAGGCTGAGGCGGGCGCTCCGCCTCTCAAGGGGTGGCTGGGCGGGGAGAGATGAGGGCAGAGCTGGCCCCCCAGCCGGGGGTGGCAGAGGAGATTATGGGGTAAAATGAGTGGTTCAGGGGACAGCAGAGGCTGGGCCCCCAGGAAGGTGAGTGCTGGCCAGGCTAGGAGTGCTAAGGCCCTCAAAGCTGCCAGCCTCTGGGTTCTGAAGTTTCTCTGTTTCTTTCTTTAGAGCTTGAAGATCGTCCACTTACTTTATCCTGAAGATGGCTGTCAGCCAGGAACAGAAGCCCTGAGGGGACAGAGGGCTATCAGCTGGCATCCCCAGTTCCCTAACCTAAGGCCCCCTTCCCCCTCAAGTCCCACCCACCCCGTTCTCTTACTTACCCCTAGGCACCGCTTCCAACCCCCCCAAAGAAAAAAACCCAGTCCCTAGGAATGAGTTTATTCCCAGAGTGGGAGAGAGAAGGAGAGGAAAAGTCCCGGCCCACAAAGAAGAAAAAAGGTCAATGCCAAACTAGGTTATCATATGTGGACGCTCAAGTCTGGACCTACAGGTTCCCAAAAATACCCTGTGGTTGTGTGGGGCAGGATGGGGAGGAGTGGAGCTTGGGGCTCTAGGAAGTGGGGCTCCCAGACCTCCAGCGAATAAGGGATGCACCATGGTCACCAAAAGCAGAGAGGTGGGCTATACTGCCTGGGTTCCTCTGCTTATCTTCTAGTCTCCCCAGAGGGACCAGAGCCCAGAATCACTGTGAGGTGCAGGATATCCCTACTTCCATTCCCCAGGCCTGCCTTCAGGCAGAGGGTGGGGATATTCAGGGAGGGATGAGCAGAGAACCCTCCCCCAACCTCTGCCCAGAAGGGCCCCACTTAACACAGGACGTGGGAGAAAGGTGCCTTTCAGCCAAGATGCAGGACTTTGCTACCTGTGGCCAATATCACCTGAGTCTGGGGACCCTTTGGATACCACTCTGGCAGGGGTGGTAACTTTGCTTTACCATCTACCAGCATGAGTTCAACTCAGGAAGCTGACAGCCATCTTCTGTAGGGGTTGCTGCAGGGGCTGCTACCCCCAGGATCCCCAAACTAAGATGGACTGACCAGGACCACCCCAGAGTCTAAAGATTAGAGTTCTCTCCCTCTGTCTCTTTTTTTTGGGTAGAGACAAGTTCTTACTATGTTACCCAGGCTGGTCTTGAACTCCTGGCTTCAAGCGATCCTCCCACCTCAGCCTCCCAAAGTGCTGGATTACAGGTGTGAGCCACTGCACCTGGCCAGGAGGGTTCTGAGCAGGACCCTCGCCTTCATGGAATGATAGTGGGCCAGGCAGGTGACACCTGTGTGTTGAGTCTGATACAGAAGGGAGTCTGGGACTGTGGAGAACCATATATGTTTGCCTTGTTGAGAGGGGTGGCTACTGCCCAGCTCCAATCCACAAGCAGACCAGCTGGCCCCACACAGTCAGGGGCTGCCAGCCTGCAACTTCAGAGCAATGTGACAGATTCTGTATGGCTTGCTGGGCTGGCCTGGAAGGCTCATTATTATTGCTGAAACCATGTCTAAGGAAAAAAGGTAGCCTTAGGATTAATCAGCAGAGGCGGGCACAGAACTTTTGTTTGGAAATTGCAGATGTTAGAGTCGTGCTGGTTTGGATGCTGGGGTGCAGAGGCCAGGAGTTCTGGGCCTAGTTATCCTGTGATTTCAGACAAATCACTTCCCTCGCTGAGGCTAAGGCTGCACCAGCATCCCTAGCTCTGGATCACTGGGAGCTAGAGACTGCTTAGCCCACCTGTCCTGGGGCAGGGGAGGAGGGGGCTAAGAAGTCTGGGGGAGGGCACTCACATTGTCCCTTTGATCAAAGTCCACAGAGCTGGAGACAGAAGTGAGACGCTCATACCGGTCGTGACTGTCCCCGTGCATTGCTGAGGCCACACTGGGGGTGGGGAGATGAGAGATCAGAGAGCCTGGTGAGTCGGGAGGGGGGCTGGCGTGAGCACTCCCGAGCTCCAGGGCACAGAAGGCACAGAAAGCACAGAGGCTGAAGCCGGGAGGAATGACTGCCCTCTACCCTGCCGCCCTCAAATAGGTCCCTTCCTTTCAGGGAGGCTGTGGGAGGGGGGGCACCGATGCTGGGCAGCGGGACCATAAGTGAAGAGGGTATCTTCATCATCGCCCTATGAAGGCTGAAGCAAGAATGATTCGGGGCCCTGCGGTTCCAGAGTTGGCCAGCAGGGGGCGGGGGCAAACGAGCCAACATCGTGGGAAGAGCAATGGGGAAATGAAGGAACGGATAGACCAGGAGAACCTGGAAGGGTTGGGGGACTGGGGCTGGGAGGTGTCTCCTGGGGGTGGGGGAGAGAACCTTCCCCTCCCTGTTCCCTGACCCCAGCAGCTGCGGTAACTCCAACTCCAGTCCTACAGACAGAGACCATAAAGTGACAAATAAGCCCAGGCTGGGTGCTCTGTGGGCAGTCTCCCTCCCAGGTCTCCAGAAGAGGGGAGCAGAGAACCCTGCAAATGAAGAACTAGCTGTTAGGGGGCGAGTAGCCGCTGGTGACGCCCAATCTTGTCTCTGCATGATTGTGCTAAAGATTTCCTGGAGGGCGGCCCCTCCACTCCAGCCAAGGAGGGCCACACAGGCAGGGGGGCACAGGGAGGGACTTCTCCCAGGCAGGGAGCCAGAGGGAGAGAGGAAGGTGAAGGGAGGCAGAGACAAGCTGGGGAGCCCCCTGCTCTGCAAAGCACACCGCCTGCGTTAATCCGAAACATGAGCCTGCAGAGGAGAAAACTGCAAAAAGAAACCAGTAACTTGGCAGGAAGAGAAGAGAAGCGTGAGAGAAGAAAAGGGAAAGCTGGTTTAGTGGGGATGAGGGGGCTGGTGCCCCACATACTATTCCTGCTCCACTCGGTCCCTCTCATGCCGCGGAAGCCTGGGGACAGAGAACAGACAGGATTAGCAGGAGCGGGGGAGAGTCCCTGGGGCCGGGCAAGGGACAGAGGCCCAACGGAGGGCCCGCGTGTCCCCATGCCCAAAGTGGGGCCAGTCCCTCTCCATCCCCCAACAAAGGGGGGTGAGAGAGGGCTGATGCTTTCCTGTTCCTGACGCGTGTGGAACGAGGTGTGTGTGCAGAGATGAAGGGAGGGCCCCAGACCTTACCTGTCTGCATCTGTCACCAAGGCCAGCCGCCCATAGTCCCAGGCCACCTTCCGGAGGATGGAGAATAAAAACAGCAGTGCCTGAGGGAAGAGGGCGTAGCTGGCTGGAGGAAAGGCTGTTTGCCCACTAGACTAGGGGTCGGGATCCAGTCTTAGCAGGGAATGGCCTTGGCTTGGGTGAACGGTCAGAGGCTGGGCTCAGACTGGATGACGAGCAGTCCTCTAGCAGTTAAGGAAGTCAGGGTCGGGCCGGAGGGTGGTTAGAGCTGGAGGTGCCTGCCAGGTACACACAGGGCATGGGTGCCAGGTAGGGGGAGGCATGGGGGCACTCACAAGGAAGCACATGAAGTCGAGGGCCAGCACAGTGGGGACACCCCCAAAGGGCAGGCCCTGCAGGACCGTGCTGCGGATGCGGGCACTGTAGCAGTAGTCCTTGGGGTTGCTGTTGTTGAGGGCCGTGGTGCCCAGTGTGGCCAGCAAGAAGGGCAGCATGGCTGCTATTGCCGCATGGTCCTCCTGCGCAGAGGGCAGAGCAGTCAGCTGGGCCTGCCCTCTCCCTCTCATGGCCCGAAAAGGTGGGCATGGGGAGGGGGCAGTGAGGGCCGATTTCCACGTTGCCTGGCTGAGTGGAAGCTCTGGTCTTTGGAGATAAGGGCCTGGGGAGGGGAGACTTGGGTCACAGGGATTTACCTTCACTGTCTCTCTGGCTGTGACCCCGCCCTGGGCCAGAAGAATTCAGCCCAGATGCCAGGCCGGACTGGGGAAACTGGTTTCACTAAGCTGGAAAGTGTCTGTGATTCTTGATGTCTCCCTCCACCCCCACACATGTACACACTCTCACTCTCTCGGTATCAGGGCAGGGGGCGGAGCTGAGCCTGAGGGAATTCAGGGAAAGGTCTTAGGCCCGAGGATCCAAGGCTAAGAAGAGGGTCTCCAGGCCAGGGGAGGGCAGGTTGGGTGCCAGCTGCCTCATCCTGATCTTCTCAGTCTACGTCTGTTAGAAAAATGGCACGATTTCATTTGCTTAGTTTCAATGCTGCTAATCACCTCCCTATAACTGACTTCAAAACACGCTATTCAGCTTCAGGGCTGCCCCTCTGTCCTCAGAAGATGGGGTCAGAGTCGGAAGTCAGGTTAAAAGCTGAACTTCTGGGTGACAGTCGCCTGCCTGGCTCCAGCCACGCCTGCGTATCCTCATTCCTTCCCCCTACACCGTGCTCCCCTCGGGCCTCCTCACCTCTCCAGTTTGCACAGGGGCCACCTAGGCAGTGTGAGGACTACAACTCCCAGAGTGCCACACTCTCACCTCCAGAGCTGGGCAGGCTGGGAACGCTGTGCCCTCCAGCGAGCTTTCCCATTGGCAAAGGAGGGGCGAGTGGGCGGGGCTCCTAGCCTACCCAAGCCCCCTGCAGCCAGGGTACTGCCGGATTCCCCAACACCGCAGGTGGGTTCCCTGCCACTGCCAGGCTGCCCTCAGTGCTCCGGGCTGATGGGTGGGCAGGAGGAGGAAGCCCAAATGCCTGGGTTCTAGAAGTGCTTGGGGACAGAGTAGAGCCAGGCTCTGGGGAAGCTTCCAGGGTGGAGCAGTGTGGCCTAGGTGAGTAGCACTGCCCCACCCCATTTTACTGGGGGGCCCCTAGGGGACCCTTCTGCTGACAACACTGAAGATCTGCCATGTGGGGGGGGAGTCCCCAAGGAAGAAAGGAAATGACAAAGAGAGAGAACAACAAACCTAGGATCTGTGACTGCAACTTTGGGAGCGAGTATCCCTCAGCTCCCTGGGGCTACTCGGAGGGTCTCTCTTGCCTCTTCCTAACACTCCCAGCCCCAGGACAAGAGGCTCCAGAACTCAGACAGAGGGGGAAGCTGGAGTTGTTTATGTTTCACCTGGTCCCAGGGAGTCTGCAAAGCCTGGATTAGGAAGGCTAAGGCAGAAACTGCCCTGTGTGTCACACCCCCTTCTTTTCCAGCCCAAGCTGCCTTCATGCTAATTTAGTCATTGTATCAGGCCCTCTGTTTCAAGAATAATATATGCATAATTTCATTTAATCCTGGACAATCCTATTATTTGAGTGTCACTGCCATTTTAAAGTGAGGGGGCCAGGCGAAGTGGCTCATGCCTGTGATCCCAGCACTTTGAGAGGCCGCCTCGGGAGGATTGCTTGAGCCCAGGAGTTCAAGACCACCCTGGGCAATATAGCAAGACCTCATTTCTACCAAAAAAAAAAAGAAAAATTTTAAATTAGCTGGGTGTGGTGGTGTGTGCTTTTAGGCCCAGGTACTTGGGAAGCTAAGGTGGAAGAATCACCTGAGCCCAGGAAGTCGAGGCTGTGGTGAGCCATAATTGTGTTACTCACTGCATTCCACTCTGGGCAACAGAGTGAGACCCCAATTCAAAAAAACAAAACAAAACAAAAACAAAAAGGGTGAGGGCACAGGGGCTCAGAGAGATTAAATAACTTTCCCAAGGTCACACTGCTAATAAAATGATGGACCCAGAATTCAAACCTAGCTCAACTTCTTTCTAAAGCTAGAAACTTTTCAGACCCATGATGCTTTTCTGATGGGTCTAGAACAAGGCTCTGCAGACTAGGAAGCTTCATAAATGCTCACTAAATGCCCTCAGGCCAGAGGACCCGAGGATGCTGTGGCAATATGTGTGCTCAGGTGTGTGTGAAAGAGTGTTGATGCATGTGTATGCAGTAGGAGCTAGGTGACCATCCGGCAGTCCACGGAAATAAAGGAGTGGTTGGCTTCTAAGTGGGGGTGTGCACATGGGTGTGCCTAGGAGCCTGGGTATGCAAACACAGGGCACACAGAGCCCTGGGTCCAGGGGCAGCTACGGGAGGTGGAAGTATCTTGGGCTGGGGGTGCTTTCTCAATTCCCAATTCCAATGGACTCCAGAAATCTCACTAGCCCATTCCCACCCCATGCCTGTATCTCTCCCTGAACTCCAAGGCTTCGCCAAGCCAGAACAGAACAAGCAGAAACCCCAGAGCTCCATTTCCCCATCTCCCATCTTCTCCACATCAAAGGAAGGTGCAAAATCCTGGGAGCTTCTACACGAGGGGCCCCCCCCACAGGGCGGGGTACTCTAGAGTGGGTACATAAGTTGCCCAAGGTCACACAGTCAGTCTGTGGTAGATCTACATATGGACCCAGGCAGTCTGGCTGGAGTGTGTGCTCTTAACCACAGCATTTTGCGCTTCTGCAAGTAGACAGGCCACTTCCACCAGGGAGCCAGAGGCAGCCGGCTCCCACTCTGGAGAAGTGCTGCACCCTATTTCTACCTGTTTACCTTGCCTACTGCTTGTGGCCCCCAGACCCTCCGCTTGGGCCTTGGGTTTGTGATCTCAGGCTCTGAGGCAGTTGTAGGGGACAGACAACACAGGTTCTAAGGTGAGACAGACCTGGTTTCTCACCTGGGCTAATAATTACTCAATCACCCTAGGCCTCAGTTCCTTCACCCGTAAAATGGGGACAACAATCCAGCTGTGTGACTAGAGGATTAAGCGAGATGACTTATGTAAAGCTCTTAATATAGTTCAAGGCACATCATGGGTCCTACAAATTAGCTATAGTTATTAATAAGATGTGGAATCAAAGGGGTTGGTTTGGAGAACTAAAACTGGTAAAATAAAAATAAAATAAAAACATAAAATTTGATATGATAGAAATATAACAGAGCCCCTCACTCAGGATGGGCTTCTTGTTTAGACTCAAGGGCTTATACTGTGTGGAGACTCTGCCAATAAGTGGCAGGGGATGTTCTCAACCTCCCTGAACCCAGCCCACCCATCTGTAGCAGGCTGGGAGGTGGGGGCATTGGGAGCGTGGTGAGTCAGAAGTTCAGGGAAGAGAAGCCATTATTGATCAGCTACCAGGTAGGGTGCCAAGTTCCCTACCTGTGTTATCTTGCTTGATCCCCATGGTAAATCTTGTTAAAGAGGTAGGTGGTAGTAACCAACTGAGGTTCAGACAGGTTAAGTAACTTGTCAAGGTCACACAGCTAAAGAATGGCAGAATAGGATTTGAACCCAGGTCTCTAAGACTCTGCTATACACGGAAGGAACTTGTAAGATGTCTAAAAGGGAGTTCTCGGTTACCCACCACCTGCTTCCTACCCTGCCACATCCTCACCCACCTACCCACCCACCCACAGGCCAAGACCGCCTTGGGTGAGCCAACAGCAGGCCCTGGCATGTGCCACCCAGGACATGCCAGGGCCTGGACCCTCCAGTGCCCTGGAGGACACCCATGCTGCCAGCGCACCACCACCTGAAGCCTAGCAGACACTCCCACGCCCCTCCTCATCACTGCCTGGGAGGCAGGACAGCCCTCCTCAGGAGGCACTGGGCACAGCCTCCTTCCTCCTAGGCACTGCAGACCCAGGGACAGGCTGGAGAGTGGTATTGGGTAGGGACATCCCGGACCCCCAGGGCAGTGGGGTGCGCTGGCTTGCCATGAACGTCCAGACCTCCTCCCAGGGGCCCAGGCAGGCGGCAGCACAGAGCCCCAAGGGCAGCCGACCCCTCTGACCTCTCCTCACTTCCCAAGCGTCCTTTCCTTTTCTGGGGAACAAGGCGCCAAGCTTTGGGACTGTCCGCCTCGGGCGGCCAGGACAGCCAGGAGGGACAAAGCGCGCCCCCTCCCCCAGCAGGGCCTTTGCCCCACTCTCAGTTCTGCGTCCGAATCTCCCCCCACCGCACCCTCCAACGCAGGCCCGGGCGGCTCATGAATGAACTGCACTGTGTGGGGCGCAAGAAGAGGACACGCTCGCGGAGCCAGCCGCCTCCCAGCCCGCCGACCGGTCCCCAGACGGGCCGGGGGCAGCGGCCGGCCTCCTGCCAGCACCCGCGAATCCTGCCGGTGCCGGAGCCGGAACCCCGGCCCCGGGCCGGCTTCGGGCGCACTCGGCCCCGGGAGCGGGAGAAAAGATGATAAGAGACCGGGGGCATCGGACTTGGCGACCCCGGAATCCAAAACTCGGGGGCGGGGGCGGCTGGGTCCCCACGGCGTGGCGGGCAGGTGGGGCGCAGCTGGCTCCGCGGAGGGGGCGCGCACCTGGACCGGGCAGGTGGGAGAAGAGTGGCACTGGGGGTCGGGGGCGGGGGTCCCACCCCTCGGGATCTCCCGGGGGCTGGGGAGAGAGGGCGGCGCATTTCTGGAGCCCCGGCAGGGGCTGGAGGACTCACATTTGGCTGGGGATGGTGCGGGGTTGGGGGCAGCGCGCGTCGCCGCTGGGTCCCGCGGGCCCGGGCACCTCTGGGTCCCGCAGGAGGTTGAAGGGAGGGGACGCGCAGCTGAGTCCGGGTTTTTTTCTTTGGGTGGTGGTGAGATCCTCAAAGAAAAGAGGGAGAGCTGGGGAGGGGTCGCGTACTCACCCCCAGGCGCAGACTCGGCTCCGGCTCGGAGCCCCGGGTTGGGGCGGGGCGGGGCTGGGGGAGGGGGAGGGGGAGTCGCTGGGCGGCTCGGGCTCCGGGCTCCTGCGGCGGCCGCGGCAGTGTATGGGGGAGGGGGAACCCGAGGAGGGAGGGGGAGAGGCGGAGCTCCGCAGACCCCACCCCCCACGCCAGCACACGCACGGCGCGCGCGCACTCTCAGATCGCCGCCCGCCCCCGGGGCCTGGCGCGCAGGCGCGAGAGGGGAGGCCGCGTGGGGGGAGGCGGCGCCTGGCTGGTGCGGCCCGCGGCGGGATATTCCGGGGCGGCGAGAGCGGTACGGCGGGGGGCGAGGGGGGCTGGGGGCGCGTCGTCCTCCGCTGCCCCTCTTCCTTTCGTTTCTGCCGTGGGGGAGGCGCACTCTCCAGAGGCGGGAGAGGAGCGGCCGGAGTGGGAGGGTAGTGGGCCGTTTGGGAGCGGAGGGTCTTGGCGCGGGGGACTCTGACCCGGACCCTCCTCCCTCCTCTCTCTCGGGCGGCAGGGGTCCCGCGGCTTTTGCGCCCCCCTCGCTTCCTGCGCTCACCTGCTCTCCTGGGGTGTGCAGCCGGCCTGGGGAGGGGCGGGCCTGGTTCGGCCTTCGGCGTTTCTCCCGCTCAGCCGCTCGCCTGGGTCTGGAGATGAGTTCGCCTGGCGCCTCTGTGGTGTGAGGCGGGTTCTTGCTTTCACTCTCATGCTGGTGATGCTCCCCCCACCTCCCGTCCAGGGGGTTCCCTGGTTTCTCATTTCACCAGAGACTGCATCTGCCAGTGATTAAGACTGGAGAGATGGAGACTGAGACTGTCTCTTTCACCTACACGAATAGATCCCAGAGGCACACCGAGCACCGAGCAACTTGTTTGTTTAATTTCAGATTCCTGTACCGCAGCGGGCGGTCAATTAACTTTGCCACCCCAAGAGACTGAATGGACTGCATTCTAACTCTTTATAAGAGGTTAAAAGGGCATATGCCAGAGTCACCTCGAGTTTCTTGGGAAACGCTGGGAGTTTGGGAGATACTAAAACCAGGGCTAGTGACCAGGAGCTGCCACTGCTGGACCGAAGGACACTGCCCCCCTGGGGGGTCTGGTTCTTGCCGTTGGTCAGTGTCTCTGCTGTCTGCGGACTTTTCAAGGGTTCCATAGTTTGTGGAAAGCAACTGTAAGGATTGATTTGTTACAGTGTTTTTCAAACATTAGTGAGTTGGAAATCAGTTTGGGTGATCTCAGCCATCATTTTTTCTCCTTCCTTCCTTCCTTCCTTCCCTCCCTCCCCCCCTTTTTCTTTTTCGTTGAGTCCGTGTCTCACTCTTGTCGCCCAGGCTGGAAGGCAGTGGCACGTTCACTGCAGCTTCATCTTTCTGGGCTCTGGCAATCCTGCCTCAGTCTCCTAAGTAGCTGGGACTACAGGTGCATTGCCACCACACCTGGCTGGGCTTCAGCCTCCCAGAGAGCTGGGATACCAGGCATGTGCCACCATGCCCGCCCTTTACGGCCATCATTGTTAAAAAGTGAAATAGAAAGCATCAGAGGGGGCCGAGCATGGTGGCTTATGCCTGTAATCCCAGCACTTTAGGAGGCAGAGTTGAAAGAATTGCCTGAGCCCAGGGGTTTGAGACCAACCTGGGTAACTTGGCGAGACTTTGTCTACAATAAATCAAGAAAAATTAGCCGGGTGTGGTGGTGCACGCCTGTGGTTCCAGCTACTTGGAAGGCTGAGGTGGAAGGATGGCCTGAACTCAGCAGGTCAAGACTGTGGTGGCTGTGAGTGTGCCACTTTACACCAGTCTGGGCAACAGTGAGACTTCAACTCAAAAAAAAAAAAAAAAGAGGGTATTGCACTCAGTAAGGACAAGTATAGTTTCTTGACACTCGATTTCAACTGTGCACATATATGAGTGTAGCAGGAGGTGTTCTGTGGTGTGTTTCTTCCTGTGTGTCACAGTGAGGAAGGCGTTGGTCTCCTGCACCCTCCTGTTTGCCCTCTTGCCTGCCTTGGCCCGAGTTTTCAGTGAGTCTGTGAGCTTAACGAGATTATACAGTAAAGAACAGAGGAAGTCTCTTTCTCCGGGCAGGTTACTCCCTGAGAAGGAAGACAGGTGGAAATGTTGTGCATGCAGTTGAAAAACAAGGGTTTTGTTGGGATGGGAAGTAGATTGATGTGACTAGGGAGGGCCGTTTTTCAACTGTGATAGAAACGAAGAGGAGAGGAGCCATCTTTGGTAGACTGCCTGGTGAGAGAAGTCTTTGTAGGCCTGGATTCTGGGAGTTGTGAAGCTAGTGTGAGCTGCTGCTTGAGTGGAACATGTTTACTTTGAGGCCATAAAGCACTTGTAGTGGATATCTGAACAATGGAAGTGGAGGCCATAGTTAGCTGGGTTTTGCACCTCCGAAGACCTCTAGAAGGCATTTCTTATGTACTGTTATCTTTTTTAAAAATACAGTTGTGAATCTGCACATGTGAATTTCTGAGCTATTTCTGCCTGTGCCTAATTAGGGTCGCCACCTTTTAACAGTGATCCTCAAGGAGCGTATAAAGCATCAGTGACACTTTGCTGACAGAGGAGGGGAAGCATTTCAGAGAGCCTGAAATGAACATTGAATTAAGTACATTGTGGAATGATGAAGGAACAGTGGCCAAGACATCTGATTATTGCTCTTGCATGTCAGGAGTGAAATCCTTCCCCAGAGTCCCTGTTGCAGGTGTTGGTACTCTGTTAGGCACTGAATGCGGTCATTTAGACTCTTCTCAGCTCCTAAAACTAGGTAATGTAAGAGTCTTTGCATCCTTGCCCCACTCCTGTGTTTGGGATTGTGTACCTGAGCCCACCTAAGATGGATTTTCCTGTTGTCATGTTACTTGCTAGTTCTTTTGGCCATGTGGGGAGCTCGGGAGAGGCTGGTAATCATTTACAGTTTAGCCTTCTATTTTATAGCCCGATGGTGTGTCTGGGTTGTAGCTGTCCCTGGTGTGATTTTATGAGCATATTGACAATGACAACCAGTGTGCAAGAAAGGACTGTGGTTCAGATCTCAGAAAAATGTTTTTCTGGGTGAGGTGATATGCTGAATATTTTAAAAGGTGCCAGGTAGATGATGATGATGATGATGATTTAAGTTGGAGTCTCACTCTATCGCCCAGACTGAAGTGCAGTGGCCACTCCCAGCCACCGCAGCCTCGACCTGCTGGGCTCCAGCGATCCTTCCGCCTCAGCCTTCCAAGTAGCCAGAACTACAGGCACGTGCTACCACGCCCGGCTAATTTTTGATTTATTGTAGAGATGAGGTCTCACCAAGTTGCCCAGGCGGGTCTCAAACCCACGGGCTCAGGCAATCCACTCACCTCAGCCTCCCAAAGGCGCGGGATTACAGGCTGAGCCACTGAGCCCGGTGTAGATTATTATTGACTAGTGAAACACAGTTCAGAGTAGGAAAGTCCTCTTTAAAAAATCATTTGTCAGCCAGGCATGGTGGCTCACACCTATAATCCCAGCACTTTGGGAAGCCAAGGTGAAAGAATTGCCTGAGCCCATAGGCTCGAGACCAGCCTGGGCAACTTGATAAGACCTCATCTCTACAATAAGTAAAAACAATTAGCTGAGTGTGGTGACACATGCCTGTAGTTCCAGCTACTTGGAAGACTGAGGTGGGAGGGTCACCTGAACCCACCAGGTCAGGGCTGCAGTGGCCGTGAGTGTGGCACTGTACTCTAGCCTGGGTGACAGAGTGAGACTCTGACTCCAAAAAAAAAAAAAAAAATCTTTTATGTCTTTAGACAAGAGAGGAAGCACTTTTCCATGTCCACTCTAAGCTGAAAACAGTCCCATTGATAAGTGATCTTAAAGAGCCACCCAAGGCCTGGGCACATTGGGTGACTCACACCTGTAATCCCAGCACTTTGGGAGGCCAAGTCAGGAGGATTGCTTGAGGCCAGGAATTTGAGATCAGCCTGGCCAACATAGCAAGACCTGGGCTCTACAAAACATTTTAAAAATTAATTGAGTGTGGTGGCATGCGCCTGTAGTCTCAACTACTAGGGAGACTGAGGCAGGAAGATTGCTAGAGCCCAGTAAGTCGAGGCTGCGGTGAGCTGTGATGGTGCGACTGCACTCTAGCCTGGGTGATAGAGTGACCCGGACTCTAAAAAACAAAAAGCAAACCCTTACATGAGTAAAGCTAATGCACTTCCGTTTCCGTGTCTCTTTGCTCTTCCTAGTGTGATCCACGCTTGACAGAGAGTTGTTGAGACCTGGACAGGTGAGCCCAAGGTCGCTGACTTGGTAGGCGAGGAGGAGAAAATGAGGTAAAAGAGGCCTGTGCTTCTTTAGCAGGATTTCCTCTTTGGTTGATGGACCCCACCCCCACTGTTCTGCACTGTTCCCCTGCCTGCCTGACACCTCCATAAACCTGGAGCCCACCTAAACCTGGCTCCTTGCTACTGGCCCAGTGCAGGTACTAATAGGAAGGGAACATGTGTGTGATTAAGTAGAACTTAATTTTGCCTGTGCAGTGTTCCCTGAGTTTGACCATACGAAGGATGCTACGCACTTATTTCTGGAGTATCGGTGTTTGCACATCTGTGAGGTAGGAATGGGACGGGGAGCGAAGCTAGAATGGATAGTATATACACATTGGAAAGCCAGCTTGGATTTGTGAGCTATATCTAAGAACTACTGCTATGAATACTTTTGTGACAAGGTGGAGTGTAAGTTAAAAAAATAAATATAGGACAAGAACCCTGGACCTGTTTTTCCTTTGTGAATCAAGTTGAGAGTCTTTTGTGGAAACGGCCCATCATGCTATTGAGGGATGCTTTGCTTGTTGATAGTGATGCTGTGAAAATGTACACCTTGGCAGATGCTTCCGCTTTGGTCCTAAGCTGTGCTGGGTATAGTGCAGATATTTACCGTAAAGGTGACTTTCGGTCTCCCGAGTTTTTAAAGATGATGTGGCAGCCTTGACAAAGGAGAAGGAGTTCTTGCCCTGGGCGTGGTGCTTTTATGTCCATGAAGTTTATTAGTGATTAAAGCAGCATCTTAGCTGTGGCGGTATTGTGCAGTGAGTAAAAAGCCTTGTGCCTGTCTGAGCTTTGTTGTCTTCTAATCTTGGACAAGTCATCGTGTCTCTTAGAGTGTCTGACTTCATTTCTCCATCTTGCAAAATGGTACTTACTCTATTGAGCTGGCAGAGCTGTTCAGATTCCTTAGCAGATTCATCCTGGCACAGACTGTTTATCTTTCTTATTTGTCAGTATTTATGTTTCCATTGGGTGCTCAGGAATGAAATCTTCAAAGAAAGTGATCTGTGTGAAAGTACTTTGAGTTGTAACATGTTATACTTGTGTGAGGTTAAAAAAAAATTACATACCAGCCTGGGAAACATAGCAAGACCTCATCTCTACCAAAAATTAAAAAATTAGCCGGGCATGGTGGTGCACACCTCTACCCAGGAGACTGAGGTGGAAGGATTGCCTGAGCCCAGGAGATTGAAGCTGTGAGCTGTGATCGTGCCACTGCACTCCAGCCTGGGCGACAGAGTAAGGCCACAGACACACACACACACACAAAATTACACACACACATGCAGCAAACTTCCTGGAAGGGAACGTTGGGCAACAAAAACAGTAATGCGTTTTTGTAACAAAGACTTTTTTCAGAGGCACCAATTGAAAGTACTTGTTGACCCAGAAAGATTGGGGAGAAACCTGCCAGGAGAGGGGGTGAAGGGTCCTGAGAGTCCCCTGTTTTGTCTCCTCGGAGCTGCCAGGACCTCACTTTCCCCACTTTGAAGAGGACATCACATCTTCTCATGGCCAAGGTGGTCCTCTCTGTGGCTGGGCTTTGTGCTTGACTTCTCTTAGTATTTCTTTCCCCTTCTATTACGTACTAACAGAATCGCCTTTAAGCACTCATTTGTGATTGTGCTGAAAAATCTTTTTTGTTTTCTCCTTTTTTCTATAGAGCTATTCCCTCTGGAGAGGCCTTCAAGATGTTTGTAACATGTCAAACACCTAAAGATTGAAATTGTTTAGGTAGAAACAATGTATAGTTATGTATAGAGCTGCGATACTAAATACATTTGCAAAACTTAAGTGATGGTACTTTCTGGCTTTCCACAGCATGTCAGAGGTGTAGGCACTTTCTGTCAGCTCTTCCAACTCAGCACCTAAATATGAGCTCAGAGTGCCTAGGGACCCCCCCACCCCCAGATACTAGGTGCCTAGGCGAAGGACACAAGAAAAACTACTACCCCCACGCTCTGGAGCTGGCCGTCGAATTGTCAATCAGTCCTGTCCATTCAACAGTCACTTAGTAACGAACAGGGCAGGGCTGGTCCTGGCTATCAGGGAGGGTCCATTCCAGTGGGGCACCTGCAGGGCAATGCCACATGAACCACTCACCTGTGTCTCTGAAACCCACAGCCCTCCCTCGCTGCCACCCCTGACGGGAGAGCTTAAAGTTCCAAGTAAGAAGGAAGATGAGCCCAGCTCTTGGATTGTGTGAAGTCATTTGTTTTTCCTTTCCTGCCCTCCCTTGCATCCTTTGTTTCTCTCCCCACCTTTCTCTCTCTCATAACGAGGAGGATGCTCTAATACAGGAGAGTACTCCTCGGTGGTGACGGGGAAGTGGCATGACGAGTCGTCCCTGCCTGAGTCTTCCACACACCTGGCCCTCTAAGTGAGTCACGAAGAAGGACTTGTCATTGGGGGTCAGCTCTTGTGCAAACACAAGCCTCAGAATCTCCCTTATGTGAAACAAAGCTTTATATGGCCCATTCTGAAGTCAGTCAGGGCCTCTCCCCCTCCGCCTGGGTGGGTTTACATTAGGAAGTCATGTAAGGGTCCATCAAAGGTGCTTGAAGTAAATTGCTGCCTCCATTGCCCTTCCTGACCTGGAGCAGCTATTTAATGGTGGATGCAGCATTTTCCATTGTGGATAGTGTAGGTACCAGCCCGGGAGAGGGTTCCAGGGGCTTGTAAACAGCATGGGTGAATCCCCCCATGGCTAGCACTTCTATACTATAGCATGTTGGCCTATGATGTCCTGGTTCCAGATGAGCCCCACAGAGTCTGGATTTCCCTTTGTGTGAAGCCATGGGTGGGGCGGGGTCTCTTTCTGTCTCTTGGCTGCCTCATTTATTTTATTCAGCAAATATTTATTGTGCTCCTAGCTGCCTGCTGTCTATCTATCACAACCTACTGGGGGGATGTTGGGGGGCACAACAGATTGTCCTTTTTTTTTTTTTTTTTTTTTTGAGTTGGAGTCTCACTCTGTCACCTGGACTGGAGTGCAGTGGCCGCTTCCGGCCACCGCAGCCTCGACCTGCTGGGCTCCGGCGATCCTTCCGCCTCAGCCTTCCGAGTAGCCACAATTACAGGCACGTGCTACCACGCCCGGCTAATTTTTTAATTTTATTGTAGAGATGAGATCTCACCTGCCCAGGTGGGTCTCGAACCCGCGGGCTCAGGCAATCCACTCACCTCAGCCTCCCAAAGGCGCGGGATTACAGGCTGAGCCACTGAACCCGGTGTCTTTTTTTTTTTTAAGACTAGGTCTTACTCTCTTGCCCCAGCTGACTGCAGTGGCATGATCACAGATCACCGTAGCCTTGACCTAGGTTCAGGTGACCCTTCTGCCTCAGCCTCCCTAGTAGCTGGGACTGCAGGCATGTGCTACCACACCTGGCTACTTTTTTTGATTTATTATGGTGATGACTTGCTATGTTGTCCAGGCTGGTCTCAAACTCCTGGGTTCAAGTGATTCTTCGCCTTGGCCCCTCCTTCCCCTTTTTTTTGAGGGATAAAGGTTATGGTGGTACCAGAAAAATGTACACACATTTTTAAGAGATATTATCTATATATTACTTATAGTTTGCCATAATTAGAAGCGTCTAGATGCTGATGGTAACCACTTTGAGCACCTCTAGTAATTGCAGAAGTTAAATGTGACTTGTATTAATCTACAATTTTTTTTTTTTTGAGTTGGAGTTTCACTCTGTCACCCAGACTGGAGTGCAGTGGCCGCTCCCGGCCACTGCAGCCTCGACTTGCTGGGCTCCGGCGATCTTTCCGCCTCAGCCTTCCAAGTAGCTGGAACTACAGGCGCACGCTACCATGCCCGGCTAATTTTTGATTTATTGTAGAGATGAGGTCTCGGCAAGTTGCCCAGGCAGGTCTCGAACTCGCAGTCTCAGGCAATCCACTCACCTCGGCCTCCCAAAGTGCTGGGATTACAGGCTGAGCCACCAAACCCGGCCTAATCTACAATTTTAATACAGTTTTTTCCTTTCTTAAGATGTATAGCTGGTCATGGTGACTCACGCCTATAATCCCAGCACTTTGGGAGGTGGAGGTGAGAGGATTTCTTGAGCCCAGGGGTTTGAGACCAGCCTGGGCAACTTGGCGAGACCTCATCTCTACAATAAATCAAGAAAATTTAGCCGGGTGTGGTGGCACATGCCTGTAGGTCCAGCTACTTGGAAGGCTGAGGTAGAAGGATCACCTGAACCCAGCAGGTCGTGGCTGTGGTGGCTGTAGGTGTACCACTGCACTGCAGCGTGGGTGACAGAATGAGACTCTAAAAAATAAAAAAATAAAATGTGTGTACTTTTTTGGGCACCCTCTGTATACGTAAGTGATTACTTTGTACTTTCAAGTTCCTCAGAATTCTCACTGCTTGCTGTCCATTTGATGTCTGAATCCTGTGGATCGGGAGGTCAGCATCAGATCCACTAAGCTCATGAAAAGTCATTGAATGGGGCCTTTTCTTATGAAAGTGGAAGTGCTCCCGGGAGACATGGGTGGAGCACTCCTGCGTCTGAGGGCAGAACAGGTAATCGCGACCATCCAAGTCTGGTTGCTGGATTCCTGTAGCAAGTTCAGGCACCATGTCACTGGGATCTCTGTGGTTTCTGTTTTTGGAAGGTGAGTGGGAAGAAATAGATTGTTAATAACATCAGTCTTATCTCAAAGTATCCAAGGGTATCCGGTGTCTGGGTAGTGAGTGTTGGCTCATGTGAGTCCTGCCAACATGGGACACACAGATGTCCCAGCGCACAGGAGGGGCGGCGACTGATGCTGCAGATCTCAGAGGCGTCCTGGGGGAGATGTCCATGGCGCTGGGTCAGATTCTTTGGGGCAGGGATAGGGTGGCTTGTGAGCAAGGCATGGAGAGGAGGCCTGGCTTGGGGTTTGCGTCCTCCAGCATTTAGGGAGGTGACTTGGGACGAGACCCAAGTCAGGAAGTTTCTGGGAAGCCCCAAATGCATCTGTGATTCCTGGACTAATGTGTGTGTTCCTGAGGAAGCAGTGTGGTGTGGAGGCCGGGGGCGGTGCCACTCCCAAGAGAGGGAATGTAGTGATGCTGGGCTAATCTCTGGGTTCTACAGAGTTGTCAAGGAGCCTCTTCCCCCGGGAGTGAGACCAAGGGCCTGCCAGTATCAGATGGGAAGGCTTGGCTAGGATTTGACGCAACTGCAGCCTAAACCAGAAGGACTGCTTTTTGGAGCTATGGGGTTGTTTTTTGTTTTTGTTTTTTTACCAATTTTTGGTTATTGCTGTGAGTGAAGAGCTCTTCTTGCCTCTTACATTACAAATTGTCTTGAAAACTTAGATTAAAGTGAGTAATTTTCATGTGGCGTTTGTCTACACTTCAGTTGATTTGGCAAGCACTGAGTTGACTGTGAGTAAAATACGCATGTGACACCACTATTCTTGATGGAACAGGAATAATTTAACAGTTGGAAAAATATTAATATTTAAATTAAAGTTGCTACATTTACTTTCTGTTGGGTAAGAGCAAAGTTTAGGAAGCTGACTACAGGGGCTCAAATTTTGGTCTTGTTATTCCTAGCTGTGTAACCTTGGGCGAGTTATTTAACCTCTCTCAGCCTCATTTCTTTGTGTATCACAATGAGGCTGATAGTAGTATCCATCTCCTAGAGTTTTTGTGAAGCTTAAATGAGATGGTCATGTAAGCGCTTACCTAGTACCTGACACATTGTAACCACTTAGTAAATGTTGGTCCAGAAAGGGCACAGAAGGAGACCAGGTGATCCTTAGAGCTGCTTGACACCCAGAGCTCTCTGGAGTGAAGTGAACTTTGCATGGCAAAGTGAGGCTGTGGGGTACGGGGAGACACCCAGATGTCCTGCCCTTGACTAGTTGTGGGGCTGTAAAGGCACCCATCTGTCTGCATCTCAGTTTCCTGATGGTGAAATGAGATGCGACGTGACGATGGTGAGGATGATGACAGCTGATAGGTAGCGAGTGCCAGGCACTGTGTGAAGAGCACTGCATGACTGACTCATTGCACCCTCATGGCCATCTGGTGAGCAGACACTGCTGTCATCCCTGTGCTACAGTTGGGAAACTGAGGCTCAGCAGTTTAGCTACTTGTCCAGGGCCACCTTGCTGGGAAAGTAAAGTTGGTCTCATCTGATGGTCTGCAATTCTTCTGTGAGTGTCACGTGTTAGTGGTTTTATACATAAGCCACTATTTTTGGATTGAATTTTCTGATCATAATTACATTTTGGCCAATGCTTCATGGGTTGCCTTAAGGAAAACACTTGAGAGTGAGTTTGGGATTTGAGGCTAAATTGTAGTTAATAAGCATTTCTGGAGTCTCTAGGTATTCCTGGGGAAGTAAACAGTGGATTCCCCTCCCCCTTATTAAATAAAATCTTATCTGAGGTGCTCTGAACTTGTGCAAAGTAAAGCCATGTGTAAATACTACAGAGAAGAGGCTTTTCTCGGCAGACCTCTCGAACGAGGCCCCCTGCAACCGCAGTTGGGGTGGAAAGCTGGCGAGCTTTGCAGCTGGCATCAGCAGCTGGTGCAGGCTTTTCTCAGCCGTGCCCCTGAGTGATGCACAGGTGTTTTGAGACACTGGTGACTTCCGTGTTTGTCAGGGCTGCGGGCAACAAGATTCAGGTTCTGCAGGCCCGAGCTGGGCATGTTGGGTTGGCGTTTGCTTTTCCATCTCCAGCTTGCTTTTCTGAAGCCCACTCCAGCTGCAGTGTGGCCTGGGCGGTCCTTCTGTGTCACAGCGTTTGGGAGACTGACCCAAATACAGACTGGTCAGGGACTCAGCAAAGGCAGCTGTTGGCTCTGCTGTGCTGCCTTGAGCTGGGCAGGTGTTCCGGTGCTTACCTCTGGGGGAAGGTAATATAGTGACAGACATCTTGGGCAGCTGTTGGAGAGTGAACGTGCTGGTTTTAGAAGGCACATGAGTGTCAGCAAGGGCAGTAGTGTGCAGTGTTTCCTCCATGGAAGACTGGGAAATGGTCACTGACTGGGTTTATTCCAGGAGATCTGTGTTTCCTCCTGCCTGTGGAGGTGATCTGATGATGAAGGTGCTCTCTGCGCTGTTGTGGTACTTAGAGCAAGAGCTGCTGGCTGTTCCAGGGCTTCGACCCCAGAGTGAGAACGTGAGTCAGCAGAATGGAGCTAGAGTTCCATCTGATCATCTGTGTATCTTTTAACCACTGAGATTTATATTTAGTGACTAATGATCTTGTGCTAGAAGTGCCATCTCCCACACAAGTCCCATAGAAAACTGGCTCTGAGGGCTCTGACTTGGAAATTAATCTCCCCCTCCCATTTTCCCTGCAGGATTTGTTCTTGAGACCCATGGCCTGCTTTCCCGGGCTCTGGGGCCCCTGCACACATGTGAGCAGAGCGCTTAGCCATCGCTGGTTCAGGTAACTTCCCCATGAATTTTAGAAACTGTCTTAAGCCCCCCAGCAGGGCTGGGCATTATGGTGGCTGGAACAGGAGTACAGATTCAGGGAGTGGGCATGGGGTTGGAGGAGCTCACATATCAGGTCCTGGGGCGCAGGATGGTGAGGAGGCCATGTTGCTGTTGGAGACGGGACAGAGAATGGCATAGGGTGGCTGCTGCCACCTTTCAGTCATTGCCAGACTCTCGTAGTGAACCTGACATCGCTCGACCCTGTCATTCTCCTAGAGCATTAAAATCCTTTATTTATTTATGCCCTTTTTTTTTTTGGAGTAGGAGCCTCACTCTGGTGTAGGCTAGAGTGCAGTGGCATGCTCACGCCCACTGCAGCCTTGACCTACTGTGATCCTTCAGGTGATCCTTCCACCTCAGCCTTCCAAGTACCTGGAACCACAGGTGTGCACCACCATGCCCAGCTAATTTTTTGATTTATTGAAGAGATGAGATCTTGCCAAGTTGCCCAGACGGGTCTCAAACCCCTGAACTCAGGCAGTCCTATTGCTTCCGCCTCCCAAAGTGCTGGGATTACAGGCATGAACCACTGCGCCTGGCTCTTTTTTAAAAAAAATTAATCTGTTTAATTGTTAAAATAATATGTGCCTATTACCCCCAACCAGAGCATGACAGCAATGTGGTGCTCTCTCCTCCATTTAGAGGCTCAGCCAAGAGGAGAGCACTGGGCACGCCCACGGCAGACGTGCTGCCGGCTCCACCGTGCCTTCATCCACAGGCGTTCGCTGAGCTCTGTGCTTGGGTTGGTCACACAGAGAGGCATGAGAATGGCTTCCTGCCCTGAGAGAGCTCTCACTGCTGGCCATAGGAGCAAGCTTGAGGACAGATGGCTCTAAGAGGTGACAGGTGTGATTCTAGAGGGCCGTGCAGTGCTTCAGAAGGCCTGAGACAGGAGCTGCTGAGGGAGGAGGAGCAGGAGGAGGAAGATGGGAGGGGAGTGGAGGCGGCTTTCCCAGAAGGGAGTGGGGCAGATCCCATCTAGGCCTCCAGGGAGGATTGCAAGGCGGGGCGTGTGTGGAGGACTCCGGTGGTTCCTGGCCACCGGTACGTAGTGTGGGTGGTGAGTGTGTGGCCTCAGGAGGCAGGTAAATTGGGGTGAGGTTGTTACAGCGTAAACAGTGGGAACCATGGACAATCTAAGCTGGGGAGTGACATTAGTTATTTATTCGAAAGAGCATTCTTTTTCACAGAGTGAGGTGCAGCGGGAACCCATCAGGACACTAAGGCCACAGCCTCTGTGTAGGACAGTGAGCTAAGTGAAGGAGAGGTTCGTGCGAGGGAGAGACAGGACACAGGTGCCCAGGAGGGGGTTGCAGCAGTGCTCGGTGGTGGTGGATGTTGGTGAAGAGAGCTTAGGGGTCGGGTTCTGGGGTTTGTGGAGAAGCTGTTACTGAGATAGGAGGTGCAGCAGCTGGAGAAGCCTTGTGGGGAGGCAGTGAGGTTGGTTTGAGACCTACTGAGTTTGCAGTGTCTGTAAGGCATGTTGTAGGGAGTTCTAGAGAGGAGAAATACGTAAGACTAGAATATAGGAGAGAGGCAGGGCTGGAGATAGAACTTACCAACTGGCAGAAGTGGGAATGGCCAGAATTGCCCAGAGCAGGCCCTTACGGAATTCCCCAGAGTCTTTTGGAAACTTAAGGCTGCTGTGAAGTTCATTGTAACAGAGAGGTTGGGTTGTCTTTAAAACCATCCAAACTGAGACCGTCACCCTAGAGCAGAAGCCCTCCCCTGTAAGGAAACAGTTTTGGGTACAGGCGAGTCTTCACAGAATCCTGACCTTCTGTGGAGGTTCCTGGCAGTGCTCTGCTCAGCGTGCATGTGTTGCTGGCATGGACTTTCCCCTGACCTTGCTTCTCAGGGGCCTGTGCACCTTGACCAGGAGAGAGAAGATCTCAGACTTATTTTTCTCTCCCACCAGCTCCACTGGGAACCTGAGTGCGATTCAGAAGATGACGCGGGTGCGAGTGGTGGACAACAGTGCCCTGGGAAACACCCCGTACCACCGCCCTCCTCGGTGCATCCACGTCTACAAGAAGAATGGGGTGGGCAAGGTGGGCGACCGCATACTGCTGGCCATCAAGGGACAGAAGAAAAAGGCTCTCATCGTGGGCCATCGCATGCCTGGCCCCCGCATGACCCCCAGGTTCGACTCCAACAATGTGGTCCTCATTGAGGACAACGGGAACCCTGTGGGGACCCGAATCAAGATGCCCATCCCCACCAGCCTGCGCCAGAAGGAAGGCGAGTACTCCAAGGTGCTGGCCATCGCTCAGAACTTTGTGTGAGCAGTGCCCAGGCTGAGAGGGACTCTGGCAGCCACGGGATTGCTCCCTTCATGCTGGGTCACTGTGTCCTGCAAGAGAATAAACATTATTGTGTATGTTTTCTTCCTGAGCTTTCTGGGATGTGGTCATGAGGTAAATAACGCTGGAGCAGTTAAAAGGGGGCCAACCCAAGTCTGTCCTCATAAGATGGGGCCAGGTTCTGGGCCTTTGCTTTTCTGGTTTGGACCCTATAACATGAGTTCTTGCAGGACTCTGAGTAAACTAAATGCCAATTTATAAATGTACCATGGAGTCTGCCATTTTCTTTTTCTTCTCTCTTTTCTTTTTTTTTTTTGAGTTGGAGTCTCACTCTGTTTCCCAGACTGGAGTGCAGTGGCCGCTTCCGGCCAGCGCAGCCTCGATCTGCTGGGCTCTGACGATCCTTCCGCCTCAGCCTTCCAAGTAGCTGGAACTACAGGCGCACGCTACCACGCCTGGCTAATTTTTGATTTATTGTAGAGATGAGGTCTTGTCAAGTTGCCCAGGCGGGTCTCAAACCCACAGCCTCAGGCAATCCACTCACCTCAGCCTCCTAAAGTGCTAGGATTACAGTCCTGAGCCACTGCACCCAGTTGAGTCTGCCACTTCCTAACCAAAAGATTTTTTTTTTAATCTAAAATATCTTTTTCCTGCGTAGAGAGCTTGAGGCTTTAAATAATTGTAAAGTTTACTGGGTAAGCATGGAGTAATCTAGTGGAACATTTCCTTTAGGTTGCAATAAAACCCAGGCAGTAATTCTTTATTTGCTCTGGAGTTTCTACCAGGACGCTCCTCTGTGCCCAGTAGCAGAGCTTCCTCCCTGGACTGCTGGAGAAGTGGACACACCTGTGTATTTTGCTTATGACCTAATCTTAGGCCTGTGCAGATGATTCAGTGACAGGTTCTCTTCCATAAATTTGTTGGTCTGCTGGGGAAGATTTGGAGGCTCCCTTAGTTTATCTAGTTAGAAGTTCATCTGCTCATTTATACATTCACTTATTTATTCATTTAGAATATTGTAGGTTCTTACTCATTCAATATCTCAGTGGCCTCCAGAAGTCAGAGTACTGTAGGGGTTAACAACACAGGCTCTGTAGCCAGGCTACCTGGGTTTGAATCCTGATTCTGCCACTTGCTACTTAATGATGGGGGGCAAATTATTTTACTTTTTTGTGGCTCAGTTTCCTTACCTGTAAAAGGGGGGTATAATAATGGCATCTACCTGATAGGGTTGGTGTGAGAATTGAATGAGCTAGTACCTATAAGTGCTTAGAATGGTACCTGGAGATAGTAAGCCCTCAAACGGCATGGTGGTGCATGCCTACAGTCCCAGCTACTCAGGAGGCTAAGGCAGGAGGAAGGTGAACTCATTCTTCTCAGCCTGGCCCTGCCTGCTCAGGAGTTGAGTCCAGCCTCTTAGCAACATAACATGACTCCATCTCAAAAAAAACAAAACAAACACTCAGTAGGTTATTAGCTATTTCCTATTATGACTCTGCGTGGGCCAGCACTGAGAGAAAGTTGTGGCCCTTGCCTTCCTGGAGCTTACAGTGTCCTAGGGGAAAACTGATATAATCAAATTTCCAATTCCTCAAACAAATGCAAAACCCCAAGTGTAGCTAGGGCCTGTGATAAAGGTGTCAGAGTTTTTCAGTGGAATTAGAGGCAGCTTCCCTGAGAAAGGGTTGCATCAGCTGCAGTCTGAGTGCAGCTCAGACTTGAGAGGAGGCAAACTGGTTACTTGGGGGGTGGGGAGGGTGTCGGCTGGGAGTGGACAGGAGGGAAGCTTCAGGGTGTTGGGAACATTCTAAATCCAGATCTGCGTGGGAGTTATGTGTGTAGGCATCTGTAAATAATTATTGATCACTTTATATCTTAGTAAAAATAAGTGGATGGGCATCAGGTAGGTGAGAGAAGAGAGGAAATGCCAGAGGCAGAGGGCAGGGTACATGTACAAACCCCGTGGCAGGAGGGAACAGGATGCTTGCCAAGGCCTGAGAAAGTATGGCTGGAGCAGGGTGAGCAGACGGGATCACAGAGTGGGGGTGAGGCCCAGACTGGAGGGGGCCTGGTGAGCCATGGGAAGGGTTTTCTCAGTGAGGGCATCGGGTCTGTGGGTGGTGTTTAGCAAGTGGGATAAGGTGGGAAGGGAGACACAGATTTGCTCTGCAGAGAGGGGCTTGCAGAAGACTGCAAGAGGATGATGTGGACTGTGTGCAGGCAGCGGGTGCCATCAGGAGGCCCAGTGGACTTGGTGATGGGTTAGCATGGTGGGGAAAGGCCAAGTGTGGGTCCAAGGTCTCTGGCCTCCACGCCTGGTGTGTACAGACTGGGTCAGGGTGCTGTAGCACAGCCTGAGGTGGGAAGAAGAACAGCCCTGGGCAAGTCGTGTGGATGAGTCTTGGGATACCAGGAGATGTCAGGTAGGCAGCTGGGTATAGACTCTCAAACAGGAATAACGCCTCGTGTGGAAGCATTCGTGTATGTGTCCTTGGCTTTTGTAGGCATCGGTCCCATTTTCAGATGAGAACAAGGAGCATCAGGGAACCGTGATTGCTCAGGGTCCCGCAATAGGCAAGTGGTGAAGCTGGTCTCAAAGCTGAACCTGTGACTTCCAGTTCAGGGTCTTCCCACAGCATTTCCGGGTCTTTCTTTTGCAGTTGACGCGTCCACTCATCCTGACCTGATTCTTAATAGCTCGACCCTGGAGGCTGATGTTCTGGTTTTCCTGAGGACTGTAGGCCCATCTTGGAGCCTGTCACCTCCAAGCCTTGACTGCAGGAGGCAGAGGCTCAGTTTAGTCTCCAGTGGAAGCGCAGACAGCCCCCTTGCCTCCTCTCACTAAGCCTGAGTCGAGGTACTCCGGCATGTTAGAAGCTAATGTCCCTCGCCATCTGACCTCCGAAGGGCTGAAGGAGAGCCCGCGGCTGACAGGCCCTGCTGCAGTGGTTGGATGTGACCAAGGAGGAGGCATCACATCAGACCCGGGGCCTGCCTTGCCAGTGGCAAGTCTCTCCAGCTGTGGCAGCCGGCATGCAGCAGGCTCTTAATTCCCCTTCTTTCAGTCCCACTCCCCAGAGGCTGTGGCAGGAAGAGGCCCCTGGCGAGAGGAAGGGGAATGGACTCATCATCTCAGCCTGGCACCACCTGCACAGGGGCTAGACCTTTGCCCTGACTGGGACAACCTGACCCAAGCTGCCCTCCAGCTTCTCAGGTCTCTTTCTTTCTGGGGTCAGGCTCTCTTCTCCAGTGCCCTGAGTCAGCAGGAAGCGCTTTCTTCCTTTCACGTGCTCATGGGATGCTGGCTGCTCCTCCGCATCCCCTCTCCCGCCTCCCTCCTAAGGTTCACCAGAGTCATTCAAGTGACTCCTCTGTCCTCGCTGTCCTCTCCACTGGTCTCTGTGGACTTTAGCCCTTCTCCTGAGGTGTTCTGTGCTGACCGCGGGAAGGCTGTGGTTTCAACAAAGCTGGGTGGCCGGAGCCAATGACGCAGGGCCTCGCGGACAACCCAGAATAGCCCGGGCTTTGCTGCTTCTCCAGCGCCCTATCACTTTGCAGGCTGGGATCTAATTTGCTGTCACCCCGCCCCCTCCAACCCCAGTCTTTCAGCCAGTACTGCTTGCTTTACCCATGAAATATTTATAATCACAGATCATGTTTCCCTATGAGTATACACTTGCTTTTGTTTTCCCCTTCTGTGCCCTTAAGAAGTTGCCCTGACAGGTGAGAGGGCCGCCTCTCTCTGGGTTCATGGGCTTCATCAAGCTTTCTCTGCCCAAGTGCCTGGCTTCCCCTGAGGTTTGACTCCCTCTGCTAGACCACCATGGAGGAAATACGGGGGAAAGAGCTCTAGGTTGGTGGCTGTGGTTGGGAGGCCTGGGTTCCAGCTGGAACCCTGCTGCTGGCAAGTCACAGCCCCTGGGGAGTGCACCGGGCCTGGTGCTTAGGAGACCTTGCCGGTGAGCAAGAATGTGCCCTGGGCTGTCGATGACAGGGGCCCCAGCCATCTTGCTTCCCTTGACACTCCTGAAGTTAGCCACCTCTGGCGAGGGTGTCCAGGCCCCTTCCTGTGTGGGAAGTGACTCCGAAAGCAGGGAAATGAGGAGCTTGCCGTACCAGCTGCTGTCCCTGGAGATCTACCCACCGCCATGTCCCCCTTGAAGCTCCCAAACCCAGCCTTGATTCCGGAGGGTAGCGGTCACTGTTAGGCAGAGTCCCCCTGAGATGCCTACCCAACTCCGAGTGAGGAGAGAGCAGGGGCTGGGTCTGGGCAGGCCCTCCACGCTGGTGGGCCACAGCCTGCTGCCCTCACCTCCCTGCATGGCTGTCCCATCCCTGCTTGGCCTCCCTTGCCTCTTGGCCTCTTCCCATGTTTGTCCTCAGTGGCTGACAACTTTTGCTTTTGACAAAAGATTGGATGATGTTGAAATCAAATGCTTACCTGAAACTCAAATCTGTATCAGCAGCTGCGTTTCTTTCCTTCCTCTCATTTTGTAAGTGAATCTTTAAAACACAGTTGTGCAACTTGTCTTTGTTCCCTGGAGGACTGGAAGATGGTGGTGGATCACAATTTAGTTCTCCTTGGCATTCTGGTCCCTTTCTTGTGGAATTATTTTGCTAAGTATTAGTAATTTCCCAAATTACTTGAGTTTTCTGAAAGTGGTGATGAATTTGTTTCTCAACTTTCACCATTGAGCTGGTAGTTCCCAGCCAGATTTGACCATAGCAATAACCTATTGTCATTTGCTTGTTATTGTGACAGGCTGTGTCATGAGACACTCCACAGGCTTTTCTTTTTTTTTAAAGTCAGGGTCTCACCCAGGCTGGAGTGCAGTGGCACGATCATGGCTCACTGCAACCTCAGACTCCTGGGCTCAGGCAATTCTTTTGCCTCAGCCTTCCAAGTAGCTGGGACTACAGGTATGCACCACCACATCTGGTTCATTTTAAAGTTTTTTTTTGTAGAGATTAGATCTCGCTATGTTGTCCAGGCTGGTCTCGAGCTCCTGGGCTCAAGCAATCCTCCTACCTCAGCTTCCCAAAGGAATACAGATGTATTCTGGCACCACAGGCATTTTTTAAAATGAAAATTCAACTTATTTTATTTTGAGGATTTCACAAGAGCTCTTGAATAATTGTAATACCTTTGGATATTATGAAACCTTGACTGGCAATTGATTTGAGGCCAAATGTTTACATGCCAAATAGAGGTAGCTCTTGGTCAATCTGCACTGATGACTGTGTGTGTTCAGAGCCACACTCCCCACTCCCTACTTGGGCTCCCTGTTGATTTGCACCAGCACCCAAGCAAGGTGCTGCCAGGCCTGGGAACAATAGGGAAAGAGAGACCTCTTTTCCCAGGTGCTGGCCTTCACAAAGGATGCTGCCCCAGTCTCCATGGGACTCCGGGCAGGGCATGGGCTGTGCTGCCCCATCCCCATGGGCTAACCCAGTGCCCTTCCTGGCAGGCCCTGGCTGACGCCTATAAAGAGGCAGGCGCACTCAGGTTGGGGGCGGACCTTCACTTGTCCATGTATCTCAGTGGTGCTGTGTCAATCAACTCATGAACTCATAGGTTTGCTGCCAGCTCTGGTCAAAGGTCTTCAGGTAAAGAAGAATGAAACCCTTGCCTGAAATGCAGCTTCAAGGTTGTGAATTTTGTTTCTGCAAGTTGGGTCCCCATAACTGAGAACAGCGCTAATAGGTTCCCCGGATATTGTGAGCAACCTTTGCTGCAGACCCCCCTGGCCTATAGGCTTCCCTTGTATTTAGTCCAGTTGCTTTTTGTTAGGTAACTGCTTGCTGAGAGATAGTTCGTGTGTGTGTGTGTGTGTGTGTGTGTATTAACTTTCTTTTGTTACCTATAAAAATTAATCTTAGTCTTACCCATTCCTTTTATAGGATCATGTATTTATGTTTTTAAAAAGCCTGTTGTGACAGGTGTGTTGGCATGCACCTGGAATCCTAGCTACTTGGGAGGCTGAGGAGGGAGGATTGCTTGAGGCCAGGAATTCAGGGCCAACTGGGGCAACATAGTGAGACCCCTATCTCTAAAATGAAATGTAAAAATGTATTTTAAAGTCTTATGGTGAGGTACTTAGGGATGAAGTGTTTTGATGTTTGCCAAAAATTATCAATTGATGAATTTAAATAAGGGGCATATAGCGATTGTACTATTCTTTCAACCTTTTTTTTTTTTTTTTTTTTTTAGTTGAAGTCTCACTCTGTCACCCAGGTTGGAATGCAGTGGTACAATCACAGCTCACTGCAACCTTGACTTCCTGGGCTCAGGCAATCCTGTCTTAGTGCCTGGTTAATTTTTTGATTTTTTTGTAGAGATGAGGCCTTGCTGTGTTGCCCAGGCTGGTCTCGAACTCCTGGGCCCAAGCAATCGTCCCACCTCTGCCTCCTAAAGTGCTGGGATTACAGGCGTGAGCCACCGTGCCTGGCCTCTATTGTTTTTAAGGTTTGACATTTTCAAATAATGTTTAGGATAAAGGAAAAGAAAAGGAATTATTGTTTTAGGGGAAAAAATCTGATGCTAAAACCAAAGTTGTGTTTGAAATGTGTTCCCACCAGCTATTCCTGAGGGTGGGCCCCTGAGCTGTGGCTTGGCCCACAGAGGGACTGATTCCAGTGGCAGAGCACTCACTGCTGACCCTCCAGCTTAAAATGAATGTGACTCCAACTTAAAAAAAATGTGGTTACTGGTTACAATATTTCTTTTAACTGTGTATTTCCAGCATCGACACATACTAGGTGTATAGTAAATGTCAAATTGATACGTCACTACTGCTTACTTTTATGGTGAGGTTTTAATTAATCAATTAATGAGTTGGAGTCTCACACTGTTGCCCAGACTGGAGTGCAGTGGCATGCTCCCGGCCACCGCAGCCTCAACCTGCTGGACTCTGGCGATCCTTCCACCTCAGCCTTCCAAATAGCTGGAACTATAGGCACGCGCTACCACGTCCGGCTAATTTTTGATTTATTGTAGAGACCAGGTCTCGCCAAACTGCCCTGGTGGCTCTCGAGCCCACAGGGTCAGGCAATCCTCTTGCCTCAGCCTCCCAAAGTGCTGGGATTATAGGCTGAGCCACCGCAGGTGAGGTTTTAAAGAAGAGAGCTTTGTGCTTCCCAGATGACTACTGTTAGTCTGCTATGTACTTTGAGTTTTCCCTTTCAAGCCTGGAGGGTCAGGGATGCGTAAGGGTCCTTTCTCCAAGGGCAAAGCTCTGTTGGGCTAACCCAACTGTGGCTTGAGAACAGTTAATTCCTAAACAAAGCCGAAGCGAATTCTCACCATTGTGGTTTAGACCTTTCGCTATGACAACGTTGACTTGGGGGCTGCAGGTCCCCCCAACTTCCGCATATGAAGGGAACAGACTTGGGACTTGGATTTTCTGATTTTCAGTCCAACTCTTTTCACGGTGTCTGGCACCACCACTGAGCACTTCCTTTCTTTTGTGATGGACTTTCTGAAACATTCCTTGGGTGGAGTCATACCTATCCAGCCTGGAGGAGTTGGGGGAATCTTAGTGGCCCCAGGAGTGTGGTGTCCCGAGGCATGGGGACTAGGCAGTTGGGGTGTGTAGTGGTGGGTCAGAAGGGAGGCAGGATGCTTGTAAGCTGTGGTCTGAAACCTCCTCTCTGCCCCTGTGTTTCCCACTGGCTCCAGGAGCTTCAGAGCCTGCCTTGCTGCTTTTTCTTCATCTTGAATAGGTGCCTTCTCGCTAAGATTCCCCTGATTGCTGGACACCATTCCTGGCAGACCCCTGCCACTGTAGAGGTCTTTCACCTCGTGGTCTTGCTGCATGCCTGCAGTTAATGTTTCTTCCCATCCTGAAGACCAAACAATGACCCCAGGCCCTGGTGACAACTCTGGGTGGTAAGTTGGGCTGGTGTCCCTAGTTTAAAGATAGAAAACGGACTGGGCATGGTGGCTTATGCCTGTAATCCTAGCACTTTGGGAGACTGAGCTGGGAGGATTGCTTGAGGCCAGGAAGTCGAGACCAGCCTGGGCAACATAGCAAGACCTTGTCTCTACTAAAAATTAAAAATGAGCCAGGCATGGTGGCATGTGTCTGTAGTCCCAGCTACTTGGGAGGCCGAGGTGGAAGGGTCACCTGAGCCCAGGATGCTGAGGCTGTGGTGAACCATGATTGTGCCATTGGACTTTAGAGGGGTGACAGAGTGAGACCCTGACTCAAAAAAAAAAAAAAAATCAGGCTGAGCTTGGTGGCTCAGCCTGTAATCCCAGCACTTTGGGAGGCCGAGGTGAGTGGATTGCCTGAGCCTGCGGGTTCAAGACCTGCCTGGGCAACTTGACGAGACCTCATCTCTACAATAAATCAAAAATTAGCCGGGTTTGGTAGCACGTGCCTGTAGTTCCAGCTTGTTAGAAGGCTGAGGCGGAAGGATCGCCGGAGCCCAGCAGGTCGAGGCTGCGGTGGCTGGGAGCGGCCACTGCACTCCAGTCTGGGTGACAGAGTGAGACTCCAACGTAAAAAAAAAAAAAAATCTGCATAAGTAAGTGGTGGCATCGCGCTCAGGTTCTCCTTGCACCTCCACGGGGCCTAGGCTGTGCCCAGTCGCTCCCAGGGAGATGTCTTGCTGCACTGTGGAACTTGACAACCCCTGCACTCAGGAGCAGCCTCTGTCCTGTTCACAGCAGCTCTATCTCTGGTGCTTAGTAGATGCACCAAATATATTGAGAACTCAGAGGTTAAAACTTGGATTCTTGATTTAGGAGTCTGTGTGTGGGTGTTCAGTATAGGGATTGGTAAAACTTAATCCATTTGTGCTGTGTTTTCCAGGACCTGTGCTTGTCAATGTTGTGTATCTCCATACAGAGCCTTATGCCAAGGGTTCTGCCCACGCAGACCAGGCACCAGGGTCTCCTGCTCATGGGATGTCCTCCTGTGCCATATCTAGACCAATAGCCCAGTTGAACTGGAGTCCATGTTCATGTCCAAAGATTCCGTGTGTGCTTTTTTGGAGTGAGTTCGTGGTGCGGCTGCTTAGCTTTACCTTTGATGTCTCTTCTCGGGACCAGCCGGGCATGAAAAAGGAACACTTCAGTGGTCTTGCTTACTTTCTTTTCCAAATATAAAATACCGTACTTTATCCTGAACTTGCTTTCAATCACACAAAAATTAGCATGTTCACATGTTCAGGAAAGAATACAAAAGACAGTCATAAGGGGCACCTGTTTCTACAGAGTTCCAGAGGGGAAAGACCTGGAAGAAGCAGGAGGAATTTATGCAGCTCCATCCTTGACTCAAGTTCACTGGCTTTGTGTTTTACATTAATACATATATTTTATATATAAAATATACACATATATGGAGGACCTCAAGAAAACCAGAATTGTATTTTGGAGGATGCCCCCTTGAAGTACAGGCTTCCCCTGCTAGGTAAGTGTTTGAGGAAACCACAGGCATCAGTATACCAGCTAGCATTGTTGTGAGAGACTGCGTTTGGCTAGAGTGAATTTTTTTTTGGAGATTATTTCTGATTTATTGTAGAGATGCGGTCTCACCAAGTTGCCCAGGTGGGTCTCGAACCCGTGGGCTCAGGCATTCCACTCACCTCAGCCTCCCAAAGTCGCGGGATTACAGTTTGGAGATTATTTCAACGCATTCACCCATTTCATGATGGGTGATTTACAAGCACACCCGCCCACCCAGTCTTGCCCCGTGTGACTTTTTTTTTCCTCCAGGTGAAAAAAGTCCTCAAAGTGAAACGTTTTGCCAATGTGGAAGAGGTGAAACAAAAAATGGCAGAAGTGTACTATAAGGTATCAAAATTGATGAGTTCAGAAACTGTTTTGAGAAGTAGAAAAAGCATCTTGATAGGTATTGCATTAGACAGAGAGTACTTTGAAGGTGACAGAAGTTTAAACATGTAAGAATAAATACACGATTTTTAATAAATAAATTATGGCCAGGCACAGTGGCTTACGCCTGTAATCCCAGCACTTTGGAGGGTGAAATGAGATTGCCTGAGTCCACAGGTTCGAGACCAGGCTGGTCAACTTGGTGAAACCTCATCTCTACAATAAATCAAAAAATTAGCGCATGCCTGTAGTACCAGCTACTACTTGGAAGGCTGAGGCTGAAAGATCACCTGAGCCCAGCAGGCTGAAGCTGCAGTGGCTGTGCGCATGCCGCTGCACTCCGGCCTGGGGAACAGAGTGAGACTCCTACTCAAACAAATAAATAAACAAATAAATTCCAGGTTTTTAAAAATTTCTCCCTTGTGCATGCGTGTGTGTGTGTGTGTGTGTGTGTGTGTGTGTGTGTGTGTGTGTGTGTTTTTAGTTGGAGTCTCACTCTGTCGCCCAGGCTGGAGTGCAGTGGCCGCTCCCGGCCACCGCAGCCTTGACCTGCTGGGCTCCGGTGATCCTTCCGCCTCAGCCTTCTGAGTAGCCGGAATTATAGGCGTGCGCTACCACGCCCGGCTAATTTTTTTTTTATTTATTGTAGAGATGAGGTCTCGCCTGCCCAGGTGGGTCTCGAACCTGAAGGCTCAGGCAATCCACTCACCTCAGCCTCCCAAAGGCACGGGATTACAGGCTGAGCCACCGAGCCCAGCATGTGTGTGTTTTAAAGAGATGGGGATCTCTCTGTGTTACCTAGGCTGGTCTTGAACTTCTGGGCTCAAGCAATCCCCCTGCCTCAGCCTCCCAAAATGCTGAGATTACAGGTAAGCCACTGCACCTCGTCCATTCATTGGATTTAAATTATATACTTGGAAGCAATCTGTAGGCCTCAGGCTTAGATAGAGGACAGAAGGCATAGTAGTAAGAGAAAACAGAGGGAGAGAGCACATGATGGAAAGAGACAGAGTGTCACCATAAATTGGCCGCAGTGTCCTCTGTGCCCAGGCTGCTGATGGTTTCTCACTGGCAAAGCTTCTCCGCCGCCCCTCACCTTTTCTCCGCCCTCTTTGCCCAGAAGGTTGTAGAATAAGCATATTTACTAATAGACTAAAGTTAAATATTTTTTAGTCTTCACATTTAAGAAGAAAAAACTGTGTAAGAGACACAACGAGTAAATCAGAGGTCTCTGAGTGGGACACCCCACCCCCACGCTGAAGGGGCCGGGTGAGCAGAGGGCTCTTTGAACAGCCTACAAGGGACTTCTCAGCTGGGGCTTTCCAGAGGAGGAATGGGTTTGGACAAGCAGAGCGGGCAACTTTCATGGGGAGGGGAAAACTCTCACTCTTCCTATAACTCACTCAGCACTCAGTGCTTAGAGCCCGTGCTGAGTCCAGACAAGGCACCAGCCTCAGGAAGCCCAAGTTGGCCGATTGTGGGCACAATCAGCAATGTCTGCAGACATCGTTGGCTATCACAACTGGTGTTGGCATCTAGTTGCATCCAGAGCACCCAGGGTGAGAAGAGTTAAGACCTGTGGTCAAGTGGCAGACTGAGATCTGAAGTCAGGACCGTCTGACCTCGCAGCTCCTGCTCTGTCTGCTGCACTGACCTGTGGTGGAAATATTTCTTGGGAGCGTGCCCTCCCTCAGCTATTAAAAGTTTTCCGGAAGCGTCCGTTGGATGACTGCTGAGGATACTCGCAGTTGCTTCCAGTTGCCTCTTAGGTCAGCTTCTTCTAGCCCGAGCCGAGGACAACGCTTCCTGTGGAGGCTGACTCCTGGCCTTAATTAACAGCACTGCTTCCTGTCACTCTGCTACTTGGCCCTCTGCTCTGGCCAAGGAAATGGGTGTCTGTCTCCACTCTGCACTTGGCCAACTTGGGCTTCCTGGGGCTGGTGCCTTGTCTGGGCTCAGCACAGGCTCTTAGCACCCAGCACTGAGTGCTGAGTGAGTTATAGGAAGAGTGGGTGTTTTCCCCTCCCCGTGAACGTTGTCCACTCTGCTTCTCCAAACCCATTCCTTCTCTGGAAAGCCCCAGCTGAGAAGTCTTTTGTAGGCTGTCCAAAGAGCCCTGTTCGCTGGGCCCCTTCAGTGTGGAGGTGGGGTGTCCCACTCAGAGACCTCTGATTTGCTCGTTGTTTCCCCAGCCCGTCCCTGGACAGCCCACATAAGCCACACTGAGCCTACGGGGGAGCCTCTGCACGTCTTTGGCTTGGAATGTCCTTTTCTCCCCGGAGAGGTGGTCAGTCCTCCTGTGGAACCCTGTAAAATTCTGTGCACCTGATATTTGCTGGGTCCCGAGTTGGACGTCTTAATTTGCCCCTGGAGGTCTCTCTTGCCTTTTTCATCTGGCTCTGTGCCCTGGGAGACTGCTCTGTGTGGACTACATCAGTGGGCTCCCATGTCCCCCTTTGTACCCCTGCAAGGCTGGCCATACCCGTCAGCATATGTCACAGCTTCCCTCAGGCGGCTCAACACACTCTTGGGGCCTTGGCCTCAGGGCACTACAGCATCCGCACCTTTGTAAATGGTACTACAGGTACATGCTACCACGCTGGCTTAAAAAAAATTTTTTTTTGCAAAGACGAAGCCTCGCTATGCTGCCCAAGCTGGTCTTGAACTCCTGGCCTCAAGTGATCCTCCTACCTCAGCCTCCCAAAGTGCTGGGATTACAGGCATGAGCCACCACTGCACCTGGCCCAATCATCCCATGTTGAGTGGCTTCTATTGCCTGCTTGGGTCCTGCCTGATGCAAACATTTGCTGTGTGCATCCAGATGGGCACAATATGGTTCCCTCCCTGGAGAAGCTCCTTGGAGGGTGACAGGACCAAGAGTAGCTTTCTCCTCCTGTGGCAGGTGTCAAGAGCCTGTGTGCTCGGCAGCACCAACCCCGGAGAGTCAGACACTTCCTGAGGAGGTCCTGGAAGCTGGAAGATCAGCTAGGGTTAGTCTAGGAACAGGCTGCAGGGGAAACAAACGACCTTTCATCCCAGTCAGAGCCAGAGGTGTGACCCCAAGTGGGATGTGCCAGGACCTGACAGCGGTTCCTCGAAGGCAGTGGTGGGGCTGAGGAAGCAGGCAGGGCCAGACCAGGGCGGGAGGGGATAGAGGCTGGAACTTCAGCCTCGTCTCTACCTGCTTTAAATGGCCAGAGTCGTTCCAGATGCGCGTTTATCAAGATTGCCTGCCTGCTGCTGTGCAGAGAACCCCTGAAAAGGGATGGAGTGAGGGGCCAGGCGGGGGCAGGGAGTTCAGGAATGTCAAGCAATGATAAGGGTGCCATGGTAGGGCTGGGCAGGGAGGGGGATGGGAGTCAGGAAAGACTTGGGGGAAACAGGTATTTTTAGCAGGTTGGGGGGGCCTGGCACAGAGACAGGCTGTGCTGGGAAACCGGGCAGGGGGGCTGGAAACTCAAGTCAGCCTCAAGTTATTTTGGGATAGGTTATTGTGGGGTGGTGAGCTTTGTATTCAGGGGAACTTTTTTGGTGAAGGAGCATGGGGGGCTGGGCACAGGGCAAGCCGCGGGCTTTGCCTGTGGAGGCGCCTGACCAGCTGGGTCAGAGGCTGGTGGAGGTTGGGACAGGGTAGGGAGAGGCCCGCAGCAGCCGGACTGTGTGTGACCTGGGCATGGGCGGCCCTGGGCTGCCCCTGCATCTGCCCTTGTCCCTGCACCCCAGCACTGCCCCTCCTCTGAGCTGAGTCCTCGAACTAAGTGCACCTGCACCTCCCTGCAGCCGAGTCTTCACCCTGCTGGGCCTCCCAAGTGTTATGCCTCCCCAGAGGTGAAATGGCAGGAACTGGTGGGTGTCAGGAGGTGGAAGGAGGTGAGGGTTCCTTCTAGATCTCCTGGCTTGAGGGGCTGGATCCTGGGGTGGGGGAGGGGCAATGGGAAAAGGGAGTTCTTGTCTGCTTGTTGAATTGCAAGTGTTTTGGAGGAACGCATACACTAAACACTGGGCAGGGGAGAGGACAGAGCGGGAGATTTCAGAGGCAGTGCTTCAAATCATAAGGCCACCCACGGAGGGGAAGGAGGGAGGAGCAGTGAGCCAAGGGCAGAGGCTGGGGTGGGCCACCAGAAGGAGACTGGGGAAGGGAAGGAAGCTGGTCAGGGAGAAAGGGGAGGTCTGGAAGGGGAATCCTGGAAGCCAGGGAGGCCTGTCATGGCAGGAAGTGGTCAGCCCCATCGGATAAGGTGAGAAGACCATCTCCAGCCTCCTTTCTCCTCCGTCACCCACACGTGGCAGAGGCATGGATGCGGCAGCCACAGGTGGTCACTGGGGGAGTGGAGGGGCCAGACAGCCTGTGGCGGGAGAAGGGGCGGTGGGAAATTCGGGGGCTTCAAGAGGCTTGGCTGAAGGGAAGGAGGGGGTGGGCTTGAGCAACCTTTTGTGGATGGGTGTTTCTCTCCTTTGCTGTGAGTGGTCTTGAAGAAGTCAGCATGGCAAGTCCGGAGAGGTCAGTGTTATCACAAGAGAAGCCCCACGGTGTGGTCTGCATCTCACTCAGAAGTGAGATGCTTAGACCCGGGGAGGCATGAAAAACTGCCCCATGTGGTGGAGACCCTGGAGGGATGGAGTCTGGGGGCTTGTCTCACTAGACTGAAGGGTGGCTTGACGGGGAAGGTGACCAGCACTTGATGCCATGCCCGACTCCATCCCTGATCACCTAGTGGAGGCTTCATGCCCTTCCTGGTACTGTGGGTGTGGCAAGGGCTTCCGACATCGTGATCACATTTGGCACACTCCCTAGCTGTTCGGAGTGTCGGACGTGGCCAATGTCCTGTGTCTTTCCCCATGGCTTCATGAGGTAGTCCCATCATGCCCTGTGCTGCAGGCATGGGAGTGGAAGCTCTGAGAGGTGGGGCGCCTTGAGGTCCCAGGGCTGCTTAACCCTCTGCATTCCACGGCAGGCTGGCTGTCCTGTGGAGGTGGGGGTGCAGTGAAAGGAGGAAAATGGAGGCGAGGGTGACAGTGACGATGGAAGGAGACCCCAGGAGAGAGGGAAGCAGGAGAGCCCAGCAGTGAAAGGGCGCCTCGTTCCCTGAGCCAGGCAGAGGGTGAACTGGGTGCTCAGGGAGGTAAGCCGACCTGTTGGCAGGGAGGGGGGAAGAAGGGGGAGGCGTCCGCAGAGTAAGGGAGGGTAGGACCAGCTTTGGAGAGGGAGGCGAGGCCCAGGATGGAGAAAGGCTTGTCAGAACACTAGGGTGCTGGGCCCTGTGATTCTTGTCACAGCGGAGTGTCCATGGGCTTGGTAGTCACATGGGGGCGAGGGAGGAGAGGTGTCTGGAGATATCCGGGGTCCACGTCTGTACGGCAGGGCAGAGAACGTGCCTCCTTTCTCAGAGAGGACAGGACAGCCAGCCCTGCCTTCCACTCTTTCTGGCCCTTGCACTCTTCTGTTCCCGGGTGCCCATAAAGGTTGTACTTGCTGAAGCGCATGACTCCAGAGGCTGCGTCGTGTCTGACTTCAGCAGAGGGTCCGGATGTGTCTTTTTGTACCTCCAGCACTTGGAATGATGCTGGTGCCTGGAAATGTTGCTGGAACCCAACTGTCTTGTTTTTGTCTCCTTATGCCTTCAAGGTCAGGAACAGCGTTTGGCACATAGTAGGTGATGGAATATTTATTCCCTCGGTCAGGAAACTCCTCCCCCACATGGCCACCAAGTCCCACGGACACACCCTGTGACAGAAATCACAGGGCCCAGCATCCTAGTGCTCTCTGACAAGCCTTTCTCAATCCTGGGCTTTACCTCCCTCCCTGCAGCTGGTCCCACCCCCCTTACTCTGCATTCACCTCCCCCTCCTGCCCCACCCCTTGTCAGGAAACCCTGTCTCCCCTTTGGTTTCTGACTCTCCCAACCCATGTGTACACACACACACACACACACACACACACACACACACACACACACCCCAACAGATATATATTGATGCCAGATTCATAGTCACACACTTGCACACAGTCACACACATGCTCGCCCACAGTTATGTGTACGAACACACAGCACACGCGCACACCCACGCGCAACACTCCAACCGTCGGGGCTGTTCCTGCAGTGCCTCCCTAGTCCAGGGCCTGTCCTGGCTGTCCCTTGGCCTCTAGCAGCACAGCTGTGGTGTGACCAGAGAGCTTGGGTGAGGACTCTACTTACAAAGCAGTTACTCCTAATTTGTCCACAACAGATTTCACCTTGGAACCCAAGGGATTTGCAGACACTGGGTGAGCCCTGAGACGGTCCCAGTTGCCTAAAACGCCTGGCCCCACAGCTTCTGGAAGGAGGCCAAGGGCACAGACATGGAGCGGTACCCACTGTGTGAGTGAGATGCTTGGCACCAGGGACTTCACTTACTCTTCACAACCCAACCAGGCAGGCAGTGCTTGCCTGGTTTTGCACTGTGGAAGCTCAGGCTTGGGTATTAATTGGTTGCCAAGCTGGCATCCCTCAGGAGGGATGGAGTCTGGATTTGGGCCTGAGGCTGACTCCAAAGCTTCCCTCTTTCAGCACCCAAGGGAATCCTTGTTGGCAAAACAAGGGAGAGAGGATGCTCTGTGCTGTCCAGTTTGTCCTTTTTTTCTTGAGTCAGAGTCTCACTCTGTCACCCAGGCTGCAGTACAGAGGCACAATCATGGCTCACCGCAGCCTTGAACTCCTAGGCTCAGCGAGCCTCCTGCCTCAGCCTCCCGAGTAGCTGGGGCTACAGGTGTGCACCACCACACCTAGCTAATTTTTTTTTTTTTTTTTTGGTGGAGATGAGGACTCACTCTGTTGCTCAAGCTGGTCTCAAACTCCTGGGCTCAAGCAATCCTCCTGCTTCAGTCTCTCACAGTGCTGGGATTATAGGCGTGAGCTATCTGCACCTGGCCCTGGCTTGTCCTTTTGAGCAAATAACATGGTATTATTACCTGGGATATATTTAGATACACAAGTTAATACAGGCCAGTGCTTCTTGGTTTATGGGCTCTTCAAGACCCTGAAACCCGCAGGGGTGATGGACCCTCTCCCCAGAAGAGTTCATACATGCAGAGGTTACTTTGGTTTCCAAAATCCTTCAGTGGCTCCCAGGTTGAGAACTCCTGGTGAGGTGTTTGTCACAGGGTGACAGATGAGGATACTGTCCAGGCCCAGCTCAGAGTACATATCACAGTGCACACAGAGGTCTGTACATGCATGTTTATTTCAGCCCGTTTTTAGTAGTGAGAATTGGAAACAATCCAAATAGCTACCAGCAGGGACTTGGGTAAGCAAGCAAAGCCCATTTGTGCCCAGGGACACCACACAACGGTTCAAAGAAAGGATGGCATAGGTATACATAGACGTGGCACTCCAAGACGTATGGGTGAGTGGGAAAAGGCATGTTGAAGAGTGATACACATGCATTGCACTTAGTATTACTTAGTATTACTTAGTACACATGCATTGCACTTAGTATGCACTTAGTATTACTTATTTCCTACAGATGTGGAACAATTTTTGTAAATGCACACAAAAAACAATGGAAGATACTCAAGATGCTGCCAACGGTGGGGCTCCTTTGGGATGGATGGAAGGTCCTGGTCCAAGATGACACAGCTCTATAGTGCTTTAATTTGTTAATAAGGAGATGTATCCCTATATTATATGTGTACTTAAAGCCAATTTTAAGATGCAGCACACACACTAGGTATATGGGAGGGGTGAGGGAAAGAGGAAGGGTTTTATTTTGTTGTTGTTTTTTTTTGAATTGGAGTCTCACTCTGTCACCCAGACTGGAGTGCAGTGGCCGCTTCCGGCCACTGCAGCCTCGACCTGCTGGGCTCCGGCGATCCTTCCGCCTCAGCCTTCCAAGTAGCTGGAACTACAGGCGCGTGCTACCACACCCGGCTAATTTTTGATTTATTGTAGAGATGAGGTCTTGCCAAATTGCCCAGGTGGGTCTCAAACCCGCAGGCTCAGGCAATCCACTTACCTCGGCCTCCCAAACTGCGGGATTACAGGCAGGAAGGGGTTTTGAAGGAGGTGATGGGGAGAGGGTAGGAGAAAGCCTTCATGTCAGACAAGCCTATATTTCAGTTCTAACCTTGACAATGACCTGTCAGTGACCTTGAGCAAGTCATGTTAACTCTCTGAGCCTCAGACTCCTCATTTGAGAAATGGGAATAATAATGTCTGCCTTCCAAGGCTCTTGGAGGATAAAGTACTCCAAACACATAGTAGGTGCTTGTGCTTGAGGCATCATAGTCATTATTGTTATTTCAAATTTTAGCTGAAAAAACATTTGAGCTCTTAAGAGGTGACAGCTGAGTTGAGGGTTTTAGGACTGTATTTGGTTAAATCAGAGATGATGTCCTGGAGGAGGAGAAGCTTGAGCTACTTGCATATTTGTGAGAAGCAGGGTAGCAGTGAGTCGGAGAGAGGGCTCTGTGCAGAGGAGCCTGTTATTAGTAAGGATATTGCTTATTTCCATATTCTAGACAAGAAGACTTGGAGAGTCCAAGTAACTTGCACACAGACACACAAGGAAACTGACCCCAGGAAGGCATGGGCTGGGGAAGAGACGGTGGGAGGATGCAGAAAACGGGGAGAGTTCTGTGGGAGGGAGAAGGGAAAGAAAGAACGGGCTTCGTCATCAGAAAGATCCCTGAAGAGAGGGGTGGGAAAACTGACAGGCAAACCACTGTCCTTGGGGAGCCTCAACAGATGCGAGGAGCACACGCCCCAGGGAGATGCAGACCCTAAGGCCCCACATTTGCAAGATGCTCTTGACAGAGGCCAGCAGCTCTCCCTCTCCCCTGGACCCCAGCAGAAAGGATTTACCCTTCCCCCTACATACACACACACACACACACACACACACACACACACACACACACACACACACAGGAAGGGGTTCTGGGCTGAACAGTTCCAGGAGGCTGGGGAGTCTTTCTCCCAGAAACTTCCCAAGAACTGGGTGGTGGCAGTGCTGTGCCAAGCCAGGCTCCTGTATTGCTGGAACCCAGCAATTCTGCTCCCTAGATTCTCAGGCTGGGCCATGAGTATTCATGCCCAAGGACGAGCATGGCGGGATGTTAGGGTGTTGGAGGGAACCTGGGTGCCCATCACCCTCAGAGTGAGTAAATAAATAAATGTGGAGGGTGATCATAGCAGCATGATTGAGATTTTAAAATATAATGGAAAGTGAAAAAAGTAAGATGTATATTATATACTAGATATGAAACTAGAAAGTACATGCACTTAAAATTTAAAATTATATTTATATTTGAGTTCGAGTCTCACTCTGTTGCTCAGACTGGAGTGCAGTGGCATGCTGGCCATCACAGCCTCAACCTGCTGGGCTCAGGTGATTCTTCTGCCTCAGCCTTCCAAGTAGCTGGAACTACAGGCATGTGCCACCATGCCAGGATAATTTTATTTTTTTATTTTTATTTTTTTTAAATTTTGAGTTGGAGTCTCACTCTGTCATCCAGACTGGAGTGCAGTGGCCGCTTCCAGCCACTGCAGCCTTGACCTGCTGGGCTCTGGCGATCCTTGTACCTCAGCCTTCCAAGTAGCGGGAACTACAGGGGCACGCTACTACACCCGGCTAATTTTTCTGATGTATTGTAGAGACGAGGTCTTGCTAAATTGCCCAGGCGGGTCTCGAACCCGCGGGCTCAGGCACTCCACTAACCTCAGTCTCCCAAAGCGCGAGATTACAGGCTGAGCCACCGAGCCCGGCTATAATTTTTTAAAAATTTATTGTAGAGATGAGGTCTTGCCAAATTGCCCAGGCTGGTCTCAAACCCCTGGTCTCAGGTAATCCTCTTGCCTTGGCCTCCCAAAGTGCTGGGATTACAGGCGTGAGCCACCGCGCCTGGCTAAAATATATGTATATTTTTAAGAAATAGAGACGAGGTCTTGCTATGTTTCCCAGGCTGGTCTCAAACTCCTGGGCTCAAGCAATCCTCCTGCCTCGGCCTCCTAAAGTGCTGGGATTACGGGCGTAGACCACTGCGCCCAGACTACGTGCACTTGTTTTGCAAGAACACACACAACATACAAATGGCTGTGGGTTAGGATGAGGAATGAAGAGAGAGTGAGGTAAGCGCAAAGGTGTGCAGAGAAACCCACCTCCTGCAGGTGGGAGGGGATGCCAAGCTGTCGCCCCGCTTTTCTGTGCACATCGCGCCATCTAGTGGGCGCGGGGGCTCTCCGCAGCCTCGGTCCGGGCGCTGGTGCGTGACCTTGGCACCAGGACATCCTGGGCAGGGGCGGCCCGGGCTGGGCCCCTGGAGCAGAGGGGAGCAGTGAGCGCTGGCTGGGGTCGGGGAGTGGGGCAGGCACAGTCTGCTGGAGGCCTCGCCGTGGGACTGGCAGCATCTCTGTTGCCGGGGTGGAGGAGGGATCAGGCAGGCTTGCCTGTCTGACGTCAAGGCCAGCTCCTCGCCGCCTGCTGGGAAGGTTGGGCAGGTGGTTCCTGAGGAGGCAGGGCTGAGGCTCAGATGCCAAATTCTCACACGGAGGCCTCCCTCGTGGCAGGAAACGGAGCATCTGGCGGATCGTCATGAAAGCAAAGAGTACGGGGTGGGGGCGGGGAGTGGAGATGCTCAGAGTCCCCAGAGGCGATGACACAGAGGAGAGTCTACAAGCACAGACCCTGCCCCAGACTGCCTGGGTTCAAACCCCTCGAGCAAGCCCCTCAGGCCTCAGTTTCCCCTCCTTGGAACATAGATCTACCTTGCAGGGATGACGTGAGTAAAAATAAAGCACTTAAAGCAGGGCCCCTTTCGGATGGGAGCTGTGTAGTGTTGACTGCTCTCAGTATCTGAGGGTCACCGAGCCCTGTAAAGTCAACCCTCTGCCCTTTATGCTTCCCCTAGAATGGGGCCTGGGGAATCCAGGGGGAGGACGATGTGCTTGGGGTCCCCGGGGCAGGAAGCCCTGGGCTGATGGGGGTCACTAGCAGTGAGGCCTGGGGCAATTGGCTGGGAATGGACTCCTGCCAGGGACTCAGGCCTGGGAGAGGGGCAGAGTGAAGCAGGGTGGGGCTGAGGACAGCGCATTCCTGGGATCTGCAAATGCTTTCCTATCTACTGCTGGATCTCTGTTCTCCCAAATACCCCAGCCAGCTTGTGACCCAGATAGGAAGCCCCTGTCCGGGGAACTGGCAGTCCTGGTGACCTCTTGGGCTTGAGGGGCCCAGACCTGCTCTGCCTCCCTCTGCAGCCTCTGTCCCTTCACTTAAACTGCCCCTTTCCCGATCCCAACCTTTCCAGCTTCTGCACCAAAGTCATCTCTCTAAAGCACAGAACAGCTCGGCCCGTTCGAGAACCTTCCCTGGCACCTTGTTCAGGACCCCTCAGAGCCAGCGCTTCTGGCCTTCTCACACCTGTCTCCATCGCTCCTCCGGGAATCCCAGAGTCTCTCAGCTCGACAGCTCTGGTCTCTGCTCAAGCTGTTCTTGTGTTGAATGCCCTCCCTCCCTGCTTTCTACCTGGCAAAAAAATCCTCTTCATCTTTAAGGTTCCTTAACTCCTCCACAAAGACTTCCCTGGCAAATCGGCCACCCCCAGGCTCCTGTCATTAAACCACTTGTCATGAATCACTTACCGGTTACCACATGTTGGCATGCAAGCCAGGGCCTGTTCAGTGGGTGGAGGAGAGAAGACATGTGGCCTTGACATCAGGATGTTCAGCTTGTCTACTTGCCACCTGTGTGACCTTGGGTAAGTTAGTTAACCTCTCCGAACTTTGGTTTTCTCATCTGCTAAATGGGATAAAACGCTTACACACAACCCAGATTCCTCACCACAGCCCGCAAGCCCTTGCCTGCCCGGTCTCCCTCCTCTCTCCTGGTACTCACCACACCCCAGCCACATTGGCGTCCCTGCTTGTCCTTGAACAGGCTAAGTCCTCTCCTGTCTCCTGGCTCTTGCACCTGTTGTTCCCTCCCTGGAAACTCTTCCTTCCCACCTCATCCTCATTTCTAACATCACCTCCTCAGAGAGGCCCCCTGTGACCGTCTTCTCAAAATCCCAGCCCCATTCTTATTCTTCATCCTGCTCTCTGTTTCTTTTCTTGTAGAGCAGTGGTCCCCAACCTTTTTGGTATCAGGGACTGGTTTCATAGAAGACAATTTTTCCACAGACCTGGGGGAGGGGGGCGGGAGGATGTGCAGTCAAACCTCACTGCTAATGTGAATCTGTCTTTTCAGCTATTTCCCAGAGTTCACATCCCCACCTCCGCTCCACCTCAGATCATCAGGCGTTAGATTCTCATAAGGAGCACACAACCTAGGTCCCTCGCATGCACAGTACACAATAGCGTTCACGCTCCTATGAGACCCTAATGCCTCCACTGATCTGACAGGAGATGGAGCTCAGGCGGTAATACGAGCGATGAGGAGAGGCTGTAAATACAGGTGAAGCTTTGCTTGTTCACCCACTGTTCACCTCCTGCTGTGCAGGAGTTTCTAACAGGCCATGGACTGGTTGGGAGCTGGGGACCCCAGTTCTAGGACTTATTCCAATTTTGTGCTTTTCCTCCTTTTTGGCTTGGTTGTCAGTTCTGTGAGGCAGGGCTCTTCTCTCTGGGATTATGGGAGATAAACGGGTTTGATAGTGCTTGTCCTGCAGGTGGGCTGTCCCTGCTCATCTGTGAGCCCCTTCCGGGCAGGGGGTGTGTCTTGTTCATTCTGCAGTCTTCCCCCACACACTGGGCCTGGCCCTCCCCACCCCTCTTCCCTTCACAGCACCCGGTGGTCTCCTGGTGGTCTCTTATGCAGGTTGCATGTGTGGCTGAGACTGATGTCTGAAAGTGGTAGTGATCCAGGGGCCAGACCCATGTCTCTGCCACTTTACTTCTAAGCCCAAGCAGGATTTAAATGGGCAGCTTGGAGTATATGGCGCAGTATTAGAGGCCATGGCCATGCTCTCAGCATCACCCTGCATGATAGGACAGGACTAGAATGGTCTGTTCAAACCTGAGAGACTTGGAGAGGGCCAGGAGGGCACAGCAATGCCCACAGGCCCCTACGGGCTCTCGGGGAAACTTGGACGTGAGTTGCCCAGGTTCACTGGGGTCCATGCAGTCCAAGGATGCCTTCTTTAGTTCAGAGGAAGACTGTTCTCTGAACAGGGATGGATCCTTGTTAAGCCGACCCAGAGGGCTACTAGGTGGGGGAGTGTAATGGCTCTGTGCTAGCCACTTCTTCTGGTACCAGGACTGCCTTCTCATGCCTGTCTCTCCTTTCTTCTCCTCTTGGAACCTCATAGCCTCTCAGCTTCAACAGCCCTGTGCTCCACAGCCCTGGCCTCCGCTCGAGCTAGTCTCCTTGCTTTGAACGTTCTTCCTCCTACTTTCCCACCTGGTAAAGACTGCTCAGGCCGGGCTTGGTAGCTGAGCCTGTAATCCCAGCACTTTGGGAGGCCTAGGCGAGTGGATTGCCCAAGCCAGCTGGTTCGAGACCAGCCCAGGCAACTTGGCAAGACTTCGTCTCTAGAATAAATCAAAATATTAGCCGGGTATGGTAGCGCACGCCTGTAGTTCCGGCTGCTTGGAAGGCTGAGGCAGAAGGATCGCCGGAGCCCAGCAGGTTGACGCTGGGGTGGCCGTGAGCGTGCCAACTGCATTCCAGCCTGGGTGGCGGAGTGAGACTCCAACTCAAAAGAAAAAATCCTCTTTGTCCTTAAAGTTCCCATTCAGTTGTTAGCTCCTCCTTGAAGACTTCCCTAGCAAATGGGCCACCCCCAGGTCCATGGGGTGCAAAGGCTGGTCCTTGAGACTGTGGTGCCCAGTCCCGAATCAGGGACTGCCATTGCCTGTCTGCTACCGTGGGAACTACAGGGAAGCCTGGAGGATGTGGTCCCTGCCCTCCTTCTACCCCGGAGCAGGTGAGGCAGGATTTATTCCCTGCCGGAAGAGGGAGACTGGGGCTTAGGGGTGCAGTGCTGTGAACTCCTTTGTTATCAATAACATGTCAAAAAGTCATTTTGGGAACGGATCTAAGCATTGTTGGCATCTTCTTATTTTGTCAAGTAAGGACATAAAGATCACTGAAAAAATAATTGCCTATATTGCAACCTTAAAAATGACCATTTTAGCCGGGCTCGGTGGCTCAGCCTGTAATCCCGCGCCTTGGGAGGCTGAGGTGAGTGGATTGCCTGAGCCCGCGGGTTTGAGACCCGCCTGGGCAGCAAGACCTCATCTCTACAATAAATCAAAAGATCAACCGGGCGTGGTAGCGCATGCCTATAATTCCGGCTACTTGGAAGGCTGAGGTGGAAGGATTGCCAGAGCCCAGCAGGTCGAGGCTGCAGTGGCCGGAAGCGGCCACTACACTCCAGTCTGGGCGACAGAGTGAGACTCCAACTCAAAAAAAAAAAAAAAAAAAAAAATGACCGTTTTAATACCAAAAATAGAAAAAAAAAAGAATAGTCCTTTCCCAGAAAGGCCAATCGGCATTCTTGTGCCAACCTTTTGAGCTGTGGATGGGGGGAGGACATGGTCAGAAATCAGCTCTCGGAGACTGCTGGACTGGGACCATGGATGTGTGTGTGTCTGAGTGTGTGTGTCTGAGTATGGGAGTCTGAGTGTGGGAATCTGAGTGTGTTTGTGCATGTCTGAGTGTACACATCTGAGGGTACACTCAGTCTGAGTGTGTGTGTCTATGTGTATCTGAGCGTGTGCACCCCTGAATGTATGTGAGTGCGTGTCTATGTATGTCTGAGTTGTGTCTGAGTGTGCGTGTCTGGGTGTGTGTGCAAGTCTATGTATGTCTGAGTTGTGTCTGAGTGTGCATGTCTGTTCATGTCTGAGTGTGTGTCTGAGCGCGTGAGTCTGAGTGTGTGTCTGTCCATGTGTCTGTGTCTGAGTGTGCGTGTCTGAGTGCGCATGTCTGAGTATGCGTGCATGTGTCTGTGCATGTCTGAATGTATGTTTATGAGTTGTGTCAGAGTGTGGGTCTGGGTGTGTGTGTCTGAGTGTGCATGTCTTAGTGTCTGTGCCTAAGTGTCTATGCATGTCACAGCTTATCTGAGTGTGTCTGAGTGTGTGTGTCCAAGTGTTCGTGTCTGAGTATATGTCTAAGTGTGTGTGCATGTGTCTGTGTGTGTCTGAGTGTGTGTGTCTGAGTGTTCATGTCTGAGTGTGTGTCTGAGTGTGGATGTCTGAATGTGTGTCTGAGTGTGTACTTAAGTGTGCATGTCTGTGCATGAGTGTGTATGTCTGAGTGTGTCTGTGTGTTTGTGTGAATCTCAGTGTGTTTTAGAGTGTTTGAGTTGTGCCTGAGTGTGTCTGTGTGTGACTGAGTGTGCATGTCTGTGTGTCTGGGTGTGTGTCTGAGGGTGTGTGTTTGAGTGTGTGTGTGTTTGTGTGTTTGTGCATGTGAGTGTGTATGTCTGAGTTGTATCTGAGTATGTGTGTCTGTGTGTGCATGTCTGAGTGTGCGCATTCCTGTGTGTATGTCTGAGTGTGTATCCGATTGTTTCTGAGTGTGTGAGTGTGTCCGTGTGTACATGTCTGAGTGTGTGTGTGTCTGTGTGTTGTAGTGTATGTGCCTGAGTATGTGTGTCTGTGTGTGTCTGAGTATATGTCTGAGAGTGCATGTCTGTGTGTGCATGTCTGTGTCTTAGTGTGTGTATCTATGTGTGCCTGAGTATGTGTGTCTGTGTGTCCGTGTGTGTGTGCCTGTCTGTGTGTGTGTATGTTTGATTGTGGGTGCCTGTGTGTGTCCCAGTATGTGTGTCTGAATGGCGTTTTGCATTCCCATGCAGGAGGGATCCGATCCTCCCCACCAACACTTGTTTTCTGTTTATTTTATTTTTATTACGGCCATCCTATTGGGTGTGAAATGGTATCTCATTGTGGTTTTTACTTGCTTTTCCCTGATAATGAAAGCCGTTGCTCATCCTTGCCCTCTGGGGGGCCTTGGCAGCGTCTCTCCATGCCTGTGTCCTCATCTATACATCAGGGTACTATCTGGTTTTCTTTGTTTTTTTTTTTTTTAGTTGGGGTCTCCGTCACCTAGGCTGGAGTTCAGTAGCGAGATCACAGTTCCTGACAGCCTCGACCTCCTGGGCTCAAGTGATCCTCCCACTTCAACCTCCTGAATAGCTGCGACTACAGGCACGTGCCACCATGCCTGACTCATTAAAAAATTGTTTTTGTAGAGATGAGGTCTTGCTATGTTGCTCAGGCTGGCCTTGAACTCCTGGACTCAAGCAATTCTTCCACCTCGGCCTCCCAGAGTGCTGGGATGACAGGCTGGAGCCACCGCTCCTAGCTACATCCAGGCACTATTTAGGATTGTTATGAGAAAGACACGAGAAAATCAAGTGAAGGACTCAGCATCTGGGCCCTGTCATCCTGGGGGCTCCAAAGACCAACTCAGGCAGTCCCAGGCTGCCCTTGTCATCTAGCGGGAGGCTGGCCACCTGGGGGACCCTCCTGGCTCTAACCAGCAGTGTGAGAGCTGCCCCCCGTGCCTGGCAGCCCTACCCTCTACCCCAACCATCCTGGACTCCACAGGGAACTGAGACCCTTTGGAGGCCAGGCTGATGCTTATGGAAGTGGCAGGTCCCCTCACACCCCTTCTCCAGTTCCATAGGCCCTTTAGGCCCTGGGTGCCATCCCACCTGGGTACCCTCTGCTTCTGCTGCACAATGGGAAACACCATGGTGGCCCTTCGCCAATGACTGCGTGCAGGAGAGTGGGGTCCCCGCTCCCCCACCCGGGGAAGGAGACAACCTTGTGGTGTGACTTATGCTCCAAAGTTTTCCCAAGAGACCAGGGTGAAGCCATCCCCTGCAGGACTTCCTCTGAAATCACATCTTTGTTGGCCTCTCCTTCCCCATCCTGCCTCCCCCGGTCCCTCTCCAGTTTCCCCAGGAGCACTCCCACATCACTTCGCTGTGACTCCTCATTTCAGGATCTGCTTCTGGGGATGTGACGTGAGACATGGAATGCCCACTGTGTGCCAAGCCCCGTGGAAGATACTGAGGGGACAAAGATAAACAAGAGGCAGTTCCCTCCCCAGAGCAGCTCCTGACTCAGTTGGGACTGGTCCTGAGAGCAGTCGTGATGCTGATGGCTGGTGTTGCTCGGACCAGACCCTGGGCCGAGTGGTTAATGTGTTAGTTTATTTAAACCACGTGGCAGCTCTGTTAGGCGAAACTGTTACCATCTCCACATTACAGATGAGGACACTGATGCCCTTTGTGGCCCAGGTGGCGCAACTTGGAAGTGGTGGCCTTGCCCTGAGACCGGGACTCCTAACCACAGTGTTGTCCCCCTTCTTTGGGAAGGGACACGTTTCCGGGGGAGGCGGATGCCCTGGCTTGCTGGGCCTGTTGTGAGAGGCTCACAAGCACGTTGTGACTGATCTTGGTTAACTCTCTGTGCACGATTTAAAGAAGAAGGAGAAAAGAGTAACTCAAACCCACCCCTCTGACAGTGTCACTGCCACTCACCTTCCACCCTACTTTCCCGAGCGAGGGAGACAGGTGGGGAAACTGCCAGGCCCCGGCACTGCCTGTGCCCGGGCGAAGACCTCATCTCAGGTGTCACAGTGTCAACAGGACATCAGCTGTGGCCTTGCCTGGTCTCCCCATCATCAGAGCTCCCGGGACAGGAGGGTAGTCGGTGCCCCAGGCTCCCGTGGGGGAAGGAGGCTTAGCCCCCGACATCAACAACCACCAGCCCTTGGGAAAATCAAAGTACTGGCTCAAGAAAAGCCAAGCTGTGCTGTCTGAGAGTGCACTGGGATGGGCAGGAGTGCAGATTCAAGACAGACTGCCTGGGACCACATCCTAGCTCTGCCGTTTGCAAGCTGAGTGACTTTAGGAAAGTAACCTTCTCTGTGCCTCAGTTTCCCCACCTGTAAGATGGGAAAAATAATAACATTGGCCTGTAGAATTGTTGTGGGGTGTGAAAAAAGATGATATACATAAAGCCAGTGGAACACTGCCTTGTACATTGTAGGAACTATTTACACGTTGGCTATGACTATTTGTTAGGAAAGGAGTGACCAGGCAAGGCTGAGACTCCCAACTTAGGGGTCACCCAGCAGCCCCTGACTGATGTTCCTGGACCCCTCTGTGTTCCTCTGTCCCTCTCTTCCCCCAGCCCTCCCCTTCCTGCGTGCTTCCTGCCCACATGGGATTCCCAGTCTTCCCCGAGTCAAGTCTCCTGGAGCGGGACTGGGAGCTGGAGGGGAGGGTCTTGGGAACATCAACCTGAACTTCGGACAAGGACACTGTCTACCAACCTGCAGGCCTCGTGGTGAGGGTGGGGTGGTAGCTGCCACAGTGAGTACGCCCTGCTCCCGTGAGTAGCCCAGTTCTGCCACTAGCTGGCCATGCGACCTTGGCCAGCTCCCGTCCCGGCCCTGGCAACCTTGTCTGGGCACTTGTGAAATATCACCTCATGGAATCTGCAGACGCACCTGGGGGTTCCAGCCCTCATTCCGCAGATGTGGAGGTAGCGGCGGTAACAGTGAGCCACCTCATAAGAGCAGAGGGACCCAGCGGGGCGAGGTTGGGCTGGCGGGAACTTCTCCAGTTGGAGATAACTTGGGACTTCCTGGGCACTTCCTGGGATCCAGGCAGGTTTGGTTCAGGAGAGGAGCCAGGGGCCACAGGAAAGGTGAGGCTGGAGCCAGAACCAGGTTTGCTGAGGTGCATTTCCAGCACCTGACCCTTGGCCTGGGACAAGGGACAGGTCTGAGGCTCAAGCCTTGTGCCAGGCCATGCCTGAGTCTCATGACACGGCCCCTGGCCAGCAGGGTGGGCTGAGAAGACGCAGGGAGGCCATGGCCACACAGAGGGCAGGGGGTGTGTCCCCACACCCCATCTCCCTAGGCCCCACCCCTAGATTGTTCTGATGCACACCTACAACAGCATTCATTTCCCAGATATTTCTTTTTTTAATTTAATTTAATTAATTAATTTTTTATCAATATTTTTTATTATGATATTGTGGGGTACAGTTAAGGGTTAGGTATACAAATACATCTCATTCAGATGTTAATAAAAGGTGTTTCCCTGTCCCCAGACAGATATTTGCTACCGTTAATCCCATCTCCCCACCCCCCATAATTTCCCACTGTCAGTCATTTTCTTATAGTATTACATTGGATGTTCAAGGTCCATTATATGAGTGAGAACATGTGATACTCGGATCTTTGCTTCTGTGAGAGGTCACTCAGTATTATAGACTCTAGTTCCATCCAGGTTGCTGCAAAATTCATGATTTTGTTTTTTTATGGCTGCGTAGTATTCCATCATGTATACGTACGACATTTTTTTAATCCAGTCCTCTTTTGATGGGCAGCATGGTTGCTTCCAGGTTCTTGCTATTGTGAACAATGCTGCGATAAACATACGTGTGCAGGTATCTTTTTTATAGAGTGATTTGAGTTCTTCGGGATATATTCCCCGTAGGGGGATTGCGGGGTCATATGGAAGGTTGATATTTAGAGCTTTTAGGAATTGCCACACTGCTTTCCACAGAGGTTGCACTAGTTTACACTCCCACCAACAGTGTAGAAGTGTTCCCTTTTCACCACACCCTCTCCAGCAGCTGTTATTTTTTGAGTTGTTGATAATGGCCATTCTGACTGGAGTTTGGTGGTATCTCAGAGTGGTTTTGATTTGCATCTCCCTGATGATTAGTGAGGTTGAGCATTTCTTCATGTGTCTGTTGGCTACTCGGATGTCTTCCTTTGTGAAGTGTCTGTTCATATCTTTTGCCCATTTTATAATGGGGTTGTTTGTTTTTTCCCCAGATATTTCTAATGTGTCTAAAGATAAGGACTCTCCTTCAAGAATAAGATGAAACAAAAACCACCTGAGTTCCAGAAACTTATTTTTTTAGTTGGGGTCTCACTCCATCCCCCAGGCTGGGATACAGTGGCACAATCACGGCTCACTACAGCCTTGACCTCCTGGGCTCAGGTGAACCTTCTGCCTCAGCCTCCCGAGTAGCTAGGATGACAGACATAAGCCCCCATGCCTACTAATTTGTTAGAATTTTTTGTAGAGACGAGGTCTTGCTATACTGCCCAGCTGGTCCCAAACTCCTGAGCTCAATTGACCCTCTTGCCTTGGCCTCCCAAAGTGTTGGCGTTACAGGCATGAGCCAATGTGTCGGACCTTCCAAGACCTTTTGTAAGGGCAGGACTTTCTTCCCATGTCTTCCTGGCACCCAGCACAGGCCAGTGGGTTGAAGCTTTGTCCTCCTCCATTTTCCAGGGCATCAGAGGACCCCGGGCTGGGTGGGGTTGCGTGTGTCCAAACCATCCTCTGCGGGTTGGGGGCGGCCAGAGGAGCAGCCCCTGAGGTCAGGTCTGGATCTGACCCCCATGGTCAGAGTTGTGGCTCCTGGCTCCACCTGAGCCCGTGCTGAAGGCCTTGGGGACCATCCCTTCCTGGGGACCTCAGGTATGGACCTGAGGCATGGCTAATCTTACTCAAGCCACAGCAGGCTCGCTGTATCACTGGCCTTTCTTTGTTCCCTGTCACCCCTCCCTCACACCCCTGCAGTGTCTCCTGCAGCACTGTATTCTGTTCCTGTGGTTCCTGCAGATTCGGGTTGCTGTTTTATAAATATGTATTTTTTTTCACTTTGGTAAGCGTAAATGTCACTGTTACAGATCTCGTCCACTCAGCACTGTTTATAAATCTAGACTTGCTGCCTTCAAACTGTTATGTGGAATCCCTGGGATGTGAAGGGAATTTTTCTGCTCATCCTCACCATGAATGAGCTGCCATGAATCTCCCCCTGCCCGCGCCCCCTACCCCTTGTTTGTACCCTGGAGAGACTGGGCTGAGATTCCCAGATGGGATCATGAGTGGTATTGATGGGTCTCAGGGTATGCATTTTTTTTTTTTTTTGAGTTGGAATCTCACTCTGCTGCTCAGACTGGAGTGCAGTGGCACGCTCCCGGTCACTGCAGCCTCGCCCTGCTGGGCTCCGGCGATCCTTCCGCCTCAGCCTTCCAAGTAGCCAGAACGACAGGCACGCGCTAACACGCCCGGCAAATTTTTGATTTATTGTAAAGATGAGGTCTCCCAAGTTGCCCAGGCAGGTCTCGAACCTGCGGGCTCAGGCAATCCACTCGTCAGGGCAAGTATTTAACTTGACTGAGCACAGCGCACCCCGGGGTCACAGCGGCTGACTCGTCTAGCCTGTGACCTATACCCTCACCGATGCGGGTTTTCAGCTTTCGAATTTTTGCACTTCTATCAGAGGAAAAGTGACACCTGGTGACTTTCAGCATTTCTTCTTGTGCGTATTGGCTCTTGGGCTTCCTTCTCCTTTGGCAGCCTGTTCATCTCTCTTGTCCGTGTTTGAGGGAGAGCTGCAGGCGCTTCTTGCGTCATCTCGTCTAGACGTCATTCCCCAGTGGGTCGTGTCACTGTCATCTTCCAGACTCTTTGAAACCTGATGCCTCTCCCTCCTGCTGGCCTCTCCAGCTCCTTCATGAGTGGAGGGCACAGGGAAGGCCTTTCTCGCCGTCTCTGCCCTTTTAATAAGTGCCAGACGTCCTGGTCGGTACAGCCTGCACCAGGAACTCGGTCTTAGCATGGGGCCCAGGCGTGGGGGAGGGACACGCCAGGGCAGGAAGGCAGTGTCCCAGAGCCCGGCCCTACTCCTTGGGGGCCCGGCATGGTCAGGATCCCTTCCTTCTCCACACACACAAGTATGAGACTGGATCACAGGGTTGAACCTGGGGCCTCAAACTTGGTTGAGACCCTGCCCCTGGCATCAAAACCTTGACACTCAGCTGAGGAAAGAACTCGTCCACAGACCAGGGCAGGAGCTAGACCGAAGCTTCAAGAGGTTGCCTTGGCCGGACACAGCTCCGTCATCTGGCAGGACTGCTGTCGCTGGTCAGGATGGGCTTCCCAGAGGAGGCGCCTTAGGTCTGGGCTTTAGAGGAAGCACAGGAGTTCTCCAGGCCTCGGCAAGGTCTTAGTCAAGGCCCTGGGTGGGGACAGGAGCATAGGTTTGTGTCTCTATTCCCTGGGACTCTGGTTTCTAGGTCTTTGGCCCCTGGCTTCTTCTCTGAGCAGGAGCAGCGTGCCTCACTGGGGAGAGGAAGCCGGGCTGTGAGCTGGCACACCTGCCTCTGTCCTCACACTCTGAGTAGCAGTCCTCTCTCCTCTCTGGCCCCCTCATCTGAACGATGCGGGGGTGGGCTGGAGGGAACCCAGCACGACAATGGTGGCTCTTCCCCGGCACATCCTTCAAGGGACAAGGTTGACCAGGACAGAGCCTGCCCTGGGTCCCTGACCCCAGGCCTTCTGCTGCCTTTCCCCAGCAGAGACCCCTTTCTGACAGCCCCAGGGCAGGCTGCGGCTCACTTTCAGGGCCTGCTCTCAGGGCCCTTGCACTTTCCTGGTGTGAACCAGCTGCTGTGAACCAGCTGCTGTGAACCAGCCGCGTCACAGTGCTCAACGTCACGCAGTGGGCCCCGTCTGCGGCATGTCTGGCAAGTCTGCAAGAGGGTACTATTGTGATCCGCATCTTGCAGATGACACTGAGGGGCTCAGGGAGGATAAGCCACCTGCCCAGGGTCACCCTCCTCTTATGTGGCAGGGCAAGGGCCCAAACCCCCCCCCTCTTCCCACGCTGCATGTGCGTGCATGCACTCCTCGCCCAAGCCCTGTCTCTGCACCTCCTCCATCCCCCACAGAAGTCTTCCCCTTTCCCAGATGCACTCCCCTTCCTGCCAGAGCCTCATCCTGAGCCCTTGTTTCTCTGCATCTGTCCTGTCTCCCCAGGACTGAGAGTCCACAAGAAGTTGGGGGACCCCTCAGTTTCCTTATGAAGCCCTGCCCTGCAGAGAGCTCTGACACTGAGGTCTCTGGGCCTCATATCCCAGGAAGTTAGCCCCCTTCTGAGGCCGGGCAGCCATGGAGCAGGGCACCCTCGAGGGCCCAGCAGGCGCGGGGCCCTGGCCCAGGAGGCTGATCTGGCACGTAGCCCACGTGGCCAGCCTGAAGGGTACGTGCCTGTCCTGCTGGAAGCCACTGGGTTATAAGAGGGAAGTGAAGGGCTGGGACACCCTGTCCATCTCCTGGGACATGCAGGGCTTCATGCCCTGGGGTGTGCATGTGTGTGAGCATGTGAGTGCATCTGCATGGGCAGTTGTGCCAGCCTAGAGCACTGTGAGCCTGGCCTAGAGGAGGGTGGGAGGGTTCTGTGTTCAACGTTTGACCTCCGTGCATTTAACAAACTCAGCCCGGGGCTAGGACCCAGCAGGCCTCTGACCTGTCTTCGCAGCTATGATGTTTATAATTAGGGACTCACATTGCATTTTCTTTCCCCCAGGTAAATCCTGTCTTCCACAGGAAACCCAAGCTGGCAGAGGGCTGGGCGTGGCTATGCAAAGTGAGCACTGGGCTGGGAGCCTATCCCTGCCCCACCTCTCTCCCAGTGGCAAGGCCATTTCCCCGCTGGGCCCTGCTTCCCATCTGCCCGGAGGCGGCCCTGCCCTGGACGGTGGTCACATCTGAAATGAGCCCAGGGCGTGCAGGCCGGGAGTGTGCCGTGGTGCCCATCCGCACCTTTAATTCCATGTAGTGTCACACCAGACCAGGAGGGGTGGTGGACTGCTGGCCCTGTTTGGTGAGGATTTAGTCCGCACCCTGGAGAGTGGATTGGGCTGCCTGGGCTCCAGAGAGGGAGGAGATGGTTGGGCGAGGTTCATGGCGGATGAGGAGTGAGGACACATGGCGCCCCGCTCTGCGTGTTGAGAAGTTGGCCTCCTCCTGGCTGGGAGGTCACGGGAGGCTGGACCAGAGGACCCCGAAGCGGCTTCCCGATGAAGATCCTGTCCAGGTTCTGTGACTTGAGCTGAATTCTGCTCTCTTTCCAATACCACCCTCCCCGTCCTCAAGCCTCCCTGTGGTCGGTGCTGGGTTGGCCACAGAAGCCCTGTGGTCTTGCCTGCAGGGGTTTCTGGGTCAAGATATGGGGAGAGCCCATGGCCAGGGGAACCGAGGCCCATGCAGGACCTAAGTGAGGGGCCAGGGTGAGCCTGGAAAGACAGGACACCCACGGCTGTGTTGTGGGAAGGGAGAACTGCCTAGTTCTTCGGGGGCCGGCCTAGAAGGCTTCCTGGACACAGCGCGGACCCTCGATGTGGGAGCCCCTGGAACCCCTATCCCCGACCATCACAAGCTCTGCTTACCCACCCCTGGCCAGCCCATGGCCCTGGAGGGCAAGCGGGAGGGGTAACCTGCTGCGGGGGGAGGGGCGAGGGGAGGGAAGGCTGGGGAGCGGGGCTGAAGGCCAGGTGTGCATGGGAACTCCTGCGGCTGCAGGTTTCCTTTCCTGCTGCCTCACCGACTGGTCTCTTGGGAAGCCGGGGCCTTCCTGGTGTGGTTCTGACGTTGTGACCTTGGCCAGTTCCCATCCTTCAGAACATGTTTCCTCCGCTGGGAAGTGAGTCCTCAGCAAAGATGATCATCTGGGCCCCTGTGTTGGGATTCTGGGTGGGGTCTTCTGGGTGATACCTGGTCGGCCCAGCCTGAGACCTCGTGCCGGGGGGGGGGGGCAGATGACAGGCTCGGGGAGTTCCGAGGGCAGGGGGCTTCCTCTGTGCAGCCACCACCTCCTGGAGGGCCTTTTGGGGGCCGGAAGAACCCAGCAAGTTTCCCTCCCTGTCACCTGCCCCCTCCCCTGCCCGGTTTTGTCCCCTCAGTGTTACATTCCACAGTAGAAGGTGATCCCTCACTCAAGGTCTGAGGATTATAGGCCGGGGAGAAGCCGGGTCTCCCTGGGAACGCACACATAGCCCTTTCTCACTGGTGCCTTCCTCCTCCAGCCCAAGGCTGGGGTAGGAGAGTGATCCTGGTGCATCTCAGCCCAAGCAAGCACCAGGGCCTCTGAGGCCAGGGGCCAGTCAGCCCCTCTCTCCCTCCCTCCCTGGAGGGAAGGAAGAGTGAACTGTGAACTGTGTTGACAAGGCCCAGCAGGTCCTCTCAGGAGGTGGCTAGGGCCTCAGTACTGGGTTTCTGTGGGCCTGGACTCTCGGCCCCTTGCTTCTGCCCTGACCCCTCTCCCAGGCTGCAGCGTTTCCCCAGCCCTACTAAGCTGGGGATTTCCGCAGGCTCAGCCAACCACCTGACCCTAATTATGGCGCCTTCATCCTGGGGAGGTTAAGCTCCCTGCAGCCTTCTCTCCCCGCACGCCAGAGGCCAGGCCAGGGGTCAGAGACTCAGAACACTCAAGCCTGCTGTGCCTTCTCTGGAAGGGGCTGATGGGCCAGTGTCTCCTGGGGAGTGGGGAGGCAGCTTGTCCTGGGGGTCTGGGTGGACAAGTGAAGATGGTTTCTCTGGAGAGATCCTCAGGACAGAGGGAGCCCTGGGACCTGACCTGTGGAGGGCAGGGAAGTCTGAAGCTGAAAAACTCCAGAGGCCCTGTTCTCAACCCTGGCTGCATACAGAATCACCTAGGACAATTTAAAAAATACCCAGGCCTCAGGCCTACCTCTACCCAGTGTGAGTTCCTTGGTCAGGGCTGGGCAAGCATGGGTATTTGAAAAATCATCCTTAGATGACTCCCAGGCACACCCGTTTGAGAATCACTGCTCTGTCCAACGCCCCGTGGTGCAGTCAAGGAGACTGAGGCTCAGTGGGCATCAGGCCCTTGATGGACGTCACCCTGCTAGCTGGGGTGAGGCTGCGTCAGAAAGTGGGGCTTCCAGCTCTGTGGCAGACTGCTTCCTCTTGGCCTCCTCTGTTCCCTGGAGGCTTGTCTGGTGTCCCATCGAGTGTCGCCTGTATTCATTTCTTCATTTGGGTACTGGGGTGCTGTCTGACCCTTGGCAGGCTGCTGCACCTTGCCGTAGCTTGGTTTCCTCTTTGTGATAATAACAGTCCCTGGTGATGAGAACAAGATGAAATGATGCCTGTAAGGCGTCCAGGAGCACATGGGAAGGGCAGCCACAGTCCAGCTTTTTGTCTGGAGCCAGGGCTGGGGCCTCGGGGTCTGGGCAGTCCCACCCATCAGGCAGGTGCAACCCTTAGAGCCAGAGTTTTGGAGGGTGGAGTGGGGAGTGGCCACCCCGGAGGCGCACCAGGGCCCTGGGGGGGGGAGTTGGGAGGGGCAGGGATTGTTGAAAAGAAAGGCCCTCTCACGCACCTGACCTCAGGCCTCTTCAGATGAGGCGTCGCGGGTCAGGATCCCGCGGTTATGGAAATGGCCACCAGGTGTCACCCTCTGCTCATGCTTGAAGTGAAGGTGGTGCGGGAGGGAAAGGAGCTGGGGGACAAAGGAGATGACACCCCACTAGGGAGTGGACAAGCTTGCAGAGGGCCCGAGGCTGCTGGGGTGGCTGCTTAACTCCTGCAGGAAGGTGCTTTGTAAAGGCTTCTCCTTCCCATGTGATGTCACATCACAATTCAGCCAGTTCTTTCTGGGGCATGTGCAGCTCACAGAGGGGTAAGCATCTTACCGGATACCTGCTATGTACCAGACCCTGTCCACAGAGTAGGCCACTCGAGATCCACAACAGCTCTGCATAGTAAGCACGATTATTAGTTCCAAACTGAGGAGCACAGCAGTTTCATGTTGCTCCCAATATTATGCTGCTGGACAGGGATCGAGGCCCTTCTGGAGCCTTCATTCTTTCTCCTACAGGGAGCTGTGCTCACTAGGGAGGTGGGAGAGGGGGTTGGGTGGGTGCTGGGTGTTGGGCACAGGCAGGCTGCGGACACAGCAGCAATGGCAGACTCTCAACCTGCTTGTGTCCTCCTCTGAGCAATATCCCCGCCCCAGAGTTGTTTCGGTTTCCTCATCTGTCAATTCCAGGGGTGGACTTTGTTCGTTCAACACTCTGTCCCTGACCTCTGCTCCCTGCCAGGCTCTGAGCTAATCGTGTTTCAGGATAGATACTTAGATGGACAAGACAAGCCATCCCTGGTTCACAACTGCCCTGCCTGAAGTCCTGACCAGTGACCTCTTTTTTTGACCATGTGCCCCCAGCAATAAAAATTTCGTTGCGCACTCACCTGTAATATGGCTATATTTTTATATTGTTTACCTTGTGAAACACGCACTAGACAAAGAAAGAATGAGATGAAAAATAAACAGGTGTTCTAAAACCGTCTTCCAGCACACACGTGGCACTTGAAACCCAACTGCTCTGAGGATGTAGAGTCAGTCCAGTCCCACCCACGAGGGCCAGGTGGTCAGTGTTAAGGAACCTCCAAGCCCACCCCTCATGCCCTAGCCATGGAAGGGAGAAGCTTCAGGTACAGCAGGTGGGCATGAGGGCAGACAGGAAGCCTGGGCAGGGCTGTGTCCGGGAGGCAGATAACAGCCAACAGGCAGGTTTTTATTTAGACTCTGATGCTGAAAGTTTTGCGATCACTTTTGACTGTCCTAGGACATATAGAAGTAGGACGCTGTGTCCCAGGTGGTATCTGATTTCATGGACTTTAGGCAATTCTATTCCATTTCCAAGGGGTTAAAACACACCCTCTCCCCTGCCCAGCGCTCCGGGGGAAGTTGGGGAGCCCTCCCTCCACTCCACACACTTGGGGCAGGAAGAACAAAGCCTGAATGGGGGGGGCACTCAGGGACTTCAACCCCCTCTTCGCCTCCTGGGTTGGAGGCTCCTGTGCCCCCCTTGCCCGGACAGGTCCTCATGCAGGGTACAACACTTGGGGGCCTCCAGAAATAATGGGCTGCAGGAGGGGAGGGCAGGAGGTCCCCAAAGGAAACCTCTCTATGGGCCTTCCTACTCAGAGAAGTCTCAGGAGAAGCGCTTTCCCCCCAGTCCTGGCACCAAGCTGGAGAAAGACAAAATGGCTTGTGAAGGCATCTGTCTGCCCTCCAGGGTGGCTGCCAGGGCGGCAGCCATGATGGCTGGCCTGGTGTGGGTGCCTTTGTGTGCCGTGACTGAGTGTCTGTTTCTGCAGTCACTGGGTGCTTGTTCTGTGGGGTGAGGGGTGGGGGGTGGGGGCACGGCCGTGGCAGGGCACGTACGTGAGGCTGGGCACGAACAGCCTCACCCACCAGCCCTTCTCCTGCCAGGTACAGCCTGCTGCTGGGGCTGACTGCCTGCCGCCTCCTCCCTTCCCTGGGCACGGCCAGGCCGGGGGGCAAATGACTTACTCGGCCGGCACCTCCCCTCACTTGGACCCACTGGGCAGGGCCGGCTCACCTGGGGCACGGGCAGGGCTCCCGCTGGGTGGGTGCTCTGCCGACCCCTCCCCCACTCCAAAAGGGGTGGCGGGGCTAGGGCGGGGGCGCGGCGGGAGATAGGGCCCCTCTCTTCTCCCAGACCGTGGATGGGCAGAGCAGGGCGGAGGGGGCTGATAGAGGGGCGGGGAACTTCTGTTTAGGGCCAGGAAATGATTTCCATGCAAATGAGATGCAAACTCCTTAATGAGTTTGCAATTAGGAGGCCGAGGCTGCCAGGCCCGGGCAGCGCCTGCAGGTTTCATGAATGGGCCGGCGTGGGGGGGAGGGGGCGCGCCGGCCCGCCCCCACATCTCCCCGCCGCGGCGCCCGCGACATGCCGCGCCGCACGTTGCTGCCTCCAGGCCCGCCGCGACCTGGCCGGCCGCCAGCGGGTCAGCTGCTCCGGACCGCGCGGGAGGCTGCCGGCCAGAGTCCCCGCCACGCCGCCGGCCGGCGACGCGTTGGAGCCGACGACACGCCCCCTGGGGCCCGACGGGGGCGCCGTCCTCTGGCCCCCCTGTCCCGGGTAGCTGGAAGGTTTTTTTTGCAGCAGGAAGGAGGGAAGTTAGCCTCAGGCCGGGTTTCGTTTAGGGTGGGCTGTCCTGAACAAAGGAGGAGGATGGGCCCCTAACTTGGGGGGAGGGGCAATGACCTTGGGAGGGATGGAAGTCCAGGGGGCGGGAGGGACCCTTGCAATCCCAGCGCCCCTTGCACCTCCCTGGCCCCTTCTCATGCCAGTCCATACCTGCCTAACCTCAGAAGGTCTGTTCCCGTCACCGCCCCCCCCCCGGGGGGCATCTGCTTTTTTCTGCTCTGGGTCTTGCGCTGATCTGGGGGGCAGAAGGGGGTCTTCTAGGTGGGTGGGTACACTCAGGGCAGTTGAGCACCGTTAGGCCAGAACCCCCTCCCTCCCCTACTGCTTTCAGAGTAAATTAACTAATTACTTCCCATTAAAGCATCTGGTTCTCTGTGCCCTCCTGGGCCTCAATCCCCACCCTGGAAGGGGACCTGGCCAGTAAGGTGGAAGTCTGTGAATCAGTGAATGGGACAGGGAGGGCGGGATGGAGGAAGCAGATGGTGTCATTTTCTGCATGGGAGTGGTGCGGCAGCCAGGCCCGCCGACTTAGCAGGATTGTAGAGCCGAGGTTGGGCCTAGGGCCCTGAGCCCTGGTGGGGCTTGTGACAGCTGGGAGCAGGGGCTGCCTCTGGAGGTGAGACCTGGGTGAGGGGCCTGGGGGCAGCCCTGGGAGACCCTCCTGGGGGAAGCAGCTTGAGGGGCAGATCCTAGAAGCTGTCAGCCCAAGGCACCTGCAGCAGCCTCCCTCACCCAGCAAGGCAGGGAGACTCCAAATGCCTGGAGGCCCGCCCAGTTCCTCCTCTCTCTGACCCAGCCCGGCTCCACCTGGGAAGTGAGAACCCCTCCATTCTTTTCCTCCTACCCCCCTCAGTGGCCTTGAGGCACAGGGCCTAGCGCTAGCCCTGCCCAGCACTGCCCTGGCCCGCCCTGGCCCCACGTGTGGGACGTGATGGGGAGGATACCTGGTGGCAGGAGACAGGGTGATGGGTTGACCCAGGTGTCACCTCTGGGCGAGCTGGCCTTTCCTGAGACGGGGCAAGGTCACGCCAGGCTGTGACTCAGGCCCCTACCCCACCTTGAGCCCCGCCATGCCAAGGACCTGGGCTTGGGCCATCCTTTGTGTACGTGAGATGGGTGGGGCAGAGATCTGTCAGTTGCAGGCTTCTCTTTGGGGTCAGCTCTCACAGCCCCAAGGAGCCAGGCTACGACTGGAAGGTTCAGGGCTTCCAGCCATGTGCTCCCCCAGCCCACCATTCCCACAGAGGCTGACAGGGATGCCCCCGGGCAGCACACAGCAGCCATCAGAGTTAGTGGGTGTGTGAGCCATCCCGGGCAGGGGTAGGGCTCAGTACACAGGAAGGGCCACCCCTGGGGTGTCCTGAGCTCCCCTCTGTCAACTTGGCTTGTCCCCTTAGGCCCACATAAAGCTGGCTCAAAACTCCTTAATTCCAGGAAGGCTTTGCCATGCCTCCCTTACTTGTGGCCAGCCTAACGGTATTCTCACCTCCCAGTTTGCACTTGTTTCTCCGCCTCTTGTCCCTTCCCCAGACCCTCCATGTGTGGATCTGCAGGACTGTGTTTTTTCCTGCACTTTCCAGTGGCCAGCAGAGGGCACTGCAAAGGACGGAGGCCACCTGGAAGGGAACGGGAGAATCCGCTTTTTTGGGGTCCAGACACTGTGCAGAGCCCAGGCACGTGTGGGCCAGTGTGTGTGAGTGTGTGTGTGTGTGTGTGTGTGTGTGTGTGTGAGATAACACTGACCCCAGGATGCCTTCCTTCCTGGCGATCTAGACGTAACCTCTCAGCACAGAGCTAGAGGTTAGACCACAGGTTGAACCTAGATGACCGCTGTGGAGGTGAACCTAGGTGGTTCTGGGCAGGAAGAAGAGAATGAGAGAGTAACCCCCTTTCAACAGCCCGAATGGGTAAGGGACACTGGAGGTCGCCTGCTTTTCTCCCCTGACCCTGGAAGAAGGGTTGGGAGGGATTGCATGGAATAGCTGGTGTCCCACCCTGTGGGAGGGACTGCTGTGGACATCTGGGCCACATCTGGATTCCTGGCAGGACGGCAGCTGGTCTGTTTGGGAGCCTCGAGGGTTGTACCATCAACCCTTTGGTGGTCCCTCACCATGACGTTCCTGGAAAGCCCTTTGCAAACAGGTGTACACGGCACAGCCCCATAATGAAGCGAATTCACCGCAACCTCTTCCTCCCGACACTGCTTTGGAAGTGGCCCTAGGGGTCTGGGCAGCAGCTCGCTCCTCTGGGCCACTCGACCTTTCCGTGACCGCGTTGGAGCACGCATGGTGGGATGCGGGCCTTTTCCCCGCGAAAATGCTGGGAAATATGCTCTGGGGTCCATCCTGTCCATGCCTCTTCTTCCAGGTGGGGCCGAGAAAGAGGAACGAGGCCGCAGGACCTGAGGGACCCCACCCCGGGAAAGGCGGGACGTCTCCGCAAAAAGCTTGGGAATGTGGTTGGGACGGGAATGGGGGCGAGCGGACAGCAGGAGTGGTTTTCTTGGGTCTGGGTTCTGTGTTTTGGGGAGGGGGACAACATGGAGAAAAACCCTCTTGGTCCGCTCGATTCCAGGGCGCCCGGGCAGGGAGACGGCCGTAATAGCCTTGCAGAAAGGAGCGGGGGCGGGGGCAGCGAAGCTTGAGCCTCGAGCCCACCCAGACTCTCCCTCTGCCCTCCCCGCGCCGGGGGCCCAGCCTCTCTCCCCCAGCCCTCTCACGCCCGGCCCGCCGCGGCCCCTCCCCCTCCCCTCCCCCTCCCCCTCCCACCCGGCGCTGCAGCTGCTGCCGACGGACCATTCTGCACGTAGCGAATGGAGGAGACGCACAAGGAGACTCCAGTGCGCGCGCGCGGGAACCGGCGCCGCCGGGCGGGGGAGCGGCTGCGGGCGCGCGTGCGCGTGCGGCGCTGGTCCTGAGCGCGCGCGCCGAGCTCCGGAGCGCGCGGCCCGTCTGCGCGCAGGGCCCGGGGATGCTCGGCCGTGAGCCCCCCTCCGCGGCCTGTCCCCCCTCGCTCCCAGGCCCAGACGGCGCACTCTGTTCCTTTTCTGGCGAACCTCACCTCTACCCAGGACCCTTTTCCTCTGCCACTTCAATAGCACGGTCCTTTGAGCCTAACGGGCGCTTCTTTTAAAATTTTTTATTTATACACACACACATTTATTTTGTAGAGATGAGGTCTCGCCATGTTGCCCAGGCTGGTCTTGAACTCCTGGCCTCAAACAGTCCTTCCCCCTCGGCCTCCCAAAGTGCTGGGATTACAGGCATGAGCCACTGTGTCCCGCATCTTGACGAGGGTGCAGGAATGTGTTGGTTCGCTCACCCTCCTCATCCTCTGAGTTCTTACCCTGCAGTCAGTCAGGTCCCGGCCTGGGGATTCACAGAATGCTGAAAACACTGACCATATTCATGACCATGCAGTCCCACTCCTGCCCCAGGAGCTCTCTACCAGCAGTGTGGAGCCCCTCCCCCTCCCAGCCCTCGGTACCTGGATTCCTGGCAGGCCCTTTACAAGGGCCTGGGAGGGAGAAACTGAGTGCTTTGACTTCTCTTTCCTCTGGGATGAAGAAACTGTCCCAAGAGAGTGCCTTTCCTTATCACCCCCTCCCTTTGTATGTCACCTGTACAGTTCCTACTCCCTGGGATGTCCAGGACCCTACTGGACTCCGCCCACACCACTGACAAAGGTGTGGTATGGTGAACACAGGGTCTGCGTCCTGGGCTAACCCAGGGAGGGCAGGGGAGCCATGCCCGGCTGTGGCAGTCAGTGTCCTCATCTTGCAGGTGTCTCCTCAGTCTTCGGGGAACCCTCCTCGCTTCCTTTATCCCTGATCTCTGAGGCTGACAGATGAGGGGCCTGGGGGCTGTCTTTTCCTTCCCTCATGGCCCGGGTTGGCAACTCACTCCCCTCTCCCCACTGTGCCTGCCAGTCATGGGCATGGGAGGAGGCTTCTTCCGGTTAGGTGAGCATTCATCAGGCAAGGCAAGTGTCAGGGCCTTGCAAAGGGGGTGACTGAATAGGATTGGTTGCCTTTAGGACCTCCCTGTGGTGGTCGTGAGAGTGAACGGAAGGGGACCTGTCAGCGGAATGTGAGGGTGAAGGTGGCCAGGAGCTCTTTGTCACCTACTGACTTGAATTTGCCCAAAGTGTTGGACCTTTCTGAGCCTCCGTTTTCTGTATAATGGGAGAACAGCTTCACCTAGTGGGCTGCTGAGGATTAAAATATAATCTGCCTAGAACATGGCTCATATGTTGGAGGCAGATGCTCAGTATGAGATAAATCTTTTTTTATTATTGTGTTTGTACTGACTGAAAGTCTGGACATTTCCTTTAGTTCTGTTTCCACGGATAGAGTGAATTCAAATCTCAGAGCTGGCAGCTCCTTGGAATTTGAAGGTGGGCTTTGAGAAAACTACAGTGAGACCGGCAACATGTCATATTTATGTCATCATCCAAGAATGAACCGTTTCATACTAGTTTCCCAGACCTTAATATGCGAAACCTTAAAGAGAGATATTTTGGATAGGAATCACTAGTGGCTATTACACACTTTCCGGGCTTCTTAATCACCATGACTCAGGTTGCGGTCACAAGTGTCCACAATGTAACACAGTGAACATCCAAGTCCTTGTTTGGCCCCATACCGAAGAAAGACCCATTCCCTGATGCCTACATTTCCATCGTTCTTGGGCCCGCTTTTTAGAGTTCTTTGTCACTTCATCAGCTCCCTCCCTATTAGCTGTCGCCTCTGCTACCATCACTTTGCCTGTTTCGGGCAGACCACCAAACCCAACGAAACCCAGCCCCTTCTTCTCAACTTGTTTCTATTTGGCCATGGGTTGAGAAGTCAGAAAATCACATCTGTTGGAAGATGTGAAAAACAACAAGGTCTTTTGAACTTGACAAATTATATTAAAGTTCATCTGGAGAAATAAACATACAAAGAGAGCTTGGAAAATTCTGAAAAAGTGGTATTACAAGAGGCGACTAGTGCCACTAAAATGTTGTATAAATCGCCAGTAATAAAATAGCTGGGTACTGGCACAAGAACAGAAAGACAGATCAAAGGGCCAGAGTCGAGTCCAGACACACACCCGTGAACAAATGGAAATTAAATATATGATAAAGTGACATTTTAGATCAGAGGAGAAAAGATGAATTATTCAATCAAATTGGACAACTGGCTTTTAGGAAAAAAAAAAGAAAGCCAGCTCCTCACTTCATTTCTTATTCTGAAATAAATCCCAGATGGAGCAAAGATTGAAATGTAAAAAGGAAACCATAAAATTACTAGAAGAAAACATCTAAAAGTCTAAAATGTATATTCTTGGATCAGGGAAAGTATGACATAAAACCCAGGAGTCATAAAGGGAAATATTTTTTAAAAATTGGCTACATTAAAATGTAATGCTGAGTGCGGTGGTGCACACCTATAGTCCCAGCTACTCAGGAGGCTGGGGCTGGAGGTTGCCTTGAGCCCAGGCTGGTCAACATAACGAGACCCCATCTCTAAAAAAATTGTCTTGGCTGGGTGTGGTGGCTCAGCTTGGAATCCCAGCATTTTGGGAGGCCGAGGCGAGAGGATTGCCTGAGCCCGGGAGGTTCGAGACCAACCTGGGCAATTTGGTGAAATCTCGTCTCTACAATAAATCACAAAAATTAACCGGGCATGGTGGTGTGCGTCTATAGTTCCAGCTACTCGGAAGGCTGAGGCGGAAGGATCGCCGGAGCCCAGCAGGTCGAGGCTGTGGTGGCCAGGAGTGTGCCACTGCACTCCAGCCTGGGCGACAGAGTGAGACTCCAACTCAAAAAAAAAATTTTTTTTTAAAGTAATATCCTAAATTCTAAAGGCAAATCGAAAACTGGAAAAATATTTTCAACACAGATGACAGATGAGTTCTTACAAGTCAATAAGAAAAAGAAAAAAATAGACAAATGGGCAAAGCGCGTAAACAGAAAAGGGGATACTTACGGCTAACAAGTGAAAATGCTCACTTTCAGTTCCACTACTTAAAATCAAAATGAGGAAATGAGAAGATTCTCATTTCGTTGATTTGATTGCCTACAACGAAAACGGGCAACCTGTCACCATGCAGACACAGGCATCCTCAGAGTTGGTAGGAAGGCAGCTGCTCCCGTGAAGGCCCTGGCACTGTCCACGACAAACAATCTAGCGGAAGGGTGGCGTATCTAGGAACTTATCAGACACCCTGTTATCAACGTCACCGTTGTTCAAAGGATACATACAAGTATGCTCATTGCAATTTTGTTTCCAAACCTGAAAAACTGGAAGCACCATCAAGTCCATCAACAGGACACTGGTTAGATATGTCATGGGGTGTCCAAACACGAGAGTAGGAGGCAGTGCTTCAAGAGCGTGGGGCTGAGCTTTGTGTGTTGATGGTCACTTTGTGGAAAAGCACGGGGCAAGATACTGCTTGGACGGTGCTGTTTAACACAGGGCACGCCCCTGCCGGCATCAGCACCCCACAGAGCCTGTCAGAAACCCAGAACCTTGGGCCACCCTAGAGTGACTGGGTGAGGGACCCTGAGGTTGGGGCTCAGCAGTCTTTGGTTTGACACATTCTCTATGTGATTCTGATACACATTCATGTTTGGAAAGTCCTGGTGAGGAACACGTCACTATGTGTGTACTAAATATATAGAAATATTTATATATTTGGCCCTGCTGCACCAAAGAATTTCAGGGATGCCCTCTTTCGTTTTTATTTATTTATTTATTTTTTACATTTATTTTATTTTTGTAGAGATAGAGTCTTGCTGTGTTGCCCAGGCTGATCTCAAACTCCTGGCCTCAAGTGACCCTCCCACCTTGGCCTCCCAAAATGCTGGGATTACAGGCATGAGCTACCATGCCTGGCTGTAATTTTCACTTTGTATGTTCCTGAAATGTTTGGACTTTTTACCATGAGACTATATTATCTTGATTTTCTAAAAAAGTAATTAATAAAAAAGTTGCCCCAAATGGAGAAACAAAATGTGGTGTACGCATACAATGGAACATTATTCAGCCTTAAAAAAGAGGAAAATTCCAACACAGGCTATGACCTGGATGAACTTTAAGGACATTATACCAAGTGAAATTGGCAAGGCACAAAAGGATAAATATTGCATGATCCACTTTAATGAGAGTGAGAATCAGGGCCAGAAAGTAAAATCGTGGTTATGGGGGCTGGAGAGATGAGGAGTTGGTGTTTAGTGGGTAGAGTTTCCGTCTTGCAAGATGAAAGAGCTCTGGAGATAGGCGATGGGGATAGTTGCACAACAATGGGAATGTACTTAATGCCACTGAAATGTACTCTTAAAAAATTGGCTAAGATGTTACATTTTATGTTCTGGGTATTTTTTTTTGAAAGCAGGATTTATTAAGGGGACTGAAAAGCTCCCAGAGTGGGAGGGGACCCCAGGGGGTTGCCCTGTTCTGCGTATTTTAATAGTTATTTTTTTTAGAATTGATGTCTCACTCTGTCACCGAAACTGGAGTACGGTGCATGATGGTGGCTCACTGTAGGCTGAAACTCCTGGGCTCAGGCAATCCTGCCTCTGCCTCTTTAGTAGCTGGGACTACAGGCGTGCGCCACCATGCTGAATAATTTTTTTTTTTGTAGAGACGAGGCCTTGTTATGTTCTCTAGGCTGGTCTTGAACCTCTGGCCTCAAGCAGTCCTCTTGCCTCAGCCTCCCAAAATGGTGGAATTACAGGCGTGAGCTACTGTGCCCGGCCTTAATACAATTTCTAAAAAGCTACCTGACTAAAACTTATGTGAAGTAGGGCAGCTGGCTGAAGCTATTAGGTTCCATGTGACAGCCGCCTTCTAGAGTATAGAGTGTGCATCTGAGGGCTGGGCTTGATGACAACTTTTCCTGCCGGGAGCCTGATTGCAGCAAGTCTTGGCATCTGATAAGAGAGAGGCTGCGTGTGGCCCACACAATGGGAAGCCGACCTAAGGACTTGCTGCCTTGAGGGACAGCATGGGCTGACAATAGGGGCAGATAGGAGAGAGGTGTGGGTGACTTCCTGGAAAACAGAGAGGCATGCTAGCTGGATCCTTGCCCCTTCTCTGCTGCCTCTGCTGAGATCCTTTCCTGGGCTGGGGAGCAGCTTGCTCTCCTAGAGGGTCACAGCTCTACAGGGAGTGAGCCCCCATGACCCTGGGGCGATGGCCTCTGTGGGGAGAGGAGACAGAGAGGGTGGGATGAGCAGAGATTGATGAGAAGGGCATGAGTTTCTTAGGGACAAGTCTATGCTCAGAAATCTGACTGGAGCAAGGACTGTGCTTGAAAGAGGGATCAGGCTGGAGTGGGGAATAAGAGGGAACAGGATGCTGGATGTGGGAGAACCTGGCCAAGCTGGACCTGGTGTGGCCAACTGGCTGGGGCCCAGGGGCAGGGGACAGCATGTGGGCTTCCTCTGCCCCTCTGCCAGCTGGGGGACAAGGCTCCCACACCAGACTCTGAGGGCTTCTCCAGGTGGCTCATTCTGTCCTGCATGCACAGCTGCCTGGGCTTCCCCAGACCCTCCCTCCCCAGGCACCTGGAGTCAGGGGCTGCCAGGAGCTAAGCACAGGCTGGTGGCCAAGGAGGGGCCCAGAGGCGAGGAGGTCCTGCAACCAACCTAGTCAGGCTGGGATAGGGCACAGAATCCCACCCCAGGGCCAGCCACAGGCCTGTACTTAGCCTGGCCCTATTCAATCCACTCCCCAGCAAGCCCCTTCAGGAAGCCAGAGACCAGGCTCCAACCTCAGGGAGCTCGCATTCTGGCTGGGAGAGGGGCCACCCTGACTCAGGCAGAATGGGTGTTGACCACAAACCCAGCTACATCACCCCAAGGCAGGATCTGTCCTGACTGCAACATTCACAAGCTCCAGTCTGTCCATCTGTGTAGAGGGTCGCCCTCTCAAGGTCCCCCCCCCCGCCCACCACGCCAGTGCCTGATTCTTAGTGCTGCGGGAAGGCGCTGACGCTGACCGCGCCAGTCTGGAAATGGGGTTGTCAGTGGAAAGAGGAGGGCCCAGAATCCTTTGCGTCTGCTGCAACCCCTCTAGCCCCAGTCCCTGCGTGGCCCTGTGTTTTATTGTCCTGGGAAAGGTGCAGGAGGAAGGGAAGGCAGGGAGGCCTGGGGACCAAGGGATGGGGACCTAAAGGGGGTCCCAGGCCTGTCCAGTGGCTTCTTGATAAGGGAAAGTGGGTGGGGGTTGGGACCCACTTTCTGTGCTGATTAGGACAGACCACAGGCATAGATGTCCAGGCTTGTCTGCCTCTCCCCATGCTTGAATGGTCCTGCAGACCCCCAGCTGAGGGAATGAGATAATACTGCCAAATGCCTGCTCTCTTAGCTTGACCCCTGCTCCCATCAGGCCCTGGCAGGCCCTGCACATGCATCCTGTAAGTCCTCCCTGCCCAGCCACTGATTTAACATGAGATACTTGGGCTCCATTGTGGGAGGGACCACCCAGAGGACTAAGTGGGTGAACAGGGAACAGGCTGATCAATGAGAAAGCACCAGTTAGTGAGAATGATTGTCCTTTATCAGATGGGTGGTTTGCTGGGAAGTGGATTCCCCATCTCCACCCAGCATGGAAATCCCCAGATGGTGGTGTAGATGGTAGATGAATCACCTGCTATAGATCTTAATGATGACCCAGTCTGATGGGATTAACACAGCCCTGTCTTCATGGAATTCATAGTCTAAGGGGGAAGCACAGCCCTGCCCTCAAGGAGCCCCAGTCTGATGGGGGAGACATAGCTCTGTCCTCAGGGAGCCCTAGTCTAGGGGTAGACACAGTCCTGTCTTCAGGGTACCATAGTCTGTGTGGGAAGACACAGCCTGTCCTCAGGGAGTCTTGGTCTGAGGGGGAGACATAGCCTGTCCTCAGGGAGCCCTGGTCTGAGGCGGGAGACATGTCTTGTCCTCAGGGAGCCCCAGTCTGAGGGGGGAGACACAGCCCTGTCCTCAGGGAGGCCCAGTCTAGGGATAGAGACAGTTCTGTCCTCGCGTCTCATAGTCTGAGTGGAAAGACAGAGCCTGTCCTCAGGGAGCCCCAGTCCGAGGGGGAGACACAGCTCTGTCCTTGGAAAACTCTCACTTGAGGAGAAATGGCATGTGCTCCCTGTGTCTTTTGTTTCCCTGACATTTTATTTCCCTCCTTGCCATGTCCTCTACCTCCCTGGAGGCCTCCTGCACGAGGGGAGAATTGGGTGGGTGGGGGGCTTTTGGAGCTCCTGGCCTGCTCTGGCATCTCCTCCCTACTGACTCTCAGCCTGCTCACTGTCTGCCTGGAATCTGCGAAGCCTGAGTATGGGGCTTCCAGGCGGGGAGACTGAGTCATAGTGACTCAGGGGTGGACTGGTCACCCCTTCCCACTTCCCAGTGTGTCTGCGTGACAGCCAACATGAAAGCCAGAGGGAGAGAAGGAAGGGGCTCCCGCCAACTCCCAGCCCTCTGTCTTTTCCCCATCCCGGAGCCACACATGCATACAGGTGAGCACACATGGACACACAAGTCCTGCGTGTCGGCAGACATGTGAGGCTGGGGTGAATCACGGAGCAGGCAGTGGAGGTCTGGAGCCAGATATGACCCAGCTGCTCAGGGCAGTGAGCCCAGCCACCCCCAGACCAGATGTGGTGGCACTTCTGTCTTCCCCCCAACCCCCCCACATTCCAGGCTCCTGTATGTGCTTCTGGAGAAGCTCTTCTGCCTTTCAACTGTGAGGAGCTCTCTCCCAGCATCAGGTGGGGTCTCTGAGAGGCTAGGACATGGCTTCCACACTTTCACAAGTGCACACGCACGTGTGTTTAGGCCCGGATGCCTGTGGGTGCGGACGCCCCTCAGACGGGGCTCCCTGAGCACAGAGGGCAGGAACTGAGTCCCCCCTTCATTTTGGTGGCTGCTGGATGCAGGGACTATGTCCTCCTCAATCTGACTGGAGCTTCTTGAGGGCAGCGCTGTGTCTCCCCCATCAGACGGAGGGTCCTAAGGAAGCCAGGAAGGAGTTAACATGCAAAAGCACAACACTCCCTCAGATGTGGACACCCCAGCTGGGGGATCCCTGAGAGCAGAGATTGAGATGCCCCTCCTCACGGTGTAATTCCCCTCAAGGCAGAATGGGGTTTCCCTTGAGAGAACAGTGTCTGCCCCATCAGTCTGGGAGCTCACTGAGGGCAGCGGGCGTGACCTCCTGAGGGCAGGAACTGAGTCTTGACCCTGAGGCCACTTCCTCCAGAGTGTCTGGCAGTGAGGTCTGCCCAGCTGCCCTCCTTGTCCTGTCTGGCCACCTCCTTCCTTGAGGCTTGCCTGTGTCTCCTGTGGTCACCCCTGTGGTCACTTCACTCTCAGTGGCTGGGAGGGGAGCAGATGCCCAGCAGATCGGTCGTGACCAGTGACTCAGTCCCCTCGGCCTTCCTTCCCGTGCCTCGGCAACCTCATCATGGTGGGGAAACCCCTCTGCTTCCTGCCTTCTCTGACGTCCGTCTGTGCCCGTTTCTCCTGTCCTCTGGGTCAGGTCCCTCCCCACCCACACACACACGTCTACACACTGCAGTCCTTATCGGCTGGTGGAGACCACAAGGAAGTCTCACAGGAGGGGTGTGACCCAAACAGGACCTCACTGCATCTTCACAAGCCTGGGACTCAGGTCTTCACTTGGCAAGTGAGGAAATGCACCCAGCAAGGTTGAAGGACTGGCTTACATAGCTCCTGGTGGCTGACTGGGAGTGGGCCCAGGGTCCAGAGCCCCTCGTGGAGGTCTGTCTACGCGCATGTGCATATACGAAGGAGGCAGGGTCTTGTCTGCTCCAGCCTCCCCTGGCCCACGCCGGGCACTCACGGTTTTCTTGGGCTGGTTGAACAGCTGTATATGGGCTGAGCACGCTGCTGTGACTCCCTGGCCAGGCATGCCAGGGGCTTGCAGTTGAGCCGGCATGCCAGGCAGTGGAGCCGCTCTGTGGGTTAGGACTGAAGAAGTGGGGGCCGGGTGATGGGTTCCAGTTGGCCAGGCAGAGGACATGCTGGTCATTCGATCAAGGATGGTTTGAGCTCCTCTGGATGGCAGGGAGGGGCCTTCCTAGAGCAGCTTCCACAGGCAAGGCACATGCAATTGCACTTTCCTGGCTACATCAGTGTGCATTTCATGGGCTGGGAGACATTGGCCCAGAGAGGTTCCTCACCGACCCTAGAGTATGCAGTTCCAGGCCTGACCCCCCCATCTGTCCAACCCGAAAGCCATCATTTCTGTGGGTGAAAGGCTGAGCACCAGCCAGTACTGTCTCTGTTCCTGCTAGGTTCTGCTAGGGCTGGTTTTGCTTGGGAGACGGCCTGCATGGGTTGAATCCTGACTCTGTCCTTACTAGCTGTATGGTTGTAGCTAAGTTACTCAATCTCCCTGTACCTGTGCCTCTGTTTCCCCAGGTAGTACGGGGTACAATACAATACTGTGTCTTATATAAACTTGTTAAGAGGAATAATTGGTATTCGTGAATTGGTGACCCAAGTATTCATTTGAAGGTGGCAGCCTCTTCCCCTCTCCTCTCCCACCCCAGCCCCCTCAGGCCAAGGAGAGTAGCGTAGTTGAGAGCTGGGACTTGACAACATGGGGCTAAGTTCTCTCTGGGAATAGGAGACTGGTGCAGGGGTACTCGGGGCCTGCACGGGCCCTTCCTTGGGAGTGGGGTGGGGGAAACAGGAAAGCTTACTCCCCGTCGGTCTCATCCCCCTGGGCCCCCGTCCCCTCCCCACTGTGGAGCATGGGCATGTGGGCTCCTAGCACGTACCCAGTGATAAGGGCCACCCAGCAGGCGGGACGTGGGCTACGTGAGGGACCATGGAGGCGGTGTCTTTGGCCGGCAGCTGCCTGCCCAGCTCAAGGGGCCAAGGCCGGGAGGCTGGCCCGTGGGGTCCATTGTCTGCCCGCCAACCCCCCTCTGACGAACACAGGCTCAGCAGCAGCCGGCAGCGGGCCCTTGGCAGAAGCTGGGTCTTGTTCCCCCCACGCAGGCACGCCCTGGCCTGCACGTCCTCGCCTGGGCCTCCAGCCACGATGGTGCTGCCCACTGAACTGGCTACCGCTGCCACCGGCCTCCAGGGGGCACTGCTTGGGCACCTAGGAAGTCCTTGCAGGGTGAGCCAGGGCCCAGGGGCCTCATCTTGGGGTTGCCAGGAGCTCAGCCCATTGAGGTGGTGTAGACTGGGCAGGGAATAGAACAAGGTGACCTCCCCCCCGGATGTGGCCTTGGAGAGTTATTGAAATGTCTGTGTCGGGCTCCAGGTCTACAGGTGGACAGGAAACAGGAAGGTGGTACCGGCCAGCTGTGTGACCTTGGGCCTCCTCTCTTGGGCTCCGTGTCTTTAGCCGTACAACGCAGGGACTGGAGAGGACCCACCCCTGGGTTTTATGCTCTGTGTTCATGACACCCTTGTTCTTCTTGGCTGGGCTCTGCCCCAGTTGAAACCAGTGGGCGAGGTGGGGCATGTCCTGGTCTGTGTCTCCCTCTCCCCTTCCCCAACACGGTGGTGTGCAGGCCAGGGTTCCTGAGCCCAATGCCCTTGGGAGTCATTGAGGTGAGGCCTGACCGTTCAACATCCCCCTCAGAGCCCCCGGCCCCAGGCCTCCCAGGGCCAGAGCTGTGGCCTCTAATCAACAGGTTAAAAATAACCCCCATGGGCTCTTCTCCCTCCACAGGAATGGTGTTTGTGTTGGCATCCGTGGCCCCTCTAGCCCTGCCAACTTCCACAGCATGTGACATTGTCAGGGGACTGTAGGTGTGAGGAAGGAGTCAGCCGGAAGGGCTCACATCACCCCACTCCAGGTGAGGGTGGTGGAGGTCAGAGACAGCTGGCAGGACCACCTGCTGCCACGAGGCTGCCCACGGGGCTGGGGGGTACATGATGGACAAAGTAAGGCCCATGGTGGAAGTACAGGGAGGCAGGCCACAGGCTGGGCTGTGTCCAGGAGCTGGGCCGGGGCAGAGCTGGACGACCAGGTTATCCCTGGACCTCAGATCCCAGAATCAGAATCAGCCAGTCACAGGATTGTGGAGTCAAGGAATTCTAGACTTGAAAAGAACTTGAGAGACACTCTCAGTCCAGTCCCTGTCCAGACAGGAGAAAAATAGCAACCCCACTAGGGAATATTTATGGAGCCCATCCTGGGTGCCAGGCTCTAAGCAGGCATCCACTGAATTAATCCTCCCAGCAGCCTTCTGAGCCCAGTTCTGTTTTTGTTTTTGTTTTTTTAAACAGAAGAAACAAAGGCACAGAACTTCCCCCAAGTGGCTTCAAGCTTACTCTGTATGATTCCGAAATCCACATCTACTCTCACTGCCGTGTCTGATTTAACAGAGTGGCAACAGAAGTCCCGAGGTTGGAGGATGTGCTTGGGTTTCCAGGCCAGGCCACTGAGGTCATGTCCCTTTTCATTCCCGCTCTACCCACAGAGCGCTCATCTCATGGGCAGTCCAAATTCCAGGACCTCTGGAATCACGTCGACTTTAATGTGAGAGCATTTCTTCGGCTTCACACCCCAGGGGAGACATGACAGCTCTCCAGTCCCTGCTTAAAGTCCCTACTCATGGTTCATGGTGGTCATGCTCTTAACTCCCGGCTTTCTCTGGGAGTTTTAGGAAGAACCTTCTAGTGTGTTGCCTTACCCAGCTGTGGAAGGTGGCATTATGTCATCCTGGAGCCTCCTCTTCCCCAGGCAGAACAAGCCGGCTTCTTTCCTCTTTCTCCTCAGGCCCGTTTTTGCCCTCCATGTGGGCTCTGTGGCCCTGCCCAGCCTCGTGCTCACTTCTTGTGACCAAGCGTGGACCTGGTCTGGCTGAAGATGAGCGCTCAGGGGTCAGGGTCTGACCTGACAGTTGTCCCTCCAAGGGACTGCAGCTTGAACCTTGATCACCTCACCCTGCCAGGTCTCCTCACTACCTCCACTCCACCCTACGCCCCCTGGATCCTGATGTGGGTTTAAGGTGCGGTGCTCTCAGGACATGACTTGGCCTTTTGGGTCACTGAGGGCAGGAGATGTTCTCCAGGGGTGAGGGGTTCAGGTGTCTTTCCCTAAATGGACACCACAAGTCAGTCAGGCACACTCTTTGTTCCTCAAACTCCAGGGTGGGATTTCAACAGCCACAGCAACGAAGGCCAGTGCTCAGTGAGTCTCGACCCGTGCCAGGCACCAGGAGGAGTCCATTTGGGGATCCTATGGCAGCCAGGTGGGGTGGGTCCCCTGGCTAGCCCCACTCTAGAGGAGAGGTGTCCCAGGCACGGAGGGGGCTTTGGCTGTGTGGTACTGGAGTTCATTCTCTGGTTTTTGAATCACTTCACACTTGCCCTGAGTGAGGCAATAAGGCCCGTTCCCAAAGCACAGATGGGAAGACTGAGAGTCACACTCAGCAGTGAGTCAGGTAAGCCTTCCCATTCTGCTCTCCCCACACCCCAGCCTGGCTCTCTATCACTTCCTGTGTCTTCCCAGACCATTTCCTCCCTTCTGGATGTCTCTCCACATCTCTCCCACTTACCTGGGCTCTTCCTTCTTTTCCTTCCTTTTTGTTTGTTTGTTTGTTTTTTGAGATAAGATCTCACTCTGTCACCCAGGCTAGAGTGCAGTGGCACTATCATAGCTCACTGCAGCCTCGGACTCCTGGGCTCAAGCTATCCTCCCGGTTCAGCCTCCTGACTAACTGGGACTACAGGTATGTGCCATCATGCCTGGCTAACTTTTAGTGTTTTTTTTTTTTTTTTTTTGCAGAGTGGGGTTTTGCTATGTTGCTCAGGCTGGTCTCAAATTCCTGGCCTCAAGCAATCTTTCCTCCTTGGCTTCCCAAAGTTCTGAGATTGCAATTGTAAGCCACCACACCTAGCCCCTTCCTTTTAAAAATTCATCCATCCACCCATCCATCCATCCATCCATTCACCAACTCACCCTCTCATCCACCCATTCATCCACTAACCCATCCATTCATCCACCCACTCTCTTGGAGTGAAGTCTTCCAACAGGGTTGCTCCTGGTCTCCCCATTACCTGTCCCACCCCAAACTACAGGGCATGGAGAAAGAAATGCTCCTGGTGGAGATGTCACGTCCCTGGCAACTCTTCCCAGGACCCCGGTCCACCCCACCTCATCCATCCACATATGAGCCTTGAGATGATTCCACCAGAGGAGAGGTCTGTATCAGTTAGAGTCTGGTTTAAATAAGATGGGTGCACATCTTTTGCTCATATACTCTGGAGGTAAACATTCACGGCATGTTTTGATGACTGCATGCTGTCAGGGATCCAGGCTTCTTCTCCTTCTATCTTATTGATCTGGCAGGTGTGGTTTCCATTTCCAAGGTCACCTGATTGCCTAAGACGGCTGCTGAAGCTCCAGCTAGCAAAAAGGAGGAAGAAAGCCTAACAGACACACCCCTTTCCTTTAAGCAAACTTCCCGGAGGTCACACACACTGCTTGTATCCCATTGACCAGACCTTAGTCACCTAGCCACACCTAGCTGCAAGGGAATCTGGGTAGTGTGGTCTTTATTCCATAGGGGTCTGGCTAAAAATCAGGGAGTAAGTAAAGAATGGATGTTGGAAGATGGTGTCTGCCACCAAATCCTTTTGTTTGCAATTGGCAGAGGGTAGGCAGGGCTTTCCGGGTTCCCTGCCTCAAGCCACCCTGGTTCTCTCCCTTCTGAGTTCCCAGTTCTTCTCTGATACTTAGGATTTACTGCCTGGAGCTGATGAGGGCATCAGTGCAGTGCCACATCCGGCTGCTGTTGGCTGTTGTCCATGCTGGCATGCAGAGCCAGGCCAGCACACTCATTTGTCTCACGACAACCCAACAGGCAACTAGTCTTATTCCCATTTTACGGTTGAAATGGACGCCTCAAGATGTTGGATGACTTGCCTAAGAGCATGCAGCTGGGCTCTGAGCCCAGTTCCTGTGTGCTCCTTTTGTTCCATGCCCGGGGCCCTGCCAGGGTTTGACAGGAGGAACTGGAATGGTCTGAGCCCTAGGAGGGGCCGTCTGGGAGGTGAGGGCAGGCAGGGGCGTGGCCTCAGTCCGCAGGTGTCTCCTCAGCACTTCCTCAGTGTCATGGTCAGCGGACGCGTCTGAACAGGGTCTACTGACGGGCTTGGGGATTTCTGCTGGCGCCAGGAGCTGGCCACTGCAGCCACGTGATCAGACGCCACTTTCCCCAGCGTGAGCACCCTAGACCTGGCGGGGAGGAAGGGCAGGGTTAGGGCAGCCTTGTCACTTCCCCTTTCTCCCTCCAGCCCACCCTGGTGAAGGAGGGGGCGGCAGGGTCCGAGCCCTCGCCCCAGCTGGGCTGCTTGGAGGGGAAGCGGAGAGGAGTGAGCAGTCAGCCCTCAGGAGAAGGGGCCAGACTCTGGGCTTCTCAGGAAGACCAGAGCTCTCCGAGCCATGCCCCTGCCTCCAGGCAGGACTGTTCTTGCTTGCTGTTGACCCCAAGTGTGAGGTCATTGCTCTGGTCCTAGAGGCTGGGGGAGGCACTCTGAGCGTAAGCGCGGTCGCCGTCTGGACTTGTGGTTAGCGATGTTACTGTAATATCTGCTCTCCGGTCTCTGGCCAAGAGGAAAGGCTCATGAGTTGTGAGTCACAGCTGGTCGCCGACAGTGGGGCAGGCCATGCGTGGCTCGAGTGGGGGTGTGCTGGGGGTGGCCCGAAGACCCAGACATCACCTCTGCCCTTAGGAGTTCCTGTCAGAAAACAGATAATGAACAGGAAGAAGTCCTCCTTGGTTAATTGCCTTGGTATTGCTCTGGGGTCGAGCTTGAGTTTTTAGCTCTGGCAGGATGGGCTCCTTTTTTTTTTTTTTTACTTTGCCGTGAGCTCTGAGCACTGAACACCTGCAGTTTCTGTGCTGAGGCAAGGGCGTGGACAAGAATGTGGTGCATTCACTCAAGTCGTTCATTCATTCAACAAATGTGTCAGGTGCTTAGGACCACACTGGTGAACCTGTGGACATGGTCCTGCTCTTGTACAGTCAGGAGAAGGAGAGACTTAAAAGAAATAGTCACACAAATAAAAAGGAATTACAAACTGCACCATGTACTGGGAAGGAAAATTACAACGGGGCGATGAGAGACCCTCCCTGGGGCTTAGTCTAGATGGGAGTGTGGCTCAACGTTTAAGCCAAGCTCCTACCCTCCCGTCAGAGACACACACATGGAAATGTCCAGGAAAAGACGGCGTTTAGATGGCAGTTTGCTGTGGCATCCTCTCCGTCTGTCCTAATGCTCCTTAGCGCGCTGTGTGCCTGGAGCGTGTCTCACATTTGCGTGGCCAAGGTCCTGCCACCAGGGGTGCCTGGGAAATGTGAGTTCCTGGTGTGCCCCACCAAATTAGCTGCTCCAGGGTGCCAGAGTGGCACTTGGGGCTGTGTGGTGGTCTGGTAAGTCTCCGGGGATGAGGAGAGCAAGTGATTGGAGTCTGGAAGGACTGAGATAGGATGGGGGGATGGCAGGGAGTGTCCCCCTGCTTGGGGACAATGATGAGACTAGAGTTTGTTCGGAAGGGCCGGGCCGTGTCTCCGCCGTCAGACTGGCACATCCCAGGCAGCATGAAGTATCACCCTTCAGACTATGAGCTCCCTCTACTCCATGGGACCCGGTTTCTGGAGCCTGGGGCACCATTTGGGCCTGGGGTGGACCTGGGGGTCAATGGTAGGTCTTCTGTCCATCCTCAGTTGCCCCATGGGCCTCTGGGGAGAGGCTTGTGGATCGCCTTCAAGCTGATGACTTCTCCCTCCCTGACCTCCTCAGCATCTCCAGGGAGCAGGAGCCAGAGGCTCAGAGCTCCCGATCACCTGAGCATGATTAGTGGAGGCCTCTCCCTCTGGTCAGCCCTGACTCTGGACCGAGATCCCAGCTCCCACGGCCCGGTCTGGAGTTCACCCCCAGGTCTCAGTGCCCTCCTCCTTTCCCTCTTCAGCCCAGCTCTGGATGGACCCTGGCAAGACAGGGCCTGGGGTGGGGTGGGGTGGGGTGGGGTCGTTGGGGGGCCTCCTGGGGCTGAGCCAGTCTTGGGGGGCACCGATTTCCCCAGAAACCTCTCCCGCGCCACCAGCGAAGGTTCTGCAGGGAAATGGCTCACGGACACGGTGGCACGCTGCCCGCCAATGGGGGCTGTGCCAAGCGTGATGTGATGTATGCTGATCCCGCTCCACTCCTCACTGAGGACCAGCGGCTGCTGTCCCTGCAGCACAGACAGCCTGGGACGCTCTGCAGTCACGTCCAGGGTGTTTGGGGGAGATGTCGGCATGGACAGAGAGGCCTCTTGTGCTGCAGGGTCAGTCTCCCCTGCCCCCCAGAACTGGTCTTCCTTCCCCAGTTGAGGGGTCACTGGGCACTGTCAGGGTACCAGCCCCCTCTGCATTTCATCTGTACCCCCAAAGGACAGATGAGATGAGTCCATGGGTCCTATGACCCCTCCCATCCCATGCTTTGGAAGGCGTGTTGGAGATGGGCTCTTGTCCTCCTTGGCCCCACTCTGCCTTGGCACGGGTTTCAGGAGAGAGTGAGGGTCCTAGGGATACCGGGCACGGGAGCCGTGTTGCTCCCCACCCCCAGAAGTAGCCAGAGCAAATGGACGGGGCGGGATCTCCTTTCTCCTTCCTTGGGGTCTGTTTGTCTGCGGTAGGGGCAGTGCAGATTGGAGCAAGTCTGCAGCCAGGGTGGCTTTTTTGCTCAGAAGGAGGCTCTCGGCTCCCACTCACAGAGACTCTGATTCTCTGGGCCTGGGGCGGAGGGAGGTGAGGGGATCTTAAGGCGCTGCATTTAGAAGAGCCCCTGAGAGTTTGTGACATTAGTGGATGAGGCACACACTCTGCTGTTTAGGAGCAAGTGCAGATTTGGAGGCGGGAAATCTTGAGTGCCAGCTCAACTTCTCTGCTCTCTAGGCAGCTCTGGATACTTATCTCGAGTCCTCAACTTTCTCATCTGTATAATGGGACAGTAATACCTACGTTGAAGACTTAATGGGGCAAGAGTAGATAAGGTACCAGCATCAGGCAGGGCCCACAGCAGGGTACTTAATAATGGCTGTCCTCAGAATGCAGCTGGCTCATTCACTTTCTGGGCAGGGTTGGACCCCCTTGTCTCTCCCATCACTTGGGGATCCTGGTGGAGTGAGGGAGGTGACTCAGAGGTTGAGGATGATGGTTACACAAGGAGAATCTCACAGGAGGCTGTGTGCTAGTGACAGGGAGGGGGTGAAGATCCCCCCCTGCCCAGGTCACCCATACAGGGACACTCGCCTTAAAAAAATAATGACCCAAACCAAACACATAACACTATGTGCCAGGCACTGTTCTGAGTCCATCCACCAATGCAATTCTCAAGAGGAAATGTTATCCCACCTTAAAGATGGGAAAAATGAGACACAGAGCAGCCAAGGCAGTTGCCCAGTGTCACACAGGGATTGGCAGGGCTGGAGCTTGACCCCAGGCAGCCTGACTTTTAACTACTGCCTCTCTCTGGCTCGGGCCACGCCTTCCCTTCACGTCCCTCTGTGGGTTCTGGACGGTCTGTGTCGGGCCCTGGAGCACTAGTGGGAAGAGTCAGGCCCCACTTGGGCCGCTAGGGCACTCCCTGACGCCAGCAGCTCCTGCCCGCCCTTCCCTGGGCTTCTTGGTCTCCTCTGTTATTGCTGCCTCCACCCTGCTCCCCCCAGACTCCCCACCCTCCACCACAGCCACTGTTTACTTTCTCCAGCTGTGAGCATCTGGACCCCCCCAGGAGCTGTCACAGGGCTCTGCCTTTGTTTTCTTCCTTACAAGATGACTTACCACCCAGCCTGACCGCCGCAGTGCCCAAGGGATGGCTCTCCTCCCTCGAAGGGGAACCTGAGGAAACCCCAGTGGGCATGATGTTCTCTCCCACTCAGCAACTAGCTCCTGCAGCAGGCTGGATTTGGGCTCAGTGGTGACTCAGATGGGATGCAGGGTGCCCCATGGCGTGCGGGCTTCCTGGAGATTTGGGAGGCCAGATGTCGGTGTCAGCAAAGGTATCTGAGTACGGGAATGGGCAGGAGGCAAGGGTGGGAAAAGGGAAGCCAGCAGTGGGTGAGTTCACTCCTGAGCAATCTGTATATTCTTTCATTGATCCCTGGGTTTACCAAGCACTTAGCGAGAGCCCAGCACTGATTGGCACCCCGAGGTGCACGAGCGAGGCCACAGGAGGGAGGACTGTAGGGAGTCAGAGAGGTCAGGACTTCCTGGAGGAGGCTGCTCTCACTTTAGTTCAAGGAAGCCATCCATGGCAGCACTGGCTGTTTCCTGAGGTCAGCTCCCAAAGTCAGCACCTGGGGAGTGTGAGGGTTAGTGTAACCCTGGAGCATGGGTGGGAGCTGTATGTTGGAGAGGGCTTCAGTTGGGGAAAAGGAATCAGGAAGCATTAGGAATGTTGATAAAATGGGCCAGTGAACAAATGATGAGTCAGGTAAATCGGTGGGCAGTGTCAACACCCTTTGGGGTGGGGAGCTGTTTAGAGAGTATATGGCTAGATGAACCTCAATCTGTCTCAAGCCAGAAGCACCTTTGTTCATTTCTCCTTCAAATATGCAAGCAAGCACACAGCATGCACATTGTCAACATCCATGGTAGGCATCACTAATCAATCCCAGCATGCTCTGCTTCTGAGTCCACAGACAGCCTTGTCCTTTGTCTCATACACTGGTCCAGGGCATCACTACTAACTGATCAGAGTTGATGGATGAAATGAATAGCTACTTACCATCCTGAGCTGGGATTTAGATATGCATGAGGATCTAAGGAAACTCCTAGAAAATACCTTGTCCAAAGAGAAGGGAGAGTCGAGTGACCAGTCTTAGGCCAAGGACAGCTCTGAGCCGGGCTGGTGATTATCACCGGGTTTGCTGTAGTCCTGCTGTCTGGTAGACTCATATCTGGGTCAGAAAGAGAGGACAGGAGAGAGAGCTGGGAGTAGAGTATAAAGCATGTGTGCCCGTCAGGATTTCATTGCAGGTAACAGAATCCACTCTGGCTAGTTTAAATGGAAGTGGTTTCTTGCAGAGTATGAAATGGCTGCAGACCATCAGGAGGCCAGAGACATAGACTTGAGGTTGGGCATTCAGGAACAGCACTCAAGTCCACACCGCAGAACTCAGCTGTCATGAGAGCTGCTGCCTCTTTGGCAGTCATGAAGTCACCAGCTCCAGAGCCACCCTGCAGTGTCATAGTCAGGAGGCTGCCGCCGGCACCAGCTCCACACCGCACCTGCTGGGGTCCAGGTTGGCAGGTGATGTGCTCTGCCTCTCCTCTTAACCCCCTCTGCCAGTCCTGCAGCAACACGACATCTACCAAAATAACTCCCCTCTTCCCAGAAAGCAGCAGGATCTGTAGAAACAGGGTTTCAAATCTCAAGCAAGGACACCTTCTGGGCCAAACCCCATCCCAATTCTGATAGCAGTGGGGAGCACTGGGAAATGTCATTTTTTGGCTTTCCCTGTCTTTGTGGCCCAGGAAGGCACATAGCAGGAGACGGAAGGATGTTGAGAGGGCCCACCATGCCCACCATGCATGGTCTCCTCGACTTCTGTAAGATGCCAGGTGGTCTGGATGCCCTGAGAGTAACAGAAGGCCTCTTTACTCCACACTGCTGGATAGTTTTAGGGCCTCTTGAGGGCCAGAGATATCAACGGTGCCCTGTGCATGTGGCCCTCAGGGAACGTGACCCCAGATAACTCGCCCTGTCCAGGAAGAGTTGGTGGGACTCTGTGAGCAGGTGGGACTGCAAATATTGGTTGCTAGGATCTGAGTGATTTTATTCAACTCCTGGCTGGACCTGTCTTTGGAAATAGCACACACAGCACGTCCTATGTGTCAGGCACTGTGCTGGCTGTAGAGAAACAGAAAATAATGGAGAAGAGTTCCCGGCTGCACATTGTGGTGCCTTGTCTAGCAAGGAAGAGGCGTGGGTGGCAGGTAAGAGGGTGTCCATGGAGCCAAGGGTACGTAGGGGGAACACAGGAGCATCCCAGGGTGGGTGACTTGGAGCTGAGTCCCGAAGGACCAAGGATGCGGAGAGGCGGCCCAGGTGAGGACTGAGGTAAAAATGAGATCAGTACCAGAATCCCAGTGAGCTGGGCAGGGAAGGACTTAGTGGACGGGAGTGTTTGAGAAACCAAGCCGGGTATTTCACAAGATCCGAGATTCAGTCTTCTCATCCAGGCTAGGCGGATGCTCTTGCACGGGGCACTGTGTCTGGCCAGTCCAGCAGTTTGTCCCCTGCCCCCTGGGGGATGGAGTTTGCTGCCTCTGTGGCACAGGCTGCCGGGAATGACTCACGGCCGAGGAGGGGCCTTGGAGGAGTCTAGACTGCTGCCCAGCCTGGATGCCAGAGGGAGGCCTCTCCCCCACTGGTGGCAGCAGAAGAAACTGGCCCATGTGAGCAGAGCAGCCCCGTCACCCCACTCTGCGCCTCCAGTGACAGGACCAGGTAGCCAGAGGGAGTCGCTGGCATCCCCAGCTCCCAGCGTCCCCTCTGCTCTCCCTGGGCTCTGCTTTCTCTCCAGGGCAGGGTTCCCTCCCTGATCCCAACCCTCCTGATGCCAGTCCTCCCTGGCTTGCACTGCTGGGGGTGCCCGTGGTGGGTCATCACAGGACACTTCTACCCGAGGGTCAGAAGGAAGGAGGCCAGCTGTCAGCTGGAGCCCATCAGAGGCCAAACCAAGCCCTGGCGGCAGGCAGGGCAGGAGGGCGGCTGAGGAGAAAGGTGTCCCTGAGAAATAGTTTCCAAGATTCTCCTACCTTTTCCACTCGGACGCCAGGGAGTGTCCAATGGGGAGACTGCGCCCCTGCCCCAGGGAGCCCCTAATCTGAGAGAGGAGAAACAGCTCCCCGCAGCTGTGTAGGTCACATAGCCCCTGATTTCGGGGAGATACAAGTCTTATGGGGAAACTTATAGGGAAGACCCAGCTCGGACCTAATTTGCGAGGGAGACAGCCCAGTCCTCAGGGAGCCCCAGTCAGAGGGTGGAGACACAGCCCTGTCCTCAGGGAGCCCGTTAGAGGGAGGAGACACAACCCAGTTCTCATGTAGCTCAGCGTCAGAGATGTGGGAGGTTTCGTTCATTATTAAGCGGAGAAATCAGTATCACGGCACCACTCTGACTTTCCAAATGACTGTGATGAATCAGCAACTTGAACACATCCTCTGCTCTGAATACTCCAGGAATCTTCGGTTGCAGATGCAGGGAGCTGTCGTTAGGGGACTGTTTTGTCCTGGTTGCCCTCTTGGGGTCAGTTCCCCTCCACTGCCTGCTTTCCTGAGACCCCTGCACACCTCACAAACCACTCAGCAAGTAGGTTATTTTCAACAGCCCGTTCCAACTCCTTCTTTGGTATCCACATAACTTATGTAACTCCCAGCTCTCAATTAACAATTAAACTTGGTGAGCAAGAACACAAAAGGAAACATGTCTGTGTGCGACTGGCCCTTCTTTAGCTGCGTGGTTTAGATGTCCCTGATTTATTTTCCACAATTAGTGGCTGGCCGGCTCCCAACCTCACTCCCGGCTCTCTTTGAAGGGCCTGCTGCTGGCTGGGCACCGCGGCCTGGCAAAGCTGTCTCAGGGCGCCCCTTCCTTCAGGGCCGGGATCACCGAGGAGCTCAGGCTTCTTGGTTACTGGGCTGCATGGAGCTAGCCAGCAAACTCTCCAGTGGGGAAGGAGGGGGCCCAGGCCACACGCAGGGTGAGGAGGAAAGGCCCAGAAAATGCTGGTGCTTTTTGCAAGCCTTTGCTGTGCTCTTCAGCTTCCAGCAAGTTATTCCAGCGCCTGGGTCTCAGTTTCCTCCTCTGTTAGATGGGAGTGAACAGTTGGTTTAGGTGTTCCCAGAGCCCTTTGCATTCAGGCTGTGATGGTTCTACCTGCTTCCCTCCCTGCTGGGCTCTAGGCTCTCCTGACACCCTGTGGTGACCACAGTGTGGAGGGGATGGGGAGAGTGAAATCACTGGTCTTGTCCAATAGCCAACTTGGCTAGTAAGTGTGCTACCTGGCAGCCTCACACTGCTGCCACAGGGCTGCTGCCCCATCTTGTCCAGCCCCAGTATGGCACTCTGATGGATGAGGACACTTGCAGATCTGCGGGTGAGTGGAGCCATCTGGCCATACTTCCTGGGACCCTTGGAAGCCAGCCACCGGGTCTTGCCCTTAAGGGCCTCCAGCACGGTGAGATGAGCATGTGCAGGAGGCTTGAGGTGTGAATGCTGCCTCCCACGAATATTTCCTGAGCACTTGTTCTGAGCCAGGCTCTGGGCTGGGCAGGGGGTGACGAGGGCACACCTGCAGACGTGATGCAGTTTCTCCTGGTGCTTAGAGGCACTTGTGTGGGCTCCAAAGCTGGTCGACCAGGTTTATACCCTGGTCTGGGCCTCACTTGGTCAAGGTACTCAACCTTTCTACACCTCACTTTTTCCATCTATAAAATGGGAATATTTGGAGTACACAATCATGGGCTTGTAGTGGGAATTAAATGAATCAGTGCTTAGCGTCCAGGGCACAGTCATTACTTTAATTTCCTGAGCAGTTACTCTGTGCCAGAAACTATCATGGCATTTGGTGTAAACCACGTCCCTTATGGGAAAAGGAGAGATCACTTCTGGCTGAATTAAGGAAAGAGCCTTCACGCAGGAGTTGGTACCACAGTTTGGTCTTGAAAGATGGAGATACATTCAATAGGCAACAATGGGGAAGGGTATTTCAGGAGGAGGAACAGCATGGGCAAAGACATGGAGGCAGAAAAGCAGGAGATGGATGAGGGAACTCTGGAAGGACCAGTGAGACTAGATATAAGGGGGGTACAGCTGGAAAGTGGGCTTCAGCCAGACGGGTGTCTAGACGTGGAATGTGGCCTTTGTTCTGCAGGCAAAGGGGAGCCACAGCGGTTGCTGAGCAAGACGGTCGCTGAGCAAAGGGATCCTGTGGCAGATGAAGCTGCTGTGTTTAATTGACACAGCAGAGTCAGTTTCCTTAGATGAAGATAGCAAGAATGATGATAACAGAAGCCTGGCATTGTGTAGGTACTAATATCTGCTGAGAGTTCTCATGGGCACAACTTCACCTGATCATCATGGTAGCCCGCAAAGTGATTTGAGAGGCACTAGCCTCTCATCTGATGGACAAGGGATGAGGCTTATCCAGGGTCACCCAGAAGGGTGATGCTGGGGCTCACAGCTAGCCTGGGCCTCCTGGCCAGCGTCAGCAGGTATGTCCCTGTGTGAGTGAGGGGCACAGGTCCCCATCTCGTGGGTCCCTGGCGAACTGGGCCACCTTCTCCAGTCCCATCCTTAAGCTTGAAAATGTATGAGTGTGTGGGGGGGGTAGTGAGGGTGTCTGTGCAAGAGCCCTCAACCAGGCCAGCGCTGGGTCTGCCGTTCTTCTGGCCTGGGACCAGGGGCCCGCATGCAGTAGGTGGCATCTCACCTCTGCTGACTGGTGCCGCGAGCATTGGTGGTTTGTGTGGGTGTGACTGAGTCACTGCAGGAGGCTGGTGGGCTAGTGCTGGGACAGGTGGGGCTCCAGGGAGTGGGGCGGTTGCACACATACCCTTTCAGTGAGCCCTTCCCCTCTGCAGCCACCTCTCCCAGCTGAACTGTGTCCAGGGCAGGTGGGGAGAAACCCCCCATTTGCTCTCTCCTTTCCTGCTGGGGATCCCTAACTCCCAGGGGTCCTGCCCCAGCACTGAGATTCTGGTTTCTGATGGTCCAATCTTAGTTCTTCTCCTTGGATTCTGCTTGCTTGGCTGATACCTCTCTCCCTTCCACACTGGGGCCTTTCTCTTCTGAGGTCCAATTTCCAGGTCCTGGAGTTTTCGGCAGGACCCAGGGGCAAGAAAGGAGCCGGCAGAGGCCCTGGCTTTCTGGGCCTGCACCCTGGCCCACCTTCAGTTCTCCACAGGGCCAGGCTGGTCCGCCTTACTAGAGGACCCTGCCCAGGGCCTGCCCAGGTAGTGGCCAGGGCGCCATCCTTCAGGGGAGGCCAGGAGTCCTGAAGGAGCTGACAGTGAACCCACTCAAAAAGACACATTGTAATATAAGCCGAAGAGTGGCCCCAGAGAAGGGCACTGCAGGGAGGTTGGAGCAGGTCAAGGAGCAGGAGTAGAAGCAGTCAGGGATTTTCTGGGTAGCATCCCGGACTGGAGCTGAGCCTTCCTCAAGGGTGGTGAGCCTTGGCTAGGGGAGGATTCTATACAGGGGACTCTTTCCAGAGAGTAGGGAGGCCAGTCTTATTGCGCTGTATGAAGCAGTGGGTTAGGGGCATGGGCAGGGGTGGACATGCTTGCCTCAGCCCAGTCCTGGGAGAGGTGTGCATAATGACCAGATTTCCTGGGTAGTGATGGGCTGTTGACTGACTGATTGATTGATTGATTCATTCGAATTATCCAGCATTTCCTCTGTGCCAGGTGCTGTGCTTGGGGCTAGGGACTTAATGATGAGCGAGACAGATGTATCTCTTTCCTCCTGGAGCTCCTGGTTGAGACTGGAAGGCTGAGGAGCAAACAGAACGTGCCAACACACTGCACTCAGTGCCAGGAGAGGAGACGCAGGGGTCCTGAGAGCAGGGAGAGCTGGGCTTCACGTGAGGGATGAATCCAGGAGGATTTCCTAGGGTGGTGCAGGATGATGAGGTGCTGGGAGTAGGGGACCGCCTCCCGGAAGGGGGGATTGCTTTCAATGGGGGAGACCGTGCATGGGGAAAGGTCAGGGGAGGCCGGCGAAATGGCAAATCCTATGTTGTGCTGCACGGAGGAATTATCCGGAGGGCACTGGGAAGACTTTGAAAGGTTTTAAGCAAGGGCTGGATGGGATCCGATTTATGTTTTGGAAAAATCCCTTTGGCTCAGGTAGAGAACAGGTTGGAGGGCGCCTGAGCTATCCGGGCTCAGCTCCAGGACAGGGAGGAGCCCCCGGACACAGGCCCTGTGAGGACAGCATGGTGATTGCCCCACTTGCCGTTACCCCATGGAGCCCCTAGGGGAGGTCATCCAGGTGCCCTTAAGGGAGGTGACCTGGGTCCCAGTGATGGCTGGTCTTCTTGCCCACAGAGTCGCTTCCTCTGGCAGGGCACAGCTGCTGTGATGGTGGCCTAGCTCTCTGGCACCAGCAAGGAGAGGTGAGGGGCCCCATTCTGGGCAAAGGCTGCCAGGAGCAGGAGGGAACATCTTGGAGTGGGTAGGGGAAAACTGGCTCTCGGAGAAGGATCCAGATCAATCCATAATACCCCTCCACACACACACACACACACACACACACAGGTGATTCATTTGGCCTTTAAGACTAAAATGCATGTAGTTCCCCTTGCTCTGGGTGAGGGGTTTGGGAGGGAGACAGCCTGTCCTAAACTGAACTCAGCCCGTGGTAAGGGTGGATGGGATGCCAGGGGAGGGAGTGGAAATGAATGTCATGGTGGAGGAGACAGGTGGAGTGGGATGGGTTGGACTTCCAAGGCTTGTGGAGCTGGGGGCTTTGGGGCCACACCCTGGAACCTGAGCCCCTCTGAAAGCCACCACCAGTGTGGGCTGGAAGACAGGATGCTGAAGTGTGGGGAAGCTTCCTTCCCCCTCTCTTCCTCACCCTCTTCTCACAAGGGGAGAGGGGAATGGGAGGGCAGGGGCGGGCTGTTTGGCCAGGACCCCAGTTCAGCCATCCTGGGAACCCTGCCCGAGGTGCCGAGACAATGCCGGATGGAGGCTGGCCTGGCCAGAGGCGGACCTGGGTGGGGGCAGGGCCAGGGTCTGCTTCATTCACAGTCCTGGCCCCTGTGCAAGGCCCCCAGCACCGCCCTCCCCCACTCCTGGGCTCACTGTCCGGTCCCAGGCTTCTGCCTACCTCTTGGCAGCCACCAACCATGCCATCCTCCCAGAGGGCCTCTCTCCTCCCAGCCTGGTCCTGCCCTGCTGAGGGACAAGTGTGTGAGAGGGAGTGTGTATATGTGAGTGTGTCTTGGTGTGTGAGTGGACATATGTGTGCATATGAGCAGATGAATGTGTGTGTGAATGTTGGAGTGTGTGCACGAGTATATGTGCGTATGTATGGGTATGTGAGTGTGTCTCTGTGTGTGTGTGAGAGTGTGTATATGTGTGTGAATGTGTAACAAGTGCGCGAGTGTATATGTACGTATGAGTATGTGGCGCTATGAGAATGTATATGCAAATGTGAGTGCATGAATGTATGAATACGTATATGAATATTTACGTGTATGCATGAGTGTGTGTGTAAATGAGTATATGACTGTTTGAGTGTGTATGAGTCTATGAGTGTGTGGGTGTGAACATGTATATGAATGTGGGTGAGTGTGTGTATATTTATAAGAATGTGTGTGAGTGTATATGACTGTATGGATGTGCGGGTATGTGTGAATGTGTGTATGAGTGTGTGTGTGTGTGTGTGTGTGTGTGTGTGTGTGTGTGTGTGTGTGTGTTGGGGAAGTCGTGAGAATCAAAAGCCATGTCCACTCCACGCTTCCCTCTCCTCCCTCAGCAATTCTGACAGCACGGTGCCTTGACCTCTCATCCAGGGACCCAGGCCCGCATGCATGGCTGGCACTTCTCAGGGCCGCCCTCATTCATACGGTTCACTCCCTCTGCCCCACCAGAGCGGTTTATTTTTCCAGCCCACACAGCAGTGTATTCAGGCTGGAAAATGCAGTCACCCGTCTCTGGGATCCTCCTTCCCTTTGAGCTGGGGAAGACCCCGTGTTTTCTCCACCTGACCAGCCAGAGTGGGGCCGGGGGCCTGGGAGTGGCCATTGCAGGTTCCAGGGGAAATGGGCCCCGTTTCTGGGGCTCTGGCAGAGGACACAGACTGGGGGGTTGTGGGGACAGGCTCCACTGTTCCCAGCCGCAGGCCTGGCCTGGATTCCCTTGAGGGGACAGTGGGAGGGAGCCCTGGCCACAGGGAGAACTGGGATTTGGTTATTAAACCAAGCTGCAAGTTCAGTCTGCTTTCCGGCCAACTCTTCTCCCCACTTCCCTTTCTCCTCAAGAGAATGGAAATACCCTGGAGGGGTTCTTTTCCTCCCAGGCCAGCTGGGGGAGGCTGGGGGCCCGGCCATTGGCCCAGGCCCCTGTCATCGCAGGCACACCCCCTGAGCTGGGGCCAACTGCCCCCCCCAACGAGGGGGTGCAATCCCATCAGCTGCTCTCTGTCTCCGGCTCCTGCCTTTGCTGGAGGAGGTCCCTGACCCACTCACCAAAGGGGCAAGACTCATCCTGAAGGAGGCCTGTCATCCCTGAACCCGGCCTCTTGACCTTTGACTTTCTCTGACCCCTGCCAGACCTTGGAATCATGGCAGCAGCAGGGATCAGTTGGGGCTGCTTCAGGCCTGGGTTTGAAACCTGGTTCGGCCATTTTTCCAGCTGTGTGATGTTAGGCGAGTCAGGTGACCTCTCTGGGCCTCAGTTTCCCCGTCTGTAATTGGAGATGACGATAGTGCTGTCTTCATAGGTTTGTTCCGGGTATTCAGTGAGTTAAGATTTGTAAGGTACTTGTGCTTTCCCTTGCAGTATACAAGTGTCAGTGAATTCAATAGACCACTTGGCTGAAGATGGCCAAGGGACAGGTGGAAGGCTGGGTCAGTGACCAGCTAACCCCCAGCTTCGTGTCCCAACACTGACTTCTTCCCTGCACTTAGATCTTACCCACATAGACCCAAGGCATTTCTGACTCTGCTCCCCAAGGTTTAAATCCTACCCCAGCTATCACCCCCTGGTCCTTCCTCTCCTGGGACATGGACATCACCACAGAACGTGGAGCCCTGGGGTTCAGGAGAAAGGCTCCCATGTTGACTTGGCCTGATGGGGGAAGAGGAGACCCAGGTGGCAGGTCCCTCCCCAGGGGCCCTCTGAGTCTTTGCTGTTCTGGAGAGAGGCAGTGGCTGCCTTGGCAGTTGGGTTGCAGCCTTGGGCTTTGGCCTGAGGATGGAAAAGATTCGATCACAGAACCCTGCTGCCTTCCTGAGACTGTGAGCCTGGTCCACTTCCAGTCACTCATCCTGGGCTGTGGGAGTGTGGGGCCATGCTCGCCTTGCCGGGGTGGTGGAGGGATTCTTCCTATCCCTCCAGCTTCTCATCCTCTCCTCAGGCTCAGATCCCACCAGGGCTCGGACCCTCAGCCCTGCCTGGTCTCCCCCACAACCCTCGAAGTCACCCTGGAGGCTCGGCCAACTATGAGCCCCAGGCAGGTCCCACAGTACCCTGGGCTGCCTCTGCCTGGCCCCTGGCAGCCTCCCTCCCCTCCCTACCATATTTGGCTCATTGTGGGTCTGGAGGCTGAGGCAGCCTGGTCACTGGGGCCCAGCACCTGCCTGTGGCCTGGCTTCCCAGTGGGCGCTCAGAGCCCTTCAGCTCCACTCTGTTCTCACACATAGTGCAAGCACTCACTTTGGCCCTGGGGGCAGTGGTGGAAAAGACCCAGCCGGTCCTGGTCACCCAGGAGCTTCTTAACTAAAGGACAGGGCTCTCTCTGTCATCGAGTTCTCCCTGCTGTCGAATCCTAGCTTCTCCTGCTGTATTCTTTCATGGAGCACAGTCGGGGCCTGCAGTCTCTCTTCCCAGAGCCCTGGAAGAGGCCTTCCCAGTCTTTACCTGCCCCTGCTATGTACTGGGCCAGCGGGGCTGGGTCCAGAGCATGGGGCTAGTTTCCAAGAGACAACCTTAAAGAAAAGCCAAAGAACCCAGAGATCCTTCTTCCTCCCTCCCAGAAATGTTCCCAGGGCCTCTTCTTTGCAGCAGGTGTGAGCTGGGCCTTGACCTGGAGGGAGGCTTCCCTGCTGGGAGGCACAGAGGGAGCTTGCAGGCCCCAGGCAGGGCTCTCCTTTCTCAGTTTCACAGCTCTGCTCATGGGGACTCCCCCGGCAGGGGCTGGTCTCCACTGTCAGATTGTGGACTCCCTGAGGACAGGGCCTGAGGCGTCTCACCCTCATGCTCTGGTGCCTGCATTCATTGCTCCACTGATCAGGGCTGCTGTGTGCCAGGCTCCTGCGAATTCACCCGCCCATGGCAGGTGCCAGGTGCCGTCTAGACTGGTTTCCGGTGAATGAAAAGAAGCTGGTTCTGGGAAGGGGGTTCTGCCAGAGGGAACAGCACGTGCAGAGCCAGGAGCTCCCCCGCTCGTGCTCTGAGGCCAGCCTGGGCCGAGACAGGAAGGGGCTTTGCAGTTGAAGTGACTCACAGGAAAGCAGGGCCTGCCCCAAGCCGAGCTGTGGAGAAAGGAGTCTTTGACAATGGTGGAAGATTTCACTTCTGCGGCAGGAGAAAAAAACCCAGGAGAGTGTCAAGTATCATTGCCCAAAGGAAGACAGGAATTCAGAATTCTGCGGAATCCCTGACTCATCGCTGGGGGTGGAGAGGACTGGGCTGCCTTGACTCCATTCCAGCCCCCCAGGGGGACTCAGCTCCCTTCTCACAGACTCCTCCCACCTCTCCCCCTCAATCTCCCTGTCCTCATGGGGGTGGGTGCCTGGGCTGTCTTGCCATCAAGTTCTCTCTGTTGTCTAATCCTTGTCACTCCTGCTGCATTCTTGCATGTCCTTGCAGATGGACCACAGTTGGGGCCTGCAGCCTCTCTTCCTGCTACTGCCTTGGGCCCCTGGGGCTGGGTTCAGAGCATAGGGTTAGTTCCCGGGAGACAGTTTCATCATCAAATTCCAGGCCAAGCCTCCACCTTGATCTCCAGGATTACTCTAGGTCTGAAATCCCACTGGGAGGTCTGGAGAAGCCGGGGAAGCCCAAGCTCTTGGTTCCTGTCTTTTTACCATGACTCTTACTTCTCTTTTTCCTGTCTCTGTCCTGATATCTTTTTCTTTTTCTTTTTCTTTTTTTTTTTGAGTTGGAGACTCACTCTGTCACCCAGACTGGAGTGCGGTAGCTGCTCCCGGCCACCACAGCCTCGACCTGCTAGGCCCTGCGATCCCTTCCGCCTCAGCCTTCCAAGTAGCTGGAACTACAGGCGCGCGCTACCACGCCCGACTAATTTTTTGATTTATTGTAGAGATGAGGTCTCGCCAAGTTGCCCAGGCGGGTCTCGAACCCACGGGCTCAGGCAATCCACTCACCTCAGCCTCCCAAAGGCTCGAGATTACAGGCTGAGCCACCGAGCCCGGCCCAATATCTTTTTCTTTTTCTCCCCCCTCCATACCCCTCCTTCCTCTCTCTTTCTCTGCCAGTCCCTCCCTTTCCCTCCCCCTTTCCTCTCCCTCCCTTGTCCCCCCCTCCTTCCCTCCCTCTCTCTCTCTTAGTCCCTCCCTCTCCCTCCCCGCCCCACTCTGCATCCCTCTCTCCTTCTCTCCTTCTACCTCCCTCACCTCCCTCACCCCCCTCCCTCTCTTTCCCGTCCTTACCCCTCTTCCTGGCCCTGTCTTCCCCTCCCTCCTCCTCAGTCTCCCTCTGTCTCTTCCCTCACCTGTCCTCCCTCCCCCCAGGCCTGAGTCTCTGTTTCCAGCTCTGGCCCTCTCCCTCTGAGGGTTCCTGGCAGAGCTGGGGAATGAGAATGTGAGGAGGGGCCTTGCAGGGCTGCAGGTGGCCTAATGCAGCATTGTGCATGGGAGCCCCCTTCCTCACCAGGGTCAGAAGAGAGTTGGGCCCTGCCCCAGTCAGCAGCCTGGCTTCCATGCCAGGGCTCTTAGAGGAATCCATGATACAGGGCCTGGCTCAGAGGCCCCAGAGTGCTTTAACTTTCTAGAAGAGAGGCAATGTGGTGGCTTCCCTAAGGGGGAAACCCTGTGCCCCCAGGCCAGGGAAGGGGGAAGAACATATCGTAGTCAGGCTTTAAGACTCTCCTGCAAAACTTCCGCCACCAAACTGATGTGGGATTGGGGACACTAGTTTGTCATGGAAAGGGGGGCAGGAAACAGAGGAGGAAGGTGACCAGAACTTTCTCTGACCAGTCAGTAGCTTCCTGGGGTATCTGAGCTGGGCGGGGTGAGCCGCCTCGGTAGGGCATCTGTGGGAGGCGGGGCATGGGGAGTTCTGAGTGTGCCACCAAGGAGACAGAGCTTCCCGAGAAGAGAATTGTCAAGACAACAGGAGCAACTGGGAGTCCTGGAGTGGCCTGATGGGCCAGGAAGGCCAGGAGGAGTGTTTTCTGCAAAAAGAAGGCAATGCGTTTTAGGGAGAACTTGAGATCTGTTGGCCCGATGCCAGGGCTCCTGGAGTGAGTGGCCAAGATGATCCCTGGAGGTCTATGGGCCTGAGCATCAAGGGAGGTCTGTGCACACGGACGGGTGGACAGATGTCGGAGGGCCCTGTGATCCACACAGCCTCATAGAGCATCATGCAAAAGCCGAGGGCCTAGTCCCCAGCTGTTGAAGGCTGAACCCAGGAGCTCAGGACTCGTAGAGGGAAGGATCTTCCTACCCCTCCAGGCGGTGGGTGAATCCTGAATGTTTTACCTGAGTGTGACACAGGGCATGGGGAGGGGACTTTGACAAGAGTCACAGAGGGTTTAGAAACTTTCCTGGTGGCAAGCCTGGGGTGGGAGACTGAGGCTACAGGGCCAGCAGGGCTGTTGGCGGAGTACACTGCTGCCTTCTGCGGGAGCCCAGGACCCTTGGGGCAGTGCCCTGCTGCTGCTCTGAGGTTCTTCTTCTCACTGCTTGTGCCTCTCTGTGTCTGCTGTCCTCCCCCTCCCTGTCTCTGTCCCTTTCTTCTCTCTCCTGTCCTGTCCCTCTCTGGCCCCGACCCTCTTGTCAGTCTCTGTCTTTCTCTGTGTCTGTTTCCCTCTGGCTCCCACATCGCGGCCTCTTTGTGCTCTCTGGTACAAGGGAAACCAGACACTGGGCACTGCCTGTGGGCTGAGCACAGGGTGAGGGTGTGTGTGTGCACCAGGTGTGGGAGAAGGGTGTGGGGGGGAGGAGCCATACCTGGGAGCCACGGCGGGGCAGGCAGTGGAGGGTCTGGTTGGAGGCGGAGGGCTGAGGGCTGGGGGGGGTAGGGTTTGCTGTGCCCGGGGTGGAGGGGAGGGTCAGACTTTCTCACAGAGGCAGCCCAGCCCTGCCCCTGGGCCTGCACTCATTGTAGGAAAATGGCAAGTTTCAGCCCTGCCACAGCCAGTGCACACAAAGTACGTTGTCCCTCTCCCAGGCCTCTGCCCTGTCCCTGCCAGTGTTGCTGCTGGTTCCTGCGGGCAAGCTGGCAGCCTCACTCCTGGGGCCAGTGCTGCTCACCTGGCTGGGTGGGGGTTCTTTCCTGCTGATATGTCCCCACACAAGAGGCAGGGGCAGGGCCCAGTCCTGGGTAGGGCCAGGGGCACACAGGCCCTGCCGACCCTCAGGACTGGCACTGATGACCCTCTGTGCTGGCCACCACTCTGCACACCTGCACACCTTGCCCCATTCCAGGAGCTGGCCCCACTGTTGTTCCCTACCTCCCCACCCCAGCATGTTCTTTCCCATGAGTCTTTGCAGAGGCCAGGTCTCCTGCATGGGAAGATTGCTCTGTCTTTACTTCATTCCTCAGGCTTTAACTCCTGGCTGCCACTCACCTCCTCTGAGAAGCCTTCTTTGCTTGACCCGTTTCCATCTCAGCACATTCCTCCTTGGCCCTGCCAGAGTGCGGGGCCCATAGCCGGCACATCGCATGGTTGACATTCACGTTTCCTGGCTGAGTGCCCGTCTAGGAGCAGCCTGGGAAAGGGGGATATGCAGGCCCTAACCACACCCACCAGCTGCCAGCCACTGCCCCTGCGTTGTTCCCTTTTTTCACACAGAGCCCTTGAGAAAACTGAGACTCTGAGAGTTTAGCCAACTTGCCTGAGGTCACACAGCAAAATCCCAAAGCGAAGACACTGTCAAAATGACTTGGGAATGTCAGGGTTCTCAGGGCAGAGGGCCACAAGCCCTCCAAGGAGTCATGTGTCCCAGCTTCTGGGCGTGTTGGGATGGGAAGTCCAGAGGTTGCCACCAGAGGATACAATGATGGCTGGAGGATGGAGGAAATTACCCCTTGAGGGAATGCCTGGGTTTAGCTCACTCTTTGCTCTCCCCACAGACACCTCCCAGGCCACCTTCGTATGCTTCCCTCTGCTGGGGGCAGATACTTAGCAGCTCCCAGGCTCTGCCCAATCCCCCCAGACCTGTTTCACTTCAGGCTCCCTCCTCAGGGCTGGTCTGGGGTGAGGGGGTGGAAGGTGGGGCGGGGGGGGGGGAGGAGGGGGAATGGAGGGGTGCTGGTTCAGAGCAGCCTGCTGGTTCATGCTCCCCTGGCCCCTCCCCCGCTCTCCCGTCCCCTCATCAAACCACCTAGGCTAGGATGCACCCAGGATTTCTACCCAGGGCTCTCCTCTGGCTTTGAGATGTCAAAAGAGCCTAGATTCAGACTTCCCATCCCTATGACACTCACAGAGCCTGCCTCTCCCTCCCTCCTTCTCCCAGTCTCTGCTCCTCTCTCTCTCTTACCTTTGGTGAACTTACTATGTGCAAAGCTCTGTGGTCGTGTCAGACCCACGGCCTGAATCCGCGAGGGTGGGCCTGTCAATAACCACACCACAAGAATGCAAAATAAGGTAAAGAGATCAAGCAGTGCATTGTGGGAGCTCATGGGGGTTGTGGGGGGGGACAACAGTGAGTGCAGGTGGGTGGGAGCCTCGTGGAAGTTTTCCTGGAGTGGTGGCATTGAATTGATGGGCAGAGAAGAGGGCATTTGTGTGTAGATAGTGTGGGCAGCTCCCCAGTGTGGAAAGACCAGAGGACTTTTCCATCTTGGACAGTGAGCTTCTGGGCAGATCCTGCATCCCCCAAGCTACCTGAGAGGAGGACCACTTGCTTTTTGTTTTCATTCCAATCTGTCATAGACTGATAATATTATAAAATATAATGTCAAGGAGTGACTAGGAAAATAAAATAAGACACATAAGGTACAAGCATCAATTTTTTATTGTTGCATTCAAGAGATATAAAATCATGGTGTCAAGTGACCTGGCTGCTAACGGACCTTGACCCTGACTGGTCACAAGGGGGCTGTAGAGGGGCCAGGTGGGTGGGTCACACCTTGAGCATCACGGCCCTAGGCAGAGTTTTCCAGCTGCAGGTCACGATCTTAGCTGGGTGGGAAATTAATTGAGTAGGTTGTGACCACCATTTTAAAAGCATGAAGTAGAATCGAATAGAAAACGGAGTGCCTGGTGTGTCGTCAGGGAAGCGTGGTTCTGGGAAACGTTCCCCTCAGGCCTTCCACACCTGTGGGTGGCGGCGCTGGGCTGGGGCTGAGCTGCATTACTGTGGGTCATGGCTGGGTGCCCTCCCACAGGGTTGCAGGGCCTGACTCTCTCTCTGCAGCTCTTGTCCCCAGCCCAGCTCCGCCGCCATCCCTGAGAGTCTGGGTTTTTTTGACCTCCTCCTCTGCTGCCTCTGGTTCTAGGGTGGTGGTCCTGCTCACCACACCGTGGCCCTTTTGCTTTCCCACTTCTCTTTTCAGGACAGTCCTCCTCCTCCCTTGCCCCTGGCAGAAGCCCCCTTCCTCCTGTGTCCTGTGTCATCAGTGCCCAACTGCTGTGCTGGGCCTGGGTCAGCCCCGAGACACAGAACAGAAGGTCTCTGCCCTGGAGAAGGGAGCGGCAGTGCTGGGGAGTCAGAGACTGGGATGCACAATGCAGGATGTATGTGATAGGAAGGGACCCACGCCTAGCCCAGGGTCCTCCCTCCATGCTGGTGGGAAGACTTGGCTTCCAGTGGGGCCCACAGTGGGGGAAACCACGTCATCCCATCCAGGGCCCCTGCTGGGCTGAGGTCTCTTCTTTGTGTGTGTGTGTGTATTGGAGTCTCACTCGGTCGCCCAGGCTGGAGCACAGTGGCACACTCATCACCACCGCAGCCTCGACCTGCTGGGCTCAGGCGATCCTTCCGCCTTAGCCTTCCAAGTAGCTGGAACTACAGGCACGCACCACCATGCCTGGATAATTTTTTGATATATCGTAGAGATGAGGTCTCGCCAAGTTGCCCAGGTTGGTCTTGAACCTGTGGGCTCAGACAATCCTCTCACCTCGGCCTCCCAAAGTGCTGGGATTATAGGTGTGAACTACTATGCTTGGCCCTGGGGTCTCCTCTTTTGGGGCTCCCACTCTGTGGACACTCCCACTCTATTGAACCAATTCTCTGCAAATGAACCTCTGGATTGCTTTCACTTGTTTTTGGAACTGTAAATAATTATAAACAATGCTGCAATGAACCTCTCCTCCAGCACAGCCGAGCTACTGGTTCCCAGAGGTGCCCTCCCCTCACCTCTTGGTTCCATGTTTTTTTCCTCACATAGTCTGTGTTCCTCCTGTGTCTCGTGGTTGACTGGGACTCATGTCATGAAGTTCAACATGAGCTGGCGATTTGGAAATGTGATCTCCTTCCTCCTCGGGTCGCGTACCCTCCTTGCTGATGACGACTCGTTTGCTTTCTTTCAGATTTCCCACACACCCAGCTGGACCACCAGGACCCACTGACTGCAGGTCAGAGAGACCCCGGTTCAAAATGGTTTTGACCACGCAGGAAGTGTTTATTTAGTAAGAAAAGTCCTGTGGTACCTTGACTCCAGGGAGGGTGATCAAGTGGATTTACCACAGATCAAGGACTCAGGTTCTGTTGGTCTTTCTGGTCTGCTTTCCTCAGGATGTCAATTCGGTCAGTGTCCCTAATGACCGTAAGATGGTTGCTGAAGTTCCAGACCTTACATCTAGACATGATATGCCTGGAGGCTGAAGAGGGGCCAGCTTTTTCTGTGGGTCTATTTTATTTTTGAGTTGGAGTCTCACTCTGTCGCCCAGGCTGGAGTGCAGTGGCACACTCATGGCCACCCCAGCGCCGACCTGCCCCAGGCGATCCTTCTGCCTCAGTCTTCCAAGTAGCCGGAACTACAGGCACGAGCTACCACACCCGGCTAATTTTTGATTTATTGTAGAGATGAGGTCTTGCCAAGTTGCCTGGGCTGGTCTCGAACCCATGGGCTCAGGCAAACCACTCACGCCTCCCAAAGTGCTGGGATTACAGGCTGAGCCACTGAGCCCGGCCTGTGGGTCTATTTTTAAGACCAAGAAAATTTTCCCTGAAGTGCCCTGAGCAAACATGCTCTTGGTTATTATCAGCCAAAGGTAGGCCACATGCTCATATTTTGGTTAACTCTTGCTTGGGTGGAGAATGAAGCTCCCTTGACTGGTGAGGCATGCAGCTGTGTGGCAAAGGGCTGGGTTTTAAAGAAGGGAAGGGCTATGGGGACAGAGCAGATAACCTCCAGTGTCTGCCCTGCAGGCTGGTAGAGAAAGTCTCCCCAAGGGGAGGACTGCGTTTCTACATTTCTCAGCCAGTTGGGCCTGTGACTCCTACACTGGAAACTCAGTTGGACTCTTGATTCTAATTTTTTTTTTTTGAGTTGAAGTCTCACTCAGTCGCCCAGACTGGAGTGCAGTGGCCGCTGCCGGCCACCGCAGCCTCGACCTGCTGGGCTCCGGCGATCCTTCCACCTCAGGCTTCCAAGTAGCTGGAACTACAGGCGCGTGCTACCACGCCTGACTGATTTTTTGATTTATCGTAGAGATGAGGTCTCGCCAAGTTGCCCAGGCGGGTCTCGAACCCGCAGACTCAGGCAATCCTCTCACCTCGGCCTCCCAAGGCGTGGGATTACAGGTTGAGCCACCGAGTCCCGGCTTGGACTCTGATTCTATTAGAAGTCACTTGCTGACTGGATGAGGTACGGTTCATCTCTCAAGGGAGGTTGTTGCAATGTAGGAGGGTGAGAGTAAGGTTAGGGCATAGGACTTGAGAGCGAAGGCGGAATTTGCCAAAACTAGACAGGAGACTCAAGCACTCCAGCCCTTCCCTCCGAGGGAAGGAGTCAGGAGGGACTCACAAGAGACCCTGCTTGGGCTGGGTTGGATGCAGGGGATGGACTGAGGTCAGCTTTGAACTGGGCTTTCCCTAGTGGTAGGGCCAACTCAGTGTCAAGGATGGGGGGACCAAGGAGCAGGAGGCACAGAAGTGAGGGAGGCACTTATCCTGACCAGGGTCCCCTAACCTTTCTGCTGACCCTCAGGTGGGTCTCGTCCTTCCTGTCTCACAGAGGACAGGAAGGAGAGAAGGAGCGCAGTGAGTCAGGAGCTTACCTGGGGCAAAAGAAAAACACAGGAAGTGACTCAAGGCCTGTAGGGTAGACAGGTGGCCAGCAGTGCTCTGGGATGGACCCTGGGGGAGTTGGCTAAGGGCGAGGGTCCCCTCCCCAGAGGCTGCGGGTGCACGCCATCCTGGTTATTTCTGCCAACCATGTTTCCCACAAATACTTCCCCTCCTCACCACAGCAGGCCGGCGGCCCACTCACCCACAAACCCTGTCGCCAGCTGTTGCAATTCCTGACTCTGGTCCACCCCCTGCATCCGGGAGGCCTCAGCACCTCTGTCCCTGGACAGTGGGTCAGCCCCTTCCCTTGCTTGTCTCCCTGGGCCTGAAGGAAGAAACGCCAGAGGCACTAGAACGTGGGGTCTTCTGAGCAAGGTAACTGCCTCTGAACAGGCATGTACCATAGGGTGGAGGATCTGGGCCCAGGCGGAGTGACAGGGTGTAATGGTAGAGGGGGCATGAGCCCCAAACTGTGCGCATCAGAGAGGCCTTTGCCCTGCCCACTGGAGGTTGAGGTTTGAGGGCCCCAGCTAGCAGTAAAGTGAGATTTTACCTTCCTTTACTGCTGTATTCATGTTCCATGCTTCCTCGGGGACCTCCACACGATTAAAACATATTGTTTTACATTGTATTTTACAAATGTAAGTTATATATAAGTTTAACAACTTGTTTTTTTTCACTTATTGTCTTGTACATGTTTCCATAACAGCATATATAGAAAGCTCCCTTATTCTTTTTAATAGCAGCAGAATATTTCACTCTGTGAACGTACTATTATTTATTTAACCAGTTTCCTATAAATGAAACTGTGGTTTGTTTTCCTTTTTAAGCATTGTAAACAATGCTGCAATGAACATCTTTGTGCATATATTTTTGGGCACTTGCATAAATAATTTTGCAGGACAAAATTCTAGAAGTTTGACTGCTAGGTCAAAGAGTATGAACATTTCAAACATAGTCGATAATACCTAATTGCTGATGGCGGAGCTCTACGTGACACTGGGCAACAAGGAGCGCGGCTGGAACGACCCGCCGCAGTTCTCTTACGAATTGCAGACCCAGGCCTGCAGACCCAAGTGCACTCCGCTCACCAAGAGGGCCGCCGTGCCCCAGGATGGATCCCCTAGAGTCCCCACCTCAGAGGCTTCCCCTGCCCCCCCCCCAATGAGGCCTCCACTTTCTTCAAGTAAGGCTCCCAGGCCCCCACCTGTGCGGATTTGTCCTGCCTCTGGTGTGGAGTCCACAAGTTTCCCAGTCATCAAATCTGAGGCTCTGATGGAGGATGTGCTGAGACCTTTGGAACAGGCATTGGAGGACTGCCGTGGTCACACAAAGAAGCAGGTACTTGATGACATCAGCCGATGCCTGGCACTACTGCAGGAACAATGGGCTGGAGGGAAGTTGTCAATGCCTGTAAAGAAGAGGATGGCTCTACTACTGGTAAAAGAACTTTCAGGCCATCCGTGGGATGCAGCAGATGACATTCACCGCTCGCTCGTGGTTGACCATGTGACTGAGGTCAGTCAGTGGATGGTGGGAGTCAAATGATTAATTGCGAAAAAAGGAGTCTGTTTTCAGAGGAGGAAGCCAATGAAATGAATTCTGCGGCTATAGCTGAGGAGAACCAAACCATACCAGGTTTTCAACAGGCTCCATGATCCTGTGGGTTCCCCAGACCCATCTGATGCTATCTGCTGTGTCTTGGTGTGGGAGGCTTTCTCTCACTTGGCTCCTTCTTACCACCAGAGAGACCGTCCCACTGGGCCTGAACCTGCTCTGTGGGTAAAGGTCCCACCTAGGCCCCAGGAAAGTCACAATGTTACCCATTAACATATGCATTTCAATAAAAACAACTCAGTGGTGGACATTGGTTGGGAGGAATGAGCCCTTCCTATGTCAAAACTAAAACAAAAAACAAAAACAAAACCTAATTGCTTTCCAGATATACTCATTTTCATTCCGTAAGCATTGTGAGACTGCCTGTGTAGCCACATCTTCCACAGCACTATGTTTTATTAATCTTCTCAGTCTTTACTAGTCTGATAAGTGAAAAATAAATCTTGTTTCAATTTGTACTTAAAATGATGAGTGAGATTGAATATTGTGCATATTTTTATTAGCCAGTTGTGAATGACCTGTTCATATGCTTTACCTATATTTTTCCATTGGATTGTTTGGTCATTTCCTTATTGCTTTAAGAAAATATGTCTTTTTTATGAATTAGAAAAATTGGCATTTGCCATATATCTTGTGAGTGTTTTTCTCTTATTTTGTCCTTGTTTATGGCGCTTTTTCCTTTAATTTCTATGTAGGTACATTTAGTAATCTTCTTTGGTATAACTTCTGCTTTTTTTCCATGACTAGAAAAATCACTATTCCAGGTTCATAAAAACATTTACATGTATTTCCTTATGACATTTCTATGGCTTTATTTTTTTTTATGCATTCCTTTCTTTAAATATTTAATCCTGTTGAAATTTATTTCCGTGTTAGGAGTGACATAGAGAATCCAGATTTATTTATTTTTGATCCAAATATCTGACTAGTGTCTCATTTATTGAATTGAGTTCTCATGCTTATTTGAGTCTATTTAAAATTTCTTTACAACAACCTCCCTGTAGGCACCAGTCCCATACTAATTTAGTTATTGTAGCTGTATAATATTTTATAGTGCTATTTCCTTATTAGTTTATTTATTTTTTCTCCAAGAGTTTTCTGATTATTCTTTTATATTTATTTTTCCAGATGAATTTGTAGTTATTTTGTCAAGTTATTCCCAAAAAGCAGCTGACGTTTGTACAGAAGTATACTGAATTTATAGTTTATGGTGACACTGACATGCTTACGATATTATTGACTTTTTTTGTTTTTGAGTTGGAGTCTCACTCTGTCACCTAGGCTTGAGTGCAGCGACACACTCACAGCGACCCCTGCGTCAACCTGCTGGCTCCCCTGATCCTTCTGCCTCAGCCTTCCAAGTAGCCAGAATTACAGGCGTGTGTTACCATGCCCAGCTAATTTTTGATTTATTGTAGAGACAAGGTCTAGCCAAATTGCCCTGGCTGGTTTTGAACCCGTGGGCTCAGGCAATCCCCTCGCCTCAGCCAATATTATTGACTTTTTGCCAAGAACAAGGTCTCTCTCCATTTATTCAAGTCTATGCCTAAGTCCCTTGTGTGGGTTTTCTAGCTATTTCCACATATACCTGGACATTTTTTCTATGTATTTTATGTGATATTTTTGCTACCCTCATGAATGGGACCTTTTTTCTATATTCTTTAGTTATTTTTCGTATTTAGAAAATCTTGTTTTTAAACTAAGCACTTTGCTAAATTCTCTAAGTTTTTAGCTGGTTCTTTTAGAATCTCCAAGCATAAAATAATGCCATCCAATGATAATAATGATGTTTTTTTCTGATAATATTTTTACCTCTTATTTTATTGTTTCATTTGATTGCGTTGTCAAGTGGTTGCAGAACAGTGCTAAGAGCTAACAGTGAAGTTTATGGGGAGAGCTGACGTCAACTTTAATGGGACTAATTCTAGTGTCTCCCCATTAAACATATTGCACAGGCCGGGCTCAGTGGCTCAGCCTGTAATTTCAGCACTTTGGGAGGCCGAGGTAAGTAGATTTCCTGAGCCCGCGGGTTCAAGACCAGCCCGGGAAACTTGGTGAGACCTTGTCTCTACAATAAATCAAAAATTAGCCGGGCATGGTAGCACGTGTCTGTAGTTCTGGCTACTTAGAAGACTGAGGCAGAAGGATCACCGGAGCCCAGCAGGTCGACACTGGGGTGGCCATGAGTGTACCACTGCACTCCAGCCTGGGTGACAGAGTGAGACTCCAACTCAAAAAAACAAAAACAGAACATATTGGGCAAATTCATCTCTTTATTTTACAGATGAATAAATTATTCATTTTTATGATCCATTATGGTTATGTTCAATTTCCAAGCATTTGTCTTTCTTGTACTTCTGGAAAGAACCATACTTAGTGTTGACATATTCTTTTATTAACACACTCCTAACTGGTGCTTCCTTCCTTAGCTCAAAACTTCCTCCTTCACTGATCCTTTCCCCTCTGAAGCAGAGGCTGGAGGTGTGAGGTGGGGCATGGCCATGTCAGAATGTGGCTCTCAGCCTTCTGTCCCCAAGGGAACAAGGAGCCACAGAAGCATCCCTTGAGACTGAGAGAGAAAACAGCTGAGCAGGTGAATGAGGAGGACTGGGGAAGGGAGGAAGCCTGGGGAGGTCTTAGGAGCAGGGGCCAGGAGTCTTTGGAAGAAGGACCCTTTTATTTCACCCTGTCATCCTCAGAACCAGCTTGAGCGCCAGGTCTTTTTAGGAGAGGCATGATCTGGACCCTTGGACCTCTCTCAGGCTGATGGAAGTGGTACATGTGGGTGCTCCTACACTGGGGGGAGGCTAGCAGAGTGCCCTGAAGCTGGCAAGAGGTCAGGATGATGTCCAGCCTGGTGTGGCTGCTTCTCAACATTTGTAGCATACAGAGGCTTCTGAAAGCAGTGACCCTCACCCCCATCTCCTCCAGGGCTGTGTTTTTGTCCTTAACGTGAGATGTCACCCAACCTTCCCTCCATTTCCTAAAGCCACTGTGAGATCCTCTGGCCGTGACTCTTGCTCAGGGACCTGGATGACCTCATCATCACCCTTGGGTGAATATTGCTGGGCCCAGGGCTTGCTAGAGAGAGGAGAGCGTTGGGGGAGACAGAGAGGGGACTTTCCAGTGTGAGCGGGAGATCCAGGTGTCAGAGGGCACCCGTGTGAGTGGTGAGCTGAAGCGGGGTGGCCGGAAGGAAAAAGGGCCCTGTAGATGTTCCCCCTGAGCTGCCCCCCACTTCCTGATCACAACTGTCAGCTCCAGGAGCACAGCAGACAGCCCATGACCCTTGACCCAGGACCTCAGTATCCTCCAGGCCCATGAACCCCCTCTGACGTGCAGATAATACAGACATTTAAGAGGAAGCGAGGTGATCTTGTGGCTGTGTTTATATTACAGTGCATTCAGTCTGCTTGAGTGTAGACGTGTCCCCACCCTTTTCTTATGAGAGAAGATCAAGAGCATGTAGACAGGTGTGGGGGTGAACTGAGTTTCAGGCAAAGCAAGAAAGAGCACGGCCAGCCATTGACAGGAGCCCAGTCTGAGTGAATGGTGGGCTTCCTGCTGTGAAGGCAGGGGAGTGAATGCAATGACCTCTGGGTGCTGCTGATGCTGTGAGCACTCGAGGATTCGGAGTCTTTTCCCGATGCTTTTGGTGCATCTCTGCAGGGACACCTGAAGCCAAGTCCATTTCCCAGCCAGGGGAGACTGGGAATATAGTGGGGAGGTTGGTCAGCAGGAAGGGGCTCCTGTCATCAAGCAGGGCCCAGCTTCTGGAGAGAAAGGCAAGAGCAAGGTGGGCTCCCGCCTTGGGGGCGTTAGGACCCTGGGTGGGCATTCCGGACAGGGACTTGATTAAAAAGGGACAAGATGGGCCCTGGAGGTTGGACCTGCACACAGAACAAGGACTGGGCCTCCTGTATGAGGTGGGTGCATGACGGGATGAGGACCCCTTCGGGCATTTGGACCAGACTCCGCCAGTCACCACCCAGGAGGGCTTTCTTTCCTTGGAACCGTCTTGCAAAATCCTGGTGGATTCTTGACCCATGAGGCTTCCTGTGGAAAAGTAGGTGCCACCCGTGGGTCCTGTTAAGTGCCCTGGCATGAATCTTACTCATTTCCAGTCTTCTCAATTTCTGCACCAGGCCCAGGCCTCTGGGGGGAGCTTCTAGTAAATGTGTCCCAGATGTGCCTATGGGGCTGAGCCAAGAGGGCGAGACGACTGCTTTTTGGAAAAACAATGCAATTTCCTTGGAAAAGCCTTCTTCTCTGGGCAGACACCACCTGATGTCAGCAGCGTAGGCAGACCCACAACCCCAGCCCTCTCCTCCCCAGAACCAGGGATCCCCACACTCAGAGGGGCCCTTTCCAAGTTGTCTTAGGCACAGAGAAAGATGCAGAAAAAGAGGAAGGCAGGAGATAAGGCGGAAGGGAAAGTCAGAGAAGGTGTTCTCTGCTTTTAGGGGCTCATGCCATTAGACTGGGTGCACTGGGATAACTCAGGAAAATCCTGATTTTTTTTTAGGGTCCATAACCTCAACCACATCTGCAAAGTCCCCTTTTGCCAGTAACATAACATATTCATAAGTTCCAGGCATTAGAGTGTGGGCATCTTTGGGGGAATCGTTATGTTTGGCCCACCCTCGCATTTATGCTTGCAATCTTTTCTCCAGGCGTATTACCTTTGTAAAGAAACATTTGTAAAAGTGTGCAGTATTGTCCGCTGGCAACTCAATATAATTTCCCTCCTGGGGTCTACGTTCCCCTGCCCAGCAAGGGCGGGAAGCCAGGGAGCTGCAGGCTGCAGAGTCCCCACCAGCCAATGACAGGCACTGCCGCAGGATTTGGCAGGTGGAAGAGAAGCATAAATCATGGTTTTGTTCCCCTGGCAGCTGTGGGCAGGTGTGTGGGCTTCAGCAGATGGGAGATTTGGGAGAAGCCCCCAGGCATTTTCTCTGCTTTGGTGCCAGATGCTCAGGTATCTTGTGGTTTTAGGATACCTGAGTCCCTAAAAGCTAGCTACAAACCTGAGCTAGCCCTTCCACAGCACTGAAGATGACTAATTCCCTGCGCCAAATCCCTTTCTGCTTGAAATGCCTAGAATGGTTTTCATGCTCCTAATTGACTGACACAGGGACTTTGTTGAATATAGTGATTTATAACCTGCTTGTTTTCACTTAATAACAGATCATGAAGACAAACCTGTCCACAGGTCATTCAATATTCTTAAAATTTTCCATAAAACATGGGTTTCCATGGCTGCCGGCTATCCCACACGTGGATGCATCATAATTTATTTAGTCAAGCTCCTGGTGTTAGACATTCAGGTCTTTCTCTGTTTTTCACTTTTTTTTTGAGTTGGAGTCTTTATCAGTCACCTAGGCTGGAGTGCAGTAGCATGATCACAGCTCACTGCAGCCTTGCCCTCTTGGGCCCAGGCGATCCTCTCACCTCAGTCTCCTGAGCAGCTGGGACTATTGGCGTGCGCCACCATGCCTAGCTAATTTTTAAAATTTTTGCCGAGACAAGGTCTTGCTATGTTGTCTAGGCTGGTCTCAAACTCCTGGGCTTAAGTGACTCTCCTTCCTCAGCCTCCCAAAGTGCTGGGATTACAGGCGTGAAGCGCCATGTCCAGCCTTGTTTTCAACTTTTATACCCTCACTGTCAAGAACATCTTTGGCCATAAATTTTTGTGCGCAGTCAGGAGTATTTACTTAGAATATACTCTTGGGGTGCAGTTTTTAGTTGAAGAACATTTACTTTTTGAATGCTTTTATGCATATTTCTAGGTGACTCATCCAGGCTCTCTTGCCCTGGCCTCCAGGACATGATTCCCTCCCAGCTCTCCTCCCACCTCTCTGCTGCGCTTTCTCCATCTCCTTGGCCTCTGAACACGGGAGAGCCTGGGCTCAGTCCCTAAGCACCTCCTCTCTTTCAGTGATACTTATTCCCTTGGGGAACAAATCACTGCCATTGCTGTAGTACTACTTACCTGCCGATGACCCCCTTCATTTATATCTTAGCCCCAGCCCTGAACTCCAGAGCTGTGTTTTCAAATTGTCTGAGGAACATGTCTCCCTGGAGTCTAATGAGAAGATCAAAACTCGTCTGTCCAGAGCTGAGCTCCGGATCCTCCCTCTCAAATCTGCGTTTCCCAAAATCTTCCCTCCTTTCTCCAATTGGCTCAGACCCAAAAACCTTGGGGTCATCTTTGACCTCTCTCTTTTTTTTCACACCCTTTGTCCAATCAATGAGTAAATGCTACTGACTCTATCTTCAAAACAGAGTCATGATCTGACCACTTCTCACCTGCCTCACCGTGACCACCTGGTGCAAGCCACCAACCTTTCTCGGCTGGATTACTGCATCGGCCTCCAGCGGGTCTCCTGCCTCACCTCTTGCTTAACTGAGTCTCAACAGTGGCCAGGGCGATCATGTTAAAACACAACCCAGATCATGTGAACCCTCTGCTCAGAACCCTCTGGTGGCTCTATCTCTCTCAAACAGAAGCCACAAAACCTTACCTCCCACTCACTGTCCCTCTGACCCCTTGCCCTCACCCTCACTCGATCCACTCCGGCCACTGTAGGCTTCTTGTATTTTCTCAAACATTCCAAGCAACTGCCAATCTTGAACCACTGCACCAGGTGTGTCTCTTCAGCTTGGAACATCTTCCCCAGGTGTCGACATGATGGGCTTCCTTGCCTTATTTAACTGTCTCCTCAGCAGGACCTCTTCTGATCCCCTCAACCTAAAATGGCAATCTCTAGCCATCCTCACACTCCCCCCCTTTTTCTTGAGTCAGAGTCTCACTCTGTCACCAAGGCTGGAGTGCAGTGGCATGACCATGGCTCACTGCAGCCTTGACCTCCTGGGCTCAGGTGATCCTTCCACCTCAGCCTCCTGAGTAGCTGAGACTATAGGCATGCGCCATCATGCCGAGTTTTTTGTTTGTTTGTTTGTAGAGATGGGGTCTTGTTATGTTGCTCAGGCTGGTCTCTAACTCCTGGGCTCGAGTGATCCTCCCACTTGGGCCTACCGAAGTGCTGGGATTACAGCCATGAGCCACCACGCCGGGCCTTAACTCCTCATTTCTACTTCACTTTTCTTCATAGCGTGTATCACCACCTCTCAAATATACCTAAATATGAAACTCATTAATTTTGTTTAATCTGTCACCTTGCATTGAAACGTGAGCTCTTTGAGGGTGGGAAGCTTGCTGTTTGGTTCACTGATGTCCACACTAAGAGAGTACTGGAGAATAGTAGTTGAATGATAAACGCTTGTTGGATGAATAAGTGAATTCGGTACTTTTCTTCTAGTCTACAGTTCTGGTCTATAGCACAGAAAGCTCCAATGTGGACTATTTGTAAACACTTTGCAGTTTACAGGGTATATCTCACTTAATCCTACAGGACCCTGGCAGGTAAGGAGTACAGTGGCCCGGGATGTGCCTCCTATGTGAGGAGATGTGGGTGCATTAACTACATGATCACACTGTACACCCTCAAAATAGACAATTTCATTTGTCAATTACACCTCAGTAATGCTGGGGAGTGGGTAGAGAACATTGCCTCACTGCTAATCATTTTGTGCCATAGTTTTTCTTCTGTAAGATGGGGGAAATAATAATAACTCTCTCCTAGGGTTGCTGTCAGAATTAAATGTGATAATTCATGTAAGTCATTCACATAGCACCCAGCAAATGGTAATTGCAAATTGTTGCAAGTTAGTTTATTCCCGTTTTATAGGAGAGGAATCTGAGGCTCAGAAAACTGAGGAATTTGCTACAGGTTACACTGTGAGAGGTCACATGAGGCTTGAACCCAGGACTTTCAACTCCGCCCCATGCTTTCTCCGTCAAACCAAAGATAGAGAATAACCTAGTTAAGGGTATGGAACTCTCCCCCCGAAACCCTGAGGCCAGAAGGATCTGTGGGACTCCTTGATTTCCTTCTTTTATTTGAACCCTCCCCATGACCCTCTGGCCAAATCATCAGCTAACCTCTGCTTGAATATTTCTGGGCCCCGGGGGACTCACTGCCTCCCCGCCATGCATACAGAGTGTGAGGCATTCAGGCACAGTGCAGTTTGTCATGCTACGTGATCAAGGGGGCAGACGGTGTTAGGTACCCGCCTTTCCCCCCCACCTTCCTTACCAACACAATCCAGTTCTCTTCAGGGCAGCAGCAATGTGCCCAGCAAAAGCTAGGTTCTCTGGGCTTCCTGGCAGCTAGGATAGGCCTTAAGACATGGTTCTGGATAGAGATGTAAGTGGAGATCGACTATATGGTTTTCCTGATTAAAGGGGGGAGTTTCAGCAGGTAGCGTGCTGTGTTCTTCCCTCTTCCTCCTTTTCTTGCCTGGAATGTGGATGTGATAGCTGGAGGCCCAGCAGCCATTCCTTGAGCGTGAGAGAGCAAGCCACAAGTTCAGAACAAGAAGGCTAGATGGATCCTGGGTTGTGAATGGAAGCACGGACATGGAACACCAGCCACAGGCTGCTGCCACCTCAATACATCTCGCTGTGCAGTGAAACTTCTGAGGCTGGAAAACAAAAACAAACACAATATCCAACAGCAAAGGGATGACTAAATAAATTGCGGCACAACCACATAATGTAGTAGGATGTAGCCTTGAGAGACCGTGTTGTGAACGACTGCTTATTAAGATGGGAAACTATTGCTTAAAAATATGAATTATAAGAGTATGCTCAGGTGGTGGTGCATCCCTATAATCCCAGTGACTTGGGAGGCTGGAGGTGGGGGGGATCGCTTGAGCCCAGGAGTTTGAGACAACAGTGAGCTATGATTGTGCCACTGCACTCCAGCCTGGGTGACAGAACAAGACCCCATGCCTTAAAAAAAAACAAAAGAAGTATGCTCAGTATAGTTTCAATGTTGTCAAAAGTACGTGTATGTGACCCCCTCCTGCCCCCGACTCCAACTCTCTTGGGGTGTGCTACGTCCCAGGAGCTGCTACTCTTACACCTGACTGCCACTGCTTCCCCCTTAGACTTTGCGGCCTGAAGGGCAGGGCTTTGTCTTTCCTTTCTGGAACCCTGGGACCTCACCCAGGCCCCAGTACAGAACAGGCAGATGGTAAACACTTGTGGAATAAATGTGTGAGGAATTTGCAACCAGAGACCCCATGCCACCCCTTGCTCCCTGCACAGGGACAATGACCTTGAGGCCCTGGGGTCCTCTGGTGACTGCGCTTCCTGGTGGGGCCTCTCATGCCTGGTTCTCTGCCAGGTCTTACAGTCACACTCAATGATGCTGGTGGTGCCCACCCTGGGGTGCTTGTCAGCCCCACTTGGGGAGCCTGAAATCATTCTCAGTGCCTGGGCCTCACTCTCACCACTGGGAGGAGAAGATCTGGGGGTAAGCTGGCTTTGAAGCCCGGGGCTCATTGTGGCACGGTGAGGAGCAGGGTTCGGTCGTGACCCTAAAGGTGGATCTCAGCTCTTGCCAGCCCTGCCCAACCGTGAAGTGATCCTCTCCGTGCCTTTCCGCTGTGCACAGCAGCCCCTGAGGCAGACCTCTGGGAGTAGCCATCCTACCTGCATGGGTGACCATGAGTGTTGATGTGGGAGTCCTGCGGGCCAGGCCCTGCTGGCGGTCTTTACCTGATTAACTCACTTAGTCCTCACAGCCAGCTGCGAGGTTAGGGTCAGTATCACCATCGCCATCTGCATTTTGCAGAGGGCCAACTCAGACACAGAGAGGGTAATAGGTTGCCCCGGGCCATACACCTGGCCGGGGCAGGGTGGGGCGCCATCATCCCAGGCAGCCTGGTGCCAGCATCTGGAGCTGATGGGAGTGTGTACAGCTATGCACCCTCTCCGTGCTAGGGACCTTCCCACAAAGCGGCCGTTCCAGAAACTTGAAAGGAAGAAAAGATGGATAAGACGGATAAGAATTCACAAGGAACAAGCAGCCTGAGAACAAGGCACCCTTTTCCACACTCTGTTCCAGAAAAGTCTTGGCTGTGGGTGTTATTCCTGTACTTGCTTCCTTCTGACCCTGGCTTTGTCCTCTCCTTCTCGTCCTTCTGAGAACCTGGCCCTTGTCCCCCACGAGCCCCGGCTCCCTTTAATGGAATGATGCTGTAATTGCATTACTGCCCAGCCTGCTCGCTCGGGCCGCCGGATGCGGGTGGCATTCACAGCGGGTGCGGCGCGGACGATGGAGACAGATGGTGCCCAGGGGAGATTCGATTACCTGCTCCTTCCCCAAAGCCAATCCGGCCGGTAACTGTGTTACGGGCTGTTATTGATAGGCCTCCTCTCGGCTGCTTCTTGGTTTGTCTGATTTGTTCTGTCCGCTGGAGCTCAGAGATGGATGAGCCAGGACCCAGCTCGGAAGTCTAGAGGCAGCAGGGTCGAGGGCTGTGAGGTGGGGTGGGGTGGCGGGTCAGCCAGGGCCACATCAGAGCTCAGGGTGAGGAGTATCGGGGGAGGCTGGCAGAGAAGATGGGGCTGGGGGCGGGGGGTGACAGGGCCTTGAATGTCAGGCTGAGAAGGCTGGTTTGTGGTCAGGAAAAGGGAGCTATGGTTGGCGCTTGAGTATGGAAAGAGACAGGTGACAATGGTTTTGGAGAAGAGGACCAAGGGCGTGTGAGACAAGGACAGCTGGGGCCCCCCGTCTGCCCCTCTCAGAAGGACAGGATGAAACCAGCAGCCTGGACTCACTGGGTTCCCAGACAGAGGCGAAAGGGAAGCAGGGCCGATGCCCGCAGGCACTGTGCTAGCCCCCTGCCCGCGTGACTCTCACTCAGCTTGAGGCAGGCCTACCAGGCGTCCTGGTGTGTCACCGCGGGACGGCAGCCTGGCAAGGCTGAGTCACTGCCGGCTGACGCCGCGGAGCGAGGTCCAACGTGGCCTTTCTGATGCCAGCGCACGTTTCCCACTGAGCCCCTCGGCCTTCCAAGAGGTCGGGAGTATCCAGGGGGGAGGCAAGAAACAGGCGCCCCCTTCCCTAATCACTCTTCCCTGCACTTAGAGCTCATGACCATGGCCACTCCCGGCTGGCCACCACTTACCGAGCACTGCGGCAGAGGCACGTTCTCTAAATGATCCTCATCTGGCAATGGAGGAAGTGGAGCTCAGAGAGGTCCTCGGCCCGCCCGGCCCACACCGTGGCTGTTTGAGGGGCTCAGCAGGGCTTTCCTGCAGGCCTGCCTGGTTCCCTCCGCCACACCGTGCCATTCCCAGACTCTGGCTCCTGTATTCCCGGACTCCACTTACTCTAATCCGGGGATTAGCGAGGAGAAGGAATTGGCAGTGTGGCTCAGAACACGCTGCACGGCATGGAAACGTTCTCCGAGCGTCCCCAGGCCTGCCTCCTCCCCACCTCACCTCCTTTTGCATCCCAGACCTCCACCCTCCCAGGCCTAGGGAGAGGGCCTATGGGCACCGCTGGGGAGAGTCTGCCCCCCGGGATACGGGGGTGGCGGGGACAGGCGGCATCCCTGGACTTCCCAGCCCTGGTTCTACCCAGAAGGGGAGTGGTGGTGCTGGGGGCGGGCAGGGGACTCTGGGGAGTGGGAAGCATGTCCTTGCAGGAAGCCAAGAGTCTCGGAGGAGCACCAAGAATGCCTGGGCCTCAGCCCAGCCCCTAATCCCTTTGCACACACTCCCCTCCCTAAGAATTTTCCCTTGAAAAAATCTGTTTAATGTTCTCAGCTCAGAGACAATGAATGGAGGATTTGGGGTGGGGTGAGGATGGGTGATGGGGGTGCCACGGGGTTTGCCATGGGAAAAGACGAACACGTGGAAAAACCCGCCCCTTATGTGCCCCCTCCCCACAAAGAAGCCAGGAGTTCAGGCCTCCTGGCAGTAGGACCAGCACAGCCACCAACCAGCCATGCCAGGGAAGCTTTGGCTGGCTGCCTCTGCTGGTTTATTTTGTTGCTTGCATTGTCTCAGAATAGGAGACCCCTAAAGACAGAAACGTCATAGGTCCGGCACAGGAAATCTCGTACTGGTGAATGTAATTGCTGTGGTGGGGTGGACAGTGACGGAGGTGGTCACAGCGGTGCAGGCCATGGTGGGCGTGATGACGGTGACAGTGTGGTGGTGAGGGGGGTGGGGGTGGTCACAGTCATGGAAGCCCTGAAACCCTGATGGGCATGGGGGGAGGGGTGGAGGCTGAGGGATGGGATCTGTAACTTGACACACCTGTGAGCTCAACCCGGCCCTATCTCTCTGGAGTCTCTCGGGTGAGTCAAGCCTCTCTGAGACTCATTTACCTCATCTGGAAGAAGGGGGTGATAAGAGCCGCAGGTGGCGTGCTGGGCTCTGAACCCTGCTCCCTAGGGTGGACGCTGACTCCCTCAGTTCTCCTCCATCTCCAGGGGTTCTTCAGCCCCTCTGCCTGCCCGGGATCCTTCCCTCCTGCCCACAAACTTCCTCCCGTTGTTCCCACTGCCCTTTCCTGAATCACCATCTCAATTCCTTCCTTGGAGCCCCACACATTCTAAAAAAGTAGTGCATACACACTGTTTCTGCTTCCTGGCCTCCCACTCGCTCCCGAAGCCCTCTTAGCAGCCTCAGGGTTCCCAGCACCACGGAAACTGCTCACCACGTCAGCAGAGGCCTCCCCACCTCAGCCTCAGCTTCTCGGAGTGGGAGAGTTGGTTCTAGGGTCACCGAGGCTTCGAAAGAACCTCTTCCCAGCAGTTTCGGCCTCCCACCTTTGGAGCTCTTTCTGCCTCCCTCGGGTCCACCCTAGTGCCCTCTGCCCCTGAAGGTTGGTGCTCTGATGGCATCTTCCTCTCTCTGTACATGCTCCATCAGGGTGGTTTAGCTCCCCCGGGTCCAATTCCAGCTCCCAAGTCAGTTTCTCTGGCCATCAGCTCACCCAGCTAGAGCCCTCCTCCAGGCCCCCGACGCCTCCCTAATGGACTCTCTCCAGCATGTTAGATGGAGACCATCAGTGCTGGACTCACTGGGCTTTCCCACATCTGCCTTCTCTCTCCCCTCCCCACCATCCCAGAGCAAGCTCTTGGCTTGACAAGCTCCTTCCCAGAAACTCCAACCCACCCACCAGTCCTGTCAAGGTTCCTGGCTCTTTTAAAATGAGCACAGAATCTAATTTTATTTCCAAAACACGAAACTGGCTCATTGTTTAACTTTGCTTTTATTAAGTCAATTATCTTGATCAATCCTTTTTGGCATTAAAGCCAACGCATTATATAAATCTCGAATCTTCTTTAACCCAGAAAAATAAACTCTGTTATGACAATCTGTAACATGTTAATCTGTGTTGTGTAAACTGTTAGCTTAAAAAAAAAAAAGAAAGCAACTTTTTACCACAGTTGCAGGTGCCTCAGAAACTTCCAAGACATCATTGTGCTTACTTTCAGTAACAGCAGAATAGGTCATAAGGATTAACCTTCCTGTTGAGAGCACTCAGAAAAGCTGTATATCAAAAACAACAACCAGCTGGATTCCGTGGCTCAGCATGTAATCCCAGCACTTTGGGAGGCTGAGGTGAGTGGATTGTCTGAGCCCGCGGGTTCGAGACCAGCCCGAGCAACTTGGCGAGACCTCATCTCTACAATAAAATAAAAAATTAACCAGTGCGGTAGCGTGCACCTATTGTTCCGGCTACTTGGAAGGTCGAGGTGGAAGGATTGCGGGAGCCCACCTTGTCGAAGCTGGGGTGGTCGTGAGCGTGCGTGCCACTGCACTCCAGCTTGGGCGATGGAGTGAGACTCCAACTCAAACAAAAAACAAAACAAAAAACCAAAAAACAACCACAGCAAAATGTTTGAGGCATCTGAACACTAATAAAATCTGAACATCTGAACATCTAATAAAAAAGATGGTAGGGAATTATTGGGCTAGGATTTGAGACCAGGGAGGTGAGCCTGGCTTTTCAATGCTTTTCTTCTGGGAATGGAGGGAGTGGCTGAGAGACTGAAAGGTTGATCAGAACTTTTGAGGGTCTCCTGGGGAGATGAGACCAGGCCTACCAAGAGGAGTGTTTAGTGAACCTTCTTGCTTTGGGCTGAGACCCTAAAGGCTGTACCTGAGGACTAAGGGTGAACTGGAAGTAGACAGGTTCTCAGAAGGACTGCAGCTCAACTTTGACTCATCTCAATTCCTGAAATTGGATTAAGGTGATTTGATGTTGCTAGTGCCCTCAGGCGTATGGAAATTCTCTCTGGAAGATGTCAACCTGCTGTCAGATAATTTCTACAAACAACTTTGCAACTACAACATCCAGGGCACAAAACAAAACAAAACAAAAGCAACCCACAAGACACACACACACACGAAAACAGAAAATAAAACAAAAAACAAAAACCAGACACATGAGACCAGACAACATGAACAAACATAAAAGAAAAACATATACAGCAGGAGCTCTAGATGTTGTCATTATCAGTTGTAGACTTTTTTTTTGATTTGGAGTCTCACTTTGTCACCCAGACTGGAGTGCAGTGGCCGCTCCTAGCCACTGCAGCCTCGACCTGCTGGGCTCCGGCGATCCTTCCGCCTCAGCCTTTCAAGTAGCTGGAACTACAGGTGCGCGCTACCATGCCCGGCTAATTTTTTGATTTATTGTAGAGATGAGGTCTCACCAAGTTGCCCAGGCGGGTCTCAAACCCACGGGCTCAGGCAATTCACTCACCTCAGCCTCCCAAAGAGCGGGATTACAGGTTGGGCCACCGAGCCCAGCTAGTTGCAGATTTTTTAAGACTTACATTTATTATAAAGATATGGGATACAAGTCATAAGCCTTGTATATGCAGGTGAAGTTTAGGCCTCCAACTGGTCCTCACTTCTTCTGTTTTAGGATCAGGTACACTTTGTGTTGTTAAGTGCCTCCCCTTTCCTCCCTCCCCTGGCAGTGTTCTGTGATTGCTGATCCCTCCCTTGTGCTTTTGTGATTAATTTTCAGGTCCTACAACTTATGAGTGAGAACGTGTGGTATTTGGTTCTTTGTTAGTTGCAGATTTTAAAATTAAAAAATGAACAATGCTTACTATGCTCAAGGAGATAAAAATACACGCTGGAGATAAGTCATGATAGAGAATTTTGGCAGAGAAGTGAAGTTTTTAAAAAATAAAAATTCTAGAATGGAAAATTATACCTGAAACTAAGGATTCAAAGTATAGGTCTAAAAGGATGTTTGACACAGATGAAGAAAGAATTAGTGAATTAGAAGCTAGATTAAAAAAAAAAAAATGAAGCATGAAAAGATAAAAGGATGGAAAATATAGAAGAGAGTCTAAAAGACTTAGAGGAAACAGTGAGAAGGTTTAAGAGAATCAGGGCAAAAGCAATCTACAAAGGAATAATGACTGAGATTTTTCCAAAGCTGATAAAAGATATCAATCCATGTGTTCATTAAGTCCTAAGGATCTAAAGCAGGATAAATAAAAAGGAACCTACACTTGGGTCTATCAGAGTAAAATTAAGAAGTACACCTTTGCTATCAGAATAAAACTAGAACCTGAAAATCAAAGACTAAGGAGATTTTAAAAGCAATCAGAGAAAAAAAAAGATGTCTTTAAAAGGGCCAACAATTAGTCATGCAGCTATTTTCTTGATAGAAACTATGGAAGCCTAAAGATAATGGAATTCTTTAGAGGGTTGTATGAGATACAAAAGAATAAGTGTTTTTCTCAGCACAGAACACTTCTGACAGATGTGTGAGGATTTCTCTCCACCAACAACCAGTTCTCCAGTGGACACTAACTGGGTGTCTGTCCTTAATTTAACTTTGTTGTTGTTTTTTGTCAGGGTTTCACTCTCTCACCTGGCTAGAGTGCAGTGTGGTATCACCATGTTCGACTGTGGCCTCCAGTTCCTGAGCTCAAGTGATCCTCTTGCATCAGCCTCTGGAATGGCTGGGACTACAAGCATGTGCTACCACACCAGGCTAATTTTTTGATATTTTGTAGAGAAGAGGTAGGTTGCCTAATTTGACGCTGACACTAACCAGAGTTAGTGTAGACCTCACTGGTTAAGGACTCAGTCCCACAAAATTACCCCCTACTTCAGAAGCCAGTTACAAGTCCCAGGTTGTAAACTGTACTTCTGACTAGCTGGCTATTAACTGGGGTTCCCTTGACCTCTTCCTCAGGTTCACAGAACTCAGGGTAACACTTTACTTACTATTGCTGATTTATTACAAAGAATATTGTAAACGATACAGATGAACGGCAAATGGAAGAGATTAACAGGGTAAGGCCTGTGGGAAGAGGTGCAGAGCTTCCATGCCCTCTCCAGACACACCATCTTCTGGGAGCCCCCCAGCCGCCTCGTATTCAGCAACTGGGAGGCTCCGAACACAGGGCTTTTGGGTTTTTATGGGGGTTTATTACATAGGCATGATTGATGACATCATTAGCCACTGGTGAGCAACTCAACCTACAGCAGCCCTCTCCTCCCTGCAGGTGGGGGGTGGGGTGGGGCTGGAAGTTCCAACCCTCCAATCACATGGTTGGTTTCCTTGGCAACCAGCCCCCATCCTGAGGCTATCCAGGAGCCCCCAGTCACCAGTCATCTCATTAGCTACAAAAGATACTTACAACTTAAGAAATTCCAAAGGTTTTAGGAGCTGGGTGCCAGAAAACTGGGATGAAGACCAAATATAGTCATGTGTCTGAGAAATGCATCACTAGGCGATTTCATCGTTGTGTGAACATCATGGCATGCACTTCCACAAACTAGCTGGTACAGCCTCCCACACTCCTAGGTTGTATGGTATGGTTCCTGAGCTGTGAACCTTTACGGCATGTTACTGCCCCGAATACTGCAGGCAACTGTAATACAATGGTAAGGAATTGTGTATCTAAACATAGAAAAGGTACAGTAAAAATGCAGTGCAAAAGATTAAAAATGGTACACCTGTCTAGGGCACTTACCACAAATGGAGCTTGCAGGATGGAGTTGCTCTGGGTGAGTCAGTGAGTGAATGGTGAATGGATGTGAAAGACTAGGATAATATGCTACCGTAGACTTATAAACACTGTATATTTAGTCCACACTTTTATAAAAGTATAATTATACTTAAAAGTAATTTTCTTTCTCTCATAGTAAATTAGCCTTAGCTTGCTGTAACTTTTCTTACTTCATAAACTTTTTAATTTTTGAAAAACTTTTTGACTCTTTTATAATAACACTTAAAGTAAAACACAAGCGCATTGCACACCTACATGAACATTTTTTTTTTTTTTTTTGAGTTAGAGTCTCACTCTGTCACCCAGACTGAAGTGCAGTGGCCACTCTCGGCTACTGTAGCCTCGACCTGCTGGGCTCCGGCGATCCTTCTGCCTCAGCCTTCCAAGTAGCTGGGACTACAGGTGCGCGCTACCATGCCCGGCTAATTTTTGATTTATTGTAGAGATAAGGTCTTGCCAAGTTGCCCAGGTGGATCTCGAACCCACGGGCTCAGGCAATCCACTCACCTCAGCCTCCCAAAGCACCGGGATTACAGGCTGAGCCACCGAGCCCGGCTATATTTTTTTCTTTATAGCCTCATTCTATACACATTTTTCATCAAACTTGATTTTTTTTTTTTTTTTTTTGCTAAAAATGAAGTCACCACCAGCACACGCATTAGCCTAGGAGGTGAGGACAGGGTCAGGGTCATCAATATCACCGTCTTCCACCTTCACATCTTTTCCCCCGGTATGTCCTCAGGGGCAATAACATGGATGGAGCTGTCATCTCCTATGACAACAATGCCTTTCTTCTGGAATCCTCCTGAAGGGCCTTCCTGAGGGTGTTTTACAGTTAACAGTTAAAAAAAAATAAGTAGAAGGAGCACACACTGAAATAATGATATAAAGTATGGTGTATATGTACATAAGCCAGTAACATAGTTGTTTATGATCAAGTATTATGAACACATAATTGTATGTGGTATAGTTTTCTTCCTTCCATCCATCCCTCCTTTCTTCCCTCTCTCTCTCCCTCCCTTCCTCCCTCCTTTCTTTCTTTTCTTTCGAGTCAGAGTCTCACTCTGGCACCCAGGCTGGAGATCATGGCACACCACAGCTTCGACCTCCTGGGCTCAGGCAATCCTCCTGCCTTAGCCTCCTGAGTAGCTGAGACTACAGTTATGCCATCACACCCAGCTAATTTTTTTCATTTTTGTAGAGATAAAATCGTGCTACGTAGCCCAGACTAGTCTCAAACTTCTGGGCTCAAGCAACCTTCCTGCCTCAACCTCCCAAAGTGCTGGGATTACAGGTGTGAGCCATCACGCCCAGCCTGGATGTGCTATACTTTTCTACAAGTGGCAGTGCAGTAGGTTTGTTTACATCAGCTTCACCACAAAGACATGAGTTATGCGTTGTGCCATGACATTATGGCAGCTACAACATCATCAACAGGCAATGGGAATTTTCTGGCTCCATCATAATCTTATGGGATCACCGTCATCTAGGTGGTCTGTTTTTGGCCAAAACGTTGTTATACAGTGCATGACTATATACATTTTTAATTATAAGTCAACATATCACAAGGGCTAAAAGAAAATAATGGGCAGCCTGTATAATTCAATACCTAGAAAGAGATTATTTAAGCATGAAGGTTAAATGAATATATTTTCTGACAAATAAAAACAAACAGAATTGATTACCAGCAGACCCACATTAATAAGATATTTTTTAGGCAGAAGAAAATTATCCCAAATGGAAAGTCAGAGATGTAGGAAAGAATGCAGCGTGATGAAAATGGTACACATATGGATAAATATCACATAATATTGTCTATATATGATAATTATGATGGTATTTAGGAGGAGTTAAGGTTCCAAGATCCTTGCATGTGTTTTGGGGGAAGAGAGTAAAAGAAGCAATTAATATTGGGGTTTGTGAAAAATGCATACTATAATCACAAAAGATTGAACAACTTCCAAATCAACAGAAAGGGATAATTGAATAAAATAATTCCAACGGAAGGCAAAGAAAGGAGAGAAAGAGGAACTATTCGTGCCTTTTCCCATCTTCTGGTGCTCACTGTTTCCCCACGCAGCTACCTGGTGGCTTCCAACTGCTAGTCCTGATGGCTTTTTTTTGGCTTCAGAGCCGGCTCCTGCATTGGGGGATGGAGGAGAGGGTTTGTCAGAACTGCCAGGAAGCTCATGTTACCAGGAGCAATCTTCAAACAATGACAGATGCAAGTCGATTCATAATACCCCCAACTCCCCTGCCCTTCAAGGATTAACTCAGGGGTTACATTGTCTCCCAGAGACTTCCGGCAAGCTTGGTTTCCAGTTGCCCACAGTGCTAACTGGCTTGACAGCCTTTATTGGCTGTCTTTCCTTTCCCATCTGATTTGCCCGCTCTCCTACAGCTACTCCCTGAAACTACCTGCTAAACAAACCACATTTGAATCATCGTCTTAGGGTCTGCTTCCAGGGACGCTCAAACCAAGGCGCTATCCCTTTGCTTTAATGATAAGGACATCACCCATCCCAGCAGTGTGGCTTGGTTCTGAGGTGGTTTCAGTTCCCTCACCACATGCCCGCAACCTTGTCCTCATATCCTTGTGTTGCTCTTCCCCTCTCATCTCTCTCACATGGCTTCCCACAGGCAGTCCCAGAACCTTCCAATTAAGCATGGAGCTCATCAAAACACACCTTCTACTCTGACGCCTTCAAGGACTGCCTGTTGCCTGTAGTGGGAAATCCCAATCCTCAGCTGGACACAAAGGTCCTCTGGGATGTAGCCCCAAGTCGCCTTTCAATCACCCCCATCTTCCACCGCTCTCCCTTCCAAAACCTGTGCTCACTTCCTGGCCACCGTCACACCTAGGCTCCAGTCTTCACCCCCACCATTGCCTGTTGTGCCCTCCCCTACTTCCAGGAGTCACAAGTCCACAAGCCTTTAAGGCTCAGCTCAAATGACACCTCTGCGAAGTCTTTCCAATGTCTCACATTAGTCTTCGTCTCTCCCAGAGCACCCCAAGCTTGGAGTGGATTCTGAGAACAGACGTCACTGAAATCCTCAAAAAGCAGAAGACCTGGGTTGCCCTTATTAGAATGTCTATAAGACAAACTTGCTGGGTAATCTTGGGCTTCCTTGGTTCTTAGTTTCTAAACTGCACAGGAAATCCTTTGGAAGAGAATCAATGTTTCTCCAAGGAGGTTAGGGGTACGATGCATCACTGGGCGAGCTGCCTTGTGCATTGTGGGATACTTAGCACTTCTGGCCTGGGCTTCTCATGCCAGAGCATCCCTAATTACTGCTACAATTAAAACAATTCCCAAACATGGCCACTCAGGGGACCATCTCCACCAGCCTGGGCAGATACTCTTGGGATTCCCTGCTTGGTGTGTGGGGACCATGAGTGGCCCAGAAACATGCAGAGACCTGCGGTGGTCTCCATTCCCTGGGCAGCAGCCTGGACATTGGGCCAATGATGGGGAAAAGTTGGAACCAACCTGGAGACGATGCCCAGGCTGTGTCCTAGTTCTGAGGACAGAACTAGTGTCCAGCTCCCAGCCTTCAAGGGGACACAAGTCCCCAGGTGGCTCTATCGGGCCTTCTCACCTGGGGAGCTCCAACCTGCCTTGATGGGCGGAATCCAGAGAGAGAGAGAGAGAGTAGATAATGCTCCTGGTGAGGAATGGGCCACCCACAGCAGGACTCTACGGGTGGGGGCTAGCCGGGACTTGGTGGGGTCATGGGAAGAGTTGATTTTCCTACACAGGCCATCTTAGGAGGTTGGGTGGGGTGTGTAAGGGACAGTGTGACTTGGGGAGGTAGAGAGGGCTTGAGATTCATACCAGGCATGCCTACGGTGGCTGTGGGCAGGAGAATGGCTGTGTCGGCCCTCCTGCTGGGGAGGTGCAAACATACCTGGTTGACTAGACCGGGCGGTGGAGGAGGGGTAGGAGCAGAGAAACATTCCCGTGTAAATGAGCGTGACAACAGGGGACAAGGAGCGATGCGGCAACTGCACGGCAGCCTCCCCTCAGAGGTGGTTTGAGGCGGGGCCCTGAGGAAACCAGGGTGTTGCCCAATGTGGAGCTCAGGGTGAGTTTTCAGAAGGTTCTGGGAATCGCTCCACTTATTGACTCACTGAGTCATCCATCCAACAAGCATCTCTGGGGCTGGATTGAGACCACCCCAGTCTTGTACATGTTCCAGGACCACAGCTCATCTGATGTGATGTGTCAGAGCTTTGGTGGCTGCGAAAGGAGAAACAGAACGAGAGGAATTTGCCAGTGTTTATCCAATCCGGTCGAGGGGCGGTAGCTCTGAATGGAGACAACTGGCCTCAAGCAGATGATGGAGGCGGAGGCAGGAGAGGGAGGAGGAAGGTTGAAAGGAATGTATCATCCGATCTAATGCTTGCAATCACCCAGGGCTACGATCGCCCCCACTTGCAGATGAACAGAGGCCTAGTTCTTGAGTTTAGAAGGGAGTTTCTTCAGGTTCATCTAGCTAAAATAGCCATGAGGGTCTCCAACAGCCCTGGCCTTGATGTCTGCAGTCTATGGGTCTCAGAGGGTGGCTGCCACAGTGGGAGGTGGCTTCTGGGCTGCTGTGGTCCTGCTGACAATAACATCTGTCCCCATGGTAGGACCACATCGATTTTCCAGAATTGTAGTTATATGGCCAGTTTCCCAGAATCTGTGGAATTTCCCAGAATCACCTGTGGGCAAACTCACAAAGCAGAAATTGTATTTTATTTTATTTTATTATAGAGACAAGATCTTGCTATGTTGCCTAGGCTGGTCTCAAACTCCTGACCTCAAGTGATCTTCCCACCTCAACCTCCCAATGTGGTAGATTACAGGTATGAGCCATTGCACCTAGCCAAAACAGACTTTTTTTTTTTTTAGTTGGAGTCTCACTCAGTTGCCCAGACTGGAGTGCAGTGGCATACTCTCAGCCACCGCAGCCTCAACCTGCTGGGCTCTGGCGATCCTTCTGCCTCAGCCTTCCAAGTAGCCAGAACCACAGGCGTGTACTACCATGACCGGCTAATTTTTTTGATTTACTGTAGAGACAAGGTCTCGCCAAATTGCCCGGGTGGGTCTTGAACCCATGGATTCAGGCAATCCGCTCGCCTCGGCCTCCCAAAGTGCTGGGATTACTGGCTGAGCCACTGAGCCCAGCCAAAACCAGAATTTTTAAACCTCCGCACCAAGGACCAAGTCTCAGGGACTCCATCAAGCACCTAAGAATGTCAGCTGGCCCTACTTCCAGCAATTCAGATATATTAACTCAGTCCTCACACCAACCTGGAAGGGGACACATTAGCCCCACTTGACAGATGGAGAAACAGAGGCCCCAGGAGACTGAGGAACTTGCCTGCAGTCTCACAGCTGATCACAGGCACCTGAGGATTCAAACACACATGTGCTGGATCCAGAGGCCCAGAAGTCTGGTGAGGGACTGCTGCCAACAGATTGTCCTCTGGATTCAGGATAGCTGGGCTTGGGCTACTGAAGCCTGCAGTCTGCTTCTGGCCGTCCCACCAATGGGCTGTGCGACCCAGGACACACAGCTCTCCCTGTATCCCCATCTTCTCTCTGGTTGAACTAGAGGGTTGAACTGGACGATCCCTGGCTCAGTGGCAGCTTGACATTTCAGGAGGTTTCATCAGGCTAAAATAAGCATCAAGAGCCACACTGTGGTCGGGAAAGGGCAGCCTGGGACGTGCGTGCGTGGACGCTGGGAGGCTCTCCGTGTGAGGGGGCGTAGAGGGCTAATTGCGAGCGCATGAGCTCAGCTGGGGGCGACTTTCTCCCTTCTGTGCCCACAGCTGGCTGTGAGTCACTGACAGGTCACCAGCCACAGTGGGGCTGCTGAAGACAGGGAGGCCCTGAGCATGAACGGAGACGAGTCCCACCTGGTGCCGGCCTTAGGGCTCCAGGACCCTGCGTGCTCTTCTGTATGTGCCTGTCTTTACGTGCCTGCACCCCACTAGGAAGGCATTCCACCTCCACCTCCACCCCTTCCCATGGCGGCTCTGCCACCCTGACACCCTGTGCAGCTCCCCCTCACATTCACTGAGCACCCACTCTGTGGTTGCAGTGGGAGACCGAGGCAGGTAAGACACAGTTGTTGCTCTCAGGAAGCTCACAGGCAGGGGATGGCTGTATGCCTCGAGCTTCTGAACCTGCCAGCAGGGGCTCGGAGTCAGGGCATCTGCATATGCCTAGAGCTGGGGCCATTGAGGCACCCACCCCAGGCCCCTGCAGGATGGTCAGGTGCCAGCCCTACCCTGGAACCTGGGAAGATGGCTGCCAAAGAGGCAATGACCTCAGGACAGACTCATGCCAAGGAGTCACCCCAGGGGAAGTGACCCAAAGGGGGCTCCAGAAGGCGACCTCCTTGGGAAGGCTGGGAAGAGATGGGGGTGGGGTGGTCAAGACACCTCTCCTTGCCCTGCTGTGAACGTAAGTCAGTGCGCATGCCTGGTGTTGCTGGAGAAACGCAAAGGTGCCTTCCTGTTCACATGCGTGTGCTGCATGCATCCCTGGCCGAGCTCTGCCCAGACGGGGCCCACGGTTCGTTGATTGCCAGGGTCTGGCATAGTGTGGGTCTCACAGACTCAGTTCTGAGACAAAGGCCAGAGGTCTCCAGCCTTCTGTCCAGCACCTGAATTTCTCTGTCATAGTCATTGGTCACTTTTCATTCATTCATTCACTCATTTATTCATCATTCTTTGGTTCCTTCACTGACGTAACAGCACCTCTGAGAGATGCTCCTGGTGATTCTGTTTCAATTCATTCCTGAGACGCTTACCGTCTTCTGGGACTACCCAGTCCACATTGTGACCATTTTACTTTTAAAACTTCTTACTGTGGATGATTTCAAATTTGACTCTCCGATTCACTTTCTGCCGGTGTTCCTTCTGCTCCTAGAGCGCCAGTTTCACCTTTCTTTATAGGGCAGCCCTTGGAGACCTCAAGGCATGCTCAACTCTCCCGCCCCTTCCCTCCCCTCTTCCCTCTCTCCCTCCCCTCCCTTTTCTTTCCCTTCCTTCCTTGTTTCCCCTTGTAGACATTTGTTGAGCTTCTATTATGTGCCAGGCACCAGGAAAATAATCGTAAACAAAAGCACACACAGTCGCTGACCTCACAGAGCTTACAGTCTAGCTAGGAAGGCATGCAGACTGTCACGCTGCTTGTGGATGCCTCCTTAATCTTTTATTTCTGCCCACCAGTCTCAATGCCTCCGGTGCGCCCCCCCACAACCCACACTTCACCTTGGTCCCCACAGGAAGCTTTTTGAAAGGACACCTGACCCTACTGTCTCTCTGCTTACAGCCCTCTCGTGACACGGTCTCCTGTGAAAGAAGTCCAGACCACCTCTCGGGCCCAGCCCCAGCCTCAACTTGTCCCACACCCCTCCAGTCCTAGCTGGGCCATGCTGGGAACAAACTCTGGGCTCTGGGCTCTACATCTTTGCACAGGCTGATCCCTCTGCCTGGAACTCTCCAACTCACTCCCTGTCACCCCCTCCAAATCCTTCCAGACTCAGTTTAGGCATTCACTCCTCCAGGAAGTCCTCCCTGACCTTCCTCCTTGCTTTCACAAACTGTCTCTAAGAGGGTAGGATCCATATGGGATTTATCATAGCATTTTCAGAGGCAAATACTCAATACATCTTCTTAAATGAATGACCTCTATGGACTTCACATTTCATACTTGTAAAATAAAAATGATACTATTTGGTGCATGAGGTTCTGAAGAGGGCCGTGGGAGATGACGTCTGGATCTTCCATCACGGGGTTAGACGCGCAGCAGATGTTCCAGAAACGTAGTTTAAATTGCCCTGCCCTGTAACGTTTATGGGTACATGGCTTTTCTGTTTAAAAACACTATACATTTTTGGAGTCCTTTTGACCCCAAAGTATGACTAGCTTCTTTTGCCAAGGTCCCCTTTCATGTCACCTCCTTACAGAGATATTTGTGACCACCTCATCTAAAATAGTCCCCTGTCCCTCTCCATCCCTGAGCTCTGTAATTTTCACTTGCTGAGCGCCTGTTCCTCCCCAGAATATGAACACCATGAAGGCAGAGAACTTGGCTGGTTTTCCCTCTGCTGAAGCCTCCGTTCCCAGGGTTGTGCCTGGCACGCAGCAGCCACCTAGGGCTTTCCAGGGTCAAGGGAGTGAAGTCTCTTGAGGCTCCCTGGGGACGAGCACCTATGAGTGTGTGTTTGGGGTAGAGGACGATGAGGTATCTCTCCTCGGCCCTCCTAGTGCACCCAGGGGATCTGGGGACAGCAGGAAACTTGCAGCCATGTTCCCTGAAGGAAATCAGGAGCAGTGGCCTCTCCAGGGCTGCGCAAATGTGGGTTGCAGGGGTATAGGGGAGGGGCAAACTCCTCTGCGATGGCCCTAGGCATCTGCGACCAAACATAGGCCTTTCTCAGCACCCCTGACTTACCTCGGCTCACCTGATGTCGAGGAGGGGCTGGGGGGCTTCTGTGGCTCCCCTGCTCTAGAGGGATCCGTCCCGTTGCCCTGAGCTGGGAGCCTGGGCCCAGGCCTGCCTCTTAGTGGTGCCATTTTTCTTCCCTGGCACACACCTGCTCCTCTGCTCACTCTTGCCTTTCTGTCCCCAGCGCCTGGCACACCCCTGTCCCACCTGCACTCACTGTTGGCACCAAATTCTCACACTTGCAGATGGAGTAGCGTGTGCGGCTCCCTGTGTCTCCCCCACTTCTGCTTCCCCACCTACGCTATGCTTCCTGGTATCAGCCCCAGCCCTCAGTCACCGCGGGGCCCCTGTGGCCTCCCACCCTGCCGTTCTGGCCCTCCTCTGAGGCATGTGAGAAGGATTCCGGAGAAAAGCTTCCAGAGCCTCCCACCCAACCTGCCGCCTCCTCCCCACTGAAAAGGAACTCTCAGTCTCCACTTGACTGCCCCCTATCCCTGCTGAGGAGTCTCAGTGTCACACAAGCCTACTTGACCCCTGCCTCGGGTAGGCGGGGAGGGCAGTGAGGATCTGTAGGAGGCAGTGATTGTGTTGTTGATTTTTTTTTTCTTTTTTGGCAAGTTGGGTCTTGTTCTGTCACCCAGGTTGGAGAGCTGATCATGGCTCACTGCAGCCTCCGACTCCTGCGCTCAAGCTCTCCAAGTAGTTTCCCAAGTAGTTTCCCAAGTAGCTGGGACTACGGACGCATGCCACCACACCCTGCTAATTTTTTGATTTTTTTGTAGAGATGAGGTTTCGCTATGTTGCCCAGGCTGGTCTCTAACTCCTTGGCTCAAGCAATCCTCCCGCTTCCGCCTCCCAAAGTGCTGGGATTACAGGCTTGAGCTACTGCGGCTGGCCTGGACCCAGTGTTGAAAGGAACCCCCCACTGGCTCACGTCTCACCCCAAGCCCTGCAGTCCACAATCGCTGCCTTGTGGCCTCATCCTTAGAGCTGTCAGCACCCCTGGTTCTAGTGCTCCCAGCCCCGTCAGGGCCCTAGCATGTCTGAGCAGGGAAGGATTTCAGGGTTCAGAGGTTTGTGAAGCGGGCTCTCCAGTGTCCTGGAGTTGATCCATATGCACATATGTGCATCATGGACTAGCCACCGGGGCTCTGGTCCTCACCCCTAATCTGGTCAGAATAGAAAAACCCAACTTTTTCCTCTGTTACCACAGAGATCAGAGGTGCCACACAAGTTACTCTTTTTATTTTTTTTGAGTTGGAGTCTCACTCTGTCGCCCAGACTGGAGTGCAGTGGCCACTCCCGGCCACCACAGCCTCGACCTGCTGGGCTCCAGCGATCCTTCCGCCTCAGCATTCCGAGTAGCTGGAATTACAGGCATGCACTACCACACCCAGCTGATTTTTTGATTTATTGTAGAGATGAGGTCTCGCTGCCCAGGCGGGTCTCGAACCCGCGGGTTCAGGCAATCCACTCACCTCAGCCTCCCAAAGGCGCGGGATTACAGGCTGAGCCACCGAGCCTGGCACAAGTTACTCTTTAAACAAAAGGACTCATCAATAAAAAATCAAAAGATCTGTAAACCGCAAAAACTAAGCAAAACTCATTTCATGTATGGAGAAACTGAGGCCCAGACGAGCAAATGGCTTCTCAAGGTCATAGTGGTGTCAGTGGCAGAGCTGGTGGTGTACCCGGTTGCCTGGGCCATAGGCTGATCCTTTTGCCAAGACCAGGCTGAAATGTCCCTCTCAGGAGGTGGCAGGTGGGGGCGGAGTGCCAGGAAGGCACTGTCTGGAGAAGTAGGTTAAGGTCACAGCCTCCCCGCTCCCGAGGGCCCCCTGAGAATAGCTGCAGTGAGAAGGTCACCCAATCCTGAACTGGAGGCTTGAATCCTGGAGTGGGAAGGGGAAGGGGACAGGGATTTATCCTCTGGGTTACACTGTCACTGGGAGCAGTCCTCTTCCCCAAACACCTGATTTCAAAGTCTCCCTTCCATGGGGGTTGGGGGGTGAGGGGGCAGGGGGTGGGGGGTGGGAGGAGGCAGAGGGAGCTTGGGTCCAGCATGGAGGGAGCTGGGTGGGTCCTGGGGTGTCTGTCGACTGCTGGGGTGGGAAGACTGTGAAAGAGAGGGATGACATTTGTTTCGGGGTCCTGTGGACAAGCCCCTGGCTGTCACCAGCGGAAATGGCACAGTAGGAGGCTCTGTGGCACTCACTGCATCTCCTCTCAGTGCCCAGCTGGGCACCCAGGAAACACTACTGAATGAATGGATTGTGTCCAACCTCCCTCAGCCCCTCCACTATCACCAGCCAACCCTCCCCTCCCCCTCCCCCTGTCCTCTAGAGACTAAAGGACTGAGTTATTCTTAGTAGGTTTCATTCATCAAAGCATGACAGACGGTGTCCTGGGAGGAATGCCTGGGTGCCTTGGGGAGCCAGAGGGTGAGATGGGGTGCAAACATCCTATCTGAGCTCTTCAGGGAGCTCCAGATTGAGGGGGGGGACGCAGAGAGCCTAGTCTAAGGGGGAGGAGACACAGTCTCTGTCTGTTGGGACAGTCTGAAGCGGGAAACACAGCTCTGTCCTCAGGAACTCATAGTCTGAGGGGGAGACATAGCCCTGTCCTCAGGAAGCCCCAGACTGAGGAGAGACACAGCTTTGTCCTCAGAGAGCCCCAGTCTAAAGGGGCAGTTACTGCCCTATCTTCAGGGAGCCCTAGTCTGAGCGGAGAGACACAGCCTTGCCCTCAGGGTCTCATAGTCTGAAGGGGGAGACACAGCCTGTCCTCAGGGAGTCCCAGTCTGAAGGGGGAGACATGTAGCCCTCTCCTCAGGGACCCATAGTCTGATAGGAGAGACACAATCTTGCCATCGGGGACCCATAGTCTGATGGGAGACACACAACCCTGCCCTCAGAGAGCTCCCCGGGATGGAGGGCACTGCTCCCACACTCCTCCCTTCCCCAATCCTTAGTCATATCCCAGTCTGAAGGGAGAGACTCAATTTCCTCTAATCAAGCAACCTCTAATCTCATGGCAGAAAAATAGCTGCCATCCCTGCTGGAGAAGATACAATGCCTACCCCAGGCATGGAGTGAAGCTCAAGATGAAAAGAGGGATATTCAGAGCATGTGGAGCCACCACTTTCTCCAGTGTGAGGTGCCCACAAGTGGTGGAGAAGGGGGGTTCCTGGGCACACGCACCTGGGCGTACGTACCCACTAACATGCATAGCATGAGAGGGTGCCACGGTGCAGACTGAGATCCTCACCTGGGGAAAGGGAGAGGCCAGGCCCAGGAGGCTGGTCTCCTTTAGGGGTCTGCCTCCGCAAACGGGGGACAGTTGGGAGACCGTCAGATTATTGGAGAACCCACACGGTCTCCAGGCTCTCACATTCAGGATACAGCCACATCTCATCGCAAGCCAGGCAAAGTTACACTGAAGGTTAAACTTGGCCCATGGCCATGAGTTTGCAAGTTCCTGGGCATCAGGAGGGGTTCTTCATCTAAGCCAGGAGAGATTTGAGCCTGGATTGGATGAAGAAGCTGATGTTCAAGTTGCCCCTTTAGTCCTGGCCTCCGGGCCTACCTTCTGCATCTTCAGGTCTCCTCTTGCCCTTCCCAAGATGGGAGACCTGAGCCACCCTGCTCGTCACCAGCTCCCTTGTGACCAGGAGGCTGCAGTTGGTCAGCTGGTGGGGTTCCAGGCCTAGGATGGGAGATATCACCTTTCTTTGCAGGAAGTTAATTTCCCTGCCAGGGGAGGGAGCCTGTGGTGCTGGTCATTAGGCTGCTGTTAACCGAGCTGATCTGGAAGTCCCCGCTGGGTTGCTTTCTCCGAGAGCCTTTACTTCTCTGGGCCTCAAATGCCAAATGGAGATACTGCTGGCCTGCCTGCCCTACCCTCCCTCTCTCCCTCCGGCTGACGGTCAACTATTCGATGGATCTCCGTGTTTCTGTCAGGGAAATAGGTCCCTGCCCCTTCCCCACTCTCCTGGTCTCCAGGACCTAGTGGACTATGGTTTAGGAGAGGCGCTGGCTTGGGCAACTTCGGGTCCTTGCTCCAGTCTCCCCAAGTTCCGCACTCCCCCAGTCCAGGTTTGAGACCGCATTAGCACTCTCTTGGGCCTGAGGGGCAGTCCCGAAGGGTGGCAGGACTCCTCGGTGGCCAGTGGTCCCAGGGACTGGGACCCGGGTGGGGGGGGGTGAGGGGCGGGTTCCGGGACCGGGAGGGGCGGCCTAATTAAGGCGCGTTGGCCCAGCGCGGCCGAGCGCGCGGATGACAGCGGCGGCGGGTAATTAGAGCGCATTAGCCGTGCCCCTGCAATCCTGTAATTTCTCCGCGCGCTCCGGGTGTGTGGTAGGAGGTGAAGCGATGCCGGCTGGGCTGTGAGTCAGACTCTCGGAAGCCGGGGCGGGGACGCGGGGGGCGGCAGAGGCCGCGGAGAAAGGACTCTCGCCACGGGAGGCGCCGGCGCCCGCCCTTAGCTGGGAGTCACCTGTCCCCTGGGCGTGCGTCCCCCGCGGCGGCGGGCGGTGGGCACGGGGGCGGGCAGGGGGCGAGGCCTGCGCTTTCCCCCGCCCCCTCCGCGCTCCATCGCCCGCGCATCCTCGCGACACCGCGTCGAGTGTCCGCGCGCCGCCATGCGCCCCGCCATGTGCCCTGCCCCGCGTGCGCAGGTGATTGCAAACGAGCGAGGCACGTGCGAGGGGCGAGGCGGTGGCCTTCCAAGTCCCAAATGTCCTAGAGAACCAGAGGCCCAAGACGGCGACATCCTGAGGCAGTCGGGGTGGCGCGGGGCCGCCTGTCCCAGCTGAGCTCAGACGTCGATTCTGGGGGAGCGGGGCGGAGCCAGCGGACGGGCTGGGCTGGGGGGTAGTTTATTTATTAGCCAGATTAGCCAGCATTAATGGGGAGCGGTGGTGGCCGGCGGCGGCGGGGACATAGCTGGCATAGCTGGCATAGCGGCGGGGCCTCCCGCAGCGCGGGGCTCTGTGGCTTCAAAGGGGCTTAAAGAGGCCCGTGGTGGCACTGCCACGGCCCCGCGGGGGAGGGCGTGGGCGCGGGCGGCGGGGAGAAGGCGGCCTTTGTGCGCCGAGGGATTAGGGATCTGGCCTGGAAGGAATTTTAAACTGCGGCCGGCGAGCCGGAGCCCCGGGGCTCTCCTCCTGCCCAACCCCTGCCCTCCCCAGCACGCCCAGGGGTTTACCTGCCTCCCCGCGTCAGGGTGGAGGGGTGTCCTCCCTTCTCCCTCCACTGGAGGCACCCGGGGTCGCCGACCTGGCGAATGCAAACACAAGACGTCCAGTTAAATGACATGATTTCTTTTTACTGTAAGTATGTCCCAAATATTGTAGGGGGCAAACTCATACTAAAATATTCGTTGTTTGAGATTCACTTTCACTGGACCTCTTGAATATGTATATTTTTTCTTGCAGCCCTGGAAGCAGGGCAATGCCTAATCCGTGTATGGAAACCGATTGGGCCTCCCGACACTCCAATGGGTATCTCTCATTTGAGAGACACTGAGGACAAGGGTCTCTGCCCTGAGCTGGGTGTTTCCTGGACCAGAGGCCGAGCTTCACTCTTCAGAGTGGAGCTCTGAGGACAGTGCTGTCTCCTTCATCAGACTAGGAGTTTCCTGAGGACAGGGGCTGAATTTCATCCATCAGACTAGAGCTCCCAGGCCGGTGTCTGTGTCTCCTTCAGCACCCTGGGGCTCCCTGAGGCCGGGTCTGTGTCTCCCTCCCCCCAACCCCTGTCCCACTCTACCCCGCGCTGGCTGTGGCACCTCCCCTATAGTGTTGCCTCCCGCCCATAGGGGGCGCTAGGGGCCCAGCGGACGGACCTACTAACAGACGCACCCTGTTTCTTAGGACTGGGCTGCGGTCCTCCGCGATGAACGCACCTGGGAACTTGGTGAGGGGGTCCCCATCCTGTGAGGCTCCTGACCTGGTCCGGGCCCTTGCTCAGGCATCTGAGGACCAGGTCCGTCTGGGCCAGAGGCTGGGGCCAACATGTGGGTAAAGCTCTGGTTGCTGGGTACCCTGCTTCTAAGGGACTGCAGGGCTCTGGTGCAGAAAGTCCTGCCCACTCCTCTGGTTGCAGCCCAGCCCTTATCCTCCATCAGCCTCACCAGCCCCACTGCCCAGCCTCTGCTCATGCTCTTTCTGCCCGAACAACCCCTGCCCTGTCTTTGAGAACAGAAGTCGTCTGTGCTTCTTCTGGGGACTCTGGCCATTAGCAAGGTGGGCTGCTTGTGCCTAGGGGTCTTCTGGTGAAAAGAATCCTCCATCTACACCCTGATTCCTCACCAACTTTGGCCCACAGGGGCTAAAGAGGGGTCTAAAGGAAGAGGTTAAGGTGGGAGAGGTGAGAGATGAGAAGGTGGAGGGGAGCATAGGCAGAGGGGGAGCAAGAAAAGGAACACCTTGCCCCCCTGAAGACCCGTCCCAAATCCCCTCATCCCCTGGGGCCCCTGAACTCTTTTCCCTTGAAGCTGAGGGAAGCCCTGGAGAAACCCTTTCCCACGGTCACAGTCTCGACAAACCCCTACCCCCTTCTTTGACTACAGGCATCTCAGCCTCACCCTTTGCAGAGGGCAGGTCCACCCCATCGCCCCCTCCTCGGGCCAGGGCGCCTGCTTCCACCAGTGGCATCATCACCCCACTCCTCGGGCCACCATTCATCAGGTCGGCAATTAGCTACTTCCTCTCAGTGGCATGAGGCCACTGAACGTCACAGTCCCTCCCCCAGCCAGCTCAGCCGGCAGAATGCTGGGGGTGCTCCCCCTTTGTAGTCAGTGCCAAGTCCTGGCTCAATCTCCCTTCCCCACAACCTACTGAGTGCTCGGTAATGAGCCTCCTGTCTAGGGAGCTGAAAGCCAGCTGCTGCCTCTGTCACCCCATCTCCTTGGGTGAGGACACGCCCGCTGCCTGGATCTGGTGATGCCTGCTCAAAGGTACTGGCTGCCTAGATGGGGCTTGGGACTCAGTCACAGGCAGTTTTTACCAGGCCCTTCCCTGGGGCCCAGAAGTCTCAACTGAGAATGATGGCAGATGTCTGGGAAAGGGGAGAAATGCGAAGTCATTCTACAGACCCCCAAACGTGCACCCACACGGGCTCATACATTTATACTTAGGCACACATAGAGACAACCTGTACCATGTGTGTCCTAGGGCAGTTGTACCTGCATGCTTCCCTGGTGGTGAGTAAACCCACTTGAAGGTGTACCCTCATCCTCTCTTCCATGTGTGTGCATGAAAACTCACCCCCATGTGGTACCCCCCAAAGATGGTGAGCTCAGTGCCACACCAAACCCCAAACCAGGACCCCACCACATCCTAGGAGGCTGAGAGGGGAGGGGAGATTACCCCAACATCCCCTACCCCATGGACTGGGGAATCTTCCTGGGCAAGGACAGGAGGAAAATTACACTTCAAGGGTGAATGAGGGGTGGGAAAGTGGGCCGTGGGGGGAGCAGCAGTGGTCCGAGTCTGGGGTGGGGGTGGAGGAAATGGATCTCCAGAGAGAATTTTAACATTCAATAAATGTAAACAAATGTGTGTGATCTTAGGCGCCTTGCTCAACTTTCAGGACCTCAATGATTGCATCTGTCAGATGGGGATAATGTGAACAACACATAAACATAGCTGTCAAGTTTGAATGAGATAAGCTGGCTCAGAGCAGACCTGAGCTGACATTACTCTTGGGGGAGCCTCCCAATGTCCTGTCACCTGCTGGTGGATTTTCCCTAGAGCCACCTTCCCTAACTGATCATGTGCTCCTATCTCTCTTTCATTAGTTCCCGTCCTAGACAAGGACAGAGGTTGAGAGGCATGATAGGTTGTAGGGGGTGTGACTGGGTGCTACACCTGATTGGCTTGGGGGGGACAGGGGGGGGCTGACATCCTGCCCCACCCTCACCTGGCTGGCGTGACAGGTAATGAGTGCCAACTTCTAGCCCTGGGAGGGGATGAGTCAGCCAGCGCCTCCCTGTCCAGGCAAACGGGGTGCAAGGGACAGGAGCTTGGGTGGAGGGGCCTTCTAGGAATGTTCTTGGAAGGGACCTGGGAGCGGGCACTACTGTGGGGAACCACCCCTGGGCCTACCGGCCTGCGCTCCAGCTCTGCAAACACCCTTGTCCTGGTTTCTCAGAGCCAGCCCCACCGGCTAGCCTTCCAGATTTGTGAGGCAAGGCCTGCCCGCTCACTGACTGGTCCAGGCTCCTCTTCAATCTGCTGCCCTATCTTGCCTTGCCACCCTTCTCAGGGTCTCCAAGCCATTGACACAGAGGCACATACACATGCATGCTTGTGTACAAATGCCACAGCCACACAAGCACAACTAGCAGCACCATCGCAGACACGACAAGTATACAACATGCTTATATGCACTGATACCACCCACACAGGCGTGCGTGCGTGCGCGCACACACACGCACAGTCGTATTCACTGTGGTTGGTTGAATTGTGTTCCCTTCAAAAGACATTTGGAATTCTACCTCCTACTACCTGGGAATGCGACCTTAGTTGGAAATAAGGTCTTTGTAGATATAATCAAGCTAAGATGAGATCTCACTGGATGAGGGTGATCCCTAAGCCCATGACTGATGTCCTTATAAGGAAGAGAAATTTAGAGTCAGAGACATGGAGACACGCAGAGAAGGCCATGTGATGATGGAAGCAGAGATTGGAGCGGTGCAGCTACAAGCCAAGTAATGCTAAGGATTGCTGGCAGCCATCAGAAACTAGGAGAGAGGCACGGAACAGACTCTCTGTCAGAGCCTCCGGAAGGAACAGACCCTGCCAGCACCTTGACTTCAGACTTCTGGCCTCCTCGCTGTGAGAGAATGCATTCTGTTGTTTTAAGCTGTTGAGTCACTGAGTCTGTGGCAATGTGTTTATGGCAGCCCTGGGGAGCACACAAAGACACACACACACACACACACACACACACACACACACACACACACACGATTGGCTCCAGCCTCAGTGATGAGGTGGGTAGAGTTGCCATTGGGGGCTGCTCTGTCTCTGTCCTCTTTCCCTTGTGACTGGTCCAGGAAGATCTACAAAGCTCATGGCTCAAGCAAGAGCTCGGTCATTCTTAATCCCTCCTTTCCTTCCTGGAGTTCTTAACCATATGTACCCCTCAAAACCTGCTCTCAAGAATGGTTTGCATGTTTATGTGCACCAGAAAATGTGTGCAAGAATGCTGTGGTTGCTTTAATCAGATTAATTAAAAACTGGAAATGACCCAAATGTCCCAGAACAGGTAAATACATCATGGCACATCCACTCAATGAAATACTACTCAACGGAGAAAAAGGAATGCCTAACGTTACGCGAGCATTATGGTGAAACTTGCAGACATGGTGTCGAATATGAGGCAGACATTAAAGAGTATGTCCCCTGTTAGTTCATTGATAATGACGGCAAAGGACAGGTAGAGCAGGTCGATGGTGGAAAAAGTCAGAAGAGTGATTACCTCTGAGTGATGGTATTGACTGGAGGGGTTTGAGAGAGCCTCCTGGGGTGCTGGGAATATCCTGTGTTTGTGCTGGGTGGTGGTGACATGGATATATGCATATGGAAAAATTTGCCAAGCTGCATTTGTGCAATTTGAGGTGCAAATTTGTCGCCTCAATAAAAAGTTCATTTAAGAAACTGGCTACCCAGGAAGTCTGTGACAGAGGTCACTGGACAATGTTTCCTGGGGGCATTTGCAGCTTGAGTCTGGACTGTAGGCCAGGCAAAGGCTTGGTCTCTGGGACAGACACAGGTGACATCCTTAAGTGCATGTAGGAAGGAACTCATTCTTCAGTTGTGACTGGGTTGGGAACACACACACACACACACACACACACACACACACACACACACACACCCCTTTTGGCAGCTTCTCATCCTCACCCATAGTTGTAGGTTTGAGTGGTTATGTCTGTTCCCCAGGTCCTATGAAGCCAGGTCTGAGGCTGTCAAGGGACTCCCGGTTGACAGACAAGAATGGGCAGGAGGCTAGTGAAAGGGACCTGCTTCTTCCCTCCCTCCACAGCTCTGGAGTGAACTGACCTGGGGTAGGTGGCTGTAGGGCCTGCCTTGTCCCTGTGTCGCACGGTGTCCTCAGGCCCGGGACCTTTCATGTGGCTGACTGCCCCACAGCACTTGTTGACTGTAAATGTCTCAACTAGGACTGCTCAGTGAGACCAGGAGTGTCAAGGCAGCCAGACCCTCCGGCATGGATCTTGGGGTGGACATGGGAGGTGCATAAGAACCCACTGCAGTCAGCTTTCACAGGTGTGGATGAAATGTGCTGAGTTCTTCCGCAAGAAATCCCCTGTGATAAAGAAGAGCTACCTTATTCAGCTTTTGCCATCTGGGGCATGCACCAAACAGCTCTGAGTTACGTGGCAATGTTGCCATTTCACAGACCAGAGAACAGAGGATCCCTGACGTTCAGTAAAACCCTCAAGGTCACACAGAAAACTCAAGAGAGGGCAAGTAGCTGATGGTTCCATCAGACTGGGGCTGCCTGAGGACAGGACTATGTCTCTCTTCTCAGCCTGGAGTTCCCTGAGGACAGGGCTTGATCCAACCCCAGTGTGGGCCCTCTCTGTAGGAGGAGCTGGCCTTGAACCTGCCTTTTGTGGCACCCACACTGGGGTTGGGACATTGACAGTCAACAGCAGGTCCTTTGCTGTTCCTTGCCTTGGCTGTCAGCCCTAGGCTAAGCTCAGGCCTCTGCCCCCAGGTATGTCACAGGGTGGGGCCGTGGTCCTGGGGTTGGGAGGATGATGAGGGAAGACATGCTCTAGAGGAAGCTGCCCCATTGGCAGCTGTGGGGTGAGATCAGTGGGGTGCTCCTGCCCCCTCTCTTCCTAACTGGACCCACTGGGGTCAGAACCACCCAGCCATGGCAAGGCCACACTGAGCAGAGGGCTGGCTGGACCCTGTCCCTCCCCAGGAGGCTCAGTGGGAGAGGGGCTCCATCTGACAGCACGTGGAGGGGCCAGAGTGTGGGATGACTCCTGCTGGGACCAGGCACTCCTGGCCTTGCCCACGCCCCGCCAGCAGGAGCTGGTCATATGATGGGGGCCAGGTGGCAGGTGTAATAGGAGATGACATCCTGCTCGCCCTGCCCTGTGACTATATTAAGTCCTGTGCTCAGTGTCCTCCCTCCCCTGCTCCCAGGCTGTTCCCTCCTCCCCAAGGGATCCTGCAGATGAAAGAGTCCTCCCCCCTCCCAACCCCACCGTCTGAGCAGGGGGCAGGGGCCCCTGAGGTCAGAGCCATTGGGTGGGGGAGCCACGCCAGTCCATTTAGGCCCTGGGTTCTACTGAGCTGCAGAGGGGAGAGCTGGGAGCGCCTTGGCATCCCTCAGTCTCAGCCATCCCCCCCAGCCGCCCACAATCACCTAGGTGCTTCCAAGGGCACATGAGGAATACACTCACCAGCAACTGAGACCTAGGATTACACTCTCATGGGCTGACCCGCATCAACCCAGGAGCACCCAGGAGTGTATTATCACCCTCACAACCTGGTTCAGGGACTCTTGTGTGCACACACAGGCATGCACGCAGGCAGGCACTCACGCATGCGTGCACCTGTGCCCCCGCCCCATTGGCCATTCCTCCTAAGCCCTCTGGAGCTCCAGGGGGTGGGGAGTGTAGCCTGGGGCTACAGGGCATTTGCACCCCCTACCTGGATCTCAGGGTTCAGTCCTATCTTCCCTCCATGGGACTCACCACCCCAGGAGCCCCAGGGAGAGGGCAAAGGGTAGGAGCAGGGTTATTAATAAGCTCGCTCCTGACTGGAAAGGACTGTGCAGAAGCCCCAACTTCAAGCCAATCAGAGCAGAACTTTCCAGGAATGTCACCCAAAGCAAACCTTCCCCTGACTCCAGGACTATTTCCCACCTCTGACTTCACCCCCTTGGTGCGTGTGGCTCCTGCCAGGTCCCACTGGCTCTGCCCGGCAGGCCTGCTGTCACCTGGCAGCTGACATCTGCCTTGGCTGCTGCCCAGAGAAGGTCACACAGCACACGGGTGGCGGGGCCAGAATCAGAACTACTTTTGGTGTCACTCAGTCTTGCTCTGCCCATTCTCCCTGTTTCCCCGCCAGGCCAGCTGAGCCACTGCTTTGGGAGTGCATAACGGCCTGGGCTTCGCCACCCACCCGGCATCATGGCCCTGCCTGGGCCCCTCACTCGAGAGGGAGAAAGCTGAGAGCCACTGGCCCTGAAGACAGAAAGCCTGGGCCCATGGGGTTTCGGCAGCTACTGGCCTTGTGGCCTTGGGCAAGCAGGGCTTGGCTTTGCAAATGTCATCATCTGTAAAATGAGGACAGAAGTGCCCACCTGAAGGCAGCTAGCTGTACGGCTCAGGAAAGTGTGATGACTGGTGTGCGCTGTCAAGCACTATGCAGGATAGTAACGTGATGGCTGATTCCAGTCCCACCTTCGTCACCACCACCCTGACACCTCCACCCGCACACCGTCGCTTCTTCCTCTGTCACTGATGTCACCGTCCCATCAGCTCCACCACCCTACTCCCTTCTTCATCACCACCTCCACACCGTTATTGCCATTCAATCATCTGAGAACACCGATTAGCACTGGTCACGTGAGTGACCCCGTGGGGGTTAGTCCTGTCCCAGGACCCTACCCCATTGGGAATAGTCTATACAACCCACTTCCTTTCAGCCCTGCCGTAGCCCCATGCCCACCAGGCCTCTTCCTAATCCACCCTGCTCTAGTCCAGTCTCTCCTGGACACTAAAGTTCAGCTTTGCCTGTGCCCTCACTGTTGTGTGTGTGTGCTCATGCGCAGACTCACGCTGTTTAAACTACTCTGTAAATTCCACTCCCATCCAGCATAGTGGCTCTGGGTTCCAATCGTGGCTCTGATATGAACTGTGTGACCTTGGACAGGTCACCTTACCTCTCTATGCCTCAGTCCTCCCAATCAAAATTGGATTGGATTTAATAATAATTATCTGTCTTATAATGTTGTAGTGATGATCCCCTTAGCTATTTTTTTTATAGCTAGGTCCTTGCTCTGTCACCCAGGCTGGAGTACAGTGGTACCGTCATATCTCACTGCAGACTTGAAACTCCTGGGCTCAAGCGATCCTCCTGCCCCAGCCTCTCCAGTAGCTGGGATTACAGGTGCTCCACCAAGCCCAGCTAATTTTTTAAATTTTTCTTAGAGATAGGGTCTTGCTATGTTGTCCAGGCTGGTCTTGAACTCCTGGGCTCTAGCAATCCTCCCACCTCAGCCTCCCGAACTACTGGGATTACAGGTGTGAGCCACTGTGCCCTGCCTGCTATTGTTATTTTTGTTATCAGGATCAGTCCAATCTCCCACCCATGTTTGGCACAGGACTTTGCACTGCCAATGAGAATAAATACTCAGACTTTCCAACCTAAATATCTTGGGGAAGGGTTGAATTTTCCAAGAACATCCTGTCCCCCTGCCTGCTGGTCTGTGCTCTCTGGGTGAGAGGTGGGCTCTGGATGGGAGGGGCCAGGCAGGGAAGTCAGAGCTGGGTTTGAACCTTGACCACTTCACCACCTTGAGCTTCAGTTTCCTCTTCTGTAAAATGGATCCCTGTGCAGGGCCACTGTGTGGCTATCATCTCTGTCGGGCTTTTGGCTGATCTTGAATGCAAGCACCGATCGCTACAGGCGGAACTCTGGGCTAGCACATCCTGCGGGCCTCAGCCTTCCTATGTGCACGATGGACAAATCCCAGCAGAGCCTGCTTCTCAGTCAGTGGGGAAGACACAAGTAATGAGAAGTGCTCAGAAAAGTAAAACACCCTGGAAAAGTTCCAGAGGCAGCATTAAGAATGATTAACCCAGCCAGCCCCAGCATTTCAGAAAATGCAAAGAAGTCTGAGCTAGGTTTCTGGGGCAGGGCCGAGAGCCAAGGGGAGGACAGCAGGGGGGCTCCAACCACAGACTGGGGGATTCACTGTGTACCCAGACGCCCACGTGCACCAGGCATCTCCTGGGAGCAGGGAGGGTAGCTGGGACCCGGTGGGATGGCATGGACTCCGAGGCCTACAGGCTTCCCTGGGGCTCTAAGTCTCTCGATGACCGCACAGCTGCAGCCACCCAAGGATTCCCTCCACCTCCTCCACGGTGGCGCCCTGACCGTGAACCCCCAGGGAATAAACAGGGGTAAACAGGGGCTGCAGCCGGCTGACTGCTGTGTACTCCTGGCCCCCACAATGTAAACTCTCAGGATGTATTTACTTCGTGGGAGCCCGGCTGGGGTCCCCTGACCCGCTCAGCAGAGCCACATGTGCAAGGCATCCAGAGTCCTCCGTGTGGTGGGAGGGGGAGGCAGGGGAGATAGTCAGGAACAGGGATCAGAGACAGCTGGAGCTGTGGCCCAAGGGAGGAGGCCAGAGCTGTAGGAACGACAAAGGGGTAAGGGCATAAGGGCTGCCACCGAGATCCTGGGTGTGCCCAGCTCCTAGACCTGCAGGCCGGAATCCTAGGAGATCGCTGGCCAGGCCAGTGACCTGGGTCACTCAGAGGCCTTCCTGGGTCAGTCTTGGCCCAGACTCCAGGGTTAAGGGGCCTAGGGCTCAGCCCAACCCACAACTGGCTGGACAATGGGCCTGCCAGACCTTTCTTTGGTTTACCTTTCTACCATCCTTGACTGGGCACCTTGCCAAGTGCCTTACATGCATTATATCTTTTAAGCCTTTTGCCCACCTGAGGGGTAGAAACTGTTTCCTCATGACCAGGGGAGACCCAGGAGGGCTCAGGAAGTGGCCTGAGATGAGGAAGGGTGGAAGTGTCCAGGCTGGGGTTTGAACCTGGTTCTGTGAGCAAAGTATCTCTGTCATAGAGAGTCATGCCATGAGGGCGAAGTGATGTCAGGGTCAACACTAGAACCCAGGTCTTTTGAGTTCCCGGTCCTCTTTCTTCCTGCTTACCAGAAGCAGGGTGGTAAGATACCTGGATCTGCCTTCAGGAAACCCCAGTCTGAAGTGGGAGACACTCCCAGTCCTCAGGGAGCCCCACTCTGAGGGGGAGACACAGCCCTGGCCTCAGGGAGCCCCAGTCTGAGGGGAGAGACCCTCCTAGTCTTCAAGGAGCTCCAGTCTGTGGTGGGAGACACAACCCTGTCCTCAGGGAGGCCCGGTCTGAGGGAGGAGACAGCCTTGTCCTCAGGGAGCCCCAGTCTGAAGGGGGAACCCCACACCACCGGAAATTACTGACCGGCCACACCACTGGGGAGGCAGGTGGAGCCCGAGGGCTTCATAGAGCTGCAGGAGGGACTGGCAGCCCCTCTAGGAAAGAGGAGTTGGACAAGTGGCGGGCAGTTCTCGGTGGCCCTGGAGACTGGATCTGCGTTTCCACACTGCCCCAATTAGGAAGCGAGACTCATCTCTGCTCCCCCGGCCCCCCTGTCTCTGGGCACAACAGCCGACCTGGCCCTTCCCAGCCTGGCTGGGAGGGGCGGGAGCACCATAACCGTGTGACAAGCATGCTGCTGGGATCTGAGCACGGCTTGGGAATGACACCCAGGGAAGGTTATTTTAATCTGGGAAGTTGCCTGCTCCTCCCGCCCACCCCAAAATAACCTGGTCCTGCAGGAACCTGCAGCATCGGAGACTGTCACCGGCCTAATGGAGGCTCCAGCCCCCTACTCTGGCCAGCCCCCTCCTCAGACGGAGGAGCTCTGTGATGTCAGGGCTGTGTCCCCCCTCAGCCGGGGGCACCCTTAGGCCCCAGGCTGTGTCTCCCACGGGATTAGGAGCTCCTGGCGTGTGAAGGGTGCATCTCTCCATCAGACTGGGAGCTCCTGGGAACATTCAGGTCCCTGGAGCCTGCTCCCTGGGGAGCTGGGGGGTACAAAGTGGCCTTTCCTCCTTCCAGGCTGTTACAGAGGATGCCCTTATGGAGAAATTGGATCTCCCTCCCACCGTGGCCACGAGTGTGCTGGCTGGTGGGTCCATGTGGGGACTGGGCTGTGCCTGGCAGTGCCAGGCTGCCCTTCTGCTGGCCACATGGCCCCCGACGGGAGGGTTCACATGTCCACCAGCCAGCCACCTGCTGCCTCCTGCCTCCCGAAATAGGAAAGGGCTGGCCTTCTCCCGTTACCGGTCGCACGCCCCACTGCCCTTGTCCTCGGGCTGGGGCTCTCACCCCTCCCCACCCTGCTCCTCTGGGGTGTGTGGAAGGGTCTGCCTGTCCCCAAAGCTGGTGACTGGAGGTGGCCAAAGGGAGGTGCTGTGCTCTTGGGCTGGATGTGAAGTGGGGAGGGGACTCACTAGTTTCAGCGTTCCCTGTAAGGGGCCAGTGTTCACTGGACTTGTGAAGAGGGGCCCTGCTCCCTGAATCATGCCCCTCCCCAGCAACCAACATCGCCTGCCGCATACAGTAAGGGCTGGGGGGTGTGGCTGCTGACCCAAGTGATATCATTAACTACTGCTTACTGAGGGCTGGGAAACTGAGGTACACTGTTTGAGAAGACACCACTGCCCCCACCACACACGCACATGTTTTTGTAGAGATAGAGCCTCACTGTGTTACCCAAGCTGATTTTGAACTCCTGGCCTCAAGTGATCCTCCTGCTTCGGCCTCCCAAAGTGCTGGGATTACAGAAGTGAGCCACCATGCCCAGCCACGAACAACAACCATTTTTAACTGAACACTGACTATGTCCGAGCACTATACTAATGCTCCCACCCATTGCTAGACTTAAGCCTCACGACACCCTATGGAGAGGCATATGGTTGTACCATTTAAATGTGGAGAGAATGAAGCCCAGAGAGGTGAAGTGAGTTGCCTAAAGTCACACAGCAAGAAAGTAGAAGAGTTGGTATTCAAACCCAGATTAGATCAGTGTTTGTCTTTTTTTTTTTTTGACTTTTTATTATGAGAAATTGTAAACATTCAGAAAAATAGAGAGAATAATACAACAAACCTACAAGTACCCATTACCAAGATAGAACAACGAACATTGGACCATATTTGCTTCATCTTTTGTGTGTGTGTGTGTGTGTGTGTGTGTGCTGAAATATTTTAAAGTAAATGATAGACATTATAACATGTTGCCCTTAATCACTTCAGAATACATCTCTAAAAAATAAGCCTAAGCATAAACTAGCACACCATTCTTTTTTTTTTTTTGAGTTGGAGTCTCACTCCTTTGCTCAGGCTGGGGTGCAGTGGCACACACGGTCACGGCCACCCCAGTGTTGACCTTCTGGGCTCTAGCGATTATTCCGCCTCAGCCTTCTGAATAGCAGGAACTACAGATGCGCGCTTCCACGCTTGGGTAGTTTTAAATTTGTTGTAGAGACGAGGTCTCGCCAAGTTGCCCGGGCTGGCTTCGAACCCGGGCTGGCTCAGGCAATCCACTCGCCTTGGCCTCCCAAAGTGCTGGATTACAGCCTGAGCCACCGAGCCCAGCCAGCATGCCATTCTTCCACCAAACAAAACCACTTCCCACTATGGCCTAATAATCCGGCTCATGTTCCATTCTCCCCGTTTGTTCCTTGGATTCTGGTCACCCTATCACACTACCTTTGAGGAGCGGGCAGATGGAGTTCTGGAGAGGTTTTTGCCAGCCTCTGTGTCCAGTTTCCTGTGGGGACACAACCCCTTCCTTCTCTTCTTCTCCTTGATGGGGGCGAGGTTTCTAGACAGGAAAGTGACAGGGACCGGAGGGACCATGATGGGGGTAGAAGCCGGGGAGGCTAGGGGAGCCCCTTGTTTCCTAGGGTGGAGACCATGATGGGAGGGGGGTAACCTGAGGGGCCTGGCAGCAGGGAACTTCAGCGGGGCTTCCACGCACGGGCTGTCCTGCTAGGGTATGCACTGTCCCAACCCGGGGCCCTGGGCCTGGGAGCCCCTGCCTCACAGGGCCCCCTCTCTACCCTGGGCCCACAGACCAAACAGCCCCTTGGCCTGCTTCAGCCAAAACAGGAGCCAGGAAGCTCAGCTTATCGGGCCTCTCCTGCTCCCTCCCCTCTGGGCCTGCCTTCAGCTGCTATCAGTGTCTGGGGTGAGGGAAGGGGTTGATGGGACAGGGCAAGGCCACTCCCGGGGGTCACTCCTGAACGGAGGGGAGTGCCATTTGGAGGGATTCTGGGAGATCCTGTGGCCTCACAGGTGACAACCAGGGGGCCTGCCAGCCAGTGGCCAGCCAGGCCAGGGGTCTCTGAGCTCCCTTCCTGTCCCATGCCTGCTCTCCTCAGTCCTTGGGGTGAGTGGGAAGGACCCTCACCTAAGGCAGAAGGTGGCTCAGGCTGGCCATCACTCCCTGGGCAGGAATGAGATGTTGAAGGCCGAGTCAGACCAACCCTGAGGTGGCAGGGCTGGGCCCCTGCTCAGACTGGGGGCTGCCGAGGGACTGGGGCTGTCTCCCCTACTGGAGTGGGGTATTCCAGAGGGTAGGGCTGGGTCTCCCTCCACCAAACTGGAGCTTCCTGAGGGTGTAGCTCTATCTCCCCTCCCTGAGGACAGATGGTGCCCCCCCCAGACTGGGCTCCCTGAGGACACACTGTGCCTCCCCCCTCAGACTGGGCTCCCTGAGACAGACTGTGCCTCCCCCCTCAGACTGGGGCTCCCTGAGGACAGACTGTGCCTCCCCCCTTAGACTGGGGCTCCCGGAGGACAGGGCTGTGTCTCCTTTCAGACTGTAAATCCCTGCGGACTGGGCTGTGCCTTCCCCCTTAGACTGGGGTTCCCTGAGGCCTGAGCTGTGTCTCCTCCTCAGACAGGGAATCCCTGCCGACAGGGCTGTGTCTTCCCCCTCAGAATCTGCTCTCACCCCCAAGCTGAGGTTCTAAGCATCACTCTCCAGCTGTTCTCCTGCGTGACTGGATGGCCACCCAAGGGGTGATCGATCGGGTCCGATGGACAGAGGCACATGGGACAGGTGGGATGGGCACTCCTGAGGAAGGTCATGCTGATAAAGGGCCATTTCCTGAACCCTTGGCTCAGGACTGACTAGGGCTGCAATCGGAGGGTTCTGCCTGGAGCTGTCGGCCAACTGGCTCTGCTGAGTGCCCGCTGTATGCAAGGCCCAGGGACAGGAGCTTTGGGAGAGACCAAGGGGACCTGGGCGCCTGGGAGACAAGGCTGAATGCCATGAGGTGCTGAGGCCTGGCAGAGGGTGCACAGACTCCCAGGGCTTCGGGGAGGGGGGCGGGCAAGGAGGCCGCCTCCTCAGTGGAACCCCGCTGGATCACGTTTAGGGCGGTGCTCAGGGGCCTAGAGTTTTGGGCCTGGCAGAACCCTTGAAGATCCCCTCCCCTCCCACCCCTCCCATGCTCCCATGCTTGTCTGGCAGCCTTGGTCCATGTCTCTTGTCCTCCCCGCTGCCCTTGGTGCCCACAGAGGCTAAGCCCTCTCCCCTGCTTTGTCCAGCAGGTCCAAGTCTGGGTTGGGGGGCTCAGGGGAAGGAAGGAGTTTCCTCAAGAGCCCATGAGGGGCGCTTGGGACCTGCCTTCTGAGTCCCACCCCACCTTGAAGCATCTCCCAGCCTTGGGGTCTCTGAGCTCCCTTTCTGCCCCATGCCTGCTCTGTCCTCAGTCCTTGGGGTGAGTGGGAAGGACCCTCAACTAAGGCTCAGGTGGCTGAGGTTGGCCAGGTTGGCTACCTAAGAAGGTGGCTCAGGTTGGCCATGAGGTGTCTCCTAAGGGCAGACGTGGTGTCCTAGAGAAGGGAAGAGGAGCCCAGGGGGAGGCTGTCTCAACGTCTCCTGCCTCCGTACTCACAACCTTTACGGAAAGCAGACTCTCGAACCCCTTACGCAGTGGGATCTCACCAGACGGCTCCACTCCCCTCCCCACCCAGTGAGGTGAAGCCGACTCATTCTCTCCTCAGTCCGCCCCAGGTTCCGGAGCAGTGAGGAACTGGGGGTCCTCCGATGGGGCTCCCCCCACCACAGCTACACTCAGCATCTCAGGGCAGCCTGGGTCCCCAGGGGCAGTGATGGAGAGGGAAGGTCCATGTGGGCCATCTTGGGGAGCGACAGTGTGAAGGGAGACACAGCCCTGGCCTCAGGGAGCCCCAGTCTGAGGGGGGAGTCAGCCTTGTCCTCAGGAAGCCCCAATCTAAGTGGGGGGATGGGGGGGCGGAGCACAGCCTTGACCTGAGGGAGCCTAGTCTGAGTGGGGAGACAGCTTCTAGCTCAGTGCACTCAGTGTCAGTAAGAGGAGACCCATTCCTTTCCGCCACAGTCATTGTCAAAGCAACACTGAGAGTGAGGCACAGAAGAGGGCTGATGGCTGAGGTCCCCACACTGAACTCGCCACACTCCTGACAGATTTCTGTCCTGTCAGATCCAGGGGGCGGTATGACCCTGCTCAGACTCTTACGGGTTTTTTTTTGCACCCCTCGGAACTAATGTCAGGAACACCTGGGGTCTTCTTCAGCCCTTGGAGGTGATCGTGGAAGAGCCAAGCCCCATGCCTGGCACATGCAGGTGCTTGTTACCGGTAGCCACTTAGCTATTCAGTCTTCTCCCATCCATCATGTCTGGCGAATCTTACCACGGCCACATGTCACGATGCCTCCCCACCTTACAGACGAGAACACTGAGACTCAGAAACCTGAGTGGATGCCCAAAGCCCCCGGCTCCAAAGTGACAGAGGTCCGTTGCTGCTTGGCTCCCGATTGTGCCTACTTTTCAGGACTTTGGCTCAGGAGGGGGTAGCCTCTGTTTACGTGGGGTCCGAGCTCCACAAGCCCCCACACCCTGGCCCCCACACCCCAGCTTATACAGGGCCCCTGGGGGAGAGCAGGAGGACTGCATGGGAGAGCAGGAGGAATGGCTGCAAGGCTCCGCACGTCTGCCTTAGGGCCTTTGGGGAGATGCTCTACTGATCCTTGGGAAGACCTCAGGCAGGCTTGTGGGGCATGGGAGAGGAAGGGGGCCGGCGGAAACTTCACTGCCACCATTGTGCAGCGGGCAGAGGCCTCCTGGAGGAACAAAAGAAACCCTCTCAGCAAATAACCGGCTCTGCGGCCAGGCAGGCTCTGCAAATCCTGATAGGCTCTGTGTGTGTTGACAGGCGCCGCCACAGCCCCAGAGGTGAGGGACATTATGGAGGGAGAATCCTGTGGTCCAGAGTTGCAAAGGGAATTTTCCACTCACGTCAGAAGCCAGGGCAGGTGCTTGGCTCCCACCAGGGGCTCCGCCTTCGTGAGAGTCCTGGAGGAGGGTCCCCGTGCCCTTCTCTCCCTACCCCCGGCTCTCTCCAGGGCCTTCTCTGCCTGGTGCCCTCCTCCTTAGTGGGCCGCCGAGGACTGTGGCTGGGGAGCCCGTGGAGGAGCCCGTGGGGAGCAGAAATGGGGGGCCAGGGAGGGTCCCCCAGGGGGTGAAAGCCTGGCCAGCGGGAGGATGGGCCAGCTGGAGGCCCAGGTGCCCCAGCCCCTGTCCCTGCTGAACTCCACACGGCCTCAGCGCTTGGGCTCAGCCTTGGGAGCAGGGGAGGGGCGGTGGGAGCAGCAAACTTTTCCGAATGGAAAATGATGAAATCTTCTTCCTGGAAAGCTGACTTTCCCAGGCTCTGGTGGGTACAGCTGACAAGGGGAAACCTGAGCCCTGTGGGCAGGCAGGGGGTCCGATGGCAGGGGATCGGAGGCGCCGCGCTATGGCAGAGTTTGGGATGCCACTCCAGAGCCCTGGCAGGCCTGCTGCCTGTGTGGGTGTGGGGGAGTGGGTGGCTGAGTTGTGCTTGAGCCCGTGGTCCCGCTCAGTCTGTGTCCAACCCGCAGCCAGAGTGGTGCTGTAAGAAGAAAGTCCATTCCCGTTCTGCCTCGGCTCCCATACCCCTCAGGGTCAAGGGCAAAGTCCGATGTGCCAGGCCTCATGTGATCCCACCCTACTACTATCTGTCCCTTGCTCTGGTCTCCCAATCTTCAGATGTGCTGGGCACACGGCATTCTGTTGACACCTTAATTTCAGACTTCTGACCTCCAGAACTCTGACAGGATACATTCTTCTTGTTTGAACCTCAGAGTGTGACCTGCCTCAGGGCCTTTGCACTATCCTCTTCCTGGATGCTTTCCCCCCAGATAGCCACATGGTTTATCCCTTCACTTCCTTGAGGTCTGTGTTCGAGTATCTCTGTCTCGGTGAGGCCTTTCCTGCCCTCCCTCCATTTAATGCTGCATCTGTCCTCCCACCCCACCCCAGCACCCCTCTTCTCTATGGCCCTGCTTCAGTTTTCTCTAAATCTCTCTCTCTTTTTTTTTTCCATGAATGCAAACCACAGGGTAATTTTATTCAGTGTAACACTGAAAGGTAAAAGGGGAAAATATTTTAGAATTCACCTGGTGAACAAATAATGCTTTCTTACAAATAGCAGTGGCACGCTCATATCACTCAGTGTGGCACAAGTTAGTTGCACATTCCTATAAACGAAACATTGACATACCACTCTTTGAAGCAAATGCACCCTGCATACTATACTATACATAAAAGGTAAACTGTGAGAAGCAATTATGACAGCATACACCAAGTAAGAATAATACTGATTACCAACAAACATCAATGCAACACACATTTGACAAAGTGTGACCCAAGGAAGATGCCCATTCACAACAAGTAAAACAATCATTGAAAACTCTTATTTATAAATGCAAACTGCAGAGTAATTGCATTTCATATAACATGGAAATGTAAAAAGGACAAAACTTTTAGAATTCACCTGGTGAACATCTAAATCTCTTATAGTCTTCTAATATAGCTGTAGTGGGTTGAATGGTGGTCCTCCAAAATATAAGTCTGCGTTCTAACGTCTGGGGCCTGTGAATATGGCTGTAGTGAGCAAAATTGCGTTTCCCCCTAAAATGCATGTCCACCAGGACCTCAGAATGTGACCTTATTTGGAAATAGGGTCTTTGTGGATGTAAGTAAGCTAGGTAACTCAAGATGAGATCCTCCCGAATTCAGGATGGGCCCTAAATCTGATGACTGGTGTCCTCGTAAGAAAAGGAGAAGACACATAGCGCCGAGGAAGGAGGCCACGCGCAGGGAGAGGCAGAGATTTCAGGGATGCAGCCACCAGCAAAGGAGCCCCCACTGTTGCCAGGAACCCCCAAGCAGCTTCCTTGGAGGAAACACAACTCTGCCCACACCTTGATTTTAGACTTCTTGTTTTAAGCCATGAAGCGTGTGGTGAGTTGTTACGGCAGCCACAGGACTCTGAAACATACTCATGTATTTTGTTTATCACCTATAAACACATTCCCTCCCACCCCCTCATGAATCTGAGCTCCAAGACGACAGGGATTTTTGTTTATTTGCTCATTTGATGTATCCCCGGTGACTAGCACAGTGCCTGACATCTAGCAGGTGCTGAATAAATATTTGTCAAATGGCGGAGAGATCAGATAGGAGCAGGGGCTGCGGGAGGAGGGACCTTGGCTACTTGTCCCCACAAACCTCCCTATTCATCTGAGCCCACTAAGTTCAGCTCAGTGTGACAGGAACTCAGCACCTGTGCAGGGGACTACATAAAAGAAGAAGAGAGGGAGACCTGGGGTCCCCTGGGACCAGCTCCCCCCAGGACAGGTGGCCTCAACTCTGGATGAAGAGAGCTGAGCAGAACCTGCCCTGTGCTGACATTCAGCCTCTGTCCCAGCTGGAGCTTTTGTGGGATGGGCCTCTGTATGGAGGGGGCGCCCTGTTCCCACATCCCACAGCCAAGAGCTCCACCCCATGCTGATTTCAGATGCATCAGCAGTTAGTCCAAAGAGGGGCCCAACTTCTCCACACCTCTCTGTGCGGCTCCATCCCCAGCCCTTCCCTCCACGAGCCAGGACTGCAGCGGCACTGTGCACAGAGGACTGGAGAAGGTTGTGGCTTGGGGGCTGATGGCAGAGACCCCCAGGGGGCAGAGGCAGGCCTCATCCATCGCTAAATCCCCAGGTCCCTGTCAGGCAATCCACTGTAGTCCTGACTTTCCTGAAACTGATGGAGCCAGGCCTCTCCGTGGTAGATGAGAGATGGCCAGAGTCTTTACCATTGCCACAGTCAAGAGATGGTTTCTTTTTATTAATTTTATTTTTTAGAGAGACAGTATCTTGCTCTTTTGCCCAGGTTGGAGTGCAGTGGCACAGTTGTGGTTCATTTAGCACCGAACTCCTGGGCTCAAGCTATTCTCCCACCTCAATCTCCCAAGCAGCTGGGATTACAGGTGCACACCACCACGCCCAGCTAATTGTTTTATTTTTTTGTAGAGATGAGGTCTCACTCTGTTGCCCAGGCTGGTCTCAAACTCCTGGCCTCAAGTGATCCTCTTGTTTCAGCTTCCTAAAGTGCTAGGATCACAGGCGTCCAGCCAAGATATGGTTTCTGTCTTCCCTCCTTTTGAATCTGACTTGAACTTGTGACTTGCTTTGATTGAAAAAAAAAAAATGCAGTGATGCTGTGCCAGTTCTAGGGTCAGCCTTTAAGAGGACTGGCTGTTGCCCTCGGCCCAGGCAGCCACCATGCTGTGAGGAAGTCCAGGTTCTTCTGCCAGAGAGAGGCCATGCAGGATCGGGCACCGAGTGGTGGAGAACGGAGGCCAGTGGACAGCATGGAGGCCTCAGAGTTGCCCACAAGGCCGCCTTGGCCCTCTAGCTAAATGTTGCTGATTAAGAGGCCTGTTCCCAGGTGAGATTTGCAGAACAGCCAGGACAACCACCAGAATTGTGAAAAATTAGTAATCCGCGGCGTTTAAGGCACTGTGTTTGGGAGTGGTTTGTTTTGCAGCCGCAGGAAACTCGGAGGGCTGAATCTCAGAGGCCTTGTGATGCCAACATTGTAGAATTTCTGAGAGCTTAGCTGGAAGCTTGTTCCCTAGGGGAGGGGTGGAGGGACCCAGGTCTCAGACTCTGCGGGCACAAGGTCTTGAGCTGGAAGGATTAGCCGACTCTAGAATTCTGATGTCCAGGGAGACAGTGCCCACCCACTTCTCAGTACTTCTCCCCATCCCCTCCCATCGGAAAGTTTTCCTCCATACTCTTCCACTTCCAACCAGCCTCTGCCTCTGCTCCAGCACAGACCTCTAGCACCGGGGCAGAGGGTAGGGGCAGAGCCAGCACAGGTGTCTGGGGCGGCTGGCGGTCCCCGCTCTCTCTGTGCCCCTCCGCCAAGGTCAGCTGGCTGGAGAGGCTGCTGGTGAAACGTTCTGTTCCAGACGCTGCCCAGAGATGGCAGGAGATGCCATGACAACGGAGGGCAGCCAGACCCGCCAGCAGGAGCCACGGCGGGGGCAGGGGAGGCTTGTGTCCTGCTCTGGAATAGTCTGGTGCTCAGCCTTCTGCGGTGGACAAGGGAGGCGATGAGGTATCAGGGCCAGAGAGGACAATGGTGATCTAAGCCCCACTGCAGAGGACAATGGCCTTTCCTGAGCCGGCTGGTTCCGTGTTCCTGTGGCCTGGGCTAAAGGGGTGGGCAGTCTGGGCAGTGTGGGCCTGAATCTGATCCCTTGATACCATGTCCACTTCTGCTGTTCTGACAACCGGCCTGGGTGTACACAGGGGAAGGCCCCTCACGGTGGCCTATGCCCTCAGGGCAGGGCCTGGGTGGTGACAGACATGACCCTGGAGGTTCCTCTGGAGTCCCAAGATCTCAGTTGCACAGCTTCCCAAGAAACACAGTGCCTGGCCTGCCCATGGGTGGGAGCTCTGGAGTCACATAGGTCTACCTAGGTTGCCTGAGTTACCTTTGGCCTCTGGGGACAAAGTCTCCCTCTTCCTCCTGGGGGCTTCCGGGCCTTGGGACACTGCTGTGAATATCAGAAAACAGCTCTGGGTTCCCACAAAGGTGATCCTCCCCCCACTCTCTTCCCTACCCAGGAGACCCCCCAAGTGGCCGTGGCTGGGAGCAGGGGCAGGTAGGGGCAGCCTGAGATGCATCTGCTGCCTCTCCCTACCTCTAGGACAGGGGCATCCTGGCTGAGAACCTTCCTTCTCTCCTGCAGAGGAGAGAGTGCTTCCCGGGTTACCACCTGCCCTGCCTAGTCCTGCAGGCCTCCCCTGGCTGGCCCCACCCTGCCCAGGGCCAAACCTCCAAATCCCAGCTCTGTGGGGGAATTCTCCATGTGTCCTGGACCAAGTCACTGACCCTCTTTCATGAAGAAGTCTAGAAACTTCCTCAGGCCTGGCTCTCCCAGCTGTGCCAGCCCGGGATTCTCTGCCAGTGCTTCCCTCCCTCCAGCCCCTTCTTCCTCCCTCCCCTTGGGTGAGTTCAGGGACCTCTCTGAGCTTCTGTGTCCTTGTCTATCAATGGGAGTCATAATACCCACCTTGGAGGGCAATGGTGTGGATGAAATGAGGAGATTGGAAGGAGGGATGGGAGGGAGCATCTCCCTGAGGGTCTGAGCAGAGGGAACCCCCAGCCGAAGAAGGACCATGCCTGCTAAAGCTGTGAGCAGAGGCGACCTGTGTGTCTATGCTGAGCCTGCACGCCTGTCCTGTGCCTTGAACGCCTGTGTTCCGCGCCTGCCGTGTGGGCCCATGTGAGGTGTGTGCTTGACCTGCATGTGACACGGAGCCGCAGAACACAGCACGAAGGCGGTGCCGGCGACCCTGGATAAACATCCTTTCCCCACTGCAGCCCAAGCATGAGGGTCCTCCCTGGAGCCGTGGACAATGGCCACCTTGTGTGGGTGAGGAGAAAAAGTGGGTCCTCATCATTGCTGATCTGGGCCAGCTACCAGGCAGGCTCGGGAAGAGCCAAGCATCACGGGGCCCGAGGAGCCAGCGCCAATGCCGGTGGCAGGTGGGTGGGAGGGCACTGGGGTGCGGCCGGGAACTAAGTCGAGACGCTGAGCAGGGAGAAAGTGGAGGAGCCCAAGGGAGTTGTTTGAGAAACCAACCGAGGCTGCTGGACAGGAAATAAACGTGAGTAGAGAGAGGCTTCCACGCTGGGACAGGAGGCTCTTCGGGAGGGGTCTGGCCACGGTTCCGGACAGAAGGGGCTGTGCTTCTTTCCAGACAGATGCAGGACCCCTGGTGAGGAAGCACTTGGGGAGAGGAGCCAGGCTGGTGCTTGAACGGGACAAAGCAGGGCAGAGCTCGGGAACCTTGCAGCCCGCTGAGGATTTGCCCTCCTCTACAGTGATGGCCAACTTTGGAGCTTTCTCTGACTGTAGAAAATATCTTCCACACCCTGGAAAGCTGGTCCAGTGAGATGCTACAGATGGCTTGGTGAAGGTACAAAGATGAGGGAATGGACTGGACACCTGGTTCAAATTCCTCTGTGCCCACCACTCACTCTGGCCCCTGCTCCAGGGGCCAGCTCCATGCAGGCTTTCTAGGTTTTCAAAGGTGCAATCTGATGGCACCTTGCCTTGGCCTAGAACATCCTGCTACCTGCCAGAGACTTCTCTGATGACCTGCGAGTGGACACCTGTGGAACTGCTCAGTATCAGGTGTGTGTACCTCAGAAGTGAGGCCCATGAGGACACCTTTGCCCTCCTGGAAGGACAATTTTTCCGAGTCTCACCGTTGCCCATGCTGGAGGTGCAGTGGTACCAACACAGCTTACCACAAACTCCACCTCCTGAGCTCAGCTGATCCCTCCGCCTCAGCCTCCCAATTAGCTGGTACTACAGGTGTGTGCCACCATGGCTGTTAACTTTTTTTATTTTTTTTGGTAGAGACAAAGTCTTGTTAGGTAGCCTAGGCTGGTCTCAAACACCTGGGCTCAAGCAATCTCCCCCGCCCCCCAGCCTCCTAAAATGCTGGGATTATATAGACTTGACTCACTGCACTGGCCAGAGGACAGTTTTGAGACACAGTTCATAAGTTATGTTTTAGATTTCTGTGGGATCAAAAACAGTCACCCACACGGAGTGGCCAACTCGATAACACATCCTTGCATTAGTGGACGCCTTCCCTATTCACTCCTTCCCCCATTCTCATCCTTCGATCTTGTTTCTTGGATTCACTTCCCAAATAAGCTACCTGTACCTGAGACCACAAGACCCTGCAGGCTCCAATTTTAGGGGTAACCAGGCTGAGACAGAGGCCACACTCTGAAAGAGTCCAGTTCTCAGGGGCCAGGTGGGAGATGAATAGGAACACGGGCTGTGGAAGGAAGCCTTTCTATCCTTCTCCCAAGAGCGATTAAAGCACAGGTCTAGGCTGACCCTCTCTCTGCCCAGAAACCCACAGTCAGGATGACCTGGAGTTCACCTCGCTGCCCCTTGGACTCTGCCGAGTGTGCGCAGTTTCCAGACCCTGCTGCCTGAGGGTGTAGCTTAAGGCTGGTGCTCCAAATAACTCGCATATTTATTAGCTGCTCAGGCTAGAGCCCTCCCTGCTGCTGAAGGCCTCACTCATCCTCCTCTGAGGGCTTGTGTCCATTTGCAGACGCACGGAGTGAGGGAGGCCCTCGGAAACCACCCTGGGTCCTTCCCTGCAAGTGCAAATCCCTCCGGTTGTAACTGGAGATAGCCGGGAGGAGTCTGATCCCAGACAACGGCGGACCCCGGGAGCTGGAAGACAGTATCCATGGTGTGATGGTTAATTTTACACGTCAACTTGACTGGATTAAAGCATACCTACAAACCTGATAAAGCATTATTTTGCTCAGTGGGGGACACAGAAGCCAATGGATACATTTTTGCTCTCCTGGGCAGATAGTTTTGAGAAACATTTCATAAGGCTTTTGAATAGGTCTCTGTGGGGTCCACACCAGTCACCCACAGGGGGATCAACTTGATAACACATCCTTATATTGATCGACACCCTCCAAGGTGGGGGTGCTTTCTGAGACAGCGCATTCCGCGTGCACAGAGAGGCATCTTCGGGGCCAAAGTCCTGCCCACAACCTGCAGGGAGCTGCCCTGTGGCCAGTGCGCCTTCTCAGAGCCAGTTCTCCATGTTGACACTCGGGTCCAGGAGCTGCAAGCATGCTCTAGATGCTCACTGGTGGGTGGCTGTGCCTCATGGCCCCAGATTCAGGTTTCTGGGGTAGAGGACATTTAGATGGATCTGTTGGACGCAGCAGTTTGGGTGAATGTTGTCAAGGCAGGCCCTTAGCAAGGAGCTTTGTGAGCCTCCTGTTTCTCCTATGTCTAAGAAACAAAATCGTTCCCATTTGTTTAGGTGGGATTGGACGCTGGATGTAAACGCCTGAACCAGAGACTTGTACAAGAATGCTCAGAGTAGCACCGTTCACAACAGCAATAACCTGGAAGCTGCCCAGACGTCCATCAGCAGCAGAGTGGATGGATGAGCTGTGGCAGTGTGGTCACACGGCGACATGCTACCCAGCAGTCAAAACGAGTGGCCTGCTCTAACCTGGAGCGGTGTGGATGAATCTTGGCAACATAAAACTGAGATGAAAAAGTCCCAGGAGATTATGTGCTGCATGATACTCTTTTTTATAAAGTTAAAAGCCATTAAAATTTAAACAAAATTTATGGAATTCATATGGATACATATGGATTCCATAAAAGAACTACGCAAAGCAAGGGAATGCTGAACACAGGATTCAGATGAAGTTACCACAGATGGGGGATGGGACAGGACGGGGAATGGGACAATGGTGAGATGTGGGCTGTGGTCAAAGACTAGCTATTCTGGGTGGTGGGTTTATGGATGCTTATTGCTTTAGTAAAACCAACTAGCTAACCTATGAACCATTCGTAAGACTGCCATGGACCAAGGATTCTGCAAGCCTGAGAGCCAAACAAACAAACAAACAAAACAAAAGGCATGAGCTGGGAAGGCTCTTGTGCTCCCCAAAGTAGAAGCCATCAAGAGATACACGAGTGGTGGACAGCAAGAGCTCCGCAGCCCAGGGGTTCTGTGAGTCTCAACTCTGGGTCCCCGGGAAAGGCCTCGCATTTGTTTTCTATTGCTACATAACAAATGACTCCAAATGTAGTAGCCTAAAACCACACCCACTTGTCACCTCAGTTTCTATAGCTCAGAAGTCTGGGCACAGAATACCTGTGTTCTCTGCTCGGTCTCACTGGGCTTAAATCAAGGTGTTGGATGATCTCATTTGAGGTTTGAGGTCTTTTTCCAAGTTTCTTGCAGTTGTGGGACTGGAGGCCTTAACTCCTAGAGGCCACTGCTGTTCCCTGCCATGTGATTCTCTCCATAACATGGAAGTTTGATTCTTCAAGAGTAACAGAAGAGCATCTCTGCAGCTTTGAATTCTCTGACTTCTACCTGTCTCCTCAGGTGCTCATTTAAAAGGTGAACCTAATTAGGTCAGGCCCACTCGGGAACATTTCCCTCGTGATTAACTCAGGCTTGACTGATTAGGGACCTTAATTACATCTGGAAAACTCCTTCACCTTTGCCATATACTATGACCTAATCACAGGAATAGCATCTCATTCATAGCTCCCATCCCCACTTAAGGGGAGAATATTGTACAGGGTGTACATGCCAGGGGTGAGAATCTTGAGGCCCATCTTAATGTTTTCTATACCTCCTTTCAAGCCTTGGTTTTCTCCTCCATGAAGTAAGGAGTATAATCTCTACTCTCCAGGAGGAAGAAACACTATAAATGTAAAGAATGTACAAAACTTTTTACTATCAGTCATCCGTCACTGTACATCACAGAAGTCACACAGAAGAGAACCCCTATGAGTGCAATGAATGTGGAATACTTTTTGTCAGAAATCACACCTCAGCCAACATCACAGAACTCACGCAGGGGAGAAATTCTTTCTGACAGAGATTGACTGGTGTTCTCCAAAAATCACTCTCTTATTTCTGGGAAACACATTTAGCCTGCATTTCTCAGCCTCCCATTACTGTGGGTAGGATCATATAATTGAGCTCTGTCCAGGGGAATATGAACACAAATGATAATCATTACTTCCAGGCCCATGAACCAAAAAAAAAAAAAAAAAAAAAATGGGCCAGACGCTGTGGCTCATTCCTGTAATCCCAGCAATTTGAGAAGCCAAGGCCAAAGGATCTCTTGAGTCCTGAAGTTTGAGACCAGCCTAGGCAACATAGCAAGAGCCCATCTCTGCAGAAAAATAAAATTAGCCAGGTGTGATGGTGCACTTGTAGTCCCAGCTATTTGGGAGACTAAGGTGGGAGGATCATTTGAACCCAGGAGGTTGAGGCTGCAGTGAGCCATGATCACACCGCTGCACTCCAGCCTGGGCAACAAGGTGAGACCCTGTCTCTAAAAAAAAACAAAAATACACACACACACACACACACACACACACACACACACACACACACACAGCCCATGGGCTTCTCCCTGATTTCTCATACACTCTGGGACTGAAGTGCAGATGATCACTCTGAGTGGTCTTTGGGGCCAAAGGTCAATGCAATTTAAGACAGAAAGAATTGTTTAAAGAGAGCAAAGGTCTTTCCACCTCTACCTCAAAAGTCTTCGTATGTACTTTACATGAGTGAGAAATAAATATCTGCTCCATTGAAAACAAAAAAGCAAAAAACCTCTACCCTTTAGGGATTGTAGTTAGATTAAACAAGATGACAAGTGCAGAAGTGCTGTCATTCATTCAGAGATAGTGAGGGCTTACTGCATGCCAGGTGGGCCCTTTGGGAGCCCAATGAACACAGTGATATGTAACACGGACATGGTCCCCGCCCCCATGGGGCTAATATATTAGCGAAGGAGGCAAATGTGATGTGCAGGATTTATTTGCTGAAAACTACAAAATGCTAACACAAGAAATAAAGGAAGACCTAAATAAATGGAAAGATATACTATGTTCATGGACTCAACATAGTAAAGGTGTCAATTTTCCCAAATTGCACTATAGATTTAGCACAATACCAATCAAAATCCCAGCAGTATTTTTTTACGGTAGATATTAACAAGGAGATTCCAAAATTTTATGGAGGGACAAAAGGGCTACAACAGCTAAAATAATGTTGAAACAAATAACAGAATAAAAGAGGTGTAGGAATCATACTATACAACATTTTTTTTTTTTCAACAAGTTCTCCCTGTGTTGCTCAGGCTGGTCTTGAACTCATGGGCTCAAATAATCTTGCCTTGGCCTCCTGAGTAGTTGGAATTACAAGTGTGCAACACTGAGCCCAGTTTACACTACCCAATTTTAAAACTTAGTATGAAACTATCATAGGAGTCAAGACAGTGTGGTGTTAGCAAAAAGATGAACCACAGATCAATAAAACAGAATAGAATGTTCAGAAATTGGCCCACACAAATATGATTAATTATATGCAAAGGTACAAAGGCAATTCAATGGAGAAAGGATAATCTTCTCAACAGATGATGTTGAGACAGCTAGTCATCTATCGGCAAACAAATAAACCTTGATCTAAATACAAGGATTAACCCCAAGTGGATCATAGATCAAAACGTAAAATGTAAAACTGTAAAACCATTAGAAGACAACATACATGGAAATCTTCATGACTTGGGGTTGGATGAAGTGCTTCATAAATGAAACCAAGAGCATGAGCCATGCAAGGAAAAATTAATAAACTGAACATCATCAAAATGAACAACTTTTGCAAAAACAAAAAAAGATACTGTCAAGAGAATGAGGAGACAAGCTACATACTGGGGGAAAAAATTTTTGCAACATGCATATCCAACAAAGGACTGGCATCCAGAATATGTAAAGAACACTTCACACTCAGCAGCGGGAAAACAAGTCATCCAATTTAAAAATGAGTAAAGGACACGTACAGACATTTCACCAAAGAGGAGTTAAGAATGAAAAGATATTTAACATCATTCACCATCCAGGAAATGCAAATTGGATCCATAATGAGATACCACTGCAAGCTTATTAAAACAGGTATAACAAAAACTACTGGCATAACCCAGTGCTGATGAGAATGTACAGGAACTGGGACTCTCATGCACTGCTGGTGGGAATGGAAAATGCTGCAGACACGTTGAAAAGTGATTCGTCAGTTTCTGGTCAAGTTAAACATACACTTGCCATATGACCCAGCAATCCCACACCTACATATTTATCCCAGAGCAATGAAAACATCTCTTCGCATGAAACCTGCATGTGAATGTTCACAGGAACTTTATTTATAGCAGCCAAAAGCTGGAAGCAACCCAAAAGTCTTTAATGGGCTAATGGTTAAACAAGGTGTGGTATATCCAGACAGTGGACTACTACTAAACAGTAAAAATGAACAATATTGACACATTTCCACAACTTGGATGAGTCTCAGAAGCTTTTCTACGAAATGAGGGAAGCCAGTAAAAAACTTACATGCTGTATCATTTCATTTACTTGACAGTCTTGAAAAGACAAAACTGTAGAGATAGAAAACATATTAGTGGTGGCCAGGGCTGTGGGTGGGGTGAGGACAGAATTAGAGGGAACAGCCTGAGGGTGTTTTCAGGGATGATGGTATGGTTCTGCAACCTGACAGTGACGGTAGTTACACAAATCTACATGTCGAATTCATGGAACTGGCCACCAGAAGAAAAAAAATTACTGTATGATAATTTTAAAAGCCCAACAGTGTGGATAAGGGCTGTAAGAGGGAGATGCTAGGCTCTTGGAGAATAGACTTTTATCTCAGAAAGGTTATTCTTGTATTGTGGCAAAGTTAGCACAGTGCCTAGAACTTAACAAATGCTCAATAAATCATCAGTAGCAAAAAAAAAGATAAATGTGCATGAACTCAGTGAATCTAGGAATTGATGTCACCAAGAAGCCAAGCACTAGATTCTTCCGGAAAGTAGATCCCTGCATTCAGGGCAGGGTGCCAGAAGATGCCCACAGCCAACCGGGAGGCAGAAATGTCCCCAGAGGGGCAGACGGCAGGTGGTCTGCAGGCCTGGAATGGACTCCTGAGTCTCCTCCAGGGTGAGACCTTGCCCAGAGCTGCCCAGGGCGGGGTCTCTGTGGGTAAAGGAGGGAGCGGCTGGCTCCGACCTGAGCACCTTCCTGTTCTCACAGGTGGCCCGTGGCCATGACCTACTTTTCTTACCTGTTGGTGCAGGTGAGTTCCCCTGCCCACAGTTATTTTTATCCCAGCAGGATTCCCAGCTATTTTTACCAGGCTAGCGTGTGGGAGAGCTGGATGGTGGGGCTGAGGTTCTTGTCCCTTGGGAGACCCGGATGGACATCCCCTTCATCAAGGACCCTCCCATTAAGGACCAGTTTGTCTTCCCGCAGCTGCCCCAGTCAGAGGCGACACCCTCAGGGTTCTCTCCTGCTGCAAAACCTGCAAGGGCTCACCACCGCCTACAGGATAAAGTGCAGACTCTAACCCGAACCTGCAAAGCTCTCCCTGACCTGGGACCCAGCGTCCTTTCGGCCTCAATTCTCTCCACACCTCATGCCCGAGGAGCCAGCCTGACCAGGCGTCTTGCCAGATGCTGACATGGCCTCTTGATTTCCTGCTCATGTGCTTGCTGTCGGGAATGTCCTTCCCTCTTCCCTCTCCACTGGGCAAAACTGAGCCTGTCCTCTGCATCCAGTGCTAATGCCACCTTCTCCAGGAAGCCCTCCTTGTTCCCCATCTGGCAGACAACCACTGCCCTGGGACCTCTCTGCTCCCTCTGCCTCAGAGGCCAGTCATCTGTGGATGTGGATCTCCCCCTGGTTCTTAGGGCCGGTGCTAGCCCTGCATAGGATGTGCATGCGTGCGTAAGGGCGGGAGTGCTGTGGCCTCTCCATCCTCCAGCTGCTTGCCCTCCCTGAGCCAGGGCGGGGCTCCGCCAGCCTCCTTTCCGCCTCTGTGATTCAGCAACCCTTTCTTTCCCAGGGCCTGCAGTGGGCTCAGCACTTTTCTGAGCGCTTTGGGGAGGGAGGGAGTCAGAGAGGCCGCACTTGGCACAGGAGCGCCTGGGCATGCAGACCCGAAGCCCCAGGGACTACGCACATGTTGGGGGTGCTGGGGACCCAGAAGTGCTCTCCCAACCCCCCTCCGACCACTCCCCATCTCTTCCCTCTTCCTGGAGAACGGCCCCCTCCCCATAGCTGTCTTCCATGCTCTCCTCACCCCACAGCCGGGCCTGGTTCCGGGGCTGCTGGCCCCGAGGGCCTCCGGGCGCCAAATCCGTCAGATGCAGTTTGAGCTCTCATCTTCTTGGCCTGTCAACCATCCCCGTGCTGACCCCCCACGGTCCCAGGAGGCTCTGCTCTCCCAGATCTCTTCCTGTCTTCCTCAGGGGCTGCCCACCTTCTGCTGGTCCCCAGGAGGTCGGAGGTCTAGAGGGTACGATGGGGGCTGCTTCTCTTCTCCCAGAACCCACTCAACCCCCAACACTGGCCTCCAAATCATTCCTCTACCCCAGGCTTCCTTTCCCGAGCTCTAGACCCTCCAAGTCGTCTTGGGCCCCGCACAGGTAACATGCTCTAAACTCAACCGTCACTCCTTCTTCAACCGGCCCTCCACCTCAGCTCCCTCCCGGCAGCAGCCTCCTTGGGTCTGCATGGGCCAGAGCCTTCTCCCTCTCCCGGCTGACTTTGCTTCTCAAACATGGCAGCCAGGCCTCCTTTTTCTCAATAGCTGCCAGCACTTCCTGCTCAACTCCTGCCTCCTGCCTTTCCCGCCCTGTTAGTACTCTGTCAGCAAACCCAGGGAGCTTGGGAAAGTACAGTGCTGGCGACACCCTCCTGGAAGCCTGCTGTTTGCAGAATAAAGTCATGAGTCTTAGGAAGGGGGCCAGGTGTGAGGAACGTCGGTGAGGCCAGGCTGCTGGGTGCACATCTGCAGGCAGTATGACCTGGGCCAGTGCCTCTCCCCACTCTGCACCTCTTTCCCCCTTTGTAAGGTCTATCTACCTCCTAGGGCAGTTCTGAGATAATACCAAGATGGGCCCGGAACCACGCCAGCCTGCTGATGTTTGGTATACACGATGTGGTGTTACCAGCAGCCTCTTCTCCCCAGACTCCTGAGGGCTTCCACTCTCACCCTCGTGCCCACGAGGTGATGTGACCAAGCCTCCACGCCTCTAGCCTCCGGCTCTGCTCTTCTTTCTGTAGGATGTGCCGCCCCTACCTGCTTTTTCTACCTCAGGCCCCGGTATGAATCCCACCTCTTCCATGCAGTCCTCCAAAGTGCCGCTGAGCTGCTGGTCCAGGTGCCTCCCCCAGGACTTACCTCAAAGGAATGAAGTCACCCACCCAGCCTGTGTCTGACTCATGTGGTTCTCACATCTGGTGCTCTATAGGGCCCAAGGCCCTGGAGGCCAGAGCAGAAGGTCTGTCAGAACACCCCATCAGTCTCAGAGACTCCCTGGAATAGGGAGTGACCCAGGAGGGGTCCTCCAGCTTGAGGCCTCGGTGTAGGCGGGCTGTCCACACATGACTCCTCCGAGGACTTGGGACACTACGTGTCCACCAAGGAGGGCTGGGTCCCCTTCTCGGGAAAGGGAGTGCTTTCTCCTTGGTGTGAGGAGAGGCTGCCAACACCAACAGGTCAGGCCCTTGGGGGAGCTCACCCAGGCACAAAGACTGGACCTGGCCCCTGCATGGGGCTGTCCCAGCCTTCCAAGACACCTTCAGGGTGGCAAGGAATAGGGGGGCAGATGTGGGCGGGACACATGAGTGTTGATGGACGAGGAGGCCCTCGCAGGGGCGTGTGGGAGGATGAGGGAGCTTTTCTGGGAGTCCAGGCTGGGAGTGTCCAGGAGGGGAATGGTGGATGAGAGGGACACATCTGGAGGCTCCTTGGCAATGACCTTGTCCTGCCTGATGGTCCCATACGGTCTTCAGAGCTGTACTGTCCAGTACCGTAGCCCCGAGCCCGGGGTGGCTATTTAAATTAAAATGAAGTAAAAGTAAAACTCAGTTCCTCAGCTGCATAGATCACGAGGTGAACGCCCAAAAGCCACATGGGGTGCGAGGCTGCCATGCTGGGCCGCACAGATACGGAACATTCCATCATCACACGCAGCTGGACGGAGCATGAGAGCGCTGCTCTACGGCCTGACTGTCCTGGTTCAAATTAGCACTCTGCTACCGCTAAGCCTGGGCAAGTGACTGGAGTGCTCTGTGCCCCAGTTTCCCCATCTCCTCATGGGGATCCTGACGGTTATTGAGAGGATTAAGTCAGCCGAAGACACGCAAAGTACTTAAAACCATGCCTGGGATGTGGCGCAGGCCTTGTGAGTCTGCTGGCAGAGAAAGGTGCAGCCTATGCCAAGGCCTGACAATAAGATACTACGGACTCTTTTGAAGGGCACACGAAACGTGCAGGAAATGTACAGGGAAAAGCCACCCTGCAAAGTCGTCTCTCAGACACCCATGTCACCTTGCGATTGGGAACTCGTGCTTGCCTTGTATGCTGGGACAGTATCATCCCCTCCTTCCACAGAAGAGGCAAAGAACCAGCCACCCAAGACCACCATGGTGCGAGAAGGGAACCCAGCTCTCTGGCCCCAGCCCTGGGCTCACCTCTACCACCCTGGGGCGGTGGGGGGTGGGGGGGTGGGAGGTGGGCATGACTGCCTATTTCCTTAAGCATGCCCCACAGAAGCCTCTCCTTTGATGAGGTATGCCACTGCTTTATCTCTCCCCCATTAGGAAGTCCTTTCCCGTGTCTGATCTCAGTTCCACCAGCTGCAGTGCAACCCCTATATCAAAGGCGGCCCCCAAGAAGACACGGCAGGAGCTGAGGGGGAAGGGGATAGGGAGAAGGGGGAAGGCTTTTGGATGATGTTTCCAAAAGTCTCTCTCGGGAGGTCAGCTCACCCTGATGTCTGACCTCAGCCTCACCCTCCATGGGTTAAGCCTATTTCTTCTTGCCTGCCCTTGGAAGATGCAAAACATTTACTCCGGAACTTCCACATCAACCCTACAAAGATAGGAGTCAAGTTCTAGCAGCCTTGACCTGCTGGGCTCAGGCGATCCTCCCTCTTCAGCCTTCCAAGTAGCTGGAACTACAGGCACGCACCACCATGACCGGCTAATTGTCCCTTGGCAGGGGGTCCCCATGGTTAAACAAGGTGGGCTCAGAGCTGGGCACGGTGGCTCGTGCCTATAATCCCAGCACTTTGGGAGGCTAAGGTGAGAGATTGCCTGAGCCCACGGGTTGGAGACCAGCCTGGCCAACTTGGTGAGACCTCATCTCTACAAGAAATCAAACAATTAACCGGGCATGGTGGTGTGTGCCTGTAGTTCCAGCTACTTGGAAGGTTGAAGAGGGAGGATCACCTGAGCCCAGCAGGTCAAGGCTGCAGTGGCCCTGAGTGTGCCATTGCACTCCAGCCTGGGCAACAGAGTGAGATTCCAACTCAAAAAAAACCCAAAAAACAAAAAAAACAGGGTGGGCTCAGTGCAATCCAACCCTGACCATCCAGGGAAGGCCAGGGCTCCAGCAAACCCTGTGAGAGTTATGCTGCCTGTTGTATAGAAGGGGAAACTGAGTCCCAGAGCAAAAAGGGAATTTTCCTCCAAGTACACAGCTAGTGAGACTGGAGCCTCTTGGTGTTTACTGCAACCCTTTCCCAGTCTATCCAGTCTCTAGGAAGGGATCGGGGGTTTGTGGCATCATCTGACCCTGAGCCACAGATGGAGAAAGATGGTTGACAAGCTGTCCGTTACAACTTCAAAGCAAGTAGCTTCATCCTTCTTGTCTCCTCAAGGTCCAACATAGAGTTTAAGAGAGAAGACAGGGCCGGGTGTGGTGGCTCAAGCCTGTAATCCCATCACTTTGGAGGGCTGAGGTGAGGGGCTTGCCTGAGCCCATGGGTTCCAGAACAACCTGGGCAACTTGGCGAGATCTCATCTCTACAATAAATCAAAAAATTAGCTGGGTATGGTAGCGCATGCCTGTAGTTCCAGCTACTTGGAAGGCTGAGGTAGAAGGATCGCCTGAACCCAGCAGGTTGACACTGGAGTGGCTATGAGCATGCCACTGACTCCAGCCTGGGCGACAGAATGAGACTCCAACTCAAGAGAGAGAGAGAGAGAGAGAGAGAGAGAGAGAGAGAGAGAGAGAGAGAGAGAGAGAGAGAGAGAGAGAGAGAGAGAGTCAGAAAGAACTTGCTGCCAGCAGGGAGTGAGGAGCACTGTGGAATTCACTTTGCTGAGGGTATTTTAACCAACGCACAGGCAAGCAAGGCTGCCTAGTCCAGTGGTGCAAGTTGTCTACTGCATCAGGGGCAAGAGGAAGAATGAAGTTTCTTTAATTCAAAGCAGCATTCTCTAAAGGCTTGGGAGGGGTTGCCGTGGACCAGCCACTCTCGTCCCATGCCTTAGCTTCCAGCCTCTAGCTTGCAAAGGGAAGCAGTGGCGCCCCATCCCCACTCTTGCCCCCAGCCCCATCTGCTCTCTGCCTCGCCCCCTGCCCACCCTGGGTGTCTCCAGTCTCCTGTGATTGAAATCGCCCTGCTGGTCTCACAGCTGACCTTCCTGCCTTTAATTCAATCAGGAATCACAAACCCTTTTAATTTAGGAAATAAAAGGCTGACTGCTGAGCCGGCTGCATCTGATTGACGGGGCTGCCAGCATGGTCAGGCTGGCCTGGGGAGGGGGCACAGACCCATGACCCCAGCCAGCCTCTCTGGGGTAAGAATGCCCCCCTAGACCTGGGGAACAAAGGAGAACCACCCCCCTGCTGGCCCCCAACAGAGGAGGGGCCAAGGCCACGTGGTAGGGGGTGGCTGCTGGCTGGTCCAGAGAAGTTGTGGAATGTGGAGCTCTTACTGCAGCCTGGGGGACTTGGGGTAGACACAAGCGAGGACTTCCCAATGGTTTCATTCCTTTCTTCTTGTTATGCGACTCTGGATTCCCATCTTCTTTTCCAAAAAGGTAGAAGAGGAAGCAAGGCTGACTTTTCTGGACTTTGGTTTCTCATCTGTATATCCAGATACCCGTGGGACCCAGCCTTGAGGCTGCTGTGAAGATTAAATGAGTTAATGAAAGCTCACTGGCACATCATAAGCTCTCATTAAATTATGGCTAACAATATTCTTAATAACCTTGTCCTGCTAGAAGCACACGGAGGTCTCCGCCTCTACTTGGAATGGGTAGGTACTTGGGTGAGAGAGGTCAGGGCTTGGCCGTGTGGCTTGTTTCTCTCCTGGGAGACAGCCCAGCACAGGGCCCTCTCGGTGCCTAGGCCCCTTCCCTGGGGAGGCCGGATGGGGCAGTGGAGAGCTGCCTGCCCTGGGTGAGAAGTTCTTTCAGCACATTTTGGCTGTGTGACTTCAGGCCGAGTACTTCACTTCTCTGGGCCTCCGTATCCTCCTTCGAAAAGTAGACTCGTAGCACCTTGCTGGTAGGATTGTCTCGGCGCTGTGTAAAGTGCCCAGGCCGGAGCCTGCCGAGTAGAAGGTGCTCTGAATGTGGTTCCTCCCTCCTCTCTCTCCTCAGCCCCCAACCGAGTGATCAGCACATCCGGGTGGCCTTGGCCTACACCCTGAACCTGCACTGCCCTATGGGAGGCTTCGTTTCCCCATGATCTGAAGCTGAGCTTTAAGAAGCCACAGCCCTGTTCCTGTTCAGTCACACTGTGTGAACATCCTGTGACCGGAATCCCCCAGGGTCCTGCCTGTGACCAGGGTCTGCCCCAGGTGGAGCGAGGTGTTGAGGCCCACGGTGGCTGGTCTCATCTTCAAGAGTTACCCTGTGGAAGGAACTACCTTGGGGCAGATCCAGACGGCTGGCCGTCCACCCCCCCGCCCCAGCCCAGTACCTGGCACAGAAAAGATGCTCGGGAGGCCTCTCCCCAAACTCTGACCACCCTCCTGCCCAAGACTTACTACTTAGCACTGTGACGGCCCTCTTCGGTTTCTCACAAAGCAATTCCACAGAGCTGCTGGATGAAACACACTTGGAGCTGCAGGTAGCAGACGCCGCGGCGGCCCGCTGAGCCTCAGGTTTGCTCCATGCTTGACTCCAGGCTGAGTGACTGAGACACACCGTGTCCCGCCCACCGCCCAGGAGACAGGGTCCACGCCGCATCTTCCGGGAGACTGACACAGAGATTGAGTAACTTCTCCAAGCTGACCCAGCTACTAAACAGCAGTGCTGGGATCTGAATCCAAGCCCATTGTCAGCCCTTTGCGAACTCGGCCAGACAGTTCATAGAAGTTTCTCATGTCCATTGCTGCACTCCACGGCATAGCAACCTTGGGGTTGTGCCAGGCGTGTGACGGTCATTATTATTATCCCACCCTACAGAAGTGGAGGCTCCTAGGTCACACAGTAAGTAGAGATGGGACAAGGGCTTGGGCTCAGGCCCCGATCCTAAGCAGAGCCTTCCCTGGTAGATTTAAAAGCATTTCCTTCGTCCTTAACAGCAGCGTTCCGGCCATCGTTCGTTCATCCATCCATCTGGCAAACATCTGTCAGGCCCCTACTATGTTCTAGGCTGTGTGGGAGACTAGTGCTGGGCACGTCAAAACCTGGTCCCTTCCCAAAGCTTGCCGTCCTTCTGGGTGAGAAAAGCTTGAAGCAATCGCACACACAAAAAATGAGCAACACTGTGGTAAGTATTATTTCTGCAGTGCAGTGGCTGGGGGGTCAGGGAGAACATTGAGGTCTGATGGCAGATCAGCCCTGGGAGCGGGCATGGAGGCTGGGAAGGGCCTCGGGGGTGCAGGGGCTGCTCTTAACCTAAGCGAAAGACCTAGGGTTGGTTTTTATGGCAGGGTTGTGGAGAGGAGACTGGAGGGGGTTGGGGAGGTGCAGGAGCCCCAGTCAGGAAGGGACCTTAGGAGTCCAGCACCGGGCTGCAGGGGGACTAGAGGGGAGGAAGGAGAGGGGCAGACTAGCTCCGCCCACAGCCCCAACCAGAGCTTGTCTGGTCCTTTCCCGGGGGTTACTGCTGTGGCTCTCCAAACCGCCCCCCCCCGCATAGTTATTGTTCCCCCATCAGCTCTCTGGGGGGAAAGTCTCCATTGGAAGCATCTGCCCATTTCTGTGGTGTCAATACTCCCACCATCAGTAGCTGATTTCAGGCGACCCACCTGAAATGCTTGCAACTGTCCAAGCCGGAGCATGTTGGCGCCTACTTACTACCGTACTCAGAGGCAGCGGTTCCGATGAAGAATGATTTGTGGGTGGTCTCACCCCTCTACGGGATCCTGACAAATCAAGTTCACGAACTCATCCTAGAAAAAATGCTACCTACCTCCTTGCTGAATATCACTACAGTCACCTTCGAAGTACTCCCCTTGGGAGTACTCCCCTAGACACCAGCGCCTAGTCCATCTGTCGAAGCCATTTTGGAACTTTCTCTGGAACGGCCAGCAGAGCTGTTGCCACATGACCCTTGATGTCCTGAATGTCATCAAAATGTCTTCCTTTCACTATTTCCTTTATCTTTGGGTAAAGAAAAAAAGCCATTGGGGGCCAGATCAGGTGAGTTGGAAGGGTATTCCAATACAGTTATTTGCTGGCTAAAAACTCCCTCACAGACAGTGCTGTGTGAGCTGGTGCGTTGTCGTGATGCAAGAGCTCCTTCGGGACCACTTTTGCACACACCTTTCTCGTGCCAAGATTTTCAGTTAAGATTTTCCTGTTTCTCTATCAATGTTTATTTGGTCTGCTATGCTTCTCACAGTCGACAACTTTGACACACAATGCGATGAATTTTTGCCATGTTTTTGTCAGTTCTGCTTGTTACTGGTTGTCCTGACTTCTCTTCATCAGTGATGCTGTCTCACCCCTCAGAAAACGTTTAATCCTTTTGTACACTGCCGTTTTCTTCATGGTATCATCCTCATAAACTGGGACTGACATGTCCCTGATTTCACTTCCACTTTTGCCCAGTTTAACAAGAAATTCCAGGTTTGCGCATTGCTCTAATCCAAGCCCTGACATTCTTGCGATGGCATAAAAAATCATGCAACCACAACAATGAACACCGCTCTGCCAGACACCGCCACATGTTGACACGAACACAGCTGCAAGACACTGATATACCAGGGTTACGAAACCCTACCGTGTTGTGGGTACAGTGTTGCCAACATAAGCGCATGGTGGCAAATTCGTGAACTTAATTGTCAGGCTCCATATATAATTCCTGATTCCTGTGCATGTATGTGGGGGGGGGGTGGCTGAATGGGAGGGGATGAGGGGGCAGAGGGATTGGTAAGGAATCCACAGTAAAGACCACCCCCCACCCCTAGGCTTCCCCATGGCCCTAAGAGATCGGTCCTGTTATTATACCCGCTTCACAGATGAAGAAGCTGCAGCACAGAGAGATCAAATAACTTATCAGAGATCTCACCGCAATAAGGGACAGAACTGAGAACTCAAACCACATCAGCCGTGGGGGGAAACCTTTGTCCTCCCCATTCTCTTGCCTGGGTCCTGCCTGTGAGCCCGCCAAGAAGGAGGGAGACCGGGGAGAGTTGCAAGGAGATTATGAAGGGGGAATTGGCTAGCCTGCATGAAGGAGGAAGCTGTCAGCAGCTGGAGGCTGGGGGACGTCTTCTGAAATTCTCTAGCTGGAACCCTATGGTGGGGACAGGGTTGTGGAGTGGCCCCTATAAGTCAGTTTGGGGGGAAAGCGATTTTTCCCCCTCTAAACAACAGAAATGTATCTCTCACTGATCTGGACGCTGGAAAGTCCAAGATCAAGACACTGACACATTCGGTGTCTGGTAAGGAAAGAGCGATTTTTAAAAGACCATCATGAACTTGGGCTTGCGAATGTTCCCTGGAGAGGGCGCCGCAAGCTGGAGTGGGCAGAGGTCAGACACCCGGAAGCCCCCCCCCAGGGTCCCGCTGCGGAGGGTGGAGGGGCAGACCAGAGTCCACGCAGCCTCGGCTCTCTCCAGGCCTGTAAGGCGACCCCCGACGGCTCAGCGAGAACCTGGGAGCCGTCGGGTCAGCCCACGTAGCCCTGGCAACTCCAAACAGCGGGGATGGTGGGGCTCCTCCCCGCTGCCCCGCGGGGCCCACGCCACACCGGGGTCACTGACCTCGTGTTTGGCAACATCCTCCGGGGCCCGGCGGGGGTGGGACGAAGTCGGCGGGCGTCGGTGGACGTGGGGATGGGGCCAGGCCCGAGGCCGGGTGGGCATCTGAGGTTCCCGACGGGGTCTGCCTTCTCGGCTCTGCAGAGGCTGGCGGTTTCCCCGGCTCCTCGCAGCGCACCAGGTTGCAGCTCCCGCACCCCCACATCCACAACGTGCTTTTTCAGGCACCACCAGCCCCCCTCAGTGCCCCTCGCCCCCTCTCTCCTCCCTTTTTTTGCTCAAAATTGCCTTTGCACTTCGGGCATTTCCTTTTCAGCGTTCTTTCCGGCCCTGGGAGGTGCAAATCCTGCGTGTATTCTGAAGAGCTAGCATCCTCTCTCTCTGGCCCTCAGTTTCCCCACCCTGCACGGTGCAGACAAGTTCTCCCGAGACTCTGTGGCCCCATGAAGCACTCTGCCTATTGTGGATGTCTGGGGTCAGAGTCATCATCTTTCAAACCTTCCTGCTTGGTGCTAAGCACATAGTAGGCACTTTATGAATTGGTTTGGTGAGCCTGCCTTGCCTGGAAGTTGGGAATGAGCAGGGTTCCTGAGATAATGAACCCGTGTCCAGGGGTCACCCTAGGAATGGGGTGAGAGTGGCCTGCCCTACTTGTCCCTTCCCGGGATCCCCTGGACAGTCTGCTTTAATTATTATTATTCTCATTATCCCATTTTACAAAGGAGAGACAGACCTGGAGAGGTTACATTACTTCCCCAAAGCCACTCAGCTAGAGAGCGGCGGAGCTGAGATTTGAACTTGAGAGCCTGGCTCCAGGGCTCACGTCCTTAACCATGGGACAACATGCCTGTCCTTCTGGCTGAGTTCATGGTCTCCAAAGTGGGAAGGGCTCAGCAAGAAACTACTAGAAATTAAGTTAGTTACACTTGTTTTATCTCATCCTTTAGCATTTCTCCTTTTTTCATAAATGTATATTTTATATGTAGAGCAAGTATACAATTTTTAAAAGAACTTTATTGAGTATGACTTGTATACCATAAAATTCACCCATTTTAAGTGTACAGTTCAATGATTTACAGTGCAACCATACTGCAATCCAATTTTAGGACATTTCCATCACCCCAAAAGAAACCCCTCCTGCCAATTTCCAAGTCAATTCTGGTTCCCATCCTAGTGCCCAGGCCACCACGAGTCTACTTTCTGTCTCTATAGATTTGCCTCTTCTGGACGTGCTTCATGAATGGAATCATACAAAGTATTTTGTGCCAGGTTTCTTTTCATTTATATATATATATATATATATAATTTTTTAATTTTATAGATTTTTCTAATTTTATAGAGTAAGTTTAAGTTATTGATTTCAAGCAGTTTATTTAGAAAGTAAATAAGAAAGAGAGAAGGAGAGAGAGAGGAGATTCACCTCCCCAAGGTAGGGGAGGAGGTCAAAATTAAGAAAACATGGTGGTTATAGTTCCAAGAGCCACATGAAGACAGCAGAGTTTACCAAAACAATGGACTGTGCCAGCTTTCTTTAACTTGGCGTAATGTTTCTTAGATTTATCCATGTTGTAATATGTATCAGTATTTTTTTCCCCTTTATGACTGAATAGCATTCTGTTGGATAGATACACCACATTTTCTTGATCCATTCGCCAGCTGATGGTCACTTGAGTGGGTTCCACTTTTTTGCTGTTATGACTGATGCTACCAGGAACACCAACCCTAAGAGATTGGTACTATTATTATTCCCACTTTATAGATGAAGAAACTGAGGCTCAGAGAGGTCAAACAACTTGCACAAGATCTCACAACAATAAGGGACAGAACTGGGAACTCAAGTCGCATCAGCCCTGGAGCAAAGCCTTTGTCCTCCTGAATCTCTATGGGATCCTGCCTGTGAGCTGGCCAAGAGGGAGGGAAATGGGGGAGGGTTAGGAGGGGACAGTGATGGTCTTGTGTGGACATATGGTTTAACTTCTCTTGGGTATGTACCTAGGAGCGGAATTGCTGCATTATGTGGTGAATTTATGTTTAGCTTTTTAAGAAGCTGCAAAATATCTTCCAAAATGGAGCCCTCATTTTATATGTTCACCGGTAGTGTGCGGTCAGCAACACTTTTTATTGTATTTTAGATCATGGCCATGCTAGTTAGTGTGAAGTAGTATGTCATTGTGGTTTTAATTTGCATTCCTCTGACTAGTGATATTAAGCATCTAAGTTGTCTAATTTGTTGGCATAAAGTTTTTTTACAGTATTCCTAATCATTCTTTCTTTTCCATTTCTGGAAATTGGTAATGATGTTCCCTCCTTCAGTTTTGATTCCGGTAATTTGTGTCTTTTTCTTTTTGTCTTGATCAGTCTAGCTAAAGTTTTGTCAATTTTATTGACCTTTACATTTTAGTTTATTTTTTATTTTTATTTTTTTGAGTTGGAGTCTCACTCTGTCGCCCAGACTGGAGTGCAGTGGCCACTCCCAGCCACTGCAGCCTTGACCTGCTGGGCTCCGGTGATCCTTCCGCCTCAGCCTTCTGAGTAGCTGGAATTACAGGCACACGCTACCATGCCCGGCTGATTTTTTAATTTATTGTAGAGATGAGGTCTCGCCAAGTTGCCCAGGCAGGTCTCGAACCCGCAGGCTCAGGCAATCCACTCACCTCAGCCTCCCAAAGAGTGGGATTACAGACTGAGCCACTGAGCCCGGCTACATTTTAGTTTATGGATTCTTCTCTATTGTTTATATGTTGTATATTTTATTGTTTTCTGCCCTAATCTTTATCTTGCCCTTACTTTGGATTGCTTTAAGTTTAGTTTGTGCTACTTTTTCTAATTTTATAGAGTAAGTTTAAGTTATTGATTTGGCATATTTTTTCCTAATTATCTATATATATTTTTTGAGTTGAGGTCTCATTCGCCCAGGCTGTGGTACAATAGCACAGTCATGGCTCACTGCAGCCCCCACCTCCTGGGCTCAGGTGAACCTTCTGTCTCAGTCTCCTGAGTAGTTGGGACTACAGGCACATGCCTCCATGTCTAGATACGTTTTTAATTTTTTTGTAGAGACATGGGGTCTTGCTGGTCTCAAACTCCTGGGCTCAAGCAGTCCTTCCACCTCGGCCTCTCAAAGTGCTAGGATTATAAGTGTGAGCCAAAACACCTGGCCCTAATGTATGTTTTTAAGGCTATATGTTTACTATTAAGCAATGCTTTTGCTGAATTCCGTACATTTTGATAATGTTGTGTTTTTGTGTTCATTCAGTTCAAAACTTTTAAATTTGCTTTGTGGTTTATTTTTTGACCCATGAGTTATTTAGAAATGTTTTGCTTAACTTCCAAATATTTATGTATGCCCTGAATTTTCTTCTGTTGTTGATTTGTAATTTAATTTTTTTGTGACTGGAGAAATTCTTTATATGATGTTAATCCGTTTAAATTTATTGAAACTTACTTTGTGGCCTAGCATATGGTCTTTTGTGGTGAATTCTTTGTGCACTTGAAAAAGAATATATATTCCTGCTATTTTGGAAGGAGCATTCTGTAGATGGCAGATTAAGTTGGTTAATAGTGTTGTATATTCTTGCTGGCTTTCTGTCTAGTTTTTCTATACATTATTGAGAATGAGGTATTGAAATCTCCAACTATTATTGTCAAATTATCTTATTTCTCTTTTTGGTTCTGTCAATTTCTGTTTATGTATTATGAGGCTCTGTTGTTAGGTACGTATATGTTTTATTATGTCTTTCTGGTGAAATGACTCTTATTATAAAGTGTCACTCTTTGTCTCTACTGTCATTTTTTGTTTTTACCTTAAAGTCTATTTTGTCTAGTAGTATAGCCACTCCAGCTTTCTTATAGTACTGTCTGCATGGTGTATGTTTCTCCATTTACTTCGAACTTATTTGTATCTTTGGGTCTAAAAACAGCATGTAATTAGATTTTATGTTCTAATCCAATCTTATAATCTCTGACTTTTATTTGGAGTGTTTAAATCATTCATATTTAGTGTAATAATTGATATGGTTGGTGCCATCTTATGTCTTTTAAAGAATTTTAGAGAAGAAAAGAGAAAAATATATTTATAGAATCTTCTATATTAACCCATATATTTACCCTTTTTGATGCTCTTCATTTTTTCCTCTGGATTTGCATTATTTTCTGATGTCATTTCCCTGCTCCAATATAGCTCTCTTCCCTCCCATCTTCTGTGCTATTATCATCATATATATTATGTCTTTATATGTTATAAGCCCAACAATATACAAATGATTCTTGAACAATGTGGAAGTCGGGATGCTGACCACCTGCACAGTTGAAAATCCATGTATAACTTCTGACTTCCTCAAAACCTAACTACTCATAGCCTACTGTTGACCCAAGTCTTACTGATAACCTACATAGTCAATTAATACATATTTTCCATGTTATATGTATTATATGCTGTATTTTTACAATAATGTAAGCTAGAGAAAATATAATATAATTAAGAAAATTCATAAGGAAGAGAAAATATGTTTGCTATTCATTAAGTGGAAGTGGAACATTGAAAGGACAAAAGACCAAAATGGATTTGATATAGCCAGAGAGTAACTGATCTATCCCACAGACCTAATAGTCTTCATCCAGATTATCTTCACGTTGAATATACTGAGAAAAAGGAGGAAGAAGAAGAGTTGGTCTTGCTGTCTCAGGGGTGACAGAGATGGAAGAGGTGGAAGGGGAGGCAGGAAAGGGAGGAATTCTTGGTGTAATTTCATGAACATACATTGACTTTTTTGCTTTCTCATTTCTCTAAACATGCATCAATCCTTCTTCCACCATTTTCTTTGGGTTCATGTTTGTATCTTAGATGTTGTAAAAGAAGTCAAAAGCATTGTTGAGTAATTGGAACTCTTCTGCAAGATTGTCTAATGTCAATTTGTTTTCTGTCACTGCTTCTTTTACATTTTCTTCCTCATTGTCTGGCACTGGTTCGGAAGCACTCATCTCCACTGAGTCATCTTCTGTTAAGTCCTCTGATGTGGTGTCTATTAGCTCTTGAATTTCTCCAAGATCCATAACTTGAAATCCGTTACTCCACCCCCACACCTTTTTACCATTTCCACACAATCTCTTTTATGACTTCCTTGGCTGGCTCTGTTATAAATCCCGTGAAGTAATATACAACATCTGGACACAGTCTTCTCCAGCAGGAATTTATTGTGTCAGGCTTGATGGCTTCCACGATTTTTTCTGTAACAGTGATGGCATCTTCAGTAGTGTAATTCTTCCAGAGTTTAATGATGTTCACTCTATCAGGGTTCCCTTCCATAGCATTAATAATCCTTTCCATAGAATACCATGTATAATGAGCTTTAAAGGTCTTTATGACCCCCAATCTAGAGACTAAATTAGAGATTTTGTGTTGGGGGCCAAATAGACCTCTTTGATGCCTTTGGTGTTAAACTCATGCGGTTCTGGGTAGCCAGAGGTATAGTTCAATATTGTAAGAACTTCAAACGTCAGTCCCTTACTTCCTGACTTCAGGGACAAAGCATTGATGGAACCAATCCAGAAAAAGTGTTCCCGTTGTCCAGGTCTTCTTCTTGTACAACCAAGAGACTAGCAGCTGGTATTTATCTTTTCCCTTCAGGGCTTAGGGGCTAGCATATTTATGATTAAGGGCAGTCCTGATCATAAATCTGACTGCATTTGCACAAAATAGTAGCATTAGTCTATGCTTTCCTGCCTTAAGTCCTGGTACTTGCTTCTCTTCCTTACTTATGTCTTGCATCTCCTCTACCCCTAAGATAGGGCACTGTTGTCTGCATTAAAAACTTGTCGAGACAGATATTCTTTCTTTTCAATGATTTTCTTAATGGTGTCTGGGAACTTGTTTGCTGCCTCTTGGTAGAAGCCACCTTGCCTGTTACCTTGACATTTTTAAGCCAAACCTCTTTCTAAAATTATCAAACCATCCTTTGCTGGCATTCAGTTCTTGCTTTAGATCCTTCACCTCCCTTTGCTTTAAGTTGTCATTTAATGACTTTGCTTTTTCTTAAGTCATATTAGAGCTATAGCTATGTCTTTGTTGCAGCAATCCTTCACTCACACAAAAGCTGCATTTTCAATATGAGGTAAGAAATTTTTTTGCAAAAAGTGCAAGGTTGTCATGCCTGCTGGTGTAGCTGCAGAACCAGTTTCACACATTTTCTTTTCTTTTCCTGTTTTCTTTTTTTTAATACAATGATTCTTATGCTGAATTCATTTATCTTGAAATGGTGGCAACTGCAGCTGCAGACCTTAATCTATGGTGCATGCCAAACAATTCAAATTTTTCTTGTAATGTCGTGACTTTTTCTGGCTTCTTGGGAGCATTTCTAATATCACTAGTATCACTTTGTATGGATCTCATAGTGTTATTCAAGGTTTACAATATTGTGCAAAATACAAAGAAAAGAAAAGAAAAGAAAAGTGACAACCGTAAGCAATCTTTTTCTTTCTCTTCCTTCCTTCTTTCCCTCTCTCTCTCTGTCTCCCTGTCTCTCTGTCTCTCTGTCTCTGTCTCTCTCTCTCTCTCTCTCTCTGACAGGGTCTCCCTCTGCTTCCCAGACTGGAGTGCAGTGGTGCAATTATAGCTTACGGCAGCCTTGAACTCCCGGCCTCAAGTAATCCTACCTCATCCTCTCAAAGTACTGGGATTACAGATACAAGCCACCATGCCTGGCCAAGATCACTTTTTGCTGTGATAAAAAATTACTGTGATACTGGAGAGACAAACTGCTTATGCTGACATGATGAGTGGCACATGGCATTTTAAGCATATTCATAACAATAGCAACAAGAGGTGGTGACTAAGAAATTATTACAATCGTACAATATGTACTATAGTTAATTTTTTGCAGTTATGATTTAATACTGCATTTTTTATGTTTGTTTCTCTCAACTGCGAGTGGCGCCATGTACTGTGAATGACACCATGTATGGTCTGTGTTTGTGTGCATATGTTCTGATACATTTTAACTCTTTATATTAGATTTGTGTATATTTTATGGTAGTAAATGATGAGTAGTATCTGCCCATATCTTATGCATTCATAACCTGCCTACCTTTTTCTTAATTTTTTTGATATTTCTAGGCCACATGGTTCATTTGCAAGTTTTTTCAAAGTGTTGTAGATCTCTATGAAATTTTCCAATATATTTGTTGAAAAAAATCCTCGTAAAAAGTGGACCCATGCATTTCTAACCCATATCATTCAAGGGTCAACTGTAGTTTTATAATTACTATTTTATGTTATTTAAAAAAATAAGTTTAGAGAAAAATATGTTTATAGTGTTTTTTATATTTATCTGTGTAATTTCTTTTTGTGGTGTTCTTTATTTTTTTAAGTGGATTTGTGTTACTGTCTGGTGTCATTTCCTTCCAGCCTGAAAGACTTTTAGTATTTTTCTAAGGTATGCATGCTAACAAAAATGTTCACTCTTTATTTGGGAATATCTTTATTTCAGCTTTGTTTTTAAAGGATACTTGTATTAGATACTACTTGAATGACAAGTGTTTTTGTTTTTATCTTTCAGCACTTTGAATATGCCATCCCACTTTTTTCTGCCTCCATTGTTTTTGATGTGAAATCAGCTGTTAGTTATATTATAGTTCTCTTATAATGTGTCATTTTTCTCTTGATACTTTCAAGATTTTCTCTGTCTCTGTCTTTCAACATGTGATGTCTATGGATCTTTTTATTTGTCTTACTTGAACTTTGTTTGGCTGTGTAAATTATTGCTTTTTAATCAAATTTAGAAACTTTTTGGCCATTATTTTTTTCAAAAGTTTTTTTTGCCTCTTTGTCTCTTTGCTATTCTTCTGGGACTCGTGTTAAGTGTATATTGGTATGTTTGATAACATTACAGGCCTCTGAGGTTCTGTTCATTTCTCTTTGTTCTTTTTTCTTTCTGTTTTTTTCCAGACTTGATGATCTCAATTGATTTATCTGTAGGGTTGCTGATTCTTTATTCTTCCATTTCAAAGCTGCTGTTAAATCTCTCTAATGAATTTTTCATTGCAATTATTGTACTTTTCACCCCCAGAGTTTCCAGTTCTTTTTTTCAAATGCTGTATATAATTTCTACCTCTTTATTGATATTCTCTATTTGATGAATCATTTGATGAGTATTTCCTTAGTTCTTTGTACATGGTTTCTGTTAGGTATTTTTAACACATTTATAATAGCTGCTTTTTTTTTGAGTTTTAAGTCTCTGTTTGCCAAATGTAGCATATGGGAACTTCAGAGACAGTTTCTATTGGCTATTTTTCCCCTTTGAATGGATCACATTTCCTTGTTTATTTGCATATCTCTGTTTCTTGTTGAAAACTGAACATTTTAGATAATACATTGTAGCAATTCTGAATTCTGATTCAACACCACCACCACCAAGCTTGTTATTGCTGAATCTTTTTGTTGGTTGGTTGGTTGGGACTAAATCTATGGAATCTGTCTTTCTCACAGTGAGGCTACTGATAATTGTGCTCAGATTGTTTGTTTGTTTGTTTATTTTTTAAGTGAGAAAGCTGGATTTAAGAGAGAGGACAGAGAAGCTCCCACAGTGGGAAGGGACCCAAAGGGGTTACCCTGTTTATTTATTTTGAAGTCTTGTTTTTATTTTTTCAGCCTGGCTCCCTAGGAATTGCCCCTGGGTCAGCATAGCTTAGTGGTCAGCCAATGATTGATCAGAGATTGTGCTTAAATACCTTAATCCAGAATGGCTTTCTACTCTCTGCCAATGGATCTGTGTATGGGTTGGGGAGCACATTCGAACTTCATGAGGCTTACAAGTCTATCTCGACTTTTACGCTCTGTCTGCTCTACCAGGGATGAGTACATAGCCGAGGTCCTTTCCAGTATCCCCGAATGTGCATGCAGCCTTCCACAGCCCCAGGAATAAGTGAGAGCATGTCAAGGCTCACTATGCCTTTCTTGCTCCTGGATATTCCTGTTAAATGTCTTGCTATTCTGATGATTTCTACTTGGCCCAACTAGTATTACACCTCAGCCTAGCTGTAATGTTGGCCTCGACATACATAATTCTTTAAGTAAGGAAATATACCTATACTGAGATGCATGCTCATGTCATGCCAGCATAAAGAGTCCATGATGCAACAAATTTGGTTTAGATTTTGGTGTCTCTGTCTAGCCTGCTCTGGGCTAGAAGGTACGTCTGGGCCTGGCACTCCTTGGGTAGGGTCTAAGGAGGCACTTGAGAAGGGCTGTTGCAGCAATAGGATTCTCCAAAGGCATGTCAGGGACAGATGGTGGCTATTCAGGGTGGTTAAACTGGATTCCCTGGGACACCCAGCCCTGCCTGTCCGGGCTGGGCCTCTGCCCCCAGGGATGCAGGCCTGGCAGTTCCATCAGCAGGCTTGGGGTGGAATGCCAGTTACCCTCTACACTGGCTTCCACTCACCGGAAGCCTGCCAGGCTCTCAGGAGGAAGGTCTAGCAGAGCCAAGAGAATGATCAATTTCCTCAGGGCAGGGCTGCCAGGAGCGGGTGGGGAGGGTCACCCAGTAAGCAGCTGGCTCCCGACCCAGAAGCCCGGACTGGAGAGGGTTGGGACTTGGGGCCACCTCAGTCCCTTGCATTCTTGCTTAGAAGACAGGGAGTCAGAGAGCAGCCCCCTCCCCCTGGTATCGCCCCCGTCCTTGGAGTGGGCACGTAGCGAGGCCTGTGCCCGTGAGCTGAAGGTCAATGTGCTCCGCTGGCACCATGGGCTGGGGAGGGTGGAGGGCAGAGGGGAGAGCTGGGCTGACAGTCACGTAGGCTGATGTCACTGGTCACTCCGCCTCCTTGAAGTATCGCTTTCCTCGTGGCCAAGCCTGCAGCTGAGTTCAGGGGGGCAGTCACGTCCCATCCTTGGCACGGCTCTTTGGGCCACTCACTGCACTGCCTCTGGGGCTGCCGAGGTCAGGGTGGCACTCACCGGCACTGCCCAGCGTCAGTTCTGCTCTGACAGTGAGGAGAAGGAGCCTGGGGAGGAGGGAGAGTGGCAGGGGCAGGTGTCTGGGGCCGGGAGTGGCCAGGCTGCTGGGAAGGTGTCCCAGGATGCCTGGGGGCTGGCCCAGCCTGGGGGCCTAAGCTGGAGTTGTATCACAGGTGAGCAGGGACACAACTCAGGCCCCTAGTCCGAAGGAGAAGACAGAGCCCTTGCCCTCAGGGAGTTTCCAGTCTGATGGGGAGGCAGCCTATGCTTCCAGAGAGCTCCCTGTCCCATGGGGAGACCCAGCCCCTGTCCACAGACACAGTGGCTGTGTCTGGGCTGAGTGTGGTGGCAGCAGTGGGTGAAGCTCCCTCCTGTCCTCTCCCCATGTAAGACTCCCAGGCCACCCAGGATAGGTCCTTCGGAGGGGCCTCTCCCTTGACACTTGGAGGAGCCGGCAGGTGTCCTGCATGTGACTGCCCGCGTTCGTTGTGGAGGGGCTGCCAGAGCCCAAGTGCAGACAGACAGCGGCGTCCCTGTGTCTGAGCTCGACCTCAGGGCTGGGTCCAGCAGAGGGAGCTGCCAGCCAGCGGGAGCTGAGTCAAAGCCATCCCTGACCCCTGAGATGGCCTTGAAGAGCTCCCACCGCCTGCCCAGGATAGGGGATCACCCCATGGCTAGAGCTGGAGTGCCTAACAACATACGTGGGGGCCCAGGCTGCCTTAGCCCACCCAGCACCCAATGCTGTCTCCACAGAGGCCATGCCGCAGAACCACAGGTGCTACATTCTTCCAGCTGGGACTGTGGAGTCCTTCCCACTGTCCCAGGATGGGTAGGGATCAGAGACCTGGGCATGAATTCTGCTTCCTTGCTTATAGCTCTGTGACTCTAAGCAAGTTAAGTAACTTCTCTGGGTCTTGGTTTCTTCATCAGTAAAATGGTCTGCTGTGAAGGAAAGTGAATCGACAAGGATCCCGACTTTGTGGAGCTGGCATTCTAGTGGTGGGTGATGAACATGAAGCAAAATGTTAGAGGGTGGTAAGTGCTCCGGAGAAAAATAAAAAATGAGCCGGGCTCGGAGGCTCAGCCTCTAATCCCGTGCTTTGAGAGGCCGAGGTAAGTGGATTGCCTGAGCCCGCGGGTTCGAACCCCGCCTGGGCAACTTGGCGAGACCTCATCTCTACAATAAATTAAAAAATCAGCCGGGCGTGGTAGCGTGTGCCTGTAATTCCAGCTACTCGGAAGGCTGAGGCGGAAGGATAGCCGGAGCCCAGCAGGTCAAGGCTGCGGTGGCCGGGAGCGGCCACTGCACTCTGGTCTGGTCAACGGAGTGAGACTCCAACTCAAAAAAAGAAAAAGAAAAAAGGGACCGGGGCACAGGAGTGAGAATGATACAGTTTTAAACAGTAAGGTCAAGGACGGCAGCAATGAGATAGAACATCTGGGTAAAGACGTGAAAGGGAGAGTCACGTGCGCAACTGGAGGAGAAGGTACCATGCAGCGGGAAGGGCATGTGCAAAGGCCCTGGGGTGGGAGCAGAGCTGTTTACAGCAAGGAGACCAGCGTGGAATGGACGAGAGGGAGAGTAATGAGAGGGAGATCAGAGAGGTGGGAAAGACTACCAGAGGGGCTGGCAGGCCACTATCAGGACTTTGGTTACAAAGCCAACATGGATAGAGAGAAGGAACAGGAAACTTCCATTTCCCTGATGGGTAATGGGCAGTATGGAAATGCCACCTGCTTTAATAGAGACGAGCCCAGGACTGATGCTGGAAATGCCCTCCTGACTGAGAGGGGCAGCTTGGCCCATGAAGATCTGCCCCTTGGGGGTCTGTCACCAGATTCTGGTGCCATCTCACAGTGGTCTTAGGGGGAGAGGTGGGGACTGCTCCAGTGTCAAGAACAGCTGGAAGGCAGGTTTTTGAATGTTGGCCCCGCGTCCTCGGTGCCTTGACTTAAAGGCACTGAAGGCTGGACGGAGGGAATGAATGAACGATGACACAAGCCCTGTTTTTGGATACCCGTTAGCACCAGAGACCAGGCTGGCATGTTTAAAAAGCCTGGGGCGATACACTCAGAGAGACCAGGCCCCTGAGGCAGTGTGGCCAGCAGGGCACTGCCTAAGCCCACTCCTTTTCCACCTGGGGGCCACCATGGGGTGCCTCTGCTGGCTCCTGGGTGGCAGCTCTGTGTCCAAAGCCACAGGAGCCCCTCCCCCAACACACCCCAGCACCTCGAGGCTGCCGCGGAGAGTCAGGGACCCCACCTGAAACCCAGAACCTTGTCCGAGGCCTTTCTCTTTCCTCCCCGAGCAGCATCAGCATGGCCACCGCCTTGAGGGGAGCCCCCCACACCCCTGCCCCACACAGCATGGCTGTCTCGTGGCCCTCCCCCCGACGCCCTCACCCATGTCAGCGTCGGGCGAGAGCTGCCCCCGACTGCGGCAGGGAGGGGCCCAGGGTGGAGCCATGTTATTAGTGACAAACCACAGGCAGCAACTCACGTTTGTCAAGTGCTGCCCACGTGTCAGCCTCTGTCCCAGCCACGCCATCTGCATTTTCTCATTTAGCCCCAAGAGGCCCCCATGAGCCGGTGGAGGGAGCTGGGGAGCCCAGAGATCCAGGGGCTTGTTTCTGGGAGGCACGTCCAGGTGTCCTTCCCCGGGTGGGGGTGGACAGCCTGGCAGAGCCCTGGCCTAGACCTGACCCTTCCGTCTGCTGCTTGGCTGTCCTGGAGGAGCCCAGCAGAGGGGTTCAGCCCAGGGCACCGCCACCTCCTGTGAGTCCCAAGCTGTGTATGTCAAACTCGAGCCCTGCCCTTCAGCGGAATGACTGAGGTCCTGGGGTGGAGGGGGCCGGGAGGTGGGAGACTGAGCAGCCCACTCCTGTCCCTGGCTGCATTGCGAGGACAGCGAGTCAGCTGCCAGGGCACGGGCCGCCCCCAGGGTGTGCTGCTGCTCCTCTGGACGGGCTGCCTGCCGTCTCACCCTTCACCTCTGGGCAGGCTGGGCCACGGGAAGGGGGTGCAGTAAGCAGGGACAGGCCCGGCCTCCCCACCCGGGCCGAGAACGCGTCTCCTGCCAGCAGAGAATAGATCCAGGGTCCCACGTGCACAGAGGAAGACTTGGAGACTTCCAGAGCCCGCGCCTTCTGTTCTGGGAGGACGAGTGAACCCTGCTCACTTTAGGCCTCAGTTTCCCTCTCCAGGCTGCAGAGCTGCCTCCCTACCTGTCCAGCTCACGGGAGATGGGAGAACAAGTTGTCGGAAAGTCTCTGGGTACTCTGCAGACTGGGGCTCCGGTCCTGCCAACTCTTCTCCCCTCACCCCTGCAACCTGCCCACGGCAACCCCTGCCTTCGAGGGCCTGCCTGGTGCCCCAGCTAGCCAGCACCCACTCCCCCCTGAGCGTAGTCTCACAGGGCCCCCTAGCCTTCCCTGAGTGAGGAGTAGGGAGTAAGCCTGGGGCGGGAGCCTGCAGACCGTGGAAAGAACCCAGGCTGGGAGTCACACAGGCCTGGGTTCGCGTCCTGCCTCTCCCTAACTGCTCCTACCCCATATCCCTCCCTGTCAGACATTTGAGAAGCATGGCTTCTCCCTTCAGGGGCACGGGCTCAGGCTACCCCACTGAGCAAAGACTCTACTCATCTCAGATCCCAGAGCTGGCAGAACGGAAGCCAGAGGCCTGACGGAGGTCATGAAGCCAGCAGAGATAGAGCTTGCAGAAGGGGCCATCCCCACGGCCTGGCACATGGAGCCATCTGAGCCCCAGCACGTCGTGACAGCCCATCCCGGCCAGGTTTTTATGTGTCCCTCATGGGGCAAAGCTGTGTTGGAGTCCTCTTTGTGTTCCTAGCACGGGGTCTGGCCCAGAATGTGCCTGTAATGATTGTTGAATACAAGAGGCCGAGTTGAATGAGGTCTTTGCCCACCTGAGGCACAACTGGAAATGGCTTGCTGTGGTCATTCAGTGGTGAGCGCAAGCAGGGGGCTCGGGAGGAGAGGCATCCAGGACTCCAGGAAGGCAGTTCTGCGTGCAAGGCAGTTCTGGTAGCCTTATGCTTTGAAGGCATCGAGAGCCCTGAGGTTGCCAGGCTGGGAGCCCTTCCCCTCCCATCATGGACAGGTGGGTGGAGGGAGGAGGGGCACTGCAAGGGGCACAGGGGTGCTGAAACAAACTCCATTTGGAAAGTCCGTGCTCAAAATCTGCAAGATGGACTTTTAGCCAAACACCAGCACATGGCTCACCCTGCAGAGAGTAAGGATGACCCCAGGAAGAGCTGAGACCCCAGGAATGAAGACCTTGGATAGTATTCTTTCCTTCAGTGCTGCTGAAGCAAAAAATAGGCCCAACTCCCCCCAAAGGGGGACAAACCAAAAGCAGAGAAAGGTGGGTCCGATGGGTCAGTCCCAGAAAGGACAAGAGGAGACCTTAAGATCCAATGGGCTCTTCCTTCATGGGGCTTAAGTCTTGGGCCGAGGGAGTTTCACTTCCAGTGAGGAAAGACCTCCAGCTCACGAGCACGGAATCTCAACCGTGGGTGGAGGACAGAAACCGGAGTCGGGCGACCATGTTCTAATGTTGGCAACAGGGAAGCATCTGTTTAGGAAATGACAGACTTTAGAGCTTGAAGTCAATCCCATAAATACTTAGGAATTGATTATTTGGATGTGAATTCGTAGATAAAAAAGACAGATGTGCCAGGTGTGGTGGCTCATGCCTGTAATCCCACACTTTGGGAGGCAGAAGGATTGCTTCAGCCCAAGAATTCGAGACCTCATCTGTACAAAAAAAAATTTAAATTAGCTGGACATGGTGGCGCACACCTGTAGTCCCAGCTGCTTAGAAGGCTGAAGTGAAAGGATTGCCTGAGCCAAGCAGCTTAAGGCTGCAGTGAGCTGTGACTCCAGCCTGGGTGACAGAGTGAGACCCCAACTAAAAAAAAGAAGAAGATAGATAGACAGACAGACAGAAGCAGTAGAACCCTACTGCATGCAGATAACTTCCTGTATCCTCTAAACTTGGAGAGGTGGATTTTGTTACTACCAATTGGCAATGGGGAAACAGGCTTTTGGAGGTTAAGTAATTTGTCCCAAAACCACATAGCTAAAAGTGGGCAGCTGGACTCCCAGCTCTGCTGACCACAAAGACCAGGGGCTTTCTTTCCAGACCCTCTAACTGGCTCCACTAGGAGCAGGCAGTGCCTTGTTGACCTGTCTCAGTTCTTCCTGGCTGGATGCTATAGAGATGAGGATGCTCGCTTTTGACACAGGGTGGTGGGGGGTGGTGACAAAGGCCTGTTAGGGTATTCTAGTGAGCCTAACATCCTTGATAAGAGCAGGAGCTCACCCACAGTGACAACTGATGAGTGGACACCTGAGATTCTCTAGGGCTTGCCCCAGGGTCCTTGTCCTTGGTCCTATCCCCCTCGACATTTTTATCAATGGCTTCAGTAGAGGTTTGAGAGGCTCCCCTTCCCCTGTTTGCAAAACCAACAAGAAACAAATCCAGTTCTAGGCTTTAAAAAAAAATCAAGTCAAAAGGTAGGTGGGGCTGGGTGGCCCACGCCTGTAATCCCAGGACTTTGGGAGACCGAGACAGGGGGATTACTTGAGCTCAGGAGTTCAAGACCAGTTTGGGAAAAATAGTGAGACCTCATCTCTACAAAATATTTAAAAATTAGCCAGTTGTGGTGGTGCACATCTGTAGTCCTGGCTACTTGGGAGGTTGAGGCAAGAGGATGGCTTGAGCCCAGGAGTCTGAGGACACAGTGAGCCATGATCGTGCCACTGTACTCTAGCCTGGGTGGCAGAGTAAGACCCCGACTCAAAAACAAATGAAGGCAGATGGGTATTGGGATGGGTAGATAGGCAGATGGGAAATACTGGCTTATGTGCAAAAGAAGTCCTTTGCCTTGAATGCTGCAAACAACCGTAAACAACCTAAATGTCCACCAGGAGGGGATCGGTTTAGTACTTTGGGTAGATTCACACAATGGAAGGCTGTGGGGCTGATACAAAGAGTGAGGCAAGGAGTTATCTACTGATAGGGATGTTCTCCCAGATACTGGCTGAGTGAAGGCATTAGGAATACCACAGTAGCTAGTGTAGACCATGCTTCTGCTTATATGATCAGGAATATGTATACATATTTGTATATGTATAGATCATCTCCAGACAGATACACAAAAACCAAGGGGCTGGCTGGGGTCTTGCTTTATACTGCTCATATATCTTTTGTGTATTTATTTTGTGCCATATACATTTGTGTGTGTGTGTGTACATGGTTGGAGCAATCCTCATAGCAATTCTAGTGAAAAATACCTGGAAATTTGGCCAACCATAAACGCACTGAGAATTTTTTTTTTTTTTGAGTTGGAGTCTCACTCTGTCGCCCAGACTGGAGTGCAGCGGCCGCTCCCCGCTACTGCAGCCTCGACTTGCTGAGTTCCGGCGATCCTTCCGCCTCAGCCTTCCAAGTAGCTGGAACTACAGGCGCTCGCTACCACGCCCAGCTGATTTTTGATTTATTGTAGAGATGAGGTCTCGCCATGTTGCCCAGGCGGGTCTCGAATCTGTGGGCTCAGGCAATTCACTCGCCTCAGCCTCCCAAAGGCATGGAATTACAGGCTGAGCCACTGAGCCCGGCTGAGTTTTGTTTTTTTTTTTAAGAATTGAACTGTAATGAGAGGTCACACTAACAGGAGCATAGGGCCCTGGATGAAGGAGGTGTATGACCTTCCCTGCTATACTCTGAGTTGGTCAGCTGTACCCAGAGTGTGAGGTCTCTCTGAGGAGCCATGCTTGAGGAGAAACACTAGCTAGATCAGACCTAGGGGACCAGCTTGGCTGGGGTGGAGGTGAGGTGGAGAGGAATGGAGGGTCATTGAGCTTGAACAAGATGCCTGTGCCAGGTGGGACGGGAGAAGAATATGCCAGCCTTTTTTGGTTTATTGATGGACTGTCATGCGGAAGCAGGAGGGACCTGATTGCTTTATTTGTTTCTAAGAACAGAACTTGGAACAATGGTTTGAAAGGTACGGGGAGATAACTTTTGGCCTCAGGAAGTCGGAACTAATAATTAAGATGGCCCATTAGTATAGGAATGAGTTCCCCATCACTGGATGTGTTCAAGTAGTCACTGATGAGCATCTGTCTAGGATGTTGAAGACAGCATTAACAGAATCCCTGGGATCCATTTTCTGGGGCTCACTCCAGGCCTGTGGAAGCTGAATCTCTGTGGCTGAAGTCTAGAAATCTGCTTTATTTGTTTTTACCTCACATGTAGATAACTGAATGAATTCTACTCCTGGTTCCCCGCATACTATCATCATCAGCCTGCTCCAAGGCTCCTCAAAATGTTACTCTTCTTTAACTTTTAACTTTTTTATTTTAAAGATGTGGGGTACAATTCAGGGTAGGTATACAAATGTTCATTATGTGGGTACCCGTGTTGATGAGGTGTGCCCTCTCATCCCCTGGCAATTTCCTGCAACTGCCAATCCCCCCTCTCCCCGCCACTGGCAGTTTCCCACTACTGCCAGTTCCTTTCTTATAGTATTATGATAATTATTCAAGGTCTGCTTATGAGTGAGAACATGTGGTACCCTGTTCTTTGTTTCTGAGATAGATCACTGAGTATGATCGACTCTAAATCCATCCAAGTTGCTTCAAAGTCCATATGTTTGTCTTCCTTTATGGCTGTATAATATTCCATTGTGTATATGTACCACTTTATTTTTTTTGTCCAGTCCAACTTTAGTGGGCGGCATGGTTAGTTCCATGTTTTTGCTATTGTGAATAGTGCTGCAATAATTGTGTGCACAGGTATCTTTTTGGTAGAACGATTTGAGTTCCTCTGGGTATATTCCCAATAGGGGGATTGATGGGTCATATGAAGGCCAATTTCTATTCTTTCAGAAATCGCCACACTGTTTTCCAAATAGGTTGCGCTAATTTGCATTCCTACCAGCAGTGTAGATGTGTACCTTCTCTGCATCTTCGCTAATATCTGTTGTTATTTGTTTTATTAATGATGGCCATTCTTACTGGGGTTAGGTGGAACTCCAATGTGGTTCTGATTTGCATTTCTCTGATGATGAGTGAGGCCGAGCACTTTTTCGTGTGTCTGTTTGCTTACTTATGTCTTCTTTTTTTTCTTTATTTTTTGAGTTGGAGTCTCACTCTGTCATCCAGACTGGAGTGCAGTGGCCGCTCCCGGCCACCGCAGCCTCGACCTGCTGGGCTCCAGCGATCCTTCCGCCTCAGCCTTCCAAGTAGCTGGAACCTCCAGCATGCGCTACCACGCCCGGCTAATTTTTTGATTTATTGTAGAGATGAGGTCTTGCCAAGTTGCCCAGGCGGGTCTCGAACCCGCGGGCTCAGGCAATCCACTCACCTCAGCCTCCCAAAGTGCTGGGATTCTTTTGAGAAGTGTCTACTTATGTCTTTTGCCCACTTTTGAATGGGGGAAATGTTACTTTTCATTCTGTTTTTTTCTCCACCTCCACTCTCATGCTCCCCACCTTCCAACCAGACCTAGGCCCTCATCCTATGTGTTTGACCGTAGGTCTTGAAATATGTATCTTTGTATATGGAAGGTGGCACTTTCTGCAGGTTTTATGATTATGTGATTCATGTTATGCTATAACTCTGCTTCTTACCTTTATTATTCAGTTTTTTCATTCAGCTCTTAAGATCTGTGCCTCTGACTTGTTAAGATTATGTGTGCATCTGGCTTGTTAATAACTGCTCCTTGGAAGGGAGCCACCCCCCTCACTTATCCACCCTAGGGATAGACACTGAGGTTGCCTGCAGCTCCCTACTATCCTATATTTTGCTGCCGTGAGCACCTGTACAAGTCCTCTTCTGTTCCTGCTTGAATGGGTCCAGGCTATAGACCCATTTGTGAGATGCTGGGATGCAGGCTATACATATACTCAGTTCCACAGAATACAGCTAGATGCTCTCAGGTGGCTGTACTAGTTGGTCCTCTCGCTTGCAGGACATGAGAGTCCTGTCTCTCTACATGGGCACCACCCACCTTTCTGCTTTGTGCCGTGCAGTTGGGTGTGGACGTATACTGCTCTCTGAAGCATATGTCTCTCTGATGACCAGCAGGTTGGCACCGTACTCTCTCCGTGTAATCGTTAGCCATTGCACTTCCTCTTTTAGGAAGTGCAGATTCATATTTTTGCCCATTTGTTTTTCCATTGGGTTTTCTGTTTTTGGTGAGTTACAGGAGCTCCTTGATGATTTTAGGTATTACTCCTTGTCAGGTTTTGAAGTTGCAAATCTCCTCTTCCAGACTGAGAATCTCCCATCTCAGCAGGTGTGCTAAGGATCAGTCAGGTTTGGGAAGCCCGTGGACAGATATATGCCACCCGAGACCATTCAGCCACTTCATGCTTTTAAGATTCCTGGGCTTTCTGAGGAGTGTCCTTGCCACCTCTATGGTGGTGGGGGGAAGAGAGACATCAGGAGGGAGTAAGTGTGGGTGAGAGACGGAGAGTTTTAGTGAATGCGAACATGCTGCTGGGGTGGCCCCTGTGTTTTAACTGTCTTTAGCAGAGTGTTGTGCTGTGAAGATGTCTATGCGACTGGGCAGGTCAGGCTTGTGAGATCCTCCTGGGGAAGAAGGTGATCGTTTGTTCATTTGAATAAAGTCTAGAACATGTCATCCTTCAGAAGAGATCACCAATGTACCAGAATTTTCTTAACTATAGAATTGAACTCTTTTATCTCTGTGGAAGTTAAAAAATTTGGCTGCAGACTTCTCAGTATTCCTTGAGAGGTAGGAGGGTCTGTGATTCCTCCCCTTGAATCTGGGCTGGCTTTAGTCACTTCCTATGCTCAGGAGAAATTATGCCATATGTGGCTTTTAAGGTTGGGTCAGAAAAGGCCATGCAGACTCTGCCTGGCTCCTTTGGGACACTCACTCTGGGGAAAGCCAGCTGCCATGTAAGACCTCCAACTACCCTGAGGTTGCCCTGCAAAAAGAGGCCATGTATAGGTGCTCTGGTCAACAACACCAGTTGAGCAACCACCAGCACCAACTGTCAGGCATGTGAGGGCACTCTCTTCAATACCCAGCCCTTGCTGACACCTGACAGCAAATCCATGAGAGACTCCAAGTGAGAACTGCCCAGTCAGGCCCTTCCTGAATTCCAAGTCCACAAAATTATGAGAAAATTGTTGTTTATACCAAAGTTCTAGGGCAATTTGTTATGCAGCAGCAGTAATCACAACAATCTCCTGGAACATAGTAAGCAGAGTTACTTTAAATCTTCGCTGATTACTTTAAAACTTGTAGCCTCTATGGGTCTGTTTCTATTGTCTGTTATTTTGGATGTTTTTAACATCATGCTATCTGACTCCTTATGTACGTGCTTATTTTTGACTGTGTGTTGGACATTGTATTTACTCATTTGTAGAGATAAATTGAAGCCTAGAATGAGATTATCTTACTACAGAGAGGATTCACATTGGTGTCTGCCAGGTGCCTAAAACACTAATAATACAGGATCTCCTTCTTCCATTTTAAGGATTGAGCTGTCAACTTCTGGCTCACCTTAACTGCTCAGATGGAGCCCTTTGGGGGTCTCTGCTCAAAGAGAGGGAGTTCACTCAGTTCCAACCCTTGTCAAGCCTGGACTCCAATCCATGTCCTCTTAGTCCCACAAGGCTGTCAAAAAAGTTGTTCAGCTTCTTGGGCTCTCAGCTGACCCCTCTGAATAGGCAAACACCCTCAGGAGAAAAATGGCCGCAAATGTCACTCTTGCCTCTCTAGGTCTCAGTCATGGTCCAGAAATTCTTTACAATCGTGTTAGCTCTCTGATGCCTTCAAGGAGACTTTTAGGATATTTTGCTCAACTGTTCTACCCTTCCTCAGCAGGAGTATTGATCTAAATCACTTAGTCTGCCATTATTAACTCTTATCACTTAGTCTGCCATTATTAACTCTTACATGCATAATTCCCTAAATGTCAAAAACATAAAGAACAATGAACATAAAGAAACATAAAGAAAAATGAAACCATGTTCTTTGAAAGTCCTATAAAAATGTATCCTATACTCTCAAACTTTCTTAAACAGAAATTGATCTTTTCAATGCCTTTCAAGTTGTCTACTGAAGACTTGGGGTCCCCATGAAGAATATCCCTACTGTGATTGAAACATCATGATGCCCCTAAGAGCCTAGGGTATGTCATTTGCTTTACGTCTATCTGGAACAATTCAAGATTGCTTTACGTTTTTAGTTCTTGGGTCCACTTTGTATTGATTGTATCTTTGCTACCTGGTTGCCATCAACCTAGTTGCTGTCAATTAGAATATTCTTAATAGCCTTTGCCCCTTCTGCTTTCATTCTTTGAGTACGTATGCATATCACAGAACCAAGCATGCTAGAGTAGTGTGTAGGGTGAGAACAAATAGGCTCTGATTCAAAGGGGGAAAATTGAGTGAAGCTCTAATACTTAATTGCTCTTGTCAGACAATTGTCAGAGGACTGTTTAGTCTGCTCAGAAGGCTTCTGATCTCAGATCTGAGTCTGGATGGTAGAGGCTATCAAGTATGCAGGCTCCAGGTAAGTAAAGTGTTATTGCACTTGTCCTAACTTATGTACACCCCCTGGAAGTAGGGAGCTTGGGGGCACAGTGTTGCCCTAAAGTAGTTCAGGGGCCTTGGCCAACCCTAGGTCGCCCTCTCTTTGTTTCCTCAGCCCCACCCCGTCTCCTGGCCAAGGAGACTCAAGAAATCCTGGCAGAGAATGATGTTCCCTGCTGCTCTGCGGAGATGACCACTTCATGTAGAGCGGGGAGAGGAAGGAGGAGAAAAGCGAAAAGAAAGGTCCTCTTTCAGGCTCGAGATGATGTGGAGTGGCCGCCCCACGGCCTGCCAACAGCTGACTCACCGGACTGGGACGAGGCACTACAGGTGCACTCAGGCCAGCAGACAATAGGCGCCTGTTGCAAACAGCCCCACACCCCAGACGAACCACAGGGGTCAGGCGGAGGCAGTCCCCAGGGGAGCATGGGGGCTGGAAGGGTGGACAGGAGAGTGCCTGGCCTGGAAGTTGTCACTCTTCAGCCTTCCCAGGGCCTGGCTTTGAGCACCCACAGCCATGGGGACCCTGTGATTTCATGGCTGAAGTATAGGATCACTGGACCAGGGGTCCTGGGGCGGCCCCTCATGTGGGTCTCTTTCCTCATCTTGCAGCTCAAAAGTACTGGTTCTCCCTGCTGCTCAGATATGGCAGCACGCTAGGAAAGGCACACACCTTTTCTCAGGCTCATTTGACCTCTCTCTGGGTGAACGGTCCACCTGTAATGCCTCTTTAAATCTTTACTGTCCTTTGCAGTGGGTGCCATTGTTAGTCCCATTTTGTAGATGAGAAAATGGAGGTGCAAATGATGCAACAATGCATAGCTGAGAGCTAGGTTTCAAAGCCAGGGCTGTGTGAGGCTGGAGTCCATGCTGACCCCTGCTCCGTGCAGATTCTCAGGTAGACCAGGACACAATGACCTGCATATTGTCATACACAGGGCCTGCTCTGGGGGTCTGGCAGAGGCAATATGGTGGGGGCGGTCAGGAAGCTTCGTGGAGGGGGTAGAGACTGGGCAGCTCCCAGTGAGGGAGGGATGTGGGGGGGCGGGGAAGGATTGGGGACTGCGATTCAGGATTTTCACTGACTCCTTCCTGCATACAGCAGGTTGGGGATGGGGTGGAAGGGCTGTGCTGGTTGCACGAACTTGGGCAAGTTCCAGAGACTTTCCAGGCTGCAGTGTTCTCATCTGTAAAGTGGGAATAATAATACCGACCTCATGAGGTTGTGAACATAATCACATTGAATTAGTGAAGCGACACGTGGCATATTTAGCACAGCACCTGTACCCCCACCTACATCTTCTCTTTTCTGGACTGAGGCCTCATCTTTCCTGAGGCCTCCTTGGCCTAGAACTGCCATCTCTGACATCCTCTGTGGCCCAAACCATCCCTCCTCATCAAAGCTAACACCCCATGTGGGTTCAGCACCCTCCTCCTGTGTCTCCCTCTCACCTCCTCTCCGCTCATCCAGCCGGTGCTGCCTGACTGCTCTCCCAGTGGAACCCCAGCCCTGGACTCCCAGGGAGCTCTTTCTCTGCCTTTGTGCCACTGGCAGGAGATGAGGTGTAAATGCCCCAGAGTCAAGTGTCTGAAGGCCTGGGTTGGAGGCCAGGCTCCATCTCACTTAAGGGTTGAATCAGCCCCAGGCCTCACTGAGGTTTCTTGTCTATAAAGCAAGGCTGTCTGGGGCCTGCTCTCATGATGGGGGATGGGGAGGGGGAGTGAGAGTGTGCTGAGATGGTTCCAGTCTGTGGCCACACTCCTGGGGAAAGGGGTTGGATGAGACCAGGCAGACGAGGTTGGCAGGAGAGCGCCCTCCCTCCCCCATCTCTGCCATCTTTTCTCTTCCTTCTCCTGTCCAGAGCCTCCCGGGGATCTCTGCGTGCAGAAAGAAAACGTCCACCCTCCTGTGTCGACGGACAGGGCCTCGATAAGGAACTAGGTGAGCAAATCCAGCCTGCATGTTAATCCTTTCCGGCTCTGAGCTGGCCAGGGAGGTGGGCAGAGTGAGGGCCCAGCCCGGGACCAGTCATGTCTAGACCTCCAGCCGTCAAGGCGGCAGGCAGACGATTAGCCAATTAGCCCCGAGGAAGCCAGGTCTGGCTGCTGGGGGCTCTGCGTTGTGTCTCCCAAGAGAGCAGGGGCTTCTGGGACGGCTGGCTTAGGTGAAGGGCAGTTGTGGGGCTGTACCCAGAGGAGGGCACCTTCCTGTCTGCCATTGACAAGGAGGGGATAGCAGGCCTGGGGCCCTGCAGTCTACCCCAGCCTGGCCTCATTGTTGTGGCCTGTGACAACAGAGAGGCTTGGTACAAGGCTACTGCTCGGTAATAGTCACTGCTGCGGTTATTATTGCTGCTATTGTTTCTACCGTGCATTGAACGTCTATCACGTGACATTATCTCTATGAAGCCGAACAATTAACTCCATCTTAAAGACGGAAAGACATTGAGCAGAGATTCAAACCCAAGTATCCGCAAACTGACTGCTTTCAATAGCGCACTTTGCTGTGTTTGTGTCACACTGTGACATCTGGGACACTTGTTAAAAATGCAGATTTTCTAACTCTCCAGGCCTGCCCAGTCAGGATTTCTCTGGGTGGGTGGGGGGTGGTCCCGGGAATCTGTGTTCTTAATGATCCCCCTAGCACTATCACGGCTGGCTTTGAGGCAGGAGACCTGTGGCTCAGAGACAGTCAAGGCTATGAAGAGAGCACCCCTTTGTCTCCCTCTCCACCCCAGCGCCCCCTCTAAGCCACCAGGGACAGGGAGTCTGACTCCTTTGTAGAGGGGAGGGGGGCAGCTCATTTCAGCCACTTTCCTCTTTCAACCGAGGAAAATTCTGTGGCTCTGGTCCCCCTCCAGAGGCCCAGCAGTGGCAAGGTGGGTGGCAGCACGCGCAGCACAGGGGTCACCAGCATCATCTCAGGGCCAGCCTGGCAGCCCCGGCCTCGTGAATCCCTTTTCTGCATTCACGACCGGAAAGGCCCAGAGAGGGCCCTCGGCTGGTGCGAGGCTACCCAGATCCCAGGAGAAAGGGCCTCAGGCCAACGGCTTCCCGCACTGGGGCCACCCGCGCCCACAGGCAGCTCAGTCGGGTCTGTTTCTCATCAGCCTCTCTAGGTCTTGAGGAACCTGAGGGTTGGGGCTGGCCAGTGGCTTTGTGGTTTTGTAAGGAAGAGGAGGCCAAGTCCTTGGGTTCCCGGGGCCTCCACATTTGTAAGCCTGCACAGGCATATGCATACGGCATGCACATACATGTGCGCACACACACGGGAATGGACAGGCACGTGTTCAAGCATCCACATGCACATACGCTCCAGGGTCAGGGCCATAGGCCCTGAGAGGGAGCCCTGAGCTCAGGGTGGCCTGTTAGACCTTGGCAACCAGAGACACAGGAGGATCTTGGTCTGAGAAGACCTCACCCTCCCTGCTTTTCCCAGCTCTGTCCCTTCCTCCCTAGGCTGTTTTGCCCGGTACAAGGGAGGCCACCAGCTCTGGCCACAGCCCTGGAAGTTGCTCCTTTCCTACCTGCCAACGAGGGGCTTCTAGGCCGATAGGGGAGGTTCACGGGGTATAAGAGCTGTCATGGTGAAGCTCCCTCATCCTCTGTCCCCACAAGACCCTGAGCCATGGTCCTTACACAGTAAGGACCAGGACCAGTGCCCAAGGAGGATTCATCTTGCCAGCACTGGGTCTTACTGGGTGGACCTGGCAGACACAGGTCAAACCTGTTAACCTCAGATCTGAATGTCAGACCTGAACTGTCCCCTGAGAGGTGCCTCCCTTCCCAGTTAATTTCAGGGCTGGCTCCCACATCTGCGGTTATTACTCAGACTCAGATAGGGAGTAGGGCCTGGGGTCCTGGTGCCCTGGGCTAGGAGGTGAGGACACCAGGGGCCTAAGGCCTTGGACACACACCTGGCATGCCCTGGGGACAAGTCATCCCTCTCCAGCTTCCCCATCCCCACTTGGGGCACATGGGCTGCAACCAGCTTTGGGAGCTCCTGGAAGGTTGGGGCCTTGCTATGCTTGACATTGTATCCCGGGGTCAGCACAGTGGGAGGCACATAGTAGCTGCTCAGAACACACGGGTATGCAAATGCACCACTTTTGCTCCTAATTCCTTTCTATATATTCAGTTTCTTCCTCCCTTCCTATGTCTCAGACCTAGGACATCCCATAGCACTGCCGAGCCCTGCTTAGGACCCCCAGGGAAGGGCATACCTTGAGCTTCCAGGGTCTATCAGGGCCAAATCCCCAGACAACGCCTGAGATGAAAGTTGTCTCTTACCAACCTCTCTGGGCCTCAAGGAAACTGAGGCTTGAGATTGGCCAGTGGGATATTTGCTTAGCTGGAGACAAACTTTCTCAGAAGGGGCTAGGGAGACCACTGGGGTTGACAGTCCCCCTGCCTCAGGTTCATGGTCATTACAGGCAGAGCCCCTGCCCCAGATACCCCTGACATTGGCCCCCTGCCAACCTTCAGCACCCACTCTCCTCTTGGTCTGGGGGCTCCCAGCTCAAGGAGTCCTGTGCTGGGCCCATTCACTGCCTGGTGCTGAAGAGATCTGGGGCCCTGCTTGATAGAGGCTGACTCTCTGGCCTGGGAGATGTCCATTCTCCACACAGAGAGGGGCCATAGGCAGCAGGCCAAGACTCAGGAGAGTTGGGGCAGGCAGGGCCAGAGTGCAAGTCACTTGTCTGAGTGCAAGATGGCCAGCTCAACCTGGGCAGAAGCTGGCATGCAGTGGGTCTGGGGTCCTGGGGGGGTGAGGGTGTGTAGGGAAACACCCTGCCACTAGGCTGTGAGGTAAGCAGAGTTCAGACTCTGGGCTGGTGTTCAGGTTTGATCCTCATAAGTCAAGACCTCGGCAAGTTATTTAATGGCTCCGGCAATAGAATAATAGCTCGACCTGGTAGAGTTTTGAGAATTCAGTGTTATGCCCTGCAAAGCACTTAGAAGAGTGCCTGGTACAAAGCAAGCCCTGTGTCGATGTTGGATGCTGTTTTTATAGATGGGGGTACACCGAGACTCACCAAAGGGGCCTTCACGACTGTTGATATTTGGTCCCCCCCGACTGGATGCTGAGCCCCAGGCCTTTACCTCTTACTCTTGGTACATCTCAGGGACTTGAAAACATGTGTTGAAGGGATGAACATGTGAACGAGTGAGTTGGGGCAGCAGGGAATCTGGAGAAGCAGCGGCCCTGGAGGACCATGGAGGAGGAGGGAGGGAGCCGAAGTGAGGGCTGAGGCCTCTGGCACAGACCAGGGCCATCAGGGAGGCTCTTAAGGACAGGAGCTGAGCCAGCCTCAGGTGGGTCAGGGCGGGAGAGGGGGAATAGATGGGGACCAGGCTGGCCAAGCCCATCACAAAAACTGGAAAGCCATGTCCCTGGGCCGAGTCATGAGAGGCTGGAGCTGCCTGCTGGGGTGAGGATCCATGGGAAGGGGCAGGGAGGGGTAGCAGGGACCCTTCAGCATAAACCCTTCTTCCTTCTCTGCCCAGGTCCTTGCAGCCTATCATGGAGCCTGGCATTCTGCTGTTGCTCAGAGGAAAACCAGCCTCACTCCACAGACACCACATCCAGTAGAGAAACAAGTGTGGGGATAAGAGGATTTTAAACAAATAAACTCCCTGCAGGAGACTTAACAGAGGAAAAGACTGTGAGCTTTCTCCCTCCCTCCCTGCTTCCTTTCTGGTTTCTTTCTTTCTTTTTCTCTTTTTTCTCTTCTTTTCTTTCCTTCTTCCCTCCCTCCTTCCCTCCCTCCTTCTTTCCTTTCTCTCTTTGTCTTCATCTAACCCTCATTCACTCACTTCCTTCCGTCCTTCTGTCTCTCTCTCTCCCTTTCTCCCTCCTTCTTTCCTTCCTTTGTTTCATTCTGTCTTTCTGAATAACCACCCTTCTCATTTTTTTTTTAAAGCAGTAGCAGCAGAAAAAAAAATACCATCAAGATATCATTCTGGCTGCCCACTGAGGATCTGTAGAAGGTTTTGTTGATCCAAAGATCCTGTCAAGTTTCCCTCTCCAAAGTGCAACTTTCCTATCCTCGGGGAGCCCCAGTTCAAGGTGAAGACACAGCCCTGTCCTTGGGGAGCCCCAGTCTGGGGGGGAGGGGTGGAGACATAGCCCTGTCCTCAGGGAGCCCTAGTCCGGGTGGGGGGACACAGCCCTGTCCTCAGGGAGTCCCAGCTTGAAGGGGTGCGGGGACACAGTGCTGTCCCCAGGGAGCCCTGTTCTAAGGGAGCAGGTAATTAAACGCACCATGGATATTAGCCTGTTTCTGTGCTTTTGAGGCGGGGATATAGGGGTGCAGGGTGGGGTGGCCCCAGAAGGTGTATTACACAGGGGCAAGTGAGAGCATATGGGAAAAGCTGACATCCCAGAGTCCCCATATATAGACGCCTCCTAGTTCCCGGAGCCCAGTACCCCTTCTCTGTCCCAGCCTGCCTGGTCGACAGGGAGGGTTCCTGGAGTCCAGTGTCTCCTTGGGGCGAGGGAGAGTCGTGACTGGAGAAGCAAGAGGTGGGGAAAGACCCGCCAAGTGGCTCTCTGGAGTCTGCCGGGTGAGTGACCACAGGAGATAAGCTGTCTGTGATAAGAGGCATTCACGCCACCTCGTTTAGGCCTGTCGGTGACAAGCTGAGCCTCTCGCGGCCCAGGGCCTGTGTGTGGTGGGAGGGGGGAGTGGGCACGACTCCAGAACCCTCATCCAGGATGGCGCAAGAGACCTTGAGATGCAACCCCCAGCTCTCCCATCTGTCCCTGTCCCGGTGGAGACATCCCCATTCCCTGACACCAGAGCCTCTCCAAGGGGAGGGACCTCGCGAAGAGGGACATGGTGGGAAAGGAATGGGGGGTGTCTAGATTCCCGGTGGTCTCCGAGCCCCTCCCCCACCATATCATGGTCAGCACATGCTGACCGGCTGAGGCGTGGCCTTGGGTGCTCATTGAAGTCCCCGTGACCTGCAGGCAAGCGGAGGCTTCTGGGGAGGAAGGGTGACCGGGCAGCTGTGGCCTTTCCACAACAGAGGATCTTCCCTGGGGACCAGATGGTAAGCTTGGGTTGTCTGCAGGCATTTGCAAGCACCAACACTGGGAAGACTCTCATGATACAGAAGGGGACAGAGGCACAGATGGAAAGGGACTTGCCTAGGGTCACACAGCAATGAGCATTCCGAATTCTCTCTCATAGTCCTGCCTGCACAAGATCCACAAAAGTCAAACATCCACTCTGCCTACACTGGTGTGGTGCGTGGGTGCTTGTGGGGTGTGCCCTGCAGGCCCAGCAGGCCCTAAGGAGTCCCAAGCCCAGCCCCCTCCAGGCCCTCCAGGCCCCCAACCCTCTGGTTTACGAGGCGACCCACACTGCATGGCCCCAGACTTCTAGGCAACACTCACTAGTCACCCCATGAGCTGTCCTTCTACCAACAGTCTGTAAGCAGTTCTCATTCTGGCCTAGAGCTCCTAGGCCCGGCAAGAGCGTCCAGGACCGACTCCGCTTACTTGAGTCTCCAGGGACTGCTAGGCTCACAGCACGTTCAGCCAGAGCACAGTCTGGTCAGGCAAGCAGCTGAGCTCCCAGGAACACCGCATTCAGCCTTCGCCAGGCAGTGCCACAGAGGAGCGCTGGGGTTCTCTGCAGCTGGGTCTTCCCTTCCAGAAGGGGGAGCAAAAGGCATGGGGACAGCCAGTTGTGGAGCGGGGAAGCAATGACATAAATCAAAATGCCTGAGATGAATCTGGATAAGAGCACGCTTTATGCAAACACATGCAAATAGACATGCAAATCTACCCCAGGGTGGGGAGGACATGTGCAAATGATAGTTCTAGAAAGTCCGGACAATGAGGCCCTCTGTTGTAAGGGATAGGATCCTGGAATCCCCCAGATATGTCCTTGGACAGAGGTTGGGTTTTCCTGCTATACCAGAGACACAGCCCTCTCCGTCTAGCTCTTCCCATGTCCTGCCTTGTGTGGCCCTAGGAAGCCTCCCACAGGCCCTGGGTTCTCTCCACCTGCCCCAGGCTGCACCTGTAAATACTCTCCAGCTCTAACCACTGCCCCCCTTCAAATGTCTGGGAAGGGTCTGTGTCCTCCTGTCCCCATGACTGCAATCTCTACCCCAAGCTCGGGCTTTTGGGGAAAAGGGGTTTAAGAGAGTGGTCTGCCCATCGGAAAGACTGCCTCTCCCATGGGTCCTCTTGTTTACTGCAACTCCCAGCACACAAAAGATGCTCAGTAGCAGATGAATGGTGGAATAAATGAGTGAACAAATGTAAACTCAAAGGCATGCTCATTTCCCTCTGGATACCCTCTGCACCCCGTCTGCTTCTAGTTCACCATTTTTCACAGCTGTCGGTACATTGGTGCTTTGGAGCTGGAGTATTTGTAAATTTTTTTTTTTTTTTTAGAGACAGGCTCTTGCTCTGTCACCTAGGCTGGAATGCACTGGCATGATCATAGCTCACTGCCGCCTCGAACTCTGGGGCTCAAGCAATCCTCCTGCCTCAGCCTCCCAAGTAGCTGGGACTACAGGCATGTGCCACCACACCTAGCTAATTCTTTTAAAACAATTTTTGTAGAGACAGCTTCTCACTATTATCCAGACTGGCATCAAATTCCTGGGCTCAAGCAATCATCCTGCCTCAGTCTCCAAAAGTGCTGGGATTATAGGCATAAGCCACCACACCCAGTCAATATTTGTGCTCTCCATGTTATCAACCAGCCGGAGTTCGCCACAGACAGGATGTGTCCTGTTCCTCCCCACAGACAGGATGGTCCTGACATCACCCATGAGGGGCCCTTGAATGTTAACTGACTCAATGAATATGCAAGCAAGTGTGGTTTAGAGGAATCTGTCTACACCTCTTTCCCCCTCAGTGGACCATGCATCCCTGGAGATGCGGACAGGTTCACGCATCTCTAGAGTTCAGGGATTGCACAGAGTAGGCACTCAATACATGGGGTGGATGGTGGACAGAAGATATAGGGGGCACAGGAACCTTGACCTGCTGGTCGGTCTATCTAGACGTCCAAGCAAATAAAGGATGGAATAAGGAAGGAACAAGTGAATAAATTAGTGAGTGACTCAATGACTGAGGCCTCCTGGGGACCTTAGTGCAATACTGTCCCCAGCTCTGATAGCCAACACATAGGTGTCCTGCACTCAGCTGTCTCCTGGCTTCTGCCCTGGAGCCTTCTCCAGCCTCCATGCCTCTGCTCCCACACCCCTCCTCACTCGCATAGCCCTGACTCTCTTTGGTCCTTCCAGGTGGCATTGACTCTACCTGCCCAGCTGTTTGACTCACAGCCCCACAGCCTCAGGGTGGGCTTTTCCTGCCTTCCTCTGAGGATGGGGTCAAATACAGCTCTGCAGCCAGCCAGACCTTCTGGACTTGAGTTTCTTCTGCCACCTGCCAGAGGGCAAGAGACAGAATCTTCTCCAGCCTGTTTCCAGATCTGTAACATGGGGACAATATTGGCTGTAAGGATGATTAAATGAGGTTCCAGATTGAGTCCTGGAATGGAGCCGGCTGCTCGGTCAGCACTCCATGCATGGGCTACCCTTCTCTTCCTGTTCCAAAAGTGAAGGGTGAGAGCTGGAGATTAGACAAGAGAAAGGACTTCCCAATACTGGAAGTAGAGGGAGAGGCACAGTGACTGAGAGAAGCCAAGGCACTCTTACCTGAAGTCGAGGGGGCTTTGGGAAAAAGAAATGCTTCGAATGTATCTTCTGCTTCCAAGTTTTCCACGTGTTTGCCTAATCCTCATCTTATCTCACCCCCGTAACAAGTCTAAGTATGTGGCAACCATGTAGTTATAAAATAGGTAGGTAGGCATTGTGACCCCCCTCCCTCATGGGCAGGGAAAGAGCTTCTGAGAGGCCCCACCCTGGCCCAGTTTGCCCAGCGGAGGCGTCGGGGACTGCGACTCGTGTTCTCATGAATGAGCCCAGGTCATGAGTTTTCCCTCACCCTGTCTGAGGGTTAGCAAGTCCACATATATACTGAGGGCGCCCCAAAAATGCATACACATCTTAAGAAAGGAAAAAACTGTATTAAACTCAATATATACCGATAACAAAAGATGAATACAAGCCACGTCTAACTTCTGCAATTACAAAAGGAGCTCAAAGTGGTTACTATCAGCATCCAGACACTTCTGATTACAGCAAACTAAAAGTCATACATAGATAACATCTCTTAAAATGTGTATACATTTTTGGCACCCTCGGTGTATATATTTTTTTGCTTGGTTAAGAAAAAATGGGGGCCAGGCGCTGTGGCTCATACCTGTAATCCCAGCACTTTGGGAGCCCAAGGCAGGAGGACTGCTTGAGCTCAGGAGTTCGAGACCAACCTGGGCAACATAATGAGACCTTGTCTTTACAAAAAAAAGTCAAAAAATTAGCTGGGGGTGGTGGCAAATGCCTGTAGTCCCAGCCACTTTGGAGGCTGAGGAGCAAGGATTGCCAAAGTCCAAGAGCTCGAGACTGCAGTGGGCTATGATTGTGCCACTGCACTCCAGCCTGAGTGACAGGATTACACCTCATATCTTAAAAAAAAGAGAAGGGGGAGTGTAGAGTCGGGAGGGTTTCCCCATACTGCAAGCACAGTGACGCCCGAGTGTGCCCTTTACCCCTGGTGCCGGGTTGGGACAGCTTGGAGGTGAATGAGCAGATTCTCTCCCGGGCAGGGAAGGGAGAAGGGGAGGCAGAGGGGGCTGGGTCTAGAGGGAGCCCAGGCTTCCTTCAAAGGCAGACGCCTCTCTGACCCCATCTGGGCGGCAGTTCTTTCGCCCGCCCGTGTGGCCAGACCCCCCCCCCATTCCCATCCCTGCCCGGCCCATCTCCGCCTTGCCCCAAGCCTGCAAACAATGTGTTGTTGACAATCTGTGGGGCTAAACACTCGATAACACGGTCCCCACCATGCCAGACATCCTAACAGCGGGCAGGGCTGGGCGCTGGGACGGGAAGATGCTTTGAATACATCATCCTGTCAACCGAGTTTATTATTCTTTTGCTCAAGATAAACTGCAGCCGCCAGTGAGGGGCTGTATAAATTCCAGGCTCAGAAGTCAGGCAGGCCCCGCTCCCTGTTAAACGCTCACTCACTCACACACACACGCACACACACATAAATCCTGCTGAGAAAATACCACCCCCTCGGCCCCACAGGTCTCTTGGGGGCTCAGTAGCCTGTGTCTCATGGGGTGGTCCTGGGAGCAGCTGCAGACATCAGGGGACCCGAGGCTGGGGCCTACCCTTGGGCCACTTCCCAGGCCAGGCCTGCACCGACCTCCCCTGGGGGCCACGGGAGGTCTCCCCACAGAAGCTGGCTGTCCTCCGGGTCAAGCCCAGCCTCTTACTCCTGGACTTCTGTCTGCCCAAGGCCACAGTCCTGCTGTGGGTGGCCAGAGCACCCACGCGTCTATGGTGGGGAGGAAACAGGCTTCGACCTCAAGAGCGGACAGGCAAAGAACACGGACCCTAGTGAGGGCTTCAAATGCATGCCGCATCCCTCCTGGGGGGAGGGGACTCCATGAACCAGCCCTCTCCCCATGCCCTCCTCCCACCCAGAGGAAATGTTGAGGAATCTGTGTCATCTCCACGTGTTGGCCAGAGAGGGGATCCCTGTGCCCTGAGTGCAAACCCAGCCCTTTCTTCCCAGGGCCCTGGACTGTTCTCAACTGAAGGGGAGGGGTCCCGTGGGCTCCATTTCAGTCTTGGGGTGGCTTAGACTAAAAACAAAACCACAAAAACCATGCTGGGCACAGAGACGAAAGTAGGAGGGAGCTGAACGCAGTGGAAGGGGCATGAACTTTGGTTAGAGGCCTGGGCTCGACTCTCGGCTTTTGGGTTCCTCATTCGTAAGACAGGGAGAAGGATTTCCGTCATGGGGGGGGACTGTCCCAGCCCTGGAGGCCAAGCACGGCCCATGGTGGGCACCGGCATCAGGTCCCACCACTTTCGGTTCCCTGTTCCCACCCACAGCTGGGCAGGAAGAGAAGCACTACCACCCCCATTTCATGGATGAAGAAAAGAAAACTCCACGTGGAGTCCAAGGATCTCAGATCATCCACTTATTTCACGTCTGACCCCAGAGCATGATTATCACAAAAATCTAGCACCTCCTGTATGTTGGGGATTGTGCCAGATGTTGAGGGAACATAAGGCAGGAGTTTGACTTTGCTCTGAGGTTACCCCCACTCTCCATCCCTTTGCCCGAGAGAACCCCACCCCCAGTAGGCAAAGCCCTGGATTTGGGGTCCAAGGATGTGTCGCACCACTTTTTAGCCTCATGACCTCAGGCAGGTTGCTCGGTCTCTCATTTTCCTCATCTGTGAAAGGGCCACAGCAATTCCTGCCCTGCTGGGTGGAGTCTTGGAGAAGGTGGCCATGGAAGGGGGTCCCAGGGGCTGCTCAGGCAGAGGGATTCTTACCGCTCCAAGGCAAGAAAAGAGGGTCAAACCAAGACGCCAGAGGCCCTGCCCACGTGGAAGCCATCCCTGCCAGCTGAAGGGAGGCTGCCCACTATGCTGGAGCCCAACACCTGGCCCAAGGAGCATCCCAGTGCTTGGGACACACCACACCCTCCTCCCCAGCCAGGACAGCAAGCAGGTGGGCGACAGTGGCAAGCCAGAAAGGGCTCACTGTGTGCCCAGCTCCGGCCCCTTGCTGCATCACTGGCCCCCAGGCACCCAGGCTTCCTCAGAACTCAGAACTGAGTGCGGGACGGGCTCCTTGAAGTGCTCCCTGAAGTGGGTTTCCAAGACCCACATGAGAGCCTCTGGGCTAATCCAGGAAAGACTGTTTTGGAAAAAAGGACCCAATGGGGATATCTAGAGCTCCAAGCAACGGGTCAGGGCCTATGTGCCCAGAGACGGGAGCTTCAGGGAATTGGTAAGCTCTGCTTCAGAAGCTGCTGAGGGGATGATGGCCTGAATTCCCCTCTCCCCCGAGATTAAAGCACCTTTGCCCTGTTTCATATTTTGGGCTCTAAGACCTGACTGAATGGAGAATTCTACTGCTGAAAGGCAAGTGAAAGATTCATGATGGAACTCAACTGTCTCATTTCACAGATGACGAGACTGAGGTTCAGAGAAGACTAGTGATTGCAGCGACCCAGAGAGCAGAGAAGAGCTGGAGTTAGGCTTCTGGCTGAGTACTTGCTCCTTGATTACCAGCCTGCCCACCCCCCCACACCCAGTGGCTCACCGGAGTTGGCGCCGTGAAGATTCTGTCAGAGTCACCTAGGCGGCTTGTTGCAGTTGGAACCTGGTCATCTGTATTCTTTGCAAGTTCCCTGGGTGAGTCTAAGCCAGTGGTCCCCAACCTTTTTGGCATCAGAGACTGGTTTCGTGGAAGACAATTATTCCACAGACCGGTGGGAGCAATGTGCAGTCAAGCCTCACTGCTCCCACACTGCTTATGTGCATCTGTACTTGCAGCCACTCCCCAGCGCCAGCATCACCGTCTCAGCTCCACCTCAGATCATCAGACATCAGATTCTCATAAGGAGCGTGCGGCCTAGATCACATGCATAGTTCGCAATAGGGTTTGTGCGCCTATGAGAATCTAACGCTGTGCTGATCTGAAGGGAGGCCAAGCTCAGGCGGTAATGAGAGCCATGGGGAACAGCTGGAAATACAGATGAAGCTTCACTCCCTTGCCTGCCACTCACCTCCTGCTGTGCAGCCCAGTTCCTAACAGGCCAGGGACCATTACTGGTCCATGGCCCCAGGGGTTGGGGACCCCTGGTCTAGACCATGCCTGGGACCGGGAGTCAGCGCTCTGGGCCGTGAAGGATGCTCATAAATCGCCAGCACAGAGTCACATGGCTGGCGTGTGCCTTTGGCAGGTCATCTGTCTTCTCTGTGGCTCAGTTTCCTCACCAGTTGGAGAGAGTAGCAAAATACCTGGTATTCAGCATTGCTGTACTGCCAGTTGGGTTGACAGATGGCTAACACAACACCTGTCTTCTACTCTCTGCGCTTATCTCTCTGTGCTCCAGCCCCAGCAGCCCCCAGGCTGTTCCTTGAATACATTGTGGGCATTCCTGCCTCAGGGCCTTTGCATCTACTGTCTCCCCTGCCGGTTCTTTCATCCTTCAAACAGTCCCATGCTCCCCACCCTCAGCTCCTCCAGAGGTCTGCTCAAGTGTCACTGAATCAGAATCCTTCACTGTCACCCCTCCACCACCTAGCCTGTTTTCTATTTACCCACTTCTTGGTTTATCGGCTGTGTTTCCTGCTAGAAGGTGAGACCCTTGGGAGCAGGGACCTTGTCTTGCTGACTGCCATATCCCCAGCACCCAGGACAGTGCCTGTCATTCCATAAATAGGATGGATTGAATGAATGAAGATAAAGTACTTAAAACTAGGCCAGGTTCAAAGTAGGCATCCCGTGTATGTGGTTATTCTCACTGGATGTGGGAAAGACCAAACATGGGGCACAGCTCGACCTTCAAGGGCGGGGAAAGAAGGAAAAGTGCTTTTTACAGGCTGAAGTGGGCCCGCATGTGCTGTGTGATCTCAGGAAGGTGTGTCCACGTCTCTGAGTCCTGGTTTCCTGTCCCATTGAATGCGAACACCCACACCACATCCTGCGTTCTGCCTCTGCCGAGAAGGGTATCCAGGCAGCCCCGTCTCTGCTGTTATTTTGGCTCTCAGCTCAGAAGCAGACGGGAGCCAAGGACAGATGCCTGAGTGAGGTCACGACTTGGAGATCTAATGTCACCCTGACATGAGAGCAGAGTGGTCACCTGCCTCGGTGAAGCAGGCGCAAGGACAGCTGCCTCCCCAACAGGGGGACAAGCTGAGAGCTCCTGACAGGTGAGAAGATGCCTCCGGACGCCTCCCCCGCATCACCACCTCTTCACGCTCGGCTCCCGGTGGCCGAGAGAGCCAGGAGGTTGGCTGTGCCTTACCTGCAGCCACTTGCCAGCTCCCACCCTGGAGGCCAGGAGGTCTGGAAGCCTGCCCACCTGGAGGCCAGCCTGCCTCCCAACCCCACCCCAGAGCCCGGGGCTTTGGGGAAACCTGTAGGTGCCTTCAAGGAAGGGTCCAAAGCAGGTGGATCTGGTACCTCCTTCCACGGCCTCTCCACCCCTGCCTCCTCCTGCTTTCCCTCAGTCCGTGTTTTCAGATTACACAAATGAATAAGCTACTACATCTGCCTCTTCCTCACTTTGACTAAAGGCGGCAGTTAACACAGCAGACACTTGTGAGCGCTGACTGTGTGCAGGTCCTTCCTGGGAAGCTCATGAACTCGTGAGGACACAGCACTTAAAGACTCGCTGAGTCTGAGCCGCCTCAGGTGGGGGAACACAGAAGGGCACTTGGCGGAGGGCTTCCGGGAGGAGGTGATGCCAATGTGAAGTCCCTAAGGCTCAATGTACACTGGCCAGCTGAACACAGGGAAGGGCAGCCGAGGCCACGGAACAGCTTGCGAAAGGCAGGGAGTACGAAGTAGCCTGGGGCATGCTGGGAAGGGCCCAAGAATTCAGAGTAGCTTGGGCTACAAATAGAAGAAAGTGGCTGGAGGAGAAGGCAGGACCCAGTGTGGGGAGTCTGCGGAGACTGCTAGGCCCCGGGGAGACGTTTGATGGGCTTCAAGCAGGGAAGAGTGATCAGGCATACTTTTTAGCAAGGTCCCGGGCTACAGAGTATGAAGAAACCTGAGGGACCAAGACTGGAGACCCCTCTACAGTTGTCCCCAGGCGTGACGGGTAGGCTGAGCAGAGGCCGTGCTTAGTGGAACTCCACCCCCGCCTCCCATCCTTGCTTGGATGAACTCGTATTCCTCTCGGCCACTTTTGTTTCCTGAGTTCAAGGAAACTGAGGCCCAGAGAAAAGATGAAGAGGTCCCAGAGTGGCTGAGGGCCACCGTCTGGGGAGCAGCTGCAATCTCCCTCTGCCAGGCCCAGTCTCATCCAAAGAAAGTTTCCTCCGAGGCGGTGGCCTCAATTCTGTGGTTTTCCTTTCAAGAAAGACCCGAGTTCTTTGAACTTAAGGGTGAATCTATATCCTTGTCCTTCCTCTGCGGAGATAATAAAGCGAATGGGATTATTTCCTGTGTACAAGAGCAGGGCTGCTAAGAACACACTGCAGAGTAGAGGCTGTTTGCATAGGCCGGAGTGAAAGGCCAAGTCTTCCACCAGGAGGAAGTGAAGGGTGTGTCCACACGGACTCCAGGGAGCAGCGCCGTCAGTGCCTTGGTCTGCCGGAGGCTGGTTCCCCTCTGCCTCACTGGGCTCCTATTCACGTGAATGACCAGATGGCAGGCCCGTTTCCCTGGTCTCCAAGGTACCATGCTCACTGGCTAGTTGGTTAGGTTTTGGAAAAACAGAGTTCACCTTAGACCCAGAGATGATCCAAGCGGAAATTTAAAGACTGCCTGGATCACTTCTTTCCTTGTAAATGGAGCAACTGAGGTCGGAGGAGGGTGATTAGCTTGTCCTGGGTCACATGGCCGGTTGCGGCAAGGCCTGGTGGGGAAATTGAGGCACAGAGATGGGAAATGACTTGCCCTGATCATGTGGTCAGCTGGTGAGTTGTACGGGGAAACTGAGGCCCAGAGCTGAGAAATGACTTGCTCAGGCCCTAGGCCTCCTGGTGGCAAAGTTTGGGATGGACCCCCAAGGGAGAGCTTGCTCTGTCATCAACCCTTCCCCCACCCCCACTCCACCTCGGAGCAAAGTCACAGTGGTTCACTCAGGCCCATCCCTGTTTGCCGTCTCAATCATCCCTGACTGTGTCTCCACATCGCAGCTCAGCTCCTTGAGATCTTATCAGTCCAGCCCCCATGAGGGCTCCTCACCTGGACCATCCTCAAACAGCATCGTGTGCACAGGTGCAGTGGGTGGGCGGAGCTTAGGGACATTCCAGCCGAGGGGACACAATGGCTGGGTTAAGAGGGCCATCTTCTTTTCACACCTCCTGATTCCCGGAGTTTGTAAATCATTCTCCCAGGCTACACAAAGCAGGTATTGAGCAGGCTTGGCCCCTGGCCTGTGACACGGTGGGCAGAGGCTGCTGGGGTCCCTGCGTAGGGGATAGCAGCTCCTGGGCCCTCTCTCCCCCTCTCTGGCATTGGGACTGGGCCACTCATCTAATCCCTGCGCCTCCATCCAACTCTTTGTGGCCACTGCAATTCACAATCGAGGGCATGATGCAACCTGCTAATCACATTGCTCGATTTTGAACACATCCCGGCTCTGACTCAGGCGTCGGAGGGAGGAGGGAGCAGCCCGGCTGCCTTGCAGCTTATCAGGGCCAGGTTATTCCGCTCACACCCATGCACGCCTCCCCCCAGCCAGGCCTTTGTTCACCATGGCTTGCATCAGCGCCCGCTTCCCATTGCCCCAGAATTTTTTTAGAGGGCCTTTTTATGAGCCTCTGCGTCTTGTTAGCTAATGAATGATTGTGAGCAGCGATGGGGCTCACTTTGTGCCTCTATTAAATGTTACATGATTGCAATTATGAGTTAACAAGGGACAGCTAATAAAAAAACAATAATCTATTTTGCAGCCTGGGGCAGACATGAGACTCGCTGCCTGGTTCCCAGACTGAATAAAGCAGAGCCCCGGGACCGCAGGTTGGAGAAGGAATAGACCCAGGAAAGAGGGACCCGTGGAGGGTGCACAGACTGGAGGGCCACAGCTCTGCCCCACACCTGTCCCAAGGCCCCTCCACCTATGTGGAGTGTTCAGGCTCCCAGAGGCAGGTGTCTGGACTATTGTAGACGCATCCAGTCAACCTATCCTGTGTCCACCATCCCCTGCAACTTCTTGTCCACGTCACAGCTGAGTGAGTTTTTAAAGTTGGAGCTGGTTGTGCCACGGCCCTGCTCAAACTGCCCCCCGTGGCTGTCCCACACCTCCCTTAAGCATGGGGCCCTTATCAAAGCTTTTGGCGAGCCCACTTTCAGGTCCTGTCTGTCCTCACCAAAGCGTGCACAGAATAGGCTGGGTCTCCGGAAGGCAAGTGACCCAAAAGTGGGGCAGAGGAGGGTCTGAGCAGGGGAATGGGTGCCGAGCGTGGAGGGCCTGTAGCCACAACCCCTTTCCTTGGCAGTGCCAGGACAACAGCAGGCAAGGGAATGGAGGGACACTGTTCTCTTCGTCACTGCTCCAAGGAGGCAAAGGACATGCACTTGGCTTGGAATTGTCCCCTGGGTGCTGCTGTGATGTGTCCCAAGGAAGGTCACTGAGACTTTGCAGGGGCTAGGTGCACAAGAAGTGCTTAATACATACACAGGGGTCTGAAGAGAGGGGAAGGGGCGTGGATGATGTCCAACAGTAGGTAACACATCCCATCAGGAGGATCCCAAATCATGCCCTGGAGACTGACCTGAACCTGTTAACACAGCACAGAGCTGAGTAGCAAGACTAACATCCCTTCTGCTCAACCGGGGACACAGCAGAGCCTGTGTGCGGAGTGTCTGGTGGGCAGAGAAACACGACTCCTGGATCCTGGGGTAGGCAAGTCATATCCCTCCCCCGGGCCTCAGTTTCCCATTTAGGCATGTATTACAATATTCTCTCTGAATTCTAGTTAGGCTTCTTACCTGCCTGCTTTTGACCACCTCCGCCCCCACTGATATCTTGAGCTCCTTTGGTAGGCACTCTTCTTTACTGGCTAGGCTTCTAGTAGGCACCTAATAAGTGCTGGATTCATAAGCAGCCGAAACTCAATGCCCTCTAGGCACCTACTCCGTGCCAGACTTGTTACCAGGTGCTTCCTTTATGTTACCAGGGATCCTCCCACCACGCTGCGGGAAGGACGCCTTAATCCCCATTTGACAGCTGAGGCAACTGAGGTTCAGAGCGCTCAGCGCTGGTGTGCGTTAGGGTAGGGCTGGGACCAGCCGTCTATATGGGACTCCAAACTAGAAGCTGAGTATGGGCCCTTCCCGGCCTTCTCGCTGTGACAGCAGGCGGGCAACCGTGGGGTGGGAGCCGGCAAGGGCGACCGCAGGCTGGGCGACAGAAGGAACACAGTCTGAGGACACCACTGAAGTGCGTCTTCAAACACTGCGGCCGCACTGTGGGCTCCAGGAAACCACAGCCGCCCACATCCCAGCCGTCCAGGCCAGCCTGGGGCAGGAGGCAGAGCTGGCGGTGGCAGGGCCGCGGAGGGGCATGCAGGCGGCAGGAAATGGGGTGGGAGAGGGCTGTGCCAATCTCACCCACAGAAAACTTCAGCCAGTGGCGGAGCCCGCGTTCACATGTTAAGAATTTCAAGGCAGCGACAGCAGAGTGTTAGACCAAGCGTGGGCCCCTCTGAGCATGGGCCCTTTGGGTTTCATATCCACGAAGCTGGCCCTGGCCAGTGGGTCCTTTGCCTGGCTCCCAGCTTCAGGGTTCTTAGCACGGGACTTAGGCTGCAGACGCTGCCCTACAAAAGGCCTTGCCCCTCATTGTCTGGGCGAGGCCCATGTAACCCACAACAAGGGGCATGGCAGAAATGGGGCTGGATGTCAGGAAGACTCCTGCCTTGGACCCTTTTGGGGCTGTGTGGACGGAGCCAGGCCCACACGCTGCTGTGATGGCCAGCAGGCAGGTGTTTGGGGCTGGGCCTGCCCAGTGACTGCTCAGGGATATTGTGCTGCCGCTCCCACCGTGAGTGTGTTGGGGAAGGGGCCCAGGCCCTACCAAAGGCATCCAGAGTCCTGACCGGGTCAGCCCCGACCTCAAACTTGCAGAAGATCCCAGGTTCCGGTGGGTCCCCAGCACTGGCAGGCGGCTTGGCCTCCAGAGACAGGTACCCCATCACCAGGGAGGGACTTGGGACTTGTGAGAGACTGCGTCCCCAGGGCTGACTTTTGGCAACAGGGCCGATGATGTCCATTGGCTCGTGGTGCCCTGAGGGGCTGGGCCAAGACTTGATTTGAGCTTTCCACTGCAGTACCCAGCAGTGGTACGTATGAATGCCCTCATACGGTGGGCACTCAGGAAATACTGGGTGAGTGAACACATAATGAGAGGACATCGGCTCTGCTCTGCTTGTCCCAGGGCTGGCACCCAGCTCAGGGGCCAAGGAAAGGAAGCACAGTATGCTCCTGGTTGGCAAAGCAGCAGGGCATGTACTATCCACACAAGGGTTTTGGTATGCACATAATGCATGCACATGTGTCAGTGTATGTGGGGACGTACGTGCACAGGATATACTGGTGGATAGAGGGTGTACATATATAGGTGGATGCACGTGCTCGTGTATGTGGGTGAGCACTTGTAGGGGTGGGGCATGTCCACAAGGTGTACACACACATGCGTATGTGTGAGGGAGGTGCCCATTCCCACTTGGGGTACCTGCTTGCGTGGAGGCACCTGTGTGTGGGAGTATACCACCAGACGCCTAGCCCTCCTCTGCTTCCGGACTCCATCTCCCCGCTGGTCGCCCTGCCCCCTCTGCCCTGCACAGACAGAGGAGAGCTGGGAGCACAGTTGCCGGTTATGTCTGGAACTGCCCCTCACTCACCGTGTGTCTTTGGGTGACCCATGGTGACTCATCAGGCCTCCGTTTTGTTGTCTGTAAAAGGGACTTATGACAGCACTCCCATGATACGGCATAAAAAACGGTGCCTGGCACCCAGTGAGAGCTCCAGGAAGGATAGTTATTATATCTTGGCTCGGGGCTGTGGCTGCAATGGGCACCTGGGCCGGCACTGAGAGCAGAGCCAGAGCCTGCGTCCATCCATCACCACAAACATGATGGGCAGGTTCCACACGCTGGCAGCCTGGGCCAGAGAACAAGCGGAGACGGGGTGGGGTGGGGTAGGGGAGCTATGGCCCCAACAGCTCCTCTCAGACTCTTCAAGGGCCCCAGAGAGACTGCCGAGGAGTCCCCCGATCTGGAACATACATGTGATAGGGATGGTAAGGCGGTGGCATGATGGCTCCCGTGCCAGGCAGCTCTTTAAAAACAGTCCTCCCGGAGCAGGGGGAGCTGGGCCCCAGAGGCCACCCACCCACTGCCGGGATGGGCCACTGTGCAGGGCGAGGTAAATCACCCGAGATTGCCCTCTGGAATGTGGTCGCTGTGAAAGGTAACACGGCAGGTTACTGCTACATAAACACAGTTAAACTATTTACGATGGCCGAGGCCTGGCGGCCCCAGGAAGACCCTGCCATGTGGGGGTGGGTGGGCCCGCCTCGGCTTTGCGGCCCACCAGGGTTAGGAGAAGGATTTATTTTGGCAAGAGCCAGGTCCTTGGCACTTTCCTGCTGCCACCCAACCCAGGGGCCCGGCGCTGGCCCAGTGGAAGTATCTTCTCGCGGGCCGAATAAATGTGTTTTGAAATTACGGTGAGTAGAACAACAAAATCCCTTCTTTGTTTTATTCTGGCCCTTGCTGTTTGGCATGGTTTGCAGAGGACACTTTTTTAAGTCCGTAGGCGCTGTCGCCACCACATCCCTAGGATGCACTGGGGCAAATTTCCATGTGAGATCCTGAGGGAGAACCTGAGACGGAAGACTCAACCCTACCCCCAGGAGTTCCCATCCATGGGAAGAACCAGCCTCTGCCCTCAGGAGCCTCCGGTCTGAAGGTAGAGGCACAGTTTCTGGTCTTAGCTCCCCTCTCCACTCCTCCCCAGTTCAAGAGTGGAGGCCAGTCTCTGAGCCCTGGTAGCCCCTCCCAGCTTCTGGGTGTACTGGACCACGCGGAGGCTCTAGGCCTCGGGTAGACTCCGGGAACAGACTGCCTTGGAGGGCAAAGACCCTAAGGATAGCCATGGCTATTCAGGCCCCCCAGGAGGAACAGGACTCATTTCAGGGCAAGGCCCCCTCTGTCCTCAGCACAGGTTCTCACGTTGGTTTTTTGTCTTCCTCTAGAAGCGCCATCACCTACCTTTAAAATGAGACGAGGGTCATCAAAGAGCTCATGGAGGCTGGTCAGCACTTGAGGGGTTTACTATCAGGGCATGGGAGCCCTGCCCACCAGCCCTTCCACCTTCCACCAGCCCTTTCAGACCTGCCTTTCCACCCCTGCCCCAGGGACTGGCTTCCCTCCAGCCCCCGCATGTTTGTCCCTACAATCCTTATACCTAGAGCACTCTCTTGCCCTTTCTTGCCCATCTGCACACTGAGCACCTGCAGGACGCGTCTGCCTGACCAGCTCCGTCAGCGAGGCTTCCTCTCTCCCAATTACCTACACAGCGTAATCTGGGCTATCTGATTGTCCCGCTGTGCCTCTCAGCTCTTCAGTTAGTAGTCACCACCACTGATTGAAGGCTTGGCCACGCCTGACCCTGGGCCTGTAGCTTACACACATCTTCTCCAATTCCCTACCACCTCCAAGTAAGCAGGAATTTGGGCTCTTACAAAAATGAGGAAACCGTGGCCAAGAGAGTTGGGTCATCTCCCAAGGCCACACAGCTGTGAGTGAGGCGGGGATTCCGACCACTGAACCACCTTGCCTGCTCGACAGCTCACCCCGAGGAACAAGGAACAACATGTCCTCTATTAGGTAGGGTCAGGTGGGTTATTTTTTAAAATAATCAACAGCAGGACTCATGTACACAAGTGAGGTTAACATTCAAAGAGGTCACCTGAGAAGGGAATAGTTATTCTAACCATGCCACCTTGATCAGTGAATTTTTTATTCTTTATATTTTATTTATTTATGTCAACAGGTACAAAATAGAAAAGGCCAAAAAACCAAATCTTTGTCCCTGCCCTATCCCAGTCCCACTGTTCCCTCCCTTCTGGCAGCTTCCACCAAGGTGGATCTACCCTGAAGTATGCCCTGTCTCCACAGGCATTCATTTCCAGAGCATTCTTGCCCTGCTCTTCTGACGTTTTGGGCACAAGCACTTTTAAGACCAATTAAACTTATCTCATCAGAATAAACTTTTTGTTAATCCAGTTTCATTCATCACATGATTCACTCAAATTGATTTCAAACACCATTTTTTTAAAACATGGGAAACAGTTTTATCCACCAGTGTACAGTGCTTACGTACAGATCCTTTCGTTTTTAGTCTTACAGACTCCACTTATTTCCAAAACTACTCCCATCAGCACCTTTCCCTTCCATCCCTTTCAGTGAGGTCGCTGAATGCTTCTGTAATACACCTAGCTTCTTTTGTCACATTCTGCATTCCATCTTGCCATCTCCCAACATCCTAAGCAACTTTGGATAACTTGCATGCATTAAGGTCCTCTATGGGTTTTGACAGTTGTGGTGTCACATATCCACCACGTGGTATCATACAGAATAGTTTCACCATCCAAAGCAATTCTATTCACCTGTTCAACCTTCCTTCTACCCCAAACCCCTATCCATTACTGATTTGTTTACCATCTCTATCACTTTGCCTTTTCCACAATGTGCTCTAAAGGGAATCATATGGCATGTCACCTCTTCAGACTGGCTTCTTTTGCTTAACAATATGCATTTAAGATCCACTTGTACCTTTGTGTGGCTTGGTAGCCCACTCCTTTTTATTGTTAAACAGTATTACATAATGTATAGGTGCCCGTTTTGTTTATTCACTCACCTATTAAAGTGCATCTTGGTTACTTTTAGCAATTACATCTTTGGCAACTCTGAATAAATTGTTGTTATAAATATTCAAGTGCTGGTTTTAGTATGGACATAAGTTTTAAAATCAGTTAAGTAAATACCTACGAGTGCACTTGTTGGATCATATGGGAAGATTGCATTTAGTTTTCTAAAAAACTGCCCAACTGTCTTCCAGAGTGGTTGTACCACCCCCACCAGCAGTGAATGAGAGTTCCTATTGCTCTATATCCTCACCAGCAATTGATATTGTCAATATTTTGGATTTTGTATGTGTGTGTGTCATTCTAATAGTCCCTTTACAGGAGAAGGAAATTTTTTTTTAATGGGGACGAGGTTGGGTGGCAGAGACATGTAGCACTCCACAAATACCCACATGCTCCCACACTTCCTGGATGTTGGTATATCTGACTTCCCAGGTTCCTGAGAACACTATGGAGGGCAGAGCCCCTGCAGATCTGTCTTGGCCAAATAGTGTGAGCACTATTAATGGTCCACTGAGATTTCAGGGCAAATTTGTCACTGCAGCAAAGCACGGCCTATCCTGACTCTCACAACCAGCCGCTGGGTCATGCCATTGGCCACTGCTTATATCATCAGAGTCCCCTGAACCTGGTGGTGTGCTGGCCTAGGAAAAGCTACTGAGAGGAGGGAGATCATGCCATGAACTCATGTTTACTGAGCTCCATTGAGTGCCTGGCCCCATGTGGCCTGTGTGTCTATGTTGCCCCATGTACTCCTCGGGCCTGTCATGGAGGAAGTTCTGCTTCTGCTGTCTGCTCTCACCACTCCCTGGGCCTTATCGCCCCAGATGCCACGTGGGGGTTGACATACAGCTGGGCTAACTCTCCCGACAACAGAGCAATCCTTACAGGATACCAAAGGGAGATCTCCCCCCCACTCCTAGTCAAGCCCTCAAAAATCCCTGCTATGTCCCCCCAAACGTTTTACCTGATTAAGAGGAAGCAAGTCTCAGAAGCTCCGTTCTACCTTCTGCTGCATCTTTTCTTCACACTCAGGCTTTGGTTTCTGCTAACCCCAGCCTTTCTAGATCCCCAGTTGCCAAGAAGACACGTGCCCAGGGCACTTAATAGGACTCTTCTTGGCTGGTGGCCTGGCCCTGCCTAGAGCCTCTGAGAGTGGACCACAGCTGAGCTGCAATGTCTACACCCTCCCTGTCTCCTAACCACAGTGTTGGGGGCTGCCTAGGGCAGGGAGCGTGGTGTTCTCTCACAAAGTGAAGTGGAGTGATGCTCACAGGGCTCAACACCAAGACCTTGAACTGGTTAGCACACTGTTATGATGAGAGGGCTTGCGGATATGTGATGATATTAATTACGTGCTGATTTATTTCATCCTTGGTCTTGTGAAATGTGGTGCACTTGCCTTCCCCCCTCCTTCCCTCTCTTCCCCCAATGACTGTAAACTCGCGGGGGCATGGCAGGGAGTGGGGCAGGAAGGCCAGAGAGAGCTGACTAAACTACCGGGCCATGTAGGCCGGGATTTGCTTCCTGGCTGCTGTGACCCTGGGTTACCGCCCCGAGTCTGGGATTGGGTAAGGCTTATGGGCTTGGCATCGTGCCTGGCACAGAGGAAGCTCTCGGGAAACCGTAGCCATTGTTATCGTGATTGTTCATTATTCTTTTAGCCTATCAGCTGAAGGATGATTTTTCCATTGCTTCATCCCTGCTCTTGAGAAGCAGCAGGATACAGACCAGTGTTGTCCAATAGAACTTTCTGCAGTGATGGAAATGTTTATCATCTTCACTGTCCAATGTGGTGGCCACCGCCAGGTGTGGCCACTGAGCACTGGAGAGGTGACTGGTGTAACCGAGAACCTGGTTTGTCATTCATTGCACTTAGCTCGAATGAATTCAAAGGTAAGTAGTCACACACTTTCAGTGGCTCCTGTGTTGAATAGGTACAGGTGTGGCCGAAAGAGCACAGGCTCTGGGATAGACCCCATGGGCTCCGGTCCTGCTTCTGCTACTTCGTCACCGTAAGACCTGGGGTCTTACTCTGCTGCTCTGAGCCTTAGCCTCCTCATCAGGAAAATCTGGACTTGATGGTACTGATCCCATAGGGTGGTTGTGATTCATGTGTGCGTTCATGCACATAAAGTGCCCCACTTTGGAAGTGCTCAAAGACCCTTCACTGTGACAATCATTCCCACTGGCACTGCTGCTCAGCCTGGAATCCACGGGCATGAGCGCGCCTTGCACTGGATGGCAGTATCTTGAGGGCAGGATCCCACTGGTTCATGTTCTGAATCTCAGAACCCAGGGAGGAGAAAACCAGAGTCCATTAACCAAGAAACACAGGAGACGCAGAATGCCAAGAGGTGGGTAAGGACAGGAGGCGGTCCTGATGCTAGCTTGGCCAAGGCTTCCCCTCTCCCCATGTTGGTGGCGGACTGTCACCCTTCCTGGGAAGGGGAGGACTTCGAGAGGCAGGGTGAGGTGACCTGAGAGAGGGGCTTTATGGGCTCAGGGTCAAGAGGCCTCCTCCGTTACAAGTTCCATGGCCAGGGAGCTGCAGGAGCCAGCCTGTGTCCCTCAACTCCTCTCCAAACACGAAAATTTGATTGATCCACCTGCCAAACTCAGCCCTGAAGCCAGAGGTCAGGAGGGCTCTACCAGAAAACAGCAGGCTTCTAAGAAATGGGAGGTCTGGGTTTGACGCCAGAGCCCTGGAGCCGGGTCTTTGGAATTCCCCTTTCCTCTTCATCCAAAGGAGGAACTGAATGCCTCAATTTCAGGGAATGGCTGCAAGCTTGTGTCCCTTCCCCTCAGCTTTTTGCACAAATAAAGACCTGAAAGTGGCAGGGGTGTGAAGGCCACGCAGAGATTTCCAGACCCCAGGACTCTTGGTGTCCCTAGAGGCACAGGCTCAGATTACCCAGAGCATTAGACAGTATCAGAAGCCAAGGGCCTCTGAGGGTCTCCAAAGTTCCTGCTTCATCCGCTCCCTCCTTATCTGTCCTGGACTCAGTAAGAAATGATAGGCTCTGAAGGCAGGGCCCGAGTCTCCACGGGCGGTAGCCCACGAGAACACCTGCATCTCCCAGCACAAGGTCAGAGTCCCCCCCCCCAGCTCCCCATTCCCCCAGTGTCTGGGACTCCTTATTCTGCAGCTGGGAGCAACCCACCCTCAACAGCCACAGAGAAATGCCACAGTCCCTAGGGACCCCAAAATTGCCCGGGGCAGGGGCAGGGGACCATCTTTGTCCACTTTCCTTGGTATCAGGGTAAGAGACAGCAGGGGGCATGAGATTAGACTCCAGAAAAGACTTCCTGATGGTGAGAAATATGAGACAGTAGGTTGTAGGAGCCAGTTATATTCGACCTTCTGCTGGGGCTGATGGGGAAGGACTCTGGTAGAATGAGATGATGGGAAGTGTGGGATTTGAAATACACAGGACACATGGCTGACATGATCTCTTGACTGGATTTGGAGTCAAACTATTTCAGTTTAATCCCAGCCAGGCCACTGGCCTTGGGCTAATTGTTGAATGATACTTCTATTCAGTTTCTCCATCTAGCAAATGAGGATGAAGAGATTCACCCCCCCACCACCACGCTGTTCTGAGGAGAGAAGGATGCCATGTCGGGAGGCCGTTGCCCAGTGCCTGGCACATTCTGGGCAGTCGAAAGGTGGCTGAGTCTAAGCAGGCCGGGGCTTTAGAGTACAGATGGAAGGTAGGCTGGGAGCCAGGTGCCAAGCCTCCATGGGAGAGACTGGTCACCACGCTGGAGATGGCTGAGGGTGACACTCCATGTGCCCAGGCTGAGAGCCTTCCAGCCCCAGCCTCGCTCCTGTACCCCTCTTCAAGGAAAACCTGGGGGACTGTGAGAAAACTAGGACCCCTCAGGGAGATCTATGCCCTTCCTGCAGACCCCTATTTCTCCCCGACCTGGGGACTCTCATTTGCCAATCTCAGGAGGCCCCCCATGCAGCTGCTCAGAAGGAGCTGTCTTTCCCCAGACAGCCTTGTTCTTCCCCTGGAAAGACCCTCAGGGAGCCCCTAGAAGGACCCAGGGCTGTAAGCCAGTTTGCCTAGTTGCCTTTCAGACCCAGTTCTGGTAAGTGTAGGAGCTGGGAAGCCATTGGTGATCGGTGGGTATCAGCAGGTAGGCAGGTTTGCATGGAGACACACTTCCCACCAGACTCAAGTGTAGCCTCAGAGCCCGTCTGAACCTTGTGGTGAGACAGGAATGCAGCTGGCCACCCTAGCCCTGGGCTGAATGGCCTTCAAGGGCCTCCCTCCCCTGTGTCTTGTCATGAGTAAGAAGAACTCTGGCCACTGGGCTGTAAACAGCCTTACAAAGTCAGTGTAGGCAAGACCCCCTGCTGCCGAGAAGGGAATGGAGAGAGACGGTGAGGGCTGGGGAATTCCAGAGCTCTATGAACCCAGTGGGATTATTTTGTTGTTTTGAGTAGGGGTCTCACTCTGTCGCCCAGGCTGGAGTACAGCGGCACCAGCATAGATCGCTGCCGCCTTGACCTCCTGGGCTCAGGCAATTCTTCCACCTTAGCCTCCTAAGTAGCTGGAACTACAGGCACACACCCGGCTAATTTTTTGATTTTTTTGGTAGTGTCACGATCTCCGTATTTTGCCCAGACTGGTCTTGAGTCCCTGGGTTCAAGCAATCTTCCCGCCTTGGCCTCCCAAAGTGTTGGGATCACAGGCGTAAGCCACTGTGCCAGGCCCCCAGTGGGAGTTTTTAATTCAGTTTGGGGCCTTTTGGATGTGAAGGGACAAAGCTCTTGTTATGAGTTGAGACCAGCTCTTACCCACTTAGACAGGGGGATTTCTGGGAGCAGGGCTGTGTTCTCTCATCGGATTGGCCCTGGAGGGTGGGGGGAGTTGTCTCAATCAACTATGATTATCCCATGGTTAGAATAAGACCACGGGGTCTCCAGAAGGAAGAAATCTCTAATTTGCAGTGTCCAGGATCTGAGAGTGACTTGTCACCAGTGAGGACAATACAGGGGCAGAGGGGGCATTTTTAACCTTCCTGAAAAGCTGTGTACCCCTAGAAGGGTCTCTTGGTTTTCTTCCCCTCACCTCTACTAGTCCTCACAGAGAAAGGAGAGCCAGGGGCTGAGGTAGCCCAGAGTAGGGCCAGGAATGTGGCTGAGGTGTGGCTAGCCAGTCCACTCCAGGTGTCCCCTTTCATTTTCTCATTTCCCTGCCCCTCTCCCCTAAGCCGGCCTCTCTGGCCTCCCGGTGGTCCTGGGTGGCCCAGTGGGACCCCAGATGGGCATCTTCCTCCCTCCTTCACCCACAGAGGAGGGCGCCAGGCTGCCCACTGCCAGGTACAGAGGACAAAAATACCCAGTGGAAAAACACGTGGCTCCAGGTCAAACATTAACCGGCAGGGCCTGGTGTGCCAGCCACAGTGTCCCTTCCCAGGCTACCTGGCCACCAACACGCAGCTGGTGGCAGTGTCCTCTCCCTCTGAACACTGCAACAATTCTCAGACACTCACCCACATGCTTCCAGCAGAATTCTTCAGAAAGCAAACCAGCACTCCCTGGGGACCCAGGCCCCAAGGGTGCAGGTCTGGCCAGCCCATCCAGACTGGTGGCTGCCAGGATGCACCTCCCTCCTGCTCGGACTGGGGTCTTCCCTGAGCTCTCTGGGGCTCCAGGCCATCCCAGCTCCTGGGCAAAAGCAGCACCTCTGATTCCTTGGGGGAGGAGCCCCACTCAGAGAGCCTTGGTTCCTCAGGTCTCCCTCCTGCTGCAAAGCTGAGCTCACAGAGAGCCAGAAGGAAGATGGGCAGAGGGAGGGAAGTGGGAGAGCAGGGAGTCTGGCCAATGCTGGCATCCACCCCCTAACATGCTGGGAGGCCACCTGGAGGAGGTGCTGGGGAGAGGCAGGCAAGTGAGAAGCTCCCAGCCCCATCGTTGTCTGGGGAAGGGGAGGCCAGATAGGTGGGTATTCCTCCTGTGGGCCAAAATGGCTCCACCCCTGTGCCTCAGGCCCACCAGGCAGCACCTGTGCCATCCCCGCAGCTGTCTGACCCTGGGCCCTGGCTCCTCACACACCCCTGGGGGCCAGTGCCCAGTGGTTCTAGGAAACGCCTGCACCGCAGCCTTGAGCCTGGGCCAAATGCCCCATTTTCTGTCAAGGAAGCTTGGTCATGCCCAATGAAAAGAGCACAGTCCATCTGGACACAGCACGACTGCCTGTCACTCCTGCTGGCTTGAGGATCCACGGGTCCCGCCTAGAACCCAAGTGGGATTTGGGGAGCCCTGGGGTGTCTGGGGCCAGGAAGCACTCTGATATCATGACAGCATCACAGGGCACAGTAGAGAGCATGTAAATATTAACTTTTAAGGGAAACAGAGGGTTTGGGCAGAGGTCAGCAATGGCCTTGCCCGCCTACCCTGGGCAGTCAAGAGCTAGTCCTGACCCCGGGTCAAGAGTCCAAGCACTGGACAGAAAGTTGGGAGGCTGGAGCCTGGCCTCTGAGAAACAGCAGGGTTCCCCAGGGACAGGAATTCCCACCCAGGACTGTTGCCTAACTTCCTTGAGATGGTTCTCACAAGGGTGGGGTCACTACGCCGGGACAGGCTCTGGAGACAGCCTCCAAAGGTCTGTTCCTGCTGTTGAGCCAGTGGTCACAAAGGAGGATTCGAGGGCTTTGGAAGCCTTTGGTTTAGAGCCAAGTTCTTCCACTTAAGAAGCCAAATGGTCTTGCGTGAGTTTTACCAAACCTCTCTGAGCCTCAGTTGGCTTATCTATAAAATGGGCACAATTGGGCATGGTGGTGCGTGTCTATAATCTCAGCTACTTGGGAGGCCAAGGTGAGAGGATTGCTTAAGCCGAGGAGTTTGAGACCAGCCTGGGCAACATAGCAAGATCCTGTCTCAAAGAACAAATACATACATTTACTTTTTAAAACAATAAAAATAAAACGAGGACAATGTTATCTAGCTCTCACAATGTTCCAGAGATCCTTAGCTGATTTTTATGTAGTGTCTGGCACACAGAAGTTATTCTACAGATGGTCACTCTGTAGTTTTCCTCTCCGTTCCAGGCCTTGGTTTCCTCATCTGTAAAATGGAGATAATCACGCCCAACTCACAAGACTAAATGAGCTGGACTTTGTATTGTTATTGCTCAAGGATGTTGGTCTGTCAGTGTCAGCATCGTTGTCATCTGCTCCTCTCTGTTTGGCCATCTCTAAGGGCCTCAGCTGGAGGTCCAGGGCTCTCAGCACCTGCTCCCTCAACACAATCACACACCCCGCTCTCCCCACTCCCTGCCCCGGCCAAAACGGCATCATATCTCCCTCATTATCACACTGACATTTGCTTTGGCCCTCAGAGCAATTACCTGTTGAATTCTGTTGAATGGAACAAAGGCTGAGAAGGGAGGCAGATCCCAGGATGGCCAGAAGCCCGGCTTTGTGAAGGGAGAGTTGCAGGCCGAGGTGCTGTCTGTGCCCTGACCTCAGGCCCCAGGAACAAAGCTGAAGATGCCGGGAGGTGGGTGGGACGGGGGTCAGGATTAAATTCCCCTGGCCGAGGCTTCGGAGCTGGGGGAGGGAGATGTTTGCATCTGGATGCCATCTGGAAGAAGGCAAACACCGAGGGGCCACTCGAGGAAATGCCTCGGCGGCAGATCAAATCCTGCAGAGAAATCACCAAGCCCTTGAAGCGAATGTCTGAGGGAGAGGAATGTGTCTGGGAAGTGCTGGGGACTTGGGGGGGGGAGGGACCTAGCTGGGAAGAGGCCAAGGGGGAGAGGAAGGAACAAGCTGGGGCCTCTGGGGGGCTTCCCTGGGCCAGTGGTCCCTCACTCCCAGCAGACAATGTGGCTTCAAACCTCCAGGCTGGGAGGGCTAAAGATGAGACCCCCAAACATGAGGAGGGTCTGCATTGCCTCAGAATTCTGGGTCTAGCTCCCTGAACCCCCACCACTTGTCAGACCCCAGCCCTAGAGTGCTGCTACCCTTCAGATCAATTGTGTCCACATAGCACCTACTGTGTGCTCAGTCCCAGATGGAGAGTCCTAGACTCTCAAAGATGTGGATCAGCTTGGACTGGTAGCTTTGAAGTCTGACAGACCTGGTGTAACGCAGTAGTAGCCCCAAATCGGAGAGTGCTTGCATGAAATGTTTACCTATTCCAAAGAAGTCACCCGGAGGTTCAGAAAGGAGAGGCGTTAGTTTATTAAAACGTATGAGAGGCACCGATGGTGGCCAGTTGGTGAGGAATCTGCACCTTGGGACAGTACAGAAAGTAGTTTTATCAAGCAAGTTAATTATTCAAATTGCTGTACGGTGTTTAAAGTTACATTGATTGGGCTGGGCTTGGTGGCTCAGCCTGTAATCCCAGCACTATGGGAGGCCAATGTGAGTGAATTGCCTGAGTCTGCGGGTTCGAGACCAGCCCGGCAACTTGGCGAGACCGCGTCTCTACAATATTAAAAAAAAATTAGCCGGGCGTGGTAGCACGTACCTGTAGTTCTGGCTACTTGGAAGGCTGAAGAGGAAGGCTCTCCGGAGCCCAGCAGGTCAACGCTGGGGTGTCCATGAGTATGCCACTGCACTCCAGCCTGGGTGACGGAGTGAGACTCCAACTCATAAAAAAAAAAGAAAGAAAGAAATACATTGATTAAGAGTGACGCCTACATTGCCTTCAGCGTTGCTCAATCTCTTGCACCTCCATGTTTCATTACTGGGAATATGCATATCCTTCAGAGACCAGTCTTGGCCAGAGGCCGCTCCCTGAGAAGAGGAGAAGAAAGAAGCCAGGTACAATGGGAAAGAGTCTATGTCTGAACAATACCTTACACCTGGTTCAAATCCCGTCTCTCCTTAAACTGGTATTCACAAAAGTCAACTTCCTTGGTCAAGCCATTTTCTCATCTGTTAAAGGGCATCATCTAGCAGCTTCTCAGGCCCCCCCCCGGGAGTGAGGTCAGTACTAACCCTGGAAGGGGCTTCTGAGCAAGGGTTAGGGGGACTCCCAAGCCTCCACGACTGAGGATTGCATACTCTAATTTTCAGGCAGCTCCCCAGGGTCCGCCCTGCAGATGTAATGAGCAGAGGCTGACCCTGCCCTGTTCAGGGAAGGCACTTTAAGATGTAACCCTAGGGGATAATAAGGAGACTACTCACCCAAAGTCACCAGACGGGTGCAGGACCTGGACACCTTGACCTTCTCCCAGCTGCTGCCCTTATAAACCAGGCCAGGCAGGCGATCACAAGTGTGTACGCACACATGCACACCTTGGTGTGTTTTTTCACACACACAATGCAGGAGTGTGTGTGCAAGTTTTTGCATCTGTGGATGTGCACGTGTTCTTGCCTATGTTTGTACTTGTGTTTTTTGTGTGCTTATGTGTATGTTTGTGCAAATGTGTTTGTGTGCTTTCGTGTGTGAAAAATAGTGCATGTGTTTGACTGTGCTTGTCTACATTATGCAAATATAACTTGTATATTTATGTGTGTAGGTGTATATTTACATATTTATGTGTGTGTGTTTGTCTATCCAATGTGTGTTTATACTGTATGTGTCTATGTCGGCGTACGTATACATGGGTTATGTTTGTAAATAAGGTATATATGTGTTTCTGTGTTAATATGTGTGTGGGTTTAACATGTCCATGTGTAACTTGCTTGTGTGTTACTGAGTTTGCATGTATGCCTGTGTGTGTGAATATGAAATGCAATTGTGTCTGTATGTATGTGGATAGAATGCTCTCAGGGGTGCACATATGAAGTGCATGTGAATAATGTTCACGTTTGTATATCTGTGTTTGTAACATGCATGGTGTGTGCCTGCCTGTGCTGTGGAAGGCAGCCCAGCACATAAGGAATATCCCTGGATCCACAGATAAAGGAAGGGGTTCAGACCCCAGTCCCCCAAGCAGGAGGCATTGAAGTACCAATTTGGCCTTTTTGAGTCTCCGTAGACCCTGCTGTACCTGAGCCAGCAGTGACCCCTGCCCTGCCTTCTACCTTTAAAGCCCTAGTAGGCAGCCTACTGCACGACCCTCCTGCCAAGCACAAGAGGACCTGCTGGGTCCCATCTTGCTCCCAGGTCTGCAGAGGAACTGGACGCAGGATGGGCCCTCAGCCTGCTTATGGTCTAGGTGTAGAGGCAAGATTGAACCCAGAAAACAGTGAGAGGAGAGAAAAGAACCTGGAGGGGACTGGTATGAGGATGTGCTCCCAGAGGCCAGGAGAGGCCAGGTAGGCAGGCTGCACAGCGGGAAGAGCCCGTCAAATCCCAGTTCTGCCACATACTTGCTCTGAGATTGTGGGCAAGTCACTTAACTTCTCTGTGCCTCAGTTTCTTCGTCTGTAAAATGGGATCATAGTAGTGTACACTTCAGAGGGCTACTATGAGGATGAAAATATGCTACCAAGTGGAAAGTGCTTAGAATAGTGCTAGGCGTACAGAAAGCACTCAATAGATGTTAGCTGTTATTATTATCAGAAAGTGAGAAGCCACTGAATTAGTTCTAAGTATGCAGAAAATTAGACAAACACCACCAACAAAAGATCATCATCAATTCCAGGGAGGATAAAAAGTTGTGCAAAGGATAAAAAAAAATCGGAATTTACTAAATGGCTCAACCCTGGGTGTCCATGGTTTTACAAGGTCACGTTCCCTTCCCACCTACCAGAATGACCCAAGAATCATGGGTGGGGTGGGGGTGGGGTATGTGAGCTGGGGACAGGGCAGATGGGAGAGAACCAACGCCTGGAGAATCTGTCACTTCAAGGGGTCACGGTCGCCTCGGCTCAGAGAGACTGCCATGTTTATTGGAGCCTCACAGAACATGACTCTCTATGTGCGTAAGCAGCTATGATAAAAACCAAAAAACCAAACCCATTTAAATACATCAAGTAGAAAACTGGGCCTTGTGCTCAAAGTGTAGCTGAGCCTTAAGTCTTGACCGGGGGATGTTGGTGATCTACCTCAGCAGAGGGTGGGACAACAGGACGAAGGCCTCCTGGGATGAGGGCGCCTGGGAGGGGGACTGCCCCTGCCCTGCCCCAACCCAGACATGACCTTAAGTGAGAGTGAGGAAGTGTCCTGAAGCTCAGTCCTGGTTTTTCTGTTTTCCTTTTTCTTTTTTTAAGTCAAGCTCTCACTCTGTTGTCCAGGCTGGAGTGCAGTGGCACAATGACAGCTCACTGCAGCCTTGACCTCCTGGGCTCAGGCAATCCTCCCATCTCAACCACCCGAGTAGCTGAGACTGCAGGAGCACACCACCACGCCTGGCTAATTTTATTTTTGTTTATTTTCTTTTACTTTTTGTAGAGATCAGGTCTGGCCATATTGCCCAAGCTGAAGCCCTGGTTTTTAAAAGAAGTCAGACTTGGGATGTTATGGCTTTAACTATCCTGGTGACTGCTCCTCTCTCCCTGCACTGACTACACGGGCCTCCATTTAAATGAATAGATATGAAGAGATATAATAATATGAACAAAAGTATATATGTGGTTTGAGGTCTGTTGCTATTCAAGGCCTTTTACATGTTTTACATCATTTAATCCTTACACAACCCTTATAACAGCCTGTTTAGATTTCCATGTTAAAGACAGAGAAATAAGATCTAGAGAGGGTAAGTAACCTGCCCGAGGCCACAGAACAGAGCCACGTCTGGGACTCAGGCAGTCTGACCCCAGACCACTGATATGAACCACTGATTATTGAAGAAGTCAGAAGGAGCAGGGTGGGGAAAGAGATGGAATACCTGGCCCACCTCAGAAAGTGGGTATAGAGAAGGAGAGGGTAGGGGGAGCCTCTTGAAAGCAGGTGGCAGCCAGGCCACACTAGACGGTCTTGGTGGATGTGGCCGGGGGAGGCCGGGCTTTCACGGGAGGCAGAGATCCTCAGGTCAGGCATCCCTGCCAGGGCCCTAGCAACTGAGACCTGTTTGGGCAGGCTGTGCTGGGCCAGGTGGTTGGCAGGGCAAGGCGGAGGCAGAGCCTTGAGGCCTTCGGATGCCAAGCTGCTGACTTCAGCCCCCAAATTGGTCCAGAAACCCAGGCCTGGTCCCCAGTGCCCAGTCAGGGCCTCGGTCCTCCCTGTTGTGTACCTGACTGTCCACACTTGCCTTGGTCGCTCAGTCACTCCACAAATGCTCGCCAAGGGCTCAAGGTGTGGTGGAAAGTGGGCTCTGGATCCAGAACTCCGGGGTTTGAATCCTGTTGCCTCCTAGTTGTGTGATCTCACACGAGGTGCTCAATTGCTTTGTGCCTCGGTTTCCTCTCTGTGAATGAAGGTTATCATAGCATGGCTCTCCTAGAGCCGTTGTGAAGATTAGATGAGTTAATACCACTAAAAAGCACTTGGTGTAGTGCCTGGCCCACGTATGTGCTCAATTTATCCAGCTACTGCTTCGTCCCTCTGTTAGTGTCTGCAGATACTAATAATAACAGCGGTGCACTTGAACTGTGCTTCCTTAATCTCTAGTCATGATAATACGAGGACTAGAGCATGCCTCTCAGCCCTCACAGGATTTTCAGTCTATTAAGGGGAGCTTACATGGATAAGTAACTACTCAATAAAGACATAACCAAGTTCATTGTGTCTGACAGTGGGCACCTGACACAGGCCCTGTGGAAACTGACCCATTGTTGATGGACTGGGGAGAGCCAGAGGCAGTGCTCCCCCTCCAGCTTCCATCAGGGAGAGCAAAGCATGACCCCCCCCCAAAGAAGGGCTGGCATGTCAGGAGGGCCTCTGTCGGCCAAGGGAGGAGGCGCCATGGGGGCAGGGGCGCAGCTCTTCCTGGGCTGGAGGGCGGGCTCAGGTGCCCCACCCATTCTGTTCTTGCTCTGCCTTCTAGGCTGAGTCCAGATGTTCTCAAGTACAACCTCAGTGAGAGCCCTGGTCTGCCAAGTTTCCTTTTGGTAGGAATGGTGTGACTTCTGATGGGGCCAGCTTCCATAGGCCCGCTTCTCGGCAGGGGGACCGTGCTGATGGTGGTGGCGGGGTCATGCCCGGCCTGGGTGGCAGACCGGTTGCTCCTTCATGATGAATACCTGGGCAATTCAGGGTCTTCTCGGGCTGTGACTCCCTCCCCCTCCCCCTCAGGCAGTGTGGAGAAGGAGGGCCTGCCCTCACCCCCATATTGCCTTGCCAGATGAGCTAGCCGGGCCTCGCCAGCAGCCGAAGCAACGAGATGGAGGCAGGACACGCCCTGCTCACCGGCTTCCCGGCTTCCCTCTGCCTCACCCTCATGTCAGTACTGTTTTTAATTTTTTTTATTATTATAAAGATGTGGGGTTCAATGCAGGGTGAAGTATACAAACGTTGATTATGCAGGTACCCTTGTTGATGAGGTAGGCCCCTCCCTCCCCTAGCAGTTTCCCTCAACTGCCAATCCTACCCCCCACCGACAGTTTCCCACTACTGCCAATCCCTTTCTTATAGTCATATAATTGTTCAAGGTCTGCTTATGAGTGAGAACATATGGTACTCTGTTCTTTGTTTCTGTAATAGATCACTGAGTATGATTGACTCTAAATCCATCCAAGTTGCTGCGAAATCCGTATGTTTGTCCTTCTTTATGGCTGCATAATATTCCATTGTGTATATGTACCACATTTTTTTTTTATCCAGTCTAGCTTTGATGGACAACATGGTTGGTTCCATGTTTTTGCTATTGTGAATACAGCTGCAACAAACATATGTATGCAAGTATCTTTTTGGTAGAATGATTTGAGTTCCTGTGGGTATATTCCCAATAGGGGAATTGCTGGGTCATATGGAAGGTCAATTTCTAGTTCTTCAGAAATCACCACACTGTCTTCCAAAGAGGTTGTACTAGTTTGCATTCCCACCAGCAGTGTAGAAGTGTTTCTTTTTCTGCGCATCCTCGCCAGCGTCTGTTGTTTGTTTTATTATTGATGGCCATTCTTACTGGGGTTAGGGGGTATCTCAACGTGGTTTTGAACTGCATTTCTCTGATGATGAATGAGACTGAGCACTTTTTCATGTCTGTTGGCTGCCCGTATATCTTCTTCTGAGAAGTGTCTATTCGTGTCCTTTGCTCACTTTTTAACGAGGCTGTTTGTTTTTTTCCTTTCCTTTTTTTTTTTTTTTTGAGTTGGAGTCTCACTCAGTCACCCAAACTGGAGTGCAGTGGCCACTCCCGGCCACCGCAGCCTCGCCTGCTGGGCTCCGGCGATCCTTCCGCCTCAGCCTTCCGAGTAGCCGGAATTACAGGCGCGCGCTACCACGCCCAGCTGATTTTTTGATTTATTGTAGAGATGAGATCTCTCTGCCCAGGCGGGTCTTGAACCCGTGGGCTCAGGCAATCCACTCACCTCAGCCTCCCAAAGGCGCGGGATTACAGGCTGAGCCACCAAGCCTGGCTATTTTTTCCTTTCAATGCGTTTGAGTTCCTTGTGGATCCTAGATGTTAGGCCTTTGTCAGATATACAGTTGACAAATATTTTTTTCCCATTCCGTGGGCTGTCTCCCTGCTTTCTTGATGGTTTCTTTTGCTTTGCAGAGCTCGTTAGTTTGATGAGCTCCCACTTGTCTATCTTATTTCTTAAGGTATGGGCATTTAGGGTTCTGAATAGAAATTGGTTGCCAATTCCAATTTCCATAAGGGTGTTTCCTGCATTTTCTGAGATTCTTATAGTTTGAGGCTTTACATTTGGTCTGTGACTCATTTAGAGTTAATTTTTGTGTATGGTGATAGGTAGAGGAGTTTTAATTTTTAATGTTTTGGAGAGATGAGGTCTCACTCTGTTGTCCAGGCTTGGGTGAAGTGGCGTGATTATAATTCACTGTAGCCTTGAACTCCTGGGCTCAAGAGGTCCTCCCAAGTTACTGGGACTACAGGTGTGCAGCATCACACCCAGCTTCATGCCAGTAATCACGCTATGAACATTTATTGAGCACCTGTTTAGCATCAGACACAATCCTCAACTATTCTGTGAGGTGGGAGTCATCTCCACTTCATAGATGAGGAAACTGAAGCTCTGAGAGCTTAGTAAAGGAGTTAGAAAGACAACTAACTCCAGAGTAGGTTCTGGAAGCCAAGTCGGCTAACACTAGAGCCTAGGACATCAATGACTACCCCTGTCAGTCTTCCCGCTGAGATTCTAATGTCAATAAAGATCATGGCCACCATTACCCTTGCTCATCCTGTGTGCAGGGGTCATCCAAGAATTTACCAGTCTCAGCTCCTTTCATCCTCACATTGCAGAGATGGAAAATTTGCCCCAGGGCATGCGGCTAAAGGTAGCAGAGCTGGGCTTTAAACCCAGGTGGGCTGACTCCAGAAGGTCCATGCTTACCAGCACCCCAGGTAGACGCCAACATCTTGATGCAGAGAAACACTGAGGAATGGGAACAGGTCTCTGAGCTATACTGTAGAGTGAAAACTCAAGACACAGAACAGTATGGTTAGGAGGCGCGCTTGACAGGAGGGGACCATAGTCACATAGACCTGGCTGACCTTGGAGGCTGAGGGCTTGGGGGCTGGAGGGTGGAGGGCTGGGGAGTGTCAGGCCCAGGCTTGTGGTAGCAAGTCCTGAGGATGGAGGTGACCTCTGAGCTAGCAGGTGCACAGGACACAGTGCTGAGACCTCAGGTGGCATTGGCTCAGTGCGGGACTCAAGACATCTGTCTGGAAAAAGTCCCTGGGAGACATTGAAGAGAGGGTTCCACAGCTCTCTAAAGCAGCCTTCAGCCTTTCCCAGAGCTGACTGTACAGAGCTCAGGACCAGCCTCGGGCCAGCAGCTGGCGGGAAATGCCAGGCCAGACGGGGCTGGGTCCTAAGAAGCTGGGATCGGAGAGCCATGTTATAATGATCTTCATTTACAGAGAGGAAACTGAGGCACAAAGCAGTTGAGTACCTTGTGTGAGGTCACACAACTAGGAGGCAACAGGATTCAAACCCCAGAGTTCTTGATCCAGGGCCACACCGTGAGCCCTGGGTGAGCATTTGTGGAGTGACTGAGTGACCACGGCAAGTGTGGACAGTCAGGTACACAATGGGGAGGACCGAGGCCCTGACTGGGCACTGGGGACCAGGCCTGGACCAATTTGGGGGCTGAAGTCAGCAGCTTGGCATCCGAAGGCCTCAAGGCTCTGCCTCCGCCTTGCCCTGCCAACCACCTGGCCCAGCACAGGCTGCCCAAACAGGTCTCGGTTGCTAAGGCCCTGGCAGGGATGCCTGTGAAAATACAGCTTCCCAAGACCCAGCACTGGAGACCTTGATTTGTAGGGAATCTGCAGATAGGGTCCCAAATCTATATTCTTGTTTGATTTAAAAATTATTTTGGCCAGGCACTGTGGTTCATGCTGGTAATTTCAGCACTTTGGGAGGCCCAGGTGGAAGGATTGCTTGGGTCCTGGAGTTCAACACAAGCTTGGGCAACAGAGTGAGACCTCATCGCCACCAAAAAAGAAAAAAAAGATAGCTGAGTGTGGTGGTGCGTGTCTGTAGTCCCAGGTACTTGGGAGGCTGAGGTGGAAGAATCACCTGAGCCCAAAAAGTTGAGGCTGCAGTGAGCTGTGATCATGCCACTGCCCTCCAGCCTGGGCAACACAATGAGACACCAACTCGAAAAACAAATTAAAAAAATTAATAAAGAAATAAAAATAAAACAAAAAATATTTGATATAACTTTGAAAAGGTGACAAAAAGGGAGAAAGGAAATAAAGGAGGAAGAGAGGGAGAGAGAGGGAGGGAGGGAACCAATGATTGCTGAAGAGAACACAGTAAAAAGCAAGTCTCTCTCCCACTCCTGTGTCCCGTCATGGAGACCATCTCCTGGGTTAGAGGTGGCCAGTTCCTCGCCTTCTTCCTGGAGACGTTCTAAGCACAACAAACTCCATAACAGTGCATGGAGAGATGCCTTATGCTTTCTCATGGCTTTGTTGTAAAGAAGATGTATATTTAAAAAAATTTCTCAGCACTTTTTATAAAAGGCCTAGTTTGGGGAAAAACCGGCCAAGCAAACTTTTTTGGAGCTGACAGATCTACATTCAAATTTTGACTGTAATACTTAGTGTTTAAGTGACTTGGGCAAGATCCATGACCTCTCCAAGCTTCAAGTCTTAGCTTTCCTCTATCTACAAAGGGGGGATGATAACGGTAAAGTTTTAGGCTAGGTGCAGTGGCTCAGGTCTGTAATCCCAGCACTTTGGGAGGCCAAGGTAGGAGGATCGCTTGAGGCCAGTAGTTCAAGACCAGCCTAGGCAACAAAGCAGACCCTCCTCCCATTTCAACAAAAAATTAAAATTAACCAGGCATGGAGGTGTGGCCTATAGTTCTAGTTACTGGGGAGACTGAAATGGAACAATCACTTGAGCCTAGGACTTTGAGGCTGTAGTGGACTATGATCACGCCCCGGCACTCCAGCCTGAGCCACAGAGCAAGACCTTGTCTCTAAAAGAATTTGTAAAAGTAGAGTTTAAATGATGATTAGTGATCATTTATGGCCAGTGGCTGTTGCATTCTAGGGTATAATTTGGGGAGGGGGGGATGATACATTTCCACACTATACAGTATTATGAGAACAATCACAGAGAATGTTTCGGCAAACACATAGTGCTCCAAGATGCGCAGCACTGCAGGAGGACTCCTTCCCACTCGGCCAGGGGAAGAATCTGCAGAAGAATAAGGCAGAAGGAGGATGAGCGAGCAGCTAGTCCCCCCCCATTCAGCAGCCTGTAAGCAACCCCAGGGGATCTCTGTCCAGTATTCTGCCCCAGAGGTGACGGGTCAGATGGAATGCCTTCCAGACCCTCTCTAGCTCTGGGAAATGAGCATGGCGATGCACTCGGCAGAATGCCAAGGGAGAACTTTCTGAGGCGCACCTGTTTGTCAGATAATCCACTGTTGGTCTGGATGCCAGGTGTCACTAAGTCAAGGGCTAACAGGACCAGCATTGGCTGGGAACTGCAGCCCTAGGCAGACTGGGGCCACTCTCGTGACTGCTTCAAGCAGCCCTAGCACTCTGCTGTCTCCTGGCCTGGTGGCTCCTGACTGATAGGGACTGGAGTGTGTTGGGTACCCTGTTTGGCCTTGGGCACGCACAGGAGCTAAACAACTCTTTGTGGAATTACCTTTAGAATCACATAACTAGTTGAAAAAAATATTTGGTGGGGCACTATGGGTCACGTTTAATCCCAGTGACCCATAGTACTGTAATCCCAGCACTTTGGGAGACCAAGACGGGAGGATCCCATGAGCGCAGAAGTTTGAGACCAGCCTAGGCAACATAGTAAGACTCCATCTCTACAAAAAATAAAAAAAAAATTAGCAGGGCATGGTGGAGCACACCTGTAGTTCCCGTACTTGGGAGCCTGAGGCAGATGGATCATCTGAGCCTGAGTTGAGGGAGCTGAGGTTGAGGCTGTGGTGAGCTGTGATCTATGCGTCATTGCACTCCACCCTGGGCAACAGAGTAAGACCCCTACTGAGAGAAAATAAAAGATTAAAAGAAAATTCCATGGGATTCAGAAAATGAGTCAAGAAAGGGGTTGGGTCATTCAAACCCTAGCTCTGCCATTCCCTAAAGGGGCAACTTCAGGTGATGTATGTAATTGTTCCATACCTCAGTTTCTTTGGCTGTGAAACAAGGCCTTCTTTAAAGGATTAAGCTATGTAAAGTCTGTTACGAGACTAGCATAGGGCTTGCTACACAACAGTAATCATCCAAATTTGTCATTTTCTCCCTTCAAAATAGCTAGTTATTGGACTTCAGTTGATTATATTTGCAAATGAATTTCATATCCACTGCTTTTAAATAGTCATCACTGAGTGAGAAAAACTTGACCAAGGAGATTGTTCAGTGGGAGGTGAGTTCTGAATGGATGTCGAAAAAGAAAATGGAGTCTAATTAACTCAGCAACATTTTCTGAGCACCTATTATGTGCCAGGCCTGGCTGTAGGCTCTGGGGATGGAGGCAGTGTACAAGGCAGACCAGAAGCTCCCTGGAGTGTACAACCTAGTGAACTGTCCTAGGACCAAAGCCCCCAGCCTGAGAAGGGGACTTATCCAGACCGAAACAAGCCCCTTTCCTGGTCCTCCTCTGTTGAAAGGGTCAGGCCAGGCTGCTTCTCTCCCCAAGAAAGAATAGTCTGGCTAGTCTCAGAGCTCATGCTTCATTGACCACATAGGCTCTGAATCTGGGTCTGACCTCCAAGATTCACATGGGGTGAAGAGTGAACACTACCTGGCAAGATGCTCAGGCACTGCAAAGCACTCATCCCTCTCTGGTGTCTGTCCAGACCTAGAATGGCTTCCTCCAGACAGCTATTCAGGAGCCCTTGGCCTTCCCTGGGTAAGTAATGGGGTAGATGGAAATGGGTAGACCCTATTTTTCACAGGCCCAGCCTATTTGGTAGTCCTGTCACCTGAGTCCCTGAGCTGTGTCTATTCCCTCCTTGGACTGGAGCTCCCTGAGTCAGAGCTGTGTCTCCTCCCTCAGACTGGGGATCCCTGAGGACAAAGTTGTGTCTCCTACTTCAGATTGGGGCTCCCTGAGGAAAGGTCTATGTCTCCTCTCAGACTGAGGCTCCCTGAGGACAGGGCTGTGTCTCCCTCCTCAGACTGGAGCTACTAGAGTCAGAGCTCTGTCTCTTCCCTCAGACTAGGACTACCTGAGTCATGACTGTGTCTCTTCCCTCAGGCTGGGCTCCTGAGTCAGGGCTCTGTCTTTCCCTTCAGACTGGAGCTCCCTGAGTCAGGGCTCTGTCTCCTCTCTCAGACTGGGGCTCCCTAATCATGGCTGTGTCTCCTCCCTCAGGCTGGGCTCCCTGAGTCAGAGCTCTGTCTCCCCTCTCAGACTGGAGTTCCCTGAGTCAGGGCTCTGTTTCCTCCCTCAGACCGGGGCTCCCTGAGGAAAAAGCTGTGTCTCTTCCTTGAGGCTGAGGGTCCCTGAGGACAGGGTTGTGTCTCCCCCCTCATACTGGGGCTCCCTGAGGACAGGGCTGTGTCTCCCCACTCAGACTGGGGCTCCCTGAGGACAGGGCTGTGTCTCCCCCATCAGACTGAGACTCCCTGAGGACAAAGCTGTGTCTCTTCCTTGAGACTGGGGCTCCCTGAGGACAGGACTGTGTCTTCCCTCAGACTGGGGCTCCTTGAGGGAAAGTTCTGTCTCTTCCCTCAGACTGGGGCTCCTTGAGGGAAAGTTCTGTCTCTTCCCTCAGACTGGGGCTCCCTGAGGACAGGGCTGTTTCTCCCCCCTCACACTGGGGCCTCCTGAGGATAGGGCTGTGCCTCTTCCCTCAGACTGGGGCTCCCTGAGGACAGGGCAGTGTGTCCCCCCTCAGACTGGGGCTCCCTGAGGACAGAGCTGTGTCTCCCCTCAGACTGGTGCTCCCTTTCCTCTCTTCTCTTTTTCCAGGCCCTGGCCTGGGGGAGGAGGATTGTTCTTCTCAATTTCTGAAAAACTGGCCAGCCAATTAAGGTCTGACCTGGCGGGCTCTTAGCTCTCCTTATGCTTGGCCAGGAGCCTGTCCCCTACAGGGGACATCCTCCAGGTCCTAATTATTGCTCTGGATCTTCTAACAACCTCTGTGGTCAGCTTGGCCCCCACTTGCTCACAAAGGCCTCATCTCAGGATAAAGGGCAGTTGAGGGACTGAGACTCCATCCCTCGCCCTCCCTGAGAGCTATTAGGCAAGTGAGGCTTGACTTTCCCGAAGCCCTAGCTGTTTAGCTACAGGATTAGTTCTAGTCCATTTACTCACGAAGTTTGCTGGCCCTACACTGCAACCAGAAAAGCACATCTCCGTTGCATAATAAATGCTTAATAATAACAGTCAGGTTTGAGCAGAAAATGCCCTGGCTGCCAGGCCTGCAGCGCACAGCTGGAGCGAGCATTTGAGGTTCAGCTCCATTGGCCCCTCCAGTCTGCACTACCTGCCTCCAGGTTCCAAAGCGCTCTGGCAGCCTTTCTACCTGCTTCCCCAACACCTGCCCATCATATGACAGCAGAGCCGGCAGGAGCTGAACCCTCCCTTGCCGCTCCAGGGTCTTCTGTTGGGTTTCAGTATGGGTCCTGCTTCTTCCAGCAGCCTGGCAGGGTTGTCTCCGCCCTCAGACTTCAGACTTGGGCTCCCTGAGGGCAGGACCGTGTTCCTCCCATCAGACTATAAGTCCCTGAGAACAGGGCTGTGTCTCTTCTCTTAGACTGGAGTTCCCTGAGAGCAGGGCTGGCTGAGTCTTCCCTTAGACTGGGGCTTGCAGAGGACAGGGCTGCGTCTTCCTCTCAGACAGGGGCTCCCCTTAGACTGGGTCTCCCTGAGGACAGGGCTGGGTTCCCTCTCTCAGACTCGGGCTCCCTGAAGACAGAGTTGTCTCCCCTCAAACTGAGGTACTCTGAGGACAGTTCTGTGTCTCTCTGACACCCACTCCAGCAGGGATATCCCTTCTCCAGGTCTCCCGGCCCAGCCCAGTGCAGAGGTGGCTGCACTGAGGTTGCAAGGCACCCAGGCTCCAGGCTCATTTGCAAACAAAGACCAGATCTGTGTCAGCGCCTGCAGATGTTAAAGATAACCCCTCTCAGCCCTTTAGGAATTAGTCTAAAATATACGATTGTATTTCAGGAGCCTTAAGGGTGTTTCTGCAACCTTGGGGCCCAAGACAGTTATAACATATGTCCATTTTAGACTTGGGAAAATAGGGCGCTATAATTGGAAAAACTAGTGCGGCACTAAGTACAGGGAACCGGTCTCTTTACATCTCAAATACCAGGTATTTAGGTGGCTTTCTTGGAACCTGGCATTAGGGACACGTGTGAAGGGGCCAGGCTCGTTTCTGAGGAGTGAGTGGGAGGGGCCCCTGCAGGGCCCAGGCAGGGTGGGCAGTCCCCTCCCAGCGCCCTGATACATGGCCCGCTGCCTGCACTTGGGCCCATGGGCGACTCCGGGTTAGCACTTGGGCCCTAAAGCATGCCAGGCCCTGGCTTTCTCCAAGGGTAGAAAATGGGACCCCTGTTGTCTGCCAGCGTGTGGTAGTTGTGCCCTCGGGTGCTGGCGCCAGACTGTCTGAGTTCAAGTCTTACCATTCCCATTCAGGCAAGCTACCTAACCTTTCTCGGCCTCTATTTCCTCGTCTATAAAATGGGATGAAAGTTATAATACCTGCCTGCCAGGGTTGTTGAGATGATTAATGCACTAATTTACACGAAGCATTTTGCACAGTACTTGGCACATAGTAAGAATTCAGTAAATGTTAGCGACTATAATTATATTTTTAAAGGGTTAAAAAAAATTCCCAGAGCAATCTTTTATTAGACCCGAGACTCTTTACTGACCCTACCTTCTCTGGAGACCCCTCGACATCTCTCTCACCTTGATCTCCTGCTCTGATCCAAATTAGTTACTTTCCACTCACCATTCATTTTTTCATTCCTCCAATCTGTACTGCACACTCATTCACATGGGCACTGGGGACTCATCCTGGACACAGACAGCCCTTGTCCTCCAAACGCTGCCCTCAACCACTTATCCAAGGGAAAGTGTACCTGGGCAGCTTTAAGAGAGAGCAGGTATGGTCTGTAAAACCGAGAACCATTCCTGCAGCTACAAGTCAGAGCAATAGGCCAAGTTACCACAACTGGCAGGGGCTGAGAGAGGAACAGCGTGTTCTGAAGGGAAACCGAGTCAATCCTTCAGTATTTCCGGAGCATCTGTAACTTCCTGATACCGCCTAGTGTTCTGGTGTCAAGGCACGAGTAAGACACACTTGCCATTTTGGTGAGGAAAAAGGACAATGGACTTAGAGGCTTTCAGATGATGCAAAGGGCCCTGGACCGTCCTGAGGTGTTTCAGTTATCTAGTGCTACATAACAAGCCACCTCGCAGGTTAATGGCTGTAAACAATGACAATTTTTAATTTGATTACGATTCTGTAATTTTTTTTTTTTTAGTTGGAGTCTCATTCTGTCACCCAGACTGGAGTGCTGTGGCATGCTCCTGGCCGCCACAGCCTCGACCTGCTGGGCTCCAGTGATCCTTCCACCTCAGCCCTCCAAGTAGCCGGAATTACAGGCGTGTGTTACCACGCCCGGCTAGTTTTTGATTTATTGTAGAGATGAGGTCTCACCAAGTTGCCCAGGTGGGTCTCAAACCCGGGCTCAGGCAATCCATTCACCTCGGCCTCCCAAAGTCCTGGGATTACAGGCTGAGCCACTGAGCCTGGCCAAGATTCTGTAATTTGGATAGATGTGGCAAGGATGGATTGTCTCTGCTTCATGAGGCTTCAGACAGACGGGGTATCCCCTTCCAAAATGGCTTCCCTCGTGTGTTGGTTGTTGGCTAGAGCTGAAGGCAGGGCCTCAGCTCTCCTCCACGTGGCCTCTCCTTATGGCCAGGTTGGGCTTCTCAAGATTGACACTTGCATCTGGGGTGAGCTTTCCAAGAGAACAAGCTCCGCTGTGCAAGTGTTTGCCAAGCTTTTGCTTGCAGGGTGCTTACTGATGTCCTATTGGCTGAAGCAAGTCATGTGGCCAACTTCAAAGTTATTGTGGAAAGAAAGCACTCAAGGGTGTAAATACTGGAAAGGATGATCTATTGGGGACCACTAAATTCGACCAAAACAGGGGATCCCTAGCCCCACCAGGATCCAGACATATCCATGTAGGCCCAGAAGTGACCGGTTCATTGAGAGACATACAATAGTGAGTATACAGATTCTGCTGCTGAGACAAAGAAATCCCAAAATACAGACGCTTAAATAGGATAGAAGTTGATCTCTCACACTAAACATTCAAGTAGGTAGTCCAGGAGTGATGTGGTGGCTTTTTGGTGTCAGGGATTCAGATTCCTTTGATTTTATTGCTCTGCCTTTCTTGATGTGTAGTCTTTGTCATGTGGTCCAAAATGATTGCTCCAGCTCCTGCCATCATGTTTGCGTTCCAGCCAACAGGAAGAGGAAAAGATGAAAGGGAATGCTCCTTCCTTTGATCCCATTGGCCAGAACCTAGTCGCAAGCTACAGCTAACTACAAGGGAAGCAGGAAAATATACTCCTTGGTAGAGAGTTTTGGATCCAACTAAAACTTTCATCACTATAGAAAAGATAACTGACACTAAGGAACAGCTGGTGTTCTCAGTCACAGGAAACAGATGACCAGCCCTGGGACACCTTGTCTGCCATTCCTGAGCATCAGAAGCAACCATAGTTCTCACATCAAAGCTGCCTGGAACCAAGGCTCGCGATATAAGGAGACGGGACCCTGACAAGTGACAGTCAGATGGGCTTTGCACAATCAGGAGCTTGTTGACCTCCCAGGAAGCCAGCAAGAGGAGCATCATGTCTCACTGGTTCTATCAGGCAGGGTCAAGCAGAGGAGGGTCCCCAGAACCACCCACAGTTCCAAAGTGGAGTCCATGAACCAACCACCAGCACCCAATGCACTGGGCATGTGCTGGCTCCAGGGGTTGTGATGGAGCTCTGGGGTGCAGAAGTCAAGGTCATGGGTAGGATCCCACAGGAAAACCTGGATCCCTGGCTTCACAGAGCACCTCTCACCACCCCTCTCCCCCATCCCCACAGAGTTGGGGGCTCAGTGCAAAGTCATCTGGTTGCTAAATCAAGGTTGACTTGCCATCCCTGCCCACGGGGGCTTCCCCTGCCTGGATACTGGCTGCCCTGGACATGTGTCTCTCCCTGGGCCCAGAGCCTTCATGGTCCCTGTCAGGTGCATAGAACTTTGTAACACATCACCTCCTGGCCTTTACCCTCCTGATAGAAAGCTCTGAGCTTCCGTGCTCAAATAGTAGGCACTTTGTTATCTATGGGGTCTGGGCATAAAGACAAGGAGGCTCTTTAGCTTCTTAAAAGAAAAATGAGGCCAGACGTGGTGGCTCACGCCTATAATCCCCCCACTTTGGGAGGCCAAGGCAGGAGGATTGCTTGAGCCCAGGAGTTTGAGACCAGCCTGGGCAACATAGCAAGACTTCATCTCTATTAAACCGTAAGAATTAATAAGTAATAAAAAAAGAAAGATGACACATTTCCACAAAGAGAGATACAGACATAGCAGTTCTGTCCTGGGGCCTGGAAGCAAAGTTGTACACAGTCAGTCCAAAATCAGGATGGGATAAAAGAAAGCTTCAGACCAACACAGAACAAACATGGAGGCAGCTCAAAGATGAGTCCCACAATGTGAGCAATCAGGTCCCTGAAAAGTCCTGTAGGCTGATTCATTCAGAAGGGGCCGGACAGGCGAGGGAGAACTCAGAGACTCTCCTGGGAGGTCCCAGTTCAAGATTGTCTAAAGCAACATGCCAGAGCATGAGGGTGAATCCGGCTCTCAGAAACACCGCTTAGGGACCCGACAAAGCCTGCCAGGTCTTCAGGACAGAGGACAAGCCACTGAGTGAGGCGGCATCTTCGCTCCACCTGTACCCCTCTGGGCATACCAGTGCTCTGTGTGGCACTAACATCTGTAAGATATAAAGCAAGACCAAGATGGGCAGAAATCAGACAATGCCCACAAAAGGAAAAGACCGCATGGAAACACGTGCGGTCTCACAAGTAATTGAAGAAAGGCAAATGCAGATAAGCTACCCTTGATCTCAGCCAAAAGGCTGGGAAGCAACTGAATGAAAATAAGTCAGCATTTATATGGCTTTATGTTTTCCAGCAAAGTCCAGTACTGGGACATCAAGATAGCTGATATGTCGAGCTAGTTGAAGCACCTGCCCCTGTGGCCCAGTGTCCTCTTCTGGCATCCTCTGGCTGGCCCCGCCTCATCACAGCTGATTAGGCCTGAACTTATTTCCTAGCCATAGGCTGGGTTGAACCAATCAGATTCTCCCTTTTCAGAATTTGAACTCAGAGACACAGCAGTGACTGGCTTGCCTGCAGGGAGTGGGATTGGCAGGGAGACTGGCGTGGGTCATTGAGTGCCTGTTTGAAGTAAGGAAGACCAGTCAGGTGGGACCTGTTCTCACCAGTTACTGACTGCGTCTTTGAACAAGTTACTTCGTCTTCCCGTGCCTCGGTTTCTTCCTCTGTAAAATGAGGATAATTATTATTCCTGCCCCAAATGGAGGTTGCAAAAATTAAGATAATCAATGCAGGCAGTTGGCATGGTGCCTGAGACAGAGTAAGCCCTCAGAAAATGTGAACAGTTGTTATAAAGTGAGATATGCTCAGAGCTGGCACAGCTATGTCAAAAAATAAATAAATAAAGATGGAGAGAGAGAGAGAGAGATGGAGCAGAGAAAACCAAGAAACTGAAACAAGGCAGGCCCTGGGAGTGAGGTAGCGGTTTCAGCTCCTGTTGGCGCTCAGCTCCAGTTTCCCCGAAGCCTGGCTGCACTCGGTTCCCAGTGTGGGACGTAGCCTTCCATTAAACCCTTCTTCGTTGGCTTTTGGAAAGCAGTTTGGCAAGCCACATCAAACAGCAGGAAAACAGCCTCACCCGCCGACCTAGGCACTTAACTTACAGAAATAATTAATAAGAAGGAAAAAGCCACATGCACAGAGATGTTCATGGCAGCCTTATTTATAATAATGGCAAACTGGAACCATTGACTGCCCAGCAATCAGGGAATAGAAAATCAAGCATCTTGGATGGAATACTATGCAGCCAATAAGAATGACAAGCATGAAGCCCACATAGCAGCATTAAGATGTTTATGAAATAACAAGCGAAAAAGAGCAGAACACAATATTGTAGCAGACTCTGATTGCATTGGGTTAAAAAAGTGTGTGTGTGTGTGTGTGTGTGTGTGTGTGTGTGTGTGTGTGTGTGTGTACAGGGCTGGTGGAATGGCTGAAATGACTAAAACAGCATATTCTTGGGCTACCTTCTCCACCAGGCTCCCTAGAGGGAGGGGGGTCCCCTTCCCAGGCACCCCTGAGGTACCCTAAACCCAGAAAGGAGATGGATGACTACCCCTCAGACTCTCTGTCCCCACAGCCCCCGCCTGGCCAGCCCCCACTCCGCCTCTCTGGGGAGAGGATGCTCAGAACAAGGACTGCTGGTATTTTTAGCCAGCCTCTTGCAGTCCAGTGTCCTAGGGTAAAAATAGCTGGGGCGGAGGGCACAGCACTAACTCTGCTGTTTCTACCCCCCTCCCTGAACCCAGGCGCCTCCTGGTCTTGGAGCCACGGTTTTCCGTTGCTTGACTCTGGCTCTATCCCATCTCTGAGGCCTCAGTGGCCAGGAAGGAATGCTCTGGTCTTGTACGTCTTGGAGCCCTGGAGTCCAGTGGGGGAGTGGAGGGGCAAGTGTTCCATTTTATGGATAAGGAAACTGAGACCTTGGCCAAAGAAGGAACACAGTGGGAAGTAGGTGACCAAGGCAGGCCCATCCACACTCACACTCCTCCCTTTCACCTCCCACTTGCCCCTGCCCTGAAGCCTGTCACTCACAGGAGGAAACAAGATCCAGGTGGTAGCCAGGCAATGTCAGCATGGGGTGGGGCAGGAGCCCTGGGCTGGACAGTATGAGATGTGCATTAAACTCTTGGCTCTATAGCTCGTCAGCTGGGGGACTGGGGAGAGATTACTTTCCACCCTGAACTGCAGTGTCTACATCTGTGAAATGAAAGAGCTAGACAAGACCAGCGAGGATGACTTTCTGAATGGCTGAGCTGTATCCTACATCCCAGGCAGGAGTCCAGATCTGCCAGCTTTTTTCACATTTATCTACCAGTCCATCATGCCATCTTCCCAGGAACCTGTCAGCAGCTGTGACTTCTCAGTTACCCAAGTGAATGGCCCACCTCAAGGATTATCTGTGGCTGACACTGCCTCTCCAGCGAGCTTCCCCAGCTCCAGGCGTGAATTTGAGCCCCCTCCATCTGTTGGGGTGCCTTCTTAAGGAAGGCACACTAATTTTAACACTAGCTGAAGCCAAATCTAATTAGGGAGGTAAATCTGCCGGCAAAAATAAATCCTACAAGTGTAACTGAAGGCAAAATGCATGAGACTTGGAGACAGTCGACTGCTGGGAGCCTGGAAGTCCCTGCCACTCCTACAAAGCAGACAAGTTATCCAGGCAAGAAAGAAACCGAATGTCCCCGTGACACCAGAGACTATCCCGATTTTACGTGGCTTCCATGCAGCTCCCAGTTCCCTTCCCCTCCTGGTCATAGCGTATACGCCTGCCCACAGGTGTATCATGTACAGCCTGGATTGGTGATTTCAGTCCATGGATCTTACCTCCCGACTCAGTGGTAAGCCTCACACCTCACCGGCTCACAACTCATATAGGAGGGCTTGCAGTGAGCAACCTCAGGTAGGAGAGCACAGTTCCTGGAGCCAAGAGTGAAGCTAAGCCAGCAGGACTGGGTTAGCCAGCAAGTCACTGCACCCGAGGCCCAGCCTTCTGGTCCTTCTGAAACACGTGTGTTTATGTGTGTGTGTGCGCATGCCCATGTGTACGTCTGGAACCCACATGTGCCACAGAAGAGTCCCATGATACTCTGCGTCCTCACCATAGAGGTCCAAACCCTCAGAAGTCTGTGAGGCTAGGGAGAACGGTCCCTGAGCTCTTTCCCGTATTTCAGACATTTACCTGGAAATCCTGCCTGTCCCCTTGCCTGGCTGCAGCCTGTAACTCAAATGTCAAGCCTCCGCCCCTAACTGGCACTTTCTTGGCCCAGTAACACTGGAAACGCTGATGCCATCAGGAGCAGGTTCCCTCATTAATAAAATGGGGAAATGGATCTGTGCTTCATAAACGCAGTGTATTTGGTAGACAAAACATGGGCCCCAGGCAGGGACGCTGATCCTGGAAATCCCGGGGTTGAGGAAGTCCCGGATCAAGGACTCTGGGGACCGTGAGTCAGGACTCAGAGGTCCTGGAAGCTGAGGTGTCTGACTGCGCGACACACTGCCATGGTCCTCACAAGACAATCTTCATGGTCTCAAACAAGGATGGAGCAGTGGGCCTGGGTGGCCCATGGGTGCTCCCATGGGACTAGCCTGCTGTCCTTGTCTTTTGCTGCTCCCACTCCTGGAAGCCACAGACAGGGCTGGACACTCAGTCTGCATGACGAGGAGGGAGAGAAATAGACAGCGGTGGCTTCATCCAGCCCCTTTCTCTGCTTCATGACCAACGGCCTGTCCCCTGGCAGGGCCATGAGGGTACATCTGGGATCCCTACAGCATGAGCTCTAGCCTAGAAATTGCTAGGCAGCGCCCCCTCCAGCTGCCCCTGGGCCCTGGAGCCATGAGAGACTTCTAAGCCATCTCTGAAAGCCAGGTGTCCTTAAATATGTGTCTACCATGTGGAAGTTGGGAGAATGGTTTAGTCATTACGACTTGGAAGAAAGAGTTCAGAAGCCTAGGCTTTAATTTGGACCTCATCTCTGTTCCCATTGCTCTCTGCCTCAATTTCCCCATCTGTGAAACGGGGATTGCAGACATGCTCCCCAGTTTCTTACTAGTCCCACCTGCTAACTGGCCTTGGACAAGTTACTCGACCTCTTTGAAACTCAGTTTCTTTGCCTATAAAATGGGGACTAATCCATGCCCTGCCCTCCTCACAGGGAAGGGTGAGGATCAAATGCTATGGTGTCTGCCAAAATGCTTTGAAGATCAGAGGCTCCTGGTGACCACAGGAGAGCATTATTGTGACCAAGGATATGTGGTGCGCCCCACCTGGACCGGGCCCCGGAGCCATGAGAGAAAACAAAACTGTGGTCCCACCCTTAGCCACCTTCTAGTCTGCTGGAAAGACAGAAATGCCCAGCACCCACTCTGACATGGAGGGCGAGTAGAGATCTCAGAGCTGAAAGGGATTTGTGGCCAGGAGGGTCCCCAGTGACCAGGGCAGCTCTAGGAGGCTTCCTGGGGGGGTGAGTCACATGAGGAGATGAAGGCTTTACAGGAAACCCCTGGGGTCACTTAGGGTGTGAGCTGCTCCTGGTCCATCCTAACTCCCTGAGTCCTTTCACAGGGCTTTTTTGTTACAACACATCCTCTTATTGGATCTTGAAGACAGCCAGTTAGTCAATGACAGCACATGCCCATTGGCAGAGAGGCTCCCCCCAAGATGGTGCAGAGGGGTCCCAAATGCGGGGATTTTCCCTCCCCCATGTCTCACATCCATCCCCTTTCTCGCCCCATCCCTCCCCACTTCTCTACCTGTAGGAAACACAAATGCAGATGGCTTTTTTGGTCTCAGGATCAAAGAGCTGGCTTTGGAAGAAAGACTGCTGCTTAAAAGCCACCCAGAGCCTGGTCTGCACAAAGAGCCTTTCCCACAAGCCCCTCCCACCTGACGTGGTTGCCCACACCTGATCAGTCCTGTGTCCCCCACAACTCCCCGCCATGCACAGATCACCCAGCAGGGCCTGGTGTCTCACATTCACCCCCAGCACGTTCCTCTTCAGTTTGTTGGGTAATTTCTCTGTGAAACGTGTTGTCCCCGCTGGGTCAGACTCTGTTATGTCTCAGAATAATGAGAGAGAGAGAGAGACAAAGGGAGACAGAAGGGAAATAACAGACAGCGCGTGAGATGGAGAAGCGCTGGGAGATAGGGAAACAGGTGGACACGGGGAGACATGACCAGCAGAGAGGGGACCTTAAAACACAGGAAGACAGGAACAGTGAATGGGGGGGGGCCTTAAAACACAGGGAGAGAGGAACAGCAGACCCCAATAGGCTCACAGAGGAGATGCTGAAGGAAAAAACCAAGATCCAAGAGGCGAGAGAAGCCGAGACGAACAGGCAGCAACGAGCAAGCCGGGGAGAGATGGATGAGGCGTAAAAGGGCTGGATGCTTTCAAAGATAGGCCAAGCATGAAGAGGGGAAAATTAAAGGGAAGAAAGAGGGGAACAACTGCAGGAAGGGAGGCTTCTGGAGCCTGGTGCGCACAGGAAGCAGGGCCCTGGGCAGGGCCTGTGGCCATGGCTCTGAGCTCCTATTGACCAGAGTTCCATGGGTGGGACCCAGACTCCCCTCAGCCACACCCTCACTCCTAGCTCCCCCGCCACGCCAAGGTTCTCTCCTCCTCCTCTGGGTCCCCACATCTCCCAACCCAGATGGGACTCCCAGACAGCCCCCGGGACAAGGTGGCTGGAGGGGGACAGATGAGGGCCTGGAGTCAGCACACCTGGGGGAGGGAAGGGTCAGGCACCTTGGTCAGGAAGTGCCGTATCCTCTCCCCACCATAGAGTGAATCTGTGACCCCTACTCGGCACTGAGAGCCCTCTAGACTGGAAGTCGGAAGGGAGGCGGGGCAGGAAGGCAAGTGACCTCCAGGGCAGGTCCTTTAAGCCTTGCCACCTTCCTTCTGCCATGTCCTGAGATGTCACAACCCATCTCTTCCGCTGACCCCCACTCGTGCCTTACCTAGACTCTCTGAAGCCAGGCCCCCTGTGTCTTTCCCTCCTGTCACTGACTGGCTGGGTGACCTTCAGCCCATCACTTCTTCTCTCTGAGCCTCACTTTCCTTATCTGTGAAATGGGAAATAAGCACCGTGCCTGCCTCAGAGTCTGGCGGTGAGGATTAGATAAGATAAAGGTGGCCACGTGCCCAGCACAGCACCTGGAACCGGGCCAGTGGTCGCCGTCCTAGCTGTGGCCAGTGGCTACACCATTGGTGGTACCGATGGTGGGCATGGGGTGAGAATTCTGGCCCTGCCAGAATGGGGCCATTGTGAGGCTTATAATAATAAAAGCTGCCGGGCTCGGTAGCTCAGCCTGTAATACCGCGCCTTTGGGAGGCTGAGGTGAATAGATTGCCTGAGCCTGCGGGTTCGAGACCTGCCTGGGCAGCGAGACCTCATCTCTACAATAAATCAAAAAATCAGCTGAGCGTGGTGGCGAATGCCTGTAGTTCCGGCTACTCGGAAGGCTGAGGCGGAAGGATCGCCGGAGCCCAGCAGGCCGAGGCTGTGGTGGCCGGGAGTGGCCACTGCACTCCTGTCTGGGCGACAGAGTGAGACTCCAACTCAAAAATAATAATAATAATTAAAAGCTAAAGAATGGGAAAAGAGTTCCCGCCAGCCGTGCTCAGGCACAGGGCGGGCTCCTCCACGGGCGGCAGCTTTTCCGCTAGCAGGGCAGGCACTGCGCCAGTCCACGACACTCCTAGGGGCACATCAAATATTCTGGCGACTTTAAAGTCAGAAGGAAGAAATGATGTTCTAAGTAAGAGAAAACGCTTTCATATGTCATATGAATACGCTTGTCTTTATTCCAACACAGGCGGTAACATGAAATGTTTCACTTTTTTAAAAATGGAGAATGGGATCCATGATGGCAAAAATGCCTCAAGCCCATTAAAGGCAATGTCACGTCTGCTGGCCAGTGAGAAGAAGGCCAAGTGCACTTTTGGTGGCCTTAATAAGCACAGTCCTGACCAGAAGGGGACGGGATGACCTTGGGGATGTGGGCCTGGGGAATAGTGAGAAAGTGGGGAATGAGAGCAGGGAAAGAAGAAAAGGAAATTTTCGGCCTGCCCTTGGGTAGGTCACAGGCCAAAGGCAGATAGTGACCTCTTTCAGAGATCCCTAATCTGAGGGAGAAGCACATTCTTGCCTCAGGGATCCCAAGTGTAAGGGGGAGACATAGCCCTGTCCTCGGGGACTCACCTCAGGGAGCCCCAATCTGAGAGGGGAGATACAACCCTGTCATCAGGAAGCCCCAGTCTGAAGGAGGAAACACAGTCTTGTCCTCAGGGAGCCCCAGTCTGAGGGGGGAGACACAACCCTGTCCTCAGGGAGGCCCAGTCTCAGGAAGGAGACACAGCCCTGTCCTTAGGGTGCCTTTGTCTGAGGGGGGAGACACACCCCTGTCCACAGGGAGCCCCAGTCCGAGGGGGGAGACACAGCCCTGTCCTCGAGGAACCCTAGTCTGAGGGGGAGACACAGCTCTGTCGTCAGGGAGCCCCAGTATAGAGGGGAGACACAGCTCTGCTTCTGACATCTCAAATCTCATAGAAAAGACAAAATACAAAAACGAAAACAGAGCAAGCAACTGGTGGTGGCGAGGCTGGGAGATGGCAACAGCTGTCCTGTAAATAGCCATGTGGCCGGCATAGAAGCCAAGAGTCCCACATGCTAGAGGTGAGAGGGAAGCATCTCAGCGGAGCTGGATCCATGGGCCAAGGGCCGGGAGAGACGTGGAGGTGGGCAGCATAGTACAGAGTGCTGGCTCTGCTGAAGGGTTCTGATGAAGAGGAGAGGATTGAGGGTCTGGGCTCAGAGGTGTCTCAGTGTCCAGCCCTCTCATGCCATGGCCACACCTGCGGCCTCCACAGACCATTGTTGTCCCCAGGGCATCTCTGTAAGAGCTGCGCAGGGACACAGGAGTCACTCCTGGTGCGGTCAGGTAACCGCATGCCCCAGGTGCCCCCCCCAGCCGGGCACCCTGCAGAATTAAATTACCATATTGGAAATAGCAAAGTAAACAGCAATAGGTAAAGTGCAAATTAAAGCCGTTCCTCCCAGATACCTTATTTATAGACCTGAGCTCAGCAGCCGCGCCCTCCTGGACAGGAGCCGCAGGAGCAGAGCAGGGCACCTGCCCCATGCCTGCCTGTCCGAGGACACAGGCCTGCTTTCTGGGAGGGGCGAGGGGGAAGGACCCGCCTGAGGCCTGGCCACCCCTGGTGCCTGGCCTCCCAGCGGAGTGAGGCGGGGGGCATCCGTGCGACCCAGGGTGGGACCGCATGAGAGCTTTGGGATCGGTGACTGCTTGGCATGAGGGCAGGTGTCTATGTGGAATGGGGACAGCAGGAGGTAGGGCCAGAAGTCGGCTCAAGGGGCACAGGGCCCACGTCACTTGTTCTGGGGATTGAGATGTGATAACAAGAGCTTACTCTTACTTACGACAGTTACTCTTCTAGTGCTTCCACACTTAGCAGATTTCATCTTCTCAAGAGGCCTGTTTTCAGCCCCATTGTACAGGTGGGGAAACCGAGGCACAGAATGGTTACACAACTATGCTTCCACTAAGTGTCCTGTTGGGGATTTGAGCCCCACAGCCTGTTCTCTTCAGTGTCACACTCTGCTGCCTCTCTGGGGGTTTCTCCAGGTCATTTAGGAGGCCGCCTCAGCAGCCCTGTGCCTGCCTGCCTGGCACTTTGTTGGTCTCCCTCCTGCGTGAGACCCAGCTGGGTTTTAGTGGTTTCTATGGCCCACCCACAGCCTTCACATAGGAAGGTGTCCAGTGTTGGGCAGGTGGACCAGCTCTGTTAGGCCTCCCCAGGGGGAGAGTGGAGATGTCCACATGCTCACCACCAGCTCACAGCCCTCCCAGGCCTGGTCGCCCCCCGCCCCATGCCACACAAGCCAGGGCTGCAAGCTGAAGTTGCAGGACAGAGTGTGCCTCCTAGTGAAGTTGGCCCGGCTGGGGCAGATCCTGACCTCGGCCCTGTTGGCATGGCGTTCTAACTAGGGAGCACGGGGCCACGAATGGTTAGCCACACGTTTATTGACAGAGGGAAGATGCCGGGCCAGAGCCAGGAAACCACACTTTGCCCAATGTGCTCATCCCACCAGACCTGGGAAGGCTGTCACCATCTTGGCGGTGGGGAGCCAGGAACAGAAGTCGTGGGCTTGGCAAGAGGGCAGACGGGAAGGAGGAATGGCCACATTTTGTAGAGATTGGGCCAAGGCTCGCCAAAGTCTCATGCTCTCCACCAATCCGTCACACATCGAGTTGCCAAGGGACACCAACAGCCTGACCCTTCACAAATAGCCCCCGCCACCAGGCAAATACCACATGCTAAAAATAACCCCTGTCCTGAGTGGGTTGACTGGAAGCTCTGGCCCAGGGTCTGGGCTCAGCCTGGCGCCTACTAGACAAACACCTGTCAGGCAGGGTGCTCACCTCCATTGCTGGGTTGGTCAAGGGGGTACCTTACGTTGAGGGATGGGGATGGGACTCTAGCAGTTAGTGACCAGGAGGCAGTAGAAGGACTAGGAAGAGCCCTGAGTTGGCAGTCAGGGCTCCTGGGTTCTGCCTTCTCCAGCTGTGCAGCCTTAGAGAGGCCACCTCCCCCCTTGGGGGCTCGACTTCTCCATCTGCACGGTGGAGACAGCAAGCCTACCTCACCAGAGAGCAGGAACCACATTAAGAATGCCAGGCTCACGATCCTGCATCAGATCCCACAGGAAGAACACCCAAGTTCGAGAGTTTTCGATGGCCCAGGGGGCTGTTAAGCTCTCACTTGTTTAGATTTTTCCGACCCTCATGGTGACCCTATGAGGCCGATGCTTGTATTAGTTCTATCTTACAGTTAAGGAAACTGAGGCACAAAGAAGTTTTGGGCTCAGGGTCATACCTAATGAGCAGTTGGAGTGGGCCTCGAACCCAGGCCACCTGGCTCCAGGGTTTTAACCACACTAGATACCACATGATGGATGTGTCATCGTTTGGGTGAAAATGAAGAGGGGTGGCATGTGTCATCCCTGGTGTCCCCCAAACCCACCTGTCCTCGAAGACACTCTGCCAGATGCCAGAGGACAGAGTGAAGAGGCAAGTGACCCCTCATGTCCCTTCCATCTCTGCTCCTCCCTAGGGTGGCCAGGCAGAGCTGGGAAAGCCACCGCAGAGCCAGCGGGATAACCAACGTGTGAAACGTGCCCCGGTCACAGTGCCCGGGTGGGGTGGGGGTAGCGGGCTGCCAGCCCTGTGGTCCCCAGCCCACGCACTGTCTGGCCGCCCAGGGGGTGGGATGGGGGGCCCATAAATAGCAGGTCTCTCACCGGGGTTGGGAATAGAAACCCAATCCAAACAGTGTGGTGAGTTGGGGCTTTCCAGACTGGCCACAACCCCCAGGGGCCTGGAAGCAGCTCGAGGGCCCCCTTCCCCTCTCGTGTCTCCTAAGGGATCAGGCCATCTTGGGGAGAAAGCCCAGCTGGCCCCAAACCCAGAATCCTTCATAGCTCAGGAAGGAAAGCCAGGAGGTGCCAGGAATACAACAGGTGATATATATTGAGCACCTATTAAGGGCCTGGCCCTGTTCTGAATGCTTTATATGAATCGTCTCAGGTAAACTCAACACAGTTCTATGGGAAATAGGCCTGATTCTGCCCATTATACAGAGAAGAAAATCGAGGCTGGGGGGGGCGAAGTCACACAATTGAGGTCTCACAGGAAGTGGTGAAGATAGTACTTGAACTCAGGCTCCAGCTGCTGAGTATGCCTACCTCTCCTGCATCTGGGGGACACAGACCAGTCCCACTGGGTCCTGCCCTTGAGGCTATCTTGGTGTCGGGAGCCAAGGAGACCATAACTGCTCAAGGCGCATGTGCTAAGGGCCCACCAGATGGGACTGGGGCTCTGGAAGTTCTTGGGCAAATCTACCATGTGGAACTTGAAACTTTCCTCCCATGGGGCAGAGTCCTCTGGGGCAAGGGACCCAGGAGTCCCATCAGGACTGACCTGCTGAGAGGCCAGCTCAGTCCCTCAAAAGTGAGACCTCTGTTCCAGGGCCCTGCGGTTCTGCGGTAAGGAACGAAGGAAGTGGGGTAGGACTCCCAGGGCCATTGAGAAGGGTGCATGGGATCCCAGGGAGATGATCCCGAGGGTCCCACCTGCTGCCACCCACTTGGGCCCTTCTAGGATTGAGGCCGGAGAGGAAGTTCATGGTCAGCTATTGATGTCTTTTTGAGATATTACCAGGCTCAGATACCACCTCCCGCTGTACAGACTCCACCAGACTTGGGACTCCATTTGTGCATCTGCCTGGTCCCGATAGCTGCCCCTCCCTCGGGACACTCCTCAGGACACTCACAAACACTGATTTGCTGGCCTAGTAAGGGCACTCATTTCTCTTCTTCCAGGAGGCGTTGCCGGTGGCCAATAAAGTCACAGGAAACCTGGACAACCATCTAACGTCTCTGAGTTCTTGGAATGAGGAAGCCTGTGCAAATGTGGGACATGGGCAGGTGACAGCTGGTGGCCTGGTTCTGAGAGCACAGGCAGGTAAAGATCGCTCACCACTGCCCTGGGGAGATGCGGGTGGGCTGGGGAGAACCAGACCCTGGCTGTGGCCCCTGGACATTCCCAGAGGAGGGGCCTGGGCCCGCACCAGGCCTGGCAGAGGAGAAGAGGGGTCAGCAGCTGGGGCGAAGAGGGGAGGGAGGCTTTCCCAGAATCGGGTTCAAGGAAGAGCATGCCGCCTGGCAGGTCTCCCTCAGACCAGACATCCAGCTCCCTCTCTTTCCTCCCTGAGGCTGGTTCTCCACCTGGTTGACCTCGTACATTGCCTCTTTCCCCCAAGGAAATCCAGTGGGATGGTCTTGGAGCACCCTCTCCTGCTCCCACACTCTCAGTAGGAGGGTAGAGTGAGGGAAAGGGAGGCATCCCCTGCCTCAGCACCCCTGCCCCTCTGGCTTTAGCCATCCCGGGCCAGGTCGGGCTGGTAGAGGCACAGAGAGCTGGACACCACGTTCCTCTCTCCATTCCCTGTGCACCTGGCACAGAGAAGACTCAGTAAGTGTTGTTTGGGGTGCGCAAGTGTTTGGAGGATCCAGGAGACCTTTTGGAGAAAACCCTACAGACAAGGGTCCAGAGTATGCTGAGTTTCTCTGGACTTGAAACTCATGCCAGGATAAAAGGGGCATTGCTCCCACAGGCTCCAGAGTCCAGAAGAAGGAAGTGAGAAAGAGCCGGCCATGGACAGAGCAGCCCAATCAAAGCTGCTCAGAGAGCCCGAGGTAGCGTTCTCGTGGCCTTTCTTGAAGATGGCTGTCCCTCTCAGTTCCCTCAGGCTGTGAGAAAAGCACATGTGCACAGAACCACAGATCCCAGGGCTGATAGGGTCTTGCCCGTAACCCCCAGCCCCACGTAGCCTGATAGTCAGAGCTTTTGAACTCAAGACTTGGCCTCACTCAGTCATTCACCAGGCTGTCCACCTGGATGACCTCGTACATTGCCTCTTTCCCCCAAGGAAGCATGGTGGGGTAGTCTTGGGGCTCCCTCTCCTACTCCCACACTCAGTAGGAGGGTGGGCTGAGGGGAAGGGAGTTTTTTGCAGGGCTTTTTGTTTTTTTAGTTAGAGTCTCACTTTGTCAACCAGGCTGGAGAGCAGTGGCACACTCATGGCTCACCACAGCCTCGAACTCCTGGACTGAAACAATCCTCCTACCTCAGCCTCCTGAGTAGCTGGGACTACAGGCATGTGCCACCATGCCTGGTTAATCTTATTTTATTTTGTAGAGATGAGGTCTCACTATGTTGCCCAGGCTGGTCTCAAACTCCTGGCCTCATGTGATCTTCCTTCCCACTAAGGGATCGGCCTAAAACATGGTGATGACTCAATACGTAGTAGTGATAACATGTCACCTTTGTTATCCTTAGTGTAGGGTCCCCTCTAGAATCACCCCCAATGGGTATCCTGTCTGTCCCTGGTTGAATTCCCCTGGCCATGGGGAGCTCTCCAGGGACAGGGATCTGGGCTTTTCATCGAAGCCAATTGTATGGGACCTGCAATTTTCTCCAAGATTCTCCCTTATGCCCAAGCAGTAAGTCCCACAGAGAGACACCAAAGGGCCATGACTAGGGTTTACTACTGATTCAGGCAGCTGCTGCTAGGTCATGTGTCCCTACTCAAGGCCCTCATCAGTGGCTGTGGTGGCCCAGGCCTAGCCTGGGGCAGTACTTCCCCTACAGAATTGGGTGGACAGCAGAGCCGCTCACAGGGGCAGAGAAGAGGTGTCAGGTACAGAGCATCTAGGAGGACGTCACAGTGTCCTAGACACTAGTGTCCTTGGGTAGTCTGTGTTGGCTGGAATAGTCATCCTTGTACCTCTGTGCTTTAGGCAGTCTGTGCAAGCAGTCCCTTTTTACTGGTTCCTTAGGTCATGGATGGAGTCATATCTGTCTTAGTCTGTGTGTGCTGCCATAACAGAATGCCTGAGACTGGATAATTTACCAAGAATAGAAATTTACTGGCTCATGGATCTAGAAGCTGGGAAGTCCAAGAGCATGGCACTGGTTTCTGGTGAAGGCCTTCATGGTAGAAGACAGAAGGGCAAGAGAGGGCAAGAGGAAGAGAAAGAACAGGAGGTCAGACTTGCTTTTAAGACAAGCCCACTCCCACAATAGTGAATCCACTTCCAAGGTAATGACATGATTCCATTCATGATCAGGCCCTCATGACTTAAATACCTCCTCTTGGGCCCCTCCTCCCAACACTATTGCATTAGGGATTAAGTTTCCCACACATGAACTTTGGAGGACACATTCAAACCATAGCACCGTCTTATACAAATATATGAGGCCCTGTGCTGGCTGGGGCCTCCCGGACCTCAGAGTGACGCTGGTCTTGGATCCGAAGCAGCCTATGGGTAGTGAGGAGGAGAGAATGGAACTACCAAGCATCCATCATGTACCCAGCCCTGGGTGGGGTTTTGGGCATTCATTCCTCTGAGTAGCTCTCTAAGGAGGATACTATTGGTGCTACCCCGGATCCCTCTATCAGTCCAGGGCCACTCCCCCTTCTGTGATTTCCCCTTCTGTTTATTCTTTCTTGGGTGATTGCCTTCAGGTTGCAGGAGCTGCTTTGCCTGCAGAGCTGGAAATACCTGGAAGTTTATATCCCCCAAATGGTCCCTCAGCCAACAATGGAGGTGCAGGAGAGTGGGGTCTCTGCTCCCTTGCCTGGGGTGGGGACTGCCTTGAAGTATAACTTATGCCCTAGAGTACTCCACCAGGACCAGGTTGAAGCCATCAACTTCCCCTGGAATCATACCCTCGTACCCTCGTTGCCTTTCCTGTCCCACTTCCCCCAATGCAACTTGCAAATCACTCAGCTAGGAATCTTCATCTCAGGATCTGCTTATGGGGAACTCAACCCAAGATGCCTTCTGATATAATTTGAATATTTTTCCCTCCAAATCTCTCGTTGAAAAGTGAGCCCCAATATTGGAGGTGGGGTCTCGTGAGAGGTGTTGGATGTTGGGGGGGAAGCGCTCATGGATGGCTTGGTGCCCTTCTCACAGTAATGAGTGAGCTCTAACTCCATTCGTTCAAGTTACAACTGGTTGTTTAAAAGAGCCTGGCCCTTCCCTTCTCTCTTTTGCTTCCACTCTCACCATGTGACTGACATGCCTGCTCCCTCTCCTCCTCCCACCATGGTTGTAAGCTTCCTGAGGCCTTACCAGAAGCAGATGCCGGTGCTACGCAGAACCATGAGCCAAAATAAACCTCTTTTCTTCATAAATTACGCAGCCTCAAGTATTCCTTTAGAGCAATGCAAAACGAACTAAGACATCCTCTGAGGTGATAATACTAGGAGCAGTAGTAGTAGTAATAATAGCTAACATTTATTGAGTGCCTACTATGTGCAAAATATTGTCTTAAGTATTAGCTTTCTTAATCCTCACAACAACCCAATGAAGTGGTTACTCCCAGTATCCCCATTTCATAGATGAAGAAATCGAGGTACAGGGAGGTTAAGTCAATTCGATGGAGACACTATTGTCATCCTCTTACATGTAAGTGGCCGAGTCAGGATTCTCACTTGGTACCTCTTCTGGAAAGACAAGAGAACACATACACACAGGCGCACGTGTACACACATACATACATGCACACATACACGCACACACACATGTTTTGATGATGCAGCCTGAAGGGCTCGTGGGCCAATCTGCAGCAGACACCATGCCTGGCATCAGGTAGGCATTTGGAGGGTGTCCCACGAAATGGCATGGTTGCAGACCCAGGCCAGGCCATCCCACCAAGCCATGTTTGATTGTGCTTACACGTTCATCAGTTAAGGTCAACCTTGGGGCTATTTCTTGCCCAGTCTCTCAGATCTAAGGAGACTGGGCACAGGGCAGCCCAACGAGTGAGGGCAACTTGTGGGTTTTCAGATGCTCAGTCGCTGGTTGGCACATCCCATGCTTACGGGAAGCCTACTGAATAAATACATGAATTACTTCAGGCCTAAAGGTGGGGCCACAGTCAGGCACCACAGAACGAGATATGGTGGAGAAAGCCAAATATGCACAAACTCATGCACATCGTACTGGATCATCAACAAACACTGTGCCCAATAACTTCTGAACAAACAAAACCGTAATCAAATCCAGAACTGTGATTGAGTGCCAGGGTTCCCAGCCTGGGCCACTCACTCTGCCAAATATGCAGGGACCCCAAACATGCGGGACAGAGACCCTGAGCCTCCCAAAATGCAGTTTACCAGGGCTGGAGTCTTGAGGAGGCCTGGGGAGCATTCTGACCACCAGGACCCCAGGAAAAGGGCGTGTCCAGCAAAGGCCAGTGCATTTTAAGTTCTCAACGAAATAGCCAAGTGCCCTGTGTAAGCCAGCTCTGCTCCACTCCCGACCCCTGGCCCCTTTCCCTGGCCCCTGCCCCAACTCAGCTGGTTACTCTGGGCCATAGATGCTCCCGAGATCTCTGTCACCTCAGACATCCCAGACCCCAGGCCTTTTGGCTCAGGATCTGGAAAGAGGCAGACCCAGCCAAGCCCACCAGGCAGACCCAGTGAGAGCATGTCGGGATCCCTGCTGCTGCCGCCTCCGGCCGTCTTCCCCATGCGTGCGGGCAGCCATCCTTGTCTGTTGGAGGAGGTCAATGTGCCCTTTGTCACAAGCCCCTTTCAGAAGCGAAGCTATTCAGACGGGGCGGCAAACTTTGGGACGATTCATTACCAGGCTGGGCAGCAGCCGGCTGGCTGACCCCCTCCTCGCCCTGGCTCCATCCACCCCGGGGCGGGAGTGGTGTGTATGGGGCCAGCCTGGGTGGGAGCCAGGACCCGCATACCTAGAGGGGCTGAGAGAAGCCCCCACTCCCCCTCTCAAAGCTTCCTGCGGGGGTGAGACTCAAGAGAGGCAAGACCGACAGGGCTTCACAGTATCTAGGGCATCTAGGCCACGCAGTGTCCTCTGGGAAGGACACTAGCCAAGGTGGCAGACAGAGATGCTGGTGCATGCCTGCTGTCCAGAGATGGCAGATCCATGTCCTCAAGGCTGCAGATGCCTGGAAGGGTCTTGCTCCCGGTCACTCTGATCCCAGCGGCTAGAGCAGCTGGGGGGACGAGCAGTCCAATGCCCAGCACCGTGCAAAGCACACAGTGGACCAAACACAGACGATATTGAATGAATGGGGCAGGTGGCCTCTCCCCATTTAGGACACTGACTCCAAGAGAGCAGCTGGGGCCAGGGCCTCCAGGACCAAAGAGTCCTATGTCGGAAGCTGGCCTCCCTGTCCTCCCGCATCTGTCCATCCTCACGGCCCTCACGGAGCGGCTTCCCTCCATAGCCCTGGCCTGTGGTCACTCCTTTCTTCTCCTCCTCCCTCCCTGGTCTCCCCCTTCATTTTTCTTTCTCATCCTCATTTCTTCTGCCTCTTCACCCTTCTATCTAGTCAACAGACATCTCTACACTGGGCAGTGGGAGAACAGAAGTAATAAGATGTGGTCTCTGCTCCCAGGCAAGCTGGTGGCAGGCAGTCCCCATATACTGACAGTCCCAGGTGGAGGGTGTGCCAGGGACTCTGGAGTCTCTGTCCTGCCCCGAGAGGGAAAAGGGCTTCCCTGAGGAGGGGCTGGAAATGAGTCCTGAAAAATGTGGAAGGATGGGGGTGGGGGCATTGTCACAAGAGGGAACTGCATGCGCAAAGCCCCAGAGATAAGTCAGAGCATGGCATGACGCAGGGTGGGGGGCGGAACTCAAACCCGAGGTCCAATGTGGCTGGAGTGGAGTTACACAGGGTCTCCCTACCCCACCCCATGACCTGCTTTTCTCTCCCTTTGTCCTGCCTTGCAAGACAGCACCTGGTCAGTAGAGAAGGCAGGATGTGGGGTGTCTGGGGTCTGTGCCTGGCTTCTCTACCTGCAGGGTTTCTCTGCCCATCATCTCCTCCCCCTCCCCGACAGCAGCTGCTGGGAACAGCCCAGACCCCCACTGTCTGTAGTTCTGGCAGGACTGCCTTCTATGGTGCACCATGCTCCTGGCCACGGGAGAGGCCTGGAATCAGAGACTCCCAGTCCATCACAGAGTCTCGACCTCTTGGCCAGAAAGCTGGGTCCCAGGACCAGCACGTGATCCCAGACCTGCGGCTCACCTTCCTTCCTGGGAGGTTACATATGGCCACTAGAGAAGAGAGGAAGGCACTGAGTAGGTTGTGGCGAAAATGAAGACTAATGTTGCATTCAGTGCCTCCCGCTGATGAGCGCTCAATTAACAAACACTACCTTCCTTTTGCTTCTGTTTTCTTTCCCTTCATTTTTATTTTTTTATTTTTATTTTTGTAGAGATGGGGCTCTCCCTATGTTGCCTAGGTTGGTCTCAAACTCCTGGGCTCAAGCCATTCTCCTGCCTCAGCCTTCCGAAGTGTGGGGATTACAGGTGTGAGTCACTGCACCCAGCCATATTTCCCTCCCTGACGGCAAAGAAAAGTGGTAATTACTCTTATGCCCTCACACACTCCCCACACGCCCCAGGGATCCCAGGCTGGTCCAGCCCCCTCACAGTGCACAGGGGACACAACGCCTGGCAAAACGTGACTGGTTCCCTAAGTCTCCTGACTCCTCGGTTGGTCCTCGCCCACTGCACTGCTCTGCAGTGACAGAGGTTCCCATGCCCTGGGACTCTTTCCTGTGCCAACTACAGCTCTGAGGACCCTTGAGCCCTCAGTCAACTGAGGCTTTGTCGTGGCCAGGCTGCCACAGCCCGGCCAGAAAAACGCAGCCACGTGTCAGCTCGCCAGCCCTCTGCCTGGAGAGACTGCCGTCGTGTGAGGCCCCCTCAGTGCCTCCACCTGGCTGTCCTCCCCAGGTCTCCCCCAGCCCTGCTCCCCCGGCCCTGGCCTCTGCGGAGTCATCCTGTGCTCCTGCTTGATCACAGCCAGGAGCAGGAGCCGCCACGGGCCACGCCAGGCCTCTAGGGTCACTCTGTCCAAACCACTGCATGTTTCAGAGTCACCTCTGCTGTTCCCGTGGGAGTGGGACAACCAGGCAAAGGCCTCGAAAACCAACCTGGAAGGTTTTTTCCAACAAAAGAGTGTGATTTCCTTCGGGGAAGGGAAAGGGGTGGGGGAGCTACCCCCCACAGTCCTCCTTGGCTCCAACTGCCTCAATCGCTTTCTTGGGTGCATTTAGTGGCTTGGCAACTGTGGGCGTATTTTAAAATCTGCTGTCCAGGCAGAGAGACAAAGGAGTCTGGGATGGGGCCAGGGGAGACCTCAGAGGACAGGGGTATTCATCTTGTTAAAAATAGCCCACCCGTTGCTATTTCTATTGAGCTTGGCAAACAGAGCTGTATGATTTTCGGCCATGCTTTGCTTGAACCATCTGATAAAAATAGTAGATAACAAGCTCAAAAAAAGCTGGATTATTTTTACATGTAAGCCCCACTTGGAATGGGACCGAAGTGGGGTGGCCAGGGGACAGGGAGTGGACAAGAAGCGGGGGAAGCCTGGGGCAGTTGAGCGGGGGCAGGTTCCAGGGCCACAGAGGACCAGGGAAGGGAGGAGACTGGGGAAGGGAGGTGATGCTGCTGCCTGTATCCACAGCCCAGGATCAACAAACAGGAGCTGGACCCTCCTGACCCACCATGGGCCTCCCAGTTTCCCAGGCCCTGTTGGCTCCTGCTTCCACCCTTAGCACCATTCCCACCACCCTCCAGTCCTGTTCCCCAGGAGGCTCCACAGAGTCTGGGCCCGAGAGGAGGCGGGCACACCTCGGGGCTGGGGTAGCAGTGCCAGGCTCTACAGACAAGGAGAAGGGCCTTTTGGGGGACACCTGAGGCCTGAGGCATGTTGGGAGGACAGGCGCTGGGCAGACGAGAGGTCAGGCTGCCCCAGCCAGACAGCTGGCCCATCCAGGTAGCGTTGGTCAACACATGATTTCACATGGCTGGACTATGACTCTGAGTGTGGCAGCCACGCGGGGGCTGTGAAGGAGCGGTGGCCAGGCACACAGCTGTCCAGTAGTGCCCTCACTGAGGGTGACTGCCTTCAGCGACGCACAGCCGGTTCCCACCGTGCCCATCACTGACCCGTGGCAGGACCAGTGCTGAGGGCAGGGAGAACTGACTGAGTCAGTGGGGGCCAGAGGTGGGAGACATCAGCAGGGGCTGCTCACACTGGAGGGGCCGCCTGGGCCCAGCGCAGGAGGCAGGGGAAGGATGGCCCTCAGGAGGGAGAGGCTGAGAGTCTACAAGTGAGGTCGGCTTCCACGGCCAGAAGGCAGAGGCCTCCCTCCCTCTGAGCTAGAGATGGGGCAGACACCAGCTCAGACCCCAACTTCTGCCAGAGGGCTGTGGGGTCCGAGTAGGGACTGCAGGACTGCAGGATGAAATGTTCAAGATTGAAGCCCTTGGGTTATAAGACTTGAAATGTTCAAGATTGAAGCTCCCATAGGCAGGAGCTGGGTTTCTCCCATCGAAATCCCTGAGGGCAGGGTGGGTCTCGCCACAGCCACTCCCATAACCTCAGCCTGCCTGGAAGCAGAAGCCCAGCAGAGAAACCCTGGGGAAGTCTGGGACGCACCTCCCTCCCACATCCCTACTCATGCCACCACGCGACCATGTCCTGCTCTAATCGGACGCCCTCGCCCTGGTAGGGAATTTAGAAAACCACATCCAGGCTCCCCACAACACTGAAGTGCTACCAGGGCGACCCATTCCCATTTAAAAGACGGTGAAACTGATCCAGGGAGATTACCCTGAGGGGGCTGAAGCCACAGCCAGCAGCACCTCCACCATACTGCCCCAGGGCTCCCTGCAGCCCTGCCCACCTGCAGACGCACCCAGCTCCTGTCTAGCTCCCGGGACCCTCAACTCTCACAGCCCTCATGCCTCTCCTAGGCAACCTGCCCTAAGGAAAGAGCTCTCTAAGGTCACCAAGAGGTGAGCAGAACAGCCTGGGGCACTTGCCGGCCAGAGTACCGGACAGAGAGTCCAGAATCTTAGCCAGGCTTTGCAGCTATTCATTGTGAGACCTTAGGAAAATCGCTTCCTCTCTCTGGTTCTCACTTCCTCTAACAAATGCCCCTTGTGGGAGAAATATTTTGAACCCCAGGCCCTAGTGCACCACAGGTCTCTGTATTTTGAATGAATGGATGGTAAAATGAGTCAATGCATGGATGCTTCAGGACTAGACCAAGCCCCTTCCGGGCCTGGCATGTCAAGCTTCTAGGCCGATGCTACCAGTGAAAGCAAATGTCCCCAGCTGCTCCCAGAGCCATTCCTTGCCTCTAGGACAGCCATGCCCCATTGACCACCAGCAGGGCCAGTCCTGCAGGCCTCTGCAACCACCAGCACCCTCCTGAGACTAGAGCTTTCTCTTGAGCTGTCCTCCCTCTGCGGGGTGCTCCTAGGTCTGCCCTTCTTTAGCTGGGTGTCCTGGACAGGTTACTTCACTTCTCTGAGCTTCTGTTTCCTCATCTGGAAAGCAAGGTTGGTAATAATACCTTCTGACCAGGTGGTGTCTTCTGGTCCTTATATGAGACATAAGCACAGTGCCCAGCTCATACCTGGTGCTCACTCAGTGACGATGCCTAGTCACTACTGGCCCCAGGAACCTATTGCATTGGAACCACCGTTCAGGGTGGAATAAGCTGTGCCCAGAAAGACTGAGAGTACGTGAGTGACCTTGGGGGAGATAGGTTTAAATGCATTAAGAACCCATGTCTCAAACTGCCCCATGTGTCTGCCAGTGCTCCCATGTGCCGGGGTGAGGTATCCTGTGGCCTCTTGTTTATTTGTTTGCCTTTACCTGCCTTGAAGTTTCAGCTGAGAAACCGGCCCCACCAGTCCCTGGGCCCAGCTTCCAGCTGCTCCAGCAAAGTCAACAGCGTCCAAGAACAGTGAAGGGGGAGGGGATAGCAGGGAGGCCACAGCCTGTGCTCCCTGACAGGCATGTGACCCTCCCCTCGGGAATGGAGGTCATGGTGGGGAGCAAGCCCCCGAGGGATGGCTCAGGAGGAAACTCTAGTCAGGAGGGTGCTGGTGGCTGTAGAGGCCTGCAGGACTGGCCCTGCTGGCTGTGGACAGGCCATTGCTGTTCTAGAGACAAGGAATGGCTCTGGGGGCAGCTGGGGACATTTGGCTTCCCTGGGGGCATCAGTCTAGAAGCTCGAAGTGACAGGCTCAGAAGAGGCTTGGTCCAGCCTTGCCGCATTCATGCATTGATGCATCCTACCATCTATTTACGTTCTGTTTGCTGCTTCATCCATGGCCCCTGCTATAATCCCATCCAGCTACTCTCATCTCTTACCTGCAGTGCTGAGGGTCTCCTCACTGACCTCCTGCTGTGAATTCTCCATACATTGGCCCAAGTGGGCATGTTCAAGTGCAAGTCAGATCAGGTCCTCTCTCTGCTCATCTCACTCATGTGCATCCTGTGACCCCGAGACCTACTCCCGGGCTACCCCGCTGACCTCAGTTCCCTAGCTGCCTCCATATTCTGCTCCAGACACACCGGCCTTACTCCTTGTTCCTTCAACAGGACAAACATACACTTGCCTCAGGGCCTTTGCACTTACTGTTCCTGCTGCCTGGAAAGCTATTCCCCATATATCCACACGATTGGCTCCCTCAGGTCTCTGATCAGATGTTACCTTTTTGGAAAGGCCTTCCCTGCCCCCCTGGAGAAATAGCCTGCCATCCCCTGTCTACTCTCTACCCCCTTCCCTGTTTTATGTCTCTTCAGAGCCATGATGGCCACTGACGTGTATTAGCATGTTTCTCTGAGCTTTGACTGTCTCTACCTATCAAAATGTGAGCTCCACGGAGGCAAGGTTGCTTATCTGTTTTGTCCATAGCTATATCCCCAGAGCTTAGATTGGTGCCTGGCACATAGCAGGTACTTAGCAAATAGTTGTTAAACAAAGGGCACGTAGTAGGTACTTTGTAAACAGCTGTTGAACAGATGGAGTAAAGAATGAACGACTGTGGGACCATAGCTCTTCTGCACCCCGCCTGCTGTTATAGCCTCTCTGCTCTCTATCCTCAAACTCTCTTTGTGGGTGCAGGTCTATCTGCTTCCTCCTGCGCGTCTGGGACCCTTTGGGGTGAGGGCTGACTCGAGCTCAGTCCATTCTACCGCCCAGCCCCACCCCCATCCAGCACCCCTTCCCTGGCAGCTCTTAGCATTGCCCTAAGTGAGGAAACATTAGGCTCCTGACCGAGTCTGCCAGCCACTGAGAATGAGGAGCCATCCCAGACGCCCAGGGTGATCATTCCGCAGTGACCGCTTGAGCCCTTACCCTGGTTCACCCGGTGGCACTCCCGTGTGGTTACCCAAGCTCCCTGCTCTTACCTGCCACACTGCACAGGGTCTGTCTCTTCCCAGCGCAATGGAGCCTGCAGCTTGCTCAGATTCTACCCCAGCCTGGGTCCTGAGAGAAGCATTTGGATCCTCCGGACCTCAGTTTCCTGGTCTGGAAAGTGGGAGCCCAGGGCAGGCTTTTGCTTCCCTTAAAAACTTAGATCTGTACAAAGTCTCCCCCAGAGAACTCTCCACTTTACAGAGTTGTTGCAGACCTCTTGTAGGAGCCGGTAGCCTGGTGTCAGGGTTTAGAACAGAGGGTGCAATTTACAGAGTACAAAATCTGATCAAGACTGGTTCCCAGATCTGGGTACTTGCCACCCGCTCCTGCTCTCCTGGGGAGACAGCTGGTGTGTTCACAAAAGAGCTCTGGCAGGTTCTTTTCAGGAATCGAAGTAACCCAGTCCCTCTCAGGTCACCTGTCTATACCCTGGGGACAGGTGTGAGGCCCTGTACGGGTGTGGTCCTTAGTAAGGCCTGGGGAGGCCCACAGGACAGCTGCCTCGAAGGACTTGCATGGGCTTTACCCCAATGCTGTGACATCGTGACTGACAGGCTCATTTCACAGGTGAGAACACTGAGGTCTGGAGAGGGTGGTTTGTAAATGGCAGAACCCAAATTCAAATCTAGTTCTCCTGACTCCAGGCTGATGTTCTACCGCTCCTTCAGCGGGTCCTCTGGAGACGGCCTCCCACCTTGCCTCCATGCCTAAATTCAAACTTGTGTTTTCGGGAGAGGTAGCAGGTCTCTCTGGATCCATCTCTGTCTGGATCCGTTGTTGTAGCAGATGCGACCTGCAAGAAGAGGAGGAGGAGTCAGAGGCTCAGACCTCAGTGAGAAAACAGTGTCACCCTGGAAAGGCAATAGAATAGAGTCATGGTTAAGGCCAAGGACTACGGAGCCAGACCGCTGAGCTTAGACCCCAGCTCTACTCTCCGTCAGCTCTGTGACATTGTTTTACCCCTCTGTGCCTCAGATTTCTCTTCTGCTAAATGGAGTAACGACAGCAATCTCCTAGGATGATGAACTAACCCTTGAGTGAGTGGATCGATGCAATCTGCCTAGAACAGTGAAGGGTACAGAGAGAGTACCAGGCAAGTGTTAATTCTATAAGGACCGCCCGTACCATGCTGGCCCCCAGGGATATCGACCCAGCACTTTCACATTTAAAAAAAGAGAGAGATTATTCAAACTCCTACTCATTCTTCAAAACCCATGCAAACATGATCCTCCTCTCCAGGCCCTGGCTGGTAGAGTTCGCTCTCTCTGTTTAGGGCTCTCATAGGAGTTTGTATCCCTCAAGTATGCAGGGCAGTGAAGGGAAAGAGAATTCACATATACGAGCACCTTACCTAACATGTACCAGACACGGCTAGATACTTTCTAGAGTTTATGTCATATGTCCACAGCAACACTGGGAGGTGATATAATGATCCCCTTTCAAAGGTAAAGAAATTGGGGTTCAGGGAGGCAAGAGACTTAGTAAGAGACTAAGCCGGAAATCAACCCCACTTAGCTTTTATCACATTGGATTTAGTTCTGGGTTTCATGGTTGACTCCCCCGCTAGGCTGACAGCATCCCAGAATTTTTAACCTGAGTTGGTGACATAGGCCATTTTCTGGGAGTGTGGGTGTCTACTGTTCATCACTCAGCAAGATTTTTGCTCCCCCAAAGTTCAAAAACCCTCGTCTCCCACTTCTTTAGATTCTCAGATCCCAGCAAAAGGCCAAGCACCTGTCATGTGCTTCCATGGGTTTGTTGAATGAAGAATGAGCGAAGGAACGAATGAATGAACCGACAAACAAGCTAAGCCATGAGGAAGGGAGAGATTGAATCAACAAGTGAATCTGAAGGAAACAGGAGTCCTGTGTCGGTTCTCTTTCTTACTCTGGAGAAAACCAACAGCCAAGGAAGGAGCCCCTCCTGTAGGGACTCTGTGGTGGAGGGGAAGCGTGAGCCCTGTGTTTGTTTTGCCTTCCCCACTGGGGAGCTGCTCACCAGGATTACAGCCTCACCCCCTGGGGTCCACTCCTCCATGCCAGGCCCCGCTCCGAGGAGGCCACTCTCTGCATCACTGGAGCGGGGCTGAGCACCCCTTTTCCATGAGTGTCTTGCCCTTCAGGCCTTGGGGCCTGGGAGAGGGGCAGGGGAGGAGGCCTGAAAGGGTCTGCTGAGGCCTTTCTGGACTCTTCCCACATCCTCCCAGGGTCAGTGGACACCTGGCACACAGTGGGTGCCAGGGAGAGGGCTGAGGAATGGCAGGGGGCTCAGGCCAGTTTTCAGCTCATGCCTCAGGGCCAAGGGAGGAACTGCTTCCCTGTAACCCACCACAGTGAGCCAGATCCGTGGATCCTGGATGCCGGTCAGCCTGGGCTTTTCCCAGGCCTGAGCCTAAATCCATAAACATTCTCTGGGAAGTCGCCTCCTACCCTGCCCAGTACTGGAAGCTCCATCAAGGCTCCCAAAGGGAAATGGCCAGGGTTTGAGGGCAGAGGCCAGAGCCTCTGCCTGCTGCTGGCATCCTGTGGCGTGCTGGCTGGCTGGGGTCGCCTCCCTCTTCCCCACACAGAGCTGGCAGGACAGCTGGTTCATTCCTCTTCAGCCACAGCTAGCACAGAAGCACGTTCCCCTCAGAGCCACGGGCCACTCGCCAGTCCACTGGGGACATCCCTCAGAGCAGGGAGGCGGGGGAGAGACAGGCGGACACCCAGGCTGGCGCAATGTGGCCGGCCGCCCTGCTCCCCTGAGCGGCGGTTTTCTTTTTATTTTTTTGAGTTGGAGTCTCAGTCGGTTGCCCAGACTGGAGTGCAGTGGCCACTCCCGGCCACCGCAGCCTCCCCTGCTGGGCTCCGGCAATCCTTCCGCCTCAGCCTTCCAAGTAGCCGGAATTACAGGCATGCGCTACCACGCCCGGCTGATTTTTTGATTTATTGCAGAGATGAGGTCTCGCTGCCCAGGCGGGTCTCGAACCCGCGGGCTCAGGCAATCCACTCACTTCAGCCTCCCAAAGGCGTGGGATTACAGGCTGAGCCACTGAGCCCGGCTGAGCAGCGGTTTTCAAATCTGGCTCTCTGAGGCCCAGGTGGCCCCAACACGTCCTTAGGGGGGGTAGGTGGACTCCTGCCCAAACTTGAACTCACAGCTTGAACTCCCAGTGGCTCTGAGCCAGAGTCCCAAAGGCAGGAAGAGAGGGAATAAGAGGGCTCCAGAGCCTGAGGGGATGGGGGGGCTCCTGGGTGTGGCCCATAGTCAGAGATGGGGTGGCGGGGAGGGAGGAGGGCCTAAAACTCCGTGATGCTAAGCCAGAGAGGTCAGAATTCCTAGAGGGGCAGATGGGTCCTTAGAACTCCTGGGGAAGGGACGGAAGGGAAAACAGCGGGGGAGAGAGGCTGGGGGAAGACTCCACATGGAGGAAAGAGCAGGAAGCTGGGATGTGGCAGGAGCACTTCTGCCACTCTTCCGTTACTTCCTGAGCCTCTATCCCCCTCAGCCATCCCAAAGACACCTGGGGCTCTCCTGCCTCCGGGCCTTTGCTCATGCCATCCCCCCACCAGAAGATCTCTTCCCAGCCCATCCATCCTTCAAGGCCAGCTTCCTAGTAAGCTCCTCTGTGACAATCTTCCCTAACCCACCCTGGCTGGAAGCAATGCTGGAACCTTCTGAACTCTCAGAGAACATCACTTACACACGCCGTTTTTTTCTGTGGGAGCACAGCCTCATCGTATTCATTTATTCATGCCAGCCATCAAGGAGCAGGATTTTAATAGCCTCAGTGTCAGATGCTAGGGGATACTGAACAGAGTTAGACATGGCTTCCACTCCCAGGTTGATGGCAGATACCCTTCCACAGGGGCATAGTCCTAGGATTCAATTCAAGAAGCATTTAAATGACCACTTACTATGGGCCGGACACTCTGCTAGACCCTCAGAGTGTGTGAAGGGACCAGAACATGAGGACAGCTACATGCCTGATGGAGGTAGACCCTGGGGGCATAGGGAGCTCAGACTCAGGGCCTGGGGACAGAGGCAATGCCTCAGCCAAGACAGGAAGTTGGGAAAAGGCTCTCAGGCCCAGGAAACAGCATTGCCAAGGTTCAGCCTTGGCAAGTCAGGGCAGTGCAGGATCAGGGCACCAGGGGCTGGAGACATGGAGGGTGTGAGGGACTTGTTGCTGGGAAAGAGGGCTGGGGCAGAGGACCAAGCCATACCCAGAGCTGCGACTCGTGTTGTGCTGCCCCCATGTCCATCCATTCTCCACCCTTCTCTATCCCAGAGGGCTTGCCTCCCCAGACTGTGTCACCCCGGCTCCCCTGCCCTCTGATTTCTGGTTGAATTCTGCCAATGGAAGGCATCAGCAGATCATCTGAGTGCAGGATGGGGGGGCGGGGCTTGCTAAAGCGCAACTTGGCAGTGGGCATGTCCCTCTATCTGTGGCCACCGCTCTAGGTGGGTGACCCACCTCCGGCACCAACAGCCTTCACTAGGCTCCAGGAACAACTGCTTCCCTGGTCCCTTCAGGTCCAGCGGCAGCTCCAGTCAGGACTCTTGCCTGGGCCACCCCCTTCCACCTCATTACCTCGACTGGCTCACACTCCTGCAAATAGTTGGCATTCAATTCTCTTCAGTTGCCCCCTTAAGGGAGCCTCTGGGGTCTGCTGCGACCTTGACCCAGGGGATTTTCTTTTGGAGGCCTTGGAGGAGCACTGAGGGCTTCAGGACAGAGAAAGAGCCTGAGGAAGTGATGAAGGTTCCAGCGAGGCTGCACTTGACAGGTTGGAGAACAGAGGAAGGATGCTCTGAGCAGAGGAAAAAGCTTCTGCCAAGGCACAGAGACAGGGAAATGTGAGGAACTTGGCAGGCCAGGGGAACTGAACTTTGGATGCAGGGGCAGAGGACAGAGGGCAGAGGCCTAGGAAGAAGAGGAGGCAGAGGGAAAGGCCTTACTGTATGCTAGGACGTTTGCTCTCTCTCCTATGGGTGCTGGGACCCCTTAGGGTTTTTTAGTGTGACACAATGTGCATTATAGCAACTCCCGGTGGCCTGTTGGGGGTACCCTTGAGCAGGGGGCTGCTGGATGAGAAGCAAGAGCACCCACTGGGAGCCTAGCAGGAAAGCAGCTCGGCAAAGAAGAGGGCTAGGGAAGGATGCAGGGTAGGCTGGGAAACAGGACTGGCGGAAGTTTGCAGGCGATGCCTGCCCGGGCTGCCCTTGAGGAAGAACAGGGCTGGGTGGGGAAAAGGAGGCCAGTCAGAGGAGGGAGGGGTGCAGGAGATGGGTGAGGGTGGGAGACAAGGTGTAATTGAGGCTAAGGCGATGGCAGGAGCAAGAGAGGTGGGTGAGAGACCCCGGGCTCCCTTCTCCCCGGGGCAGGCAAAAGAGAAGTTCAAAAAGAAGTGGAAAGAAAACCAGAAAGCACCAGGTATCCTGGGAGCCCAGGATTCAGCTAGTATCTAAAGGAGTCAGGTCAGTCTGTAAGGCAAACATCTCACCATGCCCTGGGGCAAACATCCCACCCAGGCAAATATCCTGCCATGCCCTAGGGCAAACATCCTCCCATGCCCTGTAGCAAACATCCTGCCATACCTCAAGGCAAGCATCCCCCCATGCCTTGAGGCAAACATTCCACCATGCCTTGAGGCAAACAACCCACTGTACCCTAGGGTGAACATCCCACTATACCCCAAGGCAAACATTCTGCCATGCCCTGGGGCAAACACCCCACAATACCCCCGAGGCAAGTATCAAGCCAGTCCACTGGGAAAGGTTCATTTGTTATGGAGTAGAGAATCACAGGGGCTTTTCTGGGGGAATGGGACAGACCATTATTGAATTCTTATTTTATTTAATCCTCATATCAAGTGTTTCAGAGAGATGAAGTACCTTGCCTACACAACCGGTAACTGGCGAGCTGGGATCCGCAGGGCAGGCTGACTGCATAGTTGCGTGGGTTCATCCATGCAGCATCGGCCGCTGGCTCCATGATGCTGAGTCTTCTCCATGGCGGCTGGCTGGTGATCACACACACCTCACTTGCTCTCCTGTATCGGGGAGCTCACTTCTTGACTTCCCAGAGCAGCCCTCTTATTGCTACGAGGTGTGGGGTTCGAGGGCGTGCCCTAGTTTTTCTCCCTGTTAGTATTAATCCTGGTCAGCTCCTCAGGCTGCCTTTCTTGGTCTTGAAGACTGCCTCTGCAGCACCCACCTCCTCCTCTCCATCCTTGAGCGGGGGTTTCAGAGACCCTCTCCATCCCTGTTTCCTAATCCTCGGCTTCTGAAAGGCTAAAACGTAAGAAAAGTCCTTGTGGGAATTTAGAAGCTGACTGTGCTTCAGATGGATTCAATATGTGAAAACTGAGACCAAAATCATGGCTTCCGTCTTCCCCTGCTTTCCAAAGTGGCCCGTTGCAGCCCATGCCCGGCAGCATGATGGAGTCTCAGGTCCCTTCCAGCCCTGAGATTCTGTGCTTCCAGCAAGTCCCCGGCAAGGCCATAAGCCCTCCCCAAGGCTGTGAGGCCTCCCCTTGAGAACTGACCGGCCTGCTTCCTTCCCAGCTCCAGGGACCCATTCCACCCCCACCCCGGCCCCTGCCCAGCGTGGTCGGACCCACGGGGCCAGATGCACTCCCTATAGGCACAGACACCCCCTGCATCCCACAGCTGCAGCCCTAATCCCAGACTTGTTTAAAACTGAATTATGAGCCTGTCGTGCGGTAGCTGAGAAGCCAAGGCGGAAAAGGATTTACTGGCTGCACTAAATCATGTGCTTATTGTTAAGTGAGCTGGGCGGAAGGAGTGCGCACAAGCTCCTTGTCCGTCCCCCTCCTTCCTCCCCCACCCAGTCCCACTAAAGTGCCCCTCCCATAGAGACCACCTCTGGGGCCCTGTCAGTTTCTTTCAGTGGCCCCACACTCCTTGCAGTGATGGACAGAGGTTATTTTGTCCCCACTGCACAGATAAGGAGACCTGAGGTATCAGAGAGGGGAGGTAATTCGCCTTCAGTCACACAGCAAGGAGGCGAATGGAACCAGCAGGCTTCCTGCCTGATACCCTGCACCCCCGATTTTCAGAAGACAGTTGTACACACAAGCACTCCAGGTGCTTTTTGGGGAAGAAATCCTCAGCTTTAGGTATAAGGGACATGTGGCCCACGGCGGGCAGAGTTCAGCTGTCCCTGTTACAACCTCAAGCCATTAAGGTGAGACTCGAGAAAGCACAGAGGCCTGGTCTGGGGGTCAGGGAGAAGCCCCAGTGCCAGGTGCCCCCTCCCAACCCAACTCCGTGCCCCATGCTGGCAAAATGTGGCCTTTAGGCTGGGGGACAGGTTTACAGCCCAGTGAGAGAGTCTCACCCGGGGAAGCCATCCTGCTGCCCCTACCCACCCGTCCATTCACCCCGAGCCAGTGCCCCCTCCCCACATCCACATTCCGGCCCCCACACCAGTCAGTGTTTGCTCCCACACTCTGCTCACCCTGCTCACATTCCTGGCCGGGCCCCTCCTAACCCACTGTCTCTAGGCACCCCCACTCACTCGCCCCCCACCCTCCAAGGTGCTCTTGCTAGGGCAGGTCCTGAACTTGGGGCACTGAGATTCCCACCAGACCACCTTCCCAAGGACACTGCTGAGCCCGGGGGTCTTGACCAGGGTGCCCAGACAGCCACCAGCTCTCCCTGTTGGCTTGGTAGAACCTGCTGCCCCACAGAGAATTCTGAGGCATCTTTGGCTCTGTGTAGTTGGCATTTTTTCAGCTTAAAGGCTACAGAAGGGGCAGGGCCAGTGAAGCATGGCCCCTCGGCGAGGGCAGCCCTTCTGCCTGCCAGGAACACGCTGTGGACTAGCCTGAACCCCACGGCCCCATCCAGGGATCCAGCTCCATCCATCTGAATGGGACTGCAGGCATTTAGAAGTGTTTCTCATTCCGAGGCTCATGACATGTTCATAACATTCCAGTGTAAGTAGGCTGGGGACGGGGCAGGTATTATTCACCCATTTCACGGGGCAGGAGATGAGTCCGTAGAGCACAGGGCAGGTCAGTTGGAGGTGGTGGCCCAGCAGGGGCAGGTACCCAGAAGTCCTTGTCCCCAACTGGGTGCTCACCCCTCCAGCCTGGTCAGGGAGGGGGAGACTGCCCAGGTTGTACAGAGCCTTGACAGACAGACCTTGACCTCACCCACCTCATCAGGCGCCACTTCTCTTCAGCCAGAAAGAGACTCCTTGTCACAGCAGTCCACCTCTATCCTTACCTAACAGAGCTGAACTGCAGAGTTTGGTGGGGAGCAAGTGTCCCCTGAAGGGCAGGCTTTCAGGCCACCCCCTCATGGGGCATGCTAGGTAGGGCTTGTTGGTCTGTAGGTGTATCTCTCTGCTCAGGTCTGACGTTTCCCCCAAGAGTCAGCTCAGGACATGGAAAAGGGACTTTAGTTTCTCCGCCAGCTCTCAGGCTTCTCTAGCTGGGTAGAGTGAGTCTTTCCCTGGAAAAGCAGAGCCTTAGACTGAAGAAGCCAGATTTGTGAGGGGACAAGGGGTGTCTGTGGGTCTCCTTGGGTGGGGGGGGCGACATGAGAGACTACACGCGACCGCTGTGGACCCCAGTTCTCAGATGTTGCTCCACACCCCTCTAAGAGGCCTCCCACTCAAGTTAGGATAGGGCTGGGCATGGTGGGGCAGTCGACAAAGCTGAGCCAAGAGTTCCGAGGTTATAGATGAGGCGGTCAACAATGAGCACGTGGTCAGAGTGGAGGGAGGAAGAATAAGTGAGGTAGTGAGGGGTCTGGCAGGAAGTAGAGAGGGAAAGAACACGTATATTGCATGTCATGTCTGCAAGGGGCCCTGGGACAGACATTTCATCTATCTCATTATAACAACAGCCTTGAAGGGAGGAAGGAGTGTCCTCATTCTATAGATTAGAATACTGAGGCTTAGCAAGGTTAAAGTGACTTTCCTTCAAAGTTATACAAAATGAATGGGCCTCTAAGTCACAGAACTCAGACCCAGACTCTGTGACAGCGAGTCTGGAACTCATTCACCTCCACCAGACTCTAAGACCTTGAGAGCTATGTCCATATGCCCCCTGCCAAGTCTTGTGCCGAGCTAAGGGTTTAATAACATAGTCATAGGTGTGGAATAAGTACCGTTGCCCTGATGACTGTTAAGGCTCCAGTTTCCCTTGTTTAGAAAACCGAGCTCGTGGCTGGGCATGGTGGCTCACGCCTGTAATCCCAGTGCTTTGGGAGGCAAAGGTGGGAGAATTGCTTGAGCCCAGGAACTCAAGACCATCCTGGGCAACATAGTGAGATCTTGTGTCTACAAATAATCAAAAAGTTAGCCAAATGTGGTGGCACCTGTCTGTAGTCCCAGCTACTTGGGAGGCTGAGGCAGAAGGATTGCCTGAGCCCAGGAGGTCGAGGCTATGGTAAGCCGTGATCATGTCACTGCACTTCAGCCTGGGCAACAGAGTGAGACCTTGACTCAAAAACTAAAGAAAACAGGGCTCACAATTCCCAAATTGGACTTACCTCGAGGCAGTGTCTATGCCTGGGCTCTGTGGAGGCCCCTCCTGGCCCTCCTATCTTTGATCTGGAGCCCCCCAGGCAGTCATCCTGTACCATCTGGGCTCAAGAAGACCTTGATGTCCCCATCTATGAAATGACATGGGGAACAGGATGACCACCCAGGTTCCTCCCAGAGTCTCTGATCTGTGGCTGGGGACCACGGTCTCCACCTTCTGCCCCAAGACCTCACCAGGCATCTCAGGGGATTTAACAAAACGTCCCGCAGAAGCACATGAAGTCTAACACATTTTACATTTTGGGAGGGAGTTTCACAATAAGTGAAGAACATGTGATCCACGGAGCACAGGCGAATGTCTCTCAGCCTCTGTTTTCACATCAGTGGAATGGGAATGGTTATACCTGCCCTGCTAACCTCACAGGACTGCTGAGCATGCAGAGGAATCAAGTGTGTGAAAGACTTCTCTGTAGGCAGGGAAGAGGGTTGCAAAGGCGAGCTCCTACTGCACTTACATTATTGTAATTTGCCAGAGTTATTTTAATGCACAAAAGGCTTGGGAGGCATTCCTCTGACTGAGGCATTCGTGGGAAACCCACACTCCGGCTTGGAAAAGGCTTTACGCAGATCGAGGAGGAAGTTACTGAGCTGCTGAGGATGGTGTCCAGGATCAGTCAATGGTAGTTAAGAGGGTGAACGAAGGAGGGAAGGAATGACCGCCATGAACTGTGCTGGACACAGAGGTTGTCACCCAGGGATAGGACTCCTTTTGTGGCCCCTGGGTCAGTAAACAAAACCTCCTGGAGTGTAGATGTCAAATGTGACTGAGACAAGGCTCTTGCCAAGGATTGTAGGGAGGGAAGAGCCACAGAGACACAAGACTTCAGGAATTCTCAACCAATTCAGGAAACAATTCAGACAGCTCTAGGCAAAGGGGATGGGGGAGGGCATGGCACTGAAGTTCAGGTCAGTCACTGCCTCCCCCCATCATTTTTTCCTGCCCTCCTTCCCCCACCCCCTTGCCCTGTTCCTGCCCCCTGCCCCTAACACCCTCTGGTGCAGCCAGAACCTGGCTTTGGGTTGGGGACAGTGAGGCAAGCCGTGGGAAAAACAATCAAACCTTGGCCAGCCGGATAATTAGCTGTTCCTCTGTGACCATGGCCTCCCTTGTCCTCTCCGCTTCGCCGCCACCCTCTCCCCCCACCCCTGCAAGACAAGTGTTTCCGAATACCCAGGCGACATCACCTCATTAATGTTAATAGGAAGTCCGGACATGGGCTTGGATGGTCATAAATTGCCCTGTGTGAGAAAGAGTGAGTCTGTATTTGTGTGTACTGCACAAGTGTGTGTGCCTCATGTGCATGCAAGTATGTGCCACATACTTGTGTGTAGCACACAAGTGAGAAAGTGCACACAATGCATGTGAGCTGTATGTGCATGTTGCCACGTGTGAGTACAAGTGAACTTGAATGTGCTGTGTGCATCTATGTGGTATGTGCCTGTGTTCATGTGCTGTGTATGTGTGCATGAGTGCATACTGCCTGTGTGTTATTGCATATATGGGCATTGCAAATACACGGGTGTACATATGCATCTGTGTGAGCTGAATGCATGTGCTACATACATGTGAATGTGCAGATGTGTGCACTTAAAATATCTCTGCAGCAATTTGTGCCTTTATCACGAATATGTGTGCATTTATCTCAAAGTATCTCTAGGTGCCTACATGTGCAGGTGTCATACATATGTGTGAGTATACATGTACATACTATCAGTGCACTCTGCCAATGTCTGGATCTCTGTGGGAATGTGTACTAGGTAGCAGCTGAGCATCAGAGGTAGATACACTAAATGGTGTCATCACAAGGAGCTTAGGCTCTGTAACCAGACTGCATGGGTCAAATCCCACCTCTACCACTTACTTGCCATGCCCACGATCATAGGCAAGATATGTAATGTCTCTGGGCCTTGGCTTCTTCACTTCCAAAATGGAAATAATTTGTGGCCAGGCACAGTGGCTCATGCCTGTAATCCTAGTACATGCTGAAGCAGGAGGATCACTTGAGACCGGGAGTCTGAGACTAGCCTGGTAGACATAGCAAGACCCCATCTCGATATTTATTTAAAAACAATAAACAAAAAAAAAGATTACAGGTGCTCACACCTGTAATCTTAGCACTTTGGGAGGCCAAGGTAGGAGTGTTCCATGAGACCAGGAGATTGAGACCAGCCTGGGCAACATAACAAGACCTCATCTATTAAAAAACAAAAAACAAAAAAAAACAAAGCCAGGTATGGTGGTGCTCACCTGTAGTCCCAGCTACCGAGGAGGCTGAGACAGAAGAATTGCCTGAATCCAGGAAGTTGAGGCTGTGGTAAGCCATAATCATGCCATTGCACTCCAGCCTGGGCAGAGTGAGACTCCAACTCAAAACATAAATAAACAAACAAACGAATACACTTTAGAAAAAAGTTATGTGTTTATATCCCATACAGTTGTTGAAGACCCAATAGTCATTCATGTGAAGTGTTTAAAATAATGCCTTGGACAAAGGCTGAGGCAGAAGGATTGCCTAAGCCCAGCAGGTAGAGGCTGAAGTAGCTGTGAGTGTGCTGCTGCACTCCAGCCTAGGCAACAAGAGTAAGACTCCGACTCAAAAAATAAATAAATAAATAAATAAAAATAAAAAGTAATGCCTGACACGTGTCAAGCACCCAAGAAACGTTGGTCATGACCATCATTAGAAGATCTGCATACACATGTGCACATGAACATGCCTGGGCCATGCTCTGTGTAAATCTGGGCATCTGGGTGTTTGTGCTCATGTGCACACAGCCCACGTCTATATCTGAGCCGACTGTAAATCTACCTGTGAGTCTCAGGGTAAGCATACCTCCAGGTAATATCTATGCGATGTGGGCTTCGGTGTCCTCCCACCCACATGCAGGGGTGTCCTGGCACACTGACAGTGGAGAGCCTCAGGCAGCTGCACCCTTGCCACACTCGCAACCCTGTGGCTCAGTGAAGAGGGCTGCTCTAAAGAGGGGAGGCCACTCCAGCACCCACTCCTGCCCACACTGTGGCTCATGCGGCCCATAGTGCACAGCGCACACACACGTGCAGTCTGGCCAGCACCACCAACTACCCCTCAGGAGGGGCGAGAGTTGGAAACCAGGGAGCCCGCTTTCTGCACCCTCTCCCTACAAATCCGGTCCATCTCCAAGTTCTGTCAGCTCTGACCCTAAATCTCTCAATTTGTCCAGTCCCCTCTCTGTCTCCTCTCACGACAGCAATAGCCTCTTGTCCCTCCTAATCTACTCTCCACACTGCAGCGAAAGTGATCTTTTAGAAATGCAAATCTCATCTGCTCACTCACTCGCCTGCCTAAAGCCCTTTAATAGGTAGCTTTGCATTGCTCCCCGGATAAGGTCTCAAATCCCTTCCATGACCCATGAGGGCTGGCCAGCCCACCCCAGCCCCGGTCTCACCCGCTCGATCTGGCTCCCACCCGCAGTTTCGGTTCCCTCTGCCTGGAATGCTCTTTGCCACCATCACATTAGGTCTCCCCTTCCAGAGGCCTTTTCTTACTTATAGACTCCCCCAACATATGTCTACATGTTCCCTGTACTAATTCTCTCCTCTGCCTGCGACACACCGGCAAGTCAATAACAGTGTTGCTGGGTCATCCTTGACTCCCCTGAGTGCTGTGAGCGCACGGGAGGTGTCCCAGCCCCCACTGTGCTCCTGGTGCCACGTGGCCAGGCACCCCTGCACACCAGCAGCTGTTCTGGTGCTGGCGAGTCGAGGCCCCGGCTGTAGAGATGTTTGCAGTCTCTAGGGAGAGAAACACAGATACAGTCATGTTGTCAAATTAGTAAATGCACTGAGAGAAGTGAGGAGGGGCAAGAGAGAGGCATCCAGGGGTGCTGCTGGAGTGGCCTTGAGCATTGGCGAAGTCTGGAAAGGGAACTCCGGACAGCGAGAAGGGCAGCGGCAAAGGTTCAAAGGGAAGAGGTCACGGTGCGAGCATCACTTGCTGTCGCCATGGCTTATATTATAACGCAGGGGGTGGTAAGAGATGAATCTCAGGTCAGTGGGGGCCAGATCATGGGAGCTTGAACACCATCCTTTTAAAAACAGATCAGACGCTCATCAGCCTGAGATTCCAAAGTGCCAGCTGTGCTGGGGACATTCCTCTCCATCAAGCATCATGTGGCTGGGAGGAGGCTTCCCTCATGGCTGATGGAACCAGCGTGAAGACCCCTTGGGATGGACTTTGGGTCCATGGCCCGAGTCCCACTTCATTGGCAAGAAGGAGAGGCCCAGAGAAGAGCAGTGATTTCCCCTCAAACTCACCACTCAGCCAGCGTCAAGTTGAGAGGCTGGACTCAGCTCTGAGTCCAAATTGGGCCACCCAGCCTGCTCAGAGCCTGTGCCCACAGGCCAGGGGTCGAGGGTCAGGGGTCAGACAGTTCCTTCCCCAGGAAGACTCCAGTTGCCTCTGGATGGAGGAGGGAACCGCCCCTCACACAGGCCCCAGGCAGGAACTCAGGCAACGCAGCAGATTAGCTCGAGGAGGCCCAGGCAGGGATTGAAGGGGGTGGGCCTCTGCGAGAAGGCCAGGAGCTTTAATTCCCCCCTTTCAGTTGCTATTGCTAATTCAGGTCCCAAGGGGCTTGCTGAGTTTGTCCTGGACCCAGCCACTTAATCTTATAATACCTCCCAGCAAAGCCCCTTTGTTCTGCCTCTTGCGTAAGGTGGTAGGAATGGCTGCAGCCTCCCCCGTACCCCCCTCATCACTCAGACTGGAGCCTCTGCTGGTGGTTACCAATGCACCTCCAATCGCCCCCCCCAGGCTCCGAGAACTTTCCAGTGGGGGATGTTTGAGGCAGCTAGCTGTTAATAAAGACACACCTCTACATCGGTCCTCCCCTTACCTTTTGGAGGCCTGGCATCGCACCCCAAGGCCCTCTGTGCATAAGGGATCCCTAAACTGTGGCTTATACTCATCTGGGAAATAGGAAGGCCTTGGATGTCCCAAAGAACGTTCCAGTGGTGAGGCGCATGTCCTCTTCCCGCCCAGGAGCTATCTGACTGGGGGCCTCCCTCACCTCCTGGCCCATCCCTAGGGGAAGAAAAGGGGGCTGTCAGTGCCTGTCCACTTTGACCTTGCCAAGAGCCTGGCATGAGGAATTTGAGGACAGCAGAGCAAGGGGCCTGTCATGGGCCTCAGCATCCCTTCCCTGCAAACTTGAAGAGCCAAGCAGAGAGAGCAGATGGCTGAGTTGGCGGTGGACATAAAGGGAGGGCAGATGTGATCCAGATCCTCATCATCCCTGTCGAAGGGATCCCACTGTGGGCCAAGCTCACCAAGGCAGGACGGTGTTCTATGACCACCCTTGCCTCTGCTGAGTGTGGGGGCCCTGCTTTGTGAACATGGAGGCATCGATGGTTCATGTGGGCCAGGGAAGCCTCCTCTCTACCTTCCCAGATTCTAGAATTCCCCAGAGCCTTCCCAGGGGATGACTACTTCCACAGACCCAAAGGTTGGCTTCCATTCTCCCAAACCCTGATCTATACCCCCTTCTCACTGAACACTGTGTTAGCCCAAAAGCCAGGGCAGAGGTCCCCAGAAGAGACAGTGCTTTCTAGTCTCCCCCAGAGCCGTCTGGGTCAGCACCTTGCTTTGCTGACACAGCTTCTAGGGGTCCCCGAAGTGTTCACTGGCTTCCCCCCAGCTCCAGAAGCTGGGGCCGGGGGTCTGCACAGCATGGGAGCTTCCTGGAGGCAGGGAGGCATATGCTTTCTCATCAGATTCTCCAGCAGCAGCTAGGATAGGATGCTCGACACAGCTAGGGTGGACAGAGGCCCACAGACTCGGGGCTTATTATCAATACTACCCATGGGCCAGCTGTACTCCAACTTCCCAGGAAAAATATACCAGGTCAGCCCAGAGCTCTAACAAAGACTGGGACTCTACCTATCTGGTTTATTATCAAATCCCAGGTCCTGGCATAGTGCCTGGCATAGGTACCCATGTAATATTTGTTAAACAAATGACTTTAACTCATTCTTTAATTTCATTGAACTAACGAATGAATGAATGAAGCTGCAGCTGGAGGCTTCCAAGTCAGATCCAAGATGATCTTCCTTACTCTTACACAGGTCATGTTTAACCAAGTGTCGTTGTTCTCTTGCCTGTGCTTTGCTCTTGGGCTTGGAATTGGAACTCAGTAAATGCCGAGAGGTTGGCCTGCCCCCTTTCCCAAGGGTAGGAAGAGGCTGCACAACCCTGGAGGGCATCCAGGTGACAGCAACTCAGACTCCTGGAACACCAAGAAAGAAGACACCCTGGCCCATCTTGACCAAACTCCTCAGGCTCAGCTGAGGCGACTAAGGCCCAGGAAGGGAAGGGCCCCGCCCCAAGTCACACAGGGAGTAGTAGGGAAGGCAAGATTAGAGTCCAGTATCCCTGGCTCTCTGCCTGGAGCTCCTCCCATCCCACCAGGCCCAGACACAAGTCTGGGTTCCCCACTGGTCAGGTAGGCTTGGCCTAAGATTTGGGCCCTGGCTGTTCCAACCAGTGGCAGCCTGGCCACCTGCTGGCCAGAAGCTTGGAATTGCCAGAGAGGCGGTAGGTTTACAGCTCGCTTAAAATCAGATGGCCTTGCACATGGTAAGGAAGCTGGGAAGACCCCTCTCCTCTCCATCCCTGCTCTGGGCCTGGCCAGCAACAGATCACACAGGGTCGAGGCACCGGATCATCGGGAGAAACCCAGGACTCAACTGTTTATAATGGGCATAGCTCCCCAGGCTCTGTCATCAGACCTCGCACAAGGCAGGATGTCATAGACAGTGGCTCATGCAGCGGTGAAGAGGGTGACTCAGGCCTCAAGCAGGGAGACCAGACTCTGGCCCCTCAACTGCATCCTCAGAATGAACCTCCACCCTCCCCTAAACTGCATACCCTGGCAATTTCTAACATAGGTTCTCTTAACACCCCTTGGCCATTAATATTAGATTGCTCCCATTCTACAGATAAGGCAACTGAGGCGAAGGCAGGCTCAGGGCCTTGCCAGAATTCAAACAGTGAGTTTGTTTGTCTTGGAAGCCTTCTCTCTTCCCAAAATTTTACAGCTGAGTGGCTTGTGACACTGTCCAGGTCTTAAGGCAGTCTACCTTCCCAGAATGCTCTGTGAAAGACAGATGCATCGAACCCATAGCCTCAGGAAAGGTACATAAGGCCCTGATGTTACTGGACGATTTCAAGTCGACATGTCTAATCAGGTCATTCCCTTCCAGGTAGAACCTTCTAGGGCTACCCATCTCCCCTAGGATAAGGCCCCAGTTCCCCAGCACACTGCTGCAATCTCGCCCCTACAAGCCCCTCCAGCCTCAGCCCCACACTCTCCCTGCCTTGAACCTCAGGATCTAGCCCCTAGCAGATGACTTCTAAAGTGGCCCTGGCCACACTGTTTCTAGCCTCCAGACTATATTCAAGCTATTCTCTCTACCTGGACACTCCTCAGGTCACTCCTCCATCCTTAATTTAAAACTCAGGGTCCAGGCACGTTGGCTCACATCCGTAATCCCAGCACTTTGGGAGGCCAAGGCAGGATCATCACTTGAGCCCAGGAGTTCAACCAGCCTGAGCAACTAGCAAGATCCTGTCTCTAAAAAAATGCAAAAATTAGCCAGTTACGGTGGCACATGCCTCAAGTCCCAGTTACTCGGGAGGCTGAGGTGGGAGGATCACCTGAGCCCAGGAGGTCAAGTCTTTGGAGAGTTGTGATCATGCTACTGCACTTCAGTCTGAGTGACAGAGTGAGACCCCCAACTCAAAAAATAAAATAAAATAAAACTCAGTCCCCCAGGCATGGTGGCTCATGCCTGTAATCCCAGCACTTTGGGAGGCCAAGGTGAGAGGATTGCTTGAGCCCAGGATTTTGAGACCAACCTAGGTAACATAGCAAGACCTTATCTTTACAAAAAAATTTTAAAATTAGCCAGGCATGGTGGTACAAACCTATAGTCCCAGTTACTTGGGAGGTGAGGTGGGAACATTGCCTGAGCCCAGAAGGTTGAGGCTGTAATGAGCCCTGATCGTGCCACGGCATTCTAGCCTGGGCAACAGAGTGAGACACTTACTCAAAAAAGTAAAATAAAATAAAAACCTCAGTTAAAGTATTGCTTCCCTCATGAAGACTTCCCTGCCTTCTATACCAACCCGAAGACTGAATCAGGTCCCCATCCTTATGCCCCCTAAGCCCTTGGCACACACATCATACTAGAGAAAAATGATCTGCTTCTGTGCCTGCCCACCTGTCTACACTGTGAGCCAAGTCTTCTACCTCCGAATCCCAATGCCTAGCCATGAACTGGGTGCCTAATAGGTGTTAATGAATGTTTGTTGAATTAATAAATGAATGAAATAAAGAAATACCCTGAAGAGGAAGTCTCTGAAGGGTAGGAGTGTCCAGGGGAGTTGGGAAAGTCCCAGCCAGCTGGAAAAGTCCAGGAAGCCCCATACCTCTCGGAAACTCTGGCCTGAAACCAACAAGGTAAATTTGAACTGGGATAAATATAAAAACTTCCTGGTAGTATTTCAGGGGTCTGTGACAGGGTGGTCCACAGCCCAGACTCGAGGAGTGGAGGGTCACCTCCAGCTATCCCCACACGAGGGTTTGGAATCCCAAGAGCAATCAGGAAGGGTGTGGTCTCCAGGAGCTCCTAGGACATGGTCCAGTTCCCTGTGTACCTCTGAATAGCATAACACCTCAAGCTCCCGCCCCATGGGCAGGTCCAGAAATCCATTCACTCTGAGAAGGAAGAATGAACACATTAAACAAAGAAAGGCATATGGAACCTTCCAGAAGTATGGCACATGGCAGTGAGCCCCAGAGGCAGGACTCGTCCTTAGAGTCTCCCTGCCTTCTGTGAAGTCCTCAAAATGACTGAGCACTTCAACACTGGGATTCTTAACCAAGGGCAGTGGGGGTGAGAGAAGGGTGCTGCCTGCAAAAGCGTCATCAATAGTGTAATATTTGGGAAATAAAAACACACACCCTGTAGTTACAATATGCCAACTGCAAAGTTCTTAGTTGAGGGAGTCATGCAGGGGAGAATGGGACAAGCTGACTGCACCACCTGAGCAGTGTTTTTCAGGGTGATTGTAGACAATGGGTAAGTTATTAATAATAATGGCTGCCGTTTATTGTTCCCTTTCTGCCGCTGTACAGCATTTCTAGATGCATTCTTTTCCTTTGCCTCATCTAATGCATTAATTATGCTGTGCTTTACACCTGATTCTCAGAGCTAATCTTTTGTATGCTTGCCTGAATTCTACCCTGCCAACCGCAAGAAAACACTTCAGTGTGTTTAAACAGGTACGTTTCATACAATTCTTGCAACGAGACGAGCAATGTTTTTGTAAAAAATGAGACAGAAACTCACTGTTATTGCCTCACAAGGTCTTCTTAGGTCTTCTGTGAAAATGTTCATGCACACATTTTTATTCTAGAAGCCCTTTGCGCCCACCCTGAATTCAACACACAGCATGAGTGTTTCCCACATCCTTTTTTTTTTTTCCTGAGTCAGAGTCTCACTCTATTGCCTGAGTTGAATGCAGTGGCACAGTCATGGCTTACTGCAGCCTTGACCTCCTGGGCTCGGGCGATCTTTCTGCCTCAGCCTCTTGAGTAGCTGGGACTATTGGCACGTGCCACCAGGATTAGCCAGCCCGGTTAATTTTTTTATTTTTTTGTGGAGACAAGGTCGTGCTACGTTGCCCAGGCTAGTCTCAAACTCCTGGTCTCAGGCAAGCCTCATGCCTCGGCCTCCCAAAGTGCTGGGATTATCACTGTGCCTGGCCCAACAGTCCTTTTTAATCTGATAAGGCTTTTGAGGATGAGTCCCAAAAGTATGGTCTTAAAACTATCACAACAGAATCATCAGGGGACTTTATTGAAAGTGCAGATTCCTACCTGGCATAGCGGCTTACACCTGTAACCCCGTACTTTAGGAGGCTGAGGCATGAGGCTTGCCTGAGCCCAGGGGCAACTGGCGAGACCTCATCTCTACAATAAATCAAGAAATTAGCCAGGCATGGTGGCATGCACCTGTAGTTTCAGCTACTTGGAAGACTGAAGCAGAAGGATCGCCCAGCAGGTTGAGGCTGCAGTGGCCATCAGTGTGCCACTATACTCCCACCTGGGCAGCAGAGTGAGACTCCAGCTCAAAAAATAAAAATAAATAGATAGTACAGATTCCTGGCCAGCCCCTGGTGCCTTTCTATTCTGGAACGCTTGGGGATGGGGCCCAGGAGTCAGCTTCTTTCACGAGCTTCCTGGTTGATTCTTCTGTGCACTCAGCTTTGAGAACCTCTGGCCTAAAGCATGGCAGGTATTCAGGAAATGTTTGCAGAGTGAGCTACTGGCCAAAGAGTCTCAAGAGGCACAAGATAAACAGAAGCACCACCTGTGGTGGGGTCCTTGGTATTCTTCCTGGCCAGAGCATTGGGCAGTGTTGCCTCTGAGCCACTCTCTGGATTTTGCCTGGGTACATGCTCTGTCCCCATGGGCACAGGCTTGTGTTTCTTGTGGCTCCTCAATCTGGAGCAGAGTCTGTGAGTGATGAAGCTCCCCACTTTGCCCCAAGTAGCTTCTGCAGGGGGTACCGAGAATGGAGTAGCCAGGGAATCAGGAGACTCTTAGCCCCCCGATCTGCAAAATGTATTCTCCACCTTCTATGGCCAGTTGGGCAAGGGTGGCCTAGTCATAGGCTCAATTTCAGTGCAAAACACACCCCTACCCCTTCAGTACCCATTGACCTCTAATTCTGGGTATAAACAACTCTATTCCTGATACAACCTGATCCTTGATTCTGGATACAGACTGACTCTTAATCCTAGGTACATATTGATCCCTAGTCCTAGGTACAGCCTGACCCCTGGCCCTGCATACAGATTGATTCCTAAGGCAGGATACAGATTGACATCTTACTTCTGGGTATGGACTTACCCTGGATCCTAGCTACAGACTGACCCTTAATCCTACCTAGCCAAAGTCTAATCCCCCTAACCCAGAAAACAGGATGACTCATAACTCTGATCAGAGCCTGATCCTAAACCCTGATCTCAGTACTCCCTCCTACCCATCAACTCTAGCCACAGACTGGCCCAACTCTGCTTAGATAGTCCTTAACCCTGACCTCAGACTGACCCCATGAGGCTGGTCTAGGGGTGCGTTGCAGGGATTGGAAGTAGATTTTCTGCCAAGAAGAAAGGACCTGTCTGGAGACCAGAGATCCATGCTCCCAAAAGAAGGGTGGGGTCTGGCCAGCCAGAGTTTTGGCAACTTGTGACTTCTATACCAGAGCTGGGCCTTGGTGGGAAACAAGGGTGCTGGATATGGCCTTGGCCAGGCACCAGTCCTCAACCTCCTTCTGCCCCTGCCTGGCTACCCCTCCCCACAGCCCCCACTGGGCGTCCAACCTTCCCCCACCAGCTTCCAGAGATAGAACCAAACACGAAAGGGAAGATGACTGCCCCACTGTAGACCCAGGAATGTGTAGGTATCATCAGCAGACAGAGACCCGACGCACTGTGGCCTGTCCACTCCCAACACCCTGCTGTCCACCCCTCTCCTCAGTGGAGCGCCGGCCGCTCACTGAGGGGGGCAGTCCCAGGGTATGGTACCGGCAGAACCTTTAGAGGGGCCTGGCTCCTCCCTGCCTCCACATCGGTGGGGCCTTAGGTATTCCCACGAATGGGGTGGGAAGGCCAAGGCTGTTGGGAGGCTGTTGTGTGGTCCACAAAGTTCAGCTGGCCCCCTCTAAAGGTTATCCCACTTTCCAGCCAGGCTTGAAGGATCCATCTTGGATCTACCAGAATGGGGGTGGAGTCTGCATCCTATAGTTCCAATTTTGCCCCATTCTGGCCATGGGAAGCATTTGAGCCTTCCATTGGGTGGGAGACAGACAGCCTCAGTCCTTGAGGAATTCCCAGTCTGAGGGAAAAACAAAAACCCTGACCTCCAGCAGCTCCCAGTCTGATTATGAAGGCACAGAGACCCTTCATCATGCTGGAAAATGACCCTGCCCCTCCCAAGCGCGCGCACACACACACACACACACACACACACACACACACACACACAGTGACGAAGGTGTGTGTCCTCAATGCTACTGACAAGCCAGCAGGAAAGCCTGATGCAAATAGACAAATAGGGCTAGTCCAGGTGGTCTCCTTGAAGGAGAGGATCCCCATGTCTGGAAGAAGACTAAGCCCACATACATACCCACTCACTGGCCCTGTGATCACCCCTGCCCCAGGAATAATTCAGGGCTCAAACCCTGTCCATCTCTGCTGCCCAGTGTCCAGTGGGCCTAAGAGGCCTGTGCTCCTTTCCCCCGGGGCATTGAGGAAGGGTGGGGCAGAACGGGCCTCCGGGCATTCCTGCTGCATTCCTGGGGCCATGCCCTCCTTCCTCCCTGCCTCAGCCTGGCCATAAACTATTTCAGGCTTGCAAAATCTGGTCTGCTGTCTTGCTCACAGCCCCTCGTGAGGTGGAGGCCTGGGCCCTGGCCAGGAAATCAGTAACATCCACAATGTGCAGAGGGTTCTGGTCAACTGGGACAGAGGAAACCAGGTAATCTCTCGGGTAAATGACCATGCGGGGATTGAGGAGAAGAGTGGGTGGGGACTGACTCACCCCACGGGGTAGCAGCCACAGAACCCCACTTCCCACAGACTCCTCAGGGGAAAGGGAGAAGGGGTTGGGAGGACAGGCCAGCTCAAGTTTGGGGGTCCAGCAGTGGGCTGAGGGTATTCAGACAGATTACCTTGTACCAAGCTCACCTCCCCCTCCTGACGCCGGTACGCCCCGCCCAGTTTTGTTTTCATCCCCATTTTACAGATGGGAAAACTGGCCCTCCAGCCAAAGTTCTCTTGGGGGATGTGTAGTGTCTCCCCACGCTGACCCTTTGCCAGGCAGGGGTCGGGGCCCAGTCTCCTGCCCTCCACACTGGCCCCCCTTTCTGGCCCATCCCAATGTCAGTAAAGGCCCGTGTCCTTCCTCGCTCACCCAGTGCCCAGAACCTCGATTGTACCGATTCACTCTCTCCTCCCAGGATTAACCTCCATGGCCCTACACTCTGTCCCCAGAAGGGTTTCTGCCTTCCTCCTGCCTCCCCTCATCGTCCCAAGCTACCTGCGTTTACACCTCCTGTCTCCTCTGAGCCATGGAGGCTTCCTGACTCTGCTCTAAGAGGTCCTCAGGGAGGACTCATCAGCTCCAGCTCCTCCCTCCCCTGGGTGACCTTCCAAACCCAGGGTCAGTGGTATCTAGGTAGGGGTGATCCCACCTGTCTTCAGGCAGCTGGGACAGGCCTAAAACCACCTGATCTGTGGGACAGGGGCCAGGTCTAACACTTCTCTGTGTCACCAGGGTCTGGAATGGAGAGGACACATCAGAGACATGACCAGTGAATGAGTGAGCAAGCGAATGAATGAATCCCACAATTCCATATTCTGGATGCTAACCAAATGGCAACGAATAAAATGGGAGAAAAGCTTCTCACCCCACGGAGGTTCATGCCAGTGAGGAGGAGGTAGAAGGTATACAACGTCAGGTACCACTGTGGAAGAAGTACTGTGGGAGGGATGGGCTGCATGTGGGGAAGGGGTTGGGGGTGGGATATGTGTGGAGGACGTTCGCCAAGAAGGTACGTTAGTGCATATTAAAGCAAATAATTAATCTGGAAGACACTGAGTCAAGCTCTGACCCCAACATTGCTACCAATCCTGTCATCTTGAGCAAGTCACACTTCCTCTCTGGTTTCCTCATGTATAAAGTGAGACAGTGGATAGGAAGGCCATTGTGATCTGGCCTCAGCTCTGACCTTCAAGGACCTTAACACATCATGCCTCTGCAAACTTAATGGGGGAAATTATAGGTGGTTAGAAGTGGTTCTGACGAAAGAGACCCTCTCTGCCCCAGCACTTCCCTGAGGTTCCAGTTGATGTCACATAATCTGCATGGATTTGCATACTGGGCCCCCAAACTCCCAAAGATGGCATGTCGTGCAAATGTCAATAATTAGCACAAATGACTTGACTCACATTCAGGCTTCTTTGCAGAGTGAGGGGGAGAAGGTGAGGTCACCTCTGACTACAGAGGCAGAATACTTTGCCCTGGAGAGGACAAGAAGGGCCCTGCCCCCTCTCCTCTCCTCTGGCGCCCTCCAGCCCATTTCCACACCCCTGCTCAGACAGCCCTGTCTGGGCTGCCCTGCAAATGCCCACAGGAACCTCCTAAGGACTCCTGAGTCACTTGACAACTTCACCGAAGTCCCTAACAGGAGCTGCCTGTCTCTGCCCCACCCTGTCGGTCTCCAGGGTTTTCAATAGCCTAGAAGGTTCCCCACGCACCTCCCTTTCTAGTCCCCCCACCCCAGCCCATGCCAGGCCAATCCTAGAGGCTCCAGCCTCAAATAACTCCCAGATCAGTAAATACCGTGGTTTCCCCTTACTGTGGCTGTCTGGATGGGATTTGCAAATCACACAATCACAACCTGGGGTGTGTGTACACTCTCTCACACATAAACACACACTCCTCCAGGGGTGTGCACACATACATGCGTACTCACTTGTGCCCACACAAACACAAACTGAAGTATACAGAAGATTCCCACCTGGGATGAATAATTCATGGGGGGAAGAAAGCAAATGTTCCTGGGACGCTTTACTAACACCCAGCTCAGCTCATCCTTCCCACACTCAGGAGTGACTTTTAAGCTCTCCCATTTTACAGAAGAGGACACAGAGGCTGTCTGGGTTGCTGACTCCTGTTCCTGTGAGCCCACTGCCCCATGCTCCCACCCATGTGCGTGAATGGAGGTGCTCTTGCAGAAGTACTGAGGCTGGCTCTTCCATTGCCTCCAGGTGACTGTGGGTACAACTCTTCCCTTCCCTAGGGCTCAGTGTCCTCATCTGGGAAGTAGGAATTGTAATATTTCTCTTTTTCTTGCATAGAATTAAACAAGAGGGCCTATGAGGGGTCCTTCCAATTTCATGTCCCAGAGGGACACCCACAAAAAAACCTGCCACCTACCCCATGACCCTGGCCAAGGCCTCCTGGATAGACCTCTTGCCTAGTCTTCCCAGTGGATGAGCCTCAGAGGGGGCCATGCCAACAGGGCTCTTTCTCTCATTGGCCCTCAGGTGACACCCCCACTAGTGCTGACTTCCAGCTTTGCCTGCTGCTGACATCAGCACCCATCTGATTGTGGCGGGAAGGAAGGTCTCTTAGGGAAGCAGGTTTGCTAAATTTCAATCGGGAAGGAACTCTCAGCTGGGATGTTGGGTAGGTTTAGCAAATATCCTCCACAGGTGTCTTTGGAAGCAGGAGCCAGTGATCACAAAGCAATGCCACCTCCAGACTCCCTTCCCCAGGAACCCTCTCCAGCCACCTCCAACCATGAATAAATTTCCACCCTCAGCTTAGGATCTTCCAGTCAGTTTCCTGAGCTGCTCAGTTCATCATCCCAATAACCATCTTCCCTCCAACATCCATCTCCTGCACCACTGTCCCCTTTCCACTGCTGTCACCATCCTTTGTTATCTCCAGTCGTTAAAGTCCTTCATCTCCCCCCCTACCCTTCATTCTCACTCCTACCACCAGCCACTCGGCCATCCCAACCCAGAAAGTCACTATCTAGTCCATAAGCCACCTCACTCCCTATCTAAATTCTTTACAGAGCAATAAACTTTGGCTGGAATGATACCCAGACCACAAATCTGGAGCCCAACAACATTTCCAGGAGGCCACAGCATACTCTCTGTAGTGCAGCTGGTTTCCTTCCCAACAGGGCCTATTGTTATGGCCATCTGCAAATGCTCAGGTGATATGGACACTTCCTCACTCGATGACCCTCTGTCCAGGGTGGACTGAGGTGGCCCAGCTGGCTGCAGCCCCATCTCTAATCTCTCTGAGCAAGCATGTAGCGATGTCCCTGGCTTGTTCAAACACACACTTTGCCAGGTGCTAAAGAACAATTAAAAGTGATCACAGTGGATCAGCCTTCCTGATTAATCTTACCTGTCTTAAGCTCGGATAAGCCTGCGGAGGAATCTGTTTCCAAATCTGTCATTTCTGACAGTAGATAGGCTGGAGTTCCCCTTGAAGAGCCGGCTAGGGTTCAAGGGAGTTCACACCCCAAGTCATAGAAGAGCTTGCCTTAGACTTCATCCAGCCTGATGTGTCTGCAATTTGGCTGGAAATTATTCAGGAGAATCTTAATTAGTATTTAGCTGTGGTGTGGTGTTCTAGCATTTTGAGAGGCTGAGGTGAGAGAATTGCTTGAGCCCAGGAGTTTGAGACTAGCTAGTCAACATAGCAAGACCTTGTCTCTGCAAAAAAGCAAAAATTAATCGGGTATCGTGGCCCACACCTTTAGTCCAGTTGCTCTGAAGACTGAGGCAGCAGGTTTGCCTGAGTCCAGGCGGATGAGGCTGTGGTAAGTCGTGACTGTGTCACTGCACTCCAGCCTGAGGTACAGAGTGAGACCTCGACTAAAAAGAAAAGAAAAGAAAGAAAGAAAGAAAAACCTCACTTCAGGTTCCAAAGTCTGAGTTGGGAGTGAAAAGACTCGTATTGGAATCCTGGATCTGCCACTTGACTGCTGAGCTTTACTTTCCTCATCTGTAAATTGGGAATGAGAATATCCGCCCCATAGGATTGGTTTGAGAATAGTATGTTAAAGAACTCTGATGGACCTTTTGTAAGACCCAGCTCGACCACAAGATAGAACTGAATCTGAACAATCATTCTAGAAAACTGCCAGAAAAGCTTCATTTACTATCTTGTCTGACTCATGTCATCTTCAGAGTTCTTTTGACACGGGTCACCTCCAAAATTAAAATCAAGTTTATTTACTGACACTGCAGTTACAACAGCAGAGTGACTTCTGATTATTTCTTTCATGAAACCACTTATTTAGTTTTATATGGTCGTGCGCCACATAATGACGCTTCAGTTAACGACAGACTACATATACAAGAGTGTTACCATAAGACTATAATGGAGCCAAAAAATTCCTACCAACTAGTGACACTGTCATGTGATACATTACTCACATGTTTGTGGTAAGCCTGGTGTAAACAAACCTACTGAGCTGCCAGTCATATAAAAGTCTAGCATATACAGTTAAGTGTAGTACATAACACTTGATAATGATCATAAACAATTGTGTTACCGGTTTGTATATTTACTATACATTTAACCGTGATTTTAGTGTATTCCTTCTACATGATTAAAAAAAAGTTGACCGTACAACAGCCTAAGGCAGGTCCATCAGGAGGATTCCAGAAGGCATTGCTGTCATAGGGAGTGACAGCCCCATATGTGTTATTACCCCTGAAGACCTTCCAGGGGGACAAGATGTGGAAGAATATGGTGATGTTGATCCTCGTTCTGTGCAGGCCTAGGCTAATGTGTGTGTTTGTGTCTTCGGTTTTAACAACATAGTTTAAACAGTAAAAAATAATTTTTTGTTTTGAGTTGGAGTCTCACTCTATCACCCAGACTAGAGTGCAGAGGCACATTCCCGGTCACCGCAGCCTCGACCTGCTGGGCTCTCGCAATCCTTCCTCCCCAGCCTTCCAAGTAGCTGGAACTACAGGCATGCACTATCATGCCTAGATAATTTTTGATTTATTATAGAGACAAGGTCTTGCCAAGTTGCCCGGGTGGGTCTCGAACCTGTGGATTCAGGCAATCCACTCGCCTTGGCCTCCCAAAGTGCTAGGATTACAGGCTGAATCACTGAGCCTGGCCAAAAAAAAATTTTTTTTTTTTTGAGTTGGAGTCTCACTCTGTCGCCCAGACTGGAGTGCAGTGGCCGCTCCCGGCCACCGCAGCCTCAACCTGCTGGGCTCCGGTGATCCTTTCGCCTCAGCCTTCCAAGTAGCCAGAATTACAGAATTACAGGCATGCGCTACCACACCCGGCTGATTTTTTGATTTATTGTAGAGATGAGGTCTCGCTGCCCAGGCGGGTCTCGAACCCGCGGGCTCAGGCAATCCACTCACCTCAGTCTCCCAAAGGCGCAAGATTACAGGCTGAGCCACCGAGCCTGGCTCATATAATTTTTTAAAAATTAAATTAGAAGCTTACAGAATAAGGATATAAAGAATAAGATATTTTTGTACAGCTGTACAATGTGTTTGTGTTTTGTTTTGTTTTCGAGTTGGAGTCTCACTCTGTCACTCAGGCGGGAGTGCAGTGGCATGCTCACGGCCATCACAGCCTCTGTCTGCTGGGCTCAGGTGATTCTTCTGCCTCAGCCTTCCAAGTAGCTGGAACCACAGATGCGCACCACCATACCTGGCTAATTTTTTGTGACTTATTGTACAGACAAGGTCTCACCAAGTTGTCTAGGCTGGTCTCGAACCCCTAGACTTAGGCAATTGTCCTGCCTCTGCCTCCCAAAGTGCTGAGATTGCAGGCGTGAGCCACTGCACCCAGCCTATGTTTGTGCTTTAAGCTGTGTTATTATAAGAGACAAGAGGTTTTTAAAAGTTTATAAAGTAAAAAAAATTACATTAAGCTAAGTTAATTCAATACTGAAAAAATAAAAATTTTAAAGAAATTTTAGTGTCATGTATGTATACAGTGTTTATAAGTCTACAGTGGTGCACGGTCATGTCCTAGGCCTTCACATTCACTCACAGCTCACTGACTAACCCAGGGAAACTTCCAGTCATGGTAAGTGTCCTGGACAGAGATACCATTTTTTTATTTCTTACACCATATCTTTACCGTACCTTTTCTATGTTTAGATACATAAATACTTATCCTTGTGTCACAGTTGCCTGCAGTATTCAGTACAGTAATGTGTTTGTCATCCAGGAGCAACAGGCTGTACCATATAGCCTAGGTGTGTAGCAGGCTGTACTTTCCAGGTTTGTGTAAGTACACTCCGCGATGTTCACACAATGACAAAATTGACTCACAACAGCCAGGCGTGGTGGCTCATGCCTATAATCCTAACACTTTGGGAGGCAGAGGCAAGAGGATTGCTTGAGTTCCGGGGTTTGGGACCAGCCTGGGCAACTTGGTGAGAACTTGTCTCTACAATAAATCAAGTAGGCAGGTATTGTGGCACGAACCTGTAGTCCCAGCTACTTGGAAGGCTGAGGCGGAAGGTTCACCTGAATCCAGCAGGCTGAGGCTGCAGTAGCCATGAGTGTGCCACTGCACTCCAACCTAGGCGACACAGTGAGACTCCAACTCAAAAAAAAAAATTGACTAACAACACATTTCTCAGAATGCATGCCTTTCTTTAAGTGATGTGTGACTGCCCCCAGACACCCTCTCCAGCTTTGATCTGTTTTTTATCTTTATGATGTGCTGGAGAGAGGACATTGTATCTGCTCTTTCCTATGTAAGTCTTGTCATGCCCTTTGGCCAAAGACAACTTAAGTATGGATTTTTGCTGTCACCATCAAGGTCACTATAATCTGAATGTTTCTTAAGGCTTGTGCAGAGGAGGAACCAGATGCTGCTGCCCTCCCTGCCCTAATCAGGTAGAAGAGAAGGCTCTGGCTGAACCCTTGGAGGGCAGACCAAAGCTTTCGATTAGCAGTACTGAAAGAGTGGTACCCAGACCAGCAGTGCGAGCATCACCAGGGAACGTTTTAGCCACAGAGATTCTCAGGACCCACCCGACACCTGCCGAATCAAAAGCTCCAATTTCTGCACTTAAGCACAAATTGCTCCAGTCTAAAAATCACCGTGTTAGAGAACAGAAACCTTCGACCATAACATTCATGGATGGAGGAGCCGTGAAGGCAAAACCAGGTCCAAGGAAGTCATTTTAGTGTGGAAGAGATAGGGAGAGGGCATCATTGGCACAGGCCTGGGATCCCCACCTTTGGCACTCTTGGAGACCAGCAGAGAGGGAGGGCTGGGGTCTGGAGAAACATTAGGAATTTTGGGAATTAGGAGGCCGAGAAGGAGGTGGTGAGGGGACAAAGTGCCTGGCTGCTGCTTGGTCCTCCTCATTGGCAGTGGGTCCCAGCAGCCTCCCACAGCTGCCTTAGCCCCTGTTAGCAGGAGTCTCCTCGTTCAGGCCCACGCTGAACTTGTTAGAGATGCCGGCATTCCCAGCTGTGGTTTGGCACTAAGGTCTAAGGACCTTCCAGTCCCAGCCCAGGGCCACTTCCCTCAGAGAGACCTAAGTAAAGGGCCTGAGTTTGGGCTGCTGATACCTTGGCTGTATAAAGGCCCTGACACACTGCCTTGTCCATTGTTCTCCCTGGCCCCTCCCATGGGCCTGGTGCTGTATCAGGACGTAGAGAGCTACAGTGAAGGGACACAGAAGCCACAGTTCCTGCCCTCAGAGAGCCCAGCAGGCTGCTGGGGAGATGAATGTCAAGGCCACCGGTTCCCAAGTCCTAAACCATGTGCCGGATACTGTTCCAAGCGCTCTGTGATCATTATAGTATTTAATGAGACAATCACCCATGAAACAGATATGCACCCGGGATAGCGGACTGTGAGGGCTGGAGGAGTCTAATTGGCTGGGTGTGCCAAGATTCAGAGAAGGAGGCAGGTGAGAGGCTTAGTAGTCGAAAAGGTTCTCAAAGGGGAGGAGACCCATCGGTCATTTGGAGACAGAGAATGTGGGGGCAAAAAGGAGATCATCTTTCTGTCTCTACCTCTCTTTGCCTCTCTGTCTCTTTCTATTCTTTCTTCTTCCCATACAATAGGCCACTCCATAAATGGGCAACCTCTCCTCACATCATACTAGGATCCTGTCATTAAGACCCTATTACAACAATTGGCAGAAGAATGGATAAACAAATTCTTGTATGGCCATACATTGGCATACTGGCCATCAACAAGAAGGGATAACCTACTGACACATGCCACACATGGATGAATCTCAAACGCACCACACTAAATGAAGGAAGTCAGACAGAGAAGACTATACACTGTATGATTCAATATACATACAATTTCTGGAAAAGGTAAAACTACATAGAGAAAAAACAGATAGATGAGTATTAATAGTTGCTTGAGGCTGGGGGCTGGAGAAGGGATTGACTGCAAATGGCACAAGGAGAATTTGGGGGGGTCACATGAAGGTTATAAAACTAGATTGTTCTGATGGTTATACAACTGTATAAATTTGCTTACATCATTGAATGTATACTTAAAATGAGGTTATGCTATGGTATGTCAATTTTACCGCCATAAAGAGGCATGACAAAAAAAGAAGACAGTTGATGGATGGATAGATGGTTAGACATGCGAAAAAAAATTGTAATGAAATGTGTGTGATAAGACTGTGTGATTAGTGTTGATATGGATACTCACTGTACAATTTTTCCAACTTTCCTGTATATTTGAAAATTTTCATGATGAGATATTAGGGAATTTTCCTGCTCTTAGCAGGAAAGTGATCAAAGGATCTATGATTTAAAAAGGTAATTTTGGCCACTGACACATTTGAGTGAAAACCCCCGGCAATGGTGCTGGTGAGGTTGTAGAGAAGAAACTGGGACACTCATACACTGCTGCTCGGATAACCCCTCACAACCACTTTGGAGATGTGGAAGCACTGACCCGATGATGCAGTAATTTCACAGAAATGTGTACACTTGCACACCACGAGGCAAAGATAAGAATGTTATAGCGGCATGATCCACCAAAGCCCCAAACTGGGAACAGTCCAATAGTTATCAGTAGAATGGATCAAAAATTGCATAGTCATACAATGGGACACTATACAACAATGGAAATACATGAGCCGCACACACGACATGGGTGGATTTCAAAATGTTGAGCAAAAGAAACCAGACACAATCAAGTTCATGCAGTGTGATTCCATTTATGTACTCTTCCAAAGTCAGGCAACACTGACTGTCAGGAAGAGAAGGCAAAAGACTGACTGCCTTTGGTGGGAGAGACGACAGTGGGGGGGACACTAGGCAAAGGTTGTGAAAAGCCAGCAATGCTCTCTTTCTTGATCTGGATGATGAGTTACATGTAAAAAAAAAAAAAGCAAACACACACAAAAACACACACACACTCTGACTGATTTTACTAATTTGTGTACTTTTCTGCATGTGTTTTTTAATTAGAGAAAAAGTTTACTAAACAATTAGAAAAAAGAAACCTATTTGGCCTTCACTCAAGGGTGCCTCACCTTAAACCTGACCTCCAAGGGACTTCTGGAGATGCAAGGAGTTTGCCTCCGCTATTCTGAGCAGCCTGGGACAGTCTCTGGAATAGATTTCATGTGGGCAGAGTCCTTGGCATTTGTCAGACCTGCAAGGTCATAGGAGAGGAAAGAGGCATTGGAGGCTTTGATGCCAGGCTAGCCCCAGGAGCCTGCAAAAGTCCTAGAAAGTTTGGCAAGCCACCCTAAATCAGTGAATCACAAAGGAACATTCCAGCCCAGGCCTGCAGGAGATCAGGGCTGAGCAAGCTGGGGGTGAACACAAGTTAAGAATTGGCGAGAGATACATCAGGCCTGCTCTCCTGCTCAAAGCTGCCACCTTCAAACAGTCCTCTGCCTTGTTGTAGTGGTCTAAAAGGGCTTTAATAAAAACTGACCAAAATTAACTCTGTAGGAACTCCTTTTGTGAAAGGAATACTCACCTTTTTGATAAATTTGGTGTTGATGAGGTTTCCGTTTTCAGGTGACAGGTCTTGTCAATACAGAGTCTACCTTGCTTTTTCTTGATAATCAACTCCCATTTTCCATGAAGGCAAGGACAGAAGATTGGTTTATGGGTTATCCACAGCAGGAAGTCCAATTCCAGGTAGATCAGTCAGGCTTTCCATGATCGCAGTTATTGAGTAGCAGCTTTGTCTGTACGCCTTTGTAAGGGTGGGAAAATGTTTAAAAAAAAAAAAAAAGTATTAGAAATCACAAGCTCTTGGCTTGGGAATGGAATAGTGACAAGCATGGCCTAAAGCACTATCAGATTTAACCTACAGATCTGATATGCCAACAGGCCCCAGAAAAGCAGCCACCAGCAAAGGGTAAGCTTGTAGTGAGCACCAAAATATTGAATAAACATTTGGAGAATGAATGAATGTGGAACAGACCTTAGCACAGTCAGTTTTCAGGAGACTCGTGCTGACTGTAGACCAGACCAGTCCACATGGTAGGTTGGCCTCTCCCAGCAAACACTGTGAGAGCCTCAGATGGGTGCGGGCAAGAGGGACTTGAATGCCAAGTGACCCCCCCAAGAGACTCCATAAAGGCTTCTATGCCCACATACATTTGAGAAATGCTGGGCTCAGGTGAAACACACACTGTGTAAGGTGACACTCTGAGGAAACAGGTCTTACGCAGCTGGTGGCAGAGGGACTGGGACCACCCCTATGGAGGGGCAACCTGGTAGTGTCTTTCCAAATTAAAAATGCACATGGCCTTTGACCTAGCACTTCTACTCCCTGGAATCCTCCCTACAGATACACTCCCACAAGTACCAAATGACGTGTGGCCAAGGATATTTGTTTGCCGCATTGTTTATAATAATAAAAGCCTGGAAGCAACCCAACTCTCTCAAAAGGAGTCTGGCAAAATAATCTTGGGAGCTGTAGCTAACATTTATTGAGTGCTTACTGCACACCAGGCACTGCCCTAAGCCATTTACAAGCAGCAACTCATTGGATCTTCACAACATGCTTTGAGGTAGATGCTGCTATTACCTCTGGTTCACAGATGAGGAAACTGAGTCACTAAGCCACGAGGTAACTGGCTCAACAGTAAACAATTTGTTTGAAACAGAGCAGGGATCTAGCATTCTGCCTCCAATGTCTATGCTCTTTTTTTTTTCTTTTGAGTTGGAGTCTCACTCTGTAGCCTAGACTGGAGTGCAGTGGCCGGTCCTGGCCACTGCAGCCTCGACCTGCTGGGCTCCGGCGATCCTTCCGCCTCAGCCTTCCGAGTAGCTGGAATTACAGGCCCGCATTACCACGCCCGGCTGATTTTTTTTTTATTTTATTGTAGAGATGAGGTCTCGCCTGCCCAGGCGGGTCTCGAACCCACGGGCTCGGACAATCCACTCACCTCAGCCTCCCAAAGGCAATGTCTATGCTCTTAACCACCCATTACATGATATCTTTCAAATAAACATTTGAAGCCACTGTTCGACGGAGCACCATGAAGTCATGAAAAAGAATGATGCAGCTCTCTGTATCATCAAATGGTCTCTAGACTATCGCTAAGTGAAAGAGAAAAGAAGCAGAACAGTATAGGGAAAAGTTGCCATTTGTGTGAGACAAAAAAACCCTGAAAAAAATATATATATTAGACTATTTTTAGAAGGATACACAGGAAACTGGTAACTCAGGGGCCCCTGAGAAAGGGACTGAGTAGTGGCTAGAAGGAAGGATAGACGAAAAGCCCACACATCTGTTTGAATTTGTTTTTAACTTTTTACCTTATTCTGAATTAATTTCAAACATACAGAAAAGTAGCAATAATAAGATAGAATTATTGATCTCTTTCACCTGGATTCACTAATTTTTACTGGCTTGCTTTTTTTTTTCTGTGTCCACATAAGATCTCTTTAAAATTAATTAAATAAGCCAGGTGTGGCCTAGTCCCAGCACTTTGGAAGGCCGAGGTGGGAGAATTCCTTGAGCCCAGGAATTTGAGACCAACCTGGGCAACATAGTAAGACCTCCTCTCTACAAAAAAATTTTTAAAAATTAGCTGAGGTGGTGCCCACCTGTAAGTCCCAGCTACTCAGGAGGTTGAGGTGGAAGGATCACCTGAACCCAGGAGATCGAGGCTACAGTGAGCTATGATTGTGCCACTCACTATACTCCAGCCTGGACGACAGAGTTCAGACTCCAACTCAAAATTAATTAATTAACTTAAAAATAACAAGACAAAGTTTAAAAAGTGCTTTCTACCTAAAAAATTCTGGAGATTATAAAATGCTAACTGTTCAACTCGCTCAGAAACAGGGCAACTGCATAGCTTTTTCACAGTCTATCTTGAAATACTCCCATCCTCTGGAACCCTGAAGGATATTCCTGAGTCAGGGATCTTAGAGAAGGGGCCAGAGGAAGCTTCCGGAACCATAGGATAAGGCCAGAAGCAGCTATGCTTCGCTCAGGGGCAGCGTCAATCAGAGATAGAACTGATGTGAGCCACAGGGCTCCTGCCTCCCAAGAGAGCAGGGCTCTCTCTGCCCTGCTGACTAAAGAGGAAACAGGTGTGCCAGGTGTCCACACAATGCCAGCAAACCATCCAAGGCCTACCCAGTCTGTTGTATTACCTGCTCTGGCCCTTGTGCCACTGATCAGTGCCTGAGACAGACTGAGATCCTGTGGACCAGACAGTGGGGGAAACTCAGAAACGAGCACAGAGGGGTGTGTTCCCTGACATCACTAAAGGCGTTGTCTCCCCTGAGCACTGGCTACTTTATCCCAGGACCTGTCACTTGCCCCTTCCCAGCTTAGCCCCAAGGGCTTTACTGTCCCATAATCATCTGCTCTGAGTTTTCTGGTGCTTCCTAAGAGTCATCAGGTCTGTTCTACTGCATAGCATTCCTTCCTGCTCCCACCCTCACTTGGGATCTCTATAAAAACGGGGCTGTGTCTCCCCACTCAGACTGGGGCTCCCTGAGGACAAGGTTGTGTCTCCCCTCTGATTGGGGCTCCCTAAGGACAAAGCTGTGTCTGCCCCCCTCAGACTGGGGCTCCCCAAGAAGAGGGCTGTGTCTCCCCCCTCAGAGCGGGGCTCCCTGAGGACAAGACTCAGTCTCTCCCCTCAGATTGGAGCTCCCTGAGGACAGGGTTGTATCTCCCCCCTCAGACTGGGGCTCTCTGAGGACAGGGCTGTGTCTCCCCCTCTGACTGGGTTCCTCAACTGAGAAACCTTGGAGAACACTAGATTGGGCACTGTCCCACCCTCCCTTTTGGCTCTGAGGCCAAGTCTCTGGGCAGACCCCCATTTCACACACCCCAAATCTGGGCACACGTACCCTTGTGGCCCATTGTCTGCCTGAAAGGACAGCTGAAGGCCTGCCTCCGACACCAGCGGGCCCGTGGCAAGGCTGTTGCATAACAGCAACCCAGCCACAGGTTTCCGATGATTCAGCACTGTGGCCTGCACAGCACTCCGACTCTGGTGGAGGACTCCGGAGAGGACTCTTCAGAATTGAGGGACAAGAGACCCAAGGATCTCGCCTCACCCGGGCAGGCTACATCGCAGCCCTGACACCCTGGGGAAGGGCACAGATTTGGGGCCTCTCGCCGCTGCCCTGGGCCTGTCCTCTCTGGGTGTCTGAGCCTGGGTGCAAGTGCCCAGGCCTGGGTGCCAGCCTGGTGTTGGGCCAGGAGAGTCACCCTGCCGTGAAGAGCCTACAGTGGGGGCTTAGACGCCCTCCAGCAGCGCTGTGGCCCAGCAGGAGGGGGACCCGGACCAGGGAAGGGACCCCACTGGCAGCCTGGGGTTGGGGGGCCAACTTGGCAGTTCTATTTCAGACCACTAGATGTCACTTCCATTTCAAAGGAGCCCACTGGTTGGAACTTTCCCAGTCAGGTCCCCCATCCTTCTCCAAGTCTTAAAGACACACAGGCCTCAGTGGCTCAGCCTACAATCCCGCGCCTTTGGGAGGCCAGGGTGAGTGGATTGCCTGAGCCCGTGGGTTCGAGACCCACCTGGGCAACTTGGTGAGACCTCATCTCTACAATAAATCAAAAATCAGCCGGGCTCGGTGGCTCAGCCTGTAATCCCGCGCCTTTGGGAGGCTGAGGTGAGTGGATTGCCTGAGCCCGCAGGTTCGAGACCCGCCTGGGCAGCGAGACCTCATCTCTACAATGAATCAAAAAATCAGCCGGGCGTGGTAGCGCATGCCTGTAGTTCCGGCTACTTGGAAGGCTGAGGCGGAAGGATCGCTGGAGCCCAGCAGGTCAAGGCTGCGGTGGCCGGGAGCGGCCACTGCAGTCCAGTCTGGGCGACAGAGTGAGACTCCAACTCAAAAAAAAAAAAAAAAAAGACACAGGCCACAAGAAAACTTCGCTGCCCGCAGAGGACCAAGACACAGGAAACCTAGCCAGATGCTGCCTCCCATGCTGAGCTGAAGCTTCCAGGAGCTCCACAGCATCCCACCCCACCCCTGGAAAAAGCCAGAAGGGGCAGGACCCCGTCTCCCCATCCCACACCTGCCCTGCAGGTTAGTGTGGGCATGGTATTTTCTGAAACAAACAAAAAAATGGAACATGTGATCAAATGATTGTGACTGCATTTGGGAGGACAATGTTTGTAACAGGGAATGCCCACCTACCCGAAAGATTCTCCTCAGTGCCAAGAGATTCGGGTTCACCGGGGGCCATGTTGGCCATTCCCCCACCTCAGGCTATCCTCAGGAAGTTGAGGTGAGGGGGAGCGGAAAGGAGGTTCCAGGGACCCTGCTTCCTCCACCCACGTCCCCAGTATTGTCAACCTCTCTTGGCTGTCTGGGGCTGATATTACAATTTACCATGTGTTTCACTCCACTTGAGGCCCCCAACAATCTCCATGAGGTAAGTATAATGATGGTACAGATGAAGAAACAGAGGTCTGGAGAGGGTTAGGCGAGAAAGTTCTTCTCTTGTTGCTATCCTGTCTCATCTCCCCACAAAAATGGAGCCTGGAGTCGGTTGGTTTATCTGCCCCTCAGGTTGCTGCTTAAAGACTCATTCTCAGCTGGCACAATGGCTCACGCCTGTAATCCCAGCACTTTGGGAAGTTGAGGCGGGAGGATAGCTTGAGATCATGGGTTGGAGACCAGCCTGGGCAACGCAGCAAGACCCCATACTCACACACACACACACACACACACACACACACACACACACACACACACACACACACATTCTCTTTAGCTCATTCAGACTGGCTTTTACCCAGTGGTTTGCAAATTTGGTTGCCCATTAGAATCACCTGGGAAATTTTTGAAAATTTTGATGCCCAGGTTAATTCAGAGTGTGGGCAGGATGGAGTGAGAGTTGAGCCTGTGTCTTTAAAGATTCTGGGTGATTCCAATGAGGGGCCAAGTTTGGGGACCACCTCACCCCAGCCAATAAGGACAGGTTTGTCAGGGTGAGAATGGAAAGGTTATAATGCTATTAATGATTGCTTAGTTCATATTTCATAATAGGGTGCCCAGTAACAAATACCTCACACACCATGTATACCACAAGGCAGGAAGGCATTCATTATTACTTTGCTGCGGAAGAAAGACTGCTGTTCAGAGAAGTGAGGCAACTTGCCCAGCATAGCCCAGCCAGTAAGTTAGCAGAACCAGGACTCACACCCAAGGCTATTTCATTCTCAAGCAAATGCTCCTTTCTCCATTATGCCTCTGAGACAAGGTCAGCTTCTTCCAGGGCAGTTAGTTTTACATAAAGAAAACAGTTCCTGATCAGTATCTGACCTCTAACCTTGGCCACTGACCGACAGCCAGTCATAACCACAACTGACCCTTTGTCTTGACCACAAGCTTGCTCTACCCTAGCTACCACTTGACCCTTAACCCTAGCCACTGCTGACCCCTCACTGAAACCACAGGCTGTCCTAACGCCAGCCATGTTCAGCGTTGGTTAGAATGTGGAAGGCTTGAGTGACCCAGTCACAAAACCAGCTAATTAATGCATTGTGTCATAATTACTAACAATAATACACACATGGAGCTGTGTGCCAGAGAGGAGGTTGGGTTTTTGTTTGTTTATTTGTATTGAGTTGGAGTCTCACTCTGTCACCCAGGCTGGAGTACAGTGGCACGCTCACAGCCACTGCAGCCTTGACTGCTGGGCTCAGGTGATCCTTCCACCTCAGCCTTCCAAGTAGCTGGAACTACAGGCACGTGCCACCATGCCTGGCTAATTTTTGATTTTTATTGTAGAGATTAGGGCTCTCCAAATTGCCCAGGTTGGTCTTGAGCCCACAGGCTCAGGCAATCCTCTTACCTCGGCCTTCCAAAGTGCTGGAATTGTAGGCATGAACCACTGCACCTGGACGAGGTTGACATTTTTAAGTCCATGACTTGTTAAAAGGATTTTCAATATTTCTCTATGAACTATCAGGTCAGGTCTAAAGGCTTCCCCAAAGCTGGACACTGTGGCTCACACCTCTAATCCCAGTACTTTGGGAGGCTGAGGCAGGAAAACTGCCCGAGACCATCCTAAGCAACACAATGAGACCTCGTCTCCACAAAAAATTTTTTTAAAAACTAGCTGGGTGTGGCGGTATACACCTGTAGTTCCAGCTACTTGGGAGACTGAGGCAGAAGGATCACCTGAGCCCAGGAGGTCAGGTCAAGGCTGTGGTAAGCCATGATCATGCCACTGCACTCCAGCCTGGGCAACAGAGTGAAACTCCAACTCAAACAAAAACTTAAATAATTTTTAAAAAACTTCCCCAAAGCTGGAAGAGCTCGCTCTCTCTCTGTCTCTCTCCCCTTCTCTCCTTCTCCCCACGCATACTCTCTAGGACCACCTCCCAAGGTCTTCCCCCTCAGGAGAGGTGTAGGGTTCCCAAGATCTCACATAGTTCATGCTCACCCCCTTCCCTAAGGGTCACCAGGCCCAAGGGAGCCAACAGCCACCCGGTCCAGCATCTTCTCTTCTGTTTCCACAGGTTAGGAAAGTCAGGGCCAGCACATTTTCAGGGGGTAATGGTTGGATATCAGGGGACGCTCACCCACGCATGCATTCACATAACTCACCAAGTGTGTTTATAGAGTACTGGGCAACTGTAAACTTGGCTCACCCTGGCTGCCCCCAGGAGAGGGGAAACCATAAACACCTCTTGCTCTGACCAGTTTACCTCGACGAGGCGAGTCACCTCCCAGAACTTGCACACCCCACCATTCTGGGGAACTGGCTGTCCTCGTGACTTTCTGCTCTGTGAACAATGCCTAGCCTCCTGTCCCCAACACAGGGGAAGTACCCCAGACCCCTGCCCAAGGCTGTTCTGAGCCTTTGCCCCAGAGGTTACTGCCCCCTGGGAATGCATTACCCTTCTTTTCTACCGCTCAAACCTCCCCACCACGAAAGGCCCACTTTCAGTTTTACCTTATCCAAGACACAACACTCACACTGGTTTTCTTGCTATGGTCAGTACTTTTTTTTTTTTTTTTGAGTTAGAGTCTCACTCTGTCATCCAGGCTGGAGTGCAGTGGCACAATCAAGGCTCACCACTGCTTTGAACTCCTGGGAACAGGTGACCCTTCTGCCTCGGCCTTCCAAGCAGCTAAAACTACAGGCATGCACCACCATGCCCAGCTAATTTTTAATTTATTGTAGAGGCGAAGTCTTGCTGTGTTGCCCAGGCTGGTGTTAAACTCCTGGGCTTAGGCAATCCTCTTGCCCCCGCCTCCCAAAGTGCTGGGTTTACAGGTGTGAGCCACCATGCCCACCCACAAGTACTTCCTAGAAGACGCTTGAAGACAAAAAAAAAAAAGCTTTGGTATAAAACCTAATATTTCACTCTTAGAAATCCATTCCTCTAGGTTAAGCATTGGTCTCTCTTCAGGAAGGGTTTTCTCGCTAGTTCCCTGGATATCCACGTGGCTATGTCATAGCAGCGGCAGCTGGTACACAGGTAGGCACTACCTAGAGCATGAATTCTGGCTCTCAGTGTGGCACTACCTGCCTGGGAGGTTCAGGGCCCTCTCTGAAGGCACACTGAGAGATGGGACTGCAAATCTCTAGGTCCCTCCAGCTCCAATCGCCATTGGTTTCTCCTTCCGATCAAGGTTATTTATTGGGAAATCACACAGTCGACCTTGCTACTTTGAAGTGTTGCCACAACTTTAAAGGGGAAGAGAAGTCCTATTGAGATGGGCCTAAAGTGTGATAAAATTAGGTCAGCTATAAGGAGGAACTTCCAAGACTGTGCATGATAAGGCATCGGGAACCGTAAAGTAAAAGCAAAACCACATAACATCTCTCCTGAAAGTCTTTAAAATGCAAGAAAGATATTTCTCAAAGCCCAAGTCTGACTTTGCTGAATGTTAGGGGCCTTTTATTATTATTAAAAGGAGAGAGAGTGTGACCTTTCCTCAAGCCAGGAAGGGGTGGAGGAAGCATTGATGGAGTTCCTGGTGCTGAATGATAGAGAGCTGAATGGGCCCAGGGCCTCACATCCACCTCCTCCATTGTCCCCTGTTCCCCTTAACGAAGGCTCAGACCAGAGCAGCCAATGAGGCTTGGAAAATCTGCCTGTTGTGTGAGGGGATTTTCCATAAATCTCCCTCATTCAGGAGGCGACAGCCCCGTGCCCTGTGGAGGGAGGGCTGCCTGGCTCCTGGGGACCCTCATGAAGAACAGGTGCTTTCTGGCCAGCTCCCTTCTCCCCTGGGCCCCTCAGCTGTCCAGGGTGGTGGGAAGGAAACGAACCCAGCCTTCCAAGGGCCATCTCCAAGGAATATGACCTTGGATCTCTTCAGGCCTGTGAAGACAAGGATAATGGGCTCTGACTCACCAAAGGCATCACAGTTTGGTGGGTTATTTTGCATAAACTTGTCCACCCCCTGTTCAAGGTCCCCCCTTGTGAAACACTACAGACCACACCATGGAGTATGGAAGCCACTAGCCACGTGTGGCTATTTAAATCTAAATGAATTAAAGTTCGGTTTTAAAATCCAGTAACTCAAATGCATAGTTTAAGTGCTCAGTACCCACACGCGTCTGGTGGCTACTGTTTTCCACCGTGCGGCTCTAGAACATTTTCACCATCATAGAATGTTCTACTGGACAGCGCTGCTTATAACCAACACTACACAGAGCAGCCTTCTATCAGAGCAGAAATCTGAGCACTGACAACAGGAATAGAAGAGTCTATGGAGAAGCCTCCAGGGACTCAGGGAGCCCCAGTCTGAGGGGAAGACACAACCCTGTCCTCAGGAAGCTCCCAGCCCAAAGAGGGTTAAATAATTCCTTGGCCAGATCTTGTTTTTCCGAGCAGGTGAGGGGGAAAGGGTCCAGCTGTCACTTAGCAGCCTCATTAGTGATGTCTGCTGGGGCCTTGCCCTCCCCAGGGGTAATTATTAACAGGCCTCAGGTGTGAGAGAGCATGCAGCCCAGACCCCACCCTCCCATTCAGCAGACTGGGCCAGCTAGGCATCCTGAGGGGGGGGTGCAGAGCTAAGAGTCCCACCTGGAGACAGGCCTCTGCCTGAGCAATGATACCACCGAGACCTGGCCGTGTGGCCCTACCCCCAGCCCCCACCCCAAGCCAAGCCTGCTCCATGTCTGATAAGATGCAAGGGGGCAGCCATTGCTTTGCTAAGCCTTGGTCTGACCATGTGCCTCCTTGAACCACAGTCACCATGTTTCCTGGCCTTGGACCCCTCTCCTACCTTGGGGAGGTAAACCTCCTCTCTCTCTCTCTCTCTCTCTCTCTCTCTCTCTCTCTCTCTCTCTCTCTCTCTCTAATTTACTTTTTAAATAAACCATATTTTCCAATCTAAAAAAAAAAATGCAAGGGGGCAGGGCACCAGCCAGGAAGGCTGCCCACCACCTCTGAATTAAACTGTTCAAAACTGGGGGGCCATCCCTGCAGCCACATGGAGGAAGGCCTAGTCGCCCCATACCTGGGTCCTGGCCCCTTGCCTTGTCAGCAGAAATTTTCAACATTTGCTGAGATTTCTGTTTGTCTTCCCCATTAGCTCAACAAGCATGGATGGAAAGATGACTAAGATAATTAGTGACCGGCAGTAGCTGTGACAAAAGGGCCAGGCCAGGAGAAGGTGGCAGGACTATGGCAGGAGAGGCTGTGAGTCAGCCAGAAAGTGTGAGCACGAGGCCTGCACCAGGCCTGGAGAGCTCAGGCCAGAGAGGAGGGTACCCAGTGCGAACCCCTCAGAGTCAGAGCAAGGGTCAGAGAGAGCAGGTGAAGTCTTCAACCTAAAACTGTGGAAGGGCTGTTGACCCAGGCTTCTTCGACCAAAGAGGACACAAGCCCCCACCCCGGGGAGGGGAGGATTCAGTGGGTCTGAGAAGGGAGGAGTCCATTCTGCTGCAGCAGGTGGGAACCCCTCCTCAATTCAAGCCAGGTCCTCCAATGGCCCATGTTCACAGGAGTATGACAAGCAAGTGGAGACACCACGAATGAAAGAGCCTAACCTAAACCACTTGCCAATGGGTACAGGGTGGAGGGCCGAGGAGCCGTGTTTAGAACCTTCTTTCTGTGGCTCTCCCAGGCTGACCCCAGGCAACATCCACCTCAGTAAGCCCCCAATTCTTTTGATCACATACCTCTATTCACAGATAACCTGTGACATATATCCCAATATGTGTATATTTATTTATATATACTTTATATGTGCTACCATACTAATAGGTATGCACATTATTGAAAATATAGGTTAGGTATTTTTAAAGGATGAAAGGAAAAAAAAATAGAAGATTCCAATGCCTTCCCAAATATTGATGGGCCAGTCTTGCCCATCCGGCTTTGGAGACTGCTGATTTACTTAAAGAGCGTGGGTGACACATTTCTAACTCAGCTCATTAAGTGAGCAAATTTTCCTGTGTTTCCAAGTTCAACATCAGCCAGTCCTCCCTGGTTAACATTAAGATTAGTTGCTATCTTGAAATTAGTTTGAACTTGAGCTGACCCTCATGCCAGATAGAGATGGTGGCAGAGCTGGCCATGTCACCTCACCCCACCCTACCATGCACAGTGGCTTTGCCCCACCATTGTCTCTAAGTGGAATACCCTGCTGCCACTCTTCACATGGGCAATGATTCACCTTCAAAACTCTGCTCTCAGCTGGGCATGGTGGCTCATGCTTGTAATCTCAGCATTTTGGGAGGCAGAGGTGAGAGGATTGCTTGAGTCCAGGGTTTCAAGACCTGCCTGAGCAACTTGGCGAGACCGTATCTCTACAATAAATCAAAAAATTAGCTGGGTGAGGTGGTGCATGTCTCCATCTACTCTGAAGTCTGAGACAGAAGGATCACCTGAGCCCAGTGGGTTGAGGCTGCAGTAGTCATGAGCATGCCGCTGCACTCCAGCCTGAGTAACAGAGTGAGACTCTATCTCAAAAACAAAAACAAACAAAAAACTTCTCTCTCCTCCAGCATGTCTTCCCTGAATCCCCGGCTGATCAAGTGTTCCATGTCTAAACTTCCACAATCCCATATGAATGCAGTAAGGCCCCACATAATGTCATCAATAGGTTCTCGGAAACTGCGACTTTAAGCAAAATGATATAACGAAACCATATATTTTTTTCTCATCCACATCATAACAGAACGATGTTGAATGAAACCCCAAGAACATTGCTCAAGGATCTGCTATAGGTCATGCCCCGTACATGTTCGATGAGGACGCACTTGACATCCATTCTGGCGTGGACTGCGCTCCCTGGAATGGCGAGGTTAACCTGCTCCTCCCTCACTGGGTTGTAGAACTCAGGGCAGAAGGTTGCTTTCTCTCCCCAGCTCCCAGCGTACCAGACTCAGACATGCATATCCCCAGCCACTCTTCATTCTGAGCTCACTGAGGGTACAGGGCTGGTCTGAAGCACCAGGGAGTTCGCACTCCTTCCCTAGGATCCCTAGGATCCCTCAACCAATGATGCCTCAGGGTTTGGTGGCTAATACTCCAGGGTGGGTGACTTTGAGGCAAGTGTTCCACACTGTCTTGCAGAGGCCCCCAGTTGCCCACAGCAGTCACCTGCTCAGCAGTACACATTTTATTGGCTTCCCTGCCTCCCTTCCTCACTCCTTTACTGGTGTTCCAGTCTACCCTCTCCCAAATAAACTGCTCATGTGCAAATCCTTATTTCAGAGGACACCAGCCCAAGACACTGGCATACAGTAGGTGCTCAATAAATTCTGGTGAATGAGCATTTATCCCAGCCACTGAGGGTTCTTGGAGGGGATAGCTCACTGGGCTGGAGCAGCAGCGGGAGGCTCCTGAGGTGATGGCTCGAGCCAAGCCATCCAGGGTGGGCAGGGTAGGAACAGGTAGACCAATGGAGATGGAATTACCAGCCTGAGGAAAGGCACGAGCCAAGACAACCCATCCACAGGGCAACCAGGAAGGGCTGAATGACACACTGTAGCCCTGCTTCCAAGGGTTTTCCCTCTTCTTCTTCTTTTTTTTTTTTAATCGTGGATGTTGAGAGATTTTATTTTATCTCTAATTTGAGAGGAGCAATTTTAGTGGCTTGCATTTTCTACATTTTCATAAAATATTTATTTGCCACCCAGCAGAGGGCTTTGTATAAATTATATTTTGTAAACGTTGATCTATAAATTGAATTCTGAAGAAAGGTTTTAACGTGCAATTTTTAGGAGTATTATGTAACCCTCAAGTTTACATTTCTACTAAATGATCTGTATAGATAATATTTGCCTTTCTTCATAAAGATCAGTTGTAAGAAGTGACAGAGCATTTCATAAATTCTTTCAGGTACCTAGAAGTCATTGTTCTCTTTGGTACTTGAAGTAAGATCACATGAGGAGAGAGTGAAGAATCCTCACTGTGGTATTTCACGGGCTTTCCCTTTTCTGTGCCTAGTTTCCCAGGTTCCTCGTCCCTGAGTCCCAAGCCCTGGCAGCTAAATTTGGGAGTTGACATCTTGGGAGAAGGGCTTTGCAGAAATTCTGTGCACGGCCAGAGAAGCAAGCCCCTGTCCCCGCCCTCTGGAGCAACCCTCATTGAGGTCTTTCCCAAGACAGGCAAAGGAATTAGACTGACTTCTGGGAAGGCCGCTTGCAGCCTCCACCTGCCCCCGCTGCCCATGTCTGGAGAAGGGAGGGAAGCAGAAGGAAGGAGCCAGGGATTAGCTTGGCTTCTCTGCTGATTATTAGCTGCAATTAAAAGCAGGCAGGAGACTCATCTGGACATGCCAAGAGTGGGCCCCGTGCATTCTCCTCGTCCACCCTGGCCTCTGGGAGTCCTGCCTGAGCTGGCAGCCATCCAGGCTGTGGTGGCAGCAGCCGCAGTAACATTCATCCTGAGCATCAGCACTCCGGCAGAGGGGTATGTGGGCTTGCTCTGGGGCTGCAGGCCCCTTATTACTCAGCTGACCAGGCCTACCAGCAGAGAGTTCAGAGAGAGCTGGCCTAGGCATCCAGAGGCCACATGTCCACTCTGGCTTGGCCACCTGCTATTTTTTTTTCAGATGTGGGGTACAGTTCGGGGTTAGGTATACAAATGGTCGTTGTACAGATAAAGTTTGGGCTTCACATTGGTCCCCACGTCACCTGGTGCCACCTGCTAGTTGAGGGACCTTGGGTGAGTCCTTTATCTTAACTGCAAATCATTCTTCCCAGCTGTAAATGGAGGAACTGGAGACAGTCTATGGTTCCTTCAGCTCTGGTGTTTGATGTTCTAAGCCTGAGAAGCTGCTTTCTTGTCCGTGTTTCAGCCCAGAGATTCTGGGATGCTGACCACAGTCTCAAACTAAGCTGCTCTGGGCCAGGGTGCTGCTGACCTCAGGCTGGAGCCTGACCCTAAATGTCAGAGTTCCCAATACAAACACACTCTTGAATATTACCATGCCTATAACAAATCAGGATGACTGACAATTTGCAAGGAAGGAGGCCCAGCATCTGAACACACACGCATGTTCCCAAGGAGAGAACCCGACACCAAGCCTCCCTGGCCTCGGCAATGCCAGGCCCCCATGTCAGGGCTCAGGTGGCCTTCAGCCTCTCCTTAGAGGAATGAGTCTCAGAAAGGAGAGGGGGGATTGCATGAAACAAGAATGGATTCTCTTAAAACAAATCCTGTAAAATTAACTTTCTTTTCTCCATCAAAGATCTCTGGTCCTGAGAGACACCGTGGATGCTGTGATTCCAATGAGACCAAAAGGGGCTTCAGCACCTACTCATTCATTGGAATTTCCCATTTTGTGTTTCTTCCATTCCGTGGGAGACCAGCCTGGAAGAACAGTCTAAGAGAAGCTTAGACTGCAGGGAAAACTTCCCCACGGATGTGAGATCCAAGACTGGGCAATGTCCCGGCAAATTGCACTAAGCTTGTGCCAACCCCATTCACCCATCCATACACAAGGAAAGGCCAATGTGACTTCTCCAGGCACCTTTGGATTTGGAGATGACTTGGGTGGTCCCTGCCACGGTCAGAGTCTCTCTCTGGCCAGCTGTCCACTGGTTAGATCAGATAAGTTCAGGAGCCTGGGCCTTTCCCCAACAGCTTGGTCTTAAGAAATCCTTTGCTTCCTGACAGAACTTTGCATCCCTCACACTTTTCCTACCCACTTCTACAGCTTCAAATGAGGAACAAGTAAGGTCATGACTAGAAGTCAAGAGTTCTGGACACCATCAGGGACAAGGGGAAGGCAGGGCCAGACCCTTTGGAATTAATTCTGTCCCGAGATATCCTGTACATAAAAGTATGTCCAAATTAGAACTATATGAAGATACAATTTTTCACCTATCAGATTGGCAAAAAAAAAAAAATTGATAGCACACGTTGTTGGCCAGGCTGTGGGGAAATAATCACCCTCACACTGCTGGTAGAAGTCTAATTGTTTCATTCTCAATGGAGAACAATTTAGCAATATGAACAATCCCAGGTCGGGGAATTGAAGCTACAGATCTATACCTTATACGTGCAAAATGACGCATGAGGGAGATTATTTACTGAAGCATTGTCTGTAAAAGCTAAAGATGGAAATTACTTAACTCAGGAGAAGCCTGGTTTAATAAATGACAGATCAGCCATACAAGGGAATACTATGCAGCTGTAAAAAGGGATCTGTGTGGGCCGGGCTCAGTGGCTTAGCCTGTAATCCCAGCACTTTGGGAGGCTGAGGCGAGTGGATTGCCTGAGCCTGTGGGTTCGTGACCAGCCGGGGCAACTTGGCGAGACTTTGTCTCTACAATAAATTTTTAAAAAGAAAATTGGCCAGGAGTGGCAGCACATGCCTCTGTAGTTTCTGCTACTTGGAAGGCTGAGGCGGAAGGATCACTGGAGCCCAGCAGGTTGATGCTGGGGTGGCCGTGAGCGTGCCACTGCACTCCAGCCTGGGCAACAGAGTGAGAACCCAACTCAAAAAAAAAGGGGGGGAGTCCTGTATGTTCTTTTTATACCATGAATGAAAGTCCTTCAAGATGCTGAAAAGGCAAGGTACAAAACTTTATGTAAAAAGTACATTACCTTTTGTGGAGAAAAGGAAAGAAATAGAAATACATATTCTTTTTTGTTTTTGTTTTTTTTGAGTTGGAATCTCACTCTGTTGCCCTGGCTGGAGTGCCATGGCACACTCACGGCCACCCCAGCATCGACCTGCTGGGCTCCAGCGATCCTTCCACCTCAGCCTTCCAAGTAGCTGGACCTATAGGCACGTGCTACTACACCCAGTTAATTTTTTTTTTTTTTTTGTAGAGATGAGGTCTTGCCAAGTTGCCCAGGCTGTTCTCAAACCTGCAGTCTCAGGCAATCCATTCACCTCGGCCTCCCAAAGTGCTGGGATTACAGGTTGAACCACCGAGCCCAGTCACATATTCTTTTCTTATAAAAACAGAAATTTTAAAATGCATGTCTTCCTTCAAGAAAACAAGCTAAAAGACTTCAATGGCCCTGGAGAAAAGTTTTCCTGCCCACTTCAGCTTCGAATGAGGAGCATGTGAGGTCATGGGTGGAAGTCAAGAGCTCTGGACACCATCAGGGACAAGAGGAAAGCATGGCCAGACCCTCTGGAATTAATTCTGTCCCAAGACCACCACCTTCACCCCTTAGAGTTTTCTTACTTGCAAGCTAACCTCAGGACATGAGTTTAGGTGTACAGACCTGCACTCCACCATCTCATTAGGACCATCATCCCGGCCAATGAGGTAAGAGCAGGGGCGGGGCTTAATATGTGACTAAGGTATTAGGTCTGGTAAGAGCAAATTACTCTTCCGTCTATCCCCTATCAAAGAAAAAGAAAGCCTGTCTGCTGTTCACACTGCAAGTGATGATTTGGTTTTCGCAAGAGACATCACACTAAAGTGTATGCCCGTGTTGCCGGGCTCGGTGGCTCAGCCTGTGATCCCGCGCCTTTGGGAGGCTGAGGTGAGTGGATTGCCTGAGCCCGCAGGTTCAAGACCCGCCTGGGCAGCGAGACCTCATCTCTACAATAAATAAAAAAATCAGCCGGGCGTGGTATCGCGTGCCTGTAATTCCGGCTACTCCGAAGGCTGAGGCGGAAGGATCGCCGGAGCCCAGCAGGTTGAGGCTGTGGTGACCAGGAGCGGCCACTGCACTCCAGTCTGGGCGACCGAGTGAGACTCCAACTCAAAAAAAAAAAAAAAAAGAAATCTACTTGTTTTCTTCATAAACTGCACACTGATTTTTGGTTTTGACTTGTATATAAGCTGAAAATGAAAGGTGTTTTGTATCTTAGTTGTGTATTTGCACATTTTAAAAAACATTATTTTAATTTTTAAAAGTTTCTTTAAGATGTGGGGTAAGTTCAGGATTAGGTATACAAATGGTCATCGTACTTTTTAAAGTTTTGTTTTGTTTTGTTTTTTAAGTCATAGTCTCACTATGTCACCCAGGCTGGAGTGCAGTGACACGCTCACAGCCACCACAGCCTCGACCTGCTGTGCTCAGGCGATCCTTCCGCCTCAACCTTCCAAGTAGCTAGAACTATAGGCACGGGCCACCACACCCGGCTAATTTTTCGATTTATTGTAGAGACAAGATCTCACCAAGTTGCCCAGACTGGTCTTGAACCCCTGAGCTCAGGCAATCCTCTTGCTTCCGCCTCTTAACATGTCAGGATTACAGGTATAAGCCACCATGCCCAGTTTATTTGCACATATCTAAGTAAATCTAATTTTAAAGTAATACTGGTGTCTCCTGTGAAATTTTTTCCACTTTAAATAAAATCCTAGGCATTATTCGTGGTTGAGATAAAGTTATTTGATTACAAGTTTCTCGAGGGCCTGGGAAGAGTCTGATATTTTTCTTTTTGTATCTTCTTAGGAACACATTAGGTGCCTAGGAGATCTTTGCTGAAGTACTGATCTAATTTAAGTAGGACTTTAAGAAGGAAGCTGGTGAGATCCTGCTGCCCTCCCCCACTGACCACAGCTGGCGAGGAGTCAGGGGCTTCATCCTGAGGGGAGCCAGCCTGGGCAGCGCCCAGCACCCAGGTCTGGCCTGCATCATCCAGGCCCCTGCCTGGTACACACCCTCTTCCTTCCTGAGGCCTCCAGTTTCCCGCCTGGGAATGGAGGTGAGTGCTTCGGCAAACTAGAGCAGACCACTATCCATGGCGATGGCAGGTGTGGTCCCCCAGTCAATGGCAGCGCGTTCCTGAGATATGGGTGCGATGGCCGGAATGTGAGGGGCCAGAGGTAGTGATGGACTGCGCCAGCCCAAGAGCTGAGTAAATATTGACCCTCAGCTGGCGGCCTCTTGAAAACCCTCCATGGGATGCCTCTCGCTGCTCCCCTATCTCTAGCCACCCTCATGGTGGTGCCTCCAGCTAGGGGCGGGGGAGTGGAGCTGCAAACTCTCCTTCTAGGGCCCAAGGTCAAAACTCTGGCCCAGAGGCTTCCAGGCCCATGTCTCACTGTTCTCTGGGCTCTCCAGCCTGAATGTGGGTGGCACCTGGAATAGGATGTGGATCTCCCTGGAGCCAGGTAGACCTTAAAATACCCATGGAGGCCCTTGTACCAGTTTCTTCATCAAAAAAGAAACCGACTATGGATTTCTGCATCAACAAGTGTATAGCAATCAACTGCCCTCTTAATTACCCAAAATGATATTGACAAGTAACCTTTCTTAGTAGCGTTCTGTGTGCTGGGCACTGTACTATAAATGCTTTACATGCATTCACCCATTTAATCTTCCCAACAGCCTTGGGAAATAGGAATTATTTTTATCCCCATTTTCCAGATGTGGAAAGTGAGACACAAGGAGAGCCAGAAATGCCAAACAGAGAAAAGCATCTCAAATCTATTGTGTTGTTCAGTCTGTGGATACAGAAATGTGGAGGCGGGAGGTCCTTCGAGAAGGCTGGGTGCTGACCTCCTTTTGCAGATGAGGGGCCTGAGGCCCCTGGCAGGGAATGGCTTGTGCAAGGTCACTCTGGGCTAAAGAGCAGGGGTGCTGTGTCAAAGGCGCTGCTGACTGGCCGACATTCCTAAGAAGCTGACCACTGACCCCTGGGGTTGCCTGAGGTCATGTCTTGCAGGAATTCTAAATGCTTCGTATTCTTTTCCTGCAGGCCTGCTCCTGCAGGCCCCTCCCTCCAGCTGGCCCAGATCTCTGTCTCCTTCCCTACCTCCCTCACCCTAACCTGGCGTTTTCCCACATCCCCCAAGCAAATTGCTTTCCAGGCCCTGTCATGGGCCGTCTCGTGTGGTTTCTCCAGTATGCTTTAGAAAAACTTCTATGGGCCTCCATTACCCCACTTGGCCAACGAGAGCACTGGGCTGGGTGATACCCAAGATCCCTCCCTCTCTAGCTCTGAGGTCCTGGGAACTCATGTTCTGTTTCTGCACTCAGCCTAGAGTGGCTACTGTCTCTAACTGCCCCTGCTCAGACCCTGCAGGCAACTGGGGTCTCCCTCTCACCTTCGCCGCCAGGTTAGAAGGAGGTCAAGAATGGAGACAAGAGGACAGAAGGGTGGAGGAGCTTAGGAGGGATATCCAAGAAGGGGTTCATTCCCTTGCCACTCACCAGTCTTCCAACCAGATTTCATCACTCCACTCCCACACATCGCTACAGCCTTCAAGGCCTGGTCCAGACCCCTAGGACTCCTCCTCTAATGGGGAGGGGTGAGGGGAGAGAGTGCAAGTTGGTGGGGGGGGGTGGCAAGCACGCCCCTTCGCTGGCAGGGGTGATATCCACAGCCCACTAGGGCTGGGGCTGGGCCCCTCCATCTCTGCTGAGGACAGTGTCCTCTGCTCAGAGGGAAACACAGCGGGTGTGCCCAGCCTGCCCCGTCCCAGCACACCCTTGACCTCCCAGTCAATGACCTTGGGAACTCCAAGGAGCAGAGACCTCATGCTCAAGCCTCTGCCTGTCTGCAGGTAGGTTCCCTGAACATGACCCCCAAGCCAGAAGAAGCCCCTGGGCTCTCTCCATGGTCTCACTGCCCACAGCTGCTTGGCAAAGGGCAGGGCAGGCAGCCCTCAGAACTCCACACCACCTGGCACACTGGCCCACCCTCACTCAAGCCCAGCCCAGGACTCAGTCATAGTGGCAGGTGTAGAGTGTGTGCCTTGAGGAGCTATTGAGAAAGCATGGGGGTCCCTCATGCTCTCAGAACGCGCATTCCCTGGCTGCAGAAGAGGCTGGAGGTGCGCGAGGACATCTAAACACCTTCCTGGACAAGCACTCAGGGAAACAATCAAGAGCTGACACACTGAACAGGCTGAGAACTAGGAAGGCTTCCTGGGATAAAAGAGGGAGCCCTGGGGTGGAAGTAGATGCCTCAGAACCCAGAGGAAACCTCTCCATAATTTCACCAGAACACAGACGTTGGGCTAGGGAACTCCCTGAGTTCAGAGCTACATTTCTCCCCCTCAGACAGGGGTGCCATGAGAGCAGGGCTGTGTCTCGACCCTCAGGCAGGGGCTCCATGAGAAGAGGGCCATGCCTCCTCCCTCAGATTGGGGCTCCCTGAGGACAGGGTTGTATCTCCCATCACAGACTGGGGCTACCTGAGGACAGGGCTGTGTCTCTCCCCTCAGACTGGGGCTCCCTTAGGAATGGGCCATGTCTCCCCCCTCAGATTGCGGCTCCCTGAGGACAGGGCTGTGTCTCCTCCCTCAGACTGGGGCTCCCTGGAGACAGAGCTGTGTCTCCTCCCTCAGACTGGGACTCCCTGAGGGAAAGGCTATGCCTTCCCTTTCAGGCTGGGACTCCCCTTCATGCTGGGGGCTGACAGGGTGATAGAAGGAAGTTGGCTTCCTCATCAGACTGAGTACGGAAAGCAAAGGATCAAAGTTAAAGAAGACCAAGTCCATGCCCTGATCAGGAAGAACTCACTATGTTTGGCCATTTAGGTTGATTATCTCTAGGGAAAATTCTGAATATCAAATACATTTCAATTAGGTGTTCAAGTTCTTTTATTCCAAGAAATATGCCTTCATCTATTGGGAGGATAAATGAAGTTAAAATTTCATCTCACTTGTTTTTACCATCAGGTAATATATCTCCCTGGTTCAAATATCAAGGTAATACATCTTGAGAATTCTCACCCCTAATGACCTCTCCATCCTCCCATTCCCTCTGCCATATGTAATTACCTACATTAGTTTCTTGTGTCTCTTTTCAGTGTTTGTTTATGTAAATGTAAATGAACATTCTTTTTTTCTTTTTTTTTTTTTGAGTTGGAGTCTCACTCTGTCACCAGGTTGGAGGCCAGTGGCTCCTGGCCACCGCAGCCTCGACCTGCTGGGCTCAGGAGATCCTTCCCACCTCTTACTTTCCCCTCTCAAAAAGAACTTTCTGATAGGTAGAACAAAAGCCCAGGTGTGGTGGCTTGTGGCCTGTAATCTCAGCACATTGGAAGGCTGAGGTGGGAGGATCGCTTGAGGCCAGGAGTTTGAGACCAGCATGGACAACATAATCGAGACATAATAGTCTCTTCCAAAATAATTTTTACGAATTTTAAAAAGCCCAAGTTGTGATGCTCACCCCTTTGGCTCTCATGTCCCCCTCCTGAGCTAGGGTCACAACCACAGCCCTGCTTGCTGTGAGGAAGGAGGAAGGATATGTGACAGCATCAGCAAGTGTTCAATAAGTGCTTATTGGCTTGGGGTTCATTTAGAGAAGAAATCATCTGAAGTCAATCTGTTTCCTGTGCCCTTAAATTTGGCTGAGCTGTGCTTGTTGGCAAGTGGATTTGGAGAGAAGAGCTCTCCAGTGAAGAGGGTGGGTTGTGTGGAGGAGACTCTGAGAAGTGGGGTGAGGCCATTGCAAATGCGGAGGCAAGTGGCACTTCTGGGAATCTCCCAGGGAGGCATCCTGGTCCTGGGAACAAAAGTCATGCCCATGTTTCCCTGGCAGCTCAGCCCCCGCAGCCTCAGAGGCCAGGTTTAAAGCTCTATCTAAGGTACACAGCATTATCTCCATTCCTCCCCACTGGGGGAGCCCAGGCCTCCCGGAGGGCATGCCTCCCACTGCTTCGTTAATATTTACCATAGCTGGAAAACAGCAGGTACTCACAGGCATGGGCTGCCTTCCCACAGAAACGCACACACAGCAGATCACCCCTGGGGGGTCCCTGGGAGCCCCTTCCACAATCAGGCGGGCACCTCTGGGGGTCCCCGGGAGCCCCTTCCACAGCCAGGTGGGCACCATCAGTGCAGACTGACAGCCTCAAGTCTTTGTACACCCGACTGGTAGCTCTGGCTCCTTCAAGCACGGGGAGGAACAGTGACACAGATAACTCACCGAGACCTCACGGTCCACACACGTGGCTGTTGAGCACTTGAAACACGGCTGGTCCAAGCCAAGATGTGCTCTCGGTGTGGAATGCACACCACATGATGAAGACATAGCATGAAAAAATAGCATAAATTACATCAACAAGTTTCCATATATAGATTACCTATTAAAATTATAATATTTTGTATATAATAGGTTAAATAAATATATCTTTAAATAAATATAACTTAATTTTAATAATTGATATGCTTATATATTATATATTTATATTATATATTACATAACATTTGATATCATATCTAATATATCAAATATAGTATCAAATATATTATTAAAATTAAGTTAACCTGTTCATTTTACTTTTTTATGTGACTTCAAGACAATTTAAAGATACAGGTATGGCTCACAGTATAGTTCTATCGGGCAGCACAGACCCAGAGGGTTATGGGAAATATGTCTTAGAGGTGGTATCCTTTCCCTTTTGCCTGACCCAGGATGCATTCACAGCACCTGCACCAGCCTCTAGAGCCGGTCGGTCCCACCTCCTGCCATCAGACTGAGAGCTCTGAGAACAGGAGCCGGGTCTCTCTCTTCTAATTTTTCCTGAGTGCCCAGACATTTAGGAGGGGGAAGAGGGGGCATTGTGGGGCGTCATCCATGCCCTCTGCCAAGTCAATGACAGGGTAGCCCAGGGAAGGCCAAGGCTCCAACTCTGGGGCCCACCCTTATAAACTTCCTCTGCATTGAATGATGGTCAGATTAGAGGTTGCTCATTTCACTGAGATGGTCTTTAGGGGAGATATTGTTTCTTTAAGACTAAGATTTAGACATCAGCAAGGTGTGGAACACACCTGGGTGGGAAATGGCTTAGAATCCTAATTACAAAATTTCATGGAGAATTGTCTTTCAATGGAGGGCACCCAATCCATTCTTTTTCTTTTTCTTTTCTTTTTTTGAGTTGGCGTCTCACTCTGTTGCCCAGCTGGAGTGCAGTGGCATGCTCCCAACCACCGCAGCCTCAACCCGCTGGGCTCCGGTGATCCTTCCACCTCAGCCTTCCAAGTAGCTGGAACTATAGGCGCATGCTACTATACCTGGCTAGTTTTTGATTTATTGTAGAGATGAGGTCTCGCCAAGCTGCCCGGGCGGGTCTCGAACCCGCGGGCTCAGGCAATCCACTCTCCTCAGCCTCCCAACGTGCTGGGATTACAGACTGAGCCACCGAGCCCAGCCAGCATTCTAGTTCTTTACCCGTTTCTCATGAAGCCTTCTTTCCAATCCCTTAACTTCCCGTGCTCCTTGAACAGACCCTGCTGGCTCTCCCACCTTCCCCTCCCTCAGCTGAGCCCGGTTCCCCTCGTGTGAACTTGCTGCTGCCAAGCCCAGCGGGACAATCACCTCCCTCATTCTGGATATGATATGTCCATTAACCCAGCCTATAATTGCCTTGCTCTTCGGATTACTACTCATAACTGCTGACACACAGTAAGTTGTCAACAACTCTCCAAGTCTTCTGTACTAAGTACTTCTACCCCCTTCCACTTTTGCAGTCAGCATTTGGGATCCCATTGCAGTGCCTGGAAAATGCCATCTTGTATCATCATATCCATCATGGTCACCTGTCATGGTTCTTCTGAGTCCTGATTCTCTCCCACATGGTTCCCTTTTCCTCCCAGGGGATCAGCATATCATCTAGGTCCTTGTCCAAATCATTAGCTAGCAGTGGGTCAGGCTGTCACCCTGCTGCTCTCGCAAAGTGTCCTGGTCAGGGTCCCGGTCCTCTGGCCCATCCTCAGCCCTCAACCCACTTGGCCTCTCAACACTGTTGATCACAGCTGGTCTCACTGATCGTTTCTTTTCCTTTGGTTTTCAAGTAATCGCACTCTCCCTCCTACCTCCCTGGCCAGCACTTCTCAGAGGGATTCCTCCTCAAATCACCAACTCCTGGTAGTTGGAAAACCCCATGGAGAGTCTTTGTCCCCTTCTCTTCCTCATCTTTCCTCATTGGCTTGGTGAAAACACACCATTAGCAGCAAAATACGGGAAAAGTCTCTCAGGCACTCAAGATAGGAACAAAAATGGCCACACAACTTCTATGGAATTTGACCATATCTATTGAAATTAAACATACACATATTCTCTGTCTCAAAAATTCCCCTTCTGAGCATATTTATTCTATAGAAACCCATACATACCACATATCTCTTAAGGAAGTGACATATAGACAGGGTTATTAATGGTGGAAATATTGATAAGAAAGGAAGACCGGAGACTGCCAGGGGGTAGTGAATAAATGATAGAGTGTCTATACTTCACAGGAATTAAAAGAATGAGGCAGTTGGGCATTCACTGCTATGTAAAAATCTCCAAGACACATTTTTAGAGGAAAAGAAAGCATGATCATTTTAAATGGCAAGTAAAATATGCTGCAATTTATCTGTTTAAAGGATAGGCAGGCCGGGCTCGGTGGCTCAGCCTGTAATCCCAGCACTTTGGGAGGCTGAGACGAGTGGATTGCCTAAGCCCATGGGTTCGAGACCCACCCAGGCAACTTGGCGAGACCTCGTCTCTACAATAAATAAAAAATTAGCCGGGTGTGGTGGTGCGCGCCTGTAGTTCCGGCTACTTGGAAGGCTGAGGCGGAAGGATCGCCAAACCCCAGCAGGTCAAGCCTGTGGTGGCCGGGAGCATGCCACTGCACTCTAGTCTGGGTGACAGAGTGAGACTCCAGCTCAAAAAAGAAAAGGATAAGCAGGTAGTAGTATAAGTAGAAAAAAGATAGTAGAGATAGATAGATGATAGAGAGATAGACAGATAGACAGACAGAGATGATGGATAGACTAAAAAATGGTAAACATAAAGATGTGGGGTACACTTCAGGATTGGGTACGTAAGTGATCATCATATAGGTGAAGTTTGGGCCTCCCTTTGGTTCCTGCTTTGCCTGGTTTGAGATCAGGTACCCTTATTGATATTACGTGCCCCCCCCCACTCATCCCCTGGCAGTGTCCTGCTACTTACTGCCAATTCCTTTCTTACAGTATTATGGTAAATGTTCAGGATCCACTTATGAGTGAGAACGTGTGGTACTCAGTTCTTTGTTTCTACGATAGATAACTGAGTATGATAGACTCTAAATCCAACCAAGTTGCTGTGAAGTCTATAATTTTGTCCTTCTTTATGGCTGCATAATATTCCATGTGTACATTTTTTTTATACAGTCCACTTTCAGTGGGCAACACGGTTGGTTCCATGTTTTTTTTTCTTTTTTTTTTTTTTGATTTATTGTAGAGATGAAGTCTTGCCAAGTTGCCCAGGCTGGTATCAAACCCCTGGACTCAGGCAATCCTCTCACCTCCACCTCCCAAAGTGCTGGAATTACAGGCGTGAGCCACCGCGCCCGACCTACATGTTTTTACTATTGCGAATAGCGCTGCAAAAACATGCATATGTTTTTTGAGTTATTGATGTTGGCCATCCTGACTGGAGTTAGGTGACCTCTCAATGTGGTTTGATTTGCATTTCTTTGATGATTAGTGAGGCTGAGTATTTTTTCATGTATCTGTTGGCTGCTGGTTTGTCTTCTTTTGAGAAGTGGCTATCTTTTGCCCACTTTTTAATGGGGCTGTTTGTTTTTTGGCATGTTTGAGTTTCTTGTAGATCCCGGATGTTCAACCTTTGTCAGACATAGAGCTGGCAAATATTTTCTTCCCATTCTGTGGACTGCCTCCCCAAGAAGGCCATCATTCTTTACTTCCCTCCCGCGTTGTGTCATCAGGCCCATCTATGGCCTCCTCCTCCCTCGATCTCGACTGACTCAGATCATGGCTAAACAAGCCCGGCTCATCCCTAGCATCTTTCACAAACCGCTACCTCCCAGACACCCTCTTTACAGGCCTGTGGCCCTGTCTCCAGTCTGTCCCTCCCATCTCTGCTCAAGCCTTCTTAACACAGCAACTTGGCAGACAGCTGCCCTGCCACGCACTGATTTCCTTGGCCACCTCCCCTCTTTCCTCATCGCCAGGACACAGACTACCCTGTGTGTGATTGCACATGCCGATGTACAATTTTGGGAGCTTCCCAGCCCTCTTGAGACATCTGTCCCTCCCAGAGACTTGGGTCATGGAATCCTGCGCATCTTGTCACTGAGGCATTGCCAGTCTGTCTTTGGAACTTGTCCTCTAGGCCCTCAGTAGCTCATCTGGATGCTGCAAGAACCTCCCCACCATCTCACATTAGCATCTCAAGGCCTCTCCCAGCCACTCTCTGCACCAGCACCTGGAAGCCATTTAAGACCCTGCAGGAGCCAGGCTCAGTGGCTCAGCCTATAATCCCGTGCCTTTGGGAGGCTGAGGTGAGTGGATTGCCTGAGCCCGCGGGTTCGAGACCCACCTGGGCAGACAAGACCTCATCTCTACAATAAATCAAAAAAATTAGCTGGGCGTGGTAGCACGTGCCTGTAGTTCCAGCTACTTGGAAGGCTGAGGCAGAAGGATCACCGGAGCCCAGCAGGTGGAGGCTGTGGTGGCCGGGAGCGGCCACTGCACTCCACTCTGGGTGACAGCGAGATTCCAACTCAAAAAAAAAAAAAAAAAATAGACCCTGGATACATTCCAAGGTTAACAGCATGACCTTCAAAAGCTGCCATAAGCCGGCTCGGTGGCTCAGCTTGTAATCCCCTGCTTTGAGAGGCTGAGGTGAGTGAATTGCCTGAGCCCGCAGGTTCGAGACCCACCTGGGCAACTTGGTCTCCTCATCTCTACAATAAATCAAAAAAATTAGCCGGGCATGGCAGCGCGCGCCTGTAGTTCCAGCTACTTGGAAGACTGAGGTGGAAGGATCGCTGGAGCCCAGCTGAGGTGGAAGGATCGCTGGAGCCCAGCAGGTCGAGCCCGCTCCTGGCCACTGCACTACAGTCTGGGTGACAGAGTGAAACTCCAACACACACACACCAAAAAAAGCTGCCATGGCCGGTTTCTTCCCATCTCTCTCTCCCTCTCCCTCTCTTTCCTCTTCCCTCCCTCCCTCCTTTCTTGCACACACACTCACTTCTCAACTCTTAACTTGTGCCTACTTCCTTGGACTGCTATATTGTGCCACGTCTCTGCTTTTGCTCCTGCTCTTCATCTACCTACTGATTTCCCATTGTTCTTCCTAAGGCTGCTCAAGACCTCACTCAGGGCCCACCTTTTCCCAGAACCTTCCCTGAGCCCCCAGGTCAGACTAACTCTGCTCCTCTGGTTTCTCTTTGCATACTGGGCCTATCCTAGTTCGTACCACACGTGGCAGACACTGCTCATTCTACCTAACAGCTATTCTGTCCCACCCTTCCTCCAGGCCACCAGATCCCCTACCATTCTTCAGACAATATGTACCCTGGCCCAGGGGATGAATCAAGCTTCACCTGAGCTGTCAGGAGCATCCTGTTCCCATCTCCTAGTCTCTCTTTTTCCCAGGCTCCCTGAAGATTTCCTCCCAGTTCTGGCCAATGAGACACAACAGGTCATTTTCTGAGGGGGCTTCTGGGAAACACGTTTCTTCCCAGATAAAAATAGAGTCCCGTTTTCTCCTTGGCTTTTTTTTCTTTCTGCCTTAAATATAATTGTAGGAGTCATCACAGCAGCCATCTTGTGAGCACGGCAACAAAAAGTTAACATGTTGAGGATGGTGGAACAGAAATACAAAAAAAGCCTGAGCTTTTATGTCGTTGACATTATCCTTTCACCAAAGCTGAAACCACCTGCCTCCAGACTTCCTGCTGTGTGGAGCTGACTAACTTCTTTATTGCTCAGGCCATTATCTATTGGGTGTTCTGTTACTTGAGACCAAAGGCACCCCCAACCAATATAGCCTCTCATGTGTAAAGGACCTTGGAGTGTCTCCATGACTACATGATCGACTTCTTGAGGGCGAAAATGGTGTCTTTTTCCTCTTAGTATTCTCAGAATCTAACACAGTGACTCAATAAATGGTTTGAGGGAACTAATCTGACAAGTTCCCTTCCCTGACTATTATGAATAAGGGGACTGATTCACCTTAAAAATAACTCTTTTTTAAGAGATAGGGTCTCACTATGTTGCCCAGGCTGGACTTGAACTCCTGGACTCAAGTGAGCCTAGTAACTGGGACTATAGGAGCACACCAATGTGTCCAGCGGAATTGCTTTTATCCCAGGTTTGCCCTGTCACTGCCAACCAATCCCTCCTTTCTTCACCCACTTCTGCCATCCTCTGAGAGAGGAAATAGTACCCCAGGCAGTTGAATTTGGATACCCTGCCCTGGCAAGTCCTCACAGATGAGGTCTCCAGCCGCTGTGTGGCTCTGGACCGGGTAGGCACTGTGCATTAGGAAAGAACTGTCCCATGTCATCCTGTTGTCCCAATGATAGTGAGCAGAACACAGCCTGCGAGTCCTGACCTGAAGGTCCCTCTTTCCTGACATCTAGATCCAGATTCCTACTGCTCCAGGATTTTCATCTTCACTCTCTTTAGGAATCGAAGTTCCTTGAAGGCAAAAACTTGGCCTTCAGAACAGTCCCCAGGCCTAGCCAAGTGCAGACACCTAATTAACAAAGAGGGCATCTGGTTCAGCCACTCTCACCTGCCCTGCCTACTGCCTTCCCTGAGGTGGCTTGGGAAAGTGTTTCAGAATGAACCACTGCCCCATGCCCTAATTCTACTCATTAAATAAATAATAAATCTGAGGTCAGGCATGATGGTTCACACCTGTAATCCCAGCACTTTGGGAGGCCAAGGCAGGAGGATTGCTTGAGCCCGGAAGTTCGAAGTCAGCCTGGGCAATGTAGCGAGACCCCAACTCTACAAAAAAAAAAAAAAAAATCAAATAATTAGCTGGGCATGGCAGTACACACCTGAGCCCAGGAAGTCAAGGCTGTGGTAAGCCATGATTGTGCCACTGCACTCTAACCTGGGTGACAGAGTGAGAGCCCAACTCAAAAAAATAATAATAGATCTAATTATTTAGGGCAAAAGTATTTTTTTAACCTAATCAATGCTGAGCACTTAAACACTGATAGCATTTCTTTTTTTTTCTTTTTTTTTTTTGAGTTGGAGTCTCACTCTGTCACCCACACTGCAGCCTCGACCTGCTAGGCTCCGGTGATCCTTCCATCTCAGGCTTCCACGTAACTGGAACTACAGGCGTGTGCTACTACGCCCCACTAATTTTTTTTTATTATTATTATTGTAGAGATGAGTTGTAGAGTTGCCCAGGCAGGTCTCGAACCCGTGGGCTCAGGCAATCCACTTACCTCAACCTCAGCACGGGATTACAGGCTGAGCCACCCAGTCCGGCTAGCATTTCATATTGATTACCAAGGACACCAAATATTTGTGCTAAATACTGAAGACAGGACTCGTTCTTCTCATAAAACCTAACCGGAAGTCACCCTGGGACAGCTCTCCACATTGTCCACACTGCCATCTGTAACTGGCCTCGCCTCAGGACTCATTCACCACCCCTCAACCCATCATGAAGCCCGCAGACTGAGGCCCACCTCATCGAGTGCCCAAACTGGTGCCCTCCAGCATGCCCATCCATTTCTCTTCCCACCAGCCAAGCCCAGTGTGACCCAAGAGCCAGCATGTCTGTCCCCAAACCTGTTTGAAAGTAGTGTGCATTATTTTAATTATGTAATTTAATACAATATGATACATAACAATGAAACACGACTGTGGGAAGAGTTTTCTTCTGTCCTTAAAAATACAAGTTGAACACTATGGAAGAGTTTGGTAATTGGAAACTGCTGGCAAAACTGCCATTGAGTTAGGGAGAGAAGAGATAGTCTGTGAAGAGCAGTGCTGGCCCGTGGTGCAGAGGGTTGGTTCTGGAAGGATTCTGTTCTTGCTTGGTTATTAGAGCTATGAAATTCTTGCTCTACTTTAAATAACCCAAAATCGGAGCCCAAAGAATTCAGCATCAGGGGTTACAAGACCACGCAGGGCACAGAGGGTCTGTGCCCAAGGGAAGGCGTCAGCCACACATCAAAAACTAGTGAGTGTGAACACATTCATAGGTCTCCAATTAAAATCAAATATTTACACTGTATTTTTTTTTTTGGTCTCCATTCTAACCAACCAACTACCAGCCTCGATGGTATTGGATAGGAGGTCTTCTCTGCACCAACTGTAGCCCTGCAGCAAATGTTTTATCTCTGAGCCTCTGTTTTCTTGTGGATTTCCATCTGCCCCACCTGGGATTACCTGGGACAGAAGAATTGGCAAAGCACCTATCACCAGTCAGCATCAATTCTCTGTTCCCACAAATGAGGTCACCATTCAACCAATAAAGCAAGCTGGAAATCTCAGAACCAACTCCAGCTCCTCCCTCTCCTTCTCTTCCCAACTCCTTCCTCCTAGTAGATCACTGAGATCCTGCCAAGCCTACTGCTAAAAAATCTCCTGACTCTGTCCTCCAATCCCACAGCTGCCACGCGGACCAAGCCACCACCCTCTCGCACCTGAGGTTCCTACCTGGCCTGCTGTTTTCACTCTCACCCCCGCCCCAGAGTCCAGTCTCCTCCTGCAGCAAGAAGGATGTTTTGAAAACACAAATCCAAATCATGTCATTCCTTTGCTTAAACCCATTAACAGTTCTCAAAACATCTTCAAATGACTGGAAAAATCCTCCCCCAAACACACACACACAAAACCCTCCAGCTATACCAGCCACCTATCAGCTCATCAGAATACACACTGCCTCTTCCTGCCTCAGGATCTTTGTACATACTGTCCCAGCTGCTTAGAACAGTCCTCACTCTTCTTCACCTGATTAATGCCGACTCATCCTTCAGGCCTCTACTTACATGCCATTTTCTCAGAATGCTTTCCCTTTCACTTATGCAAAAAATATCTGCTCAGCACCTTCTAACGCCAGGCATTGCTCTAGGCTCTGAGAATGTAACAGTAAACATGACAGACAAAATCCCTGCCCTCATAAAGATTACATTCTACTGGGGAAGAAGGATAACAATTAAATTGATACTATTTTCAGCAGGTGGCAATAAAAGTATCTGATCAAAATAGGATTCATATCCGGGCTTGGTGGCTCTGTAATCCCATGCCTTTGGGAGGCTGAGGTGAGTGGATTGCCTGAGCCCGCGGGTTCGAGACCCGCCTGGGCAGCGAGATCTCATCTCTACAATAAATCAAAAACTCAGCCGGGCATGGTAGCGCGTGCCTGTTATTCCAGCTACTCGGAAGGCTGAGGCGGAAGGATCGCCGGAGCACAGCAGGTGGAGGCTGCGGTGGCCAGGAGCGGCCACTGCACTCTAGTCTGGGCGACAGAGTGAGACTCCAACTCAAAAAAAAAAAAAAAAAAGGATTCATTTTATTATTAGAAGAAATGAATCATATACACATGCTCAGACAGTCATAAACACACAGAGAGAGGAGGCCAGGGTATTACACCCCACACACTTCCACCTGCCAGAACCTGACCCTGCCTGCTGGGAGCATTGGGGGGGGGCTGCTGAGCATGGACGTCATCATTCAGATGGTAATCAGCGGCTGGAGTGGCAACCGGAGACCCTAAATTCTGCCTCCACTCCCAACAGTTACCCAGCAACCTAAGCCCTGGCAGAGACTGAGGTTAAATTAAAATAAAGAGATATCCAGGTACATTGTAATTTTGTGGTCATTTTCGACTCTGACCTATACTCACCCCCAGGCCTCAAGCTCCGTATCACACTCAACACCCGTCCCATCACCAACACTGACCCACCCCTCACTCACTCCCATACACCCTCCTGCCAGCCCCCCACAGCGCTGCCCACAGATACAGACCCCTCAGGTCGAACAAGGGGGTACTCATGGGAAATTCACATGCATACACGAGCATACACTTTACCCACACCACTTAATCCCTATCCTCACATCCCCACTGACACCCACAAACCACACACTCCTACACAAAGCCGACCCACAACACAGGCAGATGCAGGTCAGCCACTAGGACTTCTCGGAAGATGGAACATCTGAGGTGTGAACCCTGATTACCCGCCCCCTCCACACCCACACATACCCAGGGTCCATACCCTGCTCTCTCCTCGCCACTACCTGAAAGGTGTGACTCACTGCACTTACACGCAAAGCCAGCCATGCAGGGCAAAATGGTACCTCCCCACTCCCGTCCCTGGCCAGACTCCAGGCCTCCCCATCACCCGCTGCCACCTGACACCGCCACTGCTCTAGAGCCTCAGAGGAAAGACCAAAGTCTTCAAGGACAAGGGCCCTCCTGAGTGGGGCGGGGCAAATCACAGGACCTGAGGTGACGTCAGGAGACTCGGGACATCAGGACCTCAGGAACCCGGGAAAGGCTGAGCCCCGGGCAGAGGGCACAGCTGACTGCCTGGGTCTGTGGGCCTGGCACTCCTGGGGCACAGCCAGCCATGGCAGCAGTGACTGGGGAATGGAGGGCAGTGGGGCAGGAGGCTGCCCATTGCTGCTAGACACGGGGAAGGAGCAGGGATGCCTCTCCACCCTTGCTCCGGGGCCTGGCTGCTGGCTGCCTCTGAGGGTCCCAGCAATGCCAGGAAGCCAATCAAAAGCATCATGTCAGAGGCTCTGATGGAAATGAGGCCAGCACCCTTGCAGAATGCCCCAGGGCCTTCTCTTCTCTCTGATCCCCCGGTATCCAAGAGCAGCCAGTGAGCTGTAAGGGGAACAGACACAGAACAGTCTGGGTCCCTCAGTAGGAGGAGAGCCACTCTGAGATTCCATGATGCCATGAGTTGGAACGGGGGGGTCACAGAGGAGAAAGAAAGGGAAGAGCAGCAGCCCTCCTCCAGCCCCCCACCTTGACCTGCCGTCTCCATCCAAGGCCATACATGGAGAGGTGATTTCACATGGACGAGTTGTGGCCAGGTCTAAGATTACAAACCTGCCCCCGCAGCTTGCCCGGACCCTGAGTCAGCCCAGCCCCAGGGTCCCTTATGAAGGGCTGAGAACCAGCTGTCTGCCTCCCCAGAGGTTCTCCGCGGGACAGGGGGAGATGAAGACCCAACTGTGCAGCAGGATGCCAGAGAATAGGGCTAAAAGAAATAGCTCAGAGCTACGACGGGAGAAATGGACGGTGGAGTGAGAAAGGACTGCCTACTTGACAAAAGACAATTAACTCAAGCAAATACTGACTGAGTGCCAACTCCAGTCAGGTGCTATGCTAGGTGCTGGGACCACAGACGTGCAGAAAATGTCTGTGTGTTCCTGCCCCCAAGGAGCTGAGACTATAATAAAGCCGTAATGATGACAGCCAGCACCAGCACAGCGTTTATGATGTGCTAAGCCCTGTTCTCGGTGCTTTACACGTCATTTGATCCTCTCAACCAACCCTCTAAGCTAGATATTATTATTATTCCCATTTCAAAGATAGCCAGGACACTGGGGCATTGAGGGGATGAGTGACCTACCCAAGGCTACACAGCCAGTGAACAAGGTTTGGAACCTGGCACTCTGGACATGTTACCTCCATCTCCCACATGGCGGTGGCGGGCCATTTTATGCCCATTTGCCACGGTGCTGAGGACCCCTTACCTCTCCCATCCATTCACTCCCAGATTAAATAATCTGTCATCACGTTTAGGTCAGATTCACCCATTCACCAAACACACACTAAGCACCTACTATGTGTCAAGCCCTGTGCTGGTCCTGGGAAGGCCGAGTCCTGGCCCCTAAGGAGCTCTCTGCCTCGTGGGTGGCATCATCCCGGTAACACTGGAATACAAGTCTAGAGGCAGCATGGGCAAGAGACACTTGGGACCCCAGGTGGAGTCACATGGATAGCATCAAGAATGAGGGCCATTCATAAAAATTATGCACTTACAAGCATCAAAGTACACTATCGCCAGGTGCAGTGTGGCTCATGCCTGCAATCCCAGCACTTTGAGAGGCGGAAGCTAGATGATTGCCTGAGCCCAGGGGTTCGAGACCAGTCTGAGCAACTTGGTGAGATCTATGATAAATCAAAACATTAGCCGGGCATGATGGCACGTACCTGTAGTTCCAGCTACTCGGGAGGCTGAGGCAGAAGGTCTCCTGAGCTCATCGGGTCAAGGCTGCGGCGGCCATGAGTATGCCACTGCACTCCAGCCTGGGTGACAGAGTGAGACTCTGACAAAAAAAAATTTTAAAAGACATTATCAACAAAGTAAAAAGGCAACCCAAAGAAAGGGAGAAAATATTTGCCGATCATATAGCTGATAAAGGATTGATATCTGGAATGTATAGGGAACTCCTCAAACTCAACAACAATGAAAATCTTGATTCAAAAATGGGCAAAGGACTTGATATAGTCTTTCTCCAAAGATAGTCAAATGGTAAAAAAGTACATAAAAGGATGCTCAGCACCATCAGTTATTGGGGAAATGCAAATCAAAAACCACAGTAAGATGCCACTTAATACCCAAAAGGATGGCTACTACCCACAAACAAAACAAAGCAAAACAGAAAACCAGAAAAGTAGGATGTGGAGAAAGTGGAGCTCTTGTGTGCTGTTGATGGGAATATGAAATGGCGCAGCCACTATGGAAAACAGTGTGGTCCCTTCCTCAAAAAATTAAAAATGAAATTACCATAGGACCCAGCAATTTCACTTCTGGGTAAATACCATATACCGAAAACTGAAAGCAAGCTTTCAAAGAGAGATTTGTACACCCATGCTCATAATAGCATTTTTCACAATAGCCAAAGGTGGACATGACCCAAGTGTCCACGGATGGTTGAACCGATAAGCAAAATGTGCTACATACAGTGAAGTATTATTCGGCTTTAAAAAGGAAGGAAATTCTGACACAGGCTACAGTGTGGATGAAACTTGAAGACATCATGTTGAATGAAATAAGCCTGTCACAAAAAGACAAATACTGTATGATCCACTTATATGAAGTACATGGAGTCGTCAAATTCATAGAAACAAAAAGTAGACCCATGGCTGCCAGGGGCTTGGGGGAGGTACATGGGGAGTTAGGCCTTAATGGGAACAGAATTTCCATTCTGCAAGATTAAAAAAAAAGCTCTGGAGATGGATGGTGGTGATAGTTGCACAACAATATGAATGTATTTAACACCACTGAAATGTACACTTAAAAATGATTAAGATGGGCCGAGCTCAGTGGCTCAGCCTGTAATCCCAGCACTTTGGGAGGCCGAGGTGAGTGGATTGCCTGAGCCTGAGGGTTCAAGACCCGCCTGGGCAACTTGGTGAGACCTCATCTCTACAATAAATCAAAAACCAGCCGGGCGTGGTAGCACACACCTGTAGTTCCAGCTACTTGGAAGGCTGAGCAGAAGGATCGCTTGGAGCCCAGCAGGTCGAGGCTGCGGTGGCCAGGAGTATGCCACTGCATTCCAGTCTGGGCGACAGAGTGAGACTTCAAGTCAAAAAAGAAAAAAAAATGATTAAGATGGTAATTTTTGTTGCATGTATTCACAGCAATAAAGACACTAAAGAAAGAAAATAAGAGCAAAGTATAACTCCAAAGCCAGCCAGCCTCCAAGGAGAAAATCTCCTTGGTGCAAAGACAGAACAGAGACAACAAAGAACAGGACATGTGGCCACAAAGTTCTGGATGGGTCACTTCCCGCTTGAGGTCTCGGCTTCCTCATCCCTCTAGTGGGATCAATAAAACTTGCCCTGCCAATCTTTTAAGAGATTGTGTGTGCAAATCTTGGAAAGGGATAAGCTATGGGTTTGCGGCATTATGAGACAGTTGAGAACTGCGAAAAAGCCACAGTCGGGAATCTGGCGGAAGTCTTTAGAGTCAAACACCTGAAACAAGACAAAGCGTTCAAACACTCATGAGAGCTCTGTGAATCAGAGGCAGGAAAAGAGCATGAGCCTGAGAGAAAGAAAGTCTTCCCTTGCCACAGCGGGCTTTCCTGTGAGGGTCAGTCACCTGGGCCATCTCTCTGTCTCCTCCAGGCCTGCCCTGGGGGTGCCTCTGGGCTGCAAGGAGGTGGCCGGCACTTGCAAACACAGAGCCCCAGGCAGTGGCAGATGAAACTGCCTGGCTGAGCTCAGGGCCACCAGACTCTCACTGGGAAAGAAGGGGGCGGTGACATGGGCTGGATGGGTAAAGCTCCAAAGCTTTCTAGAGGACTAGCTAAGCCACTCTGGTGGGGAAATGGCAGAGAGGCAGCCCATCACCCACAGCGGCACAAAGCACAGACACTGACGTGACACAGACCAGGGCCAAGTCCCACTCTGCCTCTTGCTCTGTGTAGTCTGAGAGCAATAACATAGCTGAGCTTCCCTTCTGCTCTGGTAAAATGGGGGTGCAACATGTACCCTTCTGACAGGGCTGCAGGGGAATCTGTATGCTGTGCCCAGGGCCCCTAAAAGGGTGGCTCTTGTTACCCTGCCTTTCAAGGCTGGAAGGGAAGACAGGGGTGGAGGATGGATGGAAGACTGGGAGTGTCAGGTTGACACAGGGTGATGCCAGGGCATCTTGGTGAGCCATGAGGGTGGGGGATGAGGTGGTAAGGATCTCCAGGTGCCTGCCTTAGCCAAGGCCTTACCTCCTGAGGTCTAAGACATACTCCCCACCTTCCAGTTGGGCAGGAGAGCCCCCCCCACTGAGGGAATTCTAAGCCCTAGCATATTTTTTCTCCTCCCCAATTGCCCTCCTGCCAGAGCTGGGGGGAAGCACCCTAGACTTTACCCTCCCTTTGGGGCTTCCAAGTTGCCTGGGCTGTTAGCCATTAAAGACACAGGTCCCTCCTCATGACCCAAGGCTAGCCAGGAGAGCTCCAAGGAAGAGGCAGCCCCTGTGAGAGTGTATTCAAAGGAAGTCTCCAGGCTCCTCTTTGGGCTAGGGCACCCCTCTGTCACCACCTCCCACCCATCCACCCACCCATTTTCACACACACTGACATCTGAATCTGTTGGTGACCCAACAGGTAACTATTAACCCTGGGAGGAGTCACTGGCCCTTTAAGGCTGCCCTGGGAGAGATGACAAAATCACACCACTGGACTTTGTGTCCCGGGGCTGTTGGGAAAAGCAAGACCTGGGAGCTGAGTTCCAGAGCCCACCCAGGCCAGCCCTCAGGGGAAGCCCAGCCCAGGGAGCAGCTTCTGCTGGCCCTTTTCCCTCACTCCACCCTATGGTGGGCTCGCCCTGTGCAAGGGTGATGGTAATGTTGCTCCAGGAGATCTGTAGCGGCGAGACTCGCTCAGATGGGCATCCTCTATCTAGACCATCCTTTCTCTCGGCTGTTGCTCAGTTCCTACCCTACCTCCTTCTGACAAATATCTCAGTCTGGGCCTTCCTTTTGGCGACAGGGTCTCAGGCTGGTCACCCAGGCCGGAGTACAGTGATGCCATCCTGGCTCACTACAGCTTCAACCTCCTGGCCTCAAGTGATCTCAGCCTCCCAAGTAGCTGAGAGTACAGATGTGCATCACCATGCCCAGCTAATTTTTTAACTTTTTTTAAGAAATGAGGTCTTGGCCGGGCTCGGTGGGCTCGGTACCCAGCACTTTGGGAGGCTGAGGCAAGTGGATTTCCTGAGCCCGAGGGGTTGAGACCAGCCCGGGCAACTTGGCGAGACCTCGTCTCTACAATAAATTTTTTAAAAAATTAACTGGGCGTGGTAGCGCACGTCTGTAGTTCCAACTACTTGGAAGGCTGAGACAGAAGGATTGCCGGAGCCCAGCAGGTTGACACAGGGGTGGCCATAAGCATGCATGCCACTACACTCCAGGCTGGGCAACAGAGTGAGACACCAACTCAAAAAAAAAAAAAAGAAAAGAAAAGAAATGAAGTCTTGCTATGTTGCCCAGATTGGTCTCAAACTCCTGGGTTCAAGAGATCCTCCCACCTTGGCATCCCAAAGTACTGAATTACAGGCATGAGCCACCAAGCCCAGCCAAGGGCCCCCCCTTTTGATGTCCATCTGTCACTGTGTGAGAAGGGGGCCCCCTGTAAAGACCACCCCAGCTATGGCCAGCACCCAGCCCAGAGACCAAGGTGCCGACCCAGGAAAGGCATTGGCCTAGTGAAAGCAATGGGAGGTGATGGGACTTATGGGGGAAAGCACAGGGGTGGGAGTCAGGACCCTTGGGTTCAGGATCCCTCTGTGCCCTGAGTCACCAGAGCATCTCGTCCCATTCCTAAACCCAGTGTCGATATGTAGGCGATGGACCCTCTCATTGCCAGCTTGTGTCTGTGGCTCTGCAGCCCTCGGGTAACAGTGATGGAGTGGGGCTGCTGATGCCAGGGATGGCTAGCACTGTCCCTCTTCCCTGTGACCCAGGACCACAGGTGGGTCACAGGCATGACTTGAACTAACCGAGACAGGCAATAGTTCTCTTATACAGCTTCTACCAAGCAAATGGTTGAGTGAGAATACAAGGGCCTCATCTGCCACTGCCTCTGGGAAGTGTTCGCTGACTGTCCCAATCTCTGGCTCCAGTGCCAGAGCTGCTCTGGTAAACACCTCACCTCCCTGATTGGTTTGTAACCTCCTTGAGGCAAAAGAATTCTGAGAGCTGGAGCAGACCCAGCACCTGGTGCATCAAAAGCACATGCAAGTGTTTTTTGAGTGAGTGAATGAATGAATGAACATCAATGGTTTTAAAATATCAGTCATGTACACAGAAGCTCCAGGTCTGAGTCACAATGTGCAGGTTTGGCCAAGGATGGCCCAAGCTCTTTCATGGCTGGGCAAGAAATAAGCTGACCTCCTAACCCTTCCTTTGGTCCAGATCCCACAGGTTAGTTAGTCAGTGAGCATCAGTTAGGAGACTGCTGCCTGCAGGGCATTGGAGAGGTTGTCAGAACTTAATTATCCCCCACATGGGACAGTTAGACGATACCATCTCTGTCTTTGGTTGTGGTTAAACTCACCCATATGAAAGAATCCAAGTGCAACTGCAAGGAAAAATCAGGACAGAATAGGCAAACTCAAGGTGGGAATAGACTGGGAAGGTGCAAAGAAGAGGGTGGAAGTAATCCCAGGAGACCTCCTGGAGGAGGTGAGTTCTGAACTATAATCCAGGACATTAGTCCCATTCATTCATTCATCCATCCGTCCATCCATCCATCCACCCACCATCCATCCATCCATCCACTAAAACAGACATTATCAAAAGCCAGGCCCTGCGAGTACAGTAGTAAATGAGTACAGTCCTCCGCACAAGTTGCTTATGGCCTCACTGAGTAGCCAGCATCTAAACTCAGGTGACTACACAGCCTGAGATGTGACCCGAGAGATCCATACACCTCACGCCAGAAACCAAAGAAGTGGGACGCATCTCAGGAGGGTCAAGCTTGAGGGAGTTCCCCATCAACATCTCTCCAGCAGATCTGAGTTTCCCGGGGAGCAGGAGATGCAGGTAGTGAGAGAAAGGGCAGGAAGAACCTTTGTAAAGTCACAGGTATCTGGCAGGTAAACAAGGTGAATGGAGCCCTGTTGTTTTTCCAGGTTCTTGGTGATCTCACCTTTGACCAACAATTTCCTGGCATTGGCTCATGCTGCCAATGGGGGCAAAGGGAAAGGAAAAGGAGGGTAAACAGCAGGTGAGGCCAAAGGTGGCCATGGAAGGCAAAAGACATTCCAAAATGTCTCCCCAGCCTGGGAGCCCAAAGTCCAACAGGAAACCCACAGCTGCATTCCAGCCATCAAAAAGGCCATCCATACCAGATTACCCACCAGAAAGGATGCTATCCGCAGCCCAGCAACCCCTCCCTTTCCCCACTCCGAAGCCCAGTTTCCCCGCTCTCCAGCTCCCCAGCACCTCCGTGTCCAGGAGGCCAGGCCTCCGCTTGGCTGGAAGGAGCTGAGACTTTCCACCCGGGCCTGTCCTCGTGCTCCCTCCACCTCCTCCTCTTCTCCAATTTCATTACCAGCCATTGGGAGAAACGCCTTCTCTTCACTCCTCTCTGTCTGGACCCACAAGGGGGAGAACCCTAGAGCCTCATGCTGCCATCCTGCCGGGCACTGCAGAGAGAAGCTCTGATGCTTCTTGGCCAGCACCAGGTCCCTGGCTCGCTCTGCCACTTACAGACTGCATGACCCTGGGTGAGTCACCAAACTTCGACTTTATCACCTGAAAAAATGGGAGTGCTGATGAGGAACACCTTCCCAGAGGTTTTAAAGGAACAAATGGAATCACGTACGTGGGGTGAAATTAGGCATTAAGACTTTGAATGCCGGGCGTTGCTAGAGATCACCCAAACTTCTCGTTTCACTGGTGAGGAAACTAAGGCCCAGAAAAGTCATGGAAACATCAGGGGATTGTGTATTTTCCTCCCTCCTCTTCCTCCTATGACACATCTTCTTCGTCCAGTCCAGCATTCTAAATAGGGGTTCCTAAACTTTGGGGGACACAGATCCTTTGGAGAATCTGATGAAAGCTAAGGACATTCTCATCCCAAAATACGCTTATGCTCATACCCCTCAAGATCGTGCAGGTAATTTCAGGGGGCTCATGTGCCCCAGGTTGGGACTTTGCTCTATGACAGAGCAGAGAGAGGCTGACACCATTCTCAGGCCGTGATTCCCACTGGGAAGCGGGACCCAACAAGGGGGCAAAGGCTCAACTTTGGGGAGTAAACCTCACCCTGAGTCCCCCAAAGCCTAATCCTCAAAGCCCTATGAGGAAAGTCCCATCTGACCTCCCATCCAAACTCCTCACCGGCCTCTCCCTAGCCCCTACCCTACCTCCCTCAATGCATCTAAAACCCCTGCCCACAGCTCTTCGCCTGAGCTGGTTAATTCCGTTCCGGTCTTTGAAAGCCAAACAATCTTAGAGACCATCTGTACAAACCTCTTTATCTTCACAGATGAGAACTATAAACAACGAAGTGTATACTGACTTGCTTGAAGTCACCCAGATCATCAAGACAGGAGCCAGGCTGCATTAACCAGTGCAGTCCAGCCAATGTATGCTGAGGACCTACTGTGCGTTTCGTGTCCTGCTTGGGGAGTGGAGGGGCAGAGGTGGTGGCTGCCAAGAATCGATGATCTGTGACTTGATCGGCTAAGCAAGTCTAAAATCCTTGGAATGAGGGTGCAAGCAGGGTTACCGAGCTCCTGATTGCGTAAGAGATGTTGCAAAATCTCTAGAAGCCCAACAAAGGCAGGGTTCGAGCATTCATTCATTCAGTCATTCATTCATTTAACAAATATTAATATTTATTGAAGCCCAAGCACTAGACAGGGGGCAAACAGTCAAGACAATCGCCCCAAGTCCTTGCCCTCCTGAAATCCTAGAGGGAGAAAAAGACAGCCTCCAAACAAATCAATTCGAGTTAGCTAGAGATAAATTCCGTGAAGAAAGTAAAAAGGGTGAAGTGTGAGCTCCGTGGTGATGTCATTTGTGTTGGGGGGGAAGGAGGTGCTCAAGGAAGGCCTCTTGGAGGAGACAACATTTGAACTGGCTCCCGAAAGGTGAGGAGGAGGCATCCATGCAAAGTGTAGAGGCAGCATGTTCCTGAAGGAGGGAACGGCAAGTGCAAAGTCCCCAAGGTGGACACGAAGCTGATATGTTCAGGGGATGGGGAGGTCATTGTGTGCAGGGGGTGAGGGGGCCCTTGGGGATGCCGAGGAGGTAGTCAGCAGGCGGAGCGGGCCTGGCCTGGCCTGGCAGGCAGGTGAAGAGGGCAGATCCATGCTGTATGCAGGGAGAGTTTCAGCAGACGGGCAGCTCCATCCCCTGTGCCGTGCCAAAGCCAGCTTCGGCTGCCAGGAGGAACGAGAGTCGGAGTGGCCACGGGGAGCAGGGCAGCTGTGGAGCCCAGGTCTGACACTGGGAAGAGAGGAACAGGGCCAGAAATATTTTTGAAGCAGTACAGGCCCCAGGATTGTTGATGGCTTTGGGTGCAAGGGAAAAGCAAAAGGGACGATCAAACATGAATGCCAAACGTCAGGCTCAAGGAACTGTGTAGTCGGCCGTGCCATTTACAGGACAGGAAGGTAACAGGTTTACGAGGGGAAGCAAGGCTTGCAATTTGTATACCAGGAAGAAAGCCTAATATCCTCTGCTCACAAAGCCTGTCTGCTGACTGTGCTCTAAGACTGTGTGTCCACACAGCAACAAAAGAGAGAGCCATTTAGAGACTTCAAAGGGGGGGACAGGATGGGGGAACAAGCTCTGAAAATGGCAAGATGGCCAGAAGTGTACCGATCACAAGGAATGTTTCAAAACTGCTTTCCTCTGGGTCTTCCATACCGTGCAGCTGATGGCCAGGCCTCTCCCTCCGGCCAAAGGAGGGGCCGTGTGGTCTGGGAGAGGGACAGCAAGGGTACCTCCCACCCCACGTGTGCGGTTCCTTAACGCCTGTGCTCCCTCCCATCCACTTTCATGTTATGCGAACCGTGGTCATTGGATCTTGGCAGGATTGTTTTTGTAAGTCAAGAGTTTCTTTTTATTGGGAAAAATTGCCAGCTGGAACCATACACCAAACCACATTCTCAGTGTCACGTTCCGGGGGAAACGGGAGCATTAGACCCTGCAGCTGGACTCCCACTGGGCGCCTCCAATGAGAGGACCACACTGACCATCTGTCCCATATCTGTCAATGCAAACCCCAGAGGAAGACACGGCACATTCCTTCCTTTGAGGGTCCTGACTGGGGAAAGCCTGGGCTCTTCTTCCAACTCTGTATCCCGTGAGGTTCCTCTATACCCCAAACCCAAAGCTTTGGACTTTGACCGGCCCCTGTCTCAGCCCCAACCTCAGCTCTGCCTCTCTCCTGGGCTTTTCCTGACCTCTGCCATGTCCTCCCTCTTTCTTCCCCCATCTCAGTTCCTCTACTTGGTCCTTCTTTACTTCTGAGGAGATATCCTGAACTTTTTCCTCCTGTGTTGGTCTAGCACGAGGCCACCTCCTCCGGAAAGCACCCAGTGGTTAAGCCTGATGCCACCATCAACCTGGCAACAGTTTCTGGCCCTCCCTCTCCCTCTCTGCTCTCTACACAGACGTGTGATTGTGCTGGAGTGTGTGTGTGTGTGTGTGTGTGTGTGTGTGTGTGTGTGTGTGTGTGTGTGTTGTGTATGCGTAACAGATCTGAAGAAACATGTCTTCTGTTCAGATTGAAAGATCTTAAGGAGTCTCAGAGTGACCAGTGGACACCTTTTCACTCTCTTCCTCGGGAATCCTCCCCTCATGGACCTGTTTCTGGTCACTGGACTATCTTCCCACTCTCCTTGATCTCTGCTTCACATCTCTTCCATCAAGTCAACAAATATTTACTGAGTGCCTACTCCGTGCCAGGCAAGTGCTGGGGCACAGCCATGAGCAAGATAGATGTGACCCAATGTTCATGGAACTGTTATTCTGGATGAGGAGTCAGTTTATACTCAGGGAGGTCACTGGGTGAGTGGGGAGTATGTATGCAGCAGAGGCAGAGAGAGAGAAAGAAAAGATCATCAACCAAAAAAGAAATAAAGAAAAAGAAAAGATGGTTAAAAAGTTGGTTAACCACGGTAAGAGGTGCCATTCACTCATGCAACAGATTGAGCACCTACTATGTGCCAGGTGCTGTTCCAGAGACTTAAGATACATCCATGAAGAAAACAAACAAGGACACCTACTCTTCAGAACTTAGCTACCAGTGAGGGGAGACAGACTGTACACAATGCACATAATAAATAAATGCATTTTATAATGTGAAAATGTTAAAAAGTGATAAGTGTTTTTAAAAAAGAAAAAAGAAGATAAAATCATGCAGGGTAAGGGAACAGAGAGCATGGGAAGAATATTGCCATTCTAAAAAGAATAACCAGGGTAGGCCTCGTGGAGAAGGTGGTATTTTAGCTAAGTCTTGAAGGGAGCAAAAGAGTTCTGCAGAATCTGGAGGAAGAACATTCCAGGCAGAGGGAGAAGGCTATGCAAAGGCCCTGGGGCAGGAACACTCCGGCTCTGTTTGAAGAACTTGGAAAGGAAACATATAGGACCTTGAAGGCCATTGTGAGGACTTTGGCTTTTACTCGGAGGAAAACCAGGAGACATTGCAGGGATTCAAGCCGAAAAGTGACATGATTGCTTATTAAATGGGGTGACTGATAGAAAGTGACTGAGAGTGGGGGGAAAGAGGTGATGAGGTCAGAGAGGTTTCTTCAAGGAGGAGCACCTAAGTTGGGAGCTGAGGGGCAAAGGATGGACCCACTGTTCCTTCCCCTCCTCTTCCTCAATCTGTCAACCAGGAAAGAGCCTTCTGACGTCATCCACACCTCCCCACTTCCCCTCATCCCTTCATCCCCTCCCATCTTCCTCCTCTCCCTCCCCTCCTCTTTTGTCTTCAACCTCACCCCACAGAGACGGTGGCCTCTGCCTTCCTGGGGTTCTTAGAAAACAGTTGTAAAAAGCAGAAGGAAACGCTGCGGCAGGCCCTTGGCAGGAGGGAGGCCAGCAGATTACAGTGTCTGGTCCTGGCGGCTCACCTTGTAATCACCCCAGAGTTTCAGGTGGACGGGGACACTGGGGCATGCCCCTGCGGGGCCAGGCCCTCTCTCCTCAGCCAACCCTTTCCAGCCCCCACCAAGGCCTGCCGAGGGATAAGCTCGAGGGGAACCCTGAGGTCACACAGTGAGATTCGAGCCCAGGACACCATCCATGCCCTGGACGGCCTTGTCTTGCTGTCCAGGCCTCGGGGTCAAGCTGCAGGTCAAGGCTGGGGCTCTCCCACCTCAGACACAGGAGAGAGGGCTGCCCATGTTCAAACACGGGGTCACAAGGGCAGGCCAGAGGGGGTCTGCTGCCGGCCACTGGCTTCCCAAGGGCGACTGAGAGAGACCCTCGCCATCCACTCAGGAGGTGGCACGGCCCAGGACAGTCCCACCCACTGGAGTTGCGCTCCAGGCCACAGGCAGGCCCACGAGCCACCCCTGCTCAGGCTGTGAGCCCGAGACTAGAATCCCTGCCGTCTCCTAGGAAAGATGTCAGCGTCAGCCTCCCAGGTCACCTGTCTGTCCAGGAACAGACCGGCTCTCCTTGGCTGTCACGTGCTGTGCGTGGCTGCGGCCTCCAGCACCTGAGTCATCTGTGACTCATCGCCCTCTGCCCTTGGTGCCAAGAGGGCTGGGCCAGGCAGACTCATGAGACCCGACTGATGTCCCTGGGACAGGCCTGTCCCCCCCTCCACCCCAGTTGAGACGCGAGAGTAGCCAGACACCCATGAAAACACACGAGCTCCCAGGACCCAAGCCACTGTGCCAGGGCCCATCCCATCGCAGCCCACCCACCCGCACACTCACTCACACAATGCTCCCACACACCCTCCCACACGCACACTTCTTCACCCTACACTCACACACACACACGCCACACACTCCCTCACACACACTCCCTCCCACTAACTTCCACACACACGCTCCCTCACATACATGTTCTCACATACACTCCACACACATACTCCCACACACACACTTCCTCACACTAACACTCCCACACACGCTCCCTCACACACACTCCCACATACACATTCCCTCAAACACACACTCTCACACACACCCTCTCTCCCACAGCCCCTCACACACAAACTTCCTCACGCACACAGTCCCTCACACACATGATCCCTCACACTGGGGCTCCCTGAGGACAGGGCTGTGTCTCTCCCAGACTGGGGCTCCCTCAGGACAGGCCCGTGCCTCCCCCCTCAGACTGGGGCTTCCTGAGGACAGGGCTGTGTCTCCCCCATTCCCACTGTGATTCCCTGAGAACGGGGCCGTGTCTTCCCCCTCAGACTGGGGCTTCCGGAGGACACGGCTGTGCCTCCTCCCTCAGACTGGGGCTCCCTGAGGACAGGGTTCTGTCTTCCTCTCAGACTGGGACTCCTTGAGGATGGGCTGTGTCTCCCCCCTCAGACTGGGGCTCCCTGAGGACAGGGCCGAATCTCCCCCCTCAGACTGGGGCTCCCAAGGACAGAGCCGTGTCTCCTTCCTCACTGGGGCTCCCTAAGGACAGGACTGTGTCTCCTCCCTCAGACTGGGGCTCCCTGAGAACAGGGCTGTGTCTCCCCGCTCAGACTGAAGCTCCCTGAGGACAGAGCTGTGTCTCCCCCCTCAGATTGGGGCGCCCTGAGGACTGGGTTGTGTCTCCCGCCTCAGACCAGGCTCCCTAAGGGCAGGACAGTTCTCCTCCTCAGACGCTCCCACGGTCAAGATCTTGTGGTTCTGCCTTCTTTGTTTCAAATCTTCCCCTTTCTTGGGTGAACATGACCCAACTCCAGAGTCAGCTCCACCCCCGCAAGGAGCCCCCCACCTCCCACCCCAGCCTGCTTCCCCCTCTGTGGACTAGATTGGGAATGACAGCCCCACAGAGGGAAGCGTGTGCTGGTGAACGAATCCACGTAGCGGGCTACCCCAGGTCTTTCCCATCTTCCACCTGTTTTATCCTCACGTGCTCCCGGGGCATGTGGGATGTGAGTCAACCTGGACCCGATTCCTCAGCGGAGAGACGGGCCAGTGAGGTCCAGAAACCAGCAATGTGGCAGAAGTCCCCAGGCTGAGGGCCATCAGTCCCTCACCCTCTGTCCATCCTCGTTCACCCACCCAGACCCCAGATGCCTGGTGAGAGCTGCCCCACCCCCCACCCCCAGGAATGGGTTAAGGACCGTGGCCCTCTCGGGGTGGAGGGCGAGTTGAGAAAGTTCAAGGGAGCCATGTTCCTCCACTTGGCCCGAGCTTCGGTTTCCCAATCAAGTACCATGACTGTGGGGCCGAACCAGGCCGGAGGCAGCCGGGCAAACTGGACACCCCCTGGCCATGGGCCCCAGAACCTTCTTCTCCTCTTGGGGCGGCTCGGGGAACCAGACTGGCTTCTGGGGCTCTCAACGGGAGGGGCCCAGCAGAGGCAGAGCAGGAAGACAGGCCAGCTCAGGAGGGCAAAGTGCCCCCGAGGGCAGGTTCCAAACCGGCTGTCATCCCGACATGGAGAAGCAGCAGAGATGGCTGCCGGGGCTCAGTGGCCACGCTTACCCTTCTGACACAGCTTCCAAGATGGAATCTTCCTTACTTTTTAACTTTACCACAACCCACGTGGCATATACATCCCCCATGGTGACCCAGAACATGTACACACAACCCACAAAAACTTTAAGAAATGACAATCTGTGCAAGACTCTCTGAATATTTTCTACCCTATCCTCCCTTGTATTTAAGAAAAAGAATCGCGCTGATTGCAAACTGCTAAATTGATGTCGTGACCCACTGAGAGATCACAGCTTGCAGTTTGGAAAACACAACTCCAAGGTCAGCAGGACAGACATGCTGCCATTGTACAGATGGGAACTCTGACACCCAGAGAAGAACCCAGTGCTGCCCAAGGTCATAGGGGCTGGCCAGCAGCAGAGGCCCAGCCAGAGCTCAGGGGTCTCGGCTCCCAGGGAAGTATTTCCACTCGAAGTTTCCAGAATGAGGGGAGTTCTTAAGATAACTGCTTGCAGAAGGGAGACTGAGGGGGAGAATTACTGCCAGTGGGTAGTCAGGAAAGGTGAGGTGGGTGTTTTTGTTTTTGTTTGTTTTTTTGAGTTGGAGTCTCACTCCATCACCCAGACTGGAGTACAGTGGCACGCTCACGGCCACCCCAGCGTTGACCTACTGAGCTCTGGCGATCCTTCCGCCTCAGCCTTCCAAGTAGCTGGAAATATAGGCGCGCACTATCACACCCGGCTAATTTTTGATTTGTTGTAGAGACAAGGTTTCACCAAGTTGCCCAGTTGGTCTCTAACCCACGGGCTCAGGCCATCCACTTGCATCGTCCTTCCAAAGTGCTAGAATTACAGGCTGAACCACCAAGCCTGGCCCCCCACCTGAGGTGGGTGTTTTTTGACTCGCAGGCTCTCCCCACGTTTCCGCTAGTCACAGCGCCGATGGCCATGTTGAGCCTATGGAAGAGGTCACTCTTGAGGGTCAGCGTCCAGATGACCCATGGTGGAAGGGGGAGAGGGAAGCTGCCAGACTGAGGGCTCACAAGGACTCAGTCCCAAAGGGGTCTCCCATCCTGGGGTTGGGGGGAGACCCTGCCTCTGCCCTCAGGGGGTTCCTAATTTATTTCAGTAGTTGACACCATGTCCAGCAGAGGGACCCTCAAGCAATGTCAATATACCAGGAACCTCAGCAGCAAAGCTTTGGGAAGGGCAGGGAGGAAGGGGGTAGCATCAAAGCTCCTGAGAATTCACTAGAGGAAGGTTCAGCCATTCCTTCCCGCTATGTTGCCAGATAAAGTACAGGATGCCCAGTTAAATCTGAATATCAAGCTGGGTTCGGTGGCTCAGCCTGTAATGCCACGCCTTGAGAGGCTGAGGTGAGTGGATTGCCTGAGCCTGCAGGTTCAAGACCCGCCTGGGCAACTTGGCAAGACCTCATCGCTACAATAAATTTAAAAAAATCAGCGGGGCGTGGTAGTGTGTGCCTGTAATTCTGGCTACTCGGAAGGCTGAGGCAGAAGGATCGCCAGAGCCCAGCAAGTCGAGGCTGCAGTGACCGGGAGTGGCCACTGCACTCCAGTCTGGGTGACAGAGTGAGACTCCAACTCAAAAAAAAAAAAATCTGAATATCAGGTAAACGATGACAGTTTAACTGGGCACCCTGTGTTTGTATATGCTATATCTGACAGCCTCCCTCCGGGATCTTCCCTCCTCAGACCCAGAAGGGCCAGCGACCAGGAGGCCTGTGGCCCCCGCAGGACTGACAGGCAGCAGGAAAAACTCAGGTCAGACCTGAGGAAGAGCTTTCTGGCCGGGCACCTGGTATTGATACAGGGTGAGAGTGGGACAGAAACGAGGGTCTCTGGGACCCCTCCAGTCCCCAGTAGACAGTCTTCAGACCACAGACACCCCCAGCTCAAACAGCTGCCCCTCCTCTCCTCCCTCCTTCCCACCCAGAGAGGGACAAAGTATGGCCTGGGCTGGGGAATGTGAGAGGTAGCCTTTGGAACGGGCAAGCGACGGGGGGCGAGGGAACTAATGGCTTCCTTTGCCACTTCCCAGCAGTCACACCAGGCCACTCGCGATAAGCCAGTCTTCAGGGAAACTTCCTGTTAGGCAAACGCCAACGGCTGGCACACCACTGGCTTCTGGGGCTGGGCTGAAAGAGGGGCAGTTTCTCGGAAGTCATGGGGCCTGGGGGAGGGTTTTACCAGCCTGGAGCCCATGTCTCTTCTGCCCTCCTTCCTCCCTGCCCTCCCATCATCTCCATTTGGGTTTTCAGTGCAGCTGCAGGAGCTGGGCAGTGCCAAGGGAGTGACTGGGGTGACCACAGCCAGAAGGAAGGGGATGAACCCCTCTCAACGAGAAGGCATTCCCCGAGCCCTCATGGCCTTTGCAACAAAGTGTCCCAGAAAGGGGGGTGAAGCACCAGGAAGGGACTGGGGCAGAGAGGGCCCAGAGCAACGTTGAGGGTACAATCAGAGATGAGCCTGGGGCCACAACCTGGGAGGGGACTCATTGTAGGGCTGGGACTTTGTGACCCAGGGCTTGGGCCCCAGGCCCTGCCTGCACCTCCTTACTTACAGGAAAGGAAAAGTTGTTTCCATTTTCCCTCGTGGGTTTCTACATTGGCTGTTGCCACACAGAGGGAATAAATCATCTAAAATGCAGAGCCTTCGGGGGCATCTGTAGACCACCCCCAAGGGAGCAACGCCAAAGTTGTACCTTCATCTTCAGGGAGCCACAGGCCAATGAGAGAGACTCTGCCCCTGTCTTTGGGGACCCTAACAGTCTGAGGGGACTAGTGTTTATTTTTTTCAGTCATTCAACAAGCATTTTATTTATCAAGCCCCTTCTAAGTGGCAATCCCTTTAAGCTCATTAGCTAATTTAATCAACATCACTTGGGAAGTAGATGTTGCCATGCCCATATTACAGAGTGAGACAAGGAGGCCCAGAAAGGTCGATTAACTTGCCCAAGGCCACAGAGCCAGAAGATTCTAAAGATGTCAAAAGTAGAGTTCACCTCTGTCTGATTTCATATACTCCCTCTCCACCACCTGGTGCCCAATTACAACAATAGCTGACCTTTATTAGGCACTTACTGCATGCCAGTCACCACTCTAGGCCCATCCACACTTCTCTGAGCATCAGAGTTCTCATCTCTAGACTGGGGATACTACTGACTATGTCTGGTGTTGGGAGGATGATATAACCTTATATACCCAACACACTATGAGATAGACATCGTGGTACCTGTTTTACAGAAGACAACGGAGACTCAGAAAGGTAATTTTGTCCTAAGACATAGTTTAGAAGCTGTCAGTATTGGGGCAGTGTTTTGAGTTTGGGTTTTGGACATCAGGCCTCAGAATTCACAGCCAGGATTCGAACCCAAGCAGTCAGGCTGGGTCAGGCCGGAAGTGACCCAGTGTTATCAATTCTGGGCTGCCAGATAGAAAGCTATTAATAGCCATGAGGTGTTTATTGCTGAACAGTCCAGCAGCTCCCAGAGGGCAGCTCGGGGTCATGGGATGGCAGCCAGGTCAGTCCCCCACCCCCAGTCCCATGGGGGCTCGTCCTGAGAAGCTGGTTCCTCTAGCTGGGCCTCACTCTGCCCCTGGGAACCCTTACCCAACCAGGCGGCTGCCCCGTGACTGAGAATGGTGACCCCTGTCACACTTGTGTGTGTGTGAGCCCGTGTGGGTGTGCTCGTGCGAAAGATCTGTAACCAGCGTCTTCCTTGGAGCGAGGATGGCTTGGGAGAGTGACTGTTGGGACCAGGCTGTCCCCATAGTTCCCAGGTGCCCAGCAGACCCCACCGTCCACTCTCTTTCTCAGGCTGGCCAGGAGGGAAGCTGGGAGAGAAGCTCTGGCTGGGGAGGGAAGTAGGAGAGACCCGGGCTGCGGGTGAAGATGCCTTTGGAAGCCAAAAGCAAACAGATAAGCAGATACTCTTCCTGGATATTTCCCCGGAAGATATCCTCCTGTTGCCTCCCCAGGAGATGGCAATGTTGCAGAGAAAGCCTTCTTCTCCCCACCCCCAGCCCCAGGGGCCCCTTAGCCCCCTCCCCCACCTATTCCACAAACCTTTTCTCCTAAAGATCCTGGAACAACCAGGTTTTCATCTTGCAGGAGCTTCTGAGGGCAGCACTCAGGACCTCCACTGTAGACCCGGCAGATGAAAGCCGGCCCAGGAGGCCCTGTCCAGGCCTCAGGGCACAGCTGTGTGTACAAGGGTGGACATAAGGCCTCTTCTGTCAGACTGGAGACTCTCAGTGTGTTTTGGGGGACATGAGAAGATTGACCTTGTGTTCCAGTCCTGTTCATTTGTTCTCTAACTCATGCAAACCCACCCTGTGCCCGGCCCTGGGTTCAGAGCCACAGGGCATCTTCTCTACCACACCTTTCTTTCCCTTCCATCCAACCCCTTTCTCACACTTCTGGGCTGCAGGGCTCAACCTGCTCCGGCGTGCCTCACTCCTCAGAAGGGATGTGTAGTTGCAAAAGTGGGTATAAAACCCGGCCAGAGTACTTCAAGTTTTATTTTTTTTAAGTGACAAAAAAGAATACAAGCCTGGCTTGGTGGTTCAGTCTGTAATCCCGTGCTTTGGGAGGCTGAGGTGAGTGGATTGCCTGAGCCCGCGGGTTTGAGACCCACCTGGGCAACTTGGCGAGACCTCATCTCTACAATAAAAAATAAATTAATTAATTTAAAAAATGGTTTTTAAAAAGAATACAAACAGCTAAAATGTACTAAAGGGGGAGCTCAGAGAGAGAAAAAAAGTTGACATGGAGACTAGAATAATAATATAATGACCATGACCATCTTTGAGCAAACTCTATATACCAGACCTACATGAGGCACTTTCACACATCATTTCATCCCTCAAACTCCACCGTGTAGGCATTATTCTACCCATTTTAGAGATGAGCGTGTTGAGGCCCAGACAAGTAATTTGTCCAGAGGTAGGCCCAGGATTCCAACTGGACCTGTCAGAAGTCTTGGTGGGACCTAGGATGGCCCACATTGGGCTCTACAGAGGTACCAGGCAGGGTGTCTAAGGAGAGATCTGTGTAGGTCAGTTCTCCTAGAGGATTTCTGGTCCCAAGATGGCTGGACAAGCGCAAACAGGGAGTGGGGGCAGAGTCTTCCTTCAGGAAGTCTGAGGAGGTGACGGATGGGATTCGCAGACGGATGGGATTCCAAGGGAGAAGTCCCAGGAAAGGGGCATGCATTGGCATCCACCCCACTTGGATCCAGCCCCTGGGACTGTCAGGGGATGTGTGGGGAAACATCAGGGCCCAGACTGGTGAGCCACAAGTGCCTCATGACAAACGGAGAAAGAAACCCTGTGGGAACTGTGAATGCACGCTGGAAGTAGAGGGAAAGAGGGGACTGGAAGCCCTGACAGGGCTCAGCTAGCACCAACTTCCAGTGATTCCAAACAGCTACTACAGCCAAGCAAAGGCAAGATGGTGCCCTCCTGGGACTGGGATCCATCTTTTTTTTTTTGAGTTGGAGTCTCACTCTGTTGCCCAGACGACTGCAGTAGCATGCTTTCAGCCACTGCAGCCTCGACCTGCTGTGCTCCGGCGACCCTTCCACCTTAGCCTTCCAAGTAGCCAGAACTACAGGTGCGTACTACCACACCCAGCTAATTTTTGATTAACTGTAGAGATGAGGTCTCACCAAGTTGCCCGGGTGGGTCTCGAACCCTGCGGGCTCAGTCAATCCACTCGCCTCAGCCTCCCAAAGTCCTGGGATTACAGGCTGAGCCACCAAGCCCAGCCTGGCTCCATCTTAGTCAGCAAAGACTGTCTGATGGTGGAGGCTCTGTTTCCTTCCTCAGACTAGATCTCCATGAGGGCAGGGAGAATCCTGAAGACAAGGGCCATGTCACTCCCCAAGACTGGGCCCTGAGGGCAGTACTAAGATCTCCCTCTAGAAGAGACTAGCTCCCCGGTGGCAAATGTAACCTTTGAGAATCTTTGTGGGATCATGCCCTCTCTCACCCTGGGGAGACCCAGGCCCAACCTTGTCCTGTAGGCACCTGTGCCTGACGGTCCCCTTTCCTTTGAACCACTGTGCCTCCACTTCTAGCCCTTCCTCCTTCTGAGTTGCCCCTTCCGTCCCCTCTTCTGCAGATGCTCGACCAAGCCCTGACTTTGTCTTACATTTTCCTTGTCCAGGCAGATTATAAATATTTACCGATTCCTTCCCTGCCCTCTCCATTCCCCATGTCCTGATGGATAATGTCCTGCAGCTGCCGCTGAATTATCTCTCTCCCGGCAACTCTGAAGCCAGCCTGGTGGGGTCTTCCAAGGGTCATCCCATCCATCCCCGATCTAGGCTGGCGTATGCTAAAGCCACCCACAGAAATGAGAGACCGTTCTAAACCAGGGCATAGCACAAATGACTGGTATTCCATCAATAGCTGGAGGATGGGAGGAGAAGGGAAGAAAAGGATTCCACAGCCTTTTCCTCCAAATCCCTCGTGCTTGTCTTTCAGGTAGTTCTTGTCCTCTATCCTCCCTTCCTCATGCTGTAGATGAGGTCCACTGTCTCTTGGTGATACTTCAATTGAACCGAGTCGCTCTCCTCACTCTAGAAACTAGGAGAATAATACTTTATCCTGACTACATCAGCTCTTGCTCCGGGCCTTCCCACCAAACTTACCAGCAGGGCAGAGCCCCGGTATCTGATCCTCTTATAAACATGTCCTTCCTTCCTTCCTTCCTTCCTTCCTTGAATTTCTCTCCACCCCCTGAGAACTTCACGCATACTAGTAAAACCTTGTGGATGGGAAGGGACAAAGATCTACATTCCGAGGAAGTGACTGTTTTAGTTGGATGGCTCAGTTACCACTGCTGGATAACAACTACCCCAAAATTTAATTTAGTAGCCTTAAACAACAACAGCCCCTACGTTTGCTTACACCTCGGTCAATTTGGGCAGGGGATGTCCTCTCTCTGCTTTGTATATTGTTGGCTAGAGTGGCTGGTGTTAGAGAATCCAAAATGTCTGATGCCTCAGCTTGAGGTGGCTAGAAAACCTGGAGGGGCCAAGCTTGTCTCATACATATTCTCTCTCTCTCTCTCTCTCTCTCTCTCTCTCTCTCTCTCTCTCTCTCTCTCTCTCTCTCCTTTCACCAGCAGGATAGTTGAGCTTCCTTATAGTCTGGCGTTGCCTTCCAAGAAGCTACTTTGCCTCTTAAGGCCTAGGCCTACAAGTTCCTGAATAGCTCCTTCTACCGCATTCTCAGTCAAGGCAAGCCATGAAGCCAGCCCAAACTCAAAGGGAGGAAAAATAACACTCTATTTCTTGGTGGGAGGCACAGACAGCACGTGGGCATAGGGATGGGAAGAACTGTTGGCAGCCATATTTGCACATGGGCCACTACAGTGATACTAACACATGAAACCGATCCAGAATCCCGCTCACCCTCCTTGCAGGAGGTGTTGTGGGAGGGAGGAGAGTGGGCCAGCAGGTTTCCTGGAGCAGCGAGGCTCCAAAGCCCTTGAGGGAGGTGACCAGGGTGGGTAACTCATTTGGGAGAAGGGGAAGGGATGCAAGGATGAGCAGAGCAGAGTATCTCCAGGGAAAACGGCGGCCAGACCCGAGGGTGTGAGTCCCACAGGGGGGAGATGGGCTTGGAAGGCAGAGCAGGTCTTGGGACTTCGTCAGGTCTTCTCTGGACTTTGAGAGATCCTTGGGAAAGGCTCCAAAGAGCAGGTGTCTGGGCAGGTCTCACACCATTGGAAGGATGTGGTATTTTCATTTTCTCCTTCTTTTCTCCATGGTCTATTTCAAGCCTATTCCTCTCATCCAAAGCTGTGTGTTGCAATCTCTTGCGTGCTTAGGTTTCTGATCTTCCACTGACGAGCCCAAGCCCCTGGAGACATCTCTTGCCTTGCCTTGCCTTGCCTTGCCTTGCCTTGCCACACTTGGGGAAGTCTGGATTTCAGCCCTGGGTTTGGCCACGGCTACATCCTCCCCCTGTCCCACTTTTCTTCTGCCTGTTTGTATTCAGTCTAGACGATTCATTTTTGTTTGTTGATGTCCTGCCCTAGCCTGGGGCAGCTGTGGTGTAGTGGAAAGAGCACTAGAATTGGAGTCAGGAAAACTGGTTTAAATTCTGGCTTGGCCATTTACTGACTGTGCGTAAATTCGGGCAAGTTATTTACCCTCTCTGAGCCTTCTGCTTCTCGTCTGCCAAGCAATAATAATAAGCCCCATCTCAGGGGTGGCTAAAAGGAGGAGACAGTACCAGCACCGACTAAGAGGCCTCTGCTCCTAATCCCTACCGGCTAACTCTGTTTTGTTCACTCCCCTCAGCCAAGCCCTGCTCAAGTCCTCACTTGTCCAGCAAGCCCTCTACCAAGCACTCCTGGCCTCACCACAAAAATCCCTTACCCATCTTCCTAGTCTTGGGATGAAACCCTCAGTCTCCATGCCTCAGTTTCAACATCAGTCATTTAACAAATGTTTGTTGAGCATAAACTATGTTCCAGGCATTGTTCTAGGAGCTGGAGATACAATGAACAAAACAGACAAAAATCTCTACCTTCACCGAGTTTGCATTCCAATGTGGAGAAGGAGGAGACAGACAAAAGAGGGGGTAAATTTTAAAGTAACACTGCCCAAAATGGTAACCACCAGCCACATGTGAATATCGAGCATTGAAACACGGCTACAATCGAGATATATGATAAGTATAAAAGACACACCAGATTCAGAGATTTAGTACCAAGAGAATGCAAAATTTCAATATTTTTTATAATGGGCCAGGCACGGTGGCCCACGCCTATAATCCCAGCACCCATTTTTTTTTTTTTTTTGAGTTGGAGTCACTCAGTCACCCAGACTGGAGTACGGTGGCCACTCCCAGCCACCGCAGCCTTGACCTGCTGGGCTCCAGCGATCCTTCCGCCTCAGCCTTCCAAGTAGCTGGAACTACAGGCGCACGCTACCATGCCCAGCTAATTTTTTGATTTATTGTGGAGGTCTCACCAAGTTGCCCAGGCGGGTCTCAAACCCGCGGGCTCAGGCAATCCACTCACCTCAGCCTCCCAAGGCACGGGATTACAGGCTGAGCCACCAAGCCTGGCTCCAACACCCTATTTCTACAGAAATAAAACTAATAAAATTAGCTGCTCAGGAACTTGAGACAGAAGGACTGCTTGAGCCCAGGAAATCAAGGCTACGGTGAACCACGATTGTGTCACTGCACTCTAGCCTGGGTGACAAAGAGAGGCCTGTCTCTTAAATAATAATAATATAATATTAATGTTTATAATGATTAGATGTTGAAATATGTTGGGGGAAAATGAAGTATATTATTAAAATTAATTTCACCTGTTTCTTTTTACCTTTAAAAAGCTGGCTCCTAGACAATTTTAAACTACATACGTGGCTCACATTAAACTTCTATTGGACAGCACTGCTCCAGAATTGGTTAGAAGGTGGTACGTGCTATGAGAAAAAAGAAGGAATTGTGAAAAGGAGGCACCCAAGAGCAGAGTGGGAAGGGAGATCAATAGCAAATGCAGTAGACAAGGTCAGCCTTGCTGAAGAGGTTATGAGACCTGAAGGTATGAGATCCGGCCATACATGCCATGTGTGGGGAAGAATGCTCCAGGAAGAGGGCACAGTCAGTGCAAAGGCTCTGTGGCAGGAGCATGCCTACTGCATCCGAGGAACAGATGCACTTGGCTGGAGCCAAGTGACCAAGGGGAGTCTGGAGTCATTGAGTAGCCAGGGAGGTAGAAGCAGCCTAGATGGTGCAGGTTTTTTAAGGCCATTTGGAATTTTCTCTGAGTAAAAGAGTCTCTGGAGGGTTTTGAGCCAAAGGTAACATGATTTAATTCCCATTTTAGTGCTCACTCTGGCTATTGTATGAGAATCAAGGAAGACCAGAGGAGAGTCAGGGAGGCCAGTTTAGAGGCTCCAGCAGAAATCCAGAGGGGGAAGCCAAGAGCAACCATCCTCCAAGGCTGCTGTGTAGACTTGGTGTTAACCAGTGTAGGAGCCAGCACAAGGCGAGTGCTTACTAGACCGAAAGCTCCCGGAGGGTAGAGACCTTGTCTCCTATCTTCCTTACAGTGTAGACCAAAGCTCCCACACTGCCAGTCACCCAAGGCACCTCCCCACCCTCAGGGCATCTCCCCCTGGAAGACTGCAGCATCCTCCTGCTGGCCTCCCTGCCTCCCACACTGTTGCCAGGCACCCGTGGTGAAGTGCACCTGCCGGGGTCACTCAAGTTTAAAGCAGCTCAGCTGCTGCTCGTCCCTGATAGGTCCCAGGCTCTGGGTGTGGCGCTATGGGCTCCCCCTGAGCTGACCCCTGCCTGTGTCTGCAGCCTCAACCCCTCACCCACTCCCTGCCCACCTTTGTGCCTCTGCCCTCCTTTCTGCCTGGGATGTCCTCGACCCTTTGGACCTCCCACATTTGTCTTCTACTCATCCGTGAAGGGACAGCCTAGAGGTAATGTCAGGGGAAGAGCCCCCCAACAGAGCCACCATCCCCAATACCACTCCCGCCCCCAAGCTAGATCAGAGGCCCCCAGCACATTTTGTCTTTTGCTACTCATGGACATGTAGCTCTGTCTCCCCACCCACCTCCCCCCTCACCAGAGCCTTGAGGGATGGAATTGTGTCTTACTCATAACAGTGTCCTATGCCACAGCACAATGGTTGGTCAAATACTTATTCAAACCATATTTATGGTTTGCAAGAATAAATGAGAGGCCAGAGGAAGTGGAATTGGAAGCATTGCTCTTCAATGCCAAAGACCCAGATAGGTTTCCTCTTCCCCAGCATCAGGACAGAAGGGCTTATGTAGTGAGGTGGGCCGGGGAGTCCCATCAGTGGCAACCAGACCTGTGGCTCTTGCAGAGGCTCAAGGAATTCCAAGACACTATGTAAAACCAAATGACACCCTGGGGTCACAGCCCCCTAGCAGCAACCCCTTCTCATGCTCAGCCTGTCGCAGCCAGCAAGATTCCACAGCCCTCTCTCATCTCCTGGGCAGCAAGCTTGGGAGACACAGCTAGTTCCTCCCCTGGCCAAGGGACAGGGACCTGGATCATCTAATTCCTGAAGGTGGCAGAACACAATGCAAAAGCCCTTGGCTCCTGCCTAAGGAGCTGTCTCCCCCCTCCACCCATTTCCAGAGCCTTCCACTTCCTATATCAAGACAGGATGGATGGGTTCCCTCAGGACCAGCCTAGCCTGCATGAAAGGACTCTGTCCCCAGCATAACCAGATGGGTCACCCCATATCCTACACGAGGCACCCCATTCCCAGACCTAAGACAAGTGCCATGTTCCCCAAAGGAAGAGGGAAAGGGGGTGAGAAGACATCTAGAACAAGGACTCGATGGAGAAGGAGAAACCAAGAGGAGCTCTGAGATCAGAATTAAATTCTTTAATACAAAATGCTTTTTTTAAGATATATCTGTATTTCTTTGTCGTTGTTTAAAAATAAATATGTACTACGGAATATCTCGAAAAACTGCACTAGAGACAAAGACGTGATGTTAATATCTTTTCCCCCACAATTATTACGGATAAACAGTAGCACCAATAAATAAATGATAACAAATATTAAAATTAAAAAAGGAGAGAGATTTAGTATGTAGAATTCTCTATTTTTTCTTGTTTTGTTTTTACATATAAAAAACAGAATAGCAATGTCTATTTTATCAGAATCACATATATACATAAACATATATATATATATATATACACACACACACACACACACACACAAACACAAGTTGCCAAATATATATATAGTATGTAGATGTATATTGAAACCTTATTTCAAAGGAATGTGTGGTGGGGAGCCAGGGGAAAGGGGAGGACAGAGCTGAGTGTTAGCAAAATTAAATATCTGTTCAGGACAAGCTAGTGACTGTCACCAATCAGGGAGAGAGAGATTGAAAACATGAATTTTATACACAAAAACCAGTAAAAATAAGAGAGCAAGAGAGAGCAAGAGATACATCTCATAAATAGTTGAAATTAAATATTAACCAAGAATACTGAAAAAACCCTACTCTTTAATTAAATTAACTGTTTTAATTTCTAATTTAAAAGGGATATTAAATAAGTACCGTATATAAAACACTTTCTCTTTTCTCTGCCTCCACGACAGGCACGTGGACCCTGCCCTGTCTCTCTGTGCCTCGGGAAGGGAAGGTTGGGGGGTGAGGAGGGTTCACCACTCACACACACACAGCCAGGTCTCCTGGGGGACAGAACTAGTGGTTTCAATGGTCTGAGGACATCGGGTCCTCCTGGGCTGCACCCCAGGAAGGGGAGCAGGAACAGGATGAGGGTGGGTCCCAGGAGGAGGAGCTGTCACCGGGCCGCTTCTTCCACCAATGTCTCTTCTCTCCGCAGGGACATCTGTCAGTGGCCTCCGGGCAACTAGGAAGCAGGTGAGAGTGGCTGAAGGCCGCCCAGGCTCTTAAATCTTCTGGACAACGCCCCTGGGGGCAAGATGCCCATGCAGCATGTGGAGGGGATCCCCAAAGTACAGCAATGTCCTGAAGCTCCCCAAGCTCCTAGTCGGAGCCAGCGTCCTCGTCCCTGTATCTGTCATCTGTCTTTCTGTCCATTTGACTCGGGGTAGAGGCTTGGGGCCAGGGCTGGGTTTGTCGGTGTTCCCAAAAGTGGGTCATGTTTGCCCCCGTGCCCTGGCCTTGCACGTTCCTGGGCAGGGGAGAGGACCCTGGCCCCTGCAAGAGGGACAGAAAAGATCACACCAGAGTCTCTCATCCCGTCCTCTTCCCTGTTGGGATCTGGGTAGGGACATTCTCCTCCCAACTCAAGTCCACAGCAGTCAAATACATCCAGTGAAGACACCAATAACATTAGCACTGTTAATTTAAAAAAAGAATATATATATTTTATATATATAAAATATATATATTTATTTTTATATATATAATATATATATATATATATATATAAATGTATGTATGTGGGTGGGTGTGTCTACAGGAATCCCAGAAATAAAACTCTAATCTTCCGGGCTTGGTGATTTAGCAGCAAGAAAAATAAAATGGCGAATCCAATTCCAAGAGGGACCGTGCTTGGTCACCCGCCCGGGAATGCTTCTGCCGGAGTCTCGTCCTCCGGCCCCAAAGTGCTCTGCGCAGAGTCTCCTCTTCCTTCATTTCAGGTTTCTGGATTAAGGACTGTCGATGGTGATGGCGATGTGGTGGCGGCAGCGTGGCTTCGGTCTCCATCATTCTGCATCAGTCTTTCCTTGGTGAGAGGTCTGGTTCCCGAAACCCTGAGGGAGGCTCCTTCCTCCTGCCCAGCTTACCGCCTTGGCTTGTCACATCTAGGGGAGATGGAAAACAAAGGCTGAGGTTAGGTCCAAGTGAGGAGACCCAGCAATGAGGCAGGCAGCCTCCCCGTGCCTGGGAGCCCCTGGGTCCCCACAGCCTCTGGCGCCGTCAGAGCAGAGAGGACAGGAAGGTGCAGTCCTGGGACAGACAGCCCCTCTGTGAGGGACAGCCCCAGCCCCCACCCTCGAGAGTCCCAGCACGGGCAGCAGCCACACTCAGTTGTTTCCCATCTGCCCTCCAGAGCTTACAATCTACTCGAGACAAGACAAAGACGCGGGAGCACGTCACAAAGCAACAAATGAACAAGTATCAAATAACAGTCCCTGCTGGATACTGTAAGAGCTGACGGGTACCCAGAGCAGGATGAGGCTACAGGAGGCTTTTCAACTCAGTCTCTACAGGGCTGGTTTGGGGAAGAGAGTGGGCAGAGCTTCAGGGAGGACAACCGGAGGCAGGGAGACTTGGCAAGGAGGCCAGCGGGGGAGGCCAGCAGTGAGAACTGCCTGCCCTTGGGCCTCCAGGAAGGGGAGGGAACATCTCCATTCCCCAAGTACCCTCCAGGCTGGCCTCCCCCCTCTTGTGCTGGCCAGAAGTTGTGGCCCCAGGTACCAGACTGCCTTTCCTTTTCCAAATGCTATTTAACTTGTTAGGGTGAGGAAAGACAATCTTGTGGCTCTGCTATTCCCGCTGAAGCAGAGGGAACCCTTGAGGACTTTCTCATCATACCCGTCCCTGGGCTGATTGTGAGGAGGAGACAGAACAAGCCCTGCCCTTCTGGAAAGCCTAGGAATGGGGGTCTTATGCCTCCCATCTGGAAACTGAAGTTCCTAGACACAGCAAGCTTAGGGGTTGAGTAAGGTATCTGGAGGCTAGGGTAACTTCAGCCACTTTACATACACCTCCGTCTGCAGAATAATCACCACAGAAACCCTAAAATGTCAAGTCCCTTGTCTCACCCAGGTCCCCCTGGGGAACTGAGACCCCTCGTCCAGCCCTGGCAACAGGCAGAACCCCCACCCTTCATCACTGACATACCCTTCCTATCTTCACACAGAGCCCAGGCAGACAGAAAGGCACACCAACAATCCAGAGCCTGGTTCCTGGCATCACCTGAGCACCCATAAGCCATAGGAACACATGGGAAGGGGAGACGCTCCAAGGACTTTGTGAATGGAGCCTCTGCACTAGATGGGAGCGCCCTGGCCCTACTTGGGGAAGGTCTATAAAAGCCCCTCCTCTCTGGGTGAAGCTTCCCCTGGCCCAGGGGCCTCCCTCACCTTGAGCAAAGGCTGGACTGGTATAAAGAACACAGGATGAGGCATCAACAGATTGGCAGCCCCCGGTTCCCATCCTGTGTTCCTGGCCTCACCCCTGAACTCAGTCATGCATTCGCTCATGCACTTGACACTTCCTCGGTCCCCACCATGGACAAGGGACAGAGGTACAGATGCCTGGGGGTCACAAAGTTTAAAAAGCAAACAGGTCCAGACTTAAAGGGCTCACAGTCTAATGACAGGACAGTAGGCATGGCCTCCTCTCTCCACCCCTCCTGGGGGCATCTGGAAATGCGTGGGCTGCTTGGGATTGTCACCTTGACTGGTGCAGGATTAAAGGTTATCTAGTGTTCTCGAATGCTACATGTTCTTCAATGTACTGGTCCCACCTAAACTAACAGCCAGAGCCACATCCTCAAGGAGCCCCAGTTTAAGGGGGGGATACACATTCCTCTCCTCAGAGGGCCCCAGTCTGAGGGGAGACACAGCCCTGTTCTCAGGGAACCCCAGTCTGAGGAGGGAGACATAGTCCTGTCCTCAGGGAGCCCCAGTTTGAAGAGGAAACATAGCCCTATCCTCAGGGAGTCCTGGTCTGAGGGGGTAGACATAGTCCTGCCCTCAGGGAGCCCGAGTCTGATGGGGGAGACACAGCCCTGTCCTCAAGGAGCCCCAGTCTGAGGGAGAAACACAGCCCAGACCTCAGGGAGCAGGAGCCCAAGTCTGAGGGGGGAGACACAGCCCTGTCCTCAAGGAGCCCCAGTCTGAGGGAGAAACACAGCCCTGACCTCAGGGAGCAGGAGCCCAAGTCTGAGGGGAGAGACACAGCCCTGTCCTCAGGAGCCCCAGTCGGAGGGGGTGACACAGCCCTGACTCAGGGAGCCCCAGTATGAGGGCGGGAGACTCAAGCCCTGCCTCTATGGAGAAACACTGAGTGAATGAGAAGCCCAGCAGTGCCAACTTCCCAGGCAGTGGTGAAGCCCAGATGAGAAAGTCTGTGCTGTGTTGATACCAACCACACCTGGAAGGGCTCTGGGCTCCTCAGTACTAGTACCAGAAGGTCATAAGAACAACATCAGGACCAACAGCCACTACGCACAGCAGGGCCACGGGACACAACACACAGCTTGCGTCCACACCACCACATTAAGCCACACCAGCCTACCCACTCAACCAGTGCAACCTCTGAACAGGCCCCGCCAGGCCAGACCAGTGCCCACCGCCGGGGCCTTGCAAGCAGAGAAGGCAGGCAGCAAGAAGCCGAGCAAGCAGCTGGCCCCTCTCAGGCATGCGTGCTCTCTCGCTCACTCTCGCTCGCGCACGCTCTCTCTCTCTCTCTCTCTCTCTCTCTCTCCCCATCTCTGCGTGATGCCCATCTCTGCGTGATGCCCCTCTCTGCGTGATGCCCCTCTCTGACTCACTCGCCCTCTGGGAACCAACCTGCAAGTACGTTCGTTTAACTCAAGCTGCCTCGCCTTGCAACGCGAGTCTGTGTTTTTGCAGGAACATTTACACGTCTGCGGATCTTGTACAAACAAATGCTTTCTCCGCTCTGAGCAAGGCCCACAGGGACTGCAAAAAGGCAAAAGGAAAGACATCTAAGCTAGAGCATCAGCAGAGAGAGAGAAAAAAACACCATGCAACACCCCCTAACACATCCGCAGCGGCACCCCCACCCGGCTGCTCGGCCCCCATGCCCTTCCACACCCTGGAAGGGTCCAAGCACTACAGCAGAAGACAGAGAGAGTGGCAGAAAGAGGCAGCACTGGCTAGGATGTCTGCCTGCAGGAAGAGGCGGGCACACACGGGCAGAGAGTGCAGGGAGAGGCTGCCACAGGGCAGTGCTGTGTCCCAGGGAGACAAAGGCAAGTCTCGGGCCACAGGCCCCAACTGCTTCACCTGCTGGGATGGCAATTGAGGGTCACTGAGATCGCCAGGGGCCACCTTCTCCCCGTGCAAGGACTCATGCCCAGGCCCCTCCACCAAGGGTGGGCTAAGTAGGGTGTGATGGGAGTCTAAGCCCAGAGGAAGTGTCCAAAGGCCAGTCCACTAGTGGCCAGCGGGCCCGGGATAGGCCCCACCATAGCCGTCACCTAACCCAGAGGAAGACGCCGCCCTGCAAGGAGGCTTCTGTGGGCGCCATGGGTTGGGCTGGCATAGGGGATTTCTCTCCAGAGGCCCCAAGTTCGTGCACTTCCAACAGATGAAGAGGGGCCACCACATGGTGCCTGACAGCACCCGCCCTCCTCCTTCCACCAAGGAGTCATTCAACAAGCTGTCTCCGGTCATTCGCAGCCCCGCCTCACACCCTGTCTGCCCTCCCCATCACCCTCAGATTCCAGACGAGTGCAGAAGCCTAGAGCAGCGGAAACCAGCACGTGCCAGCGGTGCCAGCACGGGCCCGCCACCAGTGCCCAGTGTGTGAGAAAGTCGGTGCCCAGCCAAGCCAGAGTCCCCTCCCTGAATCCTCCAGGTCCCCCCACCCATCCCAACCCTGGACCAGCAATGCCACCACCAAATCTACCCGCTGGTGCCAATTAGTGAAGTGAGAGAGAGACACGGGCCAGGAGGGACCAAGGAAAGGAGGCAGCGTTATGGGGTACCGCAGGCAGGGGTCTGATTGGGGGCCAGGGAAGGCTCCAGGGCATGAGACAGCAGCGGGCACCAACGTACACGCTCCAGGATTTATACCGGGATTTCTTGCGCTTTCGTTTTTGCCCCTTTCCCTTTCCTCGAACTGATTTTCTGGAAAATAAAAAAACAGAGACAGACAGAGAGAGAGAGAGCGAGGGAGGGAGGGGGGAAAGGGGAGAGCAAAAGCAGCAGTGAGGAGGACAGGGGTGGGAATGGCTGGAGCAAAGCCCACCAGGCTGCTCCCCGGAGCATGATGGCAGGAGGCAGGTGGTCTCCGGGGAGGCGAGCACACGGCACACACAGGCGTGTCTGAGCAGAGGCACCGGGTGGCTCCTTCTCTTCACTGCCCACCCTGGCAAGGCTTTGGGTAGGAGCAGAGACGAGGGAGGAGGACACAGGACCAAGGGCCCCCATGCCGCGCCGGGTCCCAGGCAGAGCAAAGCCCTCTATAGAGCAGGCTCTAGGCCGAGTCTGACCCTGAAGGTCGGGGCGATGAAGGTAGGCCGGACTTTGGGGAGAAAGTCGGAGGCCTGACTCGATGGAGGGCGGGGGGTGAGGCGGAGGCTGTGCTTCAGGCGCCTTCTGCCTCCGTTTCCCAGTGTGGTAGGGGTCCTCTGGGCCCTGGCTCTGGGAATCCTGGTGTGAGGAGCAGCTACCCGGGAGCTGGCACAAAACCAAGAGCAGCACAGAAAGGCTCCGGCCTGCTGGGCCATAACCTGGGCTGAGAGTTGAGGCTGGGTGTCCTGGAGCCCCAGGCAGGCAGGAGGGGGGAGTAGGAGATAGGGAGGGTTGGGGAGGAGGGGCCTGGGCGGTGCTTGGCAGGGAGCTCTCTCCCCAGCCTGTCAAAGCCTGCTACACCATCTCACCAGACTCTCTTCCGAGCCCAGGCGAGCCCCCCACTCTCCTCGTGGGCAAAGCAGGCATTTTGGGGAAATGAGCAAGGGGGCAGGCTGTAGCCTGTCCCCTCAAGGGAACCAGCACTCTCCATGCCTGCCAGGTCCAGGAGAACACATCTCAGAAGGCCTGTCACGGCAAGGAAGGAGGGGGAGAAGGAGCCAGAGGGGGCAAGTCTGTTCCCCCTCAGGAGAAAGCACCTGAAGGATGGAAGGAGGAGAGTCCTAATACTTGCCCTCCAGAAACTGGGGGCTTAGGGAAGAGGCAAGGGGTTGAGGCCTAGGGAGCTTCAATGTCCCAGAGCATTGGGGGTAGACAGGATGGTGGAGGGGAACGGAAGGGGCAGGGCACAGGTGCTCTCTCTCTCTCAGTCTCTCTTTCCCTGTAAGTTTGTCCCCGACGCCAGACGCTCAACCCTGTCTTGAAGTCTTGCCGTCCCCAGCCCTTGTCCCCATCCCAACTCGCCTCTCCACGCTGAGCAACTGGAAGCCTCAGAAAATGACCAGCATTCAACTTTTCCTCCCTGGCCAAGAGGACTGTATGTCTGCTGCCTGCCCCACTCCTTCCGAGGGGCACGTACCGAGAAGCCCCCAGCCAGCCTCAAATCCAACTGTACCGCCACAGTAGCCACCAAAAGAGACCATCTCCTCTGACACCAAAGCTGGCCTCTCTGCCACCCACTCCCTCTCCCTGCTGTGAGGGCCCTGGAGCAAGCCAGGGGGCTAGTGTCCACACTGCCTCCTGACACGCCAAAGTAGCAAGTCCTGACCAGGAACCATCTGGAGACCTGGAAGCCATCGTTTCTTCCAAAAGAGGCACCGGCCTCCTGGCTGGGTTTTCTCATTAACCCTGGAGTTGGCTCCATCCCACCGCTGCTGCCACCACCACAAGTGCTCCACAAGATCAACTCCCTGGCCCACAGAGGCCGTCGGGGCCTCCAAGAAAGGACGCCAACAGCCCCAAACCAAGACAACCAGCCGAGAAGAGGGAGAAGTGCCAAAGTCAGGGCCACTTACTTTTCTTGCCTTGCTCTATCTTTCTTTGGTCTGCAAGGGGTAGGGAGAGAGAAGAGAACAAAACAAAGAGGAGTTAAGATGGTGACAGTAGTGATAGGAATGACCATCATCATAGTAAAAACCTAACATTTATGGCAATACAACACTGTTTTATATATCTCTTTCTACATAATAATGTCTTCATATATAATACTTGTTTATTCCTTATAACAATGCTACGAGGTATATTATTATCGTGCCCATTTTACAGATGTAGAAACTGAGGCATGTTGATGCGCCACATCCCTATCCCAGGCACAGATCGGACACCCTGCAACTGCATACCAGCAAATGAACCCATGACCTCGTCCTCACCTGCATTCACATTGGCTGTGCTGTAGGAAGCTCATCTCTCCTATGTGCTGGCCTTGGTGAGGCTTGATCCGCATAATCTAGAGGGGAAGGAAGCAGATCATAGAGGTTAGTGACCCAGCCAGCCATACCCAGATGGGACACCCCGGCGCTCCTGCCACTCAGCACCCAGGGGTTCTACAGAGCAGGGATGGGTGGTGGAGGCAGGGGGGACCAGGAGCTCTAGCAGAAAGAGCCTCAGGCCCGCCCCAACTCCCCCAACCCTGCTGGCCTCAAGGAGCCCCTGCTCCACTTGAGGGCAGACATGGCTGCAAGGGTTGGCCAGGCTGGGAATTCAAATCCTAGGTTCTCACCACTCCCCATCCCCTCCCCTTTCTTTATCCCCCACAAGCCTCACCCTGACCCCTAACAGAGGACCACACCCTCCCTGTGCCCCACAGCTCCCTCATGCCCTATTTGGGCGTGAGACAGGCCCCACCACAAGGCAGCACCAAAAGATGCTTTTCAGACTCTCCAGCGCCAGCTTCCCAAACAGAGCCTATCCCCAGTCCCGGAGAGGAAAGGTCCTCAGGGCTCCCTCCAAGAAAGGAAGACAGTGACTCCTGTCTCAGGCATCAGCCTCCTCTGGAGCCCGGGGGCAAAGATCAGGATGAGGGGATTGAGGCTGGCTGGGAGATGCAAGCATCTTCTCCGCAGAAGGCAAGACCCACCACAGCTTCCCGGCTGGCTCAGGGGACGGAGCCACGCAAGGCAAGGCTGGTTCTTTCCCACAAGAGCTTCCTGGGAAAGAGCTTGGCAGCCCCTGCTCCCGAAGTCCTGTGCCCCTCCCTATACCCCCCAGCCCCACTCCCCAAAGGTGCCCACCTGCATGGTGATGTTGAAGTCCTCGGTGGGCACACACTCCAGGCTCTCATCGTTGCAGCAGCCCCCGCATCGCATGAGGGGCACACAGGACGGCTTGAAGATGTACTCGATCTCATCAGGGTACTCCTGGAAGATGTCCACCAGGGTCTCGATCGGATGGCAGTAGCTGCGCCGGTAGACGTCCATAAACTTCACCACTGCGTGGGAGGGGGTGACACATGAGTCCCGTGAGTGACCCAAAATATGGTCAGCCCCTATCTCCACCCAGCTCTGTAAGGCCACTCTTTTGGGCTTCTGTACCCACCATCAGGCAAGTCCTTCCAAAATCTAACTTAAATCCTCCTGCTGTATCTGAATCACCTCTCTAAACTTTCCACCATCAATACTGGTGAAAGTCTGTTTTTATTCCAAAGATCACACGATGCCATCAAGGCTTAAGAGAGGTGACCTGACACATCTGATCGCCCCACCTCACTGTGACACCTCAGCCAATTCCTGGGTCAACCTCAATGCCAGAAAACAGTCTGAATATGGGGATACCCACTGTAGGTGCTCTAAGCTTCCCTTGAAAGGAGGAACAGCCAGCTTTGCTAAGCTGGTTTCCGTTTCCCCACAACCTCCCCACAGCCACTGCCATAACTTCAGTTATAGTAGCAGCTACTTTTTGAACACTTACTACATACTGTGTACTGTATCCAGTAGTTCATAGTTATCATCTCATACAATTTTCCCCAGACTATACTGTTAAACACTACTGCAACTCCATTTTACAGATGGGAAACTGGAGGCCACAAAAACTAAGTAGCCTGCCCTAAGGTCACACAGCTAGTAAATGGTAGATTAGAATCACCTCTGACATCAAAGCCTTCCCAAGCCTATGTCATGCAAAGTACCTTGCCACCTGCCAGCCCCCTCTCCAGACATGGGCGGAGGAGGTAGTGGGCATCAGCACAAGGGCTGGGCCCGCCTGAAACCAGCAGGTGGCAGTGGGCGGGCACGCGGTGCCAGCCCTGCCAGCCACCGATAACCCCGCCCAAGAGGGCAAACTGCTTGCATCATGGAAAAAACAGTGCTGCCACTGCAGCCACGAAGCATTTCTAGAAGCTGATCTGGAGGGAGACCAGGGTAAAGACAGTTTCCCAGGCTGGCTGTGGAGCCTAGGGTGCACTGGAGCATGAAGGGGTAATTCTGGGCCACAGGGGCGGGGCCCTTGAGGATAAATAAATGCAGGACTCTGGCATAACTACTCCAAATTGTGACCCAGCCTGCCACTCCCATCACACCCCCAGCTGCCACCTCAGAGCAATCCTGTCCTTAAAAGGGGTCCTCTACACAAAAAAGAAAAATAACACCCAGCCAGCGGGGAGGTCCAGGCTCTGGCTGTGACTTGGTGTGATCTTGGGTTAGTCCATTCCCTCTCTGGGCCTCCAAATCTGCTCATCTGTATAAATGGGTTGGGCTGATCTCTAAAGACACTGGAACGGAGGCCGAAATGTGGGGTTTTGTCTTCCATTTCCAGCCCTGAGAAATGCCCTTTCTTCAGCTAAATACAAAGTTTAGAATGCCACCAAGGCGTTTTCAATGTATACCCCACGGACTGCCACCCTCCACTCCTCACTCCTCCCTCCAAGGTTTGTGTTCCAGAAAGGTAAGTGAAGGAAGATGAGATGGGGGGGGGGCATGTGTATAGTAAGTTGGCTGGGGAGGAAGCCACAGGTGGGGAAGCAGAAAGAACAGTGGGGCAGCCAGGTCAGTCCCCTGGCTTCCCTGTGGTCTCTACTCCTCCTGTCCAGAAGACCAATGGGCACATAATCCTTCTCTACCCCCAAAGAGTTAAGGTAAAGGTAAAGGTATCGTCAAAAGGAGTGAATGAGACCAGAAGTCTGAAAAAGGCATTTTTAAGCCAAATCTATATGGAAGATAACGAATCAAGAACTTTTGAAGTGACCCTTTGTCAGGGTTGGGACACAGGTAGCCCCGGCGTGTGGCCCTACCCAGGAGGGGACAGCAGAATGGTCTGCCTGTGTGAGGGGTTGGTAGCTAAGGGTCAAAAAGACCTCAGCTGGGAATTTCTTCGAAGAGCTTCTCCCTGGAATCCGAAGGCCCATGGGAGGTGGAGGGGGCAATTTCACAGGCACCCCTCATGCGGGTCATTCCTCTCAGAGCGGCCCCCTGCCGCAGGAGGGGTACACACACACACCTCTAACATCAGGTTCTTGTGCTTTTCCTTACTTATCACAGACAACCTTTTCTCCAGCAAACAAAGACTATTTGTCTTGCCTCTCCCAGACCACAGAGACCACCGGGAAGCCAAAGAAGGTGGGTGGTGTGCTGGGTGCCGGGGCGGGGGGCGCTGTCAGTGGCTGGGAAGCCAGGTCCTGGGCCAAGGAAAGGGCTCCTGGGTGGGAAAGGAGGAGGCAGAACCAACTGGGCATCACCACTGGCCGACCGGATTTGGGTCAAAGAAACTCACCTGAAGGAAGACCCCAGGGCCTTCCCTCCTCAGAGGTGGAGGGTGGGGGGAGTGGCATTGGGTGGGAGCATGGGCTACGTTCAGTGGTGGGGAGAGCCAGGGCGTCCCCAGAGAAATGGGAGGATCCCTACTCCAAACCACAGCGGAACAAAAGGCAGGCGGACTCCGGGTTAGGCAGGGGGGCGGGGCGCCTAGAGCTACAGCCAGCCCTCTGCTGGCCTGGGAGAGAAGTTCATGGCACCCAAACCTTGTCCACCCGGGCTTTCTCCACCGGTGCAAAGTGGGGCGGGGAGGGGAGACCCCATGGGGGAGCCCTCTGTGCCTCCAGCTCACACAGGAAGGGCCACAGCTCCCACAGGTGGGACATGGCTATGTAGGAAGGGACATCAAACGTCTGCCCTCCCCTGGAAGGAGTGGACACCTCCCTGACATCTGGGCTCTTTGAACACTGTTCTCCCGTCTGAGCTCACAGCTCCCTCTCCAAATAAAATTGTACTGGAAAGAGCAGAACAAAGGCAACAAGTCCTGTTTCTAGCAGAGGCGTGGGCAGAGGAGAGAGGGTCCTCAAGAACCGAAGGGTTAACCTCATGGTGTCCAGCTCTTGCTTTCTTGATCCTCACATTCCACACCCCTGCCTGGAATTAGGCCTCCCCACCCATTCCCTGAGGGGACAGGAAGGACTCACCTTGGTGGCGATTCTGCTCTCCTTCTGCCATGGGCGCAGCCTGGGACCACTGAGGACAGAACAGAGAGCAGGGCATGGGCATGGGCATGGACGGGGGTGCAGAGGCCCAGTCACACAGCTCCTCCTCCCTCTTTGCTCCCCTCCCAGCCCACAGCCTCTGGCTTCTCCGAGACTTCTGAGTGGAATGGGGCCCAGTGGTGGCCCCCACGAGCATAAAGCACGCCCACCTTACCTAGACTGCTCCAATTCTGAACCCAAAGAAGTTAAAGACTAACCACATGTTACAGGGTAGGGAGCTCAAAATGCAGGAGGAAAGCACTAGAATGCCGCGCCGGGTGCCCGGTCCCTTCCCCACCCTTCCCTCTCCTTGCTCTCGCTGCCCCCTTGAGTCCGTGGTCCAAAGCCACGGGTAAGTATTAAGGTCAAGTAGGAGGACGAATTTGGACTGGGGCAGGAAGGAAGGACTGGGGGCGAGAAAAACAACATGGTGACCTTCTCCTGCTGACATGACAAATACCAGGGTGAGCTGGTGCTGGAGAGGGAGGGGGTGCAGAGGACTGAAGGGCACCAACCACCCTCCCCCACCCAACTCTTCTAGACCTTGGGAATATCCAGCATGCCCACAGGTTGCTCGGAGGGTAACTGCCCAGGAGGAAGCCCTAGGGAGGGGAGAGTCTCCCCAGAGCCCATATGGGTGTCCAAAGCCTCACCCGCCCCCACTCCCACCTTGCTCCCTGTTTTCCTCTTCCTCCCAGGGTGAGGGGTTCCCATGCCCCTCTCACCTGGGCACCTTCCTCAAATGCCACCAGGGAAGCCTTTTATGCCTTAGCACTGCCCAGCCCCTAGGGGGCCCCCTGCACTACCCTAGGCCTGAGGCCTCCCCTAGCCCTCCCCACCCCCACCAGATCATCTCTCCCCTCCCCAGAAGCTGTGAAGGTCAACACACTGAGCCATGTGGACCTGACAGCCCCAACAGGCAAAGGCTTCCCCCAGCGCTTCCTGGGGGGTCTCAGGTTCTCACCACCTCCCCACCCCACCTGCTCCTGCTGCACTCTAGCCTACGGAACTCCAGACCTCACCAGGAAGGAGCCCCGCTGTCTGCCTGTCTCTTCCTCCCCACATACCCCTAATGCACCCCACCCAGGCCCCCCAGCCTTGCCCCCAGAACGAAGGTCAGAAGAAGCCCGTCTCAAGGGGAGACAACTGGTCCCAGGCTCCCAGCTGGACAGCTACCCACTGCAGCTCCCTCAGGGTCCCCCCTGGGTTCTGCACCTCGGCCCCTCACCCATTCCCACAACACCCCCTGGCTTCCACCTGACGAGCTTCTCCCTGGACTCTCCACTGCTCTCGGCCCCAGCAAGGAAAGGGGACAGAAACTTCATACCCCCTCCAAGGCCAGGGGGCACGGAAGGGGTGGTTCTAGGCAGGGAGGGGCCAGGTGCCCTTCTCTGGGGGCCTCTGAAGGTCACACGGTGGCCAGGCAGCCACTCCTCCCCCTCCTCCCCGCTCGGAGGCCTGCAGCCAAGGCCTTTGTGCCAGGGTCTGAGGAACTCCAGGTTTAACAGGGACCCCGTCTACGTCCTTCCTTCTGCCTCCTCTCCGGGGGACTCAGAGGGAAGGGGTGAGGAAGGAGCAGGAAGGACCCCCTAGGTGGCTTCGGGAAGCAAGTTGGGTGGGCAGGTTTGTAGTTCCAAAAAACCACCTGCTCCAGCACCGCATTTGGCCAGGACAAGTGTGTGCACGGCTGGCAGGAGCTCCTTCCAAAGCCTGGGGAAGGGTTATTCCCATGCTGCCCCTGTCACAGCGAATTTCAAACCACGTCTTCAAAAGGGTAAAGTAGGGATAAGGACACTCTTCAAAACCCCCCTTCACCCACCCCCATAGAAGCTAAAGCACAGCTCCCTCGGAACTCTTGGGGAGGGGAAGGAAGCACACTGTCACCAAGTCGGGACTTTCAGAGTCTCGACAAAGCAGCAGTGGGCTCCGCACCACAACTGCCGACAGTAATCGCCCTTTCCCTGGGCTCTGGGGCCAGAGAGGGGTTAGAGGAATCCCCTCCGCAGAGAGGAGGGAAAAATAAAGGAGTGGCAGGGGCTTATCTCCACGCTGGGGAGAGAATGAGGAAAGGGAAGGGAAGCCAGGAAATTCCTCCTAGCATCGGGCAGGGGTAGGGGCTGGGGACGCTGGGGAGGGGCAGGGATGGTTCTCTGGGTCCCCGGACTGGGGCTACCTCGAGAGGTCACCTTCCTGCGGAGGGCCGGCGGGGGGAGGGGCGCCGCTCGCCACCCTGGGCTCCCCGCTCGGCAGCCGCGGCTCCGGGAACACGCGGCCGGCCAGGCCCGGGCTGATGTAATCTGCTCCGCGCCGCGCGCGCCCGGCCGGGCGGGGGAGGGCGGGCACCGAGCGGGACGCGAGCGGGGCCGGGCGGGGGTGGCGCGGCGCAGGTGGCGCGGCAGGGAGGGGGTCCCTGCAGCAAGCCACCCCAAAACTTTTCCTCAACTCGCGGCGAGGGCCGAAGAGACCGAGTGGCAATGACAGTGAGCCCCCCGCTCCCGCCTGCGCCCTGCCCCCTCCACGCTCCCTGCCCTCCCCCGGTCCAAGGTCCGAGCACCCCCCTGCCCGCGGAGCTCTGGCTCCCGCCCCCGCCGCCCGGACTTCCAGTTCGTCGGGGACCAGCGGCCGGGAGCAAACTTCAGCCGCCAGCGGCAGCGCAAGCCCAGCCCCCTCGGCCTCCTCCTCCGGCTCCCGCCCTCCGCCGGTCGGCCCAGATCGTACGTGCGGTGACTCTGGTGGGTGGGCAGGGCCCGCGTGGGCGGCGAGACTCGATCCCAGCGCCCTCCCACCTAGCGCGCGCCCCCTCCCCCTACGCGTACGACGACAGAGGGGGACGCCGCGCGCCTGCTGCCCGTGGCCCCGCGTGGGGCACGGAGCCCCCACGCGCGCGCTCGCACGCACGTCCCCAGCCGGGAGAGGCGCTCGCAGCGGCCCGCGGCGCGGGGCGGGCACGGCCGCTTACCTTGGCATGGTGGAGGTAGAGCAGCAAGGCGAGGCTCCAGTGCACCCACGAGAGCAGAAAGTTCATGGTTTCGGAGGCCCGAGCGGGGCCGGCGCGGCGCGCGCTCCCTCTCCGGCTCGGGCTGGGGGCGGGCCCGCTCTCCTCGGCGCCTCGGCGGGCTCCTCTCGCTCCCGGAGCCGAGGCCCGGGGCCCGGGGGCCCGGGACGCGCGCGCAGCGGGGGCAAGGTCTGTGCACTCCGCCGCCTCACCCGTCCATGGGCCCGGCCTCCGCGCGCCGAGTCGCCACCGCGGCCCCCTCGCCTCTTCCTTCTCCTCTTCCTCCTCCCCCTCCTCCGGCTGCGGCTCCTCCCGGCCCGGCTAGCACTTCTCCCGGCTCCGCTCGGCTCGGCTCCCTCGGCGCGGACCACGGCTCCTCCGGAGCGAGAACAGCCCAGAAGTTGGACGAAAAGTTTCAGTGCCACGCCGCGAGCCCCGACCCCCTCCACCCCGCCTCCGGGCGCGGGCTCGGGCTCCTGCCCGCGGCTCGCCGCCGCGTCCACCGCCGGCCGCTGACCGAGGAGGAGGTGGGCGCCGGGGCTGGGGGCGGCGTCTGTCTGTCTGTCCGTCAGCGCGGCTGGTCCGAGGCGGAATCCCGAGGAGGAGGGCGCACGCCGCGCTCCGGCGGTCACCCCCGAAAGCAGGTCACTCGCTCTGCCCTGTCCCTCTCGCTGTCCGCTCGCCCGCGCGTTCTCTCTGACCCCGTCTCTCTTCCTCGACTTCTCCCCGGAGCTCTTGCTACCTCTTGCCTCGCTCCGCGGGTTTCCAAAATCCAGAGTGGTTCGAGGGAGTGAGTAAAGGAGCAAACTCCCCAAGCCGTTGGCCCGATTTAAGTGGGCAATGGGAGGCAGAAATAAATTAAAGCAGGAAACAATACAGTTTTGCTTAAATGTGTAGGAAAAAAAGGAGGGGAATAAACCCCGGATCGATGGCTCTCAGATTCCAGCGCGGAGCCCCCGGGCCGGTGAGTCCGCTGGACGGTCCGCCTCGCCGCTGCGCCTCCCGACCGAGCGCCGCTGCCGCCGGCTCCGCCTGCCCCCGCGCCGCGGCCTCCCAGCAGCACGGCCGCCCCAAGCCTCTGCGAGCCTCGCCGCTAACCAGCCGACTAAAAAAAAAGACTTGGCCCCGCCCCGCCGGCGCCCCGCCCGCGCCCCGCCCCGGGGCGGGGCCGGCCGGGCCGGGGCCCCGCGCCTGCAGCCCCTCCGCGCGGCGCCGGGGCCCGGGCGCTGCCTTCCTCCGGGACACGCGGAGGAGCCCCGGGCCGCAGCCCACCTCGACCAAGAGCAGGCTCGACCCCCACCAAGGTTCGCGGCCTGAAAACCACCCACCCGCCCCCGGAAACTCTGCCCGCAGACACGCACGGCCGCGGGGCATTGACGGGGGAGGGAGCGGGAAAGTGAGGTTATGTGCGGACAGGGCCTGAGAGGGCTCCCTCTTTGCTGGGGATATTGGAGGGGGCGGGGGCGGGCGGGGAGAGGGACGCACAGATCTGGCGGAAACCTGGCGTGACCCCTGCCCTTCTACCCCTTCCAGCGTCCTCGACCCCTGCACACTCACGCACGCACACACTCACATTGACACACACGTCCTCACTCTCGCAGACGCCGCTCTCTCAAGTTCACCCAGCTTCCCTGTGGTGGCCGAGCGCCCCCTAGTGACTACCGTCTGCACACCCCAGTTGTGGTCCAAGAGGGAACGGGCCTTGGAACGAGGGCATGGGGGGGTTACTCTTGAATCCCCCCTCATTTCTGACCTCCCAAACAGTTGCATGTTTGGGACTGGAATGGCTTTATGTTCAGAGAGCCCAGGGCTGGGCACAGAGGGAACAGTGTGCTCATCTGGAGGCCTCATCTGGCCTGCAGACATCAAAATGAGCTGCAGCCAACAGGCAGGAGTGACTGGGGTCCTTTGGGAAGTGTCCAAGGAGGCTGTCCTGGGGAGGGGAATTTGGCAACAAGTTTGTGGAGCTGAGGACGGGAAGCCGTGTGATTCCGGGGTTAGTCAGTGGCCGGGAGGGAAGAGGACCTGTTGGAGCCCACGTATGCACTGCGGAGTCTGGCAGAACCCAAAGCGGGAGGCAGCTGGGCAGACAGAGGCCCTTGTTCCCGCTGCTCTCCCCCCCCCCAGATGTTGCCAGGGAACTGAGGCCAGGGGACGGATAGAGGCCAGGGCCTGAGTGATGGATGATTCAAACCTACCCACCAGCACTAAGGAACCGCCGTAGGCCAGCTGCCCAAAGCTCCCATCAGGCTGGGGGCCAAGACTTCTAGCTCATCTTCTGAGCAGAATTGGGGAGTTCTCCTCAGCCCCTCATTCTCTCAGGATCCCTGGGCTACTTCTCCAGGCTTGTGGCTTCTCCTCTCTCCTTTCCCCATCCTGCTCCTCCCTCAAAGCCTCCTTTTCCTCCCAACTCCCCATATCTTCCCTAAGTACTCCCCAAGGCTCCTTACATATGGGAACCAACCTGAAAAAAATTCCTAGTTGGGCTCTGACCCAGCTGTTCCAAGGCTCCCCAGGGAACAAAGGAGGGGCTCTGATACCTGTGGGAAGGAAGTGATCAGTCAGTCTCATTATCCACCCAGATGTGCCCAGGGTCTAGCCTGAGGCTGATGTAGCCTCTGCGAAGGCGTAGACTGAGAACAGGAACGCAGCAGTTTCCCTCAGACTGACCAAAACGCTCCAAGGAGGTTACTGGGCCAGCCCCTGTATCAGCATATGAGGCTTTGGTGTGGTGTGGGTGCTAGATCACCTCCTTGGCATTGCCATGGCAGTGGTATCCTGAGGCCCCTATGAGGAGAGGAGCTGGCTCCAACCTGCCCCATCCCACCCTTTCCTTCATTCATGTTCTGGCCCTGTCTTTACCACCTGGAAGGCTCCCCAGCAGCGGGGACAAGACCTTTTTACAGGTAGTAAATGTTTATTTACTGACTCAGGGTTCCCTCCCAGACAGCCCTGCTCACCTGAGCTCTATGCTCCAAGCTGCTGAGTGGGATATGGAAGGGAATCCAGGAAACGTCCTCTTTGTGTGCTTCCAGCACCCCAGGAGCACAAGCTGTGGGCACCTTGGCAGGGAGCCCTCCCTCATCCCTACCCTGAGGCCGGATAGGGGCTCTGGGCACCAAGGGCACACTCTGGTCCCTACCCCTGCATCTCCTCTCAGCCGCAAGGGACCTGAAGAGCAGGTCTCAGGAAGGCTGGAGAGGTCCAAGGAAGGGTAACCATCAACTGTCACTTCATGGCCCCAGGGCCCTGTGTACCCAATGTGGTGTTCAGCAAGGCATGTTACAACAACATATTTGAGATATTCCTGTGGGCTTTCCCCAGGGAACCATGGGAGTGAGGATGCAGAATTCCTTTTCTTTTCTTTTTTTGTTTTTGTTTTGTTTTGTTTAGAGATGGGATCTCAACTGTGTTGCCCAGGCTGAAGAACAGTGGCACAATCATGACTCCCTGCAACCTCAACTTCTGAACTCAAGCTATTCTCCCACCTTAGCCTCCCACATAGCCAGGGCTACAAGTGTGTACCACCAGGCCCCACCCCAAGAATTCCTTTTACATAGGGGTAAGATTGCAACCTGGCCTGAGGGGATTTTGAGCAACTTTCACTAGGGTAAGTCCTTTTACCTCCACCCTTCATCTTGTGGATACAACCTGGCAGTGTCTCAGAGGAGAGCTTGTATCACCAACTTTCACAGCTATTTACTTTTATGAACTCAGTGCCCATATTGTCACCAAATTAAAAGCTCAAGTCACCTGGGTCTTCAAAAAAAGGAAAGAGGCCAAGCGTGGTGGCTCACTCCTGTAATCCCAGCACTTTCAGAGGCAGAGACAAGAGGATTGCCTGAGTTCAGGAGTTCAAGACCAGCCTGGGCAACTCGGTGAGACCTTGTCTCTACAGTAAATAAAAATATTAGCTAGGCATGGTGGCACGCGCCTGTGGTTCCAGCTACTCAGAAGACTGAGGTGGAAGGATCGCCTGAGCCCAGCAGGGCGAGGCTGCAGTGGCTGTGAGTGTACCGCAGAGCTCCTGCCTGGGCAACAGAGTGAAACTCAGACTCAAAAAAAAAAAAGGAAGGAAGGAAACACACACCCAAAATTACGATCATAAGGCCATATGGTGTCTCTGTAACACTTTCCCTTCCCATGGGCTTACTCCCCTGAACAGACTCAATTCCACTTATCCACCCCACCCAGCTCACCGCAGGGCAGGGGGTGTCTGAGCAGACTGTCTGTCTCCTCAGTGAACCCTCCAAAAGCCCAGAGAGGGCACAAAGGGGTCCAAGGTCACCCAGAAGTTGGGTGTGGGCTGCAGTGGGGCAGAGAGCAGCCCAGACAGAGGTCATGCTGGGTCAGCCTCAGCCCCATTCAGAGGGCCCTACCTCAGGACCCAGGTGGCCACAGCCTGTGGCTCTAAAGGCAGCCAAGGAGGAAGAGGAAGGTGTCCTAGGTGAGGGGGAAGGGGAGAGAGGGACAGGGTGGGGGTAGAGAAGAGCATGACAAGCAGCCAGGAGCCAGCAGTGGCCCTAGACAAAGGAAGTAGTGATCAGGCCTAAGGCACAATCGTTGTACTTTGTCCTGATGTCCTGTCACCTCCAATGTTCAGGGAAGCTCTCACCTGTGTGGGTGTGGGCAGTTAGTCTGGAAGCCCATGGATGAGGGACAGACGGGAGAGAAGGTGAGGCGAGGGTCACAGGGTCTTGCTATTGTCTATGCATTCTCCGAGTGGTTTGTGACAGAGGGGGCTGTCTTCTCCTCCTTTACTCCATTCTCTGATCCCCTAGCTGCCTAGCAGGACACTGATCTGTTGGATTATGGGGGAGAGAACTGAGTTAGTTCCCTTCAATCCCCTGACCTAACTATGGTCAGCCAATCCCCCTCTTTCTCCTCTCTCTCTCTCTCTCTGTCTCTGTCTCCCCACTTCTCCCCCATTCTTTCCCTCCCTCCCCACCCCCCATATCTCTTTAACTAGATCTTTGCAACAAAGCAATGAAAACACAAAGCAGGCTGGGCTCAGCGGCTCAGCCTGTAATCCCAGCACTTTGGAAGGCTGAGGCAAGTGGATTGCCTGAGCCCGCGAGTTCAAGACCAGCCCGGGCAACTTAGCGAAACCTCATCTCTACAATTTAAAAAAAAGTAGCCGGGCATGGTAGCACACACCTGTAGTTCTGGCAACTTGGAAGGCTGAAGTGGAAGGATCGCAGGAACACAGCAGGCCAGTGCTGGGGTAGCTGTGATTGTGCCACTGCACTCCAGCCTGGGCAACAGAGTGAGACTCCAACTCAAAAAAAAAAAAAGACGAAGCAAGGAAGAGGGCTTCTCTTCTCCATTGCCAGCATCATAGCCCCACATGGATCTAGAGATTTTTCTTGAGGTAACAGTAGGCAAGAATGGCCAATTCATAAGATTGGAGCAGAAAGCTGGGAGCAGTGGCTTACACTATAATCCCAGCACTTGGGGAAGCCACGGCAAGAGGATCACTTGAGCCCAGGAGTTCAAGACCAGCCTGAGCAACAGAGTGAGACCGCGTTTCTACAGAAAACTAGCCAGGCATCATGGCATGCACCTGTAGTCCCAGTTACTCAGGAGGCTGAGGCAGAAGTATCACCTAAGCCCAGGAAGTCAAGGCTATGGTAAGCTGTGATCATGCCACGGCACTCTAGCCTGGGTGAAATAGTGAGACCCTGACCAAAAAAAAAAAAGAACAGAGAGAGCCAGAGCTGAGAATGGGATCCAGTCAGGAAAAGGGAGGACGTCCAGTAGGAGAGAGGGCGAGTCTGGAGGAGCATACCTACCACACCACCCCAAGACCCGGTCAGGAGAACCTCTGCCTCAGCCAAGCCCCTGCCTCTCCTTCATGGGCCCCAGTTGCATCCCTAACACAAGGCTGCCCCTGAGGAAGTGCTTTTCCCTGACTGCGCCAGGTACACCCACTTCCCGGCACCCCCATCTTTGCTACCCCTCAGGGTCTGACCCCCATTGTGCCCACTGCTGCCCCTGTTCACATCCTCCAGCCCCACCCAGTCTTGGAGGGTGTCCCTCTGCTGGGAAGAAGGTGGTGGCATGTGGTGGCAACTAAGATCTCAGAGCCATATCCTCCCTCCTGACCTGGGCCTTGTCTGAGAGCTGAGCTGAGCGCCAACTTGTGAATATTTTCCAGGGTCTACCAGGCACCAGGCTCTGTGCTGATTTAGTAGGAGATACAGGACACCGAAGTGGGGCAGTAGAAGTATAGAGGCTTTGGGTCCAGAAGAACCCAAGTCGTACTCTGGCTCTGCTAATCTGTGGCCTTAGGCAAGTTACTCAACTTCTCTGAGCTCCAGCTCCCCTCGTCTATAAAATAGTTATAGAAATACCTGACTGGGCACAGTAGTTCATGCCTGTAATCCTAGCACTTTGTGGGGTTGGGGTGGGCGGACTGCTTGAGCCCAGGAGCGAGACCAGCCTGGGCAACACAGTAAGACCTCTTTTCTACAAAAAAAAAATTTTTTTAATCAAAAAAATTAGCCAGGTGTGGTGGCGAATACTGCTCGGGAGACTGAGGCTAAAGGATTGCCTGAGCCCAGGAGATCAAGGCTGCAGTAAGCCAGGATCGTGCTATTGCAAGTCTCACTAGAGTGAAACTCTCCAAAAAAAAAATCTGCCTTGGAGTGCAGCCAAACTGACTGGAAGGGGCATTGGGAAGGACTTTCTGCAGGCGGTGACATGGGACACTTATTCCACAAGCAGTTATTAAACTCAGCCTGTGACCTGCTTTGGGTTGGACCCTTGGGCTACAGCAATGTGGAGGGGGCTTCCTGTCTGGAGAGGGACTAGATTAGTAACCAAAAATAAGAATTCTCCAAGGGGGGCACCTAATTGTTGGGGGGAGGGGAAGGCTTCCTGGAGGAGGTGACACTTGAGTTGGGTCTTGATGGAGAGCAGGAGTTTAGCCAATTGAGTGGAGTAGGAATAGCAAATAGGCAAGGGGAAGTGGCCTGGAGGATTCCGATGGATCTCACTGAAGCTCCTCTGAGGGAAAGAGACTTTGAGGATAGTCAGGGCAGGGGATTAGGGCTTCTTAGGAAACATTCCCTGCCAAAGCCTATGGGGACAATACTGCTTCCTCAGGGGGTGAGCTCCACAACTGCCTTCCCCTCCCTCTGGGACACTATGTCTCTGCCAGAGAATTTAAACAAACAAGCAGACACTAGAGGTAGGCCCAGCTCACACATTGAGCACTGTTGTTTGCCCCAGGAGCAAGAGGAGGAGGGCAAAGGATAGCAGCCTGTGACAAGCACAGGGCCATCCAGCTGGGGCTTGCCATACAGCAGGAAGATATCTTCTCCAGCCATAATCTCTCCCTGTCATCGCCGGGTGCCCAGAGCCCTACATGCCTATCACAGACATGGAGAGACCTGAAAACAGCACTAGGTGAAAAAACCCAGAGTCTGCTGCATGCTGTGTGGCCTTGGCCAAGTTAGTTCCCCTTCGAAGACCTCAGGCTTCTCCTAGGTAAAGCACGCGGTGACACTCCCTAAGCTCTGATGCTCTGTGAGATGGTAACAGCCCCATCAATGCTCTGAACGAGAGCACTGATACCAAATGTCACATCTTCCAGGGAGCAGTGTATCCAAAAGGCTCTTGGAGAGGGCACTACTTAGCACAAAGAAATTCAGCACTAATTGTGAAATCTGGTGCCCAGCACCAACTGATGGGGAGGAGATGCAGGAACCCCTCAAATCCCAGCAGACAGGGAACGTCTTCCTCTGTTACCTAGGAGGCCAGACCTGTTGTTTTAGGGGACACTGACTTAGTGAACCCTCACTGTGAAACACCTCTGCTCCCACCCACACCCCCTGCCTCACCCCTCCACCCCCCATATTTCTTATTGGAAAAAGCCAGGCAGAATCCTGATTCACCATTGAATCCTGATTGACCATGTCCAAGCTGTGAGACTTTGGACAAGTCACTTCATCTGTCTGAGCCTCAATTTGTTCATCTGTAAAATGAAGGTTGTAGTTCTCAGCCCCCAGGGTTGTAGGGAGCTATATGAAGACAGTGAATTTAAGCTGAACTCCTGGCCTAGAGTAGATATTGCATAAATATTATACTTCCTTTCCCTTTCTCCTGTTCCAACCCCTATTAGTGAGCACACTCTTAGAGAATGCAAAACCACTAGTATCTGGCTAAAGTAAAACAGAAACGAACAGGGAAATTGGTTTACCCCAACACCCCCCCCGACTAAAAAAAAAAAAAGAAAGAAATCACACAATACATGCCAAAGATGATTAGAAGTAGGGGACGTTGGCTTGGTTCCTGCCTTAGCCTTTCTTTGAAACAACTATGTGACCATGTTGTCACTGAGTTGGCTGCAATGTGGGTTTCTTTGGGGGAAGTCCCAGAAAAAAAAAAAAAAGAGGCAAGGACCCAAGGTGCCCCCACCTCCCAGCAAGAAGGGCTCTTTCTGCTAGTGGCCCCCTGGACTCGGGCCTGAAGCCTGGGCCATGACCTGGGGACCCCAGGATGGTTCCCAGAGATAAAATCAGTTAATGATTGGCCCCCCTGAGGGGCCACCCTCACCATCCTGTCTGTCTTCCCAGACCCAGAAGTACACGGCTGGACATGAGGCATGGGGAGGGCTCCCCTCAGCTTCCAGGATCATCCTAGTCTAATAGCCTCAAGATAACCAGTGAGGCCAACAATTAGTCCAAGATATTCATGTAGGAGAACATTAGACTCCCCCTGGAAGCCTCGGGGGTCTTCAGAGGTGAGGAAGGCTGGGGGAAGCTGTGGGAGTGGGCAAACAAGCACGCCCGGTTTTATCTGCTTCATTTCGTGGAGTTTCACTTGAAATATCATTTGAAGAAAAGGCTTCACTGCTAAAGAGGTTTGAAAACCCCTCACTGGCCAAAGGAGCAGAATGGGGCCCAGGGTTGTCCGTAGCAGCACGGCCAAACTCAAATCTCCACTCACAGCCTGACAGCTTTCTACCTCTCCAAGGGCCACTTAATCACTTCACTGGTCCAGTACTGAGCCAGACACCTTCAGGATACACAGGGCTTCTGCCCCCTGGAGCGGACTGGCTGGGTGGGAGAGTCAGGCAGTGCCAGGGAGGGGGTGCTGGAACAAGGTGCCGTGTGCATGGGGGCATGTCAGAAGCTGGCAGGGGTCTGTTGCTTGCTCCTCCTTCTCCCTAGAGAGGCTCAGCACTCCCTCCAGGCAGTGCCCTACAGAGGCCACAGCTGGTGTGAAACCCGCCCCCTAGATTCCCTGGAGGGATGATGGTCCTGCCTACATCTCCCTGCATGCCAGCCTGCTCACCCAGACCCCTGCTCACCCAGACCTCCTTCCAGAACACAGCAGGATGCATCAGGAGAAATGAGACAGGACATGCTTAGAGCTGCCGTGCCTACTGCCAGCTTCCCCAAGTCCCAGGACCTGGTCCTGGTCAGTGCCAGCTATGGGACATCCGCCTCCCCCACCGAGCTGAGCCTGATGGCCAAAACATTTAACGTCTGTTACAGCACAGGCACAGTTTACATAGAGCTGGCAGCCTATGCTGGGCCAGACGTGAACCTCTTCGTTTCTGGATTCTGGGGAGGCCCGGGAGACCAAGGAAAGATCTAGGGTGGCCAGAGAGGCATAGAGGGCACTCAGGGCCTGGCACAGCAATTTACCAATCAGGTGGTCGTGCTGAGGGGTACCAGCTGGAAGTCCACCCTGCCCCGTCCACTTTCGACCCTGGGCTGGAATGTGCAGTCCCAGCTGAGAATGAGACCTGTCTGGGGTCCTGGTTGGCAGGTCTCCATCTCTCCTTCGCTCTTGGAGGAGCCAGACCAGGACTCCTCCCACTCTCCACACATAAGTGTAGCCCACACCCGACAGCAGGTACCTCAGAAGGCCTTCAATCCCAGAGGCCAGGCCTGGGGCGGTGGATGCCTAGGTTCTAACCACTGTTGAAAACATGGCAGCCCTGGGCTAGAATCCCAACCCCAAGTGCCCAGATCATGAACAGTTTTGAGTAACCAGACCCTGTTCCTTTTCCTTCCTCCTCTTTCTTTCCTTGGATGTCTGCCCTCCCCCCACCACCGTCTTCTCTCCCCTACCTCCTGCCTGGCCCTATTGTCCCAGGGGGCCTCCTGGGCCAGTCCTATGATGAAGTGCCCATCGGAAGCCCCAGCTTCTCAGAACCCCCCGGGAAGATGACTGCTTCCCACATTCCACTCACTTTTGAGGGGCACATCTGAGAAGGTAGAAAACAAGCTAGGGGAAAGGATGTTCTTCACATCTCTCCGGTCCTTTCCAGCCCCCAGGAATGGAGAACTTGCAGAAGGGAAGTGTCTGGGGACATGGGACACACTCCTACCCATGCAGGTGACAGAGAGTTAACATGGCAACTCTAAAGAGCAGGATACCACATCCCCTCCCAAAGTCCCTGACGTGAGCTGAGGCTTCCAAGAGGACAAAAGGGGACACGATGAGTCTGCCCTTCCCCCCGTCCTGACCATAACTCATTTTCCAGCCTCCTATCCTCCATGCCTCCCCAGTTCTCCAGGCTGATGGCCGTAGAGACTAATAAACCACATGCACACACACACACATAACCTCATCTCTACCACCACCACCCATGACAGGGCCCCGCAAAGAAGAGAGGAGTGTTCCCAGAAATCCACCTGTTCCAGGCAAGCCGACCTGGGTCACAGTGGCCTCCCCACCAAGGCTGAAGAGAGGCTGGGCCTCCCCTGAGCACCCACTCCCAATACCACCACAGGAGTTACCTGGCAAGCCCCTCAGACAAAGAGCGCCTCTAAAGCCCTGCCATGAAGCACCGGCCACTTCCTGAGCACTGCCTCAGGGTGCCACATGGAGGACTGTGGCTGGAAGTCAGGTTACCTGGATTCAAAAGCAGGCCCTGTCGCTGCCTTGCTGTGGGACCTGGGGCAAGGCCCTGCTCAGCTCTGTCTCGGTGTCCTTATAGACTGAAGGGGCTGGACTGGTTGCTAAGGCTCTATTAGGGACCCCGGTCCATGGCTGGAGTGTTTGGGGAGGAAGTTATAAGGTGAGAGCTGCAGCCTGGTCAACTGCAAGAGATAGAGGGAGCACCTGGGAGCAGCGTCCGGGACCATGGCTTAGAAATGCTGTGAAGATTACTCAGGTGTGGGTGGGTGAGGAGGCAGAGAAAAGCAAAACACTTTCATCCTTTGTGTGACCAGCAGCCTGAGTTTTCCTATTGCCTCCAACCAGAACAGCTGGGATTGCAGCAAGAAGGATTTCAAGTCAGATAACCAGAGGCCTATCAAACTTAGAGGATGTGGGAAATGATAGCAGTGAGATGTTTATCTAGGGACTTCTAGGCCCATTCCTGGTCGGGATGAAATGCCAGGGAGTGGGAGCATGAAGGGATGACAAAGGAGGAGAAGATGAACCGGGGTGTCAGCTCCCAGGCTCTGCTTTGGGAGAGGTGGAGGTGGTTCCCCTGCCACTGAGCTCGGAGCTGAAGTAGGGAAAGGAATGTGTGGGGGGGAGGTGGGGGGGCCGAGAGCAGAGGCAGCAGGAGAATGGAATGAGAACACTGTCAAGTGGCACAGCAAGTGTTTGTGGGAAACACCGAGCAAGATCCTTTCCTTGTAGGAGAGGATGAGAGACAGCCTCAGCTCCCTGCCCTGGGCACCCCTTGGGGCAGGGCCTGGGGCCTCCACTGTGACATCAGCTTGGGCAGAGGAACCCAGAGCCTCTGTCTGAGGAGAGATGACATGCACCTAGCCGGGCCCCAGGCACTGGGGAGGGTAAGGTTGGGGGTGTCTGCAAGGCAGAGATCGTGGGGAGTAAGGGCACTTCCGTCCCCTAGACTGTGGGGCCACCCAGGCCACTCCTGCTTTCCCTCCGGATAGAGCCCCTAGCCCTTTCCTGGGGCAGCGGGTGAGGCTCAAGGTAGACTGCCTGTCCTTGCTCTTCTCCTGGCCTGGCCTCTGGGCAGATGAAATAATTTTTTTTTTTACTTTATTTTATTAGACAGTTGTGGGCTAAAAGTCAGGATTAGGTACATAAGTAATCTATGTGCAGGTGAAGTTTGGGCCTCCACTTCCCCGGTTTGGGGCCAGGTACCCTTTGTGTTGTTATGTGCCCACGCCCCCAGTGTCCCCCAACTGCTGATCTCTCCCTTTGTGCTGTTGTGATTAATGTTCAGGGTCCCATTTATGAGTGAGAATATGTGGTATTTGGTTCTTTGTTTCTGTGCTAGATCGTTCAGTATGACTGTCTCCAACTCCAACCAATTTGCTGTGAAGTTCATGATTTTGTCTTTCTTGATGGCTGTGGGCTATTCTTTTTTCTTTTTTTTTTGAGTTGGAGTCTCTGTCACCCAGACTGGAGTGCAATGGCCGCTTCCCGGCCACTGCAGCCTCAACCTGCTGGGCTCCGGCGATCCTTCCTCTTCAGCCTTCCAAGTAGCTGGAACTACAGGCGCGCGCTACCACGCCCGGCTGATTTTTTTATTTATTGTAGAGATGAGGTCTTGTCAAGTTGCCCAGGTGGGTCTCGAACCCGCGGGCTCAGGCAATCCACTCACCTCAGGCTCCCAAAGTGCTGGGATTACAGGCTGAGCCACCGAGCTCGGCCGGCTGTGTGATATTCTATCATGTACATGTACCACATTTTCTTTATCCAATCTTCTTTCCATGGATGGTAGGTGGAATAATTCTGTGACTCATTCTATGGTTCTTCCCTCTTCTCTGTCCCAAACCCAAGAATCTCTGGGTTTCCTAAGGGAAACGAAGCTGAAAATCCACCCAAGAAGAAAGTTCCTCTTTCCACCTTCCATTTTTGCTACAACAAGGACCAGGTAAGGAGGAGGATGAACGAGAGCATAAGCCCAAGGACCCTTCCCGAATATGTTAGTCAAATAATGGACAGATTTTTTTTTTTTTTTTTTTTTTGAGTTGGAGTCTCACTCTGTCGCCCAGACTGGAGTGCAGTGGCCACTCCCGGCCACCGCAGCCTCGGCCTGCTGGGCTCCGGCGATCCTTCTGCCTCAGCCTTCCAAGTAGCAGGAATTACAGGCATGCGCCACCACGCCCAGCTGATTTTTTGATTTATTGAAGAGATGAGGTCTCACCAAGTTGCCCAGGCGGGTCTCGAACCTGCGGGCTCAGGCAATCCACTCACCTCAGCCTCCCAAAGGCGCGGGATTACAGGCTGAGCCACCGAGCCCGGCTATAATGGACAAATTTGAGGTGAGACTGGTTACCTTGAGAGTGGCCAGGTGAGTAGATGTACTGTTATGCAAATTACCTTATGCATATGTATTATGAGGATGCTGAGTCTGCCCTACCCACTCCCCTCAGAAGGCCCAGGTCCCAGCACCAGATCTTCCAGCCAAGAAAGGTTTTAAGTGATTGCACAGCCTCTGTCCACTCTCCCCCAGCCCCCAGACTCTCTCCACACCACCATCCTCCCCTTTTCCATCTGTCTTCCCCAACCCGAAGTTGAAGATTTCTCTCACCATCTCCCAGGCTCCGTCCACACCAGCCCCAGCACAGCCACCTGGGACGCACTTCCCACACCTCCTCCCTTCCTGCCCTCCAACTCCTTGGGGACTTTTGACTCTCCGAGGACAGGACTGCAGTTGTGCTCACTCTCCCAGGGCTAGCGGGGGCAGCCTCCAGCACCTTTGAAGCTGCCCAAGGGGAAGGTGAGAAGTGGAGAGGGCCTGGGTGCAGGCTAGAGAAGTTCCTTCTCTTGCCCACAGGGAGGGAAGGCCTCCATGCCCAGACAGGGATGGGAGGACCTTGAACCCCCTTCTGCCTGAGATGACAGAGCAACCTTGCAGGGCACCTTCCAGCCACGGGCTTCAGATGTAGCTGTCGCCCAACTGAGGACACCCTCTGGGGATCCTCTGAAAGCCCAGAGCCCTCTCCTCAGTCAGGACCCCTCCCCGGTGCCTCACTCAGTGCTTCCCCAAGCCTCTAGAGGGCGCGGGAGAGCAGCGCTGGACTTCCCTGCCCCTGGGGCATACACAGGCAGCGGCTCTAGGCACAGGCTGCTGGCCCCTGGGGAGGAGGCACCAAGCTGAAGCCTGTCCAGCCAGACTCGCCTCCTAGGACAGGAAATTATGGGCTATGGGGCAGAGCTGGAATGGGGCTGCCTGGAGGATGCAGGGACAGAGAGGTAGGCTGGACTGCGGGGGACCCTGAAGAAGGGTGGGTTTGAATGGCGGAAATATCTGAGATTGAACCCTGCCCCACGTTCATCTGGGGACAGAAAGGAGAGCAGTGGCTTGAGCCCCAGGAATCTCTGCTTGATTGACCTTGGAAGAGGAAGAGCCTTCTTGGCACACACAGCAAAGCTGCAAAGCGACCCCATTCCGCCGCAGTGCAGGCTCAGAGCTAGGGAGAGGCAAGTGAGGCAGCTAGGAGAGCACATCTCAGGGCCAAGGAGGTGCTCACTCTCTTTTAAGGTCAGGCAAGCACAGGGCAAACCCTGAGAGGAAGCACCTTCTTAAATACTCTCCCAGGCCCTGCCCTCAGGGAACCTGCCCAGAGACTAAAGCCAGAGGAACATTTAAAGCTGAGTTGGAGTGAGAAGTCAGGATACTTTTCATACTGGACCCCTCGAAGGAAAGAACTAGCACATAACTCAACTAGACGGGAGGGGAACAACAGCTGAGGAGAGACAACTGGGCCCCTGTGTGTGTGTGTGTGTGTGTGTGTGTGTGTGTGTGTGTGTGTGTCTGTCTGTGATAGCATCTGTGTGTATACTTGTGCATTGAAATTGTGAATCTGCCCATTGCTAGCTATGTATCCTTGAGCAAGTTGGCTAACCACTCTGAACCTCAGCTTCCTTGAAAACCTGTGGCAATACCTAGACCACAGGATTGTTGGGATGGTTGAATGAGATAATATATGGAAAGAGTGTAGCATAAGCACTTGGCCTGCATCAAGTAGGAGCCAAATAAATGCTGGTCACTATTCCCATTATTACTAATAGTACTGCTGTACACGGCCCCAGCTGACTTTGCAGCCTGATTTTCCCCTGCCTCCCTACACATCCATCCCACTCCAGCTGGACCAGTCTTCTGACAGCCCCAAGCACACATTGCTCATTTCTTCATCATGGTCTGTATGCTGTCAGCCATGAAGATTTGTTTCTTGGCCAGGGGCAGTAGCTCATGCCTGTGATCCCAGCAACATTGGGAGGCCGAGGTGGGAAGATCACTTGAGCTCACAAGTTCAAGACCAACCTGGGCAACATAGCAAGCCCCATTTCTACAAAACAAATAAGCAAATTATCTGGGTGTACTGTTGTGCACCTGTAGTCCAGCGAGACAGGAGGACCACTTGAGCCCAGGAATTGAGGGTTGCAGTGAGTACCATGATTGTATCATTGGGCAGCAGTGAGACTCTGTTTCAAAAATAAAGAAAACACACACACACACAAAGATTTGTCTTTTAAAACATGAAGATTTCTTGGACCACTTCTACTCAGCAGTCTCCCCAAAAGTCCTAGAGCATGAGCTGTCTGTACCACTCCAGCCAGCCTCAAATTGCTGTCCAGGGTATTTAACTGTGTAAAGGAATGTGGTTATGTGTGTGTTTCCTTCTCTCCAAGCACACTCACAAAGGAGGGGATATATTTTTCAGTGATCTGTATCCCCCCATCCCAGCCTACAGACTAATAGAAGCCAGCAGGTGTAGACATGCACCTATAGACCCTATAAATAAATTTTTTTTCCTTTTTTTTGAGTTGGAGTCTCACTCTGTCACCCAGACTAGAGTGCAGTGGCTGTTCCCGGTCACCGCAACCTCGACCTGCTGAGCTCCAGCGATCCTTCCACCTCAGCCTTCCAAGTAGCTAGAACTACAGGAGCGCGCTACCATGCCCGGCTCATTTTTTTTATTTATTGTAGAGATGAGGTCTTGCCAAGTTACCCAGGCAGGTCTCAAACCCGCGGGCTCAGGCAATCCACTCACCTCAGCCTCCCAAAGGCGCGGGATTACAGGCTGAGCCACCGAGCCCAGCTGATGACCCTATAAATATTAACAATGGTGAATACTACCTTTGAAAACAGCCAGACCGGGCACGGTGACTCACACCTGTAATTCCAGCACTTTGGGAGGCAGAGGCAAGAGGATTAACTGAGCCCAAGTGTTCAAGACCAGCCTGGGCAACATGAGAGACTTCGCCTCTACAATAAGTAAAAAAAATTAGCCGAGTGTAGTGGTGCACACCTGTAGTTCTAGCTACTTGGAAGGCTGAGGTGGAAGGATCACCTGAGCCCAGCAGGTCGAGGCTGCGGTGGCCATGAGCATGCCACTGCACACCAGCCTAGGCGACAGAGTGAGAATCCAATTCAAAAAAAAAAAGAAAAGAAAACAGCCCTACTTACTCATCCCCACAATAACCCTGTGGAGTAGATTACAGTCGTAAAACCTAGGCTTGGAGAGTTTAGGTCACCAGCTCAAGGTCCTCCAGCAAAGAAACAACAAAGCTGAAATTTAAATTCAAGTCTATCTGGCTCCAAAACATTCTTAACCACTGCGGTTTTAATACAAGAGTGATCTATCAACAAACCAGAATTTCCTTCTGAGCTCAAAGAAGGAAATAAAAACAAAAGCAAGCTGATATCAGAACTTCAGTCAAACGTTTTCAAGGTTTCAAGTCAGAGTCTATTGAGTCCACATTCTGTCAAACACTGTTCAGAATGAGGCCCGAGCCTCCTCATTGCCGAAAGAGGCACCCAGATGGTCTTGCCTTCTTCAATCAGGTTTTAGAACATTTTTGAACAAATGGGGTTGAAAAAATACTCATCCCAGAATGAGTTAGAAAAATCACTTATTTTGTTCAATTCCCAGAATGTTCCTGTCAATCCTAGTGCAGTCTGTAGGGAAAACGTTTATTTTCTCTCCATTTGTTGATCAACAATTTGGTAACTTTTTGATAACTCAGTGGACAATATTGGTCAGCCAGCAAACCCCTCACTGACTGGTTTTTCCACATACTCCCATCAACCCCCAGCTGTTATAATACAATGTCACCATGAAGAATATATCCCCTCCAGACCTCATTCTCCTTTGCCAGCTTCCTTTTGCTGCTCTGGGACTAAGCTGACTTAGAATGGATTCCATTCCTCTCACCGTGACTCAGTGTCCTTACTTGAAGATGAAGATAAGACCACAGGGTCACGGTAAGGCTCTGGCAAGGTCATGAGTGTAAAGCAGTGACTGGCATGGAGAGCACACACAGGAAGAGTCAGGGCTATGGATGCTGCCATTTCAAGCCTGGTGGAGATGCCTGATGCCTGACCCACTCTGGCTGCAGGGGAGCTGTTTCTCCCAGGGCCCCTTCCTTTTTGTCTTCTTTCTAGGATGTGTGTCCCTGGGAACTGGCCCTCACCATTCTCCTGTCTTTCGAGTCATGCCCTGGGCCTCCAGGGACTTAGAATCATCAAACTCCATGACTAAGAAGGTAGTGAGAGCTCATCGGTTTCACTTTATTTTTTTTCTGAGAGGGAAAGCAAAACTCTCTGCAATGTAAATGGCTTGCCCCAAATCACATGCCGTTTGCTTCCAAATGACCTGCAAAACCTTAGATCTCTGACAACTGCACCCTATTCACCTAGGCCAACAAAATCAAGTTTGCTCAAAACGTTTTCTTTTTATGAATTGACCTCAGACTTAATTATACACCAAACAAGGAAAGCAATCTCACAATTTGGTGCCATACCTTGGTTTGGACCAAAAAAAAAAAAGGTGCTGCTATTACCTATTACCTACTCAGTTTGCTCATTCTCCTAGGTCACACATCTAGCACTAAATTTTTGGTTATTTCCACACACTTTCTAGGATGAAGTCTTGACACCACTGAGGAATTCTCTTTAACTTAATAAAGGCTCTGAAGGTAGCTCGTTTGTTCATGTGTTGATTCATAAATTTGGTAAATACTTGTTGATTCTTCCTTACATACCAGGCCTGTGCTGGAGAATGGAAATAGCATTGTAAACCGGAATGACACAATTCTATGGTATACCTGGTCTGTTCTTTTAGTATGACTGCTTGGAAATGGTAATAATAAAAGTCTCTAATAGCCAGGCACAGTGGCACACGCATACCTATAGTCCCAGATATTCAGGAGGCTGAGGCAGGAGGATTGTTTGAGTCCAGGAAACTGAGGCTGTGGAATACTATGAGCATATCTGTGAATATCATTGCACATAAGCCTGGGCAACACAGCAAGACCCCATCTGTAAAAAATTAAAATTTAAAAAGTCTCTAATAATAGATTAAAGGACTACCAGGAAAAGTTGGCAGCTGGCCGGGCACAGTGGCTCAAGCCACTGTGCTATAATCCCAGCACTTTGGGAGGCTGAGGTGAGGGAATTGCCTGAGCCCATGGGTTCGAGAACAGCTTGGGCAAATTAGCAAGACCTCATCTTTACAATAAATCAAAAAATTAGCTGGCTATGGTAGCATGCTTCTGTAGTTCCTGCTACTTGGAAGGTTGAGATGGAAGGATCGCCTGAGGCCAGCAGGTCGAGGCTGCGGTGGCCATGAGTGTGTCCACTGCACTCCAGCCTGGGCGATGGAGTGAGATTCCAACTCAGAAAAAAAAAAGTTGGCAGCCTACACTCTTACATCTAGTTTTGCTCTTTCCTGGAACTCACTTCTAAGCTTTTCTTTCCTTTTTTTTTTTTTTTTTTTTTTTGAGTTGGAGTCTCACTCCGTCACCCAGGCTGGAGTGCAGTGGCTCACAGCCACCCAAAGGTGAGGCTCAGCCAATCCCCTCACCTCAGTCTCCCAAAGTGCTGGGATTACTGGCTTGAGGCACCACGCCCAGCCTAGTTTTGTTTTTTAAGGTGGAAAACTACAAAGACTGAGAGAGGAAGGAACAGCAACAAAGGTTTGGAAGCTAGAAAGCAAGTGGCAGAGGGTGAAGATCATGGAGCAGGCAGTGGGGAAAGCCATCACCACTCAACTCCCAGCCCAGAGACCCCAAAAGGCTCAGGAATTGGTGTCGGTGGTTACCTCTCTCTGGAAGTGGTGGTGAAGGGAGTTGAGCAAATAAAGAAGACTAGTGGTTGTTTTTAAAAAGTAGTCAGAGGAGGAGGGTGGGAAGGAGTTGAGGGATGAAAAAAATCACCTATTGGGTATAATGTGCAGGGGATGACTAGTGAGAGTGACAGGCATATTTAAAGCCCAGACTTTTTTACCACTATACAAAGCATTCACATAATCAGAAACCATTTGTATCCCTAAAGTTACGAAATAAAAAACAGTCAGAGTCTCAGGTACCTCCTTTACCCCACACAACCAGGCCAAAAACTAGGAGCTTATTCCTGGGGAGGGAAAATAGAGGGTCTCTGGGTAAGAGAGCACTTATAACTTCAGGGCACTCAAGCCCCCTTTATTGAAAGTCTTCACACAGTGGCTGCTGAGACCCCAACCCTATTCCCTCTGGAATAGCAGAATACATTGTAGTCTCTTTGTAAGCCTTTGTAGTTTCTGAGGAATATCACCGAACTAAAATGAAAAAAAGACCCAAAGACACTAACATTGGAGGCTTCAAAATGAAACATCTCCTGCAAGGTCACCCTTGTGTGAGGCTCACAGATTACAAACCACTCACACACACACACACACACACACACACACACACACACACACACACACATTCACACATTACACACACATACACACATACAGAGCTTCAACCAGCTTTTCAAATCTCCGCACCTAAAAATAAGCAAACAGCGAAAGATTATGAGACATCTGAGGAAAGCTGCTAACATAAAAGACAGGCCAAAACAAACAAACAAAAAAAAGTGACTTGGAGGAAGCTGAATCTACCTAGTAAGAAGAAAGCTTAAAAATAACAATACATTATCATCATATCCTGAGAATGATAAGAAAAAATATTGCAAAGATGAAACAAAAACAGAATCGTATTTTTAAAAAAACAGAGAACAAGAGAGATCTTGAAAAATTGAATGTTCAGTAGAGTTTGAAAGATTAAGTCCATAAAGTAGAGGGAAAACAACAAAAGGACAGAAAACTATGAATAACTATACAAAATAATTGGAGCAGCAGTGCAGGCAGTACAATATCTAAATAAGAGAGAAACAAAGAAACTTAGTGAAAAACATCTTTAGTGACATAATCTAAGAAAATTTCCCAAAACTGAGGAACCCCTAAGAGCCCAATGTAATAGATGATCTATTTTAAGTATTCGTTTAATTTTTTTTTTTTTTTTTTTTAGTTGGAGTCTCACTCTGTCACCCAGACTGGAGTGCAATGGCTGCTCCCGGCCACTGCAGCCTCCACCTGCTGGACTCCAGCGATCCTTCCACCTCAACCTTCCAAGTAGCTGAAACTACAGGCGTGCACTACCACACCCAGCTAATTTTTTATTTATTGTAGAGATGAGGTCTCGCCAAGTTGCCCAGGCAAGTCTCGAACCCGCAGGCTCAGGCAATCCACTCACCTCCGCCTCCCTAAGCACTGGGATTACAGGCTGAGCCACTGAGCTAGGCCAGTTTTAAATTTTAATTTCCAATTGTTAATTGCTTAAAAGCAGGAATACAATTGACTTCTGTATATCAACCTTGTTTCATACAACCTTACTAAATTCATTTATTAGTTCTAATAGCTTCTTTATAGATTCCATCAGATTCTACATAACTGATCATGTCATCTGCAAATAATAGCGATTTTACTTCTTCCTGTCCTATCTGAATACCTTGTATTTTTCTTGTCTTATTGCACTGGTTAGAACCTCTGCTATAATGTTGAATAGAAACGGTAAGAGTGGACATTCTGATCTTATTTCACTTCTTAGAGAGAGAATCTTCAATCTTTCACTACTGCAGTTCTTTGGTGGAGGCTTATTATTAGGTTGTGGAGTTCCTTTCTATTCCTGGTTTTTGAAGTTTTTAAAATCAGGAATGAAAGTTGGATTTTATTAAATACTTTTTCCATATCTACTGAGATGTTTTTAAATTTGTTAATACAGTGAACCACATTGATTGATATTTGAGTGTTAAATTAACCTTGCATTCCTAGGCTAAACTCCACTTGGTCATGATGTTATTAGTGTACATGTGCACACACTAGTACTATACATACATATATATAGTTATATATATATATATATATATATATATATATATATCACATAGTCATGTGTCACTTAATATCAAGGATATGTTCTGAGAAAGCACTGTTAGGCAATTTCATCATTGTGCAAACATCATTGAGAGTACTTCCATAAGCCTAGATAGGATAGTCTACTACACACCTAGGTTATATGGTGTAGTTTATTATTCCTAGGTTACAAACCTGTATAGCACGTTATTGTACTGAATACTGTAGACAACTGTAACACAAGGTACAGTAAAAATATAGTATTATAACCTTATGGGACCACCATCACAAATGAGGTCCATCGTTGACCAAAACATCATTATGCAGTGCCTGACTATATATGGAGAGACTATATATGGAGTCTATATATTTATATATATATATAGTATGTGTGTGTGTGTGTGTGTGTGTGTGTGTGTGTGTGTGTGTGTGTAGAGAGAGAGAGAGAGACTACATATATGGAGAGAGATATCTAGAGAGAGAGAGAACTGGATTCTATTTACATGAATTTTGTTTAGAAATTTTTCATCTATACTCATGAGGGATGTCAGTCTGTAGCCTTCTACTTTTGTAGTATCTTTGCTGGTTTTGGTCTCACGGTGATGCTGGTCTTATTTGATGAGTTAGGATGTATTCCCTCCTCGATGATTTCCAAGAAAAGTTTGTATAGAATTATTATTTCTTCCTTAAATATTTGGCAGTATTCATCAGTAAAGCTATCTGGGCCTGGTGTTTTCTGCGAAAGAAGGTTTTTAACTACAAATTCAATTTTTAAAAAATAGATGTAGGTCCATTCAGATAATCTATTTCTTCTTTAGTAAACTTCCATAGTTTGTGTCTTTCACAGAATTAGTTTATTTCACTAAGCTATGGGATTTTTATGTAAAATTATTCATAATATTCCCTTATTATTTATTTTTATTTTTATTTTTTTTTTATTTTATTTTTATTTTATTTTTATTTTATTTTATTTTTTATTTTATTGGTAATTTGTGTCTTATCTCTTCTTTCCCTGATCAGTCTGGCTAGAGGTTTATCAATTTACTGAATGTCTTTAAAAATCAGCTTTTGGTTTCATTGATTTTCTCTAATGTTCTCTTTTCTACTTCATTAATTTTTCTCTGATCTTTATTATCTAATTTCTTCTGCTTTGTGCTTAACTTATTTTAGTCAAAGGTTCTCTAATTCATTAAAAAAATTTTTTTTGATTTTTTATGAAAGTTTATTCTTAAATGTACAACAGGCTTCAAGACAACACTTCATTCTAGTTATAGGTGGCAAAAGAACTTATGTCAGGGAATACAGATGTTTAAATATGAATGGAATCAAGAGTCATCATGGCTTCAGGAACAAGGAATAGCTTACTTTTTGGCAGATTTCTTAATTCTACCTGTGGCCAGGGGGCCTTTCCCCGCAGCCTTCGCTTTTAGCTCCTTAAGTTTCTTCTGCTCCTCTTTTTGTTTCTGCCTAAAAGCTTTATCTTCCTCGTCCATCTCCTTGGCCTGCTTCTTGGGTTGTTTCAGGGGATTCTTCTTGCTACCTTCCCGGCCAGACATGGTTCCTACCACCACTTCCCAAGACCCTACCACCGGAAACCTCTCCTTAAAAATTTTAAACTATAAAACAAAAATATTTCATCTAGTTTGTGCTCAAAGATTAACTTTTCACTTAAAAATTTCTCAGTAAGTCTGAAAACATGCTAAATCATTCATTCATTAAATATTTATTGAGTACCCACTATGTGCTAGGCACTATTCTAGGCAATGGAAACAGAACAGTGAATTTTAAAAAGTTCATGACTGTGTGCAGTGGCTCACACCTATAATCCCAGCACTTTGGGAGGCCAAGGTGAGAGGATTGCTTGAGCCCAGGTGTTTGAGACCAGCCTGGGCAACATAGTGAGACCTCGTCTCTACAAAAAAAGTCAAAAAATTAGTTAGTTGTGGTGGCACACTTGTAGTCCCAGCTACTCAGGAGGCTGAGGTGGGAGGATAGCCTGAGCCCAGAGGTTAAGGCTGCAGTGAGCCATGATCTTGCCATTGCACTCTAGCCTGTTTGACAGAGTGAGACCATGACTTAAAAAAAAAAAAATTTATGCCCTCACTGACCTTATGTTCCAATTGGAGGACATGAGCAATAAACTGATAAATATACTGTGGTGGTGATAAATGCTGTCAGAAAAATAAAGCAAGGTAAGGAGATAGAGACTGAGCAGGTTGTGGGGAGGAAGGTAACTATTTCTAATTTAGATGGGTCAACAAAGGGCTAGTTCTGAACAGAGACCTGAAGGAGAACGTCATGGAAATATCTAGGGGAAGAACATTCCAGGCCGAGATAGCAGCAAGAGCAAATTTCCTGAAGCCGGTACATGCTTGCTTTTGAGGAAAAGTAAAATGCCTAAATGTCTAAAATGCCAAGGGGGAGAGGTAGCTAGGGACCAGAACATGTAGCCTTCTAGACCACTGAAAAACCTTATATTTAAGTGTGGGAGACAGAATTCTAAGATGGCCCAAAAACTCTCCATCCCTTCATGTATAATCCCCGGACTACAAATATAATAGATTTCACTCCTGTGATTAGGTTGTGTTATGAGGCACAGTTGACTCTAAAAATGAGAGATTAGTCCTGTGGGCTGACCTAACCGCATGAGCCCTTTATTTTGTTGTTTTTGCTTGTTTGTTTGTTTGTTTTGAGTTGAAGTCTCACTCTGTCACCCAGACTGGAGTGCAGTGGCATGCTCCCTGTCACTGCAGCCTCAACCTGCTGAGACCCCGCGATCTTTCCACCTCAGCCTTCCAAGGAGCTGGAACTACAGGCGTGCCCTACCACGCCTGGCTAATATTTTTTATTTATTGCAGAGATGAGGTCTTGCCAAGTTGCTCAGGTGGGTCTCGAACCCACAGGCTCAGGCAATCCACTCGCCTGGGCCTTCCAAAGTGCTGGGATTACAGGCTGAGCCACCAAGCCCGGCCATGAGTCCTTTAAAAGTAGAGTTTTCTTTGGCTCGTCAAGGAAGAAGTCAGAGATTTGATGCATAAGGATGTGCCCTTGCTGGATTCAATATGGAGGGTTCATGTGGCAAGGATATGGGACCTGTGAGCAGCCTTGGCAAGGAAATGGGATTTCAGTCCTACAGACACAACAAACCAAATTCTGCCACCAATAAGAATGAGGTTGGTACTGGGCACAGTGGCTCACACCTGTAATCCCAGCACCTTGGGAGGTGAGAGGATTGCCTAAGCCCACAGGTTCAAGACCAGCCTGGGCAACTTGGCAAGACTTCATCACTACAATAAATAAATTAGCTGGACATTGTAGCTACTTGGAAAAATGAGATGGAAGGATCGCCTGAGCCCAGCAGTTTGAGGCTGCAGTAGCCGTGAGCGTGCCACTGCACTCCAGCCTGATCAACAGAGTGAGACTCTGACTAAAAAAAAAAAAAAAAAAGAGCTTGGAAGTAGATTTATTTTCCTCCAGAGCCTCCAGATAAGAACTCAGTTCAAGCCGGGCTCGGTGGCTCAGCCTGTAATCCCAGCACTTTGGGAGGCTGAGGTCAGAGGAATGCCTGAGCCCACGGGTTCGAGACCCACCTGGGCAACTTGGCGAGACCTCATCTCTACAATAAATCAAAAAATTAGCCAGGCGTGGTAGCACACGCCTGTAGTTCCAGCTACTTGGAAGGCTGAGGCGGAAGGATCGCCAGAGCCCAGCAGATCGAGGCTGCGGTGGCCGGGAGCGGCCACTGCACTCCAGTCTCAACTCAACTAAAAAAAAAAAAAAAAAAAAAAAGAACTCAGTTCAAGCTGGGCATGGTGGCTCATGGCTATAATCACTTTGGGAGGTGGAGGTGAGAGGATTACCTGAGTCCACAGGTTCGAGACCAGCCTGGGCAACTTGGCAAGACCCCGTCTCTACAATAAATCAAAAAATTAGCCGAACATGGTGGCACGTACCTATAGCTTCAGCTACTTGAAAGCCTGAGGCGGAAGGACCACCTGAGTGTGAAGGTGGCCATGAGCATGCCAGCGTGCCACTGCACTCCAGCCTGGATGACAGAGTGAGACTCCAACTCAAAAAAAAAAAAAAGAACTCAATTCAGCTGGCATCTTGATCTCAACTTGTGGTACTGTGAGCAGAAAGCTTAGTCACATCACGCCAGACTTCTGACCTACAGAACCAAGAGCTAATCCCTAAGTGTTACTTGGAGGTGCTAAGTTCGTGGCCATTTGTTACACCACAGTGTATGACAAGAAGCCACACAGAAACTTTTTATGAGTTTTCCTTTAATGTCACCCCAATTAAATAGTAAGCTCTCTGAAGGCACAGACCCAACAGTCCACATGTCTCCTACACTAGACCGTGCCAAGTACCTAGGGGACACCTGGGAAATATCCCACAAATAGGCAAACCATTCAGAAATATTGTCTAGCCTCTTGTACTGACCACTTTAAAGGACAGCTGATATTTGCATAAGTTCTTTAAGAAAAAGTGCATTCTGTTTATGACAGCTTGCCTTCAGTCATGCCCCCTTTGACGGGGGAGGGCGAAGGATGACTTCTCTTCAAAGGCAACATTGAACCAGAGTTGAGCCAGAACTCACCATCCAGTCAAACACAGCTCCAACAGACTTCCCCTTCACGGCCACCACTCCGCTGGTACCCAAGCTCTGAACCTTGGACTGATACTCAATTCCTTCCTCCCCACAGTCAGAGAGTCCTGGAGCTTGATTTTCCAAAAGACTTCTCCATAAGTCCTGGCCTCTATGTTCCCACCACCATCAGCCTACCTGAGGCCTCTCCAGGTCTCCCCTGTATGATGGCAAAAGGTCCCAAAAAGCTTTGCCAGCCCTTCTCCCCTGTCCTGAACCACCTTGGTCACTAGCACCTGGCTCATCTCCCTAACATAACACTTGGTCCATGTAAACCCTTCCCCTAAACTTCCATAGGTTCCTCAATGCTCACTTAGGTGAGCCAGGTGCCTCACACTGGACCGTGAGTACCTTGAGCGCAAGATGTTGAACACCTTTGCAGCATCACTGGTGTTCCATACCCCTGTGAGGCTGTTGATGATAATGGACATGACTTGAAAATGAGAAGCCTTTCTTTTCTTTTTAGGTCAAGACCAGCCTGGGTTGCCAGTCTCCCAGGCTCTAAAGACTTCATCTGAAGCAGGGGAAAGCTGTATCCACTCTTCTCCATCAATCTCCTGCCCCCAACTCCTCCCCACACCTGGAAACCTTGGTCAACATGCCCCCCACTCCATTACTCCTCTGTCAATATCAGTTGTCAGATCTTTTGTTCATGCTCAAAAGATTTCCCTCCCAGGGGTGTTTGCAATTTCACAAGGAGACAACCTTAAAGGAAGCAAATATTAATGGTAGGGTTTCAAGTGTCAGCAGGTAGGTGGAGTGAGATGTTTGGACAGGGCTTTGCTCCTGCACCCAAAACACATCTCCACCCGTGCGGCAGGACTGATGTTCATAAAATAACAGCACTGAACACATGTGCCCTCCCCCACAGTGGGGGGCAGAACAAGAGTCCACGAAGTGAGCAGAATTCAGCATAGGCTGCTGAAAGGAATCCCCCCGGCTGGTGATGGAAAACAAATTCGAGAGATGCTGAAGACCTTGGAGATCTCACCAGAAAAAGACAAAAGCTCCTCCCTGTCCTCCCCAGCTGAGACCCTTCTTCCACGGGGTCAGGCTGGGTGGGGAGGTCACTCAGCCCAGGAGCACAAGAAAACCTGCTATGCCCTTGGTTGTTTTTATGCCCCTATCCTCAATACCAGCCCTGAAGAGGGTGGACCCCCTTTCCACAATTTCAGATTACCCCCAGGAGCAGAGGATACGGAAGTGGAGGCAGCGTCTAGATCCAGCAACCTCTCCCTCCTTTTCTCCCTACTAAAACCCTGGGAAGGGGGCCCCTTTGCATCCTTTTCTCCCCAAAACTGTGGCCCATAGCTTCCTGGGCCCAGGGAGGAGAAGCCTGTAATGGGGGGGGGGGCAGTGGAAAGGAGAAAGGGAGGAAGTTGTGCACAGCTGGGGGGGCTGGTCCTCTGGCATCCTGGGGGAGGCTTCCTCCTTAATTGCTTGAGTTCTACAGCTGTCATCGCTAACGAGAAATTAAAAAGCACCCTGACCCCTGCCCCCACTCCTGCCCCCATGGTTCACAAGTGCTCTCTCAGCATGTTGCTCTCAGAGGAGAGCCCGGCAGAAGATGCTGTGGAGACGTGGGGACGCCTGGAGCTGGCCGCTCCCAGCCCCCCAAGGGAGGAGGCAGGAGGCCTGGGAGCAGCGGGAGTCAGCCCCTGGCCCCAGCTTCCTCACTCCTCCTGCTACTGTCAGGCTCTGGGTTTCTGGACAACTCTGATTTTATATATCCTGCCTCATAATCCCCACAGCTCTTCTGGGACTCATGAGACCTCAGGCCCAGATTCGGGGTTTGGGAAACAGGGTTCTTGGAATTGCAGATCGAAGAGCTACACTCAGCTGCCCTGGACCCAGTGAACAATTATATAAAATGGACAGAAATGAAGAGGGGATGGGTCAGAAACCACCACAAGAAGGACTTCAGTTAGCATAGGGAGGAGCTTCCCAGCTTTCTCTCACACCACATCCAGAGAGGACGACCCCTGAGGACAAGGACCCTCTGCTTAGCATCACCCATGGGAGTCGATGTGGTCTGGTGCCTGCCTGAACTCAAGGTCAGGTACTCACTGTGCCCTCAGAACGGATTTCTCAGCACCTACGGATTTCAGACCATCAGCATAGCTCCTCCCCATCAACCCCCAAGGACCACTGATTTTTCACAAGCAAAGTACTGTGTTCTACCATGTTCCCTTCCTGTCCTTCACATGCACCCTCCTCCACATGCACAAATAGTTCCATACGGCACAGTGCTTTGTATTAAATCCGGGCATCATGTACCCGGATGAGGGGTGGTTTTCCCCAGCAGACCCTCGTTCTTTCACTTTAAATTATAAACGCTGTAGTGAACATCTTTGCTCACATAGTCAAGCGAATAATATTCCCGAATGCATCTGCTATTGTTCCTTCAAGCTTATGTGGGTACTACGGAGATTAGAAAGAAACAATTTCACTTCATTTCAAGTTCCTCCTAACATCACCACAGTGTGTTGCCTTCACAAATTTTTTCTCAGATACTGGATACCTGTCCGATAACCACTGTATTCTAGTGGCCTGAAGTTTTTTTAGTGTTCCAAAAGGATTTTCAGCCTTCTCTTCCCTGTTCTTTCTGGAGTCAGAAAAAGCTGGGTTGAGGGTGAAAAAGAAAAATTTTAATTATAAAAAATAAATAGGCTGGGCGTAGTGGCTCCCATCTACAATCTCAGCACTTTGGAAGGCCAAGGCAGGAGGATTGCTTAAGTCCAGGAGTTCGAGACCAACCTGGGCAATACAGTGAGATCTTTTCTCTACACACACACACACACACACACACACACACACACACACACACACACACAAATTTGTAACAAAATAAAAAAATAAAATAGGTTTTCTAGCTCCAAATGGCTGGGAATCACTACCTGAAATCAACCATTGCCATGAGCACGTGCACACACACACACAATCCCCAAATCAAGTTAGTATTCTGTTCTGGCAAAACTTGTCCATTTTTACATGTCAGGATCACTTCAAATCAAAAGGTAAATGAAGCAGCAATGTCTCAGCAGCAATGTCAACAGAGAGAAGAGCACGGAGACCCGACTGGTGAGGGTGCCACCAGCTCTCCCAGCCTGCAAACAAAAGTTACTTCAGAGTGAAGGAGCCCAGCAAGCGCACTTACACCATCAGCCAGTGCGCCCACCAAGTCGCTGGTGAAGTCTGATTCAGGCCACGTTTACCTAAGTCAGCCTTACGTAAGAGTGTACCTATAAAGACATTGAAGGCACACAGAGGAATGTAAATAGCCGGGATTATGGGTGTAAGTCTAATTTGGGGTACCTGATATTGCAAGACCGCTTTAAAAAATAATTTCAGCATACTCAAAATTAAGCTTAGGCAAAGTGCCTATGTTGCCCAGCCCTGTGGAGGGGTTGTCAGATAATTAAGAGATGTTATGAGACGGTCCCTGTCTTGATGACGTTTGTAATCAAGCTGTGGAAACGACCCTAGATTTGGCCAAAGCAGGTCTGCATACACCTCCCACTAGGCTAGGCTGGGCTGGGGTTCAGGCCGCTGTTTGCAAACTCTTAACACCCCTTCCCTCCCCCCCACTGGCCCCATTGCCCCCTGGGCAGCCCTCTCCTCATAGTGTCCTCAGCTTATCTCACAAAAGAGTAATCTCTTCACGTTTGGGGCCTGCCTTTGCACATCACGATATTCACAGCTATGCCAGTGTCAAAAGGCACCCCCCTCCAGTGTGCCCCTTCCCCAGCTCCCTTCCATGCCCCGCAATGTCTTGGGAGGGGGACTCCAGCATTTCTGACTCCTATCTGTCCCCATCCCTCCTCCCCAGACACAACCCCAGGAACTGAGAGTGGGGTTGGGGGGAGGGGCGGGGGCGGCCAGGCCACCACCATCTGCATGTTCTCAGCAATCAGTCCTCCCCCAGAGCCTGTCCTCTGAGCTGGGAGGGGGGCGACTGCTGAGTCAGGATATTCCTCACATTCCCTCCCTTCTCCCCTCCTGGTCCAAATGCCACAAACCCTGCCTCCAAGTGACCGGCCTCAGCTGAGTGGCTGCTCCCCACACCCTGACCCCAACCCAAGACCAGCCCTCCTCCCTCATACCCGGAGGGGGAGGCCCAGGAAAGAGGCCTCGCTGCTCACTCTTCTTTGGGGCCCTGCTGGGAGCAGGGGTGTCAGGAGCAGGGGTGTGTGCCACACTGTCCCCATTTCTCTTCTTCATTCCAAGCTCCATCTCCCCCAACCAGCCTCACTCAGAAAATCTGCTGCCACTGATCAGGAAAGGACTGGGAAGGTGGGGGGGTGCGGGGAGCCAGGAGCAGAATCCCACAATGCACACGTGTACACACACACACATGTGCACACACAAGCAACTGGGCACCATCCAGGGGCATGGTCACCCCTCTAGTGTACCATCTGAGGATTCCCAGGCCTGTAGAGGGAAGCTTAGAGGAGGATTCCCCAAGAAAGACTTCCAATCCTAGGGACCCGCTGTCTAAAGGAAAATCCTGCCCAGTCCTCAGGGAGCTCCTCATCTGATGAGGGAGACCCCCCCCAAAGAACAGTGGACAAGGGAGGAAGGAAGTTGCTCTCTCTAACATACAGAGTCCATAAAGACTCCAGTTCAAGAGCAAAGTTATGAGCCACTCTGGAAGAGGGAAGAAGCGTGGGAATAGCCAGCAGGTGAAACCAGTCCAAACGGAAAGGAAGGCTTCCTGGAGGCGGAGAGTTTGGTGGACAGAGAAGCTTCCTGGAGGCTCAGGAATGAACAAGGTCCAGGCAAGCGGGAAGGTTCAAGACCCAAACAAGGCCTTCCTGGCACAGCTTGGTCGGGAGTGAGCACCAGGTAGGGAGTAGGAGTGTTGGGCTCTCTTCCTTCCTGCGATGTTGCTTTCTGGGGTGACAGTTGCCAAGTTCCTGCCGCTCTCAGGACACAGACTCCTCAGCACAATGTGAGGCTTGGCCACAGGACTCCTAAGGTGCATCTCAGGAGGGGTGTGGCCTATGCCATTGCACAGGGCCTGTATTAGAAGGGCCTCCGCCTTGGTTTCATGCTCTGCTGTCCGACAGGGACTGACATTTTATGTTGCCCTGGGCCCACAAATTATGCAGCCTGTCCTGCCCCCTAGCTTGAAAGGTCTGTTTCCAGCCCTGTGTCTTCTGCTCTGGAGAAGCCCTCATGGGAAGGGCTTGGCTCCCCACCCCCAGGCACTCCCTACTCCTGGAGGCCGCATACTACAGGGAGGAGACTGACCGGAGCCCTGACTCTCAGCAAATGCAGGTCTGAGGCCTGACCTTGGCAGCCCGCAGCAGCCCACTCAGCCCACAAATGGCCTCATCCCTTGGAGAGCCCAGAAGGATCGTTTCACAACCTTGTGTGCTCGATGGAGCCTGTTCTTGGAAAGCTGAGGACGGGACGGCTCAGTCCTGGGTACTGGAGAGGCCTTGGCCCCTGGGGTCTGCACTTGAACAATAAACAACTGTGGGCCTGCTTGGATGGGTAGGAGGGGAATGAGGACAGGATTAACCAGAGCTCTGTGGCTGTAGGGAGGCGAGGCCCACCCCTCAGAGCTTACCACACAACATTCCCCCCTCAGAGGAGACACCCCAGTCCGCTGAGGGCAGGCACACAATAAGTCCCCACTAGAGGAGGCTGGGATTCCAGGCAAGAGGAATCTGGTGTGGCAGGGGAGGACGTTAGATCCCTACAGGCTCAGAGAGTTCTACGGGCAGGGCCACCCCAGTGCCTGTCACAGTGCCTGGCTCCTCATCAGCACCCCATATGGGTTTGGGAGGTGAGACACTCAGAACTAAGTCAGGGGCCTCGGTATCCTAGTGCCAGGTCATTTGTCTTTTCACAGCTGGTAGTGGCCATGTGAGATGGAACACGTAGGCGAGAGAGAAGCCCAGCACACAGGAGGGTCCAGTTGGCAGGGCATAGACCATGTTCTGAGTGCACGAAGAAATAGGGCATGGAGGCTGAGTTTGGGGCAGGCATTCTCAAAGAAGGCTTTCTGGACAAAGGGCTTGAAATCTCTTTTTAAAGGAAGGGAAAGCAAGGGGCTTTGCACAGAGCAGGACTGGGGGTGTCCTGGCAGAGGGAACGGGCTCTACAAAGGCTGAGAAGTGCCTGGGAAATAAAGATCCCCTCCCCTATTGTGGGTGAGACTGGGGACTGTGAAGGGGGAGGAGCCACCACCTCTTCAGGCTGATCCCTGGAAAGAAGCCCCTGAGGAGGGGTCAGGGCCAATCCCCCTTTGATGTGCCAATTCGAATAGCCGAGCCTGGATGCACCTAACAGGCAGGGGCCAGGCAGAGGCCAGGTGGGGGATGCTGGGGAGGGACTTGGCACCGTGACTGTCATGGTGCAGGTGCTCAATAAACATCTTAATGAATGGATTGATTGGATGATTGATTGATTGACTAATAGGGGCAATAAGTCAGGGGCCTTGCTTTTTGAGGGGACTAAAAAATGCAGCCTTTGGGCTCAACCCCCTTCTGGTACCTCCCAAGATTACAGAGGCACTGCAGATTTCACGCATGGAATAGTGCCTCCTCCAGGATGCCTCCTCGGCTTTCCTGGCCCCACTGCCTCTAGCCACTCACGTTCTCAGAGACACCTTAGCCTCTAGAACAATACAAGATCAGAGAGCCAAAGGCCTTGGATGCACACATAAAATGCATGTGCGTACAGCAATAATAGTATAGCGGCAACAACAATAGTTAACATGATGACAGTTAACATTTGATGATCATTTACTATGTACCAGGCACTGTGCTGATCACTTTAGATCATCTTTTACATCACACAGTGATGATGTCTAATCTCAGAAACCTCAGCAAACACTTCTTAGTAAACACTATTAAATGCAGGAAAAAAAGTGTGTCCAAGAGAGATGTTGATAGAAATGTTTTTAACTTTATTTTGGTTCTCTGACACACATTTTTCACATTTAACATCTCTGAAATCAGGATCAGGATGTGTCTTGCAATCAATAACAAAAAGGCACTGTGTCATAGTTTAATTAGCAGCGTTCTTCCTTCTTGGTGCGTCTTAATTGCGCATCTTGCTTTGGATGAAATGCCATTGATCGTGTACGTACGTGGTCTGTGTAACTGACCACCCGCCCCTTTCAACCAACACTGGACAATATACAGCATCTGTCCTTCTGACTTCAAGGGTGTTTTCTGGGAACAGAGGCTGCGTCTTGGCCCATCAGCCTCAGGGCTGCCAGTGGACCGGGCTGTCTTCCCTCCCCAGAGCTCAGATGGCCCTCAGTCCCCAGCCCAGCACCCCTAGCTTGGTAGGTATGGTAGACATGGGCAGGGGGGTGGACAGGGGTAGGCCCAGAAAACCGTGGGCCTCCAACAAAGCCTTTTTGTATGCAGTACAGAAGGAAGAGGCTTTGAGAAGCTGCTCTCGCAGCCCCAGGGAGGAAAGGAGGTAAAAGGGAAGGCATGAGATTGCTCGACACTTCACCAGAAGCCCTGAGCCAATGAGAGCAGTACAGGCCGGCACCAGGCCATGAGGACCAGGCGCCAACCGCAGAGACGGAACCTGCACTGGCCCCTGCCTCCCCTAGCACTCGCCAGCCATGCTCACCTGCCAAAATGTGCTCCCCTCAGCCTTGCCCTCTGCCCTGTACTGGCTCCAGGAAGGAAGGCAGGAGCAAGTGAGGAAGTGACTTGCCCCATAGGAGAGTCAGGGAAACTGAGGTCCCGAGGACCCCTGGCTTGGATCCTGAGCCCTGCAGAGGGGCTTGAGCCGGGTGCCCAGGGCCTGCCCTCTAGGGACCCCCTTGGCAGGGGGTTTCCAGGATGGCGAGGGGCAAGAGGAAGGGAGAAGTGTCTCTTGCCAGGGACTCTCCCACTTGGTCAGGACGCTGCTACCACCTCCTTTTCTTATCCCTCTTTTCCCAGGACTCTTCCCCTCAGAAGGCCGTCTTCTCCCTCCGCTACTTCCCAGAAGCTCTGTCGTGGGGTCCCAGTGTCCACTGACCACTACGTCAGGTGCTCAAGTCCAGCCTGGTTGGGAGGAGGGACAGAGAGATCATCGCTTGCCCCCTCCTGACCAGGCCCAGGAGTGGCGGCCTCTGCATCTGCAGTGGGGGCTGGAGGATTAGGGTCTTTAATGAGGACCAGGGCCAGGGACTTAAGGGTTAGGAAAGGGAGCTTTCATCTGGTCCTGGGTGGGGGAGGGGAGGCAGGGTCCCATGTGAGAATTCCCAAGCCCACCATTTCAGCAACTCCTCCCCACTCCCCTGCCTCCAGAGGCCCACGGATGAATCCTGCCGGGGTTCAGGTGGGAGGCCAAAATAATGGCCGCCCTTCCTACCCATGGCCCATTGGGACTTTCCGCCAGGGCCTGCCAGAGCCACACATGCTTAGAATCCCCACTCAGAGTTGGGGCCTGCAGGCCGATTTCCCTTCCCTCCTCGCCACAGGGATTTAGGAGTAGGCCAGGAATCAACTCACTTCCCGCCTAGTGAAAAGAGCCCTTCATAATGCTAAGAACTGTCTGGGTGCTAACACATGTGATTCTCTTATGAGGAAACGGAGGCCTGGAGAGGCCAAAAATAACTTGCTGGGAGACACACCCAGGGAGTCTGCTCTAGGGCTTACAAATGTCTTGTTCCGTCATCTCCCCAGGCCATACCTTGGGTGTGAGGCCTGAATTCTGGGGTTGGAGCTGCAAGAGAGTCTCTGGGGTGCAGTGGTATAGGAGCAGGGGGGGTGACCCAGGAGTGGGGCGTCGCCACCTGGCTGGGGCATAAAGCTGATCCCCATCCTGGAGGTCATGGGGAAGGCAGGGATACCGGGCAGACCTGTTTCCTGTCTCACAGAGGGCCTGTTCACTTTGCCCTCCTGGCGTGGAGGGGCCACACTGTGGGTAGAGCTGCCCAGCAGAGCTCAGGCTCCTCCACTCCCTTTCTAGCCCACACCACAGTGACACAAGGAGACACCAGGCAGCATGAAGGAGGTGATTCCACAAGCTGAGTCGCTCTGTGAACACTAATGTAGGCACAGTGCCAAGTTACAAGGGACATATCTTTTCACCACCATCCTCCAACCCGCTGGCACCGTGCCTGGCTACCTATCAAAGTCGTTTGGAGTCACTGCTCAACGAATGACTGAGAAACATATAGATCAATGAGGCATGGGCCAGGCCTCTGAGAGGCAGCAATTGAACAGGAGAGTTATGTGGACACTAATTTTAACAGGGGGAAATTACGGTAGGGACTCAATTGGAGGAGAGGTTAATTCCAGCCATGGGACCAGGGAAGACTTCAAGGAGGAGGTGGCATTTGAGCTATGTAATAATAATAGTGACAATGATGTTTTATACTTATTGGATGCTGTGTTTCTGGCACACGTCTCAGTGCTTTGTATGTATTAACACATTTTTTTTCATTTTTTTCTTTTAAGTCGGGGTCTGTCACTCAGACTAGAGTGCAGTGACACAATCATGGCTCACCACAGCCTCTAATCCCTGGGCTCAAGCAATTCTCCCACTTCAGCTGGGACTACAGGTGTGCACCATCGTGCCTGGCTAATTTTTTTTTATTTTTTGTAGAAATGAGATTTCGCTGCTTTGCCCTGGCTATTCTTTTTTTTTTTTTTTTTTTTTTGAGTTGGAGTCTCACTCTGTCGCTCAGACTGGAGTGCAGTGGCCGCTCCCGGCCACCGCAGCCTCGACCTGCTGGGCTCCGGCGATCCTTCCGCCTCAGCCTTCCGAGTAGCTGGAATTACAGGCACGTGCTACCACGCCCGGCTGATTTTTGATTTATTGTAGAGATGAGGTCTCGCTGCCCAGGCGGGTCTCGAACCCGCGGGCTCAGGCAATCCACTCACCTCAGCCTCCCAAAGGCGCGGGGTTACAGGCTGAGCCACCGAGCCCGGCTTGCCCTGGCTATTCTTGAACTCCTAGGCTCAAGCAATCCTCCTGCCTTGGCCTCCCAATATCCTGGGATTACAGGTGTAAGCCACCATGCCTAGACATTTATTCTTTATGCTACCACCAGACACAGATATTATTAATATACTCATTTTATAGATGAGGAGATTGTGGGACAAAGTAACTCACCCAAAGTCACATAGCTGTAATAAAAGAGCAGAACCACAATTTGAGCCCAATTCTGACACAAATGCAGGGATGAGAGGGTCCTGCACAAGAGAGAGCAAAAGGTGCATATGGCCAGATAAGGAGGTTGCAAACTGGCACCCCGTGGGCCACATCCGTTCCTCAGACGTGTTCTGTCTGGCCCATCAGCACTGGCCTGCACAGCGTCCTTGAAAAAGGTGCAGCCCAACAACACAGCCAGAAGGTAAACAATGAGGCAGGAGGTAGGTGCGGGGAGAGGCTTTGGAGTCTTAAATTCCAGAAATGCAACAACCATTGCACCCCCCGCCCTTCCCCGCCCCAGTCCACTTCCCTTGTCCCCAGGTACCTGTCTGGCCCCTGTAGACGTTTAAGTTTGAGGAACTGGCACTGAGCCCAGGACACTGAAGGGAGCAGCAGTGGATAGTCACAGGAAGGTACCTTGAGGTCTGAACACGAAGAGGCTTGAGCACCGGGCTAAACAATATGGGCTTTGTGTAGATGCCTCTATCCCATTCCACCTTCACCACTATCAGTAGTGACTGCAGCCCTCCACCACCAGCCACCTAGCAACAAGGATGCATGTACCTGCGCACCCGCACACATGCACGCACACACACACACGTACTGGATTGGTGTCAACTGAACCCTGAGGTTCTTGAGAAATCTTGGCACACATGATCATAGCCCCAGCCTCAACTTTCACACCCCTGCTGCCCCCATGCCCAGCCTGCAGGTGGCCCAGCTGTGGCCACCAGCCCTCCCTCAGCACACCCTCTCTTCTTTTTTTTTTTTTTACCTCTCTCTCTTCTTTATGCCAGTTTCCTTACTCAGAGGTATCACTGGCTCTACGAGCTCCCCAACCCCCAGGGTGGGCTGGCTGGCCAGAGTGAGAATTCCGGACAGGATTTAGGACTGGAATTTCCCTCTGAGTGGGCGGGGCTGATCAGGTGAGCCAGGTTACCGGGCTGGGGGCTGAGTGGAAAAATTTGATCTGTCCCAGCCCCTTCCCCTGATGACTCAGACCCACAGTGGTGGTGAGTCTGTGGAGGGAGAGAGACAGGAACCCACAAAAAAATTTTCCCTTGTCTCTCTTGCTCTGCCACTGCCCAGCTCCCCTCCCCCACTGAACACACACCCTGCTTCACTGCAGCCACTGTCTGTACCTGGGCGACAGCCATTCAGACTGCACATCCCAGATCCTTCTTGGCTGGAGAGGCCTGCTGGCCCACCTGGACTTGGGCCTTCCCCACACCCAGGCAGCCTAGAGGGAGAAAGGCGTCCCTAATTATGGCCATGGTGGACATGAGGGAAGCGTTGCCAAGTTTAGCAAATAAAAATACAGGACACCCATGGTCCCATACAATTTTTTTTTTTTTTGAGTTGGAGTCTCACTCAGCCTCGACCTGCTGGGCTCAGGTGATCCTTCTGCCTCAGGCTTCCAAGTAGCTGGAACTACAGGTGCGTGCCACCCATGCCCAGCTGATTTTTTATTTTTTTATTTTTTTTTGAGTCAGAGTCTCACTCTGTCGCCCAGACTGGAGTGCAGTGGCTGCTCCCGGCCACCGCAGCCTCGACCTACTGGGCTCCGGCAATCCTTCCGCCTCAGCCTTCCAAGTAGCTGGAACTACAGGGCGCGCGCTACCACGCCCGGCTGATTTTTTGATTTATTGTAGAGATGAGGTCTCGCTGCCCAGGCGGGTCTTGAACCCACGGGCTCAGGCAATCCACTCACCTCAGCCTCCCAAAGGCGCGGGATTATAGGCTGAGCCACCGAGCCCGGCTCCATGCAATATTTGAGACGTACTTATGCATTTTTTAAAAAAATGATTTGCTGCTTATTCTCTTTAGGCAGAAGCAAGTCCCAGAGCCAAGGTCTCTGGAATTCAAATTTAACTGAGAATCCTGTTTTTACAGGGCAACCTTTTGTGAGGGGCAGGATGAAGAGAGGATGTCTTCTACCACCCAGGCATACCCACTGTGCAAGAAGTGCCCCTGCCTGCCCCCATCCCACCTTGTCTCCCTACAAAGCCTTTGGCCTCGGGGCTACTCTCAGACCTTCTAAGTCCCCAGGCACCAGACTTTTTCTCCAAAACCGAGAGCCTTGGGACCCCAATCCCCCTGTCAGACAGGGAGCCAGCAAGAAGGTGGGCAGTGGGGGAGTTTTCTGGAAGAGATTGTGTCAAACTAGAAGGTTGAGCCGGGCTCAATGGCTCAGCCTGTAATCCCGTGACTTTGGGAGGCTGAGGTGAGTGGATTGCCTGAGCCCGCGGGTTCGAGACCCGCCTGGGCAGCGAGACCTCATCTCTACAATAAATCAAAAAATCAGCTGGGCGTGGTAGTGCATGCCTGTAATTCCGGTTACTTGGAAGGCTGAGGCGGAAGGATCACCGGAGCCCAGCAGGTCGAGGCTACGGTGGCCGGAAGCGGCCACTGCACTCCAGTCTGGGCAACAGAGTGAGACTCCGACTCAAAAAAAAAAACAAAAAAAAAAAACTAGAAGGCTGTGGGGAGGAAGGGTTCCACAGCTCCAGGGACCCCCTTAGAGACTTACCCCATTTTCCACCCCATTGAGTTTCTACCCAGATCTCCCTTTTTCTCAGGGTCTGGTTACAAATGCTTCTCTTAGGCTGGACTTGGTGACTCAGTCTGTAATCCCAGCACTTTGAGAGGCCGAGGTGAGTGGATTGCCTGAGACCACATGTTCGAGACCAGCCCAGGCAACTTGGTGAGACGTCATCTTTACAATAAATAAAAAACAATTAGCCAGGTGTGGTAGTACGTGCCTGTAGTTCTGGCTACTTGGAAGGCTGAGGCGGAAGGATCTCCAGAGCCCAGCAGATCAACACTGGGGTGGCCATGAGCATGCCACTGTACTCCAGCCTGGGCAACGGAGTGAGACTCCAACTCAAAAAAAAAAGCTTCTCTTTCCCTCTTTTCTTGTGCACCTCAAAATCCCTCCCAACACACTTGCTCATAACTTTATAATATTCCCCATCTGAAGTGTTCAAGCCCAGGTGAGGAGCTTTGTCCAGGGAACAGGGAAGCAGGCAGGGATTGATTGCATCAGCCATTTCTTCCCTCACCAGATGAGCACCTCTCCTGTGCAGGCACCATGCTAGACCCAGGACAGCAGCAGCCAAGGCCTCATGGCACTCACAGCCTACCAAGAGGCAGAGAATATTCACCTGGCAACGGGGGAGGGCAGAGAGAGAGAGACAAGAGAAGGACAACAGGCCATAGCTGTTTTTGGACAGGTCAAGGAGGGCTTCCTGGTTATAGGGTAGATGTATCTAGCCAACCACCAAGTCTAGGGTGTGACTGTAGAGGGCTTCTCCTCCTCTTCCTCCTCCTCCTCCTCCAGGGTTTTGGTTAGGCCTCTGTCTGCCCTAGTCTTGCACTGGCTGGCTGTAACAGTAAGTGCCCCTAGGGCTGAGACACCACCTGGCTGTCCCTGTCAAATGTTCTCTGGAGATGGGGGTGTTTTGACTCAGAATCGGTTGACAATTGTCTTTTTGGCAGCAACTGTCTCAGGCCTTGGGGTGAGGGGTGTGTAGATGCTAACAGACCATCTTGTCCCAGAGACCCACCCTCCCTTTCCTGGAGATACCCACACCCACCTGCGGTAGAGAGAGCAGGCAGGAACCCATTGTCTGGATGCAGAGGCCAAGTCCCAGTGACTCAGCTAAAGTCATGCAGCTATGGGGGAAGGGCAGAGTTGGAAGAAGAAACCAGAGACTCCAGAGTACACACCAGGGTTCCCCCAGTCTCCCTGCCTCCACCCACCTACAGCCTTGACCAGTGACTCTAGCTATTTCAGTCAGCTCAGGCTGTTACAAGAAGATCTTCAAACTGAATGGCTTAAACAGCAGACATTTATTTCTCATAGTTCTAGAGGCTGGGAGGCCTGAGAGCAAGGTGCTGGCCAGTTCGACTCCTGGTGAGGTTTCTCATCTCTTCCTGGTGCGTAGACAGCCACCTTCTCCCTGTGTGCTCTCATGGCCTTTCCTCGGTGCGTGCACACAGAGAGAGAAACAGAGACAAGAGAGACCCAGAAAGAGCTTTGGTATCTTTTTTTTTTTTTTTTGAGTTGGAGTCTCACTCCTTTTCCCAGGCTGGAGTGCAGTGGCACACATGCTCACGGCCACCCTAGCGTCGACCTTCTGGGCTCCAGTGATCCTTCTGCCTCAGCCTTCTGAGTAGCCGGAACTATAGACATGCACTACCATGCCCGGTTATTTTTTATTGTATTATAGAGGCAAGGTCTCACCAAGTTGCCCAGGCTGGTCTCGAACCTGCGGGCTCAGGCAATCCACTCACCTCAGCCTCCCAAACTGCTGGGATTACAGGCTGAGCCACCGAGCCTGACCCTTGGTATCTTTTGATAAGGACACTTACAATCCCACTGTGGGGACCCTACCCTTATGACCTCATCCAAATCAAATTACCTCCCAAAGGCCCCATCTCCAAATGCCATCACAATGAGCTTCAACATAAGAATTTGAGGGGACACAATTCAGCCCATGTCACTGAGTAAGAGAGAAGATGTTGGGGCTATTACCTTAGTGAAGCTCTTTCACTCTTTCAAGTCGAGTGCTCAGAAGTGGTGGGTGGGGACGCAGTGGCTCACATCTGTAATCCAAGCACCTTGAGAGGCCAAGGCAAGAGGATCACTTGAGAACAGGAGTTTGAGACCAGTCTGGGCAACATAGCAAAACAACATCTCTACAAAAAAAAAAACCAGCCAAGCATGGTGGTATGCACCTGTAGTCCCAGTACTCAAGAGGTTGAGAAAGATGGCCTGAGTCCAGGAGGTTGAGACGGCGGAAAACAGTGGTGGTACCATTGCACTCCAGCCTGAGTGGCAGAGTAAGACCTCAACTCAAAAAAAAAAACAAGTGAGGGGGGGAAGAGAAGAGTTCCTCTGACCTCCTTCTAGACTCCTTGGTACCACAGCCTAAGTCCCTCGCAGGAGTCCAGGACAGGGCACACCACAGTTGGGACCCTCAATACCTCAGTTCTGAGTATCGCTCCATAGCCCCTCCCCCATCCACACCATTTGGATTTTTTTTTTTTTATTAGAATATAGATGCCACCCATTTGGAATCCTGACTTCTGACTCCTTGGGTCCTGCCCAGAATGTTGCCCCCATATCTTTACAGTACCCTTCCTGCACCTTGGGTTTGCCTTGAACAGTTAGGTGCCTGCAAAAGTCAACTGTCAGGCATCAGTCCCTGCCCAGGCTGAATGGTGCACTGGGCAGAGCACTGAACTATGACCCAAGCAGCTCAAGCCTGGGTTGGTTGCTGCTCAAGCCAGAGACACTCCTCACACAATAGCCTCTGGTCTCTTGGTTGACAGTAAGGGTCATGTTGCTGGAAACAGAGGCTCCCTGAACCCTCTAGAAGGGCCCCCTTCCCTCACCCCACACCCAGCCACCTTCACCAGAAAACCTGGACACTTCGGCAGGGAGAAACAAGGAGGGGGAGGAGAGAGAGAGGTTTCAAAGGAAAGTTGGGGACCTCCCAGGCAATAGACAGATAGGGAAACTAAGGCTGTAGGATAAGGGAAAGAAAAATGGGCATGCAAAGTTATGGGCTCTGGTCCTAGCTCAGCCGTGCATGATCCTGGGTTTTTCCCTCTCTTTGCTGTGGGGTTCTTCCAGAGTGGTTCCAGGACTCTAGCTGAAGCATCTCGCCCAAGGAGCTCAGGCCCAACCACAGTCAGTCCCCTATGGACTCCTGATTTCCCCTCCAGGCCTCTGCCTTACTTAGCCAGGTCCTAGGGACTTATGGCAGATGGGGCTGAGGAAACGGGTGCGGAGAAGAGGAGAGGGGAGGAGGTAGGTGTCACTCCAGGGAGAGGCGGCAGGGGAGGGAAACTGAGTGTGTCCCTGACTTGTCCCAGCCTGTCCCCTACATCCGGGGAAGGGTGAGAGTAACTGTCAGCTGGGGAAGGGGGGCAAGAGGGGTAGGCTGGGGAGGGGCAGGGAACCCCCGCCTAGACTTGTTGGGGCAGCCGGATGCAGCTGTTTCCGGCTGATGAAAAAGCCCTGATTGATATGGCAACAGTGACTGACTCTCACCCCCAAATCTGAGTTCTTCCTATCCTCTCCAGCCTGGGCACACCCAGGGGCCCATTTTGGGGATACTCAAAAGCCGGGGAGAAAGGAGAAGAGTGGGGTTTCAGCCACCACTGGGGACAATACCCCAAAGACAGGGTTGAGGGGCTTGTCTAATCTTCCCCACAACAGTCCAGCAGGGCCCCAGGCCAAGTCACAGAGTGGAGGGAAGTGGACTAATCCAGGATCAGAGGACAGGGCCAGGGAAGGGTGCAAAGGTCTTGTTCCCTCCTCTCCCCATCCTGGGGGTGTGTGTGCCCATGCTTGGACGTTCAAATATATACACACAGAGATAGATGTGCAGCCCCAGGGATGGTAGGAAGGAAAGTAAGGAGTGTCGTTGAAGATTCATTTTACAAACTGCCTAGCCATCTGCCTTTTGCAAGGCCTTCATAATCATAGCTAGCATTTGTGAGCATGTCCTGTGTACCAGGCATCCTTCTGAGACCTTTAGGTACATGACCTCATTGACTTACCACAACCCTATCAGGTAGGGGCAATCATTGCCCCCATTTTATAGATGAGAATATAGGGGCCCAGAGTGGTTAAGGAACCTGCCAGTGGTCACACAGAGGTCAGAGGCAGAATGGAAATGTGAACCAGTCTCTAAGACCTAAGGTCTTAACAATTATGTTACACTGCCTGCAAGAAACTCATCATGCAATAGGAAAGACAGGGCCAACTTGTAACCAACCTAAAAACAAACAGTGATTTTGCAAGCGGGAAAGATTTCAGAGATGTACATGGTACAATGAGTCCTTAGAGGAGGGACACAGTTGGTAGATGTGTGGGGGGTGCCGGGGGGAGGGAGAACCAGAAGAGTCTTCCAGGACAGCAAACATTGACATTGGAATGGAGGGGCTTGTGGGGTTTTTTCCTAGTTTGGATTTTTTTAAATTATGGTAAAATATACATAACATAAAACTTACCATTTTAACTATTTTTAAGTGTACAATTTAGTGGGAGTTTTTAATTTTGATGAAGTCCAATTTACCTATTTTTTTTTTTTTTTGTCGCCTGTGTTTTTGGAGTCACACTAAAGAAGCTATTGCCAATTCCAAGGTCTTGAAGATTTTCCCCTACATTTTCTTCTAAGAGTTTTAAAGTTTTCATTTAAATTTAGGCCTTTGATCCATTTTGAGGTGATTTTTATATATAGTGTAAGGTAAGATCATATCATCAGCAAACAGAGAAACTTTTGTTTCCTTCTTTCTAATTTGGGTGCCTTTTATTTCTTGCCTAATTGCTCTTGCTAGAATTTCCATTACTATGTTGTCTAAAAGTGACAAAGGCAGGTATCCTTATCTTGTTCTAATTGTAGGAGAAAAGAGCTCAGCCTTTCACCATTGAATATGATCTTAGCTGTGGATTTTTCATATACAACCTTTGTCATGTTGAGGAAGTTTTCTCCTGTCTCTGATTTATTGAGTATATTTAATATGAAACTTTTTGTATTTTCTCAAATGCTTTTTCTGCATCAATTGATCAATCGTGGTTTTGGGTTTTTTTTTTTTTCCTTCATTCTGTTAATGTAGTATATTACAGTGACTGATTTTTGTATGTTAAACCATCCTTACATTCCAGGGATAGATGCCACTTGGTCATGGTGTATAATATTTTTTTATATGCTGCTAAAGTTGGTTTGTCAGTTTTCTATTGAGGATCTGTATAATAAGGTATATTGGCCTGTAATTTTTTTACTTGTAATGTCTATGTCTGGCTTTGGTATCAAGGAATACTGGCCTCATAAGGTGATCATTCCACCTCAATCTTTCAAGTAGCTGGAACTACAGGCACGCACCATCACACCCAGCTATTTTTTTAAAAATTTATTGTAGAGATAAGGTCTCACCAAGTTGCCCAGGCTGGTCTCAAGCCCCTGGACTCAGGCAATTGTCTTGCTTCTGCCTCCCAAACTGCTAGGATTACAGGTGTGAGCCGCTGCACCTGGTCAAGATATTTTACTTTTTTTACTGACAGCATTTATAACCAAGAATTTCTCAGCCGGGCTTGGTGGCTCAGCCTGTAATCCCACGCCTTTGGGAGGCTGAGGTGAGTGGATTGCTTGAGCCCGCGGGTTCGAGACCCGCCCGGGCAACTTGGCGAGACCTCATCTCTACAATAAATCAAAAAATTAGCCGGGTGTGGTAGCGCCCACCTGTAGCTCCAGCTGCTTGGAAGGCTGAGGTGGAAGGATCGCCAGAGCCCAGCAGGTAGAGGCTGCAGTAGCCGGGAGCATCCACTGCACTCCAGTCTGGGCGACAGAGTGAGACTCCAACTCAAAAAAAAAAAAAGAATTTCTCTCTAAGCACTGGTTTTGGTATATTGTGTTTTCATTTCATTTGTCTCAAGGCATTTTGTAATTTCCTTTGTAATTTCTTCTTTGACCCACTGGTTGTTTAAGAGTGTATTGTTTGAATTCTACATATTTGTAAGTTATTTGGTTTTCCTTCCACTATTGATTTCTAATTGTATCCCATTGTAATTGGAAAATATATTATTTCAATTTATTAAAACTTATTAAGATTTGTCTTGAGGCCTAACATATGGTCCATCCTGGAGAATGTTCCATGTTTACTTGAGAAGAATGTGTATTCTGTTGTTGGGTAAAATGTTCTATATATATCTGTTAGGCCTGGCTGGTTCACTGTGTTTGTTCAAGTCCTCTGTTTCCTTACTGATTTTCTGTATGATTATTCTATTCATTATTGAAAGCGAGATATTGAAGTCCCCAACTATTATCTATTTCTCCCTTAATTATGTCAATTTTTGCTTTATATAATTTGAAGCTCTGTTTTGGGGTGTGTATATGTTTATAATTGTGATATTATCTTGCTGGATTTTTTGACTTAATGTCTGTTTTATATGACAATAATATAGCTATCCCAGCTCTCTTTTGGTTACTATTTGCATTGGGTATCTTTTTCCATTCTTTTCTTTTCTTTTCTTTTCTTTTCTTTTTGAATTTGAGTCTCACTCCATCGCCCAGACCGGGGTGCAGTGGCACACTCCCAGCCACCGCAGCCTCGACCTGCTGGGCTCCGGCGATCCTTCCGCCTCAGCCTTCCAAGTAGCTGGAACTACAGGTACGTGCTACCACGCCAGGCTAATTTTTGATTGATTTTAGAGATGAGGTCTCGCCAAGTTGCCCAGACGGGTCTCGAACCCGCGGGCTCAGGCAATTCACTCACCTCAGCCTCCCAAAGCGCAGGATTACAGGCTGAGCCACCGAGCCCAGCTCATTCTTTTATTTTCAATCTCTTTAAGTCTTTACATCTAAAGTGAGTCTCTAAGGCTAGACATAATGGTTTACACCTATATCCCAGCCCTTTTGGAGGCCAAGGTGGAAGGATCACTTGAGTCCAAGAGTTCAAGACCTGTCTAGGCAACATAGTGAGACCTCATCTCTACAAAAAATTTTTAAAAATTAGCCAGGCATGATGGCATGTGCCTGTAGTCCCAGCTACTTTGGAAGCTGAAACAGAAGGATTGTTTGAACCCAGGAGGTTGAGGCTGCAGTAAGCCATGTTCATGCCACTGCATTCCAGCATGGACAACAGAGTGAGACCCTGACTCAAATAAGTAAACAAACAAATTTAATTAAATTAAGTGAGTATCTTATTGACAATATATCATTTTTAAAAATTCAACCTGTCAGTCTCTGCCTTTTAATAAGAGTTTAATTCATTTACATTTAATGTGATTACTGATAAAGAATGATTTGCTTCTTCCGTTTAGTTATTTGTTTAGTTATTTTTGTTTTTATGTATTCTTATATTTTTTTTCAATGTCTCTATTTCTACCTTTTTGGTACTTAGTTAATTTTTTTTTCTAGCATGCCATTTTGATTCACTTCTTCTTTCCTTTTTTGTATATTTTTAAGCTATTTTCTTAGTTATCTTGGCATTACAATTAACATTGTAAACTTATAACAGCTTAGTTTTAATCATACCAACTCAATTTCACTAGGATACAAGCACTCTGCTCCTTTATGTATCCATTCCTACCCCTTTATGTTGTATTGCTACAGATCACATCCTTATACATTGTGTGCCCACTAACATATATTTACACTTAATATGTTTTATGCACTTAAAATTGTTTAATGCATTTGCGTTTTAAATCAAATAGTAATCTTATAAATAGGAGAGTTTTCAAAAAAATAGGTACAAGGTACAATGAGTCCTTGGAGGAAGGCCACTGTAGGCAGGAACTGGGAGGGAAGGAAGGAACCAGGAGAGCCTTCCACAACAGTAAACATTTGGATTGGAATTGGATTTGGAAGAACACAAATATTACTATATGAAGCTGCTTATTCACAGGAAAAGATGTTCGAAATATTTCATTTAGGGTAAAAAATAAGTTAACAAATAGCATGAATGATCTCATTTTTATAAATATGTGCATATTTACATATATTTAAAGATATATGTGTATCTATGCACTGAAAAACATTCATGATTATAGTCATAGTACTTTAACAGTGGTTGTCTCCAGTTTTTAGAACTACTGGGAGAGGAAGCAGTTCCCTTTTTTTTCAGTTTATTCTACATTGTTTGAATTATTTACAATAAGCACTACTTGCTTTTATAACTGAGAAAAGCAATAACGCCATTACTGTCTGAAGGGTGAAATGAATGAGTAGGCATTCACTGTGTAGTGAAGTCAGGAAGGACTTGCTGGATGGAGGGAACAGCACAGGTAAAGCAAAGAGGCAGGAAGACCACGCCCTACTAGGGAAGTCCCAGCCGAGTGGCATGGCTGGAGGGCATCGGGGGTGACTGGAAAAGAGCTGCTTCCAGGAGCCACCTTACGAATGCTTTTCATGTCATGAAAAGATTTAGAGGTGGTTCTTGGCACAAGGGCAGGAGAATAACAAGCTGTGATTTATATATTCTGCAAATTAGCTAATGGGAGTGGAAAGAAGCCCAGAGGCTGGGAGGCTAATAATTGATGAAAGAGAAGATGGGGCTGGAGCTGAGTCAAGACTCAGAGGGTAGAGAAGAAAAATGGAAATAAGAGGTAAGAGGAAGCCAAATGAGACAGCAGTTATTCCTGAGTGGGAAGCAGGTTTGTCTGTCTCACCAGGGTCTCCAGGGTTGCAGCCCAGCTGGCACATGAATGGCAGGAGGCCAGGACTGGAGATGATGATGATCGTGATCATGATGATGGTGGTGATTCATGATGAGAAGGAGGAAAATCCCATTCAAAGAGCCCTATAGACCTTCGCAGCTTACAACGTTCTCTGACTTCCGCCTCCCAGCACATCAACATGTGTGTTCCCATTCCACAAAAGAAGATCGGAGGTCTGGAGAAATGTGACCAAAGCAACCCCCAGACAGAGAGCACCGTTTCCTGTCCTATAGGAGGGTAGCCTGTCCCCAACAGAGGCTGAGCAAGGGCTGTGTATTCATTTTCTAGCTGTGTGGCCTTGGGCAATTAACATAATCGCTCACTGCTTCAGTTTCCTCTTCTATGAAATGGAGAAAATACTTAGCTTCATATAGTTGCTGAAAGGCTGAATGAACTCATGTGAAGAGCTTGGAGCAGAACTTGGCGGTATTAGCCCATTTTGTATTGCTGTAAAAGAATACCTGAGGCTGGGTAATATATTTATAAAAGAGGTTTATTTACCTCATGGTTTCACATGGTGCCGGCATCTGCCCGGCTTCTGGTGAGGCCTCAGAAAGTTCTCACTAATGGCAGAAGGCAAGGGAAGACAGCATACCACGTAGCAAGAGTAGAAGCAAATTGAGAAGAGAGGTGCCAGGCTCTTTTTAAAATTTATTTATTTTAGGAAGTACCAGGTTTTATTATCTTTTCATCCAAAAAATCAGTACAAACAATAGTGTGAGAGATGGCTACAGAAAAGGTGCTCGTTCCAACACAGCCTGAGGAAAAGGGCACCGGGGGTAGAAAAGGACTCGGCCAACTGGGCCCCTGGGGTGGGGTGGTGATGGAAGTTAATGGCCACTGTTGCAGCAAGGAAGAATGATTCCCATCACCCCAGCCAGCAGGATCAGGAGAAGACCCTGCCTGCCCAGGCTAAGCCTCTCAGGAGAGGGAGGGTCCCATAACAGGCCCCAGTTAGGGTCTCATCAGTCCTCCCTTACGCCCCCTCCCCTTGCTCAGGGAGACAGGGTCACACAGCAGAGGCTGTGACTTGTTGGGCCAGTTTAGTTCTCCAGAGCAGTGCCGTCCAAAAGATGGAAATGCTCTCTGCTCTGTCAATACGGTAGCCACGAGCCACATGTGGTAACAGTTCTAGAAATATGGTTAGTGCAACTGAGGAATTAATTTTTAACTTTATGTGATTTTAATGGACTTAAACAGCCACACGTGGTTACTATATTGGATAGCACAGCCCTAGAGCTTGGAGAAAGCAAACCAAAGAACACCAGATGGATCCTAAAGAAAAGGCAGAAAGGGTAGGACTGGCCGGGCTCGGTGATTCAGCCTGTAATCCCAGCACTTTGGGAGGCCGAGGTGAGTGCATTGCCTAAGCCCGCAGGTTCAAGGCCAACCCGGGCAACTTGGCGAGACCTCGTCTCTACAATAAATCAAAAAATTAGCCAGGCGTGGTAGTGCGTGCCTATAGTTCTGGCTACTTGGAAGGCTGAGGAAGAAGGATCGCAGGAGCCCAGCAGGTCGACACTGGGGTGGCCGTGAGTGTGCCACTGCACTCCAGCCTGGGCAATGGAGTAAGACTCCAACTCAAAAAGAAAAAAAAAAGAAAGGAGTAGAACCATCTACCTCAACTATTCCAGCCCAATCAGGAGAAGGCACCAGGAGCAGAGCAAGAGAGGGTCGAAACCCACCCAGCCACGGGAAAATTCACTCACTTGACCACCCAGCCAGCATCAAACTGGAAATATCACATTATTTCCTGGAAAAATATATTTATCTATTCTTCTAGAACCAAGGAAGAATAATAATATATTACAAAAACACAGGCACAGATATCCTGCTATCGCCATTATATTTTGGGATCTGCTAAAAACACTATATTTCAGCAAAAGCTACTTCTTAAGAGGAATCAGCTTCAGAAACGGCCAAGGTTATGAGCAGGGAAGTATGAAGTATTAAAAAACTGAGGGCCCATCACAGTGGCTCATGCCTGTAATTCCAGCAGTTTGGGAGGCAGAGACAAAAGGATTGCCTGAATCCAAAGGTTCGAGATCAGCCTGGGCAACTTGGTGGAACCTCATCTCTAAAAAAAAAGAAAGACCCGTGCCTTTGGGAGGCTGAGGTGAGTAGATTGCCTGAGCCTGTGGGTTCGAGACTTGGCGAGACTTCATCTCTACAATAAATCAAAAAAAATTAGTCAGGCGTGGTAGTGCGCACCTGGAGTTCCGGCTACTTGGAAGGCTGAGGCGGAAGGATCGCCAGAGCCCAGCAGGTCGAGGCTGCGGTGGCCGGGAGCAGCCACTGCACTCCAGTCTGGGTGACAGAGTGAGACTCCAACTCAAAAAATAAATAAATTAAAAAAAGAAAGAAAAAAGAACAACCCCCTTGGGTCCCTCCCACTGTGGGAGCTTCTCTGTCCTCTCAACAAATCCTGCTTTCTCAAAAAAAAAAAAAAAAAAAAACTGGGGTGGGAGGAGGTTTAATGAAAGAGAAAATTGGAAAGGAGAGGCTCTGTCTAAAGCGATAAATAATTTTTAAAAATAATAAAAATCATATCTCTGGCTCTTCTCTCATTTTCAAGAAACAAACAAAAACCCATTAAATACAAACTTAGAAGGTGCTGTGGAAATCACAAGAGAGTGAAGAACATCTCAGCACGTTCGCATTCTTGCCTAGGCAAAGTGACACTCTGGAATGAACCATTTAAAAAAAACATAAGAATAGATTTACAAATATTCTATAAAGCCATTTCAGCATGAACTTCCAGTTCCTTTCCTCAAATCAAAAAGGCTGATTTCCAAAAGAATGGCTCAAGGTATATACCACAGAGACTGCCATAGTGTCATCACAAGCACCCATTTACAGACACATCTTAAGGTGCAGATGGTTCTGGTTCCTTACTCCAATACCTGGCAGAGGGACAGACTGTGAAAGGGAGGGAGGGAGGAAGGCAACCGGGGACAGACCTCCACCAAGGACCCATATAACACCCATAAGCCCCCTGGCTTCAGGGGGACTCTAGATGAGGCTATGTTCAGGATAGGTTTAAAGCTGGACCTAGACTCTAAACTGGAACTTTAAGAAATGAACCAATCCCAGGCTTGCCTTCAGAAAGGCCAAGTTTAACCCCATTTTTTCTGCCAGGGCAACTGAGGTCCAAAGAATCAAGAAGAATCAGGCAGAACAATAGAAGTCTCTTCTGATACTTAAAAGGTAATCAGAGCTGGAGATACTGACAACTCAGCATTAAGTTGACCCCCCCTTCCCCACGCTAATGTCCACCCTTCAAAATCTTCTGGCATCCCTCCCCACTAAAGTCCAAGCCAGTGCCCATGAGGATGGTTCACCCATAGAACTCGTTGGTGGGGGCCTTTTCTTTTCTTTCTTTTTTTTTTTTTTGTTTGAGTTGGAGTCTCTGTCGCCCAGACTGGAATGCAGTGGCACGCTCCTAGCCACCACAGCCTCGACCTGCTGGGCTCTACCAATCCTTCTGCCTCAGCCTTCCAAGTAGCCAGAACTATAGGCGCATGCTACCACACCCGCCTAATTTTTTTTTTCTTTTTTTTTTTTTGAGTTGAAGTCTTGCTCTGTTGCCCAGAATGGAGTGCAGTGGCCGCTCCCAGCCACCGCAGCCTCGACCTGCTGGGCTCCGGCGATTCTCCCGCCTCAGCCTTCCAAGCAGCCGGAACTACAGGCACGCGCTACCACACCCGGCTAGTTTTTGATTTATTGCAGAGATGAGGTCTTGCCAAGTTGCCCAGACGGGTCTCGAACCCGCCGGCTCAGGCAACCCGCTCACCTCAGCCTCCCAAGGCGCGGGATTACAAGCTGAGCCACCGAGCCCAGCTAGGCTAATTTTTGATTTATTGTAGAGATGAGGTCTTGCCAAAGTGCCCAGGCGGGTCTTGAACCCTCACACTCAGGCAATCCACTCACCTCGGCCTCCCAAAATGTTGGGATTACAGGCTGACCCACCGAGCCCGGCCAGTGGGGGCTTTTTCGTAGATGGATTTCTTGCCCAGGTCGTAGCTGCCTTCATCCTTCTTCATGTGGTACACCAGCAGCAGGATCAGGAAAATGGCAAAGAGGATGCCCGCAATGCCACCCACAATCAGAACTGCCAGGACCTCCGTTCTCTCGAAGATGTTGTTGTCCTGAGCAGCGTTGGACATGGACACCTTATTGGACAGATCCTCATCCCCTTCAGAGGGCGAGATCTTCTTGGGGATAACCTCATTCTCCTTGGGTTCAGTGGGGACTTGGCTCCCAGGCCCTGCCCTCTCAGGGATGTGGTTATCTAGAGGTACCAAGGGTGGGATCATTTCAGGGAAGACCTGTGGGTCCTCTGAGTCATCTAGATCGCCAGAGCCAGACAGCCCAAGGTCCTCAGATTCCTGCCCGGGGCTCCCTACATCCTTGTCATCCAGTAGGGCTCCGGAGAAGTATTAGCCTTCAAGAAGGTCCTGGGGGTCGATGACCTCGGTCTCTCAGATCGAATCTGTAGTGGCGGCAGGGACGCCTACTAAGAGCAGCAATAGTGCAAGCAGGTGAGCAGGGGCAATGGCACTGCAGTCGGAGAGGACGCGCAGGCTGCAGAGAGTCTGCCAAGCTCTTTTAAACAACCAGCTCTCACCTGGCGTGATGGTTCACACCTGTAATCTTGACAATTTGGGAGGCTGAGGCAAGAGGATTGCCTGAATCTCAGGGTTCGAGACCAGCCCGGAAAACTTGGTGAGACCACATCTCTACAACAAATTTAAAAATTTAGCCAGGTGTGGTGGCGCACACTTGTAGTTCCAGCTACTTGGAAGGCTGAGGCAGGATTGCAGTAGGCCCAGGCTGCGGTAGCCATGATCATGCCACTGCACTCCAGCCCGGGCCACAGAGTGAGACTTTAACTCAAAAAACAAACAAACAAACAAAAAACCAGAGCTTTTCTGAACAGAGCGAGAACTCACAGAACAGCACCAGGCCAGCCATTTGCGGGACCCGCCTCCATGACCCTCCCACCAAGCCCCACCTCCAACACTGGGAATTACCTTTCAACATGAGATTTGGAGGGAACAACCATCCTGTCAATGGCACACAGTATGTGCTCAATATATATGAGCTCTTATTAATCTATACAATTATGATTAGTGTCTGTGCAGCACCCTACACAAATCATCTGGAAGGAATGACGGGGAAACCAGACTTTCAGCAGTCACCAGGCCCCTTTCTTACTCTCAGATCTTGACTCATGGGGAAAGGACCAAGGCTGGACTGTTTGTCCCTGGTCTGGTCCACAGGGTTCTGGGGCCCTTTGCAGCACCCACCCTTTCTACCCATTTCCATGCTCCTTGGTGCTAATGTATTTGTTCATTCATTCATTCATTTGGCAAATGAATGTATCAAATCCTGGTGTGGGCCCACACTGAGATCTGAACTACAAAGAAAATCATGGCCTGGGCCTGCTTTCAAGACCTCATTGTGGAGTTGACTCAATGCACTCACTTACTGACTCATTAATTCATTCATCAACACTTAGCAGAGGCCTCCTTTGGACCACATACATACATCTGTCTCTATCTCCTCCTGTCTTTGGACACGAAGCCATTATTCAAGGAGTCATCCCCCAATTATTCAAGGAGTCATCCCCCAGGGATTCGTTTTCAATCTTTTTCTCATATTTCCCCCCGGCACCCATTGTTTGCCCATACACAAAAATCGCAGAAAAAAAACAAAACGGAGATCCAGGAAGAATATTCCTACCCCACAACTCTTGTAGCTAAAGACCTTCCACTAGTTCCCAGAGTCTGGAGGGAAGAGCAACAGCAACCAAGTCCTCTGAATTTTCTTCTATTCATTCATTGATTCATTCATCTGCTGCTTCAAAAAACAGTTTACTGAGCACTGTATCTGGGCCAGGCCCTGTGCCGGGCAGTGTGGGAGTAACAGAAAAAATCACAAAGCACACCCTCAAGGGGTCTCCACCGAGTGGGACAGTGGCCCACCCTGTCCATAAATATTCATTGGACATCAATAAAACATCGGTCAAGGCTTTGGGAACGTGAATAAGAAAGATGAAGTCCCTACCCTCACGGAGCTTGCTGTCTATGGGGTCACGAGTCATGCCATCTATGAGGCAGACCACGGGCAAGCAGACACGTACGTGGATAATGATCAAGACTCTGAAGAAACTAAAACAGGATGCAAGGATAGTGACTGGGGTTAGACAGCACAAGTCATTTGCATTGGAACAGGGCACTTTCTGGCGTCAGTACCTCTGCTGTGAGGAGGAAATGAGTTCATATGTGTGATTCCTGGCATACACTAAGCAATGTACAAGTGTCACCGATTATTAATTTCAAGTCAATGCATCAGGACACTATACAATTAGTCAGGATAAGCGACATAGATCCAGAGTGTCCTGGGAGTACTGGAGAAGAGACCCAAGGCGCCAAGTGCATCCCAGTCAGGGAAGAAGGTGAGGACACTGGACACAGATGCCCTCCTCGCCTAGCCCTGCACTCCCGGCATTCCCGGCACACACTGGCCACCTCCAAGGATGTTGCCTCTCTGAGGGACTGGGGCAGGTCGGGAGGGGCTGAAGAAATGTGTGAGTCGAGAAAGAAAAACAAAAAAGAAATGCGTGAATCTCACCTCCCTGAAGAATGAGAGGGGAGAGAGGGTACACAAGTGGCCATTCAGTTACCCACACCAGGCACAGGGCAGGCGGGATAGCAGCTGCTTTCACTGGCCACCTCCGCCCAAGCCCCTGCCACTCCCAAGTGCCCATCACCCCATCTGGTGATGGAAATGCTGGAAGGGGACATGGCCAGATGTTAAATCCATGGGGAACCATGAGGTGGGATTGGGTGTCAGGAAAGCTCATTACGCAGGAGGGCAGGACTGCGGGACTCAGGAGGGTGAAGGGAGTGGGAGACAGATGTCGCTGTGCCAGATGAACTGATCTGAGGTGAGGCTCCAGGACTATTGAAGAGAGGGGAGTTCAGGACTGAGGGGTAGGTGGGGAGGCAGTTATAGCCAGGAAGAGATGGAAGAGATGGAACCACCCGGAGGAAGCCCCACCTGCCCCCCACCCTCGTCACAATTGGCATCCTGGCAAACAGGATGAGGATGGGGCCAGGCCCACTCTCTGTCCCAACCCCGCCCAGCATCACCTGACCACGCAGCCCCAGTTTCAGCCCTGTACCCACAGGGACCAGGATGTGGGCAACCAGGGATAGACAAGCCCTAACGTAGACAACTCTGCGACCCCCATGCCCGGCCTTCGCAGCCACAAGCCAAATACTCTTTGTGGTTTGGTCACCAGCCAAGCACCCACACCCCAGCTCACGGGACCGCAACTTCCCTGTTGCATCAGGTTACTGAGCGCGTGCACACACCCCGGAGCCTGTTACACAACTGTGGTGCGCGCACACGGTACCCACACACTCCGGGTGGCCCGACAGTCCTACAGAAGAAACCACAGCCTTGTGTGGAGGGCATAGGGCCCTCTCCAGCCTCTTGGCATTGAGAGCTGGGGAGGGGGGCAGGGAGGACGCCTGGCCAGGGGCCAGGATCTGTAGGCTCTGCCACAGGCTCATTGTGAAACCCCAGTAAGTCACAGCCCCTCTCTGAGCCTGTGTCTCTGCCTAGAAAGGAAGCTTGCCTTCCACCCTGATGATCCGCGTACCCGCTTGCCCTCTGTGCCCCCTCATCGCCCTCCAAACCATGGCTGACATCCTCCCTTCCCCTGGGAATGTCAACAAGAGAAGGAGGCAGGAATCAGAGCAGAACAGAGACAGGGTTGAATGAGATGACCTCTAAGAGGGCCCTTTTCTAAAAGGGCTTTCCCCCAATAGTAGTGGGTATACCTTGAGGGGAATCCCCCGGTCACCCTTTTTCTAGGAAGAGGGACGGAAGTGGCCGAGGTTTTTTGAAGTAGGATTAAGGACCAGGAGGTGGGGGGGTAACTTTGTTCTTTGCACTTTTCCCTCCATTTTTCTACAACAAATGTGTGTTACATACCACTCGCAATAGGTGGGGGAGGGTGTGCTTGATACATGAACCTCCCCCAGGGTCAGTGCTCTCCGACCAAGACCAGTGTCTCCTTAAGTGTGTCGTAGCAAGAGGGCTAGAATAAACATAGGAAATCTGGGTTAAAGGAAGTCTAGTAGGTTTTCTTGACTGCAGGACTTTTCTGGGCCTCCGACATGAAAATCTGGGCCACAACCCTCAGAGAGGAGAGATGAGACAAGGTAATGCATTTGGTCTCAGAGTTCTTCATAGGGGAGCATCTCAGGGACTCAGGGTGCAGTGGGATGCCAGGCACGCACCCAGTCGTGGAGTCTCCATTAGGGAGAGACAGCCCAGGCCCGGGAAGGTACCAAAGGCAGATGTTCTAGGCAGCTGCCTCCAACTGCATGAGTCCAACCCCAAGTCCTCTGCCCAGAACTGGTCAGGGACCCGCATCCCGGTTATGAAGGCAGGTAGCGGGGTGGGAGGGCCTGTGGGTAGCCCTGCCGCATCCCTGAAGTTAGTTAGATCTGCAGTGACCCCTGCTGGCTCTGGCCAAAATCACCCCTCCCCTCAGTTCTCACCCTCCTGCCCTTGCCAGTCCCTGGCCCTCCAGCCTCTTCCCTTTAACTTTGACCCAGCTCTACCAGGACCCTGACCACACCTTACCACAGTCCATCCACTCTTCTTTTCATTCCTGGAGTTGGCATCTGGCCAGGCTTTAAATAACCAACAGGATAGTGAGTACTGGGGCCTATGCCGAGAAGATGAATGAGTAAGGGGGAGTCCAAGGACTGCCTGATCCCTTATCAAGGGCATGGTCACCCCATGGAAGTTCAAGACCACCATAATAACAGCAGACATTCATTGACTTTTTCCATACTAAACTCTTTGTGTAGATTATTCTATTTTGTTCTCATAAGGATTCTAAGAGATATACTCCATTCCTGTACCCAGCTTTCAGATAAGAAACTGAGGCTCAGAAGCAAAAAAGTTGGTAAATGGCAAAGTTCAGATTCGACTCTGGATCCCTGACCTCAGGGTCCAGCCACTCATTCACTGTGCTATTTTGCTATTCTTGCTTCTGCTCACCCCCCCCACAAGTCTACCTATAGTGTTCAAGTGTAGTTTTGTCTGCTCAGTACCCATGGTCTTGGGGAAGCATGACTCAATGGGCCCTACCCCACATCCTCTAGGTATGGCCTTGTGATCCAAATCTAGCTAGCCGTTGTACTCTTCCCCCTGGTATGCTAGGACGCAGACTGGGTGTTCGTGTCCAAGATCCATTCCTTCTTCTGATAATCGTGGCTTGATTTATTTGGGCAATCCCTTACAGAAAAAAATGACTTGGATGGAGATGTCTCCATCTCCAGGAGGTGACAGGATTCAGACCTGACCACTCAAGCACCACAAGCGTCCTGGCCACAGTGATTGGGTTCAGCAAGGACATATGACCAAACCAAGCTAATCAGAGCCAACCTCTGGATTTTCTGGAGCCACTGGGAAGGAGAACAGCTTTTGGCTCTGCAGTTGCTAAACAGGTAGGTGTATGCCAGGAGCTGCCAGGGGCACTGCCTGAGGAGCCATGGCTGAGAAGGAAGCCCACACAGAGGACAGCAGAGACCAAGTCCTGCAGACACGGTCTAAGCTGTGACAAAGACATCCTGGACCCTTCGGTGACACACACCAATAAATTACCTTATTTTTTTTAATTGGGGTCTCACTCTGTCACCCAGGCTGGAGTGCAGTGGTACACTCACAGCCACCTCAGTGTCGACCTGCTGGACTCCAAGGATCCTTCTGCCTCAGCCTTCCAAGTAGCAGGAACTACAAGCACGCACTCCCATGCCCAGCTAATTTTTTTATTTATTGTAGAGATGAGGTCTCACCCAGTTGCCCAGGCTGGTCTTGAACCTGTGGGCTCAGGCAGTCCACTTGCCTCAGCCTCCCAAAGTGCTGGGATTACAGACTGAGCCACCAAGCCCACCCAAATTACTTTTTTTGTTGTTGTTCTTGTCTTAAGCAAGTACGAATTGGGTTCCCGTCCTTTGAAACAAAGATCTATCAAAACCCCCCAGTCGTTCATCATTGTTAACAGCTGTGTCTCCTTCTTGCCTTTTTCTCTAATGCTTATGCAGACATACTGGACATTTTTTAAATAAAAATCGACACCACTGGCTACTCCTTCCTTCAAGATATACTCTTTCACTTATTTTTGTGAACCCTTACTCTCCTAGTTTTCTTCTTGCCCCTCTGAAGTCCCATCCATCTTATTTTCCTTTGCTGGCTCCCCTTTGTTTGCAAGTAACAAAGCCAACTCTGGAACTTATCAGTAAAAGAAAAAGAACCTGTTGGAAAAATATTGAGAAGCGAGCTCCGAGATTCACCTGGGAGGCTGGGTACCTAACTTGGAAATGGGACAGGAATGACTTGGCTGAACTCCAGAGGCCCCTTCAAACCTAGAGTGAGGAGGTTAAGATACCCAGCCCCAAGGGAGAGTCTGGCCAGCTGAGTTTAGATCACATGGCCGATCCTTGATTATTCCATGAAGGTAAAGCTCCAGTAGTCACTCAATTAACCTGTTGATAAACGGATGTAGGACCTTAATATTTAAGTTGAGATGATTCCTTATTTCACAATGCTTTCCTTGACTGATTGACCCAGCCAGACCTATCCTCTCAGACTCACCAGCTTGTCTAACTGAATCTCACTCCCCCACACGGAAATTGGTCCTCCACTACCTTCTTCCTAGCTCGGTGGCTCTGTGCTCCTCTTTTTCTTAACATTCTGGGAGCATCGACTTACCATATCCAGGTTGGCCTTCATAAATCCCAGGGTGCCAGCTCAACAAACAGGCTATTGCCCTGCTGCAAGTTGCCTCCAGCAAGAAGAAAGATGGTACCCTATCCTCTTCCCACTTGGGCAACCCAGGTAGTCCGGGAAAAAGGGGTCCCAGGGCCAAGTCTCCCCTCCCGGGGCTTGCTGTCTCCGCCTCCCACTCGTGTTGCCTCCCCTGGTGTCCCCAGACCTCCTGTGATCTCCAGATAATCCCTAGCCCAACCTCTGTCCTCTGCCTTTGGGGATGCTCCAAAGCAATGAAACATTGAGGCCAAGGAGTGAGACTGGGTGGGGTCAACCCCCACTAGGCTTCCAGCTCCTTAGAGCAGGAATCAAGCTTTATCCATCCCTGTCTTCCTGCAAGTGGCACAGTGCCTGGCACATAGTAGGCACCCAGTAAATGTCTGCTGGATAAAAAGAAAGGCAGCCTAATGTGTGATTAGGAGAGGACGAAAGGGCTTGGTGGGTTAAGGAGGGAAATTAGAGATGCTTGCTGCCCACTGGGTGCACTGAAGTGAAGGTAGTGGGAGCTAAGGATATGCTTACTCCTACTACCACCTGTGAGGGGGAGGGGCACAGCCAGGAGAGGCCAGGGAGTCCACAGTTAGGGGAAATCGAAACCCAGTAGACACTCACCCCGCCTTGTCTCCATACCCGAGCGGGGGGTCTGTGGGTGAGCAAACATGTTTGGTTATTGTTGCTGATCTGTGCTGCTGCTTCTCCCCTCCATAGAGAACAAAAAGGCCGGGGGCCACACAAGAGCTGTCCAGACATACAGGGGCTTCTGGGCCATTGTCTTCTACCTTCCCACTCCCACCCCCAGACATTCCCAGGAGCCAAGCTGATCTCAGGAAGGAGGAGTTCCAAACTGGGCTAACTCAGTTCCAGATGTCGGGCGGCTGGAGGGCCTTCAGGAATCCCTGCACTCAGACCAAGCCCTGCACGTTGGGCAGATAAAGAAACTGAGGCCAGAGAGAATAAGAATCTGCCCTCAGCCATACAGCAAGTTAAAGGTACAAGACCCCAAGGCACCTGGCCGCCATTTCTGTGCTGTTTGCCATACCAGGTAGGGACTCTGGGAAAGAAGAATAAGGAGTCTGCAGATCTGGAGTGGGGATTCACGTCTTCAGAGGCAGAAACCTACCCCATTCACCCAGGAATAAAGAGCACGTGCACTCATTAACATTATAAAACTTTCAGCAAAAGTCTTAATCTCTCTGTACCTCTGTTTTCTCAGCTGTAAAACACAGATAACAGTCATGGTACTAACCTCATAGCAATACTGGGGGGATTAAACAAGTGGGTACCTATGAAGTGCTTGGAAAGAGCTTGATTGATATGTAGTTAGTGCTCAGTAACCATCAGCTGTCACAGCCTTAGGGTCCTCAAAAGGTCTCTGTGTCCTACTGAAGTCTGAAGTCTTTCCTAAGCCAGCAAGAGACCCAGGAATGATTTATGGTGGCAAGTGAGGAAGGCTTGACCACACCACTTCCCAGGGTGTGGGTGGGAGCCCTGGCCCTTCCCCAGTGCTCTTACTGACCTCACCCTCCCATCCCCTGTCTCGAGACTCAGTGGCCCCTTTGCCTCTCCGGTCGCCAGCCTGTCTGCCGGGCTCTCACGCCTGATGCAGAGATAAACACATCCCACGATAGTATTGTTTCTCACTTCCCGCAGCTCCCAAGTGCAATCCTACAGGGTGGGATTAGCCTGGCATTTGGGCAGCTTAGGGCTTTGGAAGGATTGAGAGAGGCTGTTCCCAGAGCTGGCCAGTCCCCAATCCTTAAAAGTGATGGAGGTGCTGGGTTTGAGTGAAGGGCCGAGGGGAGCAGCTGTGACCTGAAGTTCTGGAACATTCTGCCACCCTCCCCCTACCCCCACCCCCATCACACACACACACACACACACACATATATTTGGCCTAACACGGAGGGAGAGTGGAGAATGGACATCCCTCTCTGATAGTCCATTCCATCCCTACCCCTAGATCAGAACCCTGTATTCCCTCAGGTGGTTGATCTGACTAGCAGGGTCAGATCTACTGGGAAAAAGAAACCCAGAGCCCTTGGCAGAGAGATCCCACAGCACCCGGAATCCATGCCCGTGACAAGCCAGGAAGGGAGAGGGGAGGGGAGTCTGGGGAAATTGAGTGTCAAGGCTCATGCTTACTTCATCATTTTCGATAGAGTCAGCCAGGGGAGAGAGGCCTTCTTCCTCTCCCAGCCAGGGCGGACCTCCTCCTTCCCACCCCACTCCCCAGTACTCCCAGTACAACCACTCTCATGACCTCATTGCCACGGCCAGTCCAGGCAGGTGGCCAGGAGCCAGGGACCCGCCAAAATCCACATCCCACAGAGACCATCACGAGCCAGGCATGGGCAGGCTATGTTGCTTGAATAGCCTCCACCCACCCAAACCCACACCCGTGAAGACAGCCTGTCCCACCAAGTGTTTACTCCAGCCAGGCAGACTCACCTCCCCTCTCAACAAGACTGAATGAAACCATCATGTCAGTCAGACACATCCCAATGCCTCCTCCCCAGCTGCTAAACTCTGCTCAGCTGTCCTGTCCCAGGAAATCCTCTCTGCCCCTCACCTCCCCATCGTGATGCAGTGGTGGTGATGGTCGTGGAGATAGAGGGATTATGATGGAGTGGGTTATGTGGACACAGAAGTACTGGTTGTGACAGTTTTAGCAGTTTCTGTGGTGTTCATGGTGGTGATGGTGAAGGGGATGATGGTGAAGGTGGTGCCGGTGTTGATGGCAGGCAGAAGTGTTGGTGGTGATGGCAGAGGTGACGGTGGTGATGGCAGAAGTGTTGGTGGTGATGGCAGAGGTGACGGTGGTGATGGCAGAAGTGTTGGTGGCGATGCAAGTGTTTGTGGTGACAGTGGAGGTGCTGATGTTGACAGAGATGGTGATGACTCTAGAGGCAATGATGGGGCTGTGGTAGTGGGAAGGAGGTGAGAAAGGATGTCCCTCCTCCCTCTCTAGGGTTCAGGAGCATGAAGGGATCATCAGTCATGTCCCTGAGGACTACAGGAACATCATAGTGAGTAGAGATTGTTCAGGGCACCCAGCACAGAAGGCCCAGAGCAGTGGAGGTAGCAACCTCTTCCCTAGTCCTCAGTGAGGCATGATGTGTTCCCCTCCCGGGCTTCTGGAGACCTTCGCTCCAACTGGAAGTGTCATCTGACCTGGAATCCGCAGAGGCTGTCCTTGAGAGAAGGTGGACAGGGGCCAGGCTTGGGAGACAGAGGAGCCTGTATTGGAATCACAACTGAATGGAGTAAACTTGGGTCTGAATCTCACTGTAAAATGGAAACCATAACTCTTCGTGGCAGGGACATTGTGAGGACCAAGATAAATATCTTGAAAAGGGCCTGGCACAGAACAGTGGCACCATATATGATTGATGTTTGTTATTCTGCTTTCTCATCAAGCCCCCACCTACACAGTCTTCTACCCCACTCCTCTCACCATATGCCACCCTATACTCGTTTTCTAGAGCTGCCGTAACAAATTGCCACAAATTTGGTGGCGTAAAACAACAGAATTGATTTTCTCACAATTCTGGAATCCAGAAGTCAGAAAACAAGGTATCTGCAGGGCCAAGTGCTCTTTCAGTTTCTGATGGTTGGACATCCCTTTGCTGGGGGCTGCAGTCTTTGCCTCCATCTGCACGTGGGTCTTCACAGGGTATTCTCTCCGGTGTCCTTATCCATTTCTTTCTTTCTTTCTTTCTTTTTCCAGTTGGAGTCTCACTATGTTGCCCAGGATGGAGTGCAGTGGCACGCTAACAGCCACCCCAGTGTCAACCTTCTGGGCTCAGGCAATCCTTCCGCCTCAGCCTTCTAAGTAGCTAGAACTACAGGCGTGTGCCACCACACCAGGCTAATTTTTTGATTTATTGTAGAGATGAGGTCTCACCAAGTTGCCCAGGCTGGCAATCTGCCCATCTCAGCCTCCCAAAGTGCTGGGATTATAGTCGTGAGCCACCACGCCCGGCCTTCCTTATTCATTTCTAAAAAGGACACTTTCATTGGATTTAGAACCCACCCTAATCCAGTACGATCTCATCACAATCCTCACCTTAATTACATCTGCACAGACCCTATCTCCAAATAAGGTCACATTCTCAGGTTTCAGGTGGACATAAACTTTGAGGGGACCCTACTCAACCCACTGCATTCCCCCCAGCCTCTGAGTAAGCCAAACTGAACTCCCCAAACTCCCCACCACCTGACACAGCCATGGCCCCTGGTCCACGGGTGAGAGACCCTCACCCATCTCTGCCCTGCACGTCCCAGGCCCTCTGGCCCCATGCCTGGGCTCTCCGGTGCCACGTGTGCCTGCCTGTGTGCATGTGCACAGATTCCCTCTTCACTTGGCGGAGAGAAAGGGGGATTCTAGGCTTCAGCAGGAGCCCACAGGGGCCTCTCTGCTCGGAAATGCTTCTTCCTCTCCCCCTGGCAGCTGTTTGGCTTGGCGGGGGCCCAGCTGGCAGGCTCGACAGCCAAGGAGCCCTGGGGGGGTAGAGGGAGGGAATGGTAAGGGGCAGGCAGCTCCCTCCTCAGGCCCAGGCCCTGGGAGCTGGGCCAGTGGCGGGCCTCCCTGCTGGCCGGCCCCAGCCCCCCACTCTTGGTTCTCCGCCTCCCTGGTGTCCTGTCCTCCCTAGCTCATAAAGGGGAATTCTGGAGACCCTCCACCACCCTGCCCTAGCCAAGGAGAAGACGTGCAGGAGAGGAGCAGCAACTGGCAAAGAGAGAAGCACACAAAGAGGAAGAGCACCCAGTGGCCTCTGGGGATCTGCTCTTGGGGGCTCTGGCTACTCTTCGAGGGCACCCGAGGGCAATTTGGACCTCTTCCAATTCTGATGCCCTGTCCCCTGCTCCTTGTTCCTGAAATCTCCTGTCCTGAAATCTCCTGTCCCTAGTGTCCCCACTAGGGCACTTGCCTTCGCCATCCGGGGCTCCTCTGAACTCCCAAGCTATTGCCTATTTTTCCGAGTCAGGCCTCTCTTCAGAGAAGTAGGCCAGAAAATGATGCCCTCAGCATCCAGCAGGTCCTACAACCTTGTCCCACTGATGGGAAATGGCAAAGAAACACACGGGGAGGGTCACAGGACAGTAAGCCTGGTTTTTAGGGTTCATTTGGCCTGGGTTTAAGTTGCAGTCCTGCATTTAACACCTGTGTGACCTTGGACAGGTAACTTGGTCTCTATGAGCCTCAATATAAAAATGGGAGTACTTAGGCCAGGCACAGTGGCTCACACCTGTAATTCCAGCACATTGGGAGGTCGAGGCAGAAGGATTGCTTGAGCCCAGAAGTTTGAGTCTAGCCTGGGCAACGTAGCGAGACTCCATCTCTACAAAAAAAAAAATTTAATGTGACTGGACATGGTGGTGCATGCCTGTGCTCCCGTCTATTCGGGAGGCTGAAGTGGAAGAATCACCTGAGCCCAATCCAGAAGGTCAAGGCCGCAATAAACCATGCTCATGCTACTGCAGCTCCGGGCTGGGCAACAGAGTAAGACTCTGACTCAAGAAAAACTACAACAAAAGGCAGTACTCAGCTAACTTTCAGGGTTGTGAGGATAAAATCACACAGCCCCTGAAACAAGGCAGGTACTCTCTAGATAATAACTTACTATATGCCAAGCACCATGTTAAGCACTTTGCATAGATTATCTCATTTAATCCTAATAATAACTTATGAAACAGAAACTATTTCATGGCTAAGGGAGCTGAGCAGTTTGACTTGGTCCCAGAACTAGTGAGTGGCTGAGCTAGAATTTGATGCGGACCCTGCACTCAAAACCACCATGTCCTGGTGCTTCCACCACTGACAGTGCAGACACGGTAGACAGTATTATGTGTAGTATTCATATGAATATTGTTAGGGCTGAGCCCAGACCACAGAGAGCAGCTGGGCTGCAGGGGTTTCCCCAAGGCCTGCAGGTGCGGTGTGGAGGTTCCCCTGGCCCTGCACACATGGATTTGCATGCAGCTTGCAAGTAGGCATCTGCCCAGCTGCCTTGGCAGTTCTGAAGTCCTGGATACGAGGGCCAGTCCAGCCCAGGCTTCCAGGCACTGGAGGAGACCACTGCAACTGAAGCCGCCTTGGCACATCTGGAAACTGTTAACCTCCTCTGCCTGCCCCACCCCCACCCCCTCAGCCCAGCCAGCTGTTCCGGTGGTTAATTCTGGGAAGTGCCCCTCAGCCAGCGGCTGCCTGCACGGGGTGGGGGAGGGGTCCTCATCACCACATCATGGGACGGGAGAGAGGCGGGCAGGCAGCAGAGGGTAAATCTGAGTAACCACAGCTGCCAGGCTCCTCCTCCCCCAGCCCTGCAGATAGGGGTTACTACTGGTTGAGTAGGGAAGAGAGAAGGAGGAGGCAGGGGTGAATGTGGAGGGAGACCAGGGAGCAGAGACTGAGAGAATGTTTCTGCTGACAAAGATCTTCAAAAGGTCATCTGATATTGTCCATCCCCCTGTTTCCTGAGGGTCACGGTGACCGCATGGTGTAGTGGAGAGAGGGCAGCTTTTGTAGTTGAGCAGAATTGGATCACAATCCTGGCACTCCATCACTGTCTGTTGGTGAGACCTTGAACAAGGTTCTTCCTCTCTCATCTGTGCAATGGGAGAATGGCACCTCCCTGGCAAGGCTGCTAAGAGGATTCCAGAAGATATGGTCTAGTCTGCGCCCAAAAGCATTCACTCCCTAAGAGCATCAGGAAGCTGCAAGAAAGGTCTTCCCTGGTCCCACTCCCTGCCCCTCTTTCTCACGGTCTTTTCCCACAACCAACACATGCATCACAACCCAGGACCTGCTCTCAAAGCCATGCCCTGCCTAGAGCCTGAACTGTCCCCCTCACTTTCTAAACTTGCTGAAGACCCCATCACCAGCACTGACAGTCCTGCTGACTCCGAGGATCCCAAATCTCCCTCCCTCCCTTAGTACCTGTATCATTAAAGAAGTTGTTGGACCTCTCTGAACTCAATTATCCTGGGGTTAAATGTCATTGCTGCTATAAAGATGCCTCTTTATATGCTACTGCATGTCATCTTCATAGCAATTCTGGAAAATAAGGTTTAGCCACTATAGTATAGATGTGGAGGGAAGGACAAATGCTAGCATACATTCAACACTTGCTGCACACCAAGTCATATACTGGACCTGAGAGAAAAGCCAAAGATACCCTAGATTCTCCCCCTTAGAAGACGTAGGTTTTAAAAAATGAAGAATGAGCCCTGTGCGGTGGCTCATGCCTATAATCCCAACACTTTGGGAGGCTGAGGCGAGAGGATCGCTTGAGCCCTGGTGTTCAAGACCAGCCTGGGCAACATAGCGAAACCTCATCTCTACAAAAACAAAAAACAAAAAAATTAGCTAAATGTGGTGGCACGTGTCTATAGTCCCAGCTACTCAGGAGAAAGGATTGTCTGAACTCAGGAGGTCAAGGCTGCAGTGAGATGTGATCATGCCATTGCACTCCAGCCTGGACGACAGAGTAAAATCCTGACTCAAATAAATAAATAAACAGCCAGTTTGTATCTTCTATGGGTATCACTGCAAAGCGACTACCTCCCCAGGCAACCAAACAGCCTTCCCCTCACCATCCTGGCTGGAACACTCAGGGAACAGCGTGAGTCCTATCCCAAGGGCAGTTTCGTCACCTGCAATGGGGTGGCCCCTACACCCACTTTCACAAGTCATTCCCCTTCCTGTTGCTGATAAGCTCTAGTCCCCCTGGAACAATGAAATCACAGCCCACAGACTCCCGGCCTCCATTCTCTGCCTTTCCTTTCACCCCTCCCTAACTCCACACCCCCTTAACCCCGTTGATGACTGATCTGCTGGAGCCAATCCTGCTTTTTTTTTGCTTCTTTGAGTCAAAGTCTCACTGTCGCCTAGGCTGGAGTGCAGTGGGACACTCACAGCCACCACAACCTCGACCTGATGGGCTCGGGCAATCCTTCCACCTCAATCTTTCAGGTAGCTGAAACAACAGGCACACACCACCATGCCCAGCTAAATTTTTGATTTATTGTAGAGATGAGGTCTTACCAGGTTGCTCAGGGTGGTCTCGAAGCCCTGGTCTCAGACAAGCCTCTTGATTCCACCTCCCAAAGTGCTGCGATTACAGGCATGAGTCACCATGTCTGGCTACTCCTGCTATTTTTAAAATACCATTTATCGCAGGGCTCGGTGGCTCAGCCTGTAATCCCGCGCCTTTGGGAGGCTGAGGTGAGTGGATTGCCTGAGCCCGCGGGTTCGAGACCCGCCTGGGCAGCGAGACCTCATCTCTACGATAAATCAAAAAATCAGCCAGGCATGGTAGTGCATGCCTGTAATTCCGGCTACTTGGAAGGCTGAGGCGGAAGGATCGCCGGAGCCCAGCAGGTCGAGGCTGCGGTGGCCGGAAGCGGCCACTGCACTCCAGTCTGGGCGACAGAGTGAGACTCCAACTCAAAAAAATAAAATAAAATAAAATAAAATACCATTTATCGTGTGCTTTGTTTGTGCCAGGCACTGTACTAAGTGCTTTATGTCTATTACCTCATTCAACACCCTCCCCCCCGCAGCAACCCCCAAATAAGTATTATTATTATATCAGTCTTACAAATGAGAAAACCAGGCCTCAGAAGCAGGCTCACCCTACGCACTACGCAGTCCAGGTCTGGGGAACAGCATTCCCTGGCCACGGAAAGCAGCCCAGCACAAGTGTTAAGTAGACAAGTTCACCCGGACCCAAGGATTCCAGACCTAAATAGTCAACCACTCAGGCATCAGCCCCGCCCAGATGCCCACCAGCCTGTCTCAGACTTAACACATCCAAAACCAAACCTTGGATTTTCTCCTCCAAACACACTTCACCCACAGCTTCCCCATCTCTGCTAACAGGTCAGGCCAGAACTCTTAGAGTCACCTTTCACAGCTCTCCCCATCACCTTCAGTCACCAGGAAGTTCTCTTGGCTCAACCTTCAAAAGGTATTCCGTATCCATCAGTGACAGCTACCCCCCTACTGCCAAGTTCAATCCCCTCCCTCCAGGATGACTTCAGCGGCTTCTTTGCAAGTCTCCCTCCTTCTGCTCTTGGACCCTACAGTAAGTTGAGTTAGAACTGACCCTTTTAAAGCCAGCCACATCCCTCCTCTGCTCAATACACCCTACTGACTCTCTTCCCACTCAGAGTCAAGGCCAGGCCCTCACAATGGCCCCTAGGGCCACACAATCTGATCTTAGTCCTCTCTCTCCTCCTCTACTCTCCTTGGCCCCTCTGCGCCAGCCACACTGGCCTGAAACACTCAAGACATACTCCTGCCACAGGGCATTTGCTTCAGCTGTTTTATTTGCTGTGAATGCTCTTCCCCCAAATATCCTCGTGGCTCACTCCCTCACTTCCTTTAGATTCTGACCCTAAATCTCATCTTTCAAGTAGATCTACCTGACCCAACTATTTATTTCTGTAACCACACTTCTCTTGACACTCGCAAGCTTCCCCCCTTATCTTACTCAACCCTTATTTTCCAAAGTCCTCATCAGCTTCTAATATACCCTATCATTTCCTTATTTTTATCCTTTCTTCTCTGTCTCCCCTCCCATCCACTAGAATGTCAGCTCCATATGGACAGGCAAATCTATTTTGTTCACTGCTGTTCCAAGTACCTAGAACTGTGCTTGGCACATAATAGGTGCTTAAAAACATTTCTTGGATGAATGAGGCAAGTGAGCTGGTTTGTATCCTGAGGACACCTTTGGAAAAGCACAGGTAAATCCATTCTTTCACTAAACATTTTTGCAGGGGTGTCATGTGTTGGGCTCTGTGCTGAGCCCAGGAGAATGATTAGGAATAGATGTGATCCGTGCTCCTGAGACTCTTCACCCAGAAGAGGACACTGCACCACCTTCACCACCTCTAGAAAGGATGCGGGGAGGATGAAGGGGGCATTCAACTAAATACAAATGGTCACCATTGAGCACATAGCATACGGAAGACCCTTGCTGAGAGATCAGTTTTGTCTTTTGTCCTTAAAATAGGTTTACGTTAGAAAGTGCCTTCATATCCTGAGACTTTCACCATCACCTTGGAGACATGACTCTCTCTCCCTCCCTTCCTTCTTCCTCCATTCTTTCTTTCCTTCCTTCCTACCTTCCTCCCTTCCTTCCTTCCTACCTTCCTCCCTCCCTTCCTTCCTTCCTTCCTTCCTTTCTTCCTTTATTTCTTTCTTAGCATTTCCTTAGCACCTACCCCACTTATAACACAGAAAGGTGGGGACTACAAGGAACCAAAGCGGTTCCACAGTCCCAGGGGATTCAACTGCACCCACGATTTCAATAACAAAACCAAGCTGTTATACATGAACCAAAGCAAGCAGAGGCCTCAAAAGCAGGTGGACTCAATAAGAGATACAGGCACTATTGAGGAGAAAGTACGTAAGTCTAAGCTGGATCTTTTTTTTTTTTTCTTAAGGAAGATTTTTCAGATATTCCGAGGTAAAAAGGAGGAAGGAAAAGTATGCCAGGTGGAAGGAACAGCTTGAGCAAAGCTTGGAGAGAATGAATCTAACATGAAGGCCATCGGTCTGGCTGGAACAGAAAGGTCACTTGAGGAGTGACGGGATGCAAGGAACACCCATATGTGATGAGCACTAAAGTCAACAACTGGACCTCGCAGCTGGATCTGCCACCAGCTAACAGGAAGTATAGCAAAGCACCGACTCTGGACGCACACAGAACTGGGCTCAAATCCTTGCCAAGTCTTTTGGGCAAGTCACTTTCTCTCGACCTTACATTTCTCACCTCTAAAACAGAGAAAATAATACCAGCTCATAGAGTGTTCGTGGGGATTAAATGAGTTGTTGTATATGGAAACCTCCGGCTTTGTGCCTCATAGATGCTTTTTAAAAATGTTTACTGAATCTGAAAAGATGAAGGCAGTGGGTGTGAACCGCTCATTCAAGTGGTTTAGTCACGGAAGGAGGGAAACATGTTGCACAATGTCCAGAGAGTGCAGAGCGGGGTCAAGGGAGGCTTTTTCTAAGTTGAGGAGACCTGTGGGTGTTTCAAGCTAGGAGGAGGGGCGCTGCCAAAAGGCGAGCTGGTGAGAAAAGCGTTCTAAAACTGATCTGTGGCCATTGCACAACTCTGAATATACTAAAACCACTGAATTGTACACTTTAAGGGGGTGAACTGGGTGGTATGTGAATTGTATCTTAACAAAGCTATTTTTAAAAAAGACAGGCTGGGCCAGGTGCAGTGGCTCATGCCTGTAATCCCAGCACTTTGGGAGGTCAAGGCAAGAGGATTGCCTGAGCCCAGGAGTTCGAGACCAGGCTGGACAACATGGCGAGACCTCATCACTACAATAAATCAAAAAATTAGTGGGGCATGTTGGCGTGTGCCTGAAGTCCCAGCTACTTGGAAGGCTGAGGAGGATCGCCTGAGCCCCACAGGTTGAGGCTGTGGTAGCCATGATCGTGCCACTGTACTCTGGCCTGGGCGACAGAGTGAGACACCAACTCAAAAAAAAAAAGGCTGGATAGAAGGCTAGAACCATGGGCTCCTTAGGAGTCAGGAAACGGGAACTCTGGAGAGGGCCAGACAGAAGACTGAGGTAGGTAGAGCATTCATCCAAGACAGGGAATGGCAGTCTGGTGGCCTCAATCACTGGTCCCACAGGCTTGAATGAGTGCCTACTACGTACCAGACCCTGTGCTAGGGAGATGAAGATGTCCTAGAAGCCGGGCTCGGTGGCTCAGCCTGTAATCCTGCACTTTGGGAGGCTGAGGTGAGTGGATTGCCTGAGCCTGCAGGTTTGAGACCCACCTAGGCAACTTGGCGAGACCTCATCTCTACAATAAATCAAAAAATCAGCCGGGCATGGTAGTACACGCCTGTAGTTCCAGCTACTCGGAAGGCTGAGGCGGAAGGATCGCCAGAGCTCAGCAGGTCAAGGCTGCGGTGGCCGGGAGCAGCCACTGCACTCCAGTCTGGGTGACAGAGTGAGACTCCAACTCAGAAAAAAAAAAAAAAAGAAAAAGATGTCCTTGAGTTGCCACGGTCCCCAGAAAAGCCCAACCTGAGGAGAACTATGAGAAGTAAACCATGTGGTGACAGTGCACAGCCCAGACGGAGCAGAGGAGCCACCACCCAACTCTGTCTCACCTGTGCTGTGGGCGTAGCCTCTCAGTGTGAGACGGACCTGCAGGGAGCTCAGACCTGTAGCACACAGAAGCTTGGGCTACGAGTGGGGGAGGTGGTGGCAGCAGTGTGGGGACATATTGCTGTCCCAAACTGCACTGGGAGAGTGATTGAAAGTTCCCAATCCTGGAAGATGTTAGATTGAAGGTCTCCAAGTCACCTTCATTAGACTTCAACAGGCGACCCCTGAGAGGATTTATGGAGTCTTCACTGTGCACAGTTCTAACTGACAGGTAGGTAGAGAGAGACCTGGTGGGCTTGGAGGCGGGGCAAGGAGTCAGTTTGGGCCACAGAAAAGCTACCAAGGGGACAAACCATAGTTGGAGAGAGCCTTGAGTGTTGGTATATCTCATTAGTCAACAGCAGGGGTCTGTGAGACACATCCCACACCAACTTGTAAAGTCAGGGGGTTAGTATGTCCCCAGGCACTAGACTGCTCTCACCACCAGCAGAAGTAATCACTTTCTCTCCATCCTTAAGAGCCACACCCCAGCAGACTCTTCCCGCTGCCTGTCTGCCCTCCTCTGAGCTCAGCAGACAAACTGAGGCAGTGTGCTGGAATGAGGTCCTAACGATGTCCCGGATTCTAACCCTGGCTCTGCCACCAACGTGCTGAGTGACTTCCGCTCTGGGCTTGGTCTCCCCACCAATACACAGAGGTGGAATGTATGAAGTTTAAGAGTGAAGACTCCAAAGTCAGGCACTGTGGCTCATGCCTGTAATCCCAGCACTTTGGGAGGCTAAGGCGGGAGGATCCCTTGAGGCCAGGAGTTCGAGGATGCAGTGAACCACGATCGTGCCACTGCACTCCAGCCTGGGCAACAGAGTGAGACCCTGTCTCAAAAAGTAAAAATTAAAAAAGCATAAGCTCCAGACAGACACCTGGGGTTTGTGTCTCAGCTTTCCACTCACCGGCTTTGCGAATTTAGGTGTGTTATGTGTCTTGTTTGTGTCTCAGTTTCTTCCAGTTAATGTGAGGATGAAATGAGTTAATATAAAGCACTTGGAATGTGCATAGCAAAGCAAGGGTTCAGGACATTTTTTTTTTTAATTGGAGTCTCACTCAGTCACCCAGACTGGAGTGCAGTGGCCGCTCCCAGCCACCGCAGCCTCGACCTGCTGGGCTCCGGTGATCCTTCCACCTCAGCCTTCCAAGTAGCTGGAACTACAGGCGCGTGCTACCACACCCGGCTAATTTTTTTGATTTATTGTAGAGATGAGGTCTCGCCAAGTTGCCCAGGCGGGTCTCGAACCCGCGGGCTTAGGCAATTCACTCACCTCGGCCTCCCAAAGTGCGGGTTTACAGGCTGCGCCACCAAGCCCGGCCAATACATTTTAACTATTTATATTATGATGAGTATGAGCGAGGCATATTCAGTGGTCTCTCAGGCTCTCTCTAGCTCTGGCATTCTATGACCTTGGGATTCTGCCTGCACTATCATGTTTGTCTGAATTTCTAATTATGCACCATGTGTTGCCATTATTTGAGTAACCCGGGCATCTCAAATCTGGATGACTTCTTGACCTTGGGCCTCCTTGACTTACCCTTTCCTATAACATCTGGTGAGAAGGCTTGCACCCCTCTCACATGCTGTGGAAAGTACAGAGCCCTTCTCAGTGTCTCTGAGGGCTGGTCCAGGGGTTCTCCCAAGCCTTTGCTCCTGAAGCCCTCTGCCCTGAGGTGATCTGCTCCCAAGCCTACAGCTGTGTGGCTGACTTTCCAGAGGCTCAGGTGTGTGGTGGGAAACTACAGCAGAGAGCAAGAAGCAACATCAACAACAAGGTGAAATGATAGGAGTCTGGTGCATATACACAGTGGAACCACTGGGCAGACAAAGAAAATAAAAAGAGGGCAGGGCTGAAGATGGCAGCTGGACTCAAAACCGTGGACATTCTGGAGTATTACGGGAGATTTCTGCAAGAAAACCGCCTTCCTGAGGGAAGAGGACTTGGTGAATTCAGAACCATACTTGTGGACGCAGGTTCAATTAGCACTGCCGATGGTTCTGCTCTAGTAAAGTTGGGAGGGACTACGGTAGTTTGTGGAGTTAAAGCAGAATTTGCAGCGTCAACAGATGCCCGGATGAAGGATATATTGCTCCTCGTGGGGATCTGCCACCCCCGTGTGGGTCAGGATTTCAGTCTGGATCTCTTGGAGAAGAGGCCCAAGCGGCTAGCTCGTCAGTTCATTGCAGATGTCATTGAAAATTCACAGATAATTCAGAAAGAAGACCATATGCACTGCTCCAGGAAAGCTTGCTTGGGTTCTATACTGTGATTTCATTGGCCCTGACTGTGATGGAAACATTTTGGATGCCTGCACATTTGCTTTGTTAGTGGCTTAAAAAAATCTATATATACTCTCAGGCCGGGCATGGTGGCTCATGCCTGTAATCTCAGCACTTTGGGAGGCCTAGGAGAAAGGACTGCTTAAGCCCAGGAGTTTAAGACCAGCCTGGGCAACACGAAAGATTTTGTCTCTACAAAAAAACATTTTTTAAAATAACCAGGCATGGTGGCGCACACCTGTAGTCCCAGCTATTTGGGAGACTGAGGCGGAAGGATCATCTGAGCCTAGGAGATGGAGGATGTGGTGAGCCATGATGGTGCCACTGCACTCCAGCCTGGGTGACAGAGTGAGACCCCAACTCAAAAAAAATTATGTATGTATAACATATATATATATATATATATATATATATATATATATATACATACATATATATATATCTTCTCTATTTTTGTGTAGTATTAAGATAAATGAAGAAACTGCTTTAGCAAAAGTTAACTTAAAGAAGCCAAGCTGTCGGGCTCGGTGGCTCAGCCTGTAATCCCGCGCCTTTGGGAGGCTGAGGTGAGTGGATTGCCTGAGCCCACGGGTTTGAGACCCGCCTGGGCAGCGAGACCTCGTCTCTACAATAAATCAAAAAATCAGCCGGGCGTGGTAGCCTGTAATTCTGGCTACTCGGAAGGCTGAGGTGGAAGGATCGCCGGAGCCCAGCAGGTCGAGGCTGTAGCGGCCGGGAGCAGCCACTGCACTCCAGTCTGGGTGACCAAGTGAGACTCCAACTCAAAAAAAAAGAAGCCAAGCTATTTGAATATAAGAACCTATCCAGTTGCAACTTCCTTTTCCATGTCTAATGACACTTTGCTCACCATTGACTCTTCTGGAGAGAAGGAACATCCGGCCAGGGAACCTTCACAAGAGACCAGGAAGGCAAGCTCTGCTGTCTCCACAAGCCAGGAGGAAGTGGGCTGACAGGGCCATACGAGTAGTTACAGGACACAAAAAGCAAAAAAAAAAAACCTGATGAATAAAGTAGTGAAGAGAATGAATGCCAAATCAATCGCCACCATGTTTTCAAAGCAGATTTGTGAAAATTGTAGTTGCTACACTGTGCATAAACCTCTGTGTGTGTGTGTGTGTGTGTGTGTGTGTTTAATTTATTTTAAAGATGTGAGGTACATGTGCACAAACCTTTTGTACTAAATAAATATCAAACTACATCCTTCTGAAAGACGTGCCTATTATATCTTAGGTCACCTCCATTTAGTTTTTGTACAGTGAAACCATTGTTTAAAAGCAATGACTTAAGCAAACCAGCCCTAGTTAAATCATTTCCCGTTTTTATTTAAAAACCACAGGGTTATGCTTCTGTATAAAGTTTGCACATCTAGTAATGTAAAATACTGATACATTAAAAAACAAAAAATAATAAGGAAGCTCTTGCTGCTCATGGTATGCTCACTAAATAAGTACAAAGCTAAGCAAATACTAGATAAATACAAAGCTCAGTGCAAGATACTGTGAATGACAACTTGCCAGAGAAAGAGGGACGGATGGGAGGTGGGGGAAGGGAAAATATGTTTATATACTTTTGCCATATGTAGCTAGAATATCACTGGGAAGCCACATAAGAAACCAGTGATAAGCCAGGCTCGCTGGCTCAGCCTGTAATCCTGTGCCTTTGGAAGGCTGAGGTGAGTGGATTGCCTGAGCCCACAGGTTCGAGACCCACTTGGGTAACTTGGCAAGACCTCATCTTTACAATAAATCAAAAATTAGCCGGGCGTGGTAGCGTGCACCTGTAGTTCCAGCTACTTGGAAGGCTGAGGCGGAAGGATTGCTGGAGCCCAGCAGGTCGAGGCTGCGGCGGCCGGGAGCGGCCACTGCACTCCAGTCTGGGTGACAGAGTGAGACTCCAACTCAAAAAAAAAATAAAAAAATAAAAAATAAAGAAACCAGCGATAACCTTGGGAGGGAGAGGGAGAGGGACACTTTTTTCATTGTATGTATCTTCATACTCTTAACATTTTGAAGTATGCAAATATATCACCTGCTAACAAAATAATACTTTTTTTTTTTTGAGTCAGAGTCTCACTCTGTCTTCCAGGCTGGAGTGCTGTGGCACACTCACGGCCACCACAGCCTTGACCTACTGGGCCCAGGTGATCCTTCCGCCTCAGCCTTCCAAGTAGCTGGGACTACAGGCCACCACGCCCTGCTACTTTTTGATTTATTGTAGAGACAAGGTCTCGCCATGTTGCCCAGACTGATCTTGAACTTCTGGGCTCAGGCAATCCTCTAGCCTTCACCTCCCAAGGTGCTGAGATTGCAGGGATAAGCCACCACGTCTAGCTGAAAAGAACACTTTTTAAAAATCAAGATGAGACTTAATTCTGCCTGAAGATGTCTTTGATGGTCCTCACCCACTGGCCCTCTTTCAAGGGCCCCATCTGCACCTGTCTCTGGCCAGCTATCTCAGAAAAGCCTGTTTACTAATTTTTTTTTGAGACAGGTCACTTTGTGACCCAGACTGGAATGCAGTGGTGTGATCACAGCTCACTACAGCCTCAAACTCCTGGACTCAAATCTCAGCCTCCTGAGTAGCTAGGACTACAGGTGTGTACCACCATACCCTGAGCTAATTTTTTAAAAATATTTTTTGTAGAGATGGGGGGGGTCTCACTATGTTGCCCAAGCTGGTCTTGAACTCCTGGCCTCAAGCAATTCTCCTGCCTTGGCCTCCCAGTGCCAGGATTACAGGCGTAAGACACTGCACCCAGCCCCACATTTTATATTATGCAAAACTTTCATGCTCTCTTGCCTTCAACGCCACCCATTCAGGCCATGTCTTTTTTACCCAAAGAGCCCATTGCTGTGGCTTCCCCACAAAAGAATCACTTCCCTAAGATGAAATATGCCGCATCCTTAGAAAGCAGAAAAAATGGCAGCAGTCTCTGTACTAAAGGGCTTTTGAGTTTTTCTGCCCAGACTGTAAGTTTCTTGAGGGCAGGAACCTGTCTTACATATGTCTACATCTCCAGCATCATGGGGGTTTCTATATGTGCCACAGCAGTCTCCCCAGGGGATGCAACATCCTAAGGCCTGGCTCCAACTTATTCGGGAGTCTGCCCCTCCTTTGACACCTGGCACAGCACAGTCCACACAAAGGACCCCTAGTAAATGTTTTGTCAGCCTGAGTTGCTTTGGTGAGTAAGGTAAGGGACATGGAGACATAAGCGACGGTGGAACCTGGGCCAAACCTGGAGCAGAGCAGGAGGGTGACAACAGCTCACATCTATTGAGCATTTACTACTTGCCAAATGCTCCTCTGAATGCTTTCGTGCATGAGTGCACCTAATCTTCACAGCCTTTACTAAGTGGTTTCTATCATCATCCCCATTGTACAGATGAACATACTGAGGCATGGAGCCAGTAAGAAACAGCATCCTGTTCAATACTGTCACGTTCTATGGGTGCCACGGTGTGACTGCCGTTAGGAAGCAGTTATCTAAAACAGTGGTTCTCAAACTTGGCCTTAAATTAGAATCACTTGGGAATCTTCTAAAAATTCTCATGCTCAGGCCACAACATATACCAATTAAATCGGCATCTCTTGGGGGATGAAATCCAGTCAATGGTAGTTTTTAAAGCTTCCAAAACGACTCCAATATGCCGCTAAGTCTGAGAACCAGAGATCTGGGCCAAACCCTCTATCATGCAGATGGAGATGCTGAGGCCCTGAGAGGAGCAGTTACTCAAGGTCACCGACAGGGCAGTGGCTGAGCCCAGGTCCCCTGGTGTCCAAGGCAGGCTCCTTCTGCAGCAGCACACCCCATCCTCCAAGTCACTGTGGGCACGGAACTGGCAGACTGCTAATCCCACGTGGACCTTAGAGCTCTTGGCTCAAGGCTGGCTTGGAGGAACGGAGGAACGGCCCCAGGACAGGCCAACAAAGCCACCTCTTCCCAACGATCCCCCATTCAAGCAGCTTCAGAGGCTAGATGCCTCAGGGCAGAGCCCAACCTGGACATTCTCCAGGCTTGGACACCACCCTGGATTTAACAGGAGCTCTGGGAGTCTCGGGGATGGGTGGGGCTTGGGACAGGACATCATGGGAATTGTGCTACAGGCACAGGCAAAAGAGCTGGGGCAGGCACGGAGGCTGATTTCTCTGACCCTGCCCTGTGGGACCCCTGTACTTGTCCTCCTTCTCTTCCCACCCTCTGATGACGCACTGACCCCTGCCCTCCACCTCACTTCCCTCACCCCTTTTTGGGAGGTGGCGGAAATCCATTTCTGGCAACTTGAGGGTCAGCCGTCAGCAATTTGTTTTCATTCTGGGGTCTAGCTGGTCAGGTCTATCCAGGGACCCCACAGAGCCCTGTGTCCTGCCTGGGAGGATGCATGCACACACACTAAACAGAACCTCTGCAGAAAGAGGAGAAGGGAGGTACCCCAGGAGTTCTGAATCATTGGATTCAGGGCACTCATGGCCAAATGCCACCCTTGGAAAGTAGGTGGAATGGTTCACAGGGAAAGACAAGGAGGCTGAACAAAGGAACCAATTTTTCAGTCCTCTTCCTCTCCTATCTCCTCTTTTTTAAAAAAATATTTTTTTATTTCATAAAGATAGGGTCTTGCTATGTTGTCCTGGCTGGTCTTGAACTCCTGGCCTTAAGCAATCCTCTTGCCTTGGCCTCCCAAAGTGCAAGGATTACAGGTGTGAGCCACCCTGCCCAGCCAAAAGTAGACTTTTATTATAAAAGATGAAAGGCAATTTGTATACCTATCCTCATAGCAGCAGTATTCACAACAGCTAAAAGGTGGAAACAACCCAAGTGCCCATCCATCTACGGATGAATGGAGAAACAAAACGTGATACATACACACAATGGAATATTATTCAACCTTAAAGAGGAAGGAAATTCTGACTGCAACATGGCTGCAACATGGATGGCCCTTGACGATATCATGCTAAGTGAAATAAACCAGTCACAAAAGGACAAATACTGTACGATTCCCCTTACGTGAAGTACCTAGAGTAGTCAAATTTATAGAGACAGAAAAGAAAATAGTGGATGCCAAGGGGAGGGGAGGAAGAGGAAAATGGGGAGTTCGTGTTTAAGAAATACAGGGTTTCCATTTTACAAAGAGTTTTGGAGATGGATGGTAGTGATAGTTACCCAGCAATGGGAATGTACTCAATGCCACCTAAATGGACACTTAAACACAGTTAAGATGATCAGGCATGGTGGTTCACACCTATAATCTCAACACTTTGGGAGGCCAAGGAGGGAGGATTACTTGAGCCCCAGAGTTCAAGACCAGCCTGAACAACATAGTGAGACCTCATCTCTAATATAAATATCTATAAATTAAAAAAGAAAAAATAGTTAAGATTAAATAAATAAAAACAAAAACATAAAAAAGGAAACAAAAATGATTAAGATGGCAAATTTTATGTTGTGCATATTTTACTACCTTTTTTTTTAATTGGAGAAGAAATAAAATAAATAAAAGCCAGAGTTAGCGATCTAGCCACCCTGACTGACATGGTACTCGTGAAGAAGGAAGGACTCATGCCCCTGCCTTCAGGTCTCCCGTTCCGAGACAGATACCGTTCTGAGACAGACGCACAATGAACAAACTCAGGATCTGTACTGATCATAAACAGGAAATAATCAATGGGTTTAAATATTTACATGGTATACAGGCTTTGGGGTGAGGACATTCCAGGGGAGGGCAAAAAGGAAGAGGAGGAAGGGGCAGGAGACACAAAAAGGATGTGAATGTTAGTAGAAACGGGTCGAAGTCATCCAAATGTGTGTTTCAAGCACACCCAGGAAGACAGGGACAACGACACAGGAGGGGGAACCCCCTGTCCAGGCCCAGGAAGTATGCCAGAGCCTGGGCCACCCCGTTCCTTCCTGCAAGGGAGATCCTTGTTTACCCTGTGAGGCTGGAAGAGAATGTAATCAAATTACAAGTCGTTATTCTAACCGCCTGTCTCCAGTGGAGAAGGCAGGCAGGAGGCTGGGAAGGGGAAGCAAGTCGTTTTCCAGGACACTGTTTGTTTGCTCGCTCCCCAGCTCCCTCTGTCCCCAAGCCCTTTCCTCCCTTTCTACCTTCCCCTGTCCGGGCCTCTCCTTCCCGCCTTCCCAGCTCTGCTCTCTCCCCATCAGCTCCCTGGGCAGACCTGGGGTAGAGGAAGCAGAGCAGGCTCCTCTTCACCTGGTTTCAGCAGGTGACTATGGGTAGGACCACAGGAATATCCTGCCCGCCCCCAGCTTCTCTTCTGTGGTTGACCTAACACCCCCCCCCCCCCCCCGCAAAAGAATCTTCCCAGTCCCTCCCACCTCCCTGCCAGAGAGTAAATTCAGCTCCTCTGTTTCTAGAAGCCAGGTCACTTGATTACTAGGACTCTGTCTCTAACTTGCTGGTTCACTTTGGGCAAGTCACTTGTCCTCTCTGGAGCTGAAATGGGGCTTATTCCAGAAAAAGAAGCCTCCTCTGCTTGCCCTTTCCTGCCTTCCAGGACTAGTGTGAGAATGAGAGGTGATTCCACCCATCAGAGACCCTCAGCTCTCAGAGACCCAGAGGCCTAAGGTGGATGAAATACACAGGCCTTCAGCCACGGGAGCAGTGGCCAAGGTTGTGGAATGGCCCTGTGCCCTGGCCCCCCATAGAGATCCAGGGACCAACGTGGCCTGTAAGCAGTGAACTAGATGCTCCCCGCAAGGGTCATCCTATCCGTCCCCGGCCTCCACTCAAGCCTGCATGCAGTTTCTCAGAGAGGAGGGGAGTAGGACATAGGTCCCTTTGAAAGGCCAGATGGGTTGAAAAGGGAAAAGCAAGCATTCTCCCTCTCCTGCATTCTGGCCAGTTGCCTTCCATGCCCCAGTAGGAGTGAGTAGAGAGACTGGCTTGCTTCCTCCTCTGGACTCTCAAGTCCCAGGGCCTGGCAGCATTTAGTGACAAACGCACCAGAAAATCTTCTCTGGGGTCAAAAACAAACTGTTAGCAAAGGGAGAAAGTGGCATATTTTCAAACATTAAGTTATGACAGCTCGCTTGCACACGCGCTCAATCTCTCTCTTACACACACACACACACACACACACACACACACACACACACACACACACACACACATGAGCTATGTATGGCGCGCATGCCATGCAGACATGATTACTTATGTCCCAGGCAAAGTCTAGTTTACATTCTTTTATTAATAAAACCCCCAACTATAATATATTCACCCTGAAACCACCAGATCCAAAGCTTACTCCCAAAGTTTCCTCCAGCAGGAAGAATGGCATCGAGGGAGCACTGTGACTGTTCCTGTCCTGGTCCTGCAGTCTTCTCACTACCCCACACCACCCTCCACCCCTACCCTGCACCCCCGCCACCCCCACCTAAGCACATTCTTCCTGGAGTGTCGCAGTGGCTTTGGTAGGAACAGCAGGGGCAGAGAAAGGAAGTGACGAGGAAGTTGGGCCCCTCTGGCTCCTGCCTCAGCCCTCTGTGCCCGCCCAGCTGAGAAATGGAGGTGCTAAGGATGTACTTTAGCTCTCGAGTAGTACAGTCATAAAGCTGGAGGCCACCTCAGAGCCTCTCTGGCCCAGGTTTTCACTCTACAGCTGAGGTTGCTTTAGTTCAGAGCAGCCTGGGGGAGTAAGCCCCAGGTGCCATGGCCAGTCAGGGGCAGACCTAGCACTGAGATGCAGGTCCCCTCCTCTCCTCATCAGCAGGGACCCTCCCAGCCTTCTTCAGCCGTCTCCTTCCTCCTGGTCCCACCATGACTCTGTGGCTTGTATCTCCCCACCAGGCCTTCCTCAGGATTCCAAGGAAACCCATTCCAAGCAATGGCATCCTCTGAGGGTCATGCCAGTTGGCTCCTAAGGTGCTCACCTCCCCCAGATGCCCATCCCTGGCCTGTGGCCCAAGTGACCTCCTGGCCCTCTGATGACACCCACAACAGCTCCCAGGTAAGGCTGGGGGGTTATGGGAGCACCTAGGAATCTCCTCGTATTCAAATAAAATGTTCTAGCAGAGATCCTACCATATCCCACTGCCAGATCAGGGTCCTCCCTTAGTCCATCCCACCTGGTGGCTCCCCAGACACCATTTCCTGCACGAAGAGAAACTGAAGCTCGGTGAGGTGAATGAACTGGCCCAGGCTGACCCAGCTAGTCAGAAGTCACCCCCTAGGCCTTCCACTTCCGCATGCCTGCCTAGTACAAGAACTTTTCCCAGAAGACCTGACTGCCAAGCATAGCTATTTAACTAAGTTCTGGCACTAGGGATATGAGCGAAAACGTCTTTAAAGCATAACAGATTAGGCCATTTCTCGTGTGTTTCTCCCACCTGGAGTACATAAGAATGATGGCTAGAACTCAAATAATCATTTAGGACCAGGAGTGGCGGAGCCACAAGCTAGGAGCCTGGGTCTCTGACTGCTTCCAGAGTCCTCTGCCATCTGTTTCAGCCTCTACTCTTGGATTTTCTGTCATGCGGAGTTGAGCCAACTCCTCACTAACACAGTGGTGACCACAGAGTCATTTTTCCTCCCCAGCACATTCCCTTTCTTCTTGTTTGGAGAAACTCACCTTCTTTTGCCTTTCCTGCACCTGCTTCACATAAGTCCATCGGGGCCTGCCAATCCTCCTAGTGGGTCTCAACCTTTGTCTCAAGGCCCGAAGCTACTGGCAGTCTCATGCGGAGAGAACAACGAGGGAATAAAGCCAAGATGCTGAGAGAGAAGGGGAAGATAGGCCTGCTGGTGCTTGATCTCTGGCTCTAGTTGACTCGAGTCCCCACTGAACCCTGCCCACCCTGGGTTGGTTGTAAGAGGTAGTAAATGCCCTTCTGCAACCTGGGTGACTGTTGCTTACAACCCAGAGATTGCCCAGCCCTGTGCCTATAATCCTAGCTACTCAGGAGGCTGAGGCAGGAGGCTTGCTTGAGGCCAGGGGATTGAGTCCTGGCTAGTGTGGAAGAGCATGGAATCAAGTAGCCAGAACAGTAGCAGACCAACTTTGGAGTGGCAGAAAGAAAAGAGAGAATATGCGGGGAGATCAGATGGAGGACGTCCTGGCAGAGGAGGTGAGACAAGGCCAGGCATTGCAGGAAGGGAAGCTTTGACTAGGAGATGAGTAAAGGAGGGAAGGAAATTGAGTATGGGTGGGTTCTGAGTGTCTGCGTGGAAGTGGAGAGGAGAAAGAGGAAAGGGTAGGGATGTAACATCACGGAAGGTCCCTTATGTCAAGCTCAGGAGTTGGAACTTCAGTCCCTTTGGTCAGCAGGTCTCAGACGTTAGCCTTCCAGGAGTTCCCTAAAAATATAAACTCAGGCCTGGCACAGTGGCTCATGCCTATAATCCCAGCACTTAGGGAGGCTAAGTCAGGAGGGTTGCTCAAGTCCAGAAGTTCAAGACCAGCCTGGGCAACATAGTAAGATCTCATCTCTACAAAAAAATCAAAAAATTAGCTGGGCATGGTGGCCAGTAGTACCAGTTACTTAGAAGGCTGAGGTGGGAGGATCACCTGAGCCCAGGGGCTTGAGGCTGCAGTGAGCTGTGATCGTGCCACTGCACTCCAGCCTGGGCAGCAGAGTGACATTCTGACTCAGAAACAAAAACAAAAAACAAATTCAGAGCCCTGCTGTGAGACGTTCAGATTCATTAGGTGTTGGGAGAGGCCCAAGATTGTTTTAGAACTATGCCTTATAAAGGCCAGTGGTAGGCTGAGCAGGGTGGCTCATGCTTGTAATTCCAGCACTTTGGGAGGCAGAGGCGAGAGAATTGCCTGAGCCCACAGGTTCGAGACCAGTCTGGGCAACATGGCAAGACCTCGTCTCTACAATAAAATAATTAGCTGGGTGTGGTGGTGCATGCCTGTAGTCCTAACTATTTGGGGGGCTGAGGCAGAAGGGTTCCCTGAGCCCAGCAGGTCGAGTCTGTAGTGGCCATAAACGTGCCACTGTACTCGAGCCTGGGTGACAGAGTGAGACTCCAACTCAAAAAAATAAATAAATAAAAATAAAGGCCAGTGGTAGGAAGTGAGATGCCATTGAACAGAGAAAGTGACAAAATGTGTTTAGAAAAATTAGACAATAAGCCGGGCTCGGTGGCTCAGCCTGTGATCCCGCGCCTTTGGGAGGCTGAGGTGAGTGGACTGCCTGAGCCTGCGGGTTCGAGACCCGCCTGGGCAGCGAGACCTCATCTCTACAATAAATCAAAAAATCAGCCGGGCGTGGCAGTGCATGCCTGTAATTCCGGCTACTTGGAAGGCTGAGGGGGAAGGATCGCCCGAGCCCAGCAGGTCGAGGCTGCGGTGGCCGGGAGCGGCCACTGCACTCCAGTCTGGGCGACAGAGTGAGACTCCAACTCAAAAAAAAAAAGAAAAAGAAAAATTAGACAATAATCAGTGGAGGTAGACTGGAGGCAGGAAACTGAAGGCAATGGGAAAATTGAGGTACTTGAAAGTGGTGGAAATTGAAACAATAAGGAAGAGGGGGAAACTGAGTTAACTCTGAAATATATGAAAACTTTGGAAACTGGGAGGGGAAGGCAGTTGATGGAGATTCTGTAAGTAACCAGGAGACTGACAGCACTGATGGTATTTATCAGGCAGGTGGTGATGGCTTTACTTAGACACTGCATTTAAGCTCTTTCAGAAGAGCCAAACAGAAACTTCTGTGGGCAGTTGGAAATGGAAGGCTGGCGCTCAAAATAGCGTTGCTGTGGCTTTGGGGCTTATTGGCTTCGAGGGGAAAGCAGAGGAGGAAAGTGGGTGAGACTTCTGAAGGACAGCAGGGCAAGGAGGAGACCAAAGACAGACCCTACCTCTCTGGGTTCCAAGGATGGAACTGTTTATGGAATTCGAATTCTAGGACCAGACGGGACTCTTTACTGATGGAAAAACGGATGCCCAGCGATCATGAGTAGCTGGCTGCATGTTGCCTGTTGATTAGGACCGAGCCTGATTTTCAGTCTGCATCTCTTTCCTTCTGCTCTCGTGTATCTCCTCAGGCGCTTACAGGGTACAGCATCTGTCCAGGGCACCATTTTGTGCATGTGGGCAAAAATGTACCAAGAGTCCCAAAGTGCTATAAAAGGCTAAAATATTTTCCTTGTACAAGAACTGCACATGGGTACCAGAAGAAAGGAAACTGATGCATTTCTCAGCCTGACAGGGACATTGAGGACTTTCCAGGATGTGCATTGAGTCAGCCCTCTGCAGAGATGCCCAGCCACAGCCAGAGCTTGCTTAAGTCAGGAGAGAACTGAGCTAAAGACCCCACTGACCCAACCACAGGCTGAATCTCTCACTTGGATTCTGGCCCGTGCCTGGAAGCACACCACCAAGCATTTTCCCCTTCAGCAGGCAATTTTGTCTGGGGCCTCCTTCCTCTGGCCTCGCTTTCCCAGAAGGCTTTAGGATTCTGAAGTCCCCTAAAGCCACCTCACCAATTTCACTTCTTTTTTGTATTTTCTCTCCTTATCCATTATTAGTGCAACAGCATGGCCTAATGTTCCAGCACAGAAGTGTGACTCAGTTTTGCTTTATAATTAGTTATATGGAACATGTAAGTTGTGTATCTTATTTCACAATTTAAAATGCTAACATTTTAATACCAGCACTTTGGGAGGCGGAGGCAAGAGGATTGCCTGAGTCCAGTGGTTTGAGACCAGCCTGGGCAACTTGGTGAGACCTCATTTCTACAATAAATAAAAAAATTAGTGTGGTGGTGTGGTGGCACATGCCTGTAGTTCCAGCTACCTGGAAGGCTGAAGTGGAAGGCCATGAATGTGCCACTGCACTATACTTCGGCAACAGAGTACAATTCTGACTCAAGAAAAAAAAATTGCCAGGTGGAGTGGCTTATGCCTGCAATCCCAGCACTTTGGGAAACCAAGAAGGAGGATTGCTTGAGCCCAGGAGTTCAAGACCGGCCTAAGCAACATATGAGACCTCATCTCTACAAAAAATAAAAATAAATTAGCTGGGCATGGTGACAGTAGTCCCAGTTACTTGGGAGGCTGAAGTGGAAGGATCACCTGAGCCCAGGAGGCCAAGGCTGCAGTGAACCATCATTGTGCCATTGCACTCCAGCCTGGGTGACAGGGTGAGACTCCAACTCAAAAAACAAACAAAAAAGAAAAATTGATTGAAAAATGTCAGATGAGCAAAGACTCTAACCATGCCCTAATTGTTTCCTGGCCCATTGCGTCCAGCAGGACACACCTGTAGAGAGGCCCTCCGAGCAAGAAGTTCTTTGTCCAAGGTCTCCCCACCCACCCCCACCATACCTGCTTGGGAGGTAGAAGCCCAAACTGGAGGGAGCTGGCCTTTTTAAAAGGTCGTGGGAAACCGAGGCGTGCAGCCGGCAAGCCTGAAGCAGCCAGGCCCCTGCAGTCCCCCAACCCAGTTCTCCCCACAGCTTGAAGTGCTGCCCCTTCCCTCCCAAAGCCAGGGAGGGAAGGAGGGGCAGCGGCTACAAATGAAACCAGACCCTTCTTGGGAGGCTCACAGCCTCAGTTTCTGGCCCGGCAAGGCAGGCCACGTGTTGTTATGGTTGAGTCGACCAGCTGGGAATCAGCAGGGGTTTTGTAAGGAAACCACATTAATTAGGAGAAAGCAAACATGACTGTCACTCCAGTCTGCCAGCCCCTGCCTCTGATTTCCCTGGCAGCCCACCCCCCACCGTGGTCTCTACTAGATCAGCTCCACCTTCCCAGCCTGTCTACTGCCTTTGCGCCTTCTCAGCTCACATCTGCGCTGCTCTTGGCTCTGACCCCTCTTCCTGGGTGAGGTGGGAGGAAGGCTGGAGAGCACATCCATCCACAGCTGGGACCGGAAACTCCCCAGCCCCCGAAGCCGAAGCCGTGGACTGGCTGACCCACCCATGACTTCCTAACTCTTGCCTGTCCTGTTGGCCGACAGCACATCACTAGACCCGATCGCCTCTGCCGTGAGTTTAAATTTTCCTTGGCAAGATGAACATTTTGGGGCTCATCTCCTGTGGGTGTTTCCCTGAACATCTTCCTCGAGGTTTATTTGAGACTTAAGTTATTTTCAGAATTAAAAGTTATCTCCAGAATTAAAAGAGTCCAGGATAATATGTGGAGGAAAGAAGAAAAGTCTCCACGGGAAATAGATGGAATCCAGGGCCCTGGGCACCTCAAAAGAGAAGGTGGCAGGAGATTTTGTCAGAATGAGGAGAGGTTCCTTGGCCTCCCCTCTGTCACACGTGTGCACAGTGTCACTGCTGTTCTTCAAATCCCAGGATTGCTACTACAGCTGGAAACAGTTCTGTCCATGCATGAGAGTAACTCTGCCAACAGCCCTCAAGACTCAGGCTTAGGAAAAGACCCTTCTTTTGGGTGGCAGCTACCATTCTGCAGCTCCCAGACAGTAGCTGGGACTACAGGCACTCTCCACCATGCTTGGCTAATTCCCTCACCCACTTCTATTCAACAGCACAGGTGTGCTTAAAAAAATAATTCACCAGGCATGGTGGCTCATGCCTGTAATCCCAGCACTTTGGGAGGCAGAAACAAGAGGATTGCCTGAGCTCAGCGGTTCAAGATCAGCCTGGGCAACTTGGCGAGACCTCGTCTCTACAATAAATTAAAAAACTAGCCAGACGTGGTGGCGCATGCTTGTGGTTCCAGCTACTTGGAAAGCTGAAGCAGAAGGACAGCCTGAGCCCAGCAGGCCAAGGCTGTGGTGGCCATGAGTGTGCCACTGCATTCCAGCCTGGGTGACAGAGTGAGACTCTGACTCAAATGATGATAATAATAATAATCCATAGCATTCCCAACTGGGAGAGGGGTATAAAAGACACACTGATGAAATAGAAAATGCTATTTTTGAGAGTAGAAAGATCCTAGAAAATATTTTGAAGTGAAAGCAAAGTAAAAGCCTAGCAATTGGGAATTGCCTAAGTTATGGCACTTTTGGATAGTAAAATAGTACATATCCATTTAAAATGGTGCCAGAGGACAGAAAAAGAGATCAATGGAACCAAACAGATTCCAGAAAACGGACCACATGCAATATAGTGGGGAAAGAGTGATTTTATTTTATTTTTCGAGGAAGCAAGATTTATTAAGAGCACAGAAAAGCTCCCACAGTGGGAGGGGACCCAAAGAGGTTGCCTGAAAGTGTGATATTTTTAATAAATGGTGCTGGGTCATTTAAATATTGCTACGGGGAAGAAAATGAATCTTAATCTCAGTCTCAGATCACATAACAAAACAATTCCAGAAGAACTGAGGTCAAAATGTGAAAGGTAAAACAATAAAGTTTGGGGAAGAAAACACAGGAGAACATTTTCATAATCTTGAAGAGGAAAACAATGTAATAGGACACCAAAAGTATCAACCACATAAAGAATAAATTGATAAATTACACTATACTAAAAACTTCTAAAACATCTTATCAAAAAACATATTATAAGAAAATGAAGCCGGGCTTGGTGGCTCAGCCTGTAATCCCGTGCTTTGGGAGGCTGAGGTGAGTGGATTGCCTGAGCCCGCGGGTTCAAGACCTGCCTGGGCAACTTGGCGAGACCTCATCTCCACAATAAATCAAAAAAATTAGCCGGCGTGGTGGCACGTGCCTATAGTTCCAGCTACTTGGAAGGCTGGGGCAGAAGGATCGCCGGAACCCAGCAAGTCGAGGCTGCAGTGGCTGGGAGCAGCCACTGCACTCCAGTCTGGGCGAGAGTGAGACTCCAACTCAAAAAAAAAAAAAAAAGAAAAAGAAAATGAAAAGACAACCTACAGAGAGGGAGATGACATTTGAAGTTCATATAACCAACAAAGAACAAGTATCCAGAATATACAAAGAACTACAAATCAATAAGAAAAAGGCAAGCAACCCAATATAAAACATGAGCCAAAATCTTGAACAGACATTTTACCAAAGAGTACATCTAAGTGGCCTATAAACATATGAAAGTTATTTGTCTTCATTAGGTGCCAGAGAAAAGTAAAAAAATTTAAAAATAAAAAAGCAATGAGTTCCTACTACATACCACCAGAAAGTCAAGATGAAAAATATGAGAAATAAATATCAGATATTGATAAGGCTGTGGAGCAACTAGAACTCTCACAGCTAATAACTGAGTAAACTGGTACAATCACTTGGAAAACTGTGGGCAGTATCTGCTGCAGCTGAGCATACATGTACCCTACAACCTAACAGTTCCACTGCTACATATATGCCCAAAAGAAGTGTGTTCTTGTGGTCAACAAGAGTTATTGGAAGAATGTTTGTCACAGCACTATTTTGAATAGTCCCAGGTGGAAAGCATTCAAATTCTATCAGTGAAAAAAAAAATTTAATGGGGTATATTCACAGTGGACTATTATATAAAGGTCAAAGGCAGGGAAAAGTGATCATTGGTGCTAAAGTCAGAATAATGATTATCACCGGGGGGTAGTGTCTGGAAGGGGACACAAGGGGGTGTTCTAGAGTGCTAGTTATGTTCTACTTGGTGTAAGTAATATGTTCCCTTCGCAAAAATTCAAAATGTATATTAATGATTTGTGTACTTTACTTACATAGGTAATACTTTAATTAAAAGATCTTTTTAGATTAGGAAATATAGTTTATTTAGAAAGTAAATTAGGGAGAGAGAGAGAAAGAGGAGATTCACCTCCCCAAGGTAAGGGAGCGGGCCAAAGCCAGGAAACATGGACTAGCCATAGCTCAAAGAGCACATGACCACACCATAGCTTAGCAAGATAATGGCCAAAAGGTGGTTGTTTTTTTTTAAGCTGGTCTCCAGAGCAAAATATGGTCCCACAGATTTTTTTTTCATGGAGGGACTAATCATAAATGGATTCAGAAAAACAAGATATTGTAAAACAAAGAATATGTACACCATTATTTCATTTTGTTAAATGTAAACAATGCTTATCTCTGGATTGTAGATGACATTTATTTTCTTTTTATTTTATCTATTGTTTCATTTTTCTACAATGATCACATGTTACCTTTCGTGGAAAATGCAAGTTGCTTTTTAAAATAAAATTTGATTATGATAAGTCAGGATAAGATAATGAGGAGAGGGCTGGCACTTGAATGCTTTAGCTCGCTGTGTCCAAAACAAGCCCTGGGCAGGGCTCTGTTACTGCCCTGGTCTCTGCAGGGTCCTCAGAGGTGAGAGATGGGTAAAGGAATGTGGTACAAACACGGATTGTGACTCGAGGTCACCTATACAGAAGAAAAGTGGAAGCTATAGGAACAGTCAAAGCTATATTGATCCTGCCTGGGCACTTAGACTTACACCCCACCAAGACCCACTGCTTCACGCCTAATCCATGTGTCAGTCTCACCCACCTTGATTGACCTTTTTTTTTTTTTTTTTTTTTTTTTTTTGAGTTGGAATCTCACTCTGTCACCCAGACTGGAGTGCACTGGCCGCTCCCGGCCACCGCAGCCTCATCCTGCTGGGCTCTGGTGATCCTTCTGCCTCAGCCCTTCCAGGTAGCTGGAGCTACAGGTGTGCGCTACCACGCCCGGCTAATTTTTGATTTTTATTATAGAGGTGAGGTCTCGACAACTTGCCCAGGTGGGTCTCGAACCCGCAGGCTCAGGCAATCCGCTCACCTCGGCCTCCCAAAGACACGGGATTACAGGCTGAGCCATCGAGCTCGGCGACCTTTCTTTTAAGTTTCCCCTTGACCACATCTGCCTATGCTGAATGCAGTGTTTTAAGGTGTGCCAATGCCATGTTTCCCATGCTCTGCGTATTTATGATGATGCCACTCTAACTCCCCATGCAGCAGCTGCTCTGCATCCACTTAGCAAACCAAGGTGGAAGTCCCAAATGGATGATGGGCTCCTCTCTTCCTCATCAGGGAACATGGTGTGCTATTTAATGAGCCTGATTTTCCCATCTATGAATCAGAGTAGGACAGCTGAAGACTCTCCTTCAGGTTTATTATGGAGGGTGGAAAAGTATATCCTAACCACCAACTGGAAGAATTGAGCTGTGAATGATTTTTCTTTCTTATGGGGCTCCAGGAGAACACCGTATATGTCCTGCAAATCTAAAAGAGGAAAAACCAGGCAACTGTATTTTTCATATCATAAGCTTCCCGATAATGCACATATGTCCAACTTGTGAAAAGAGCCATCTCCATAACCGCCCTGTTAACTAATTTATGTTGATTGACCACTTATGTTTTATTTTCTATTTTTTTTATTTTTATTTTTTGAGTTGGAATCTCACTCTGTCACCCAGACTGGAGTGCACTGGCCGCTCCCGGCCACTGCAGCCTCGACCTGCTGGACTCCTGCGATCCTTCCGCCTCAGCCTTCCAAGCAGCTGGAACTACAGGTGTGCACTACCACGCCTGGCTAATTTTTGATTTATTGTAGAGATGAGGTCTTGCCAAGTTGCCCAGGCGGGTCTCGAACCCGTGGGCTCAGGCAATCCACACACCTCAGCCTCCCAAGGTGCAGAATTACAGGCTGAGCCACCGAGCCCAGCTTACTTATGTTTTATTGCACCTAATCTGCAGGGTCTAGACCAGGCGTGTCCAATCCATGGGCTACAGGCAGCATGAGGCACAGGACAGCTAGTAATGTGGCCCCACAAAATCTCTTAACATCATGTGTTTTTTGAGCATTTATTTTCTTTGTGACCCACAATCATGCCTTACTCATGACATCACTTTTTGGCAGTACATACATTTGTGAGCAACTACTTTCAATGGTGAAGCACCCAAAGAACAAAATACAAACAAACATTTCTGATGAGCACCTTGAGAACTCACTAAGAATTGTGACCACTTCCATCAAACCAGACATTAATAGATTAGTTTTACAAAAACAAGGCCAAATTCCCCACTAGTTTTATACTGTTCTCATTTTTCTAAACTTTATAATAAAAAATAAGTGGTCTAGCCGGGCTCGGTGGCTCAGCCTGTAATCCCGCGCCTTTGGGAGGCTGAGGTGAGTGGATTGCCTGAGCCCGCGGGTTCGAGACCTGCCTGGGCAGCGAGACCTCATCTCTACAATAAATCAAAAATAAAATCAGCCGGGCGTGGTAGTGCATGCCTGTAATTCCAGCTACTTGGAAGGCTGAGGCAGAAGGATCGCCAGAGCCCAGCAGGCGAGGCTGCGGTGACCGGGAGCGGCCACTGCACTCCAGTCTGGGCAACCGAGTGAGACTCCAATTCAAAAAAAAATAAATAAACAAGTGGTCTTATTATGTATATACACTAACTATATAATTTACTTGCGGCCCAAGACAATTCCTCTTTATTCCCTGTATCCCAGGGAAGTCAAAATGCTGGACACCCTGGTCTAGACTTTCCCTAGGTCATATAAAATAGGTTCTACTCATTCCAACAAGTACATATTGTATTCTTATTATGTGTCAGTCACTTTGCTAAATGTTAGAGATATGAGAGTCAACAGAAAACATTCCTGCCTTCATGGAGCTTACAGTTGGGGGAGAACTCACATAGTATATAAGCATATATAAAACTGCAATTGCGCTGAGATAGAGAAGTACCTGGCGCTGAGAACCAGTAACAGGTTGGCCAAGTAAGACTTCACTGTGGAAATAAAGTTTGAGGTGAGCTCTAAGAATGATGTAGAAGTTAACCAGATAGCGAAAGAGCAGACAGCAGAAAGTTTGTGCAAAGGCCTGGGATTGAAGAAAAATCTAAGTACCTGTAAATCAAAGATTAGTGTGGCAGTGGGGGTCGGGGAAGAAGGAGGTATTAATTCCATCCCAGCCTGATACCTGACACTCCAGAGCCAGAGTCCCTAGCCAATTCAGCCTCTCCTGTACAGACCTAGCCCCAGTCGCAGAAGCTGAAAAGCACAGGTGACTTGTAGAGAAGAGAAAGAGAGCATTGAAGAAATAGGTATGGGTGATGCCTGCGATTTTCCCAAGGAAGACTTTCAGGGAAGGAATGAAATCATAGAGACTGCGGGGACTAGCACACAACAGGCAGAAGATCTCCCCAAGACCCTTCAAAGGAAATATTGGCTTGACACAGAGGGCTCTCCTCCTAGCCCCAGGCGGACAGGTGAGAGACGAGGGAAAGTGACAAGAGTAACAGAGCATAAAGCCCGGACGACGCCGATTCCTTTCCCACCACTGCGGCTGCGCGCGCGTCGCTCCGGAAGCGGAAGTGCACAAGAGGTCAGCGTTGCTTTTCAAGATGGCGGCCTTCAAGGTGCTTGTGTCTGGCTGCGGACTGTTTCTCCGAGGGCTCCTGGCGGGCCCAACCGCGACCAGCTGTATTAGGCCTCCAGTTCGCGGGTTCAGGGAAGGTGAGTCTTGGGTCCCAACGACCTCCCGAAATTGAGGAGAAGAGCGGCGAAGATTGTTTCCGCCAGCCCGAGTGCGGTTCTACCTCGCCTTCCTTCACGCAGTTCTAAAACATTGGAGGTGCTGGCGCTCCGGAGGTGCTTAAAATACCCCGTCCAGACCCCGGTGCCTTTATCTTGGTCTCCCCCTTGTGAGTGTTCTCACGAGGCGGGGAAGGACCGAGAGAAAGGGCTGCTTACTTAGCAGGAGCAGAAGAGCAACCTGTTCCAAGGTCGAGGAAGGTTTTCGTTAAGGGTTTGCATGTTAGTTCTTCCCATTTTCTCCGAACCGCAGTCTCCTTTATTAAAGGTTCCCTGGGACACCAGGGAAGGACATCTGGATGCTTTACTCAGAGCCTCTCTTTCCAATTTGTCTTCTGACAATGCTGTGATCTGATGGAGGCTCTTTCTGCCTGGCTTGCTAGTCTCACTGAGAGGGAGAGGCCAAGGTGGAAAGGCCATTGAATAGCTGAGACAGGCATATACAGGATGGTGGTTCTGCTTTTCATTCATCTTAATCTGCAAAAGCAGCGTGATCCTAGCATCAACTGAAAGCTTACTGAAGGCCAAGTGCTGTGCTTCAAGCTGTGAGGAAATTCTGGAGAAAGAAAATACAGCCCTTTTCCTGAAAAGTTTAGGTCCTAATGAGATATGTGTACACTCCCAATAAATGCAAGTTAGCTGTTTACGTGAGGAAGTACAGAGAGACTCAGTTAATGGAAACAGCAAAGTCAGTTGGAAGTTTTCATAAAGAGGATGTGTCTTGAACAGGCTTATAAAAGGATGTAATCTGGCAGAGAGTGAAAGGGCTTTCAGGACATAGCCTTCCTTTGTGCAATCCTGAAAGCAGGAAAGGATGAGTGATGTGCAAAAGAGATGTGCTTTGTGTTTGTGTATTTTGTTTAGTTTTGTTTTTTGAGGATCTGGCATAGTATTGACCAGCCAAGATGTCCCTTAAGGCTGAAAAGTATACAGTGGCAAAGAGTGATCATTGTTGTCAGGGAAGCAGAAAAATCCAAAAAAGAAGAGCCTAGTGTAGGGGCCATTGGATTTTTCTCAGAAGAGGTTTCTCTTTTTAGCTTTCAAACAGCCATTTCAATAGAGTGGCAAAGAGTCCAGTTTGGAGAAACAAAAGAGATAGTTGACAAAAAAATGGAAGTAGCAGGTATGTTTGAAGAATTTCACTATGAAAGGAAGATGGAACATTTGTTAGAAAAAAAAAGTCTGGATGCTACCTGGTTAGCTAATTCATTACTAAATCCACTAATTAGTAAATCCATTAATAAGCAAAGACACCAACAAGATCATGCTGATGATAGGACATGGATAAGGTATTTCATCTATTTCCATGCTGCAAAATAGCATTTGCTCATACCCTTCTTGAGGATGTCTACCAAGTGTCAAACACCAATAGCTGCAAGGCAAGGAAATTTTCTGTTTGTTTTGTTTTAACTACAGGAATATTTGAGGTTAGGCTTAAAGAATTTTTTTCAGTTGGGAGGTTTGTGAAACAATAGACTATAAGCCAGGTCCGGTATACATGCCTGTAGTCTCAGTTACTTGGAAGGTTGAGGCAGATGAGAGTATTGCTTGGGCCTGGGAGTTCAAGTCCAGCCTGGGCAACATAGTGAGATCCCGTCTCTTAAAAAAAGAAAGAAAGAAATCATGGACTGTATAGTCAAGTGGGTCTCCAAAGTCCTCTTCTCCATAAATACTTAGGTTGGTAACTCTTCTGTTACTCACTTTTTTGTTTTTTAATACATATTTTAAAATATTAATGTCATTTCTATTATTGAGATGGGATCTCACTATGTTGTTTATGCCGGTCTTAAACTCATAGACTCACTGTCAGACCTAAAAGCAAAATGTTAGATTAAATTGATGTGACCTAAATGAAGACAGTACCATATTCTGTATTATTCTTGAGAATCACCTGTCTCCAAAGCTTTTAAATTAAAAAAACTTTCTTTTGCTATTCTAGCCATTATTTGTAAGGCATAAAGTATTGTACATATGGCTAATTTTGACTGTGACAGCTGGTATATTTGACACTCAAATAATATTGTACACATAGAATTTAAAGTTGCAGCCAGGTTCGGTGGCTCAGCCTGTAATCCTGCGCTTTGGGAGGCCAAAGTGAGTGGATTGCCTGAGTCCGCGGGTTCGAGACCCCCCTGGGCAACTTGGTGAGACATCTCTACAATAAATCAAAAAATTAGCCGGGTGTGGTAGTGTGCACCTATAGTTTCAGCTACTTGGAAGACTGAGCGGAAGAATTGCCGGAGCCCAGCAGGTCAAGGCTGCGGTGGCCGGGAGCATGCCACTGCACTCCAGTTTGGGCGACGGAGTGAGACTTCAACTCAAAAAAAAAAAAAAAAACAAAGTAAAGTTGTGGGGAGGCCTCGCATGGTGGCTCAAGGCTCTAATCCCAGCACTTTGGAAGGCCAAGGCAAGAAGATTGCCTGAGCCCAGGGGTTCGAGACCAGCCTGGGCAACTTAGTGAGACCTTGTCTCTACAGTATACCAAAAAATTAGCCAGATGTGGAAGCGTGCACCTGTAGTTCCAGCTACTTGGAAGGCTGAGGCAGAAGGATCACCTGAGCCTAGCAGGTCAACACTAGGGTGTGGCCAAGAGCAAGCCACTGGTCTCCAGCCTGGGCAACAGAGTGAGACTCCAACTCAAAAAAAAAAAAAAAAAATTGTGGGGAAGAAACTGCTTCTCTTGCTGAAAATATACAAACATCCCACTTTACAAAGTTTCAGATCATACTACATAATTTTGTCTGAAAGTTCAAGAGGACTGAGCACCAGTGTTCCTGCCTGTGAAGACTTCCAGTCTAAAGCAGTGGTTTTCAAGTGGGGCAGTTTTGTCCTGCAGGAGACCTGTGGTGATGTCTACAGACATTTTTGGTTGTCAGAACTGGTTCTACTGGCATCTGGTGGGTAGAGGCTAGGGATGCCGCTAGATATCTTGAAACTCACAGGATAGCTTCTGTAACAAAGAACCATATGATCCAAAATGTCAGTCCTGCCACTGTTGAGAAAACTTGGCCTAAAGTTTGACAAGAGGAATACACAAAACCAACACAAAAGGTTATTGAGGAAGAAGCAAGTCTTAAGGGGGATGAAAATGGAAATTGTGATTTTTATCAAGTGCCTGCTACAAGTACTGTGCTAGGCTTTCCACATGCATTTATACAAACTTTTCAATAGTACCTTGAAGGTGGATATTAACTATCCTCGTTCTTATAAATGAGGAGATCCAATTCCAAGGGGTTCAGTAGCCTACCTGACATCACATGTCTAGTAAGTAATGGAAGTAGAGCCAACAATTCCCCTCTCCACCTGTAGCATCACCTTGGTATCCCATGGTAGGGCCTCCCTCATTGTTCCTCCTTCCATGAGAGCTCGTACCAGTTAACTTGCCCAAGACCATTTAATGCCTTTATGGCTGACACTGCCAGATTCAGCAAATGTTATGCTAGACCTCATTCTTGTCTTATCACTCTTAGAGCCCTTGTGAGGGACATGTATTTAAAATAGGAAAAAGTGAGCACATATTATATGAATGAACAGTCATGATCAGGCACTTATAGGAGAGTGTATTGAGATAAGTAAAGGTGGGTCGGGTGCGGTGGCTCAAGCCTATAATCCCAGCACTTTGGGAGGCCAAGGTGAGAGGATTGCTTGAGCCCGCGGGTTCGAGACCAGCCTGGGCAACATGGTGAGACCTTGTCTCTACAATAAATCAAAAAATTTGCTGGGTGTGGTAGCACACACCTGTAGTTCTGGCTACTTGGAAGGCCGAGGAGGAAGGATCGCCAGAGCCCAGCAGGTTGACGCTGGGGTGGCTGTGAGTGTGCCACTGCTCTCCAGCCTAGGCGACAGAGTGAGACTCCAACTAAAAAAAAAAAGTAAAGGCCAAAGGGAATTTGCTTCATTTCTCAGTTAGCTGAAGGGATTTTCTCGAGGACCTAGCAGTTCAGAGAAGGTACCTGAACTTGTGCCTGACAGGATGGGCAGTTCTATAGCTAAAAACTTTGAGAGAGAAGTGAGCAAGTTGGGGACTTTAAAAAATGCAAGGGACATAGTTCAGAGTAACCTGCTAGTAGAAAGAGATTTTTGTGTAGCCATAAGACTCCGCACACAGGACATAGGGCAAAGGAACATTCCCTTGGGGTCCAAGGAAAAGAAGGGGAGAGGCAGTGAGGGAACCAGAATGCTTTAATGGCAGAATTAAAGATGAACTGGAGGAAGCAGTGCTTGAGGCTGGACGGTGTTTGGCCAGATCCTCTCCCAGACGCTGCACAAGACTGTGAGGCCGCCTTCTAGCCCTCAGTTATTCCATTCCTTCTTGCTCTACTTGGGACTTGGTTTCCACACATCCTTTCCCAAAGGGCCCTTGGTCTCTGGACATTTTCTGTGGCAGTGCCCTGTGCTCTCCGTCTTTCTTCACTTCCTTCTTAACTAAGCAGTTGTGTCTTGTCTCAAACTCCTGGCCTCAAGCAACTCCTAGCCTTCTACCTCAGCCTCCGAAAGTGGTGAGATTACTGACAGAAGCCACCACACCTGGCCTAGTAGTTGGATCTTTATACAGCTGCAGTTCACTGTGTCTCTATGTGACCATCAAAATCTTTTGCATTCTAGGTGGAATTTTAAAAAGTATATATTTTAAAATATTAATGTTATTTTTAGTATCGAGATGAGATCTCACTATGTTGCCCATGCTGATCTTGAACTTCTGAGCTCAAGCAGTCCTCCCACCCTGGCCTCCCAAAGTGCTGGGATTACAGGTGTGAGCCACCACACCCAGCCAGGTTGTTTTTTGTTTTCTTGTAGAGGTGGAGTCTCACTATGTTTCCCGGGCTCGCCTCAAACTCTTGGGCTCAGCAGTCCTCCCGCCCCAGCCTCCTGAGTAACTGGGACTATAGGCATGCATCACTGTGCCTTTTACAGTCACTGCGATCTCACCACAATGTTATTTGCCCAAAATTAGTATAATTCAATTATCTTGGACTCCATCCTAGGTGAGTATTTACTGAAGTACTCAAAGGACCTCTTTACGAGACATGGACTTTATTATAGTGAAGTTCCCATACTTGGTTTGTTCCTTTCCTCCTCTAGGGCAAAGACTGTGGTTCCTATTCCACTGTAACTTTCCACAGTAGAGCGGGGCTGTACAGTCCACAGTACTCCACACATGTGTTGTTGCCTCACTTGGGCCAGATTATTTCATGTGTGTGAGGAGATTTTGGCCCTTAGCTCCAGTTTAGAAAACTGCTTCATCTCTTTCCTTAGTTTACTTGATACCACCATATCTCAGAACACAAAAGTGATTCCATCTTTTTCTAAACAAGTTTCCTGAATCTCTTAGTTCAGCCTTTCTTAGCCACCCCCACTTCTCTTGAATGGAGAGGAGGCCAGGGACAAAATGGATCTCAGGTTTTGTTTGGCTTTGACATGTTTTTGTATGCACGTTGAAAACCAATACTATTTTGATTCCTATCTCCTCTTTCCAGAGGCTTAAAATCTACTAAAGGCCTCTCGAGGCTCCAGCCGGGCTTTCTCTCCCTGATCAGTCTCAGTGTCCTGAGTTCTCAGGTCTTTCTATAAGATAAGCATCTGCCTATTGTTTTACCCACTGGCTTCCTAGTGAGATGATTCACTGTCTTAGAGTTGCTGTGTGGCGCTTATGAACAGTGAAGCTTGCCATGGGCTTTGATCTCTTTTCCAGGGACCAGTGGGATGACTTCAGGGTTTGGTTCTCTGCCGGGAGTGATGTGTGTTTTGTTAGACTTGTTTACCTCATGGTTAGGACCCAAGTGCCTCCACCAAGAAGGGAACCACATGTTTATTCACTTTGTGTTTCAGGGCATTGTTCTTTGCTGACTCCAGTGGTACCAGAATATGTCTCTCCTTTTAATTCCTATGGGAATTCTCAGAAACTGTCCCCTCTACCTGTTAATTGCTCAGACTAGGTGGCCTCAGGCCATCTCTCAACTTGGTGTTTACAAATTTGTGTGGTTTCCAGGGTCCCTGGAATCCCTACTGGGCTGGGGATATGACTTCCTTCTACAGCCTCCCTACTTCCCCACCCCTCATTTGGAGGTTGTGTCTGCAGATTGACACATTGCAATGACTTTTTGTTTGCAGTTGTGCTGGCTTCCAGACTGAGGTCCAGGTTGCGTCTCACCCACATCCCGTGTGGAGTGACGTGGGGTGATGCGGGGTGACGCATTTTCTCTCACGTGGAGAAACCTCGTTTGTCTCTGAGTTGATTAGTGACTACAGTGTTCTCTAAAGAATGCCTGGGGCTTTTCTAGCCATTGTTCTTCCTGGAGTTGAAGCTAAGGGGCTCTCAGGTTGGCTGTTTTGGAGGAATTAATCTTTGTGAATGGCTTTCCTAGGAAACAAATGGGGAACATTTCCAGGCAGGCTGTGTCCAATTAGGTGTTGGTCACAGAGCTCAGTGATCACAGATGCTGCTGTGGGCCTCTGGTTGGGTTAGAATTGCCTTTTTTTCCCCTTTTCCTTCTCTTTTTATTGTTTTTTTATTGCAGAAGCAGTAAATGTTCAGAAACTTAAAAATACAAATGGGCAAAAAGAAGAAACTAAAAGCACCTAGTGCCACTACTGAGAGCTAACCAGTATTACTGTTTAGGTATATAGCTTTAGGGACCGTGAGCCTCCTGAGATCACACCTAATTGTGTATATGCTGTGGACATTTTCCCAGGGCGAGGTCTTTAGCTTTCACTGGATTCTCAGAGTTAAGAACCTTAGGCTCCTTCTGATCTGTACTACTTCTTGCCTTGGCCAGAGCTGATTAAAACTAAATTGTAGCAAGCTCTTGTTAAAATATGGTTTCAGAATTTTGAAAGACAGTGTGCAGCCTAGCTATATGGATTCAAGTTTTCTATTACAGTAATTATCAATCAGAAAGGAACCGTGACAAGTATTTTGCTCCCTAAAAATAATACCATTTATTAAATATGTGCTGTGTACCAGTTTCTATGCTAATAGCTGTGGCTTCTCTCTTTCTGAAGAAACGGGAAAAAAGGAAGACTCTCCAAGAACTATTTGACTCTATTTGTCAAATGTGAGCTATTTGCTTGGTTCTTCTTCAGATTATTGTTCGGGTTGTCATTCTGCACCCTGAAAATGTAAGATAGGAAACATATAGCCTGACACATGTGTGGGGCTGATCGTCCTGCCCTCAGGGCCTCAGACTAAATAGGCAAAGTGCTGAGGGGGGCCTCTCCATCCGGAATGGCAGGACTCCTTGAAAATCTTTTTGGACCCGACGTCTGCAGGCTCCTTCTTCCCACCTCTTCCATCACCCTTCTCTGGTGCAGACAACAAAATGCAACCCTGCAGGGAGCAGAGTGAGGAGAGAGTAGAGTAGAGAGGGCTTAACTTGGGACTCTCAGGACATGTTCTGGCAGTGAACTTGTCTTGCTCCCATCCGCCGTGGGGGCACTGGCGCAGTGTTAGTTCAGTGCTGTATCTTACATTGCAAACTCTTCTGAGTCAGAAGCCATTATGTCAGATTCTCTTTGTTCAAGGACACACGCGGGGTACTTCTGAAGGTCTTCAGATGCTGCTGTCCACCCTCTCTTATTGCAGCCATAGTAGGACAGCATCTTGCCGATTCCTTTGGATAGAACCAAGAAGAATCTTGTCATAGAAAGGCAGAAACGGTGTGAAAAGGTCCTTGATCTCAGTGAGATGATACCACCTGGGTATCCTGGGCTTACTACCACCCAGCCTCAAGAGTGTAGGGCATTGGCACTTGCGGGTGAATCCTCCATGCTTTCTGTTCCAGGTGGGGACCGTGGGATAGTGCAGGTGAAAGGCTCCTTCTTTCCACGTGTGTAGAATTTGAGCTGTTATTTGAAACACCCTGTTCCTTGTTAAATGGCTGACCTAATTTTTCCCCTTTATCTCTTTAGTGGTGGAGATCCAAGAAGGAAAGACAACTATAGTAAGTATCATTGAGTTGGCCACTTATAACCTCTTTAACACTTGGAGCTGGCTGACTGCTCCTTGGAGGGAGGGATGGCCCAAACTTGACTCCAGTTCCAGGATCAGCTCCCTCAGTGACCATAAATCCCACAGTCTACTATTTTTCAAACTGTATGCTGTAGTGTGGGTAATAAGAAACAGTCGCTGTGCCTGGGCTGAGGTATCTGTTATTTGATTAAAGTGGCCTTTTGTATGGCAAGGTCTCAAAGACCTTTTCTGATAAGTTATTTGGCAGGTGATAAATCAGTTTCCCAAAGGAGAAACTAAGGCATCATTGCAGGCCTAGAAAGCCAGTGTAAACTGACCAGGGCCAGGATCCTGGACCTCAGTTCCTTTTCTTTCTGCCTGGAATGACTAATCTACTCCTTAAATGATGCATTTAAAAGGTGACATGCTCCGGGCCTTGGCCTTACTAACTGGCGCCCTGGCTTGTCTCTTGGTAAGAAAGCTGGAAGGACTCTTCATCCACCCACTCCCCCCTTTCCCTCATTGAGCCCATCTCACCTCCCTTCCTTGTGGAGTCACGGGATCTAGATTATCCTATAATCCTTAAAAGACAATGTTGTTTTCACATGGCCTTCCATGCCTCCAAGAAATCCTTAGCCACTCTACAGAGTGCCCAGAAGCCTCTGTAACTTCCATGTCAACCAGGGATATTTAACCCTTTAGGTAGCCAGCCAAGCTTAGTCCTCCCCAGGGCAGTCTTGTCCCAGACAAGTCTTTTGGGTCTTCCCTTGAATACTTCCTCAGCCTTTCCACTGCTTAGCCTCAAAATAATTCTTTTTAGGGCACCTCCATCCCCATAGGGCATCTTTTTTGGCTCCCGGAGTCAAACCCCCCCAAAAAAACATTTACTATATAAACTCCAAGCTGGCAGAGAGAAATACCTTTGACTTTTGAGTATAAAGAGCATTTTCCTGTGGGGCATGAGTGTGCTGTTTGTAGAATGAACATAGTGACATCGTGGCCTAGAAGAGCCCTTAGGAGGGAAGAGCCCTCCATGCCTTTAGAGGTGTTGTTATGACTGACTTTGGGTATTATTCTCTCCTCTATGAAATAAGGTCAGATGCCTGCCTCACTAGGTTGTGGGGGTTAAATGAAATGATATATGTGACCATTCTTAGTACAGAGCCAAGCACGTAATGGGGAGTCAAGAACTAATAGCCCACCTCCTGGCCCACCATATCTCCACTCCCAAGGCCTAGCATGTAGCTGAGAATTTTCTCAAACAACATGTCTGTTTCTGGCATAGTTGTGGCTGCTGTGGTAGAAAGGTGGTTAGCAGTGCTCCGCACAGCCAGGTGGTACTTCAAGTTCCCTTTCCCTTTTGCTAGATCTCCCCCAGGGGACAGTGTTGCTTCCCTCCCAAAGCCTCTCAGACCTGTCCCAGCCTCACTCATAATTCATGCCCTCGGTCAGCAAGGCTTTCTAAACTCCCCCCTTGCAATTGGAGCTAATTCCCAGATCGTTGGTTTGTTGCACTTAGTAATTTCAAGGCTGTGTCACAGGATACAGCAACGATGGGGAGGTCGTTTCACGCGTGGCCTCAGCAGGGTTTAGAAGATGGCATCCAAGCCAGGCTCGGTGGCTCAGCCTGTAATCCCACACTTTGGGAGGCTGAGGTGAGCGGATTGCCTGAGCCCGCGGGTTCGAGACCCGCCTGGGCAACTTGGTGAGACCTCATCTCTACAATAAATCAAAAACTAGCCAGGCATGGTAGTGCGCGTCTGTAGTTCCAGCTACTTGGAAAGCTGAGGCGGAAGGATCACCAGAGCCCAGCATGTCGAGGCTGCGGTGGCCGGGAGTGTGCCACTGCACTCCAGTCTGGGCAACAGAGTGAGACTCCAACTCAAAAAAAAAAGATGGCATCCAGAATGATAAAAGGAGCAGAACAGAGGCATGTGTCTTCCCACTTGTTTTGTGTTGTTTTATACATATAAACATATTTAATATAAATAGGGTACTTCCATAATGAACATTTGTATACCTAACCCTGAATTATACCCCACATATTTAAAACAAAAAATTAAAAAGTATATATAACTGTATATGTGTATATGTATACACATGCACACTATGTGTATATATATTTGATGAAGGAGTGCACATAGATATTTGCTTATCTAGGCACACCCTACAGTTTCTCAGCCTTGGCACTGTTGGCATTGGGGCTGGGTAATTCTTTGTGTGGGAGCTGTCCTGTGTAGTGTAGGTTGGTTAGAGCATCCCTGCTAGATGCCTGTAGCACTCCATCTCCCAGTTGTGGCAATAAAAAATATCTCCAGGCATTGCCAGGTGTGCCCTGGGGAGAAAGATTACCCCTGGTTGAGACCCACTGGCATAGACTTAGCTGGGTTAAATAAAGCTAGAAACTACAGTTTCCTCTGAGGAGGACATATGGGATTGGAGGGAGACTTATTCTGGACTCTACATCCCTGTGCCATTTGATACTTTTTACCATGTGCATATATCATTTTTCCCAAAGGTGGGGGAAAAGGAAACCTGGTGTTCTGGTGTTTCTGGGATGTTTTGAGGACAGAAAGGTAGCATTCAATCGATACAGCAAATCCCTCTCTCCCTGTTGCTACTAGTATTAAACCCCTGCAGGGCACCAAAGGCCGCCCAGTATGCAGCAACTGCAGAATAAACACCACAGTTCAGAAAAATCTACTAGCTATTCCCACAAGACCCTCTCCACCAGGGTAAACTTTCACCAACATCCCCATCATTTGGAGTTTGCTCAAAAATAAGTGGCTCTGTGCTGGCTCTGTCCCTCACACTAGCTCACTCTCTCTGCCTCCTAGATTGAAGGCCGTATCACTGGGACTCCCAAGGAGAGTCCAAATCCTCCTAACCCTTCTGGCCAGTGCCCTATCTGCCGCTGGAACCTGAAGCACAAGTATAACTATGAGGTGAGTCTTCACAGAGACACTCAGTGCTGCGTGTCACTAGAGCAGCCTCGTCCCCCTGTGGCTACTGCTGCATCTCACGGAGCCACCACAGACAGCAGCATTTTGTCCAGTGGTGCTCTACCCAGCCTGCACATGAAAATCACCTGGGAGCTTTAAAAAATAATGATACCCAGGTTCCCCCCAGACCAGGAATCAGTCTCTGGGGGTGGGGCCTGTGCATTTTTTAAAATCTCTCCTGTGATTCTGATGTGCAGCCTGGGTTGAGAGCCACTGACTGAGGTCATGATCTGGTTGTACTTCAGACCACCAGGGCCCTGTAACCAGCATGCAGGGTTTGTGCATCTCATGGGGATATTTTTTGTTTTGTTTTATTGAGTTGGAGTCTCACTCTGTCTCAGGCTAGAGTGCAGTGGCATGCTCATGGCCACCGCAGCCTCAATGTGCTGGGCTCAGGTGATCCTTCCGTCTCAGCTTCCAAGTAACTGGAACCACAGGCATGCGCCACCATGCTCAGCTAATTTTTTGATTTATTGTAGAGACGAGGTCTCGCCATGTTGCTTGGGCTGATCTTGAACCCCTGAGCGCAGACAATCCTCTCGCCTCGGCTTTCCTGCTTTCATAGTGAGGGTGTATTTAAACAAGCTTAGCTGGGCTCGGTGGCTCAGCCTTTAATCCTGCACTTTGGGAAGCTGAGGTGAGTAGATTGCCTGAGCCCATGGGTTCAAGACCCGCCTGGGCAACTTGGCGAGACCTCATCTCTACAATAAATTAAAAAATTAGCCAGGCGTGGTAGCGCGAGCCTGTAGTTCCAGCTACTCGGAAGGCTGAGGCGGAAGGATTGCCGGAGCCCAGCAGGTTGAGGCTGCGGTGGCCGGGAGTGGCCAATGCATTCCAGTCTGGGTGACAGTTTGACTCCAACTCAAAAAAAAAAAAAACCAAGTTCTTGGTTCTCACTGTGATCTGGGAATACATATACTGTCTCTTTCCATACTGTGTCTGATTGCTCCGGCTCTTCTACTGCAGTTGTTTCCAGGGAAAGAAAAGTGAATAATAACAGTAGGTAATGTATTGTGTGTACACTCAATGTCAGGGACTGTGCTTACATGTTTTAATTTCCTTAGTAACCTGTGAAATAGGTACTTTTTTCATCCTCATTTTACGGATGAGTACATTTAAGGCACAGAAAAGTTAATTAACTTGCCCCAGATCACCCAGCTGATAAGTATCAGAGCTGGAATATACACCCCAGGAATACCAAGCCCAGGCAGGACCTCTGTTCCTAACGGCTACTATGTAACTCCTCTCTAGAGGTGGGGAGGGCCTAGTGTAAGGACACAGCCCTGGGGAAGTCCATACTTATTTTTTAGAGCTCTCACTGGCGACATTAAGCACCCTATTTTGGAATTTCAAGTGATTTGGGCTCTGGGCCAGTTTGACCTGCACGTTGTCCCTGTGCCCTGTTGTGGAATGGGATGACTAAGGGCAAAGATCTTGGTCAGGTGATAAGAGCAGGAGAGGCCACATGCCCATGGGCTCTGAACAGAATGACCCAACTAATCTCCTGGGCTGGAAGCCTTGGCTTTAGGCCACCCTGGGGGTGGGGGCTCTTTCACCCTGCCCTGGGGCCCTTCTGATGGCTGCCTGGAGTAATAGAAAGCAAGTATGAGGCAGAGGGGCAGTGTTCAGAGCTTCCTGCATCATGGAAGTTAGTGGGGTGGTTGGAATTTGAGCTGCTGATAGGAAAGTGAACCCTATATCTGCCCAGCCACCATGGGGCACTCTTCCTACCAGCCTTTTCCAGGAAATGTCCTTGGCTCTGTTTACCCAGCAAAAGACTGATCCCCTCTGAGGTGGAGGCTAAAGTTGCCTTTCCTCTTACCCTCTCTACTCAGCACCGTTAGCCTGAGCTACACAGAGCTGTTAGCTTGCTTGGCAGCCTGCTGTGGGGGCCAGGGCCTTGAGCCCAGTTTATTAGTCCTGGATTAATCCAATCCAAGTTCTTTTCATCAGATTCTGAAGAGTACAGGGGTGGGAATTAGAGGCCTGGGTCCCTCAGGAACTGTCCAGTGATTAAAACAAATCTGTGGTTATGCAGCGAGACGCCTGCCAGGGCAGCAAGTTGGTTTGTGGAACATGACTGCTAAGACTAGCATGCCAGGCCCCTGGGGGGAGGGCATGTGTTTTTTTTAACTCCTTCAGCCATTATGTGGCTTGGTGGGGAGGTACTCCCTTGTCTTGCTTCTGGCTGTGTTTATCCTTGTTTCTTTGAACTCTGACAAGCAGCTGAGGTTAGGGGGAGCATGTGATAGTCTGAAGGAAGCCCAAGGATCCATTCACACATGGTCAAAGGGGGCTTAGAACATGCGAGATTAAAATTCACAACCCTGGTTCCTTCTTCCTCAGCTTCTATGCCTGCCTACTCCAGAGGCACTCACCAAAGGTGAATGGGCTGTTTGCATATACTCTGGTCTGTGATATGTAGGCTCTGGCTGAAATGGTATAGGATTTCCCTCTTGTGTGGAAATATGTGGCATGCCCCCACCCCACCATGGGTGAGGAGAATAACCCAACAGACATTCTGTCCAAGAAAGTTACTTCAGGTGGGTAAAAGATTGCTGACCCTTCTTGAAGAATTTCTATTCTCCGACCTGGTCTATCAAAAGATTGTCTCCTGAGGAAGCTGGGTACTCTTGGGTTTGTTATTGACCACCGACAATATTAATGAGTTAGGATTAACCTTGGTTAGGGTGAAGGTAACAGATCAGTGTGCAAAGCTCTGTGTGGAGGGAGTGGTCTCAGCAGGTTCCAAGACAGCCTCTTGGAGTGCTGGGATTCTACAGCCTTCTCAGCATCGAAAGCAAGCCCAGCAACCCTCACCTCTTTTTGGTTTCCACTAGGATGTTCTGCTGCTCAGTCAGTTCATCCGGCCTCATGGAGGCATGCTGCCCCGAAAGATCACTGGCTTGTGCCTGGAAGAGCACCGCAAGATTGTGGAGTGTGTGAAGATGGCCCACCGTGCAGGTAGAAGGCCCTCAGGACCAGGAGGGGCAGAGGGCCGCAGGCACCATCTCCCCACCCCTCTGCCCATGTTCTATCCCCTCCTGGAAAAGAAGTGAATATCCATTATTAATTTTGCTCACCCTCCGTGCCAACCTCTCCACTCCTGGGGGCTTTTCCCTCTGGTCCCCTCAGAACTGCAGAGGGAGCTACAAAAATTATCCATTCTTCCTGCCCCTCAGGTCTCTTCCCAAATCACAGGCCTCAGCTTCCTGAAGGATTTGTTCCGAAGAGCAAACCTCAGCTCAACCGGTAAGCAAACCTGGGTATCAACAACCTGAATGCCGGTGCCTCAGCTCTCACTGGCCGAGGCAGCCACTTGCGGGAGCTCATCCTTCAGCTCAGGAAAGCGACAGTGTGCCTTGGCTGTCGGGTCTATTCCCTTCCAGCTTGGGCACCCGCCCCTATTGGCCCCACCTCTGCTGCAGTCTGTGCTACTTCTGTCGCCTCCCTTGCTGGCCTCAGCTTCTCTCCTTCCCTCCCCTGTAGAACTCTTAGCAGGGGCAAGGAGGGTAAGAAGGCTGCTGATTGGGCATAAAAATGTGCTAATCCCCTGTTTATGACATCACATTGGGTTGCTATGGGGATGTTAGAGCACTTTACAAATTCAGTATCCTAGCCTCCCCAGCACTGGGGTTATTAGAGGGCAGAATGAGGCCTGGGAAATAGGAAGGCTCAGCCAGGCACTGTGGCTTACTCCTATAATCCCAGCACTTTGAGGCGCCAAGGTAGGAAGATCACTTAAGGCCAGGAGTTCAAGACCAGCCTGGGCAACATAGCAAGATCTCATTTCTACAAGAAATAAAAAAATTAGCCTGGCATGGTGGCACATACTACTCAGGAGGCTGAAGCAGTAGGAACACCTGATCCCAGGAGTTTGAGACTACAGTGAACTGTGATTATGCCACTGCACTCCAGCCTAGGTGACAGAGTGATACCCCAACTCCAAGAAAAAAAGAAAGAAAGAAATGGATTGGGCTTTCTGGGGTAGGATCACTGTATATAGCTGTGCAAGTCAGGCACTCTACAACTTCAGGGTATTGTCCATGTAGAATAGATCTTAAGCAGGGTTCCCTAGAGTTGTACCTTTAACAACCTGCACAGCTGTATGTGGCAGCCTGGGAGATCCTGATGTTACATAGAGGAGGCGGGGAAGGCCCCAGACCCTGGAATCAATCAGTCTGCCCTCCAGCCTAAGCAGGGGCCTTTGGAGTAAGGTTCTCGACTAAAGCTCAAGCAGCTATCCTATTGCAAGTTCTCCCCCCCCCTTCTTTGACATCACTACACTCTCATATTTAGATCTATAACATCCCTCTTTGAGAGTAGGGCCAGGCTTGTAAAATGCTGGGGGGGGTACTTGTTCTCCTCTACCAATGGTCCCTTCCTCCTGTCCAGCTGCCGCTGGTAGCTCCCATACTGGAGTGAGGAAGATAAAACTGTTCTCTGTAGGGTATCAAAGATGACCAAAGCAAAGCAAGACACCTCAGTCCCAGCAAACCTCCTAGGCTGATCCCCAGTGGAACCAAGGCATGGAGAGTAGAGCCGGATTGCTGGGCTGAGGGAATTCAGGGTTGCTGCCTGGACTTGCCTTCCTATTTCTGGAGGCTGGGACAGAGCTGGACCCTCCCCAACGCCTTGCCAGCACCCTGGCCCTGGCCCTTCCTCACCTGCACCGTCCATGTCACTTGCTGGGCCATCTGCCAGCCACCCTGGGGGAGCAGGACACACCAGCCTCTTCCTGTGTCTCCCAGCTGTATTGTGGACCGTTTAAGGATCAAGCCCGCTCCTCTGGCTTTTTAAGAACAGCAGCAGGCCTGAGGACACAATCCACCCTGCCCTCAGGCCTTTGAAGCTGGGCCAGGAGCCTTCCCATACATCCGGCGTCCTAACGTGACACAGGATTGATGATGTGTGGGGCTCTTGGGTTGCATGCAAGAGGCCACCCTGGGGGGAGGGGGAGTTCAGGCTACGGAGGAAATGGATCCCTTGCAGGGGACTCTGATTCCATCCAGAGGTTCCTGCGTTGCCTTGCATGAGCCTGGCCCCCGTGAAGCCATGCTTGGTTCTGCTATGTCCCTCCTCCCTCACCCCTCCGGGAGAGGAAGGAAGCATCTGATTTGGAAAAGAGCCTTGGTTCTTCCTAGAGCTGGGGTATTCCCAGAGAGCTGACCAGAGGCCTAGCCCACCTCCTGCCAGCTGGCTGCTCCATGTGGCACAGACATTGGCCCCAAGGCTAGCTGAAGCCCAGCTTCCCTCTCCAAGGCTTGGTGGAAGGAAGCGCTTCAGGCAGTAGCTCTGGAGTGCCTGGTGAGCCATGGGATCCTCTGGAGTCCTTGAATCCCCACAGGCATCCCTTTTGGATACCCCATCGCTTCACCCAACCCACTGAAGACCAGGAAAGGCCTGCAAAAGGCCTGTGGCAGTCCCTTCCTTTACCTTACTCTGCCATCCCAGCACCACCCACCATAGAAACAGCAGTCCCTGGGCCAGCACCTCCCCCAAGCCCCCCCACACACAGGGTGACAACAGAGACTAAGGACCACAGAACTGTGTAAGTCAGCAATCATTTTTTAAAATTTTGTATCTAAAAGTTTTCAGTCATGGTTATTGATTTTTTTTTTTTTTTTTTAATTAGAAAGCTTCTCGCGACGGTCTCTAGAGACAGATGGGCCGAGCCCCAACCTAGAGTGGAGGCAGGGGAAGATTCCTGGCCTTTGTCATGGCTGAGCTTTCAGGACAAAGGATGGGCCTTTCTGGATAGGATCCAAGCTTCAATCTGGACAGAACAAACCCCAGTCCCAACTGGCATGAGCCACTTTTCTGGGAACTGTCAGGGCCCTGGCCATCCCCAAAGGAGGCCAAAGGACCATGGGCGGTGGCCATCTTCCCCCCTCCCGCCTACTTACAGGAACCTTCTTGGGCTAGGGCAGCACACACAGGCCCTCACCCCTGGCTCCCATTGTGGGTCTGGTGAGGAGTTCCCTGAAGGCTGGGGTGGCTGCGTGAGCCGAGTTGGAAGAGGAAGGCTTCCTGCAGGCCCTTGCAGCAGCTCCTCTCCCATGGCTGAGGCACAGAGGAATGGTGTGCTCCAAGCCGTCTCTTCTTTTGCCTTCTCCCAGCAAACACACAAACATTGACAGCTCATAAAGATCAAGGGAACTCGTGGCCCTGGACTGCCTGACCCTGGCCACACATGCTTGCGGCAGCAAGAGCCCAGCCCATCTGTTTACAGAACACTCGGCAGTTACTCCCAGGAAAATCCCTGCCCTTTGAGAAAGGAACACTGGTGAAAGGGTTTGTGCTTGGCCCACCAGGCCCGGCCTGAGGGGGCACTGCCCCCCCCCCGGTCCAGCGTAGGCCCCCAGCCCTCACAGGCACCTCCCTGTTCTCCTTCCACAGGTACCTGACCCGCTGGGCTCCCCGTTCCGTCAAGCCCATCTACAACAAAGGCCACCGCTGGAACAAGGTGCGCATGGCTGTGGGATCACCCCTCCTGAGGGACAATGTCACCTACTCACGGACACCCTTGAAGCTGTATCACTGACTTGAGAGCAGGGCTTCCAGAGAGCCTGGCTGGAGTGCCTCCCGCACCTCCGCTGTGGAGGGGGAGGCCCGCTCACGAACCCTCAGCCATTCCTGCTCCAGCCCACCCGGTTGGCCTGACCCTGCCGACACGAAGACAAGGGACTGTGGAACTAACTTCAGGATCCCTGGCCTGCCCAGTAGCAGTGCTGGAAGCTAGGGGAGGCAGGGAAGTTGGGTCCCTTGGCAGCTGCTGTATGACTTGGGCTGTGCTCAGTGCTGAGGGACAGTTTTCTGCAAAGGAATGTCATAAATGAGGCCCACGGGTTACCACTGGTCTGTGCTCACTGCTTGGGAAGTGGGCCTGGGCATGTTTCCGACTGGTTGCTGGGCACTGAGCTGTGGTCTCGTGATGGGTCTCATGCAGCTGGAGGAGCTCCCGGCCAAGCAGGCTCATGCCCTGTATTGACAGCAGTGAGCTCTCATCTGGGGGAGCTGACCCACGAGCAACTCTCATGAGAGTCCAAGAAACTGCCCTTCTTCGCGAGCCCCTGGTTGCCATCTTCTGCAGCCGTCCCTACCCATTGCTATCTAGTATCTCTCGTTAGAGTATCTAGCCCTCTGCCTCATGCTGTAGAGTGGGCTTGCAGCTCTGGGGGCCTCTCTTCAGAGCCTGCAACGATAGAGGTGGAGCTGAGGGGAGGCAGGACGGAACAGACAGGCTAGAGTCACAGAAATTTATGAAAATAATATTCAGACTCTGCATTCAAAATCTCTAGACCGCCCCTTCCTACAGCATGAAGGGCAAGTCCATGTTCTTCTCGCCGGTGCCCACATAGATGGAGCCGTAGTTCTTGGTGCGTGGGGCGTGGTAGAAAGTGAGGCCAGGCCAGAGCAGGCTGCGCAGCACCACCAAGGTGTTGCCCCTTTCCATCTGGATGCTCCAGGATCCTGGGGAAGAGATGGGCTGCCGGTGAGGTCTAGGGCTTTGCCTTGTGCTAAGCTTCCACCAGGCAGGGGAAGACAATTTAATTATCCATGCACTTGATTCCTGGTTGCCTTCTTAGCTGTTTCACTGTTCTTTAAAATCATGTCCAAGCCGGGCTCAGTGGCTCAGCCTGTAATCCCGCGCCTTGGGAGGCTGAGGTGAGTGGATTGCCTGAGCCCGCAGGTTCGAGACCCGCCTGGGCAACTTGGTGAGACCTCATCTCTACAATAAATCAAAAAAATCAGCCGGGCGTGGTAGCGTGTGCCTGTAGTTCCAGCTACTTGGAAGGCTGAGGCGGAAGGATTGCCGGACCCCAGCAGGTCGAGGCTGAGGCTGCGGTGGCCAGAAGCAGCCACTGCACTTCAGTCTGGGCGACAGAGTGACTCCAACCCCCAAAAAAAAAAAATCATGTCCAGAGGGAGGGCAAAGGAAAAGAGGTGAATCTCAAACCAGTCGGTTTTGTTCCTGTCAGCAGGTCCAGCTAAAGGCTGAGAGGAGAGGAGAGGAGGCTGAGCACACAGGTAGAGGGGAGTTGGGCTGGCCAGGGAGACCCAGGCTCCTCCCACCCTGTACCCAGGAGTCATCAGTGACCTGTAGTCCTAGTGTGGCTTGCCTCTGCTTGCCACCTTCCTCTCTTGGAGTCTCAGAAGCCTCTACTTGGAGAGATGGATTCTACCAGACCAGGAAGGGAAGGTTCAGAAGTGTGGCTGTCGGGCCTCGCAGCTCAGTGACCCTTACTGCCAGCTGGTAGACTGGGAACCATCCTTGCTGGGAAGGGACTGGGCTGCCCCCTGTGAGCCTTTGTCTATCCTAGGTTCTGCTCTGGTTTTTGCACCCCCAGACAGGAGCAACCGGCCTGGGGCCGAGTTGTGCAGCCTGAGGACTTGGCTGGAAGGGCCTGATCCAGCTCCAGAACCGAGGGAGGGAGCCGTTGTGTGGGAGGAAGGAGCCTGGGAAAATCGCCTCTGGATGCAGATCTGGGGCTTCTAGTCCCCTGTGCGCTGAGGCCTCTCCCGGCCCAGCCGCAGCTCTGCTACAGGCCCTGCCAGAAAGGCAAATGCTTTGAAGGTTTTGGTGTTGGACCAGCCAGCCATACACTGAGAGCTGCTCGGAGGCCTTCATCAGCTGCCAGCTCAGCCCAGCTGCTTGACTGCCACTGCCCCAGCTTCCCATGGGCCACCCCCAGCCCTGGCCCACCCCGGTCACTCTACACCCAGCAGCCTCATAACTCAGTCCCCACCCACTGGGGGCCACCCTGCATCGGCGAAACCTGACTGCTGGGAACCCCTGACACTGATGGCAACTCAGCCCGGCTCAGGGTGCAGCCTTCTGCCCAGGTCGAAGCCAGAGTTTTCTGGAAGCCTGTAAGTTGGCTGTCCTTGGCCCTGCTCAGGGAGACCTGTCTCAGAGCTCACCTTACCACTGGGCAGTGGCTGGCACCAAGTGCCACACCCATGCATGGAGTGAGGGAGCGGGAGCCCCAGTGTGGACTTAGCTCCCCTGGCCCACACAGTGCCTGCCGGACACCAGGAAGCAAGAAGAGCTGCTATGTCACCAGCACTGGCTGGAGCACTGCCTGGGAAGGGGCGTACTTCCCTGGTTCTTACAGCTTCTCTCTCTGGTGCCTGAGTTCTCCACCTGCCAGACCTGCCTTCAGAGCTCCTAGCCTTCCTGGTCACCTGTCCCCAGAAGATGGGTGCCTGGGAGTGACGAGGGTAGGGGTCTAACAGCAGTGTTCCTAGTCCACTGCCTTTGGCCCTGGCAAGAAGCACAGGCCTGGGAAGATCCCATTCCCTCCCTTAGTCACCCCTGCCCCTGAGAAAGGCAGGGTTCTGCTTTGCTCCTCCCTGCTACCCGGGGAGGAGGCTTGCAGCCTGCCAGGGCCAAATGCTGGCCTGGAGAGAACAGAATTCTGGAGTCCCCCAGCCTAGATCCTAGTCAGCACACCCAGTCAAGGGCTGGGTCCTGACCTGTGCTCTCACCAGCCTGCCTGTCCTAGGGTTTGACCCCCTCTTGCCCCCAGTAGGTAAGTGGCGGGAGGGGCAGAAGGGTCTCAGACAAAGGTCCAGGCCTGTCAGCAGGGACTCCCACCCAGAGAGCAGGGAGGAACTGGTGGTAGGGATGTGTGAGAAATACAGTGCCCCCACCTGGCTGGAGGGCAGTGCCAAGCAGGCCAAAGGGTGCTGGCGGCACGTGAGGGGCCAGCCAGCCATCGACACTGCCTCCCTCCCTCCCTCGCATTCCTGTCACACTCCTGTCCTCTCATTGTCCCTAGCTCAGCTGGTCGCCCGGGAAACACAGACTCTCAACGTGCCAGGAGTCACGTAGCGTCTACCTAAGGAACCAGGCACTTGCTGTCACCTTCACCCACTTTCTTACTGCAGCTGTTGGGAAGGCTGAGCCCAGCTGGCTGCTGTCACCTCTAAGACTCAAGAAAACAGCCCCCAGCAGCCCTGGTGTTGCCATTCACAGCCCCTGCTCTCTCCTTAGTCTCCCCATGCCTCCTCTCCTGCCCCTGGGCAGCCACTCTTCTCCAGAAGACCTGTTTGAGGATGTGGTGGAACACAAGCCTGTAAATGGGGTGGGGCGGGGGGAGCTCTTGCAGTTGGCAGGAAGTTCTGGGGTTCCCAGGTTTCATCCACCTTGCTAGTGTGGAAACCTCAGGCTAGAGTGTACTATCCTAATTACTTTCTCCTGCCATCTAGGAAGAAAGAAAAGTTCTGAGATTGAAATTGAGGCAGAGAGTGGGCCAGGCTGGAGATCGGGGATGTTCAGGGGAAACAGATGGCTTAAACCCTCTCCTGAGACTAATACCACCCACGAAAAAGTGACCACCCTAGCTTAGGCAACACAGCGAGACCCTGTCTCTACGAAAAACAGAAAAATTAGCCAGGCATGGTGGCACATGCCTGTAGTCACAGCTACTCAGGAGGCTGAGGTGGGAGGATCATTTAAGCCCAGGAGTTCAAGGCTACAGTGAGCTAGGATCACACGACTGCCCACCAGCCTGGCCAACAGAGTAAGACTCTGTCTCAAAACAAAAACAAAAAGACACCATGGGATCCCAGTGGGGGGAGCCACAAGGTATAGTCAAATCCTCTAGAGGCCTGGGGACAGAGGAGGAAGAGTGAGGCACCCCTGGTGTCAGTCCCCTGTCAAATTGATTGGTGGCAGAGCTAGACCCTGGTCCAGAAGTCGGGGCACTTTTCAGCCTGGCTTCCAAGGGACTGGGCACTGGCACCCACCCTCACGAGAACGCTAACCTTGGGCACCGTGTTCCCCACCTCTCTGAACACCCCTGTCCCATTCATCCCCTGCCTGCTCTTCAGCTGTGGTCACCACCAGCGTTCAAAGGCCGCTATCCAGGCAGGCAGGCCCCTTGCTGCCCTCTGCTGCCTGAACTGAGCATTGCTGCTGAGAGCTTGCCTGTAACCACCTGGCAGTTCTCAGACCTCTCTGCTCCAGCCCAGAGTAGAGCCAGGACAGGAGCTCTGCCCTCTAGCTCTCCCGCTCGGCTTCCCAGGACACCGAGGACCCCGTTTGTAAGACACCTTCGAGTTTACATTTTCCCTTCCCATCCTCTTCAATTTGATCTTCCCAACCCCTTGTGAGGCAAGGGAGGTATCTATCTTGTTCTGAGGACTCAATGGCTATTTGCTGATAGAGTGAAAAGTTAAGGAGCATTGAGTGACAGAATATGACCCAGAAATCTGGCCTCTTGACCTAGGGCTCTGTGTCACCTAGCTATGGCCCAAAGTCAGAGAACTCTTTGTCTTTGCCCTGTATACCTGAGAAAGGTGGTCCTGCTACTCCAGAACTCGGTGGTGCCCCCCTCAAAGATACCCATGCCCACAAAACTGCAGATCCCAGCACGGCATGACAGGACACTAGTGGCCCTAGGCAACATTCTTCCTCTAGCCAAGACTGGCCCAGGGACAAATTGCTGAGCTCCTGGCCTACCTCCATGGACACAGAGAATAGGAGTCCCAGGGACAGGGCTAACCTAAACCACCTCTGCCCACAGGTGACACGAAGTCACGAACAGCTGCCTCAGATCCAGAAAGGAAACAATGATCCTACCAGGCAAAAGACAGTTGCCAAATCCCAGCCCTCCAGCCAGCCCTGGTGTCCCAGGGAACTCTTCCTTGGGATTTTGATCCCTCCTAGAAGCCCAGCTCAGCTGGGATGCTGCCTGTCTGGCAGGGATGCCTCCCAGGAGCTCAGTCTGCCCTTTCCCTGGTTGATAAGGAAGACAGCCTGGGCGCTCCCCACACACCATCCACACTTCCACCCCATGGCCTTGGCCTCCACCAAACCATCATGAGAAAAAGCTGGCCCTGACTTCCTGAGGCTTTCTGGGAGCAGCCCTGCGAGGAAGGAGCTGCAGGCCTGAGGCTGTGGGGAGGTTTCCCAAGGTAATGCCCGGAGCATCCCTCCCCTCAGGCAAACGCACACAGGAAATGCCTTCAGCTCCCGGCTCAAGCACTGAGGACAAAGCCCATACTGGGGTGAACCAGCCAGGGAAGCCAGTAGCTGGCCCTGTATCCCTGGAGCTAACATTAGTATAGGAAGCCTAGAGCCTGCACCCAGGCCAGGTTCCACCCCTCTCAGAGGCCTGGTGACTTCACTCGCTGATTGGACACCTCAGAGGGCCCAGCAGACTTTAGGAAGACCCCTAAAGCTCCATGTTTTACTTCTGCTTCAAGGAGGAATACTGCCTCCTGGGTCCACCTTACCCCAGATGGCAGGGCAAACAGGGCTGGCGTCCCCTTGGAAGACTTTGCTGGGCCTTGCCCCATCTTCCTGGCTCTGGCTGCGGTGGCAGCAGAAGCCGTCACCTCTTAGCTCCTCTCACCACACAGAGGATGAGGCTCCCTGGGGTGGGGGAAAGGTCGTTGTATGAGCCCCCATTACCCACACAGGCAGAACCCCATCCTCCAGCCCCAGAGCATCCAACTGTAGGCGAGAAGGCTGGAAGGCTTCCAGACACACTCTGGATTGGGATGGGGAGAATGAAGAGAACTTCTCTCGGCCTACCCTCAGCCCCTGGCACTGGGGTTCCAGCACTGCCACCATCCGCAGCTCCCTTTGGGAACAAGGGCTATGTGGCCCCCTCCAGTTCCTGGCAAGGCTGGGAGCAGAGTTGGAGGAGACACAGGGAGTCTGAGAAGTGTGTCTGATGGGTAGGAACTGCCCCAATCCCCATGAGCCCTCTTCATTTCCCCTGCTGGTCCGGGAGCCCCACTCTTCCGTCACCGCAGGACTGGCTATGCTGAGGGTGGCTTGACTCGGGTGTTCCTGTGTGGTGTGGGTCAGAATGGCCACTTGTCAGTGGCAGCTCCTACCCACTCGGACCACTGCCTGGCCTAGGGTGCTGCAGTGGCCCTGAAATGGCCTCCTGATCCCCGGTTTGCCTTGCCCCTGCTCAGTCCACCTGTGCACCACTGCCCTGTCAAGTCCCGCTCATAAGCCACCAGCAGTTCTACTGCCTTAGCCTTCTAGGCCCTTCTGGGCCCACCCCAACTTGTTTCTAAGAACCATTGTGTAAACATATGTGTAAACATAATGATTTCAGGCATGCCATGCTTTGTTGCGCTTCACAGATCCTGCGTTTCCACACATGGAAGGTTTGCAGTAACCATGCGGCGAGCAAGCCTACTGATGTCATTTTCCTTTTTTTTTTTTTGAGTCAGAGTCTCACTCTGTCACCCAGGCTGGAGGGCAGTGGCACGCTCCCGGCCACCACAGCCTCGACCTGCTGGGCTCCGGCGACCCTTCCGCCTCAGCCTTCCGAGTAGCTGGAACTACATACATGCGCTACCACGCCCAGCTAATTTTTTTGATGTATTGTAGAGATGAATAGTTGCCCTGGAGGGTCTCGAATCCGCGGGCTCAGGCAATTCACTCACCTCGGCCTCCCAAAGCGCAGGATTACAGACTGAGCCACCGAGCCTGGCCTGACGTCATTTTTCAACAGCATGTGCTTGCTTTGTGTCTCTGTGTCACATTTTCGTAATTCTCACATTTCAGACCTTTTTTGTTATCATCTCTGTCATGATGACTTGTGATCAGTGATCTTTGATGTTACTATTGTAATTGTTTTGGGGTGCCACGAACCATGCCCATATACAGCAGAGAACTTAAATGATAACGTTTTGTGTGTTCTGACTGCTCCACCAACCAGCCGTTCCCCCATTTCTTTCCCTCTCCTCAGGCCTCCCTATGCCCTGAGACAAAACAATATAGAAATTAGACCAATGAATAGTCCTACACTGGTCTCTAAGTGCTCAAGTAAAAGGAAGACTCACACATCTCTCACTTCAAATCAGAAGTTAGAAATGAGGCCAGCACAGGGCTTACACCTGTAATCCCAGCACTTTGGGAGGCCGAGGCAGGAGAATCACTTAAGCCCAGGAGTCAAGACCCAGCCTAGGCATATAATGAGACCTTGTCTCTACAAAAAATAAAAATTAAAAAAATTTAGCCAGGCGTGGTGGCATGCATCTGTAGTCTAGCTACTCAGAAGACAGAGGAAGAAGGATCACTTGAGCCCAGGAAGTTGAGGCTGCAGTGAGCTGCACCCTCCAGCCTCGGTGACAGAGTGAGACCCTGTCTCAAAACAAATTTGAATAAACTAGAAATGATTAAGCGTAGTGAGGAAGGCATGCTATAAACTGAGACTTCTTGCACCAAACAGCCAAGTTGTGAATGCAAAGGAAAAGCTATTGAAGGACATTAAAAGTGCTACTCCATTATTCAGACGCACTGTGGCTTAAAACAAAAAGTTACTCCAGTAAAAACACGAATGATAAGACGTGAAACAGCCTTATTGCTGGTCTGGAGAAAGTTTCAGTGGCTGAATAGATCAAACCAGCTGCAACATTCCCTGAAGCCAAAGCCTCATCCAGAGCAAAGTCCTAACTCTCTTCAATCCTATGAAAGCTGAGAGAGGTGAGGAAGCTATAAGAGAAAAGTTAGAAGCGAACAGAAGTTTCATGAGGTTTAAGGAAAGAAGCCACCAGGTGCGGTGGCTCACCCCTGCAATCCCAGCCCTTTGGGATTGCGAGATGATTGCCCGAGCCCATGGTTCGAGACCAGCCTGGGGAACAAAGCAAGACCTCATCTCTATAATAAATCAAAAAATTAGCCAGGCATGGTGGTACACACCTATAGTTCCAGCTACCTAGAAGGCTGAAGCAAAAGGATTGCCTGAGACCAGCAGGTTGAGGCCGTGGTGGCTGTGAGCATGCCACTGCACTCCAGCCTGGGCGACAGAGACTTCCACTCCAAAAAAAAAAGAGGAAAGAAGCTGTCTCCACAACATAGAGGTGGAAGGTGGAGCAGCAAGTGCCAATGGAGAAGCTGCAGCAAGTTCTCCAGAAGATCCAGCAAAGGTCATCGATGAAGGTGGCCACACTAAGCTACAGAACAATGTAAACATAACTTGTATATGCACTGGGAAGCCAAAAATGGTGGGACTTGCTTTATTGCAATATTTACCTGATGGTGGAGGTCAGCAACCAGACCCACGATGTCTCCAAGGTATGTCTGTGTTCACTTTTATCTGAGTCCTTACTATATGATAGGCACGTTTATAAGCATTTTGTGTGTGAGTTAACATACTAATTCGCATAACAACTCAGTGAAATGAATTGAGGGAGTTGCCCGAAGCCACCCAGTGAGTAAGTGGCCAGTCAGGATTCTAACCCAGACTGTCGATGCCAGAGCTCCTGCCATTCCCATCCCAGCCTGAAGCTCCTTGTCTCCTCTCAAATGCTCCCCCTAGTCCTTCCCATTGTCATTTAAAAGGAAGTACCAGCTACTTGACACCACAGGTAATGCCAGAGCTCTGGAGTCTAACACCCTAACACTGTGCCCTTGGGTTTGACTCTCTGAGCTTCTGTTTCTTCCGGTACGTGGGGATAATAACAACAATATCCCCCTCATAGGCTGGCTGTGAAGATTAACATGAGACCAGGCATGGCAAGGACTGTGGGCAGTGTCTGGCTTTCATGAGTTGGTTATTTATTTATTTATTTATTTTTTAGTCAGAGTCTCACTGTCACCCAGACTAGAGTACAGTGGCACGTTCACAGCCACCGCAGCCTTGACCTGCTGGGCTCAGGCGCTCCTTCTGTCTCAGCCTTCCAAGTAGCTGGAAGTATATGTGTATGTATGCTACTAAGTGCACCACTATGTCCAGCTAATTTTTTGATTTACTGTAGAGACAGGTTCTCACCCAATTGCCCAGGCTGGTCTCAAACCCCTGGGATCAGGCAATCCTCCCGCCTCCGCCTCCCAAAATGCTGGGATTACAGGAATGAGCCATCAGGCCTGGTGGAGCTGGTTATTCGTATTGTCATTATTACTACCATCATCATCATCAGACTCCTCTTCTTCTCAGAGTCACCCAACACGGAAAGGGAAGGGAGTGGACAGTGAGTCCAACCTGGGGTCTGGTTCCCAGTCCCCAGAGCCCGGCAGCTGTCTTGGGTCCTAGTGTCCAAGGACCCATTCTTCTCTACTGGTAATGTTCAAAGGAAGGAGCTTGGTGGTGCTCCCAACAACTGCTGGATTTGAGCCTGGGCCAGGTGGGCCCCATAGCACACCAAGGCCTCTGAAGCTGTGTGTGTTGACATTTAAAAGGGCCACACACAAGCCCGGCTCGGTGGCTCAGCCTGTAATCCCGTGCCTTTGGGAGGCTGAGGTGAGTGGATTGCCTGAGCCTGCGGGTTCGAGACTCGCCTGGGCAACTTGGCGAGGCCTCATCTCTACAATAAATCAAAAATTAGCTGGGTGTGGTAGCATGCGCCTGTAGTTCCGGCTGCTTGGAAGACTGAGGTGGAAGGATCGCCGGAACCCACCAGGTCGAGGTTGCAGTGGCCAGCAGCGGCCACTGCACCCCAGTCTGGGCGACAGATTGAGACTCCAACTCAAAAAAAAAAAAGGGCCACACATAGCAGAAAGCAAATGTACAGAACTCATTTCCTGCTCTAGCTGTGTTTTTATAAAAAAAAAAAAATTTATAACCCAAAAAAAGCCTCATTTCTTTAGCAGGCGGTTTGCTATTCAATCAACACACACTTTCTGAGCACCAGCTATGTGCCAAGCATTGTGTCGAATTCCCAAATCCCAGAGTCCCAAAAGTAAAAGCTAAATATATGTAGTTAGTGTTTCCAGGAGTGTTTGGGGGGAGATTTCCAACCGCCTCCATTCAAGATTGCTCAGAAAATCAAGAGATGCTGAGATCTCTCCCCTCTGTAGGAGCACATGGAAAACAATCCTACCTTTTGTCATTCAAAAGTCTTAACAGAGTTTCCTGTGAGCTGGGCCCTGGGGAAGCCCCACCCTCAGGAACCCTTGGTGAGCCACCAATTCCCAGCCAGGTCCTTGGATCCAGTCTCAAAGAAGGGCAGGTGGCCCGGCCTACGACTCCGGCCTGGGGCAGTACCCATGACCTCAAGATAATGGACTCTCACCTTTGGGGATGTCATGCTCCAAGGAATCCATGAAGTCCAGGGAGGGGTCCAGATCAGCCTTCTCAAGCAAGGTCTTATTCTTCAACTCTACAGGCTCCCTGAAGTGGAAGTAGGAACTGAGCTTCTTGGCCTCAGACAAAGACAGTCCTAGATGGGGGGCATGCAGGAAGAGGGTGCTTAGATCCAAGCCCTACAGCCCTCTTTCTGCATTGGGATCACATGGAAGGGCTAGCAAAGGAAACAGCCAACCACAGGCTGGGAGCTGGAGGGAGGAAGGGGACTAGTGTTCCCTCAACCCAACTTGACCCCGATCTTGACCCCAAGGAGAAAGGAGGTAGGAGAGTGCAGGTAGCCTGGACCAATGTCAAGCCCTGGAGCCCAGGACAATATGCTCTCCCACCCTCAAGCAGAAGAGAGTCAGGGTCCAGTATCTGGGAGCCCATGCCAACCATCGGTGCCAGGTGATATGGCCACAGCTGCTCCTCCAAGGTAGTGGGACAGTTCCCCCTGGAAACTCCCAGACATATGTTAACTGTGCTTGGGAAGAGATACCCTCCTGGCCCTGAGAGAGTCCCTGGAGAAGTCACCTTCAAAGGTCCGATTGACATGGGTGGGTCCAAAAGGGGTCCTGAAGAGGGCACCTCGGGGGATGATAGCCACCGCCTTGTCAATCTGGTCAATGATGGACACCAAGCGGGTCTCTTCCTTGATCTGGACCTGAGGAGACAGGAGAGGAGCCATCTTGCCCACTCACCCTTAGTGCAAGGACCCTCTGCATGACCATCTCACTTGAGTTACCACAGTGTAGATACCAGGGCCACCAAGGTCACACTGGGCAAGCCCTCATCACCTTCCCTCCTGTCAAGATAGTCTTTTTCTTTGTTTCTTCTTTTTTTTTTTGAGTCAAGTTCTCACTCTGTCACCTGGACTGGAGGACAGTGGTACAATCACAGCTCACCACAGCCTCAAACTCCTGGGCTCAAGTGATCCTCTCTCCTCAGTCTTCTAAGTTGGTGGGACTATAGGCATGCACCACCATGCCTGGCTTTTTTTTAATTTTACGTTGCTCAGGCTGGTCTCCGATTCCTGGGCTTACGCAATCCTCCTATCTCAGCCTACCAAAGTGCCGGGATTACAGGTATGAGCAGTGGCCTGCCTTTTTATTCATTTTTAATGGGTAATACATATAGGTGGTTTCAATATTCAAAACCACCCCCTAAAAAACCCATCTTTCAGCCCAGTCTCCGGCCCCCTAGTTGCCCTCACAGGGCAACCACCACTAATGGTTTCTTATACCCTCTCCCAAAGACATACCAGCCTATCACAACATGTAAACGTTGATTATTTTGCCTTTTTAAAACATAAAAGCAATCCTGCTCTCTGTAGAGTATTTGGATAATATAGAAAGACATACCTAGCTGGGCACAGTGGCTCATGCCTGTAATCCCAGCACTTTGGGAGGCAGAGGTGAGAGGATTGCCTGAGTCCAGGGGTTTGAGACCAGCCTGGGAAACTTGGCAAGACCTCATCTCTATAATAAATTTAAAAAGTAGCCAGGTGTGGTGGTACACTCCTATGGTTCCAGCTACTTGGAAGGCTGAGGCAGAAGGATCACCTGAGCCCAGCAGGTTGAGGCTGTGGTGGTCACAAGTGTGCCGCTGCACTCTAGCCTGGGTGACAGAGTGAGACTCTTACTCAAAAAAACAACAAACAAAAACCCTGAGGCTCAGGGATACTGAGTATATCAAGTGGGAGAGGATGGGGGTTGCAGCTGAGGCCTCATAGACCTAGACCCAGACTTTGGCATCATTGGGGTTCAAGTGCAGAGGCTGGGCTTCAAATTTCAGGTTTGCCTAGTTTCAAAATTGGGGCTCCTCTTGACCTAGCAATTCCATTTCTAGGAAGTGACCCTTCTGATAAATGCACACAGTAGAAATTACATTTGTATAGGGTCATTCATTACGACACTGTTTGTCAGAGCTAAAACTTGGAAACCTACATTTCCATGAATAAGACACTGGTTAAATCACGGTATATCCCCCAATGGCAAAAAGAATGGGGAGGCTCTTGAAGGCACTGATAAAGATCTCCAAAAATAAACTGTTTAGTGAAAAAAAGCAAGGTGCAGAACTGTGTACAATATACTGGAATTTTTTCTTGTTTGTTTGTTTGAGTCAGAGTCTCACTCTGTCACCCAGGCTGGAGTGCAGTGGCACGCTCACAGCCACCGCAGCCTTGGCTGCTGGGCTTAGGCAATCCTTCCGCGTCAGCCTTCCAAGTAGCTGGAACTACAGGCATGCACCACCACACCTGGCTAATTTTATGATTTACTGTATAGACGAGGTCTCGCCATATTGCTCAGGCTGGTCTCGATCCCCTGAGCTCACACAATCCACTTGCCTCTGCCTCCCAAAGTGCTGGGATTACAGGCGTGAGCCACTGTGCCTGGCTGTTTGTTTTTAAGGTAAAAAGAGAATATGCATAGGTGAAGTATTTGCTGAGGTTTGTACTTGCATAAAATGTCTCTGGGTCAGGTGTGATGGCTCACACCTGTAATTCCAGCACTTCGGGAGGCCCAGGTGGGAAGAATGCTTGAGCCCAGGAATTTGAGACCAACCTGGGCAACATAGCAAGACACCATCTCAAAAAGAGAGAGAGAGAGAGAGACAGACAGAGAGAGATGATAATAGTGGCCATTGCCATAATTTGTGGGGCTAGGCTGGGATGGCCTGGCCCTGTTAATTCAGGCCCCCCTCCTCCTCTCCATGACACTCACCACTACTTCTTCTAAGCCCTGTTCGCCTTCGTTCGTCTCCTGCAGCTCAGTGTGTTCATACTCATGGGAGGGGTCTCCCATGAAGCGGCCCTTCACCACAGACGTCCGCACTTCCATCTCCTCTGTGGCTGGGGGCAGGAGGCTCCATTCCATGCAATTCAGGCTGCCAACAACAACATCCACGACACCCCTGGGTTCCAACTCCCGCCTCACCCAGTCTTCCTACCACCTTCCCTTCTCTCCAGCAGGTTGGAAGAGCTGTTGGAATCCCCATCTTTTCTGCCAATGCTGCTTTGTGACCCTCAGAAGCCCTAGTGCCTATGGTGTACCCCAACCTCACACATGATGCAAATTCAAGTTTCTCTCTTCAAAGGTCTCAAAAGTTTCATGCGTGCTGAAATGAAATTAACCTCTTCCTAGATATCTGGACTGTGAAATTCCAGATGAGGTTCTGGAAGCTGAGCTTTCCTTGGTTGTGGGCATGCCTGCTTTGGTAGGCCTTAAATACATGCGCAGCCTGCCTACAGCTTGGTCGTTTCCTCCCGTTTTTCAGGAAAGTTCCACCTGGGCTCAAGGACACCTCCGTCTTTGGTGTCTTCAAGAGTACATACCAAGCCGGGCTTGGTGGCTCAGACTGTAATCCCGCTTTGGGAGGCTGAGGTGAGTGGATTGCCTGAGCCCGCGGGTTCGAGACCCGCCTGGGCAGCGAGACCTCATCCCTACAATAAATCAAAAAATCAGCCAGGCGTGGTAGCGCTCGCCTGTAGTTCCAGCTGCTTGGAAGGCTGAGGCGGAAGGATCGCAGGAGCCCAGCAGGTCGAGGTGGCCGGGAGCGGCCACTGCACTCCAGTCTGGGCGACAGAGTGAGACTCCAACTCAAAAAAAAAAAAAAGAGTACATACCAGGCCCCGCCTGGTCCCTTTTCTCACCTCCTGCCAGAAGAGGAGGCCTTCCCCATCCCTCTGAAACATGCTTTGGGCGGGTCCCCACCCTGGCCTCTGCTCCTCTTCCTGCCCTCCATTCTTACCGGTTCCCTCTCAACATAAAAACTGCTCAGCACTAGCCCTCAAATCCGTGTCCCTCTAGAAAATGCTTTTCCTGCCAGACGTGGTGGCCCAGGCCTGTAATTCCAGCGCTTTGGGAGGCGGAAGCAAGAGGATTGCCTGAGTCCAGGGGTTCAAGGCCAGCCTGAGCAATGTGACAAGACCTCGTACCCACAATAAATCAAAAAATTAGTGGGGGGTATTGGTGTATACCTGTAGGTCCGGCTGAGGCAGAAAAGATCACCTGAGCCCAGTAGGTTGCCACTGCCCTCCAGCCTGGGCAACACTGTGAGACGCCGACTCAAAAAAAAAGAAAATGCTTTTCCTGTCCTTCCCTCCCTCTCCCCCAGCTCTGTACAACAATCTCAGAATAACAATTTGCCAGGCCGGGCTCCTCCTCCCCTTCCTTTTCAGCCCGCCACTGCATGACTTATACCCCCACCACTCCAGGAACCTGCTTGGGATTGGGGCACCCATGACACCTAGCCGCCAACAAACACATCTCCATTTCTGTTTCCTCTGACAGCTCCCTTCTCCCTCCTCCAGTGCCCTACGTATTTCCGGGGATCTGTTTCCACCTGTCTTTTCTCTCATAGTCTCACCCACAGGCCTTTCAGAGCCCTAGCTGCTGCTTCGTCAGTATCCGGAATCTAACAACCTCTCACCACTTCCTCGGCTTCCACCCTGCCCAAGCCACCATCCCCTCTTGCCTGGAGACCTAACTGGTCTCCCTGCTGCCACATCTACTCCCCCTTCAGACTGGTCCCCACCCAGCTGTTCACACCAAGCCGGATCATGTCACTCCTCTGTGTAGAACCTTGCAATGGCTTCCCATTAAGTCTTAAAATGCCCCACAAGGCCCTGCGTGACGGTTTCCCACCCCTCACCTCTCTAACCTCCTGTACTATAACACCACCTACCATCACTCATTCCCCTCTAGCCACACTAGTCTCTGTGGGGTTCCATAAATACACTAAGCACATAACTGCCTCAGGGCCTTTGCACTTGCCTAGAATTATCTTCCCTCAGTCACATAGCTCACTTCCTCAGTCACTTACCAGAGGAGGCTTCCCTGACCACCCTAACTAAAACAGTACTCCACCCTGTATTCTCTCTCCCCCTTGGCATTTACCATCATCTGACACGTAATAAATGTGTTCATCTATTGTCTGTCTCCCCTTCCCCGCTCCCTAAACACACACTGCAGTGTAAGCTCCATAAAGACAAGGACTTCATTCACCACTGAATTCCTGATGCCTAAATTAATCTCTAGCACAAAGTTAAGTCGGGGTCACTCTGTTGCCCAAGTTAGAGTGCAGCGGCACTATCATAGCTCACTGCAGCCTCAACCTCCTGGGCTTGGGCGATCCTTCTACCTCAGCCTCCTGAGTAACTGGGACTACAGATGTATGCCGCCATGCCCTACTAATTTTTTTTTTTTGTAGAGACGATGTCTCACTATGTTGTTCAGGCTGGTATCGAACTTCTGGGCTCAAGTAATCGTCTTGTTTGAGCTTCCCAAAGTGCTGGGGTTAAAGGTGTGAGCCACCGTGCCCGGCCAACAAAGACTTACAGAATAAAATGAAATGAATGCCAAATCTCTATCTCCAGTTCAACTTTTTCTCCTGGACTAGGGATCTGTACTTGAGTGTGCCTTCCTAACACTTCGCCCCTAGGCACCTCACACCACATTCACTGTGTCTTCCCTAGTTCTGCTCCCTGAGTTCTCTCCTAGTGAGGGGAACCAGCACTTATGCAACTGCCTAAGCTGGAAGAAGGGGTGGGCCTTGACCTCCTCATGACCACCACCCTCCGTCAGTCGGTCACAAGTCCTGCCAGTTCTACCACCTAAATCTTTCCAATCTATTCTCCCTCCCACCCACCCCCACCCCCACCCCCCACCCGTTCCCAGGATACCTCTTCCTTTTGGGCCCTATCAGCTGGTCACGACAACAGACTCCTAAACGCTCACCCCACTTCCAGGCCATTCTGTCCACTCTGATTTGAGCAGACCCTTCTTGCTTAAAGTCCCTCAATAGCTCCCCACAGTCTGTGGACAGAGTCCAAGCCCCAGGGCCTCTCCACCCAGTTCTACACAACACCCTACGCTGTCATCGTCACAGTTACCCAGTGCTGTACCCCAAACATACCAAGTCTTCTCCAGACAACAAGGGTCTGCGAACTGCTCCTCTTGCTGACTTGCCTTTTCCCCCAACCCTACCTGGAGAACTACTGCTCACCTTTCAGAACTCAACGCGGGTCACCTGCTCAGTGATCTGACTTAGTTGTTCTCTAGAAGAACGCCTGCCTCTGTTCTAGTCTTAACACATCGCGTTGTAATTGCTGAGTGAAGTCTGCCTCCTTCCCTAGGATGTGAACAACTAGAGACAGAGGCACAGTCTCAGCCATCTCTGTAACCCCAAGTCTAACACAGGATGCACCCAATCAACGTTGGGTTGATGCATGGGTAGGTAAATGAAATCGCCAACTACCTGCAGCCTGAATTGACTACTCTATGAGATGGCGAGCTCCCTGCCATCGCTGGAGGTAATCAGAAAGAGACCGGTGGTCCTGTATGGCAGTGTCCTGCGGACTTCCCCCATTTCTCTCCCCATTCCACACTCGTTTTCTGCTTCCAAGAGCGCCTCCTGCTGCAGAGCCAACACCTTCATCACAGATGCTTCTGAATCCCCTTCCAGACAGCACCATCCCGTCCCTCGGAGCGTCTGAGCCTTCTCCAAACTGAGTCCTTGGGAATGTCAGGCCCAGCACTTGGCCGCACCCGGCTTCTTCTCCAGGTCTGCATCCTCCAAGGAACCTTCCCCTTGCTTCGCTTGGGTTCTTGGCATTATTATTATTATTACTATCACTATTATTATTAGTTTGAGAGATAGGTCTCACTCTGTTGCTTACACTGGAGTGCGGTAGCACCATCATGGCTCACTGCAGCCTCGAACTCCTAGGCTCATGCTATCCTGCCGTCTCAGGCTCCAAAGTAGCTGGGACTACAAGCGCGGTTATTTTTTGTAACGATGGGGTCTCGCTGTGTTGCCCAGTCTGGCCTCCAACTGCTGGGCTCAGCCTCCCAAAGTGCTGGGATTACAGACGTGACCCAACGCGCTGGGCGACCCCGCCTCCACTACAGTCTTCCGCGTCTGTTTCCCTCGGTCCCCCAGGCCGCGCGCCCCCGCAGGGCCCCGCCCGCTCGTGCCTCGGCCACGCCCTTCTCGACCGCTGGACGCGCGACCCTAGCCTCAGGCACCGACGTCTCAGCCCCGCCCCAGGCTCCTCCCCATTCCCTCCGCCCAGATCCCGCCCCCCCCCCGCTTCCGGACCCCCCAAGCCCCGCCCCTTCGAGTCCCACGCCCCGCCCAGCCCGGCCCCCGGTCGCCGCCCCGCGGCGTCCTCCCGCCGCCCAGCCCCGCCCCGGTGCCGCCTCCACCTGTAGAGCGTCTTGCGCGGGGCCAGCTGGTCCTCGCTCAGGCCCTGCGCGATGTAGTAATCCGCGACGAGCCCGAGGATGCGGCCCCAGAAGAGGACCCGGTCGTAGCGGTAGTCGCGCTTAACCAGCGTAAGGGATGTGAGCAGCGAGGCCCGGCGGTCCGGGCTGAGGCCCTGCCCGCTGCCTGACGCCAGCTCCAGCGACAGCAGGAGGCCCTCCGCGTCCATCTGGCCGGCGGCTCTGCCCAACGCTCATCGGGTTGCCGGGAGAAGCCGTCTCCATGGAGACCAGAGCTCCGCCCTTCCGTCCGGCAGGAAGCGCACCGGCGCCGGCCGCCGACCGCCTGCCGCCCAGCGCTCCTCCCCACTCGCCCAAGCCCGGGCACTCGCCGGCCCCTCCCAGTTCCTCTCCGGCGTGAGGGACTGGAGGTCTTCGGTTGTCACGGCGCCGGCATGGCCTCTGCACACTACAGTGTGGGGCCAGAGGTCCCAGCCCAGTTCCGTGGATGTCTTGGCCTTCCACGTTTATTGAGTCCTCCCTGTGTACTCAGCGGGGACTTGGGAAGAAAAACAGTACAAAGCCCCAAAACTGACACTAACTGTATTATGTCACCCGTCATGTGAAATAATAAACAGACAAACAAACAAATTTGGCCTCAAATTTATCTGGGAAGAATTGGAGATTTCTCCTGGCTCTGAAAGTCTCAGACTGGGGCAACCCCCCACAACCCACCCCAGGTCTCATAGAATGAAGTCTATCCATTCTATGCGCTTCAGTCTTCACCAGATGTCTCTTTTTCACCTACCTCTCCACAGAGCTAGTCTACCTAAGTGACAAGTGCTGGGTGTGGTGGCTCACGCCTATAATCCCAGCACTTTGGGAGGCCGAAGTGGGAGGATTGCCTGAGTTCACGGGTTGGAGACCAGCCCGGGTAACTTGGCAAGACCTCATCTCTACAATAAATCAAAAAATTAGTTGAGCGTGGTGGCGCGTCCAGCTACTTGGAAGGCTGAGACGGAAAGATGGCCTGAACCCAGCAGGTCGAGGCTACAGTGATTGAGTGTGTCACTGCACTCCAGTCTGGGCAACAGAGTGAGACTCCAACTCAAAAATAAACAAAATAATTGACAAGTGACCATCTAGGAATGGGTCTAGGTACAGGGCAACACCTTGGGAAAGCAGGGAGTGGTGAGGGATACAAAAAGGGCAACATTTACAGACTATACTTTCCTACCAAGGTCCACTCACAACTGTTGCTTTTATACCCAAATGGTAGCAACAGATGAAAGGCCAGAACCCACTGCAGCTGGAGCTCTTCACTTCCTGAGCTAGACCACTCTCCACATTCCCCTCTGGAGTCCCCAACCATGGACAAACATGAACAGGTTCTTCAAGCTTGTTGCCAAGGAAGGAATGTTATTAATTTATGTTATTAATTGGTCTTTTCATTGTTGGATTCCTTTGAAGAGGACTCATGGAATCAGAATGACCTGGGCCCCAATGCCAAGCAGATAGAGAAATAAATATCTAAGTTACCCAGATAATTACTTTGTTTTGTCTAGGCATTGTTTATGAAAGCCTTTAAAATCACTGTTTGAAACTGGGCACAGTGACTCACATCTGTAATCTCAGCACCTTGGGAGGCCAAGGTGAGAAGACTGAGCCCAGAATTTGAGACTAGTCTGGGCAACATAGCAACACCCAATCTTTACCAAAAAAAAAAAGATGAACTAGGAATGGTGGTATGTGCCTGTAATTCCAGCTACTCAGGCGGCGGAGGCAGAAGAATCGCCTGAACCCAGGAGGTTCAGGCTGCAGTGAGCCATGATTATTACAGCCTGGGCCAGAGTGAGACCCCCAACTCAAAAATAAGGTTAGTATTTGAGGGAGCTGACTTAGCTTAATGTGTCAACTCAAGACAATTGATAATGCCCTTGCTCTCAACCCTCCCACTCTCTTTAGGTAACAGTAATAGACAGAAAAACAGTCAAGATTCTGGCTGACTGAATAAGCTTTAAGTAGTCACAGCATAGAAAAGAGCCTAAACATTTTGTTTTCACTGATTCCATATTTAGTTAGCACCTATTAATGGCAGACTCCATGTCAGGAACCAGAATCTGAAGCCAGACAGGGGAACCCTGTAGCTTCCTAATGCTAACGCCTTTGGCAGGGCAAATCCTGGCTAAGTATTTGAGTAAAACCACACAAGATGTGCAGCATTGTAGAGCACTCAGCCTCTGGAGCCAGGTGGACTGGGTTCGAATCCAGGTTCACTACTTGGGTAAGTTACTCAGTCTCCCTAAACTTCATCTATAAAATGGGGACAATAATACAAACACTGCAATAATACATACATCACATACTTAAAACACACATATTATATACTTCTAAACATGTATTAACACATACTTAAAAAAAACACATTGTGTACTGTGTTTCAAGCACTTTACAGATATTAACTAATCTAACCACTTTACAATGTATGTATTCTTGTTCCCATTTGAGGGTACACGCACACATACACTCTATCTTCAACACCAGTGAGGATTTGTCAACTTGCCTCCAGAAAATGAGCAGATGGTCCCCTTCCCCAGGGACAAAGAATACCCATGCTTGGTGGTCAGGACAGTGTCAAGTCAGAAAGGATAACAAGGATGAGGAAGGCCAAGTCAGAAGTAGCTAAGGTGGAAGGAGGAAGTAGCCACTGGTAGGAGGGCAGGGTTTTGCCTAAGGCAATATTGCCAACAGTAACTGCCAGCAGCTATCAAATAGCTGCAGTGAAAACTGGCTGGGCAGAACTCTAGAAGAAACACGTGGCCTCAGAGAGTGACTACCACCAAATTTCTGGGCAATTCTGGGGGCCTCAGCCTATAGTTCAATCAGGCTTGGCAAAGACCCTCTGTTGTTTCTTAGCCGTTTGCTTCTCAGATCTGAAGGGTGGAATGGGCCAGGTTTATCAGGACCGCCTTAGACCCCAGAAAAGTTGGCAGGGGCTGCAGGGCCTCACTCCAGCCTCAGCTCCCCAGCCTGGCATGTGGTGTGTTTTATCAACAGCTACCCCAGACTGACACGCTGCAGCTTCCTTCTGTCCTGACTGCACGCTAGCAACAACTGTGACACTCAAAGCTACAGGTGCCTATTGGCTGAACAGGGCTGTAGGTCCTACTCTTTGAGGGTAAGGTCTTCCAAGGAGCGCTTCCCCTCTCGCCATTCTTCCAACATACTGCTAAGAGTTGACCACATACCACACACAGGGCTCTGAATCCCTGTATCACTGGGCTGTCACTGAGTTAAGTTCTCTACTAGAACTTTACCCACATCAAAGGTGACCTCTGCTTTTGGGGGAGGTATGTGGTGAGGAAAGAATGCTGGGCTAGAAGCTGGCTGGGGACTCTTGTTCCAGGCCTGGGGCTAATGAGAAGAAAAAAACCCTAGAAGCCCTGAAGCAGAAGAGACCAAAGAGAAAGATAAAACACTCCGGCCTCATACCAGAAGTATCTTAAGAGTTTCAATTCAAATTTAATATAAATACATTTATTTTATATTTAAGTTCATGAGTCACAGCCACATGATGAGCATGGTAAAATTCTGAAAGGACAGAGCAAAAAGCAGAAAAGGGCCACCTCCACGGGAGTTTCTGTCTATGGGCCCATCTTTGCTTTTCCACCCCTAACACAAACACCTCACCCAGCCCCTCTGGGAAAATCAATCTTTGATTCCAAAAGATACTTTTCAGCAGTGATTAGTAAGGTCACAGTCACATATCACTCACCCACCAGGAAATCTGAGGCAGGGAGGCAGATGGCCAGGAAAGAACCTTCCTCTCTCACTAGGAAGCAACTCTAACTCCAAGCAAGAGATGGGTGACTTAGAGCCACAGGGAAAAAGATAATTCAGCCATTGTGTTTTCAGGATTAAGAAGAACCCTCAATCACTCATGGAAGCCTTTAAGTGTTACTGGTGCTTGGAACCAAATGTAATCCTCCCAAGCAGAGGTTCGGATGCAAGGTCTGCCACAGGACAGGGTCACAGTCAGTTTGTGGCCCCGGCTGGGCACTCGATAGTTGAGCTTGGGTCGAAACCAATCTTCTCCACAGTCACGGTGCCCCTGTGCCATGACGATGGTGCCCATGAGTGGAGGAGCCTGCAGTTCGCTAAAGGCATCAGCCATGAAAATGGCTCGGAAGAGACGGCGCAAACAAGCTGCTGTGCTCAGGCTGTGGTCTACACTGTCAGGGGCCAGCCGGGACAAGTCGAGTTCATAGAACTCCTTAGGGCTTAATGCATTACCCCCGAGGAGGATAAGCACTCGTGGTACTAGTGTCCGTGCAAAGAGGCTCTCTAGGTGGCTGAGGACACTCTCCAGTTCTGCCAGGGCTTGCTGGCATTTCTTGTTGCTCACTTCCGCAGTGGCCCAAGATTTCTTCCTCATCATCTCCTCTGCCTGTTAGGACAAAGAATGATGGGGGAGAAGGACAAGGCAGGAGAAAGTTAGTGAACTTTATAGACAGGCTTACAGGACTAGATTTCTAGTTCAGTGAAATTGCCAAGATACTTATCAGTGGGTATTATATCAAAAAGGAAAATATATTCTTTTGTACAAAACCATAATTCCCTCACATACAGAACCGCAAAGAAAGTGTTCTGAAGCTGGAAGGCATTCAGATATAAGCAACTAAAATAGTTAAGGAGCTCTGGTGGCATGGCAGAAGGTGACAAAATTCTGCTATATAGGGAGTGAGAACAGGAATGAGGATTATTGGTTTAATAAAGATGATTCTGAGCCGGGCTCGGTGGCTCAGCCTGTAATCCCGCGCCTTTGGGAGGCTGAGGTGAGTGGATTGCCTGAGCCCGCGGGTTCGAGACCCGCCTGGGCAGCGAGACCTCATCTCTACAATAAATCAAAAAATTGCCGGGCGTGGTAGCACATGCCTGTAATTCCGGCTACTCGGAAGGCTGAGGCGGAAGGATCGCCAGAGCCCAGCAGGTCGAGGCTGCAGTGGCCGAGAGCAGCCACTGCACTCCAGTCTGGGCGACTGAGTGAGACTCCAACTCAAAAAAAAAAAAAAAAGATGATTCTGGAGTTGTTCTTCCAGTTAAAAACAGCAAATTGAACACATTTATTTGTGCTTCCACCTGAAATACGACTAAATGAGAGAAAAGAAATTAAGAAAGAATGGGCTGGGCTCAGTGGCTCACGCCTGTAATCCTAATACTTTGGGAGGCTGAGGCGAGAGGACTGCCTGAGCCCAGGGGTTTCAGACCAGCCTGGGCAACTTGGCGAGACTTCGTCTCTACAATAAATCAAAAAATTAGCCAGGTATCATGGCAACGCCTGTGGTTTCAGCTGCTTGGAAGGCTGAAGCAGAAGGATCACCTGAGCCCAGCAGGTCGAGGTTGTGGTGGCCGTAAGCATGCCACTGGACTCCAGCTTGGGCAACACAGTGAGACTCCAACCCAAAAACAAAAAAAGAAAGAAAGGAATGAAGAGGAAAGAAAAAATTCCCAAGGGCAAAGAGAACTGGAAAATAGACAACACTGATGAAAGGCAACCACAAAATTTTGGAAGACAGATAGAAAGCAGATGAAGAATTAGGAGTTTAAGTGGGCTGAATACCAAGTGCTGACAGGGAGGACTCCCATGGAGAGGAAGAAAATGAATTCACACAGCAGAACTCCAGAATGGTTTAGGAACTGGTGATACGGCACTGCAGAAGGCAAGAGTGAACTCAGGGGGAAGGAATGAAAACCCGTGTGAGAATGCTTACACCAAATTCCTTCACCTAAAGGGAAGGCTTTCCAATGTTTGGGGAGTCCGCCCAAAGAGACCACCAGGTTCCCATCAAATCTCCTTATAGTGAAGTCTATCAGCTTACAAGGTCCAGGCATGCACACAGAGCTTGCAATGATTTATTCTTAGGTATTCACCAGACACAGAATAAAAGCTTCTAACATGAAAGCCAGAGACCAAAACAAATGGGAAAAGGATTCTAGAAGAAACTGAGACACTGCAAGGAACAAAGGAAAACTTCAAAAATACAATAACTAATACCCTGGCTCGGCATGGTGGCTCATGCCTGTAAACCCAGCACTTTGGGAAACTGAAGAGGAAGGACTGCTTGAGCCCAGGAGTTCGAGACAGCCTGGGCAACACAGTGATAATTCAGCCATTGTGAATTGTAAAGACACTGTCTCTACAAAAAGCTTTTTTTTTTTTTTTTGAGTTGGAGTCTCACTCTGTCACCCAGACTGGAGTGCAGTGGCTGGCAGCCTCGATCTGCTGGGCTCCAGCGATCCTTCCGCCTCAGCCTTCCAAGCAGCTGGAACTACAGGGGTGCGCTACCACGTTCGGCTCATTTTTTATTTTATTGTAGAGATGAGGTCTCGCCAAGTTGCCCAGGCGGGTATCGAACCCACGGGCTCAGGCAATCCACTCACCTCAGCCTCCCAAAGTGCTGGGATTACAGGCTGAGCCACCGAGCCCGGCTACAAAAAGTTTTTAAAAATAATAATATCCTCACCAGGCGTGGTGATTCACGCCCATAATTCCAGCACTTTGGGAGGCTGAGGTGAGAGGATTGCCTGAGCCCATGGGTTCAAGACCAGCCTGGGCAACCTGGCAAGACCTCGTCTCTACAATAAATCAAAAAAATATCCTGCCATGGTGGCGTGTGCCTGTAGTTCCAGGTACTTGGAAGGCTGAAGTGGAAGGATCGCTAGAGCCCAGCAGGTCATCGCTGGGGTGGCTGTGAGTGTGTCATTACACTGCAGCCTGGGCAACAGAGTGAGGCTCCAACTCAAAAAAAAAAAAACCAGAAGTGTTATAATAGAAAGTCAAGGAAGTCCCCCAGAAAGTAAAACAAAGAAACAAATTCGAAAAGTTGGAGAGAAAAGATACTAAAATGTATTCATTTATTTTTATAGAGACAGAGTTTCACTATGTTGCCCAGGCTGGTCCTGTGAATCCTATCATTAGAGACCAGCTTGGGCAACATAGTGGGAACCCATCTCTATACAAAAATATAAATAAATAGAAAACCAGTTCAAAAAATCCAAATGAAACACATAACAGGATAAAGAGAGAACAAGAGAAAAAGCGGAGAGGTTTAGACTACCAGGGTTAGACTACTCAAGTGGGGAGAAAGTGACAGAAGCCAGCTGCTTAGACTGACAGGTCCTGAAGTTTTCTGAGAACCCTTTTCCACCTGCCTTCTAGCTAAGAGTCAGTCTTCCCACTAACTTTTTCCCAAAGCCTGTGCCTACCTGGGGAGTAGGTTTTCGGTAGAAGTGCTTAAGCTGTTCATAGGGCAGAGGAAGTTGCTGGCGTTGGTACATAATGTGCTTTAGAAGTTCACAAGTGAACCGACAGCAGCCTTCCTGGCTCACAGGCCCAGGAAACACCACTGGGACCATGCAGTCTCTTGGGCAAAAGTGCTCCGAAGGGTTGGGAGTTTCCTGGGCAGAGGTAGTCTCAAGTAGTTCTATCTGGGACGCGTGAGTTTCTTCTGACTTTTCATACCACTCCATATCTGCTAAGTGAACAGAGGGGGACAATAGAGAAAAATGAAAAACCTAAAGGCCAAAGTCAGTCTTCACATTCCCTGTGCCCACCATATGAGCCACCACTGCGAAGGGGGCACCCCAACACACGCACATACCCTCCGCAACCTCCTGCGTGGGCCCTGACGGGGAGAGACTCTTGATCCCTGCTCCCCAAGGTCATGTAAGTGGCGATAAGATAGTGGGAGGATTTCAAAGGCTGTGGCTAGGGCTCTGCTCAGAAAGCGGCGGGCCCTGATCTGGGAAAAATGAGTTGAAAGTGTAGTCAAACGGGGACCAGGACGCCGAAAGGATGACAGAATAAACCAACTCGACCCAGGACGATGGAGTCACCGGCACAGCCAGAGCGGGAAAGACGGGGAAGATGCCTGGAGAGGGGGCCAGGGGCTAAATGAACGGAGGGGGCGGCAGTAGAGAAGAATGAGATTCCCAAGGCTTCCCACACTTTGGGCCCCGCGCCTTACCAGGGACTGAGACCGGGGACCGCACTTCCGGCTCCGCAGCCGCCATCACGACCCCCTCCCTCTGCTCGGTGCGGTTAGAATAAGGGCCTCGCAGAGCATCATGGGTAGTTCGCGCCTTCACTTCCGGCTCGGCCCGGCCGAAAGGGGGCGCGGCGCGCCGCTGTGTAATGGCGGCTGGGCGGAGCTGGGATTGAACCCGCGATCCTCCTTCACGGCTTCGTCACGTCTAGCCCTGCCCCTGCAGGGAACCCCGGCGTCCTCAGCCTCTGAGCGCTGCCTTCTAAAAGACATCCGCTCTCAGGATCCATTCACTCCTGCGTTCACTACCACTGTGCACCTACTTGGTGCCGGGCCCTGTCCTAGGTGCTGGAGACTGGGCGGCGTACGAACCAGGCGCCGGCCCTGTTCTCAAGGGGTTCACTGCCTGTGTATAAATACAATGCAGTATGATGGATTCTACCGTGCAGTGTGTGCAGACTGTGGAAGCGAAGAAAAGGGACACCTAACCCAGAGGAAGGAGGGGATGGGAAGGGGTAGTCCCAGAAGAAAGTGTGAAGCTGTGACCTGTAGGATAAGTAAGTCAGCAAGGTAAAGAGTACACCTAGTACTCCTGGAAACCTTGAGACAAGAGCATCATTTTTCGAGCAATGAAAAGAGTTCACAGTATAAAGAGTTAAAGCTGTAGTGAACAGGAGCCAGATCATGGCAGGACCTTATAAGCCATGTTAGAGTTTGAACTTGATCCTGTAGGGGGATAGGGAAGCTTTGAAAGGTTTAAGTAGGAGAGTGACATGATTAAATTTACAGCTTACAAATTTAATCTCTACACTGGCTGCAGTGTAGAGATTGGATTACAGGGAGGATAAGAGGAGACAAGGATACCAGTTAGAGGTAGTGACAGCAATTACCCAAGTGCATGGTGAAAGAGTCCTAAACTATAGTAGTCACAGCGGGGGTGGAGAGAATTGAGAGAACCCTACAGATATTTAAAGAAGTCCAGTGAAGCTGAGCTCAGTGGCTCAGCCTGTAATCCCAGAGCTTTGGGAGGCTGAGGTGAGTGGATTGCCTGAGCCTGCTGGTTCGAGATTCGCCTGGGCAACTTGGCGAGACCTCATCTCTATAATAAATTTAAAAAATAGCCGGAAGTGGTAGCACGCGCCTGTAGTTCCAGCTCCTTGAAAGGCTGGGCGGAAGGATGGCCAGAGCCTAGCAGGTCGAGGCTGCAGTGGCCGGGAGCGGCCAGTACACTCTATTCGGGGCGACAGAGTGAGACTCCAACTCAAAAAAAAAAAAGTCCAATGAGCATAATTTTGTTGTTGATCCAAGGAGGAGGAGAAAGAATAGAAAGAGACTGCCAAGAAGACAGGTGGGTGTCTGACCAGCAAATGTATGGCCAGTTGTGCCATTCAATGACAAAAGGAACACTAAAAGAGGACCAGGATTATAGGAGGTGAATAAAGAGAAAAGATGAGTTTAATTTTTCATAGGCTGAGTTTGAGGTCAATGAATACAGACATTTAGAAACACCATTTGAAACAGAGATATGTATTTGAGAGTTGTCTGCATCGGAATGGTTAAGATCACCCAGGGAGAGTGTGGAATGAGAAGGGACTAGGATCCTGAAGACACTAACATTTAGGGGATGGCCAGAGAGAGATACCCGTGGAGGACACTGAGGAGCACCCAGAGAAGGATAAAGAAAAACAGATGTGTCGTCATGGAGGCCAAGAATAGGGTGTGTTTCAGGAAGTAGGGACCAGAGGTCAAAACATACTATAAAATTACGATGATTAAAATACCACACTATTAGCTTAGGAATAAACGAGACAGAAGAGAGTCCAGGAACAGATACATTTATTGTATATCTTAGTATATGATAGTGGTGACTTTCCAAAACAAATAACTTGAGACAATTCCCAATCCATTTAGGAAAAAAAATCACTTCCTACCATACACAGTACATAAAGATAAATTCCAAATGAATTAAAAATCTGAATATAAAAATTAACCTCAAAACTTCTAGAAGAAAATATTACAGAATGATTTATAATTTAAGAGGAGGGTTGGCATAGGCGTAACACAAAACCAAGAAAGCACATAGGAAAAGATTGTTAAGTCTAAGTTTAGAACTTATGCAAAGGTACTATACACAAAATAAATGACTAATTACATACCAGGAAAAACGTCTGCATGTGAAGGCTGTGTGTGAGTCAACTACCTCATAGGTGCTTCAGAAGCAACCCCACCAGGAAACTAAAACACACACCACTTTCCATCCCCCAGGACCCTGATCTCCTCCTAGACAGACATCCCTTTTCAGCTTACTCCTTTGACAGCCTTCACTCCTATCTGGTAGGTCAGATTGTTGAATGGGATGTCAGGGCCAGGTGCAGTGGCTCGCACCTATAATTCCAGAACTTTGGGAGACGGATGCAAGGGGTTCGAGACCAACCTGAATAACTTGGTGAGAACTTCTCTCTACAATAAATTTTTTAAAAATTAGGCACAGTGGTATGTGCCTGTAGTTCCAAATGTTTGGAAGGCTGAGTCAGAAGGATTGCCTGAGCCCAGCAGGTACAGACTGCAGTGACTGTGAGCATGCCACTGCACTCCAGCCTGGACAACAGAGTGAGACTACGACTCAAAAAAAAGCAGGGGGGGGGATGTCAGAATCCCCTCCTAGCTTTGAAAAGTTCTCCATTTAGAAGCCAAGGGGATTGGGATGCATAAAATGAAATTTTGTGTTGGGGTTGGTTGTTGAAGATCCAAGTGGATGAAGGGACAAGTATTATCAGACAAGTGCAACAAGCCCTAGTTATCAAGAGGGCCCAGAGCTGGTCATGGTGAGAAGGTTGGGGGAATGGTCTTATCTCTCCTTGCCAATCCCTATCCTTCGTGAGCTCTCCCAGAGTTCTCTAGTCTGTCTCTGAGCAGCAGTTTCTGTGGTAGGCCTGTGTCCCTGGCTAGGGTTGACCTCTGCGGCATTACCTTTCCCTCTATAGCACAGGATTGAGAAAAGTCGCGTGTGCAGTCAGCCACTGAAGGGCTACATAATTGGCCTAGGGTCTGCTAGGCTCTTTTGCAGATTTTGGTCCTCCTGCTTTCACTGCTTTGGGAAGTTATGCCATGTGGACAGCAACTATACCATCAGTAGACATATCTCTCTCCTTGTGGCCCTGGGAGGAAGCCATGAACTCTACCAAATCTGAATCCCTGAAGGGATCACCCGAGGTAAGTCACTGTTGCTGCTTTTAGTTTTTGAAGGGAAACTGAGATATGGAGAGATGGGCTGTTTAATTTCTTGACCCTATATGAATACCTCGCTGTTTGCAAAGAGAGGAGAAGTAGACACATCGTGAGTGGTGAATCATGAGACACCTATGAATTGAACCCTGGCATTCAGACTCCCAGACAAGCAACCTAACTGCTTCCTCTACCTTGCTTTTCTGGTGTTGTGTGCACTGGTTTATGTCGTTGAATGTGTTTACTCTTTGCTAAGTGCAAGAGCCCTAAGAGCAGGAAAGGTAGCTTGGCAAGAAAGTCAAAAGTCAACAAACCCCTGAGGCCCTAGGCCAAGTTTCTATTCCTGGCCACTTCCCCGCCCTCACGGTGGTTGATGTAACTGGAGCCTCAGCCCAGCCCCAGCACTGGCCAGGCCCCTCCTACAGCCCTGGTTGTTTAAAACCAAACTCGGTTCTCCGGGATTGGTTCTGCTTCAAAACAAAGGGGAGAGGGTATACTTGCTTCGGGCATCCTTGCATCCTGCAGGCAGCAAGCTAGTTTATGGGTTCGGGCCTCGTGTCGGAGCCACCGCGGTGCCTCCGGCTGCTAAAACCGGACCCCAGACGGTACCAGCCTGGTAATAAAGCAGTGACTACTGTGTAAAGGTGGCATAATCATCGCAACAATAACAGCCGTAATTAGGCTAACCACCACCCGCCTCGGCCCTGGAGTTTGCCCTGACTCACCCCGATGGCACGCTGACCACTGGGGAAGAAACTGAGGCCGAGGCGGAGCCAGCAGGCTGGAAGGACTAGTAGCCCTGAATACTGCAGCTCTCCAGGTGCAAAACCTGTTGTCCTCACCAAAGGGGAAAACCCAGGAGCGCCCACAAAGCCCGATTCTGATATAAGCCTTTCACTGCCGGGGACCGTCCCCACCCAGGCCGCAAGGTTCTAAACTTCCCCCCGCAAGCATTAGAAAAAGACCCGCTCGGAGCGCGGGGTCTGGGAACTGGACTACAGTTCCCTTGGACCTTTGCAGGCAAAGGCGCGCTCCTCGTCACGCCCCCAAGACACCGCGACTCCTTGCACCGCGATGCCTCCTGGGAGTTGTAGGACAGCGGCGTGATCTTTTGAGCGAGGTCTCAGGCCTGAGGACTCCATATCCCGTGGTGCCCTGCGGCTGTTTCTGACGCGCCCAGAGGCCAGCAGGTAGGGGCGTGGCTTGCGAAGGGCCCCACCCCGCTCGCCTCTGGCTAGTCAGACGCGGCAGTGGCAGTAGGGACAGTAGCGGCGGCGGCGGCGGCAGCAGCGGCGGCGGGGGGGGAGGGGCCGGGCGGGGGGCTGGCGGCCGCGGCGGATGGACTCGCGGGTATCGGAGCTGTTCGGCGGCTGCTGCCGGCCCGGAGGCGGCCCGGCCGTGGGCGGAACCCTCAAGGCCAGGGGGACTGGCGGCAGCAGCAGCTGCGGGGGCCCGAAGGGAAAGAAAAAGAATGGAAGGAACAGAGGGGGCAAAGCCAACAACCCTCCATACCTGCCCCCTGAGGTGAGCACCTGAGACGTAGCGGGGCGAGAAGAAACCACTCCTTCCGGTCCTGGGACTCCGGGAGGCGGGACAGAATTAATCCCCCTTCCGGTGTCGAGACCCCAGGGAGGAGGGGTGCGGGAGGAGAACCCCTCTTTCCGGTCACGGCACCCCAGGGAGGAGGGGCATGATGTCAGGACCGCAGAGAGGAAGAGTGGGGAGGGAGGACTCCCTTTCTCATGTAGATTAAACCAAGAGAAGGGGAAAGGGGATCCCTTCCCCTTGGAAAAAGCAGAGTGAAACACCCCGACCTCTTGCCTGTGCTGCGATAGGGGAAGAGAGACTGCATCCTGGGGGGAGGAAGTAGGCTAAGGAACCACCACTTTTCTAAACTTGTTTCACAGGGAGGAGGGGAGTACCCGGGAAAAGAGCAGTGTGTTCCCTTTCTATCTCTCAGTACACACACACACACACAACCAGAGACAGTCAGACTTAGTCCACTCCCACTTTGCCTTTCATGTGAGGGGGTGAGAATAGAGAACTAGCACATACCTGCTCTATCCTTAAAGCAGAGAATGACAGCTACTTTGTCCTCCTTAGGAAAGGAGGTTGCAGGGGAAGAGCCTAACACTGGTTCTCAAACTTTGGCATGTATCAGAATCACCGGGATTGCTGGGCCCCACCCTTAAAATTTCCGATTCAGTAAGTGAGGGGTAGTCCTGAGAATCTGCATTTCTTACAAGTTCCCGTGTGATGCTAATATTGCTGGTCCTAGGACTACACTTTGAGAACCATTGACCTAGCCTGTCACCTTTGTACTACATTTCTGAAGCCAAGCATCCTAATTCTCAATCCCCAGCACAATGAGAAAAAGATTTCTAGAAGGTCTTTATTGATGGGGAAAAAAAGTCATCTCCTTACACACTGTGGAGATTATGGTGAAGACCTGTTAGGGTCTTGGAGCCAGAAGGCCTTGAAGGGCTGGAATGATGACAGGAAGGGAAGGGGAAAAAGAAAATGGCCAAAGAGGAGGAGTGCAGAAATGCAGAGTGGCAGAACAGGCAAATTCTGGATCCCTTTGCACCCAAGAGGGGACTTCTCAGGCAACAGGGTGCTTTGGTGCTGTGCCACCACCTGGAGAAGGTATTCAGGATTTCACCTCAACTGAGACATGAAGGTTGGGGCAGGAGATGAAGACCAGAGGTTTTTCCCTTCATTACATTTTCTGAGTTTCTTATCTCCATCTCAGCTCCACCTTTGGAGCTCTGCTCCTCTGTCACCTAGGGCTTCTCTGTCACCAGGCTTGTAGTGACCAGTGCTGAGCTCACCTTTTGGCCTTGGTCCAGAACCTCTTACAGCCTCTTACTCTAGATGACATCAGCTGAGATGAACAAGGAGGAAGGAAATGGTGTCTCCAAGGCTAGTGGCAAAGAAAGGCCTCAACAGCCTGGGCATAGAAGCGACACAGGCTTCTGGACATAGCAGTCTGAGGCTCTGAGGAGAAGGAAGAGACTATCTTGGATCTAGGAAGAATGTGCTGTCGGTGCTCGAAGAAAGGTGGCACTTAGGGTTCTGTCCCTGGCTTAAGTGGATGACTCCTTGTATCCTCATAGGCCTCCTCAGAGAGGTCACACTGGGACTGGGTAGAATCTTGTCTGCCACAGACTCTCCAAATGAGAAATAGATTATGCTAGTGACCTTTGGCAGACACATACTTAAGCTGGTGCCTTGAGGGCTTCCCACTTTCTCTTTTTATTTTTTTAATTTTTGAGTTGGAGTCTCATTCTGTTGCCCAGGCTGGAGTGCAGTGACATGCTCACAACCACTACAGCCTCAACCTGCTGGGCTCAGGTGATCCTTCTGCCTCAGCCTCCCAAGTCGCTGGAACTACAGGCATACACCACCATGCCCAGCTACTTTTCTTGATTTATTGTAGAGATGAGAGCTCGCCAAGTTTCCCAGGCTGGTCTTGAACCCGTGGGCTCAGGCAGTCCACTCACCTCCTCCCAAAGTGCTGGGATTATAGGTGTGAGCCCCTGTGCCCAGACCCACTTTCTTAAGTTAGCTGCCTGGACCCCAGTGGGAATTGAGGGGAAGTAGAGATTAGGTCTGGACAGCTTGTTATAACTGCTCCCTGTTTCTTTTCAGGCTGAAGATGGAAACATCGAATATAAAGTAAGTCTTAGGTTGGGGAGAAGCAGGGACTGGGATAGGCTGTCCTTGCTGGCATGGGATGACTTCTCGGAGAGACTTCCGGCTTCATATGTATAGCAACTTAGGGCTATGGCTCAGGATGAAGGCTCTATACTTCGTTCTGTTGGAGGGGGACTCACTGTTTATGGGCATTGGGGACAGGGAGTTTAAGTGGAAAGGGAAAGTCCTGGTCCTTGCAACAAGACAGCTGGAGACCATGTGGGTTTGGGAGGGCCATCTCTGATTTCACTTCTCATGATTCCCCGCCTGCCCTAAGCTGAAGCTGGTGAATCCATCCCAGTACCGCTTTGAGCACCTGGTGACACAGATGAAGTGGCGGCTCCAGGAGGGGCGTGGTGAGGCTGTCTACCAGATTGGGGTAGAGGACAATGGGCTGCTGGTGGGGCTGGCTGAGGAGGAGATGCGGGCCTCCCTCAAGACCCTGCACCGGATGGCAGAGAAGTATGCTTCCCCTTCCTCCTTTACTCTCCTTTACCTGGCTTGGGAGGACCCATGCATACCCAATTACCTAGGGCTTGAGGGGACAAGGTGGAACTTTCCTTCTGCTTCCTTCCCTGGAGTGGGGTAGGTTAGTGTTCTGGTTCCCTCCTTACTGGACCTAGGCTTTTTAGCTCCTTGACTTAAGGGGTGTGTGTGTGTATATGTGTGTGTGTGTGTGTGTGTGTGTGTGTGTGATTTTTATTTATTTATTTTTTGAGTTGGAGTCTCACTGTCACCCAGAATGGAGTGCAGTGGCCGCTCCCGGTCACTGCAGCCTCGACCTGCTGGGCTCCTGCGATCCTTCCGCCTCAACCTTCCGAGTAGCTGGAATTACAGGCATGCACTATCATGCCCAGCTGATTTTTTGATTTATTGTAGAGATGAGGTCTCGCCAAGTTGCCCGGGCAGGTCTCAAACCCGCAGGCTCAGGCAATCCACTCACCTCAGCCTCCCAAAGCGTGGGATTACAGACTGAGCCACCGAGCCCGGCTGAGTGTGTGTGTTTTAAAGGGAACTTTGGGTGATGAATAGATTGGCGGGTGGTGGCAGCAGTAAGGTGTTGGGAACTCTGTGGGAGGTGCAGGTAGCCTGCAAGTCCAGGGCCAGGCTGGAATAGGGGGAGTATGGGTGAGATATGGCAGCTGTGGCCTTGCTGTGACAGGGTCGGGGCAGACATCACCATTCTCCGAGAGCGAGAAGTGGATTATGATAGTGACATGCCCCGAAAGATCACTGAGGTGCTAGTCCGAAAGGTCCCTGACAACCAGCAGGTAAGCCCATGCCCTTCCCTGCCCCTCAAGTTCATACTCCCTGGGAGGGCCCTGTGGTGACAGGCTGTCCCCTGGCTGGTGGGGCCCTGGGAGCTTGTAGTTCATTGCTTGCTGCCTAGCAAGCATCATTGCCCTTGACTCAGGCTTCAATGAAAAAGGTGAGGGAATGGAACCCTTACCCCTGGCAATTTATCCACAGTTCCTAGACCTCCGTGTGGCTGTCCTGGGGAATGTGGACTCAGGGAAGTCGACTTTGCTTGGAGTCCTGACCCAGGGAGAGCTGGACAATGGGCGGGGCCGAGCCCGGCTCAATCTTTTCCGCCACCTGCATGAGATTCAGTCTGGCCGAACCTCCAGCATCAGCTTCGAGATCCTGGGCTTTAACAGCAAGGGAGAGGTGCTGTTGATCCCGGGACCCAGTGGGGCCAGACTCTGAGGATGGGATGGTGGCAGTGAAGGATGTAGGTCAGAGGCAGAGTGTAGAGACTTTTTGGAATAGTAGAGATAAAGGCCCTAAGGGGACTATGAACAAGTTCTGTCCTTCCTAGGAAACAAATGGGGGAAATCAACTGGATTAAATTAAAAAATGGGGCTCAGGGTTGAGACAGGGTCATCCAGGGACTGGTTTAGGTCCTGGCAATTCTTTAAGGGTCGGGAGGCTGGCAGAGGGCACTGAGAGCCTTGGGCTCTGGGACAGGTGGTGAATTACAGTGATTCACGGACGGCAGAAGAGATCTGTGAGAGCAGCTCCAAGATGATCACCTTCATCGACCTGGCAGGCCACCACAAGTACCTGCACACCACCATCTTTGGCCTCACCTCATACTGCCCTGACTGCGCCCTGCTTCTCGTCAGTGCCAACACTGGGATTGGTATGAGGCATTGAGGCAGGGACAGGGCTGAAGGGGGGTGGCGGCTCTTCTCCTACCCTGGGTCTCCTTAAATCTGGGAGACAGACCAACTCTCCTTTTCTTCCCTCTCCTCCTCAATCTCTTCTCACTTGCTGCCTGCCTCCCTTACCTGAGGCAGCTGGCACCACAAGGGAACATCTGGGGCTGGCCCTGGCCCTGAAAGTGCCCTTCTTCATTGTGGTCAGCAAGATCGACCTATGTGCCAAGACCACGGTGGAGAGGACAGTACGCCAGCTGGAGCGTGTCCTCAAGCAGCCTGGCTGCCACAAGGTCCCCATGCTGGTCACCTCTGAGGATGATGCTGTCACTGCTGCCCAGCAGTTCGCCCAGTCACCCAAGTAAGCCTTCCTTGCGTTAAAGCTGTGATCCACTAAGAAAGCTGCCACAGGTTCTAGGGCTCAGGAGCATGGTATCCCAGCCCCCAGGGCCAGACCAGTTCTGGCTCAGTTCCGTGGGTCTTTCAGCTTGGGATTGTGGGAGTCTGCTGAAGGGCTTGACCCTTCCCTGAGCCGCCCTGGAGCTCTGCTGATGTCTGGGATGCTGGGAATAAAGTCCTGTATCAGGCATTTGCTGTATTTCCCTTGGGCTTTAGCATGGGCTTCATTGCCATATTCAGAACCCATAGTTCCTAAGCCATTAGCAGACAGGAGAGAGGAGCTCCAGATGCCCAGAGAAAAGCTCATCTTTCTATGTATGGGACTCTGGCTCCTGCCTCCTTTTAGGACTTTCCTCATCTGCCTATTCCATGCCTCCTCTACAGTGTAACCCCCATCTTCACACTGTCCAGTGTGTCTGGAGAGAGTCTAGACCTCCTCAAAGTCTTTCTGAATATCCTGCCACCACTCACCAACAGCAAGGAGCAGGAGGAACTCATGCAGCAGCTGACGGAGTTCCAGGTAGTGGCACTCAAACAGCTAGTAGGCTAGCAACAGGGAAGAAGGGCTGCTTCTGGCCATGCCGAGTCTGTTTAGAGATTTTGGACCTGTCAGCCCTACTTGGCAGGCCACTGATAGAGTTTTCTTTGACTTCAGGTAGATGAAATCTACACAGTACCAGAGGTGGGAACTGTTGTTGGAGGGACACTTTCCAGGTGAATTGCCTTGCTTGCTACCCTCCCTACTCAGCCCTCACCCTTATACCTGAAGACATCCTGGCCTAGAGGAGGAGACCCTGGAGTTGAACAAAACCCCTCTAAAGGATGTGCTTGTTTTTGCGGATTAGGCTTTCACATCAGAAGAAGCTGGAGGAAGCTAGTCTGTTGGCTTTTGAGGGAAGAAACAGTATTGCTGCTTGCTAGGATTCTCTGGGCCCCTGAGGGAGAAGTGCAGGCTTGGGTCCCCAGAAAAGAATGTAGAGTATATTCAACTGAAAGAAGAGAAATGAGAGGTCACTTAAGGCTCTTTCAAAAGCAGAGAATGAAACCCAAATGGATAATTTACTCCTTCAGGGTTCAGGTGTTCAGTGTTGTCAAGCCAGCAGGTAGCTCTGCCAGCTGTCACTGCTAGTCTTTTCTGGTGTTAGTCTTCTGAGTCTGAACTCTGGCAGTCATCCCCCCTACATCCAAGTCAGAATTTAGAGTTCCTTTTTCCCACTTGAGGGACTCAACCTCAGAAGGGAAGGAATGCTCTGGGTGACCCTAGCAAGAAGTAGGTTGGAGGACCCATACTGACGCTGTGCCACCTGCCCTTCTGGGCTGCAGTGGGATTTGCCGTGAGGGGGACCAGCTGGTGGTGGGCCCCACGGACGACGGCTGCTTCCTGGAGCTGAGAGTATGCAGCATCCAGCGCAACCGCTCTGCCTGTCGTGTGCTGCGAGCTGGTCAGGCTGCTACGTTGGCCCTCGGGGACTTTGACCGTGCACTGCTTCGCAAGGTGAGGTTGGAGAGGGAACACAAAGGGACATGCATAGGAAGTCGGCAGCTGAACAAGGGCACCCATCTAAAGTGCTTCAGAGAAACTGAAAGGAGACACGGTCTGTGACTCAAGCTGTCTAGTTACACAGACTATGTATAAAAATGGCTTAGAATACCCATGAGACACAAATCACTGAACTATTATGGTGCAGCCTGAAGGTGTGCAGGACCCTAGAAACAAAGCATTTGGACGTTAGCGGACATGGGAGGTGGGGAGAGAAGGGCTCCTCTAAGGAGAGTTTGGAGTTCTGACTTCTGTTTGGAGCTGTGTAGAGAAAGAGGAAGTTCAGGAGCTGTAAAGCGGGTGGGGTGGCTAGAGAGGGAAAGGCCTGCTCTTACTGGGCCTGGGGGCCGTGCCTCCCCAGGGAATGGTGATGGTGAGCCCTGAGATGAATCCTACCATCTGCTCAGTGTTCGAGGCAGAGATAGTCCTACTGTTCCATGCTACCACCTTCCGACGAGGATTCCAGGTGACAGTGCACGTGGGCAACGTACGTCAGACGGCAGTGGTGGAAAAGATCCATGCGAAGGTGAGAGGGACCCAGTCATGTCCCCCGTGTCCCCAGAAAAGTCAGAATTCTCCTGTCTCCAGAAAGGAGGGAGGCCCGGCCCCAAACTTGCAGAAAATTCCCTGACCCCACAAAGGCAACAAAGCCCCACTTAGGGTGGGGTTAGTGGCCTGATAGGTCCCTAGAGGGTGGAGAGCCAAGGCTGGTAAAGAATGGGATGGGAGGCACTGGCCAAGGCAGTGACCACTTAATCTGCTGCAGGACAAGCTGCGGACAGGGGAGAAGGCAGTGGTACGTTTCCGCTTCCTGAAACACCCAGAGTACCTGAAGGTGGGCGCCAAACTGCTGTTCCGGGAGGGTGTCACCAAGGGCATCGGCCATGTCACTGATGTGCAAGCCATTACAGCAGAAGCCCAAGCCAACATGGGCTTCTGAGTCCCCCAGGCAGACAGCTCTACTGCTGTCCCTATAATATATGAGGTGACTTTGGACTGTGCTGCCCCCTGTTGGCGGCTCTGTGTTAGTAGGCTAGGGAGAGGAGTACTGTCTGCCACTTGCTCCCTGCTGCCTTCCTGAAGAGGTACAAGCTTGGTGTGGCCAGGGAGGGGGAGTCCTGAGGGAGATGACAGAATTCAGGGCACTGCGCAGAAGCTCGTGCCCACCTGGTTGGCTCATCAATCCTGTGGCCCGTGTACTGGAGCTGACTGCATCCACTATCCTCAGTTCCTCGGCCCCACTATCAGGACTGGCATGTTTTGCTGGTGTGGTCCCTGCACTTCAGGAATTGTCACAACTGGGGGTGGCTCTCAAAAGCACTCCTTTTTCTATACCTCGTCTCAAGGTCATGTAAGTTGCCCATCTCTACCTGACTGTGGACAAAAGATACCTGCTTCTGGCCATGTGGTGGCCCAGGGTCTAAAGGAACGGTACATGGACAATGAATGGTACTGCTCCCACTCCGTGCTGAGGCCTGAGGCCTCTTCCTCAGCTTTATCTCCCTTCCCTTCTGGACTCAAGGGCCATTTCCCAGTTCCTCTTTCACATGCCCCACAGGTGCTATTTGTTGTGCTGGCCCAGACGTGGGGCTGCCAAGCTAAGGCTTGGCATACCAAAGGTCAGCTGCATGTCAATCAGTCTCGTCCTGTTAGCTTTCCTGCTGGATCAAATAATGTTTTACTTTCACAGACTGGTGGCTGGGGAATCTGACCCACAGTTCACCATCCTGCCACTCTTACCCCACCTTCCTGATCCCTCTCGTTTTAGTAAGCCCTCTCGTTTTAGTAATTGTTAGTAACCAGCTCCTTCCCTCTGTTACAGGGAACCAGGAGGAAAGGGAAAGATGTTGCCATATTTCCTATTCTTTAGGCATGGATTCCCTCCTTTCCCTTTGTGTGTCCTGGGTTCCCATGGACTCAGGGATTTGTTGGTTGAGGTTCCTCTGCATATATATGTGTGTGAGTGTGTGTATATATGTATATATATTTAAATACACATATGTATTGTACAGAATAAAAATGTTTTGTTGAATACACAGTGCTTATGCTTAAGATACAGGCTCAGCTTCCTTCCAGAGCCAGATTCCTCTCCAGGATTACAGACAAGTGAAATCTCAACATTGCTGAGCCCTGAATATGAAAAGAACCCATCCAGTTCCTCATTTGCCATTCTTTTCCTCTGCCTTAGAGAGGATCAGTGTTCCAGTATGGTAACCAAGGATTCTGCCCTGTTTTGCATATTCTTGGAGTGAGCAGAGTAGAAAGTGAAACAGAAGCCTTTCAGAGGAGCTGCCATTTGCTAGTGTTCACAATGGTAAGGAGCCCGCTTCTGTGCCCTGGCAGAGATTTGGAGATTGGAGTACCAGCTACTTAAAGCAGAGTAGAATTTAGAGGCAAATGGTAATCTGGTCTCCACATGCTTTACATAGCCTAAATTAGACTTTTGGAGCTGTGAGGGCCACCTGGCCAAATCTTAGTCCCTCTTCCTGTTTCCAAGTCCAGATTACCTGATTATCATGTTATGAGTAGAGAAATAGGACCCAAGGCTAAAGTCAACTGTAAAAAAACAGGAACTGCATTTTGAGCACTGAGGGAAAAAAATGATAAATGTGGCCTAAGGCCCTATGGGGGCATTCTGCCTCTAGAGTATTAGAGTGATAGCTTCCCTACCACTCAGCCTCAGGGTTTTTTTTTTTTTTATTGATTGATTGATCGAGGTCTTGTCATGTTGCCCAGGCTGGTCTCAAACACCTGGCTCAGGCAATCCTCTCACCTCTGCCTCCCAAAAGTGCTGGGATTACAGGTGTTAGCAACCGCACCTGGCTAGCCTCAGCTTTAAAAAATATAACTGGTTTAACTTGCTATGGAAGTCTGTGGTCAAAGAACTTCCTCCTGAATTAGGCACTCTGAGCTGTTTACTTCCCTCTGTACAGTTGCTGATAAACAGCTATGAGGAAGGAAAGATTAGATTTGGCAGAAAGGTACTTCGGCTTTCCCCCAGCACTGCCCTTTGCATGTCTGTTTGCTGTGCCCTCCACAGACTCATTGCCAGTATGCTAGGGCAGGGCTGGCATTCCCAGGAACACAGAAGGTGTGTTGCTGGAATTGTCTTTATTAGCCATCCACTTACCTCCTCCCCCTCCTCTTATAAGTTTGGGCCTCTGTAAGTACAATGAAACCTAAATATCTACCACACTATTTTTCTTTATGACTCCTTTATGCCAGTCAGCCCGACTATTAAAAATTTATTCAGCTTGATCTATACAGCACCCAAAAGAGACATCCAGTTTGTTTACTTATCTTTTTCCTGGATTAAGAAAGGAAGTTTTGGAAAATCACATCTCAGTACTTAATAAGCCATCTCCAGGAAATAGCGAGCCACTCTGCAACATTAAAAGAACATTTAGGGGAATAAAAAAGGTATATAAGGCAGGCTCCCTAGGAGTGTGTACATTTTTATTGTCTCAGTTTTGGTAATCAGATCTAAAATCTTTCACTATATATATTCATTCAATGAATGTCAGCACCTATTATGTGCAAGGCAATGTGAAAAATTCTTGCCTTTAAGAAGCCACAGATCTACTCTAAAACTGCCATGCACACAATTAATACTTTTTTATTGGATATTCAAGTACCATAAAAGAAAAAAAGTTTTTTTTTTTTTTTTTGAGTTGAAGTCTCACTCTGTCGCCCAGACTGGAGTGCAGTGGCACGCTCCCGGCCACCGCAGCCTCGACCTGCTGGGCTTCGGCGATCCTTCCACTCAGCCTTCCAAGTAGCTGGAACTACAGGCATGGTACCATGCCCGGCTAATTTTTTGATTTATTGTAGAGATGAAGTCTCACCAAGTTGCCCAGGTGGGTCTCGAACCTGCGGGCTCAGGCAATCCACTCACCTCGGCCTCCCAAAGTGCGGGATTACAGGCTGAGCCACCGAGCCCAGCCGAAATTTTTTTTTTTTGAGTTGGAGTCTCATTCTGTCCCCCAGACTGGAGTGCAATGGCCGCTCCCGGCCACCACAGCCTCGACCTGCTGGGGCTCCGGCAATCCTTCTGCCTCAGCCTTCCAAGTAGCTGGAACTACAGGTGTACGCTACCACGCCCAGCTAATTTTTTGATTTATTGTAGAGATGAAGTCTCACCAAGTTGCCCAGGTGGGTCTCGAACCTGCAGCCTCGGGCAATCCACTCACCTCGGCCTCCCAAAGTGCGGGATTACAGGCTGAGCCACCGAGCCCAGCCGAAAATTTTTTTTTTGAGTTGGGAGTCTCATTCTGTCCCCCAGACTGGAGTGCAATGGCCGCTCCCGGCCACCGCAGCCTCGACCTGCTGGGGCTCCGGCAATCCTTCTGCCTCAGCCTTCCAAGTAGCTGGAACTACAGGTGCACGCTACCACGCCCAGCTAATTTTTTGATTTATTGGAGAGATGAGGTCTCACCAAGTTGCCCAGGATGGTCTCAGACCCGTGGGCTCAGGCAATCCACTCACCTCTGCCTCCCAAGGCACGGGATTACAGGCTGAGCTACTGAGCCCGGCTCGAAAATATTTTTGAAGAAAAAAAATTCCTGCTAGACCCAGTGGTTTTCATATCTTCCTTCTTTCAAACTAAATATAGAACCCCCAATTTATAAATAAGCTGCAAAGTAGAAGTTGGTTTGTATATAAGTATGGGAGAAGGACATGTACACCATTCTCCCTGCCCATTTCACCCTCTCACCTAGCTCAGTTAATCTTCAGTTGAGTTCCCTGTGTAATTCAAGGTTCCTCATATCAGAAAAGCCAAAAAAGCTTACTATCACACATAAGAATGGAGATTAAGAATACAGTACTCTAAACATGGACAAGTGCAAAAAGTGAGACTAACAAGTTTAAAACCATAAGCTAAATATTCATACATTACTGGGGAAGAGATGAACATGCCAATAATCCCAAAAGCCTAAACACTTACCTCTTAAATTTGTACTCCAGGGTTTAAGGAAATGTTACTGTCCTCTAAAAACTTGGCTGTTGGTATATTCTAGATCACTGTTTCTCAAACTTTAAGATACACATTGGGGTGTCTTGTTAATAAAAAGATTCCAATTCAATGGGAGAGATGGTGAGGCGATTCTAAGGCTGCTGTTCCTCAAATCACACTTGGAATAGCAAGGTTCTAGAGATGATCTAGTTTGGATTATGACTTACCCAGTCTAAACAGAGTTCCTGAAATGGGCCAATAGCAATCTCATTTTACTATATTAGAACAAAATGCATTAGAACAAATGCACTATATATATTATAGTCAATGGCTATAATAGGGTTTACTTGTATGAAACTCTGTTTATTGAGTAGCATGTGTACAGAATCTGGACCATATCACTTAGGTTTTAAGTTTTCACCTCACATTCTCCAACTGAAAATACAGAATTCTGGTCAAGGTATCATCTGAACTGCCCCTGTCACAGAAGTAGGGAGGTGTGTTTGTTTGTTTTTTGATTTGGGGTCTCACTTTTGTCACCCAGGCTGGAGTGCAGTGGCACACTCACGGCCTCCGCGGCCTAGACCTGCTGGGCTCTGGCGATCCTTCTACCTCAGCCTTCCAAGTAGCTGGAACTACAGACGCACGCCACCACACCTGGCTAGTTTTTTTGTGTGTGATTTATTATAGAGACAAAGTCTCACCAAGTTGCCCAGGCCGGTCTCAAACCCCTGGGCTCAAGCAATCCTCTCACCTTGGCCTCCCAAAGTGCTGGGATTACAGGCTGAGCCACCACACCTGGCTGCCTGGAGTTTTTTTTGTTTTTGTTTTTTTAATTTTTAAACTCAGTTCCTTTCTGTACCAACTTTAAGTTAGGTACTTTAAATATATCATTTTTAATCTTCAATAATCTGTAAGATATTATTTCAGTTTTTCAGATGAGAAAGTGACTTGCCCAAGGCTATCAGTGCAATAAGGGAGCTATGTTTGGAACACATCTTCTAGGCACCAGGGTCCACACACTTTTTACTGCATGACACCGCCTTCCTAAATGCTAAAGTTTAAAAACTCAATGGGAGTATGAGTTTTTTACATCTCCATCAGCAATGGGATTAGAATCCAAGTCTGAGTAGAGATGGGAACCTGGTTTTGTTTTGTTTTGTTTTTGAGTTGGAGTCTCACTCTGTCACCCAGACTGGAGTGCAGTGGCCACTCCCGGTCACCGCAGCCTTGACCTACTGGGCTCTGGCGATCCTTCCGCCTCAGCCTTCCAAGTAGCCGGAATTACAGGCATGCGCTACCACACCCAGCTGATTTTTTGATTTATTGTAGAGATGAGGTCTCGCTGCCCAGGCGGGTCTCGAACCCACGGGCTCAGGCAATCCACTCACCTCAGCCTCCCAAAGGCGCGGGATTACAGGCTGAGCCACCGAGCCCGGCTTGGATGATTTTTTGTAGCAAAAATTTCATAAAGTTGCAGGGTTCCCTGAGAAGGAAACATTTACTTCCATCTCCCAGGTTACAGATAAAATACTAAAATCCTACAGGCTAGCCTGAGGGCAGCACTAGTGTGTTAATGGCTTAAAAAATGATTCCAATGTGTGCATGCCCTCAGGCCTGGAGCGTTTATCACTGGAGGCCAAAGGACTCTTGGGATTTCTTTTGCCCTGAGGAGAAGCGGTAGAGACAACCTGGGGGTTTGAGGAGTGGGGCTGCAAGAATGATTTCTGCAACTCCAATGCAAAATGATAGTCCATGTGTTCTGGCATCTCCCACACTGGTATCAGGGAGCCACACTTCTCACAGGGCACTTGGTCCTCAGCAGCTAGAAGACTCGAGGCTATAGTTGTCTTCTGAGTCCCCTCCAGATCATACTGAGAAGCTGAAGAAGCAAGGATGCTATGGCTGTTTGGGGCTGAATCCATTTCTGCAGGAATTCCTTTAGAAGATTCTAGCTTCAACACCCCTTCACAAACAGGGGCACAGTCTGCATACTCTGTTGGAACAGAGTTTGGTAATTCTTTAGAGTTGGGCCATGGATCTTGTGAAGGGAAAAATACTGAAGAATTATTCAAGTGTTTCTGCTTTAAAAGCAGACTTTTCTGCTTAAAGAAGGGCTCGATTCCTGTAGTTCGACTGGTTTGGAAAGGTAACAAGGGCTTGGATGATGAATAGCTCATGGGAGCCTGAGTGATTGCAGAAAGTGAAGCTTTTTTGACTTTCTGCTTTTCTGCAGCTTTTTGAAAGAATGATTCCAGGAAGGTGGATGTTTTCTTAGTGGCTGTCACTGCTGGGCCACTTCCCTGGTTCTTAACTTCTGAAATGGTAACTGGCACCTTTGGCAGAGAACTTGGATCACTGCTCAAGAAACTGGTGATATCTGTGCAGGATGAAGGGGCAGAGGCAGAGAATTTGGTAGCACAGAGGAAAACCATTGTGAGAGGAGGGGACCTATATAGAAAGTAAAAGAACAAGATGATTAGCAGTAAGTCACTATTTCCACTTGGGACAGATTCATAAGTGACTGGGATTCTGGTTCTGCCATGAAAAATTATTCCTTACTTCAATGGTTCTCAATCTTTAACATGTATCAGATTAACAAATCTGGAATGAACAGAGAATTTAAGTTTAAAACAATTTCCTAGGTGATGCGATGTTGCACCTTAATAACTACTCATACAGTAATGACCCACCTTTACACAGCTAGGTATTACCGTTTTTATAAGATACAATTACGGAGCTATAATTTGGGATTGGGGCAAGACATTTTATTTAGATCAGTAGAAAAGCTTTAGAATATTTAGGTAAGACTTAAAACATTCTCTTAGCTATATTCTCCTAGTTTAAAAAAATTTTTTTTTTCATTTTTATTTTTTAGTAACCACTAATGAGGATATAGTCTCCTGTTTATTTTTGTGGGTTTTTTTAGATTGGAAAATATAGTTTATTTAGAAAGTAAATTGGAGAGAGAGAGAGGAGATTCACCTCTCCGAGATAGGGGAGGGGGCCAAAGCTAGGAAAACAATGGCAGCCATAGCTCAAATAGCCACATGTCCAGACCAGAGCTTAGCAAAGCAATGACCTAGTCTCCTGTTTTTAAACAGGGCACTACCTAACCCTAACCAGCTTTCTACTCTGGAGTTTCTAGAGAATGAAATTCCACAACCACTTTTGGTTACCAATCCCAGTCTCAGAAACATTGTAAGAAATTCCGGTCACAAAGTTCCTCATTATGTGTAATCACCCAAAAAAATTTCACGTGCTGAATTTCAGTCGATGAAACATGCTTTTATATACCAATTACTCCTTCAATGAGTTAAAAGGTAAATGCTCTTTTAAAGTTATTATGAAGCCAGGAGCGGTGGCTCATGCCTGTAATCCCAGCACTTTGGGAGGCAGAGGTGAGAGGATTGCCTGAGCCCAGGGATTCAAGACCAACTTGAGCAACTTGGCAAGACCTTGTCTCTACAATAACTTTTTAAAAAAATTAGCCGGACGTGGTGGCAAACGCCTATAGTTCCAGCTACTTGGAAGGCTGAGGCGGAAGGATCACCTGAGCCCAGCAGATTGAGGCTGTGGTGGCCATGAGCATGCCACTGCACTCCAGCCCGGACGACAGAGTAAGACTCTGACCCAAATAAATAAATAAATACATAAATACATAAATAAAGAAAGTTATTATGGAAGTATCCCACTATCATCAGGATTCATGCTTTGGAAGTCTCATATTTAGATAATTCTAAGGCTTCTCTGTCAGTAAATCAGACACTATTGGTGAGTTGTATCTGTTATAGTTTGTCAATTTAGAAGTTTTCAAATAAGATTTCATTTGAATATAGTATCATACTTATCATATTATCAGTAAAACCATCCAATATTTGAAAATAAGTAGCCAGGCATGGTGGCACCTGCCTGTAATCCTGTTACTTGGGAGGTTGAGGAGGGAGGATCACCTGAACCCAGGAGTTCAAGATTGCTATGATTGTGCCACAGTATTTCAGCTTGGGCAATAATGAGACCTTGACTTTTAAAAAAAGAAGAAGAAAGTCTTTAGTATCTTTTTTTAGTTGAAGTCTCACTCTGTTGCCCAGGCTGGAGTACAGTGGCACAATCACAGCCACCACAGTCTTGACCTGCTGGGCTCAGGTGATTCTTCTGATTCAGCGTTCAAAGTAGCTGGAACTACAGGTGTGTGCTACCTACCTGGCGAATTTTTTGATTTACTGTAGAGATGAGGTCTCGTCAAGTTGCCCAGGATGGTCCAAATTCCTGGCAGACCTCTTACCTCAGCCTCCCAAAATGCTGGGATTATAGGCACAACCCACTGTACCTGACCTATTTTTTATTTTAGTATTATTTTTTGAGTTGGGGTCTCGCTCTGTTTTCCAGTCGGTAGTGCAGTGGCACAATCACTGCTCATTGCAGCCTCGACCGCCTGGGCTCAGGTTATCCTCCTGCCTCAGCCTCCAGAGTAGCTGGGACTACAGGCACACAATACTATGCCTGGCTAATTTTTTAAAAACTTTTTGTAGAGATGAGGTTTTGCTATGTTGCCCAGGCTGGTCTTGAACTCCTGGGTTCAAGCAATCCTCCTGCCTTGGCCTCCCAAAGTGCTGGGATTAGAAGTGTGAGCCACCATGCCTGGTTGATTCATTCATTCTTTTCTTTTCTTCCTTCCTTCCTTCCTTCCTTTCCTTCTTTCCTTCTTTATTTCTTTATTTTTTGAGTTGGAGTCTCACTCAGTCGCCCAGACTGGAGTGCAGTGGCCGCTCCCAGCCACTGCAGCCTCGCCTACTGGGTCCAGTGATCCTTCCGCCTCAGCCTTCCGAGTAGCCGGAATTACAGACATACGCTACACACCCGGCTGATTTTTTGATTTATCGTAGAGATGAGGTCTTGTTGCCCAGGCGGGTCTCAAACCTGCGGGCTCAGGCAATCCACTCACCTCAGCCTCCCAAAGGCATGGGATTACAGGCTGAGCCACTGAGCCCAGTTAATTTTATATTTATAATCGATATACATCAATAAGTGAAGAACCAGTTTATCTTTCTCTCATATTTCTATCGTGAATTTGGAATTCTTTTAAAAAATGTAAAAGGCTAAATTAAATAATTAAAGGATTCCAGTCCTGAAAATCATTACAATCTGGACAGAAAATGAACATGCTCCAGAAAGAGGCTTATATTTCATGACCAAGAGACGTGAAGTTTATTTATGAATATGTCATTTGGTACAACACCAGTGGAGCCTGTAACTAAGTTTGGATGTTAAATAGAGATTAACAGTGAATACAGGTTACTTTTGAAGATGCTTTTAAGAATAGAACAATTGGCCAGGTGCAGTAGCTCACACCTGTAATTCTAGCACTTTGGGAAGCCAAGGCAAGAGGACTGCCTGAGCCCAGGGGTTCAAGACCAGCCTGGACAACTTGGTGAAATCTTGTATCTACAATAAATCAAGAAAAATTAGCTGGTGGTGCACACCTGTAGTTCCAGCTACTTAGAAGGCTGAAGCAGGAGGATCACCTGAGCCCCACAGGTCGAGGCTGTGGTGGCCACAAGCACGTCACTGTATTCCAGCCTAGGCGACAGAGTGAGATTCTGACACACACACACACACAAAAATATATGAGGGAGGACCCCCCAAAAAACCCCAAATTATACCTTTTTTGAGGGCAGACCCCTTGAAGTACAGGCTTCTCCCACTTAAGTATTCTAGGAACCCATCGGCATCAGTATACCAGCTTGCACTGTAAGAGGCTGCATTTAGCTTCAGTGAAATTTTTTGTGGTAAACAGGTGACTGGTTCTTCCACCATGACAACACACCTGCCCACAATGGGCTGAGTGTTCAGCAGTTTTTGCCCCAAATGGCATGACCTCCATGTCCCACCTTCCCTATTCACTCGATCTATTTAAAAAGTAACCTTTTTGTTTGTTTGGTTCCCCAATGGGAAAAGTCCTCAAAGGGAAATCTTTTGCTGATGTGGGAAGAGGTGAAACAAAAAAATGGCAGAAGCACTAAAAGGCATCAAAACTGACAAGTTCAAAAACTTTTGAGTATGGAAAAAGTGTCTTGACAGGTGTATTGCATCAAGTGGAGAGTACTTTGAAGGTGGCTGAAGTTTAAACATGTAAGAATGAATACACAATATTTTTTTTTTTGAGTTGGAATCTCACTCTGTCACCCAGACTGGAGTGCAATGGCCACTCCCGGCCACCGCAGCCTCGACCTGCTGGGCTCCAGTGATCCTTCTGCCTCAGCTTTCCAAGTAGCTGGAACTACAGGTGCGCGCTACCACACCCGGCTGATTTTTTGATTTATTGTAGAGATGAGCTCTCGCCAAGTTGCCCAGGCGGGTCTCGAACCCACAGGCTCAGGCAATCCACTCACCTGGGCCTCCCAAAGTGCTGGGATTACAGGCTGAGCCACCGAGCCCGGCCCACAATTTTTTATACATAAATTCCATTTGATGAAGGACCCCCTCCTACTATTGGTTCACTTTGCCTTCTTTTTTTTGAGTCGGAGTCTCCTGCCTCAGCCTTCTAAGTAGCTGGAATACAGTGGCATGCTGTTCATGGCCACCGCAGCCTCGACCTGCTTGGCTCAGGTGATCCTTCTGCCACAGCCTTCCAGGTAGCTGGAACTACAGGCGTGCAGCACCACACCCAGCTAATTTATTTATTTATTTGTTTTATTTTTTTAATTTTTTTTTTTTTTTGAGTTGGAGTCTCACTCTGTCACCCAGACTGGAGTGCAGTGGCCGCTCCCGGCCACCGCAGCCTCAACCTGGGGGGCTCCGGCGATCCTTCCGCCTCAGCCTTCCAAGTAGCTGGAACTACAGGTGCACGCTACCACACCTGGCTAATTTTTTTGATTTATTGTAGACATGAGGGCTCACCAAGTTGCCCAGGCAGGTCTTGAACCCCCGGGCTCAGGCAATCCACTCACCTCGGCCTCCCAAAGTGCTGGGACTTGGGAGGCTGAACCACCAAGCCCGGCCTTGATTTATTGTAGAGATGTGGTCTTGTTATGTTGCTCAGGCTAGTCTCAAACTCCTGAGCTCAGCCAATCCTCTCGCCTCCGCCTTCCAAAGTGCTGGGATTACAGACTTGAGTCACCGCACCCAGCTCACTTTGCCTTCTAATCTAACCCTGGGAACTGGAATGCACCTATTACAGGACAAGGAGTTGCAGCTGAGCTGCCTTTGAGGTTGCTACTGTGTTTTATCCCTTAGTAACAGAGCTCAGATGCCCACTAATTTTAGAGCTAAGACAGGGCGTAAGTTTCTTCTGAGAAGATGAACTAGAAAAGAACTCACCATTCAGTTTGGATTCCAGAAGTATTACAGTTCTTGATGACAGCAAATGCATCATGGCTCATCTTGTGAGCATCATAGCGGGTAAGGGCACAGCAGCGGCGCAGGCTGCTGAGACGTTTGTCTCCTTGTACACGAATGCTCACAGCTAACTGGGTGGCCACCCTGTCATTCTGTGGGTGGAAAAGGATTTATGCCAGAAATAAAGTTAGCAGGAGCATCTGGATTCTTGTACTGAACTGCATGAGAGGAAATTAAAAGAATGAGGGTGAAAATGTTTTAGAAACAATAAGTTTATAAATCAAGAGCATAAGGTCAGTAAGCAAACAATGAAACCATTTATTTCAGCATCTATTCCTATAAACTAAAAATGTATACTGAGTACTTATTAGGCACAGGACACTGGATTAGGTAATATGAGGGATGCAAAGGCATTTCCTGTTTTTATACATCTCATATGCTAATAGTATATATTCTATACTGTACTATAGAGTGACATTTCTGAATAAAAATCCAATTACAGTTTTACCAAAAAAAAAAAAAAAGTTTATGCTATTTCTGCGTATAAAAATAATTGGAGGCCAGGCACAATGGCTGAAGTCTGTAATCCCAGCACTTTGGGAGGCCAAGGTTCGTGACCAGCCTGGGCAAACTGGCGAGACCTCGTCTCTACAATAAATCAAAATAAAACAACAACAACGATAAGATGGGCATGGTAGCAAGTCCCTATAGTTCCAGTTCCTTGGAAGGCTGAGGTGGAAGGATCACCTGGGCCCAGCAGGTCGGGGCTGCAGTGACTGTGAGCATGCCACTGCACTCCTGTCTGGGGGATAGAGACTCCAACACAAAAATAAACAAATAAATTTAAAATAATAATAATAATCGGAGAAGCCAATCTGGGTGATGGAACATTCTGTATCTAAGCAGAAAGATTACAACAAATACCTATAGTACTATATCCTATTTTGTGACTGAAGGAAGGGTTCAAGTAATTGTCTGAAAGCTAGAATGTTAAGATTGAATAGTGGATCCAGTCTTCAAGTCTTATTGTTTTACTGCCCTTATGTCTTATGCTTAATAACATCAGAAGTTTCCACTAACACCTCCTTCTTACAGTCCATCTGGAGAAGATAGAGTCTAGTGAGCCTGCCTCTGAAGAGCAAGATCATGACTCACTCCTCAGTAAAGTCTAAGCAACTGAATACTGTTGATGCTTAGCAAAGTGAGAAAACAAGGTCAAGGTGAAAATTCTATAGTGAGACTGCAGACTCCTTCAAAAATCAAAAGATGCGAATGAGAAGAAATACCTGAAAGGCAAACAAGCTGAGAGTATGAACTATTTTTTGGATGAAAAATACATTTGAAGGCCGGACGTGATAGCTTTTGCCTATAATCCCAGCACTTTGGGAGACCGAGGTGAGAGGATTGCCTGAGTCCATGGGTTTGAGACCAGCCTAGGCAACTTGGTGAGATCTCATCTATACAATAAATCAAAAAATTAGCGTGGTGGCACATGCCTGTAGTTCCAGCTACTTGGAAGGCTGAGGCGGAAGGATCACCCGAGCCCTGTAGGTTGAGGCTGCGGTGGCCATGAGCGTGCCACTGCGCCCAGCCTGGGTGACAGAGTGAGACTCCAGCTCAAAAAAAAAAAAAAAGAATACATTTGAGCCAGGTGTGATGTTTTGGAAAGCCAAAGAAGGCCAAGGAGTTTGCTTAAGGCCAGGAGTTCCAACATAGTAAGATTCTGACCCTATTTAAAAAAAAAATTAGCCAGGCATGGGTGGCATGCTTCTATAGTCCTAGCTACTGAGAAGGTTGAGGCAGGAGGACTGCATGCGCCCAGGAGTTCGAGGCTGCAGTTAACTATGATCACACCACTGCATTCCAGCCTGAGTGAACCAGTGAACCAGGTTAGGCATCAGAGAGAGGCCCTCTCTCTCAAAAAATAAAAAACAAAAATAAGTAAAATTATACAGGTTTATATAGAGAGAATACAAAGAAGCAATTACAAAAGAGTCCTTCTTGACCAAAACCACTCAACTATAACTGAATGCCTACTATGTATGTTTAGACAATGTCTAGAGATACAAGAAAGAGCAAAATAAAGTCCAAGCCTCCATGGATCTTATGTTGTAGGAGGAACTATAGATGATAGCAAGTAGACATGGAATAGAAATGACTACAGAGATGAATGCTATGAAAATAAGCAGAGTAAGGCAGAGGGTGATGGAGGTTGCTGAGGTGATAGGATAACTAGGGAAGGCCTCTTGGAGAAGGTGAAATTTGTGCAGAGATTTGAATGAAGTTAGGAAGCAAATTTTAAGACTATATGAGCAAAGAGTCTCCAGGGCAAAGGAACAACAGTGCAAAGGGTGATAAGGTAAGAATTTCCTTGGTGTGTTAGATAAAAGGGAAGGAGGCCAGTGGAGTGGAGGCTAGAGTAGGTGAGGGGAAGAAGATAGGAGATGAGGTCAGAGAAGTAGCTAGAGACTAGATTGTATTTGGCTTTTTTTTTTTTTGAGACAGGGTCTCATTCACTCTGTCATTCAGGCTGGGGTGCTAAAGTATAGTAGCACAATCTTGGCTCACTATTCCGTTGACCTCCTAGGCTCAAGTGATCCTCCCACCTCCCCAAGTAGCTGGAACTACAAATGCATGCCACCATGTCTGGCTAATTTTTGTTATTTTTTTTTGTAGAGATGAGGTCTTACTATGTTCACCATTTAAGGCTGGTCTTGAATTCCTGGGCTCAGGTGAGCCTCCCACCTTGACTCCCCAAGGCCTTGGGATTACAGGCATGAGCCACTGCACCCGGCCCCTATTTGGCTTTACAGAATTAAAAAAAAAAAAGAGCCGGGTACAGTGGCTCACACCTATAATCCCAGCACTTTGGGAGGCGGAGGCGAGAGAACTGCCTCTGAGCCCAGGGGTTCGAGACCAGCCTGGGCAACATGGTGAGACCTCATCTCTAAAAAGAAAAAAAAGAAAAGAAATCCCTTTCAGAGCAAATATATATATATATATATATATATATTTTTTTTTTTTTTTTTTTTTTTGAGTTGGAGTCTCACTCTATCGCCCAGACTGGAGTGTAGTGGCCGCTTCCGGCCACTGCAGCCTCGACCTGCTGGGCTCTGGTGATCCTTCCGCCTCAGCCTTCCGAGTAGCTGGAACTACAGGTGCGTGCTACCACGCCCAGCTAATTTTTTGATTTGTTGTAGAGATGAGGTCTCATCAAGTTGCCCAGGCAGGTCTCGAACCTGCAGGCTCAGGCAATCCATTCACCTCGGCCTCCCAAAGTGCTGGGATTACAGGCTGAGCCACCGAGCCCGGCCTGCAAATATTTTTTTAGAAAGAAAAAGAAAATAAATCTTTAACATGGTTGAAGTGTGATGGGAAGCCTGGGATGTTTTAAACAGGATCTGCTGTGTCCCAAATTCTTTTTAGTATAAAGTCCTTTGAAGCTTACAGACTAATTTTCAGGAATCCCCACTGTGTTGCACTGGACACAAAGTGGGAAGAAAAGCCCCAGGGGATTATAGAGATGAGAGCCAAGGGCATCTAGTGGGCAAAGTTAAATAGGGCGGTAACACAACTGGGATCAAATCCTTCATATTGCCTACCAAAGGAACTTTCACCACCAATTCTACCAAAAATGAGCTAACAAGTAGTGTTGGACTGTTCTTGACATCATACAGTAGATTTACAGAACTCCAAGACATTTCCAAAGGAGAGAATACCATTAGGAAGGTAAAATGAAAACCAACAGATTGAGAGTAAATATTTGTAAATCTCTTATCTGACAAGGAACTTGTATCCAGAGCATATAAACTTGTAAAACTCAATAACAGACACAACCCAATTCAAAAAAAAGGGAAAGGATCCCAACAAGGATTTCTCCAAAGATACATGAAAAGGTAATTAGCTATCAGAGAATGCAAATCAAACCATAATGAGATACCATTTCACACCCACTGGAATAGCTAAAATTAAAAAAAGACAAGAATGTGGAAAATTTAGAACCCTCTTATACTGGTAGTAAGGATATAAAATGGTGCAGTCACTGTGGAAAACATCCTGGTGGTTCCTCAAAATGTTAAACATAGAGTTACCATATGACCTAGCAGTTACACTAAAGAGAAATGAAAATATGTCTCCACAAAAACTTACACATGAATGTTCATAGCAGCATTACTAATAATGGCCAAAAAGTGGAAATAACCCAAATGTCCATTTACTGATGAATGGATAAACAAAAAGTGGTATATCAACACAGTAGAATATTATTTAGTCATAAAAAGGAATAACCACTGATACATGCTACAATATGGGTTAACATTGAAAACATGCAGGCTAGGCACAGTGGCTCACACCTGTAATCCCAGCACTTTGGGAGGTCGAGGTGAGAGGATTGCCTGAGCCCACGGGTTCAAGACCAGCCTGGGCAACTTGGTGAAACCTCACCTCTACAATAAATCAAAAATCGGCTGGGCATGGTGGCGCATGCCTGTAGCTCTAGCTATGTGGTAGGCTGAGGTGGAAGGATCACCCAAACCCAGTAGGTCGAGGCTGCAGTGGCTGTGGGTGACAGAGTGAGACTCCAGCTCAAAAATAAAAAATGAAAAAAAAAAAAACATTCTAAGTGAACAATTTCAAGCCAGTCACAAAAGATCACATATTGTATGATTCCATTTATATGAAATGTCCAGAAGACAAAGTCCATAAAGACAGAAAGCAGACTAGCAGTTGCCTAGGGCTAGGGTAGGGGGAGGAGGAGGAGAAATGGAGAGTGACTGCTAATGGGTACAGGATTTCTCTGTGGGGTGATGAAAATGTTCTAAAATTGCAGGAATAGAAAACCAAACACTACATGTTTTCATGTATAAATGGGAGCTAAACTAAGGATCTGCCGAGGCATAGAGAATGGCATAATGAACACTGGCAATAAGAAGGGGGAGAGAGGAAGGGGCAGAGTGATGAAAAATCATCTATTAGGTACAACGTGCACAGGTGGAGGTGGTGGGTACACTTAAAGCCCAGACTTATTCGCCACTGTACAAATGTAACCAAAAACTGTTTGTACTCCTAAAGCTACAGCAAAAAAAAAAAAAGTTCTAAAATTGATTGTAAAACATTTGTATGATTCTGGGATATACAAAAGCACCTGAACTGTACACTTTAGTGAATTTTATGGTAGGTAAAGTATATATCAATAAAGTTACTAAAAATCATCAGATGGCCAGGCGGTAGCTCAGCCTGTAATCCCGCGCCTTTGGGAGGCTGAGGTGAGTGGATTGCCTGAGCCCGCAGGTTCGAGACCCGCCTGGGCAGCGAGACTTCATCTCTACAAGAAATCAAAAAATCGGCCGGGCGTGGTAGCGCACGCCTGTAATTCCGGCTACTCGGAAGGCTGAGGCGGAAGAATCACCGGAGCCCAGCAGGTCGAGGCTGCGGGGGCCGGGAACCTCCGGTCTGGGTGACAGAGCGAGACTCCAACTCAAAAAAAAAAAAAATCATCAGATGCCTAATGTTTGACTTAATATCTGTCTTCAAAACTGCTAATTATTTAATTATTTAAATAATAGTAATAAAGTCAATGACATCAGAAAGTAAAAAGTAAAATGCTCAGAAATATTTTTTTTTAAAGGAGTCAAATATACAGAAATAGGGAGTGAAAGTGGCTACAGGGCATGGTGGGGGAAGGAGGAAATGGGGAGAAATAAGTCAAAGGCTACACAGTAGTAGACATGCAGGATGCACAAGTCTGGAAAGCTAATGTACAACACAAGGACTGTATTAGGGATTTTTAAGTAGATGTTAGCTGCTTTTGTCACACATACAAAAAAAATGTGAGATGACAGACATGTTAATTTGCTACTATAGTAGCCACTTTACTATCCATATGTATCCCATAACATCATGTTGTAAACCTCAAATGTACACAATAACATTTACTTAAAACTGCCACTACTCTTTTGTCGCAGGGACTAAACATGAAATGCGATAAATTTTTTTTTTTTGAATTGGAATCACACTCCATTGCCCAGACTGGAGTGCAGTGGCATGCTGCCGGCCACCGCAGCCTCGACCTGTTGGGATCCAGCGATCCTTCTGCCTCAACCTTCCAAGTAGCTGGAACTACAGGTGCGCACTACCACAATTGGCTAGTTTTTTATTTATTTATTGTGGAGATGAGGTCTCGCCAAGTTGCCCAGGCGGGTCTCGAACCCGTGGGTTCAGGCAATCCACTCAACTCAGCCTCCCAAAGCACAGAGATTACAGGCTGAGCCACTGAGCCCGGCCAAAATGCGATAATCTACAGTCCAATTTCCCAATGTCTGCTCAATGGCTATGTACTCTGATGAAGGGTCACTATATATTCAGGACTGCAAGGAGCTAGATAAGAAAATCCAAAAACACAGAGGCAAATGGTAATAAGAAAGATGGCAGGAGTCAGGTCTTATGTTCACAGACTCAAGTTTTCAAAGATCATGTTGAGTTTTATAGGGCTATGTTGGAAGTAGCTAAAGGATTTCTTAAAATTTCCTAGGCAGATAAGTTTTTCTCTTTTTGTTTCTAATCCATGAGGTAAAAGAGCAGCTAATATTTAAATCCCAAATCCCACTGTGGGAATAAAGAAAATCTTACATCATTTCGGTCTTTAGTCAGTCTCTCTTCTAATTCCTGGGCTAGTTGCAAAAGCCACCATTGTACCTAAAAAAAAGTATTGAGACTTTAGTCTTTCACTTAAATATTCTAAGTCTGTTAAGAACTACGGTAGGTTTATTCTATTTTTTCCTAAACAGAACTGTGTACCTAAATACTCCCCTATAACTAAGGGATCACCTGATCATAGAACTCTTCTCAGTAGTTTGTTCTGCCCTAGTTAAAGAATTTATTTTTTGTTTGGTTTTTTGTTTGTTTTTAGTCCAAGATTTTAATTTACTTTTCCTGCTAGTATGCTATGATGTGAATTTCAGGAATGTTTCAGCTCTGACCAAAAAATAACAACAACAACAAAAAAAACACAACTTGAGAAACAATATTCTGGGCTTTCCAAGTTTTCACTTACTGAAAAAATGAAAAATTACATTTCATTCCTTTTCAGATGGAAGAAAGAGAAAAAAGTAATAAATCACAAGTTAAACTAGTCAATTTTCAATACAACGAAGGAAATTTTGTTCTCTTCACACTTTATAGAATAAAGATCCTCTGGGCACAGTGGCTCACACCTGTAATTCCAGTACTTTGAGAGGCACAGGTAAGAGGATTGCCTGAGTCCAGGGGTTCAAGACCAGCCTGGGCAACTTGGCAAGATCATGTCTCTACAATAAATTTAAAAATTAGCTGGGTGTGGTGGTGTGCGCCTGTAGTTCCAGGTACTTGGAAGGCTGAGGCAGAAGGATCACCTGAGCCCAGCAGGTTGAGGCTGTGGTAGCTGTGAGCACACCACTGCACTCCAGCCTGGACGACAGAGTAAGACTGACTCAAACAAACAAACAAACAAACCAAAACAAAAACAAAACAAAAACCTTCCACAGCTACCAAAACCTACCCACTATCCTCTTTAAAAGAGGAGGTGTTCTGTCAAGAATGGCTGCTCACCTGTTCCCGAGTAGCAAGAGCTGTTTTTCCTGGGAAGTTCTTGCTACAGCCAATGGTTTTGGGTAGTTGCCTGGGTTTAACTGGATCATGTTCAATTCCTCGGCACATGGCATATAGCCAAGACCTAATAAAAACAGAAAAAAACTTTAAGGTAAAATTATACCTGAATTTTATAAAGTAAGGTAAAAATAAATGATTATTCTTGTTAAAACAAAACAAAAATCTGTATTATATTGCCCTTTTACCCTTCTCATGAAAAAGAAAAACCTGTCCAAAATTTAACCTACCTGACCTCTGACAGAACCCTCACCCTTCTCACCTTCTCAATGAATTCCAGTGCAATATATTAGCAAGGAGAATGACACACGTTCTGCTTTCTAAAGCCAAGTCATCAATGGTATTTTTGGGAAAGTGTCAAGCAAGCCACTGATTCATACCCCCAAGGAGTGTGTGTGTGTGTGTGTGTGTGTGTGTGTGTGTGTGTGTGCGCGCGCGCACATGCACGCGCACTTATTAGAGCCTTAAACACAGGATTTTTAGGGTTAACATAGCATCTTAGCACACATGCATTCATGTGTGCTAATTTTTTAATACAACCAGTCATCAAAGTAGCAAATCCCATCTATCAACCACTCAGATATGTGAAAAAACTATTCTAGGCTGGTAGGCTATAGTGACCTAAATTTTCTTTTTCTTTTCTCTATTGCCTAGGCTGGAATGCAGGTTATGATCAGAGCTCACTGTAGCCCTGAATTCCTGGGTTTAAGGGATCCTCTTGCCTCAGCCTCCCGAGTAGCCAGGAATATAGGTGCATGCCACTAGACTTGGCTAATTTTTAAATTTTTTGCAGAGACAGGTTCTCACTATGCTGCCCAGGCTGGTCTTGAACTCCTGCCCTCAAACAACTCAGCCTCTTTTCAAGGAGCTGGGATTACAGCTGTGAGTCATTGTGACTGGCCATGACCCCAAATTTTAAAACAAGAAGAATCAGTGAAATTGCTTCAAGAAACAAAAGTTAAATCTAAAGATAGGTCTAGATTTTACTAGATGTTTTCATCTGTATTTGAACTTAGCACCTCCATAAAGGTTATGATTGAAAAATAACATGAATCACTTACCCATTCTTCTCCCCAAAATGACTCTGGAGCTGGGATTCAGTGAACTGGGTCAGTTCACCCATGTATTCTATTCCCAGGATTTCAATGACAGAGGCCCCTAGCTTTCCTCCCAGACTACGGCTGAAAACAAAAAGACAAAGAATTGATAAGCCACATCATAAATATATAGGTAGTAGCAAACAAAATATTCTGCTTTTGTAAGTAGCTCTCCAAAAAAGTTCAGAAAAAAATGAGAGCATATATTGGTCCTATAGTCTCATAATTTTTCAATGTAAAACTATACGCAGCCGGGCTCAGTGGCTCAGCCTGTAATCCCAGCACTTTGGGAGGCTGAGGTGAGTGGATTGCCTGAGCCTGAGGGTTCGAGACCCGTCTGGGCAGGTGAGACCTCATCTCTACAATAAATCAAAAAATTAGCTGGGCATGGTAGTACGTGCCTGTAGTTCCAGCTAATGGAAGGCTGAGGCGGAAGGATTGCCAGAGTCCAGCAGGTCAAGGCTGCAGTGACCGGGAGCAGCCACTGCACTCTAGTCTGGGCGACCGAGTGAGACTCCAACTCAAAAAAAAAAAAATAAGACTATATGCTTCTGGGAATTCTGGCACTCTGGGATTTAGGACCTAAGGTGACTAATAATAACATACCAAAGGTTAAAGTCATTTGATTAGCTATCAAGTCAACTGTATAAAAAACTTTTGGACAGGCTTGGCGGCTCAGCCTATAATCCCAGTACTTTGGGAGGCTGAGGTGAGTGGACTGCCTAAGCCTGTGGGTTCGAGACCAGCCGGGCAACTTGGGGAGACCTCATCTCTCCAATAAATAAAAAATTAGCCGGGCATGATAGTGCACACCTATAGTTCTGGCTACTTGGAAGGTTGAGGCAGAAGAATCGCCAAAGCATAGCAGGTCGATACTGGGGTGGCCATGAATATGCCACTGCACTCCAGCCTAAGCAACGGAGTGCGACTCCACTCAAAAAAATTTAAAAAACCAAAAAACTTTCAATTGTACAAAATCTACTGTCCCATCTGGGAATTAAAAAAATTAAAATTACAAACAAATTTAATTACAAAATTAAATCCTTTCCATGACTAACACTTTATTTAAGGATATGTACCCTATAAATATAAACCTATACTTGAAAATATAGTCAAAGTTATTTAGCTTGGGCTTTGAGGCTCCCTAAAATCTTTCCTTAACTCATTTTTTTTGGTCTATTCCGTTTCTACCTCAATATGATCCAGCTAAACGACTTAGGTCCCGGTTCACTGAAAATACCTTATACTTTCCCCTCTTTGAGCTAAAAATTTCTCCAAATCAGTATTGCTTCACCATTCTTGTCTGATTCTCCAAATGTGCCAAACCTCAAATGAACCGGTCAGCGCAGTGGCTCACACTTGTATCCCAGCACTTTGGGAGGCTGAGGCAAGGACTGCCTGACCCTAGGGGTTTGAGACCAACCTGGGCAACTTGGCAAGACCTCATTCTCTACAATAAATCAAAATATTAGCTGGGTGTGGTAGTGCGCATCTATAGTTCCAGCTACTAGGAAGACTGAGGTGGAAGGATTGCCTGAGCCCAGCAGGAGGAGGCTGTGGTGGCTGTGAGTGTGCCACTGTACTCCAGCCTGGGTGACAGAGTGAGACTCCTACTCAAAAAAAAAAAAAAAAGAAAGAAAGAAAAGAAAATCCTATGCCTTTTTAAAAAATCATTCTCTGATTAGTCTCTTTTTTTGTGTGTGAGGTTTTATAACCACCTGCACAGTTAATTTAGCAATTACTCATATGCAGTCTTATGATAGCATTTTAAATGCTGCTTTGATCCTGTCCCTTCAACAGTATTATGAGCCCTTGTCAAGGACATCTAAGTGGTAGGTGCAACCTAGTTATTAATTTGATTTGGATTCTTTTCTCTCATGCCCAGTTTAGGAGCAATTTAGCAGCTCTAAACACCTTGATGTGATATTAGATGAAGGAAAAGAAGTAAAATTCCCATGTGTTACATAATAACAGACTTGAATAAAAATCTAGAGGAAAGTTACAATAGCTAAAACTCAGTTTTGTTTTGTTTTTTTAAATTCAGGAGTAAGAATCTACCATATCTAATCTAGCATTGAAGTTTCGTTTGTTTGTTTGTTTTCTTTTTTTTTTCTTTTTTCTTTTTTTGAGTTGGAGTCTCACTCTGTCGCCCAGACTGGAGTGCATTGGCCGCTCCCGGCCACTGCAGCCTCAACCTGCTGGGCTCCGGCGATCCTTCCGCCTCAGCCTTCCAAGTAGCTGGAACTACAGGCGTGCGCTACCACGCCCGGCTAATTTTTGATTTGTTGTAGAGATGAGGTCTCGCCAAGTTGCCCAGGCGGATCTCGAACCTACAGGCTCAGGCAATCCTACACACTTCAGCCTCCCAAGGCGCGGGATTACAGGCTGAGCCACTGAGCCCGGCAAAGTTTTGTTTTTTAAAAAGTCTATTTTTCAGCCAAGCGCAGTGGCTCATCCCTGTAATCCCAGCACTTTGGGAGGCAGAGGCAAGAGGATTGCTTGAGCTCAGGGTTCAAGACCAGCTTGAGCAACATGGCAAAACCTCTACTTGGAAGGCTGAGATGGAAGGATCACCTGAGCCCAGCAGGTCGAGACTGCAAAGGCCATGAGTGTTGCCACTGCACTACAGCCTGGGCGAGAGAGTGAGACTCTGACATTAAAAAAAAAAAAAGTCTGTTTTTCAAAAATTTCTGTGCTGTCTCCCTTCTAATTTCCTGGAGCCTATTCTCCCTGGTTCCAACCCCTCATTAGGAACACAAACTACAACCAAAGAGTGTCCATATATGAGTGAAATTTAAGGCACTGCCTGAATACTTACATTTTGCGAATGGGCATTTGGCTGAAGAGCTGAGGGACCGACCCATGTGAAACCAGGGTCTGACGGTTGGGCTTGTTTAATCCACAGGCCAGTTTTGCCAGGACCTGGAAGTATGGAAAGTGTAAAAACCTCATTACTGGCTTCCCAACAAGTTGGTGAATGTTTTTCCTTATTTTATTTTATTTTTTTTTGAGTTGGAGTTGCACTCTACTGCCCAGGCTGGAGTGCAGTGGCATGCTAATGGCTATTGCAGCCTTGACCTGCTGGGCTCAGGTGATCCTTCCACCTCAGCCTTCCAAGTAGCTGGAACTACACGAACATGCCACCAAGCCTGGCTAATTTTTTTATTTACTGTAGAGACGAGGTCTCCCAGGCTGGGAGACCCCTGGGCTCAACCATCCTCCCACCTCAGTCTCCCAAAGTGCTGGGATTACAGGATGAGCCACTGCACCTGGCCCCAAATTCATGAATATTAACGCCTACACAACACACAGCATACAAAGGCTGTAACTAAGAGTCCACATTAAAAACAAAAATAAAGCTAGAAACTCAAGACATCTCTAAAACTTGGAGTCTTACACCATTCTCAGTGGAAATTACCCATTATCATTATCCTCATTGTTCTCCCCACCTCTCTTCCATTTAGTTTTCTTCTTTTTTTTGAGTTGGAGTCTCACTCTGTCGCCCAGACTGGAGTGCAGTGGCACGCTCCCGGCCACCGCAGCCTGGATCTGCTGGGTCCCGGCGATCCTTCCGCCTCAGCCTTCCAAGTAGCTGGAACTACAAACGGGCGCTACCATGCCTGGCTAATTTTTTGATTTATTGTGGAGATGAGGTCTCTCCAAGTTGCCCAGGCGGGTCTCGAACCCGTGGGCTCAGGCAATCCACTCATCTCAGCCTCCCAAAGCATGGGATTACAGGCTGAGCCACCTAGCCCGGCTCCATTTAGTTTTCTATTAGTCATTTTTTTCCTCCCCACCTACTCCCATTTACAAAGTGGATAAGCTGCAGAAGAAACCCAAGCAAGATGCATTTCTTAGTGTGATCATACAAAATACTGGGATAAACTTGTGTTACCCTTCCTCATTTATTTACATTTCCTTTTTTGCATGTTTTTAAGAGACATAGTCTGACTCTGTTGCCCAGGCAGGAGTGCAGTGGTGCCATCATAGCTTACTGTAACCTCAGACTTCTGAGTTCAAGTGATCCTCCTTCTTCAACTTCCTGAGTAGCTAGGACTACAGACACACGCCACCATGGCTGGCTGATTTTTTCTTTTTTCTATTTTTTGTAGATATAGGGTCTTGCTATGTTATCCAGGCTGATCTCAAGTTCCGGCCACAAGCAATCCTCCCACCTTGGCCTCCCAAAGCACTGGGATTATAGGTATGTGCCACCGTGCCAGGCCTACATTTCTGGATTAACAGTCCATTTTGAGTCCCTAATTTAATACAGATTATCATAATTTAGTATCTGTTATAGAGATTGGTCTCAAAAATCATCCTTTAACAACAAACACCTTTTTATTTATAAACAACTTAAATGAAAAAACTTAAATCCTTGAGAACTCTTTTCAAAGAATAAAGCACACTTCAGTGGTTTCATTTTGCAAATTATAATTGATAGGGAAAATATAGAATAATTCTTTAACTTCATTAGAGATTCTTTAGTGACTTCTACTAGGCAACATTTAGTCTGATTTAAATTACATTGGGAGCCAGGCACCGTGACTCATGCCTGTAATCCCAGCACTTTGAGGGGCCAAAGTGGGAGGATTGAGCTCAGGAGTTTGAGGCAACACAGCGAGACCTTGTCTCTACAAAAAATTTAAAAGTAAATAATAGAATGAAACCTCAACTCAAAAAACTTAAAACTAAGATTAAAGATAAAGTACACTAGAACTATTGTTTCCTTTCCCTCCACCCAACCAGAAACAAAACAAAACAAAAAACTCTAATGGGCAGTTTGGCAACTTCCCTTTTACTGGAAGGAGGGAGAGAAAGTATCAACCGAGGATAATCATCTACTGCCCAGTTACTGACCCCAATCAGAAGGAGATGATGGTCCCAAGTCCTTGCTGCACTTTTTTAATATTTAATAAGAAAATTAGTTATTCTGTCCCTGGGTTGTTGAGAATTATGTTCCCTAAATGAAAATAGTAGTCAAAATTAATACAATTCATTTCTCTTACGGCTCTGATTAGAAAGGAGGGGAATGGGAGGATAGACATGGTGGCTCATTCCTGTAATCCAGGCACTCTGCAAGGCTGAGGCAAAAGGACTGCTTGAACCCAGGAGTTCAAGACTAACCTGGGCAACATAGCAAGACCTTGTTTCTACAAAAAATAAATTAGTCAGGTGTGGGGCACATGCCTCGTCCCAGCTACTGGGGAGGCTAAAGCAGAAGGACTATCTGAGCCTAGGAGGTCAAGGCTGCTGTGAGCCAAGTTCATGCCCCTGCACTCCAGTCTGGGTGACAGAGTGAGACTCCAACTCAAAAATAAAAATAATTTTAAAAAAGAAGGGAAATGGGAAAAAGCATAAAAAACCCAGGTAACACCACATAAGAACACAGGATAATACAAAAATATTTAGTCAATGAAAATAAAATAAAATAGGTGTGTGTGTGTGTGTGTATGTGTGTGTGTGTGTGTGTGTGTGTGTGTGTGTGTGTGTGTGTGTGCATGCTAAGACTAGCTTCCTCTTTTTCATAGATAGTTAAGGAAATACTGTTTTCCCTCAGTATCTGCATGAGACTGGACTCCCAGCAGATACTATAATCTGGGGTTGCTTAAGTCCCTTATATAAAATGGCATAGTGTTTGCATATAACTTATACACATCTTCCTGTATACTTTAAATCATCTTAAGATTACTTATTATTTGTTTTAGTTGGAGTCTCCCCCTGTTGCCCAGGTTGGAGTGCAGTGGCATGATTATGGCTCACCACACCTTGAACTCCTGGGCTCAGATGAGTCTCCAGCCTCAGCTTCCCAAGTAGCTGAGACAGCAGGCGTGAACTACCTCACACGGCTAATTTTTTATTTTTTGTAGAGACAGACTCTTACTATGTTACCCAGTCTAATCTCAAACTCCTGGGCCCAAGCAATCTTCCTGTCTTGGCCTTCCAAAGTGCTAGGATTGTAGGCACGAATCACCATGCCCAACCTATCTTTAGATTACCTATAATATCAAATACTGTACAATGCAAACGCTATATATTACTTTTTCATTTGCAGTATTTTTTACTGTTGCATTGTTATTTTTTTTCCAAATCTTTTTTTCTTTTTTGAGTCAGAGTCTCTCAGTCTGTCACCCAGGCTAGAGTGCAGTGGCACACTCACGGCCACCACAACCTCACTCTGCTGGGCTCAGCCACTGCACCTGACCTTTTTCCCAAAATATTTTCAATCAAGGGTGGTTGAATCACAGGATACAGATACAGTGGGTGAACTTTACTTTGGATGCAGTTATATAAACAAACATTTCCTGTAATTTTTCAGCCTGCTTCTTAGGAAAGTTCATATTTCGTGTCAGTTTCCATGTTAAAGAATAAGTTTTTTTTTTTTTTTTTTTTTTGAGTTGGAGTCTCACTTTGTCGCTCAGACTGGAGTACAGTGGCACGCTCCCGGCCACCGCAGCCTCAACCTGCTGGGCTCCAGTGATCCTTCCACCTCAGCCTTCCAAGTAGCCAGAACTACAGGTACGCGCTACCACGCCCAGCTAATTTTGTTATTTATTGTAGAGATGATACAAACTTGGCAAGTTGCCCTGGTGGGTCTCAAACCCACAGGCTCAGGCGATCCACTCAGTTCAGTCTCCCAAAGTGCTGGGATTACAGGCTGAGCCACCGAGCCTGGCCAAGAATAACTTAACTTTTATTTGGGTTTCAGCATGAATTTTATTTATTTATTTATTTTGAGTTGGAGTCTCACTCTGTCACCCAGACTGGAGTGCAGTGGCCGCTCCCAGCTCCCGCAGCCTCGACCTGCTGGGCTCCGGCAATCCTTCTGCCTCAGCCTTCCAAGTAGCTGGAACTACAGGCGCGCGCTACCACACCCGGCTCATTTTTTGATTTATTGTAGAAATGAGGTCTCGCCAAGTTGCCCAGGAGGGTCTCGAACCCGCGGGCTCAGGCAATCCACTCACCTCGGCCTCCCAAAGTACAGGATTACAGGCTGAGCCACTGAGCCCGGCCTCAGCATGAATTTTAAATAGAAATTCATTTCAAAGCATATGTGTACTAATTTTTAATGTTTCACTATCCTTGCTGTATTTGACTAAGGATATGGATGTTTCTCCTTGAAATCTGTAATTAGCCTTTACCTTATTGTGTGAAATTCCAGCAGAACACTGAAAACCAGTCTGCCTCTCTATGGCTGCTCTCATTTCCTCCACAATTACTGCTCCCACGGTGAGCTTTAGGTCTGGAGAAGTGGTGTTATCAATCTGAAGAGAATCAAGCCATTGAAATAAGCCTTGTTTTCGCATCTCCTCTGAAAAAAATTGAGAGGTCAGTCACATTTAGACATTTTAAAAATTATTTAATTGTGCTAATACAGAAATGCTTAAATTTCAGGTACTTTAGATATATAGGCTTTCACAAAAAATGGCAGCCAGTTTAAAAGACTAATTACAAGAAAGATAAATTTCTCCTTCATACTCTTTCTAGCAGCCTTAGCTTCATCATAGGCTAAAACTTATAGTGTTATTGTGCAACAAATATGAGCAATGATTTAAAAATATGTTTTCTCTCCCTGGTTCTCTTGAATTTTCTTCTCCCTACTTCCCCTTGAACATCTCTAAGAATTCTATTGTTATTCAATTAGAAAATATTTTTTATTTAGTTGGAGTCTCACTCCATCACCCAGGCTAGAGTGTAGTGGCACGCTCACGGTCACCCCAGCATCAACCTGCTGGGCTCAGGCGATCCTTCCGCCTCAGCCTTCCAGGTAGCCGGAACTTAGGCGCATGCTATCACGCCCAGCTAATTTTTTAAATTCTATTGTAGAGATGAGGTCTCACCAAGTTGCCCAGGCTGTTCTCCAACCCGTGGGCTAAGGCAAACCACTTGCCTCAGCCTCCCAAAGTGCTGGGATTACAGGCTTGAGCCACAGCGCCTGGCTACTATTTTATAATTACTATTATTGATAAAACTCTGTTTAATAGTTTTCATCATACTCGTTTTCCACATATATCTCTAGTAACTTCATGATTTAAAAAAAATTTTTTTTAGCCAGCTCTGACTTTATATCTATAATAAATAAAAAATTAGCTGGGTGTGGTGGTATGTGCCTGTGGTTCCAGCCACTTGGAAGGCGGAGTAGGAAGGATCGCCTGAACTCCAGCAGGTCGAGGCTATGGAGGCCATGAGCGTATCACTGCACTACAGCCTGGACAACAGAGACTCCAAATCAAAAAGAAAAGAAATTTTTTTTCTTTTTTTCATTTTAGTAGAGACAGGATCTTACTATCTTGCCTAGGCTGGTATCAAAATCCTGGCCTCAAGTAATCCTCCTGCCCTAGCCTCCAAAAGCATGGAGATTACAAGCGTGAGCTGCCACAACTGGCCAATTTCATGATTTTTAATGCTATTATGAATAACATCGATTTTTTCATTTCAATTTCCAATTTTTCATTTTAGTATATAAAAATACTATTGATTTTTGCATATTGACCTTGCCCCCAGCAACCTTGCTAAAAACTCACTCATTCCACGTTTTGGGTTTTTTATACATCCCTTAGGCTCTTCTACAAACATGGTCACATCACATGTAAAGACTGTTTACTTCTTCCTTCACATCTGTATACCTTTTATTTCCTCTTCTGACTGTACTGTCTTGTACTTCCAGTACAGTGTTGAGTGGAACTGGCATAAGTGAGCATTGATGACTTGTACCCAAGCTTTAGGGTTAAACTCATCAACCCCTGGCTACCTAGACCCCACAACTCCAGGAACCATAGCTACAATAGAGAAGGCTCTGCAGTAATAAATGTGCCCTTATTTGTGCTGCAAGCTGGTTAGTGCCTCCCAAATTCCCTCTAGTTGCTGGCAGAACTCATCTCCAGTAGCTGTAGGATTAAGGTCACCATTTTCTTGCTGGCTTTCAGCAGAGTGCTGCTCTCAGAGCTTAGCCATGTGGTCTTCCTCAAAGGCCCTCTCACAACATGGCAGCCTACCTCTTCAAGGCTACCAAAGAGTCTCTCCAACGCCCCAAAACTCTCTTTTTTGACAGTTAACTTGTAATTTCTCTTTTCTTTTCTTTCTTTTTTTTGAGCCAGGATCTCACTCTGTCACCCAGGCTGGAACGCAGTGACAGGATCATGGCTCACCACAGCCCTGAACTCCTGGGCTCAGATGATCCTTCTGCCTCAGGCTCCCAAGTAGCTGTATGAGACACTGCACCAGGCTAATTATTTTTATTTTTGTAGAAACAAGGTCTTGATGTTGCCCAGGCTGATTAATTTGTCATTTCTTATACCATTATACTGTTTCATGTCATATGCATTCAGAAGATGTTCAATATGTGCTTTAAAAGAAATTAATTGGAGCAACCCCTTTGGGTCCCCTCCTACTTTGGGAGCTTTTCTGTCCTCAATAAATCCTGCTTCCTCGCTTAAATACTAATACTAATAAAAGAAATTAATTAAGAGGAAGCAAAGAGAGGAGAAAACAAAAGAGTTCTTAGCTAACAAACTAGTTGCAAAATGGCAATTATGAGAATGTTTTCACCCTGGCAAGTGTGAGGATTATTTTAAGTAAATTCTGCTACTTCAACATTCCACACACATAACTATTTCAGAAACAGAAAATCCCAAATTGCAAATGTGAGATGTCTGAGGAGGACTGCTGGCTCTTAACTCATTAAGAGGCAAAATGGCGAAGTTGAATGAAATCCTCAGTATCAAAATATTACAAATACCTGGCTTCTTTTCCTAGATTTGAAATATTTTGCATATTCATGAAAATAATTTCTGAAAGGTTATATCCACTTAGATCAGCTAATTTCTGTTATCAGTTTTTTTGATTAAGCACATTATACAGACTCAGGAATAGGATACGAAATATCTTCATAAACCATTTACCAGACATTGCACTGTTTTGAACATTACACATAATAAGATGTTGTCAACACATTTGAGAGTTTAATATTTAAACTGGACACACTAAAACAACAGACACATAAGACATTCAGAAATAGATTTCTTTATAAACATGGACATTTTAAACAAAAATGTACATAGGTAAGAAAGATAAGTGTAGAAGAAAGAGGAGCATGTCCATTTGAGTTAACATTTGACCACCAAGGAAGGTGTATATATCACCATCTTCAGCTGGAGATATTAGAGCTCAGCATGTTTTGCTGCTAAAACCAACATAATGTTTAAGACTAGTTCTAATTCTGAATATGTGGGTTGCAGAGGGTTTGTGAATCTCCTGAAAACTGCATGCAAAATTGTCTTATGTATAGATATGCACTTTTCTGAGGCAAGGGACTACAGTTTTCAACAGATTTTTGAAATATATAACCCTCAAAAACCTTTAAAGAACCAAAGATTTAAAGCATTATAAAACCAATTCCATTCCAAACGTTTTTATTTTTTAAAAAGCTACACACTGGGCTTGGTGGCTCATGCCTGTAATCCCAGCACTTTGGGAGGTGGAAGCAAGAGGACTGCCTGAGCCCAGGGGATCGAGACCAATCTGGGCAACTTGGCAAGACCTTGTCTCTACAATAAATAAAAAAAATTAGGCAGGCCTAGTGGCATGTGCCTGTAGTTCCAGCTACTTGGAAGGCTGAGGCGGAAGGATCACCAGAGCCCAGCAGATCAAGGCTGTGGTGGCAGAGAGCATGCCACTGCGCTGCAGCCTGGAAGACAAGTGTGACTCCTACTCAAAAAACAAAACAAAACAAACAAAAAATTCCTTAATTTGTGAGCTTCCCTAGGCAGTTTGACTACTACCCTTCTGTATAACACACTGAAGGTACATTATACAACCATTCGACAGCAAAAGCAAATTTTATACCCTACATTTTATTTTAAAACACAGATCCAATCTGTGATAGGAGAACCAAAAGATGTATGTCAAGGCACATTTATGCCTGGGGTTACTCTTAGAAATTATAATATAGCTGAAGCAACCTAAATATCCTTCAGCAGACAGCAGACATTCTTGCTGTTGTGTTCTTCACAATGTATTTTTTTCCTTTAATAAATCTACATTTAGGAAAAAAAACCCCACAGATCCCATAGGCAATTCATCATTGTAACTAGAAATAAGCTAAAGTCTCTTGGAGCTTTTTCTGGACAAATCTGTACTGTTTCTATAAGTAATAATGATTGCCTTACAGTTCTTCCATGAAGCTAACTTGTTACAGAGTAGTGTTCAGATAATTTCCTTTTGGTTAATGTCCACCATTCAAAGGTTTTTACTAAAAGAGTTCTTCTGAATAAGAACAATGTTATAAAATAATAGTTCAAAATTACATGTTACAAATGAAGGGGAGAATAAATAGGCTGTTTTGAATGCAGCCATTATCAAAAGTACTAGAAAATGTCTAGGAAAAAGATGTAAACACTCTGGTGAAAAGCTACTAGCTGCAGAATTACTTGCTTTGGCAGATGCAGTGAATTCCACTTTCATAATAATCTATTAAAAATAAGCCCCACCAGGCTCGGTGGCTCAGCCTGTAATTCTGCACTTTGGGAGGCTGAGGTGAGTGGATTGCCTGAGCCCGCGGGTTCGTGACCCACCTGGGCAACTTGGTGAGACCTCATCTCTACAATAAATTAAAAAATTAGCCAGGCATGGGTAGAGTGTGCCTGTAGTTCCAGCTACTTGGAAGGCTGAGGCAGAAGGATCGCTGGAGCCCAGCAGGTCGAGGCTGCGGTGGCCGGGAGCGTGCCACTGCACTCCAATCTGGGTGACAGAGTGAGACTCCAACTCAAAACAAACAAACAAGACAAAAAAAAAAAAGGCCCCATTCTGCAAATTCTTACATCTGGAATCTAGAACAACTGTAATATAATATTACCACAAAAGCCAAGTTTTATTGCCTCATCTTTATTCCAGCCTAAGAAAATTTCTTTAACTTTCAAGTACATTCTAGTTATTAAAGCACTTCATACAGATTATATCACAAGCTTTTGTCAAGCAGATAAAAAAAATAACTTATTTAAAAAATGATTTATCAGCCGGGCTCAGTGGCTCAGCCTGTAATCCTGTGCCTTGGGAGGCTGAGGTGAATGGATTGCCTGAGCCCACGGGTTCGAGACCCGCCTGGGCAACTTGGTGAGAACTCATCTCTACAATAAATCAAAAAATTAGCCAGGCATGGTAGCGCACGCCTGTAGTTCCAGCTACTTGGAAGGCTGAGGTGGAGGAATCGCCGGAGCCCAGCAGCTCGAGGTTGTGGTGGCCGGGAGTGGCCACTGCACTCCAGTCTGGGTGACAGAGTGAGACTCAAACTCAAAAAAAAAAAAAAAAAGATTTTTCATTCACCTACACATCAATTACCACTTCAAAAATAAAAAATAAAATCAAAATAGCAAAAACAATTTAAGCATCTAAAAAAACTAACATAAGTTAATGCACTAGACCTTTGTAAAGTAAAGCTTTAGTAAAGATGTAATAATTGGATACTCATTCAAAAAAGGAATCTTGATCCCTACTCACACCACTCATACATACAATGAATTGTATTTCTAAATGTTAAAGACAAAACAATAAAGCTTCTAGAGTAAAACAGAAGAATACCTTCATGATCTTCAGCTAAGTAAAAATTTCTTAAATAGGACACACAAAAAAATACCATTCATGAAGGGAAAAAAAAGATAAATTAGATGAAATTAAAATTAAGAGCCTCTGTTCATTAAAAGTCACCACTAAGAGAGTGAGCCAGGTGTGGTAGCACAAGCTGATTGGTAGTCCTAGCTCCCAAGGAAGCTGAGGCAGGAGAATTGCTTGAGCCCAGGAGTTTGAGGTTATAGTGAGCTATGACTTCGCCTGTGAATAGCCACTGCACTCTGTGAATAGGCTCAGCAACTTCAATTCAAAAAAAAAAAAAAAAAAAAGCAAGACCACACTTCAAAAAAAGAAAGAAAGAAAGAAAAAAGACAAGAGACTAACTAGGGCATACAAGGAGTTCTTACAAGTCAAAAACTAATTTTTCATAAGAAAAATTGGGTAAATATTTTAAATAAGCAAATCACAGAAGCAGAAACTCAGCTGGTTTACAAGTATATAAAGAGATGATCAACTCAATTAATAATAAACACCTTACAGTCATTACATTGGCAAATATTTTTAATCATTAGATGATAGCAGTTGTTAGTAAGAATATGGAGGAAACAGGAACTTTTATGTACTTTCAGGGGGAATGTAAACAGTTACAGAGATTTTGGGGAGTAACTTGGCAGTACTTAGTGAAACTAAGTATACAAGGTCCGACAATCAGGTTTGTGAACCATACTAGAATAACGCTACATATCTCATTGCTGAATGAATGGTCACCTTGGAAGTACTCCTCTTGGGAAGCTATGTACTAACATCAGCACTTAGTCCACCTATCAAAGTAATTTTGGAATTCTTTTTCTGGAATGGTCATCAGAGCTGTTGTTATTTGTTGAGTTCTGACAATTAAGTTCGTGAACTCACCCCACATGCTTATGTTGGCATCTAGGCCCCGGTGACATTTTTCTTTACCTGAAGTTAAAGGAAATATTGAAGGGAGGATTTTTTTTTTTTTTTGAGTCAGAGTCTCACTCTGTTACCAGGCTGGAGTGCAATGGCATGCTCATGGCCACGCAGCCTCAACCTGCTGGGCTCAGGTGATCCTTCCGTCTCAGCCTTCCAAGTAGCTGGAACTACAGGAGCGCAGTACCACACCCAGTCAATTTTCTGATTTATTGTAGAGATGAGTCTTGCCAAGTTGCCTAGGCTGGTCTCAAACCCGTGAGCTCAGGCAATCCTCTCACCTTGGCTTCCCAAAATGCTGGGATTATAGGCGAGAGCCACTGCAGTGGCTCAGAAAGACATTTGATGACATTCAGGACATCAAGGGTAATATGCTGATAGCTCTGATAGCCTTTCCAGAAAAAGAGTTCCAAAATTGCTTTGACGGGTAGACTAGGCACTGGCGTCAGTGCATAGCTTCCCAAGGGGAATACTTTAAAGGTGACCATAGTAATAATCAGCAATGAGGTATGTAGCAGTTTTTTTAGGATGAGCTCACTAATTGTTGGACCTTGTATGTGTATACCCTATGACCTAGCAGTCCATTCCTGAAAACGTTTTCCAGAGAAACCCTTACATAGGTCCAAAAAGGATGTATTAAGGGCCTTCATCATATGAACAGTAGAATATTAGAAGCAACCAGTGGATTCACCATTAGAGAGAATGATCTGTAAATATAGTGGATCCATATCATGGATTATGCTGGAGGTAAAAGCTATCAATCACATATAAATACAGCCGCATGGATAGATCTTTAAGATCAGCATTGAAGGAAATTTAAGAATGCGATTTGTAATGGGAACAAATCATCTTATAATTAAAAAGCACAAAATAAAAAGCACATAAACAAAGCAATGTTGTACAACTTATAATGATATATACATATCTAAAATACAACAGTTGGCACCAGAGGGTGAACAGGGTGGAGGAGGAGTGGGAGAATCACTGCAAAGGGGAAAAGAAGTAAAAGAAAAATGAAAGGACCTTGCACAGACCATAGATGATAATGTGCTAAGAATCAATTAGAAATGTTGAATGACTCAATACCTGAGGTTCCGCCTTAAAAAGGCTCATCCTTTTTACAGATGAAGAAACTAAGTTTACAATGTAAATGAACCTACAAAAGATGAAAGTGGGTCAGCCGGCCTCTGCCGTCTGTTGATAACACTAACCTGTCCTAGTTGTATCTAAAGAGAAATTTACTGTCATACAGATTTCACAGCTTCTCAACATCCATATACCTGAAAAGGTAAGAAAATTTGTATATCCTTCCATATGCATCCTTGTGACATATTCAGGCTGTAGTCTAAGTTTTCTTTCAGTCATTCCAAGAAGAATCATCATGACCGAGCAAAGCAGGTTCCAAAGGCAGGAAGCAGAAGCAATATGATGCAACATGGAAGTACCTTTCTGAACAGTCTCTTCTGCTGTTGTAGAGCCTTGAGGCAAACCTTCAATGTAAGTGGTTCGCAACAAGTCTGCCGAGATGGGTTGACCTTGCAGCTTTTGTAGTCTCTCCTGTACAGCACCAGTCAGATCTACATAAGCCTCATCAATGCTGGCACGTTCAATCACAGCAAAACGAGACATTACCTCCATCACTTCAACACTGGCTTCCCGGTACCTAAGAAGTATAAGGATCATACATTTAGGCAATAAACAGAGGCAACCTTGAGATTGTCTGCCCCATCCTCACCCTTCCAGATATAATATAATATCATACAATAATATAATCAAGAGGCAATTGGCTTAAGAGAAACTAGGTAGTAGTAACAACTAAAGGGGTCAATGGCAGATGGCAGGCAGATGGTCAATAATAGAAATAAGAAAAAGGAAGAACCATGGTGGCAAACATTTTATATACAACACTAGCACTACCAAGATAGAAAGCATCTAGACCACGAACATGTTTACGTGAAAGGGATCTTTCTAAAGAGGAAATAAATGAAGCTAGTTTAATTAGAAAAGATTTTTAACTATTATTGCCTCTTTTTTGTTATTTTCATATATCCACTGCAAAGTCTTCTAATTTTGTCTTCAAAAAAAGAGGTAACTTACAAGGCAGAATACATTGTTCAGTGAACCAGAGTAACTGATCTTTCTCAGGATAGTATTTCTCACTATCAGTTAACATATTTTATACTTCAGTCAAGGGTGAGTTTGGTTAACATGTGAACTAGCCATTGCCACATGCATACTACACATACTCCAATCAATTATTTATGGATATATGAACATTCAAATTATCAAGTTCCAGATAAGCACTTAGAATGTGATACATCTGGGCAGGCAGACAATCTTCCACAGGGGATACCATTCTCACTATATACCTTCTATTCAAACCTTAATAAGCAGCTCTTCTGACCTTATAACTAGTTTTCTATAACAATACACAGATATTTTCTTTGCTTTGGTTTAGACCTCCTATGTCATTTAAAGCTCTTTGTTCCTGTTGAGCTTACTATATTTACCATAAAAATGAAAATATTTGCTGGGCATGGTGGCTCACTCCTGTAATCTCACCAGCACTTTGAGAGGAGGAGGTGAGAGGATTGTCTGAGCCCACGGGCTCGAGACCAGCCTGAATAACGTGGCGAGTCCTACCTCTACAATAAATCAAAAAAATTTGCCAGGCATGGCGGCACATGCCCGTGGTTTCAGTTAAGTGAAAGGATCACCTGTGCCCAGAAGGTCTGGGCTGTGGTGGCCATGTCAGCCTGGGTGACAGAGTGAGACTCCAACTCAAAAAAAGAAAATGTGTATCTCTTCATCAAGACATCTATGAAAATGAATAAAGGTATTGCTTCAAAATATTCTCAAATGAGAGAATTAGAAAAATTTTTTTTTGTTGTTTTAAAAAATTAATCATTATTTGGGCTAGGAAGAAGAGGGTCAAGCCTCAAAGAAAAAGAAAAAAAAGGAGAGAGAAAGAGAATATTATAATCATAGAACCAGAAAAGAATACTCTACTCTTCAGTCAAATATGTCTTATTTTCTGGCAATAACTCCAGTGTGGGGTTGGCTATGCCACACTACAGTCTACTGTAGACTTCTAATCCACAGGTGAATTCAGAAATACCTCAAGTCCCAAGTCAAAGCATGATTTCTATACCATACCACAAAGTATAGTGTGCTTTAAGAATATAAAGATTAGAATCTGAAAAAATAGGTATGAGCCCTCAGTGTTCCACTTAGCTGTGTGAACTTAAATCACTTAACTCTCTAAACTTCATCTATTCCTTCATTTGTGAAAGGAGAGTAATACTAGTACCTACCTTATAACAATGTGAGATTAAAAAGATTAAAGTGCCTGGCATGTGATATATGATCAGTACACATTAGCAATTAGGGTTATTTTAATGGCTGGAGCTTGTGCCTATACTGACTTGGCTATACCTACACGTCTCCCATTCCAAGGCCAAACTTCTACTATTTGGGGAGAAATAACTGAAACCAAAAACAAAGTAAAGCAATCTGCTTTGGGATTGTTCAATTCTGGCAAATAATTCTAGATATTGCACTAGAATATCAGTATGACTCAGCCTTCCCTGGAAAAACTCTTACAGTCAACTATTTCAAATACTTTTGACTTTTGTACTGAGAACATGGGAATTGGTATTAAGTTTTAATTAAACAACTAATTTGTAAACAATTAAGGAATTGAATGGGTGCCAAAAAACAGCAATTGATATAAGTAACAATGGTTTTCAACTGACAAGATAACTGACCAAAGGGAACTCTTTCAGATGTTATTTACACAGAACAAATTTGAATACCAGTTCCTAGCCTCATGGGATATTATTTGCAACTGCTTTATGTTCCCTTAAACAACATTTGTTCTTACTTGGTAAGGTTAGCTTTCCCACGGGACTCACGAACTTGTGCCAGTAGAAGATCTGGACATAACTTCTTAGCATCATCTGCCCACATGTTTCTAGTGACCCCAAATGCACGAGCTTCATAACTCACTGCAATAATTCTGAGTTTAGAAGAAAAAATAGAAAACATATTACATGATTACAAGCATACTACAGGACCACAAGCAAAAGCATTAAAATTTAACACAAGTAGGCTATAAACATTTACTATTAGAAACTTTTTTACCACACATGCCTCCACGCAATTCCAAACAAAACAGTTCAAAAATCTTAAAAATAGGACCTAGCACAGTGCTACTGTATTGTCACAGATTAAAGAAGTAGTTAGCAGTTATAACAATAACAGTGATACATACCCACCACCCTTCCATGATTTGTACTGTACAACTGCACAAGGTTTATTCCTCAAGTAAGGATTTTGCCGCTGTTCCACTTGAACAAAAAAACAGTCCATGTCCACAAGAGCAACCACCCGATCCTGTCCAGTAGCCATTTTTCTGTAAGACAACATTGTATGGACAGTTAGAGACACCTAGCCCAAAATACCAGGGAAAACTGTATTTTCATTCTTTCACTGATGAGTTGCCATAAGCATGGGAGCATGGAAATTAACAAGAATGAAATAAATAGGTATTTTTCATATACAGGTTCAGTATCTCTTATCTGAAATGCCTGGAATTAGAAGTTTTTAAGATTTCTGAATTTTTTAAATTTTGGAATATTTGCATTATAATTACTGCTTAAGCACCCCCAATCTGAAAATCCAAAATGATCTAATAAACAATTCCTTTGAGCCTTGTGTTGGTGCACAAAAGGTTTCAAATTTTGGAGCACTTCAAATTTTGGATTAGGGATACTCTGAGTGGGGGGGGGAGTATTTTTCCTAGTCTCTTAACAATCGACACAGTAGACTTCTGTGACCAGATATGCGGCAATATCTTTCCACGAGCAAACAAGCAATCAATTATATAGCAGTCACCAGCTGGGTATCCTCCAATTCAATTCTGATACCATCACCTGGAGATAGTGTCAGATCCCACAGCATGAGGGCTCAGTCCCACAAGACTGTTCCCCACTTTTGGTGGCAATCACAAGCCCTAGGTTGTTTTACAACTGTGTTTCTGACCAACTAGCTATAAATCAGGGTTCCCCATGACCTCCTCTTTGGGTTTGATTAATTTACCAGAGTGGGGCACAGAACTCAGAGAATCATTTGGTTGCCAATTTATTATAAAAGGTACAGTATTATAAAGGATACAGATGAAGAGATACATGCCACTGTCCAGCAATCTCCATGTGTTCAGCTATTCAGAGGCTCTCCAAATCCTGTTCTCATGAGTCTTTTATGGAGACTTCATTGAATAGGCATGATTGACAACCATGCAGAAATGTGATTGGACAAAAAGGGTATAACCTAATACTAACAGACTGAGTGGGGGAACCCAGAAGGCATGTCTGATCATACTCTTCTTGGCCTCTCTGTGCAGCATTCCTTCCTCCAGTGTATGGGGCAGGACTCCTCCTGAAATGAGCATTTTAAGACCCACAATCAGAAAGGCAGGGAAGATTAGCATCCTGCCTCGGGTAGGCAAAAAAAAAGGGTAGAAGGTGAGAGAAAGAGATTCAGTTTTCTGAGGCCTGCTTGTGAGGCTTAAAAGCATCCTAACATTATAACAAAGGATACAGGAATTATAAGCCAGGCACCATGAATGAAAAACAATATGCATATACATAATATCACAGATACTCAGCCTGCACTGGTGGCATAAGAATAAATTAGCACTGTAAAGGTAATAAGTAATCAAAAGCTTCAAAAATACTCATTCCCAAAAAAACTGAACACTTCACAAATAGCCAATCCGCACATGAAAATGAATTCGACATCGTTGGTCATGGGGAAATACAAATTAAAATCACAGTGCACATCACTATGGAGAGAGAACCAAAAGTTAATCTAGTTGACAGACAGATGTCAAGTATAAATTTAGGGAAGTGAGAGTAGAAAATGATAAAACATCTTAGCATTCATGGAAATTTTTTAACTTTTTGAAATACTTTTAGACTTAACACAAAATCACAAAAATAGTTTTCCTACTCCCAGTTTCCCCTAATGCTAACGTTTTACATACCACAATTGTCAAATTAACAAACATTGGTATATTATTATTAATTCAACCACATATTTGGATTTTACCAATGTTTCTACTACTGTCTTTTTCCTGCTCCAGGATCCAATAAAGGCTCCTACAGTGTATTTAGTCATATTTCCTTAATCTCTCCCAATCTGTGACATTTCCTCTCTCTTTCCTTGTTTTTCATGATCATGATACTTTTGAAGGGTATTGGTCAGCTGTTTTGAGAGCGTCTCTTAATTGAAGCTTGTCTGATATTTTCTTGTGATTAAAGTTATGCATTTTTGCAAGAATATGGCAGGGGTCTGTTCTTCTCAGTTTATATCATATGGGGAAGGAGAACATGATACCAACAAGTCTTATTACCAGTGATGCTAACCATGATCAATTAGTTAAATGTTTTTTTGTCCCATTTCTCACTGTAAAGTTACTACTTTTCCCTTTGTAATATCAAGGATACTCTGAAACTATGCAATATCCAATTTCTCTTCAATGTTTCACTCTAAGCACCTGTCAATGAATCTTGCCTGGAACAATTACTTTGTAGCATTTTAACGGTGATTTTCTACTCATTTATGTAAACCTTGAAACACAAATGAAAACACTATATGCTGTTCACAGATATACATAAAGATATGAATGGTGGACTGGAAGAATAAACTTTACATACTTGAGAATGGATACTGTTATGATTTAACACTTAGTGATCTGGAAGAAGAAATATAAAGCAGTGACTCCTAAGCTTTGCTATACATTGGAATCACCTGGGACCCTTTAAATAATATTGACATCTGACTTCCACCACCAGCTATCCTAACTTAATTGAATGGGTGTGACCACATAAAGGGCAACAGGATTTTTAAAAGCCCTCCAGGCAATTCCAATATCCAGCAGAGTTTAAAAACCACTGATCTAAAGTAACTAAGACCCTATGGAAACACCAGTAGTTTATGACTTAAATATGAGAAACAGGTTATACGGTTGAGTGACCACCCAACTGTATTCTAAAATAAGTTTTTCAAAAGTTAACATTCATCTTGAAAAAAAGGTGTCATGTAACTACAAAGCAAGATTTGTGGAAAGGAAGCAAAGAATTAAGAAAGTCATAGTAGTCAAAATTAACTCCTTAAGAATTCCAACTGATCGCTCATCTAAAACAGGCAGAATGGGATACTTTTTTATTTTTTAAATTTCTAAATTTTTTATTTTAAAGATGTGGGGGGTACAATTCAGAGTTAGGTATACAAACGTTCATGTTCATTATGCAGGTACCCTAGTTGATGAGGTGTGTACCATTGTCCTGTTACCCCCTGCAGTTTCCCTCAACTGTCCCACACCCCTGACCCTGGCAGTTTCCCACTACTGCCAGTCCCTTTCTTATAGTATTATGATAATTATTCAAGGAGGTCGGTTTATGAGTGAGAACATGTGTTACTCTGTCCTTTGTTTCTGTAATAGATCACTGAGTATGACAGACTCTAAATTCATCCAAGTTGATGCAAAGTCCATATGTTTGAGAATGTGACACTTTAAACATTCATGGCTAAAACCATAACATGCCAGAAATTCCTTTACCCTGAATTGTCTTTTCTGTAATACTGGAACACATAAAGCCAACAAATAGCAAATGCGCTGTCACAAAAAAACATGGGCTAAGTACCACATTACTTCTGATGCAATATCCTGGAATTGAGTGGAACAAGAAGAGAAAACAATGATTTAAGTCTGGCAAACGTTTCACTGAGTACACAATCACAAAAACAGATATGCAGACATCAACAGGTAACAAAGCTGTTGAGATTTTCAGTTTATGTATTTACCAGAGAAAGCAAGAGTTTTCATTTATAAGGATGGAAAATGAAGAACACTTTCTGCCCAAACACTGCTTTCGGATAAGGATACACGGCTTTGAGATTTTTATCCATAGCATTTAGCCAACTCTCAAAACTGCACAAACCCTCACTCATTACAATTATTAATCTTTAAATATCTCGATGTATCTCAGTCTGCACAAGACAAGTTTGGTGCCGAGCAGGTAGTAACACATCCAGGAAAGTAAGCACAAACGACGAGACAGGTCTAAGCAGGTCCAGGCTGCGGTGGCCGAGAGCGTGCCACTGCACTCCAGTGTGGGCGACAGAGTGAGACTTCAACTCAAAACAAAACAAAACAAAACAAAAAAACAGAGCTACAGAGGAAAAAAAAAAGTTTTTCTACAGGAAGAATCTTAGTGGACAATACCAGAGAGACAGTACTCTGTCGGCTCCGTGTGTGACCAGTCACTGCTACATCATATAACCACTTAGCCAAGACAGCAGGAAAAGTCTGAAAACAGTGACACCGAACGGTTCTAAATTTTCTTATCGGCCGGGAGCGGTAGCTCATGCCTGTAACCCCAGAACTTTGGGAGGCCGAGATGGGAGGACTGCTTGAGCCCAGGAGTTCGAAACCAGCCTGGGCAACATAGGAAGACCTCGCCTCTACAAGAAAAAAAAAAAAATCAAAAAAGTTAGCCGGGCGTGGTGGCCTGCGGCTGCAGCCCCAGCTAATCCGACGGCCGAGGCGGCGGGGATGGGGATCGCCTGAGCCCAGGAAGTCGTGTAGGCCATGATCGTGCCACTGACCTCCAGCCTGGGTGACAGAGTGGGACCCCGACTCAAAAATACATTTTCTTACCACGGTAGCAAACTCCTGACAAAACTGCCAACAGCGGATGCCGCGGATGCCAGGCTCGGTGTCCACTGAAAGGAAATTGAAGGGTCTTGAGTATTTTGTCTCCTTTCTGTGAGCGGGTCAGTGACTTTCCAAAGAGATTTAGTCCTCGGGACGACGGAGAAACGGAGAAAGGGCGGCAAACAATCCTGCCCGGGCAACAGCCAGCACAGCCCAGAGAGCTTCAGGCCGAGGTTTGCGCTCAGTTGCGAGCCCGCCGGACTGAGGTCGGACGGCGCGCGCGCCGCCAGGGGCCGTTGACGCGCCTGCGCACCGCGGCCCTTCCGCCTCCCGCTCCGCCCACCCGGGAGCAACCGTCACAGCGGAGCCGCCACTTCCGCAGGTGCGTGCGCAGTGGCAGGTCGGGCGCGTGCGCAGCGCCGGCTCCTTCCCGGCTCCGGCTCTTGCTGCTCACGCTCCTCCTCCCGCTCCCCTCCCCTCAGCCCGCCGCGGCCCGGTACCAACGTGTGGTCCCGCCGAGGGAGCCGTAGTGCCTTGTGCTCCCGGGACGGCCGTGGTGTGCGCTTGCGGCGCTAGGTATGGCGATGGATCAAGTGAACGCGCTGTGCGAGCAGCTGGTGAAAGCGGTGACGGTTATGATGGACCCCAGCTCCACCCAGCGCTACCGGCTGGAAGCCCTCAAGGTAGCGGGGGTCCTGGCGCCCTGGGCAGATCCCAAGACCCTCTCCCTGCTCCAGTCGCCCTGGCGCCGCCCCTCACTTGGGTGGTCTCCCGCCCACGCGGCCCCTGGACCTCCATTCCCAACTCCCGGGACCTTCCCCTCGCGGCCCTCCGCGCCTTTCCACCCCCCGCCATCTCCGCTCCTGCCCTTTGCCGGGACAGTCCGGTCCCTAGCTGCTTCTCATCTCATCGCCACCTCCCACTGCCCTCTCCTCCGCCTCTCCCCACTTCTGTTCACTCCTGTCCGCACCACGACCCCTCCACAGCCGGCTGCACCCATTTTTCAAGCCCCACAGCCTCCTCGCTTTCCCGAAGCGCACGTGCACATCCCGCCCCCAACACCAGCTTGGTTCTTGACGGTCTCCTGCATTAAACGTTTTCCCGCTGACCCTCCTCTGACCTGTCCTAACCGAGCTCCCGCCTCTCTGGTGTCCTTGTACATCCTTACATCTCTCGCTAACCCTCATCTGTGTCTGGACGTTTCTGGGCTAATTCTCACACACACCTTCCTCCCGTGTTTATTAGTGTATGATATTCTTAGACTGTTTTGCACAGAGATTAACTTCTACCACTTTGCATTTTACCAAGGGCACTCTGGTTTCCTGAAAGCAGTTTTCTGAAGTCCCCTATGCTCTGTCTCTGGGACTGACTCCTGTTGCAGTTTGGGGGTGATAATGCAATTCGAGCCTATTCACCCATCAAACAATGTACGTGGGCTGTGAGAAATAATCATTTAGAAGAAAATACTTGTGCTGTACAAATTTTAAGTAATGTTATTTAATAAAGTACAGTGAGCGCCACTTGGAGGAAGTTTTGTATATACTGGGTTTGGAATCAAATACTTGGGTTTGATTCATTTGTTTTTTATTATGAAATATTTAAAATAAACACACAAGTGGAGCAAATACTACAGTAATCCTGCTTGTTTCGGTCACAAACAAGCTTTATCTCCCCCACCCCCTACCCTCTACCTTCCTCAAAGGTTTTAATTAATTAATTTTTTAGATGGAGGTGTCTCAATCTAGTTATGTTGCCTAGACTGGTTTCAAATTCCTGGCCTCAAACGATCCTCCTGCCTTGGCCTCCCAAAATGCTGGGATCACAGGCATGAACCACTGTGCCCAGCATTTTGTAAAGCAAATCCTAAAAACTGTCATTTCACCCCTATGTACTTCATGGGGTGTTTTTCTTCCTTTAAAAACAAAGCAAAAATTAAGGCTACTATTTTGCCTTTAAAAACAAAGCAAAAATTAAGGCTACTATTGGCCAAAGCATGGGAAATCTGGAACTATCAAACTGGAAGGAGTATTTACCAATTCTTTATTCAATTGATATTGATCTAGTTTTTGCAACTTAAAAATACAACTTAGGTTGGAGTTTCTTGAGATGAAATTGTTTTAGTCTCTACTCTCACTTAGCTCCCGAAGGAAACACTAACTTTTCTTCTTACAGTTTTGTGAAGAGTTTAAAGAAAAGTGCCCTATCTGTGTGCCCTGTGGCTTGAGGTTGGCTGAGAAAACACAAATTGCCATCGTCAGACATTTTGGCCTTCAGATCCTGGAACACGTTGTCAAGTAAGCTCTTGGACATTACCAGTGAAGTCTGTGAGACAACGAATCTTTATTTCTTATATAACCTATAGAGATGCTTTGTAGGGAGTGAAAAAGAGCAATCCCAAGAAGATGTTATCTCCAAGATGTTATCAGAACCTCCTAGGAGCTCTCATTCAGGACTTAACCTTTCTTTTCTTCAGTTTCTTCATCCATGTTAAGTACGTGGTACATATTACACATTCAACAAATTATAGCTGCTAGTTATTTAGCCAGCTTTTAATGAGTTCCCACTACATGCTGGCAGCCCTCAAAGACTTTTTAGAACAATGCCTATACGGGTAAATAGATCTCTGATTAGTGCCATGTCTGCCTGTCTTTCTGTCTTCCTTTCTTATTTTCCTTCCTCCCTCCCTTTCACCACCTACCCCTCTCTCTTTTCTTTCTTTCATGTGTGTCTTCTCTGAATGGCATATCCAAAGCAGGATTATGTGAGAATAACTGCAAATTTCTTCCAACTTTTTTGGCCTATCAAAATCATGGGGAAAAGTAGATTTGTGGCACAAACCCTGTGTGGATTCCAATTAGTGGACTAATATATATAAAAACCTTTCTCAAGAATTTTTCAAAATTTTCCTTGAGATTTTCAGAATCTTGAGAATTTGGTTAAATGTGGACTATTTTTGTCCATTTTTTGGAAGGGTACAAGATCAAAAGTATAATTTAATGAAACTTCTAGTATAACCTAACACAGAAATCAAAGCTGTTCTCTTGTGAAAAGAATACTACTAATGTGGTTCTGTTTACTTGATGCATTTTGGTGGCCAGGTTTCGGTGGAACAGCATGTCTCGATTGGAGAAGGTCTATCTGAAGAACAGTGTCATGGAGCTGATTGCAAATGTAAGGAATGGGTGGTTGGAAGACGTGTTTCCAGGGTAGTTTGGACAAAGTATACTTTCTTCAATGTAGAGTTTGTATAAAAGTTCACTGTTGGCCGGGCTCGGTGGCTCAGCCTGTAATCCCGCGCCTTTGGGAGGCTGAGGTGAGTGGATTGCCTGAGCCCGCGGGTTCGAGACCTGCCTGGGCAGCGAGACCTCATCTCTACAATAAATCAAAAATCAACCGGGTGTGGTAGTGCGCGCCTGTAATTCCGGCTACTTGGAAGGCTGAGGCGGAAGGATCGCCGGAGCCCAGCAGGTCGAGGTTGCGGTGGCCGGGAGCGGCCACTGCACTCCAGTCTGGGTGACAGAGTGAGACTCCAACTAAAAAAAAAAAAAAAAAAAAGTTCACTGTTTGAAATAGGTCAAATAGCATAAATCTTAATTCATCTCTTACTAAGTTTAATTAATCACCCTTGTGTGTTGACTTCTGTTTTTAAAATATATTATAAAGACAGGGTAGGTCAGGCGTGGTAGCTCTCGCCTATAAACACAGCACTTTGGGAGTCCAAGGTGGAAGAATTGCTTGAGCACAAGTGTTTAAGACCAATCTGAGCAACGTAATGAGATCTTGTCTTTATAGAAAAACAAAAAACTAGCCAGACATGGTGGCGCTTGCCTGTAGTCCCAGCTACTTGGGAGACTGAAGCAGAAGGATTTCCTGAGCCTAGGAGGTCAAGGCTGCAATGAACCCTGGTCCTGCCACTACATTCCAGCCTAGGTGACAAAGTGAGACCCGAATCAAAAAAACAAAAGATAAGACAGACGAGATGAAACATTTTCAGCAAATAAATAAGATTCTTAATCCAAATTCGATGGAAACACTGTCTACTTTGTTTTCTTTTATTCCAAACAACCATTTTACTAATGAAAAACACGCAGAATGAATTTGCTTTAAGCATTAGAAAATGACTTTAAACATGTTTAAAATACCTAGCCTTTTCTCTTTTTTTTAAAGTAAAGGGCATGAGGATAGGATCTATATTTTCTGATACTTCTGTGTCTTCTAATGCTAGAACTATGGGTAAAATATTCAGTCACTCCTTTATACCCTCCCATTTACCAGTCTCTCTCTGTAATCCTTATTTCTATATTCTTCCACTCTGGCTCTTTAAAAAACTGAAATGATCGATCAATATGAGAATCTCTTCAGTTTGTAAAGAACAACAATGTCTTCCTGGCTCTGTGTGACAGCCATTTTATTAGCTGATACAGCCCTCACTTAAGCTTTAAGTGGGAAGAATGATTAGTGAGAAGGCAGGACAAGTGACTCAGACATGGAGAACAGGTTTGTTCTGTTTAAAAGCAGGCCTCATGATGAGTTTTGTATACTTTTACAGCCCAGTTTTTATGTTTTTTCCCCTGGCATTCAGTCTTGCACACCTCTTTTTCTTTTCTTTTTTTTTATGAGTTGGAGTCTCACTCTGTCACCCAAAGTGGAGTGCATTGGCCGCTCCTGGCCACCGCAACCTTGACCTCCTAGGCTCCGGCGATCCTTCCGCTCAGCCTTGCAAGTAGCTGGAACTACAGGCGCACGCTACCACACCCGGCTAATTTTTTGATTTATTGTAGAGATGAGGTCTCACCAAGTTGCCCAGGCGGGTCACGAACCCGTGGGTTCAGGCAATCCACTCACCTCAGCCTCCCAAGGCGCGGGATTACAGGCTGAGCCACCGAGCCCGGCTCTTGCACACCTCTTAATACCTCTTGTTCTTTTTCAGGGAACGTTGAACATTTTGGAAGAGGAAAACCATATTAAAGATGCTTTGTCTCGAATTGTAGTAGAAATGATCAAGCGAGAATGGCCACAGCATTGGCCTGACATGCTGGTAGAATTGGACACCCTTTCCAAACAAGGGGTATGAAATATAGCTGTGTCAGTTCAGTACATAAACTTCAGGGGCATTTTTTGGTTTTTGGTAACAGAAAGTAGCCTTTGGATATACGTATAATAAAAAAGATATCTTGTTTAATTAGCTTATTTCTATTGGTATAGGAGACACAGACAGAATTAGTGATGTTCATCCTTTTGCGACTGGCAGAAGATGTAGTGACCTTTCAGACACTTCCCCCCCAAAGAAGAAGGGACATCCAGCAAACATTAACCCAGAACATGGAAAGAATCTTCAGTTTTCTGCTTAACACACTTCAAGAAAATGTAAACAAATACCAGCAAGTGGTAAGAGATATACCCCACCCTACAAAAGTTCTGTTTTCTAATATATATGCTTTTGTTTTTAGTTAAAATTGTATTTCAGCAAGCAACCAGAGTGTCTAGGTCAGCAAAAGAAAAGTCCATTTTATGAGCATTTAAAAAAAACTGGGAAATGACAAGGAAAAACTAGAACTCATTTTCTAATAAATTCAGTTCAATGTATTTCCATGTCTACTAGAAAAAATAGTTCCTTTTATAATAAAATTCTTACAATGAAAGTGGAAGTTAATATTTAATATTTTAAAACCCAGGTTTCTGATAGGTCATGGTGGCGTCCTGTTAATTTGTGGTATCTTGTTTAGTCCTTATCACTTTTGTAGTGGGTCAGCTACCAAGTTTACTAGTCTTTTTTTTTTTGTGTTGGAGTCTCACTCCATCGCCCAGACTAGAGTGCAGTGGCCGCTCCCTGCCACTGCAACCTTGACCTGCTGGGCTCCAGCAATCCTTCTGCCTCAGCCTTCCAAGTAGCTGGAACTACAGGCACGCGCTACCATACCCGGCTAATTTTTTTGATTCATTGTGGAGATGAGGTCTCATCAAGTTACCCAGGTTGGTCTCGAACCCGTGGGCTCAGGCAATCCACTCAACTCAGCCTCCCAAAGGCGCGGGATTACAGGCTGAGCCACCGAGCCCGGCTGGGTCTAATTTTAAAGAAGCACTAGATACTAATACAAACTGAGGAAAAGGTGCTATGAGGTTTTAGGGAGAGGAGGAATTCACAGTGAGTGCCTAATAATATATCCTATATACAGTTGTCACTTGGTATCCTCAGGGAACCAGTTCCAGGCACTTCCCCACCCCTCACCAAAATCCCCTGGTACGCTGGTCCCTTATATAAAATGGCATAGTATTTGCATGTAATCTTACATTCCCATAGACTTTAAACTATCACTAGATTATGTATAATCCCTAATGTAATGTATGCTATGTAAGTTGGTATTACACTATATTTTTAAAATTTGTATTTATTGTATCTTTTAATTTATTTTTGATTTGAGATTGGTTGAATCCACAGATAGAATAGGTAGGGCTAAATGCACTTGTTTATACTTTGTATGTTATTTAATACTCAAAACAGCCCCAAAGTCAGAAGGTATTGTTTCCAAAGGTTTAGGGAATAATTATTGAAGATCCTTTTTTCTAATAAATGATTCTGGTGGAATTCATAACCCATTCTTTTTACTGTATAGTAATGGATTTCTCTAGAATATCTCCCTAAGATTCTTCAAAAGCAAACATCAAGAAAATATCTGCATTTAAAAACCTGTGTGAGTTGAGAGTTGGGGGCAGTATTCTTTTTGTTTTTCACTAGGAAGATTAACTCTTAGGAGAAGGGGAACAATTGTCATGTGGAGAGGACCAAAATGTTAGTAGTACTAAGGTTGAAAATCCTTGATCTAGAGTTTTATAAATACTTATTTCACAAAATAGAGTGAATTAAATTGGTTGTTTTTTTTTTTAATCCCTCTGGGTGTTACATTGGGTCTAATTTTTTTTTTTTTGAGTTGGAGTCTCACTCTGTCGCCCAGACTGGAGTGCAGTGGCCGCTCCCGGAGAGAATCTTTTTTTTAAACATGGATCGACTTAGGTGAATAGAAGATCAGATGTGTTTTATCCCTAAGTCGAGTTATTAGACTAAGATACAGAACAATTTTTTCTGAAACTGATATATTTATTTTTGTGTCAGCGTTTCACTCTGTGGCCCAGGCTGGAGTGCCATGGCACGCTGTTCACCACCACCACAGCCTTGACCTACTGGGCTCAGGCAATCCTTCCACCTCAGCCTTCCAAGTAGCTGGAACTACAGACATGTGACACCACAACCAGCTAATTTTTTTTTTATTGTAGAGACAATAAAAAAGTTCTCGGCATATTGCCCAGACTGGTCTGGAACCTGTGGGCCCAGGCAATCCTCTTGCCTCCGCCTCCCAAAGTGCTGGGATTACAGGCGTGAGCCACCATACCCGGCGAAACTGATATATTTCATAATCTAAAAAACAGCAGTAGGGTAGTAGTAGTGGCTTTCAGTAAATAAATTTTTTTTTTCCAAGTTGGAGTCTCACTCAGCCGCCCAGACTGGAGTGCAGTGGCCACTCCCGGCCACCACAGCCTCGACCTCCTGGCCTCCAGCGATCCTTTCGCCTCAGCCTTCCAAGTAGCTGGAACTACAGGTGCACGCTACCACACTTGGTTAATTTTTTTGATTTATTGTAGAGATGAGGTCTCGCCAAGTTGCCCAGGCCGGTCTCGAACCCGCAGGCTCAGGCAATTCACTCACCTCGGCCTCCCAAAATGCGGGATTACAGGCTGAGCCGCTGAGCCCAGCCAGTAAATACATTTTATTAGGAAAAAAATCCTTTGATTTGAAAGGTTAGCATTTGACAGAAGAGAGATATTTCAGCTCTGCAGGATGATATCATCTCTGATTATCTGGATAAGTTTAGAAATTGCTAGCTGGTCATGGTGGCTCACACCTATAATCCCAGCACACTGGGAGGCGGAGATGAGAGGATTGTCTGAGCTCATGGGTTTGAGACCAGCCTGGGCAACTTGACGAGACCTTGTCTCTACAATAAATCAAAAAAGTAGCCAGGCATGGTGGTACATAACTGTAGTTCCAGCTACTTGGAAGGATGAGGTTGAAGGATCACCTGAGCCCAGCGGGTCAAGACTGCAGTGGCTTGACTGGAGTGTGTCACTGCACTCCAACCTGGGCAACAGAGTGAGATTCCAACTCAAAAAAAAAAAAAAGAAAGAAAGAAATTATGAATACTGATATTTGTAGAATATTAAAGGAACTTTTTTGGGAAAAGTTAGGATATGTAAAGCTACACTTTAGACAGTGTTAGTAATTGCATTTTAATGAATGGCCGTATGTTTTAGAAGAAAAACACAATACTGTAACATTAAAAGTAATTTTCTGGGTAACCCCCTCGGGTCCCCTCCCACTATAGGAGCTTTTCTGTCCTCTCAATAAATCCTGCTTTCTCAAAAAAAAATAATCTTCTGTTCACAACTATAATATTTTGTGAAATTCATTGGTTTTCAACTACTTTCAAATTATGAGTAGTTTTATATTCCCTGGAACCCTAGCCAATGGAGCATATGCCAGGGTAGAACTGGTAGGTGGTGGCTCTCACCCAGGATAGATACATATTCACTGTGGTCTCCTTCCCTTAGCCGTGGCTTCAGTTCTCTCCACTATTAAACCAGGCTACCACTTCTGCCTAAGACCAGAGCATACTAAGAGCCAGCCTTTGTACCTTGAACTTCTCAGTTCCCTCCTAGTTCTTTTTACTTCCATTCCTTCACCTTCCCAATTGGGAAGTGGGTGGATTGAATGGTAAACAGAGATGGGATGTAAAAGCTTTCTCTCTTCCGGTGCCAGGTGGCCCGGAGGATTTGTTGGAGTGAAGAATAGAGGTTGGACTTGGCTGTTGTCACTTAGATCTCTTTTCTTTCTGGGGCAGCATCTGTGGATGCTGGTAAGACAGTTCTACTCATTTCTGCCCCCATCAACACCTCTGCTTGATAACTGATGAAATACTTGTTTTTGTTGTTTTTAAAAAATCACTTGAAAGGTGAGAAAAGGAATTGTAAAACAAATCCTTTATGATCCCAATGGTGAAGCGCTTTCAGATACTTCAAGCAGTTGTTATACCTACTTGTATTATTTCTCTTTTAACTGCCTTCAGGTGTTAAGTTTATTTAAGAAAATATTAACTTTATATACTTGTAAGTTACAAATATCATTTAATATTTTGTGCGATTTGAAATATAAGGATGAAAATCAACCATATTGTACATTTACTAAAGTCATTATTTTTATGTATTTAGCGTCTAATATTTTTGTATATATGGTTTTCCTTTAGTTATGCCTTGCATAGATGGTCATAAATTGTGTTCATTTAATTTTGTTTCTGGCTTTAACCTGTTCTTAGGGAATATCAGTTAAGTGTTGTTAGTAAAGTTGTATTTTTTTTTCCAAGTTTAAAAATTGCATCTGTAGTTAAGAACCATTCAGGGACCTTGATTATGGAGGTAGAAAGTTATTACGTAGCCTTTTGTTCTTTAAATAAATTGGATCCTTTTACTTCTTTTCTTTCAGAAGACAGATACTTCTCAGGAGTCAAAGGTAAGGGTTCTTTGTGGAGTTGGAGGAAAACTTTTTTGCGACTTTCAGGTGAAGGAATGCATGCACCTGGTGGAAGGAGTAAGCCTTGGTTGTTTTTTGTGTGTGTATGATCTCTGAGGTATGGTGGAAGGAAAATAACATAATATTTGAGATTTCTTTAAAAAAATAAAATGACCACACATGCTGATATGGTCTTACTGATGGATGTAGAGAATGTCATTGTTTGAGAAGTGATTGTGTACCAGAAGAAAACCTTTGAGTTCCCTATCTGTGACTGTTAGATGAGTACATTTTTAAAAACTCTTTTTTTGGATTTAGAAAATAGAAGTTCACTTGTAACCACAGCTTTCTTATCTGTTAGTAAGGACTTCAGGGTCAAAAGTTAATTTCATTTCATATAGGCTCAAGCAAACTGTCGAGTAGGAGTTGCAGCATTGAATACTCTAGCAGGCTACATTGACTGGGTGTCTATGAGTCACATTACTGCTGAAAATTGTAAACTTCTGGAGATACTGTGCCTGCTTCTGAATGAACAGGAACTTCAGTTGGGAGCAGCTGAGTGTCTTCTCATTGCAGTCAGCAGAAAAGTAAGTTACCACTTCAAACTGACTTTTATCTTCAGTCTCTGACGTTGACTGTCTATGTGTTTTAATCGCATGTTGTGGCAGAAAGACATTTAAAGGTTTGGGATTTTCTTTCCCCTAAGGCCAACTTACTGCCTGCTCCTAATCCCTTTGGACAGGAATTTGCCAATATTTCATTGTCAGAATATACAGAGGTTTGTCAGGTTACTTGGTTCTTGAAAGAGCTGTGATTTTTTTGGTACTTTACACTTAAAATATAAAAGTAATGTTAGGCCAGGCACAGTGACTCACGTCTATAATCCCACTACTTTGGGAGACTGAGGTGAGAGAGTAATCTGAGTTTGAGACGAGAGTGGGTAATTTGGCAAGACCTCATCTCTATAATAAATCAAAAAATTAGCTGGGTGTGATGGCATGTGCCTGTAGTTCCGGCTACTTGGAAGGCTGAGGTGGAAGGATTGCCTGAGCCCAGCGGGTCGAGGCTGCGGTGGCCGTGAGCGTGCCACTGCACTCTAGCCTGGGCAATGGAGCATGACTCCGACTCAAAAAAAAAAAAAAGTAATGTTAAAGTTAAGGCCCATTTATTCTTTTCTTTTTTTTTTTTTCCCCAGGCTGTTCTCGAACCTGTGGGCTCAGGCAATCCCCTTATCTCGGCCTCCCAAAGTGCTGGCTTTACAGACTTGAGCCACTGCGACAGGCTTTAAATCCCCTTTAATGTTATGTCAAGAAATCTTCGATGGTGACTATACTAACTTTTTATGTCTTGGCTAACAAATGAGACCTTGACTCTTTTCTCTGTAGGAATGTTACCTACAGATGTTATTTGCTGTTATATCAGCATTATTGCCCAACACATTTTAAAATGTAAGACTTACCCAGATTTAGTTTTAAAGAGTTGGCTTTTTTCTAGCGTTCTAAGCCTTGGGTTATATGAGAAATTATGAAATTAATAAATTTGATTATATAAACATAGAAGATGTTGGTACTGTTAAGCTTTTAATAATATAGTTTATATGACTGTTTTTCTAAAATTGGGTCTAGGGCAAGTTGGAAGACCGGAAGCCCCTGATGGTCTTATTTGGAGATGTTGCCATGCATTATATACTCTCTGCTGCACAGTGAGTATCTTTACTTTTCAGTCTGTTTTCTGATTTGTCATTTTTCAATTTTACTGAGAGGTCCTAATTTACATATCTGAAGTTCCTATCTTAAATGCTAGCAGTCAAATGGCAATGTTTTTGGATAAGAAAATCCGGCAATCTTAGAAGAACTGTTTAGTCTTTTTAAAGACCTTATGCTGGAGATAAGTTGTGGCTATTGACTCAGCACCCACTCACCTTCACTGTCCTCCACAGATAACTCATTGCCTTGATTCTTTCTTCTGCTTCTGATAATCTATGGACCTTTAAAGTAGCATTGGTGTCTAGGCCTGAGAATTCTCTGACCTGCTGTACTAGAGTCTGTCCCAGGGCCTGCCTTGAGTGCAGAACTCCAGACACTCCTTGCTTTCCTCTTCAAAGCAGTCAATATCTGAAATGCTGAGGCCCTTGGAAGCAGCAGGAACAAACTGAGAGATGTGTGCATAAAACACATTCTACATACTGAAATACAGTCATGTGCTGCATAATGACATAATGTGTTCAGATTGGTGGTCCCATAATGAAGCCAAAAAATTCTTATCTAGTGACATAATATCATAGCACAGTGCATTACTCATCTGTTTTGGTCATGCTGATATAAACAAACCTGCACTGCCAGTAATATGAGTATAGCACATACAATTATGCATAATATATAATATTTGATAATAAACTGCTATATCACTGATTTATATATTTACTGTACTACTTTTTATCATTATTTTAGAGTATATTCCTTCTACTTATTTTTTTTTAAAGTTAACTGTAAAACAGCCTCGCCTCAGACAGTTCCTTCAGAAGGTATTCCAGAAGAAGACATTGTCATAGGAGATAACCACTTCATGCATGTTATTACCCCTGAAGACCTCTCAGTAGAACAAGATATGGAGGTGGAAGGCAGTGCTTGATGATTCTGACTCTGTGTTGGCCTATGCTAACGTGTGTGCCTTAGTATTTAACAAAAAAGTTTTAAAAGCAAAAAAAAAAAAAAAAAAGAAAAGTTTTAAAAATGGAAAAGCTTACAGAAGAAGGATATAAAGAAAGAGAATTTTTTTGTACAGCTGTACAATGTATTTGTGCTTTAAGCTAAGTGTTACTACGAAGAATCAGAGTTTTAAAAGATTTAGATGTTTATAAAGTAAAAAAGTAAAAGCTAAGGTTAATTTATTATTGATAAAAGAATATTTATTTTTTAAAAATTACTGTAGCCTAAGTGTACAGGATATATAAAGTCCACAGCCTTCTCTAAAGCAGGTTAGAGGGAAAAAAAAGAAAAATTAAAAGAAAAAAGTCTGCAGTAGTGTACAGTGATGTGCTAGGCCTTTACATTCAGTCACTATTCACTGATTTATCCAGAGTGACTTCCAGCCCTGCAAGCCCTGTTCATGGGAAGTGCCCTAGACAGGTGTACCATTATTTTAATCTTTTATATCCTTCTTTTTCTGTACCTTTTTAATGTTTAGATACACACATACTTAGCATTGTGTTATCATTGCCTGCAGTATTTGGTACACTAACATGCTGTACAGGTTTGTGGCCTACAAGAAACAGGCTATACCATATAGCCTAGGTGTGTAGTAGGCTGTACCATCTAGGTTTGTGTGAGTACGCTATGATGTTCTCATTTTTCAGATTGTATCCCTATTGATAAGCAATGCATGCCTTCTACTTATTTTTTCCAATTGCTCTGGAAAATATTAAAGCATTTCTAATTTGTGTTTCTTACCAGGAAATCAGATAGAACTATGTATTACAAATAGTTGAAGCTGTTGTAACACTCTCTTTTTGATATTATTCACTTTTGGTCCCAAGAAGAAATGAAAAGATGTGAGACACATATGTATTACTTAAAATCTCTTACAATTCATTCTCATACACATTTATCATGGCTTTCTTTCCTATGGAGACTGCAGCTGTTTTTAATGGATCCTGTTAATTAAGTGAATAACATGTATTTTGGGTAGTTACTGTTTCTATGTCCGATTCTTAGTTCTGTAGAGACCATGACATTTACACTGAGGTGTCCCATTTTCATTTATGCTTTGGGTACCATACCATACCCTCCATTAGTAAAGATATGATTCAAACAGAGAAAGTCTGTTCCAGAGCCTGCACTGGAAATCATAATACCATACTGCCTGCCCTTCAACATTACTAGAGCAAGGCCCATGCTTTTTATATTATACTCTGTGGCCTCCAGAAGACAACTAATATGGCTGCTATTCACACTAGTTATTATTAACGTGAATAGTCCTATGTCATTTCAGGTCAGGTTTTGCCACCAAATAAGGTACAAAAATTTTTTTAATTTAGCAGAGCTGTTTGTATTCTACTGAATTATAGTCCTGAACCGAGTTACTTAGAGAAATGAGACACAAAGCCATGTTTTTATTACAGTCCTTTTTATTATATCAGTGGTATAAGGAATTCTCTCATCTTCCAGGACTGCTGATGGAGGCGGCTTGGTAGAAAAACACTATGTCTTCCTGAAGAGACTCTGTCAGGTGTTGTGTGCGCTGGGCAATCAGCTGTGTGCATTGCTGGTGAGCTGGCACTTGCTTTCTGGAGAGCTGCAGGGCCATTTGGGGAGAATATTTAGAAAGTTATAGTGTATATATAATACATGTTATTATATATATATAATAATAAAAGAATTGCATCAACAGCAGACATCCACATCTTTTTCCATAAAGTCAGGTTACTGCTCTTAGGAATTTTGGTACTTGTAGAACATTGATCTACTGAGGGCATTACCCTTTATGTTCTTTTAGCCCGTGAAACGTGGACTTGAATTAATAACCTATTTCCTAATCTAAAGGATATAATATTGGATCATAAATGAAAACTTTTCTTTTGACCTGGAAAAACCTGTTAATAGAGAAATATTTAATACTCAGTCTTACATATTGGAAGATAGGACATTGGAACAGATGTTATGCCTTTTTTGTGGTGACTTAAATGGTAAGAGAGGATAGTGTCAGACATAATTTATATATTATTGGGTAGTTATTTTAGTAGGTTGAGTCACAGAGATATGAACAGGCTAGGTCTGAAGAACTAATAAGATATTTTTTCTTTCTGCAATTTCTGAAGTGAGTATTCTTTCCATTTTATTATTTGACCTCAGAAAGGGTTTTACTGATGACGAGGAGGCAAAGTAGCTTTCCTGTATTTCAGCCCTTGAAATGATGCCTTTCTTTAGCCAAAAGAATGTTCAAAGTCCTTTCAAACAAACTTTTTTGAGGGTTTAACTTACCTGTTTTATTATTCCTCTGCTCTTTCTCTTCCCTTACCCCAATCAACCTCATTAATATAGTGGTCTTTTTCTCTGTTTTTCTCCTGCAGGGCGTAGATTCTGATGTAGAAACACCAGCAAACTTCGGAAAATACCTGGAATCTTTTCTTGCTTTCACAACCCACCCAAGTCAGGTAAACTTTATGCAGCTAATTTCTCAAAATTTTAGTCAGGTGAACCAATACCAAGTACTACAGCCTGAATTATTATTGAAGCTTATGTCTAAAATGACTCTTCAGGCCCTGGGGAATGACAATTGAGTCATTTCATTAAGAGACTGATATGGTCTTCTTCCTGACTCAGCAATGTATTGTGTAGGTCAGCCAGTAATATGATTATACTCAGTCAGATGTGAGGTATGCCCCAGGTGATTTGGTACTAAAGTTATAAGGATTTTTTTTTTTTTTTTTTTTTTTTTTTTTTTTTTTTTGAGTTGGAGTCTCACTCTGTCGCCCAGACTGGAGTGCAGTGGCCGTTCCCGGCCACCGCAGCCTCAACCTGATGGGCTCCGGCGATCCTTCCGCCTCAGCCTTCCGAGTAGCCGGAATTACAGGCGCGCGCTACCACGCCCGGCTGATTTTTGCATTTATTGTAGAGATGAGGTCTCGATGCCCAGGCGGGTCTCGAACCCGCGGGCTCAGGCAATCCACTCACCTCAGCCTCCCAAAGGCGCGGGATTACAGACTGAGCCACCGAGCCCGGCTAGGATTTTTTTTTTTTTGAGTCAGAGTCTCACTCTGTCACATTCACAGCCACTACAACCTCGACCTGCAGGGCTCAGGTGATCCTTTTGCCTCAGCCTTCCAAGTAGCTGGAACTACAGGCGTGTGCTAGCATGCCCAGCTAATTTTTTGATTTAGAGATGAGGTCTTGCCGAGTTGCCCAGGCTGGTCTTGAACTCCTGGGCTCAGGAAATCTTCTCGCCTCCACCTCCCAAAGTGCTGGGATTATAGGCGTGAGCCACTGCACCCAGCTAGGATATTTTAAAAACAAAAGTCTGATTAAATGTGTTATTATAAAATTAATTTTACCAAGTTCAAGATTTTCCTTCTAATATCACTCTGAGATTCCAGTTTTTTTCTGCATTGGAGAGAAAATGGTAAAATTCAACCCATAATCCAGTAATTACTCCTGACCCACAGCCCGTCTTATTAACATGTCGTCCATAGTGAGCAGTCATTACTGTTCCATGGCAATACAGTTTCAAAGTTTCATACAGATTTATTTCTTTTTTTTTTTTTTGAGTTGGAGTCTCACTCTGTCGTCCAGACTGGAGTGCAGTGGCCGCTCCCGGCCACCGCAGCCTCAACCTGCTGGGCTCCAGTGATCCTTCCGCCTCAGCCTTCCAAGTAGCCGGGACTACAGGCATCCGCTACCACGCCCGGCTGAATTTTTGATTTATTGCAGAGATGAGGTCTCGCTGCCCAGGCGGGTCTCGAACCCGCGGGCTCAGGCAGTCCACTCACCTCAGCCTCCCAAAGGCGCGGGATTACAGGCTGAGCCACCGAGCCCGGCTCAGATTTATTTCTATGAAAAAATGTAACTGATAGTTGCTAAGTAATAATCTTGATTATACAGAACCCAAATCCTTAAACTGAGATTTTCCATTCTTTTTTTTTCCCTTTAGTTTCTACGCTCTTCAACTCAGATTACTTGGGGAGCCCTCTTCAGGCATGAGATCCTATCCCGTGATCCTTTGCTATTAGCAATATTACCGAAATATCTTCGTGCTTCTATGACTAATTTAGTCAAGGTATATAATGGTAATCTAAACATGTGGAGTGGAGATGAATACACATAACAAGACCGATCAGCATCATTGGCAGTCCTTCATCACTAAGATTCCTTCATCTGACATATTATTCTCAGACCATACTGGTTATTATAACTGTTCTTCCATATTTTAGAACACTTATATATCAAGTATTGGCCTGGGTGCTAGGGCAAGAGCAGTAGCCCTACAATGTGATAACTGCTGTTCAGGGGGTAAAAGCAGAATGCTTTGGAAGTACATAGGAGGCTGGAGTCAGGAAGATTCTAAGAGGACATAACATCTAAGTATTGTTTCTGAAGGTCAAGTGAGAAGAAGACAAATGAGATGGGAATGAGAGTGGAAGCAAAGATCACTTAGTTCCTTAGTAGAGAGTTGCTTATGAATTCCCTGAACTCTGCTAGCAGCTCTTGCAGTTGACAGATTCTTAATCTTGATTTGTAAAGTCAGAGAATGAAACCCCATTCAAGGGTGTCCTTACTTGCCCAAGGAATTCACCTAGCACATAGCACACACGCTGTGTTCTGATTATCTTCCATGGTATTCATACTTTTTTGAATGATTCGAAACATCTAAGTTTTACATGTTCTCTGTTCACCATTTGAGACAAGTAGTTCTCAATTCTTTTTTTCCTTACTGCATGCTGAATTATCACTTTGTCTTGGGACATCTTCATACTCATAGACCCTCAAACAATTCAAGAATTTAATTCTCCCTGAGGAGAGGGTATCAACTGAAAGTGTTCTCTTTTCTACCACTGTCAGGAATATTGGAACTGTGGACAAACTGGTAGAACCAAAGCTATTGTTTATCATAAAATATCTCATGCAAATCCTTAATTCTTTAATAAATCAAAAAGCGCTTGAGCTCCTAAAGCTTAAACACTTACAGTAGGTCTGTTTCATCTCCTACCCTGATTACCTTTCTCTTTCCAGATGGGTTTTCCTTCAAAAACAGACAACCCTAGCTGCGAATATTCTCGATTTGATTTTGATAGCGATGAGGACTTCAACGCTTTCTTCAACTGTAAGTGATGTTGACCTGAAATTTCACCCAGCAGTCTAAGAATGCCATCTAGTGTTATAAATCATGGTGTATGTTGTTTGGGGTTCTTATTAATGCTCCCCCAATTTGGGCTGGAAGTGGTAGCTTCACACCTGTGATCCTAGCACTTAGGGAGGCTGAGGCAGGAGGATCACATGAGCCCAGGAGTTCAATACCAGCCCAGGTAGCACAGGGGGGACCTCGTTGCTACAAAAAAATAAAAATTAGCCCGTCATAGTGGCACGAACCTGTAGTCCCAGCTACTCAGAAGGCTGAGGTGGAAGGATTGCCTGAACCCAGGAGGTTGAACCTCCAGTGAGCCATGATCGTGCCACTGCACTGCAGCCTGAATGACAGTGACATCCAACAACAACAACAAAAAGATTTCCACATTTGGACAGCAGCTTGCTGAAGCTCTAGTTTCCCATTGCAGAAGGGTACTAGGATTGCCTTCCGACCATAGTGTTCCCTGGTCCACACCACAAGCCCATGGTCTTTGGACACTGACGTTTAGAGAGAGTAGCCATATTTAAGACACTTTTGAGTTTTGTTCTTACTTAGGATTAAATACCATCTTACTTTGTTGTTCTTTCTTCCTAAAAAGAGTAGGGGAAAAAAACATTTTATCCTAATATCCTAATTTTGTTATGGATTTTCTCTAGCCTGATTTCCTTTTTGTTTTTGTTTTTGTTGTTTTTTGAGTTGGAGTCTCTCTCTGTCACCCAGGCTGGAGTGCAGTGGCATGCTCACAGCCACCGCAACCTCGACCTACTGGGTTCAGGTGATCCTTCTGCTTCAGCCTTCCAAGTAGCTGGAACTACAGGCATACGCCACCATGCCTGGCTAATTTTTTCATTTATTGTAGAGATGAAGTTTTACCAAGTTGCCCAGGCTGGTGTCAAACCCATGAGGTTTGGCAGTCCTCTCACCTCGGCTTCCCAAAGTGCTGGGATTATAGGCGTAAGACAACCATGCCTGGCCTCCTTTTTTTTAAAAAAAAAAAAACAGCTTTACTGCTAAAAAAACTCATTTACTATACAAAAATTCACTTACTTGTAGTATATAATTCAGTAATTTTTGTATTTTTATAGAGTTGAGCAACCACTATCAATTTTAGAATATTTTCATGATCTCAAAACCCAGTACCCATTGGAAGTCATCCCCAGTCCCCTCATCCCTCCTATCCCTGGACAACCAGTGATGTACTTCTGTCTCTACGTTTTGCCTATTGTGAACATTTCATATGAATAGAATCACAGTATATGGTCTTTTGTGACTGCCTTCTTTCATTTGCATAATGTTTTTAAGATTCAGCTGCATTGTAGCATATATCATTACTTCATTTCTTTTCTTTTTTTTTTTTTTTTTTGCGTTAGAGCCTCACTCTGTCACCCAGACTGGAGTGCAGTGGCACGCTCCCGGCCACCGCAGCCTCAACCTGATGGGCTCCGGCAATCCTTCCGCCTCAGCCTTCCAGGTAGCTGGAATTACAGGCGCATACTACCACGCCCGGCTAATTTTTTATTTATTGTAGAGATGAGGTCTTGCCAAGTTGCTCAGGCGGGTCTTGAACCCGCGGGCTCAGGCAGTCCACTCACCTCAGCCTCCCAAAGCGCTGGGATTACAGGCTGAGCCACCAAGCCCGGCTTCATTTCTTTTTGTTGCTGATAATATTTCACTGTATGGATATACCACATTTTATTCACATATTCTTCAGTTGATGGACATTTGAGTTATTTCCACTTCTTAGCTTTTAAAAATAATGCTGCTGTGAACATTTGTATACAAACTTTTGTGTAGACATATGTTCTTATTCCTCTAGGAACAGAATTGCTGGATAATATAGCAATTCCATGTTTAGTACTTTGAGGAACTGCCAGACTATTTTCTATGGCAGCTGTATCATTGACATTCCTACCAACATGATTTCTTTTTTTTAAGTTTATTGAAATGACAGAACAGGCTGCTTCATAGGCAGAGCAGCCTGGGCTGGGCTATAGGAAGAAGAGCCTGATTTCCTTTTAATTACAACAGAAACCAGAAACTAATTTCTGAATTCATTAACTCAATAAAGCTTTATTGAGTGATTGTTGCATTCAGAGCACAAGTCGGCAGAACACCTCCTCTGAAAACTTTTCTCTGGGATGGGAAATGAATAAACATTAACTAAGTACCTGTTTTATGCCAGTTATTGATTCATGTCATTCCTTTGGCATTTTTCTCTTGGCAGCCTCCCGGGCCCAACAAGGAGAGGTGATGAGGCTGGCATGTCGTTTGGATCCCAAGACTAGCTTCCAGATGGCTGGGGAATGGTTAAAGTATCAGCTTTCAACTTCTGTTGATACTGGATCTGTAAATTGTAAGGTTTTTTTTCATTACTGAACATCATTGAAGATTTGTAACAATACCAAAACTGCACATAGGAAATAAACCTGAGCCACAGTCAGACAATATACTAATACTGTTAAAATAGCCTTAATAGCCAGGCTCAGTGGCTCAGCCTGTAATCCTAGCGTTTTGGGAGGCTGAGGTGAGTGGATTGCCTGAACCTGCGGGTTCGAGACCCGCCTGGGCAACTTGGCGAGACCTCATCTCTACAATAAATCAAAAAATTAGCCAGGTGTGGTAGTGCACGCCTGTAGTTCCAGCTACTTGGAAGGCTGAGGCGAAAGGATCACCGGAGCCCAGCAGGTCGAGGCTGCGGTGGCCGGGAGTGGCCACTACACTCCAGTCTGGGCGACAGAGTGAGACTCCAACTCAAAAAAAAAAAAAAAAATAGCCTTACTGACCAGGCATAGTGTTTCACACCAATAATCCCTGCACTCTTGGGTGACCTATGTGGGAGGATTGCTTGAGTCCAGGAGTTCAAGACCAGCCTGGGCAACAGACTCTGTTTCTACCAAAGGAATTAGGCAATTAGCCAGGTGTGGTGGCATGCACCTATAAAATACTTGGGGCGCTGAGGTAAAAAGATCCCTTGAACAAAAAAATTAAAAATTGACCAGACAAGGTGGCATGTACCTGTAGACCCAGCTACTCAGGAGACTGAGGTGGAAGGATCACCTGAGCCTAGGAGGTCAAGGCAGTGGTGAGCCATGATCATGCCACTGCAGGTTAAAAAAAAAACAAGGCTGGGCACAATGGCTCATGCCCGTCATCCCAGTGCTTTGGAGACCAGCCTAGCCAACATAGTGAGACCTCATCTCTACAAAAAAAAAAAATTAGCTGGGCGTGATGGTGAGCACCATAGTCCTAGCTACTTGGGCAACTGAGATGGAAGGATTGCCTAAGCCCAAAAGGTCAAGCATGCAATGAACTGTGATGGTGCTACTGCACACCAGCTGGGTGACAGAGTGAGGAGTCAACTCAAAAAAAAAAAGCCTTGCTGGCCAGGTGCAGTAGTTTATGTTTATAATCCCAGCACTCTAGGAATCTATAAGGGGAGGGCTGCTTGAGGCCAGGAGTTCTGAGGCTATCCTGGGTACCATAGCAAGACCCTTTCTCTACAAAAAAGATGGACGTGATGGTGCATGCAGCTACCTGAGAGGTTGAGGCAGGAGGATTGCTTTAGTCCAGGAGTTCGAGTCTGTAGTGAGCTATGACCACACCACTGCACTCCAGCCTGGCTGACAGAACAAGATCATGTTTCCAAAAAAAACCAAATAGCTTTGCTCACTGTCTAATTCCATCCTAGGGAATGAGCATTTTCATTGGTACACACAAAGAAAGCAAATGAGACCACATTTTATATTTGTTTAAATTAGGATAACACCATGTCCTTATCAATTGTGCCCTCATTTATTTTTTCTGACTGTGTCAGCCAGTTGTTTATTGGTGATTTTATTGCTTCACTTCAGGCACCATCTTAACAAATTGCATGTTTAGACCTAACTTTTAAAAACTCTTCAACCAAGTTTTTTTTTTTTTTTTGGGTCGGAGTCTCACTCTGTTGCCCAGGCTAGAATGCAGTGGCATGCTTACAGCCACTGCAGCCTGGACCTGTTGGGCTCAGGTGATCCTTCCGCCTCAGCCTTACAAGTAGTTGGAAGGAACTATAAGCATGTGCCATTGCGCCTGGCTAATTTTTTTTATTTATTGTAGAGACGAGGTCTCGCCAAGTTGCCCAGGCTGGTCAACCCAGTTCTTTAACAGGAACAGTACAGGGACTTTCCATATCACTCAGTTACCACAAAACCTTTGGAAAATTGCGTTTTATATAAAATCAAAATAACCCCCCTTTACCAGAACGTATCAGCCAAGTAACTTCTCTCTACTCTGTATCTTCTGTCATCTTATTAATGCAGGCTTCATGCGACAGTATTAATAAAGCAAGAGAGGGTAAATTAGTGCAAGTCACTGCTTTAGAGAAGATCTGTACTGTTGGTCAATTTCCAAGCACACTAGTTACTTGACATTTGTGAGATTTAATAGTCGGTTGAATTTACAATTGACTCTGACAATTGATTCTGAATTTTCAATTGACTCTGATATTTGAATTTACAAAGGTCTTTGACATTTGGCAACTTAAAAGTTTGAGGAGGCCGAAATTTGTTACTAAATGAAGCTAGTAAATGGGAGTACTGTATGTAAGCAAAACATACAATTTACAAATCTTTTTACCTTTGCCTTGGTATTTAAGTGGTGTGTTTTGGTGGTATTTGTGAGTTCAAAGGATGGCACAGTTCTCTAGGCATAGCCCTTCGAGTTGTCATGAGGCTGTTAGTGTTTTGTATCTTACATCATTTCCTTATTGGAAAAGATTCTTTATGGTCTCAAATATTTAATTACTTAGATTTTTGTAGACAGGGGAAAGAGAGGAGAAATTAATCAAGTGCCTGTAATGGGCCAGGCAATGTTTTTGATGCTTACATGTATATTCTCATTCAGTACTCAAAATAGTTTTATCACAAGGCTCATAGAGGTGAGTCCAGATGACTGGTTACAAGTGAAGGCAGGATTAGGAATCTTCATGTACCCCTTTGCAGCACATTCTTTTCTTTTACCCAAGCTGAAGGGGGTAAGAGTACCCTGTTCCTTCAACCATGAGATTACCAGGTGGTCTTTAAGGCCCCATTGTCTCTCTGTGTCTTTTGTGATACTTCAGTACTGATAAGTGTGTATGTGTGTGTGTTTTAAAAGCCTGTTCTGCAACTGGAACTGGAGAAGGAAATCTGTGCTCCATCTTCTCATCTTCATTCGTGCAGTGGGAAGCCATGACTTTTTTTTTGGAAGGTGTGATCAACCAGATGTTTCGAACTGTAGATAGAGAAGTAAGTAACTATTTCCCATACTGACTGTATAGTAATTTTAATCTTTTTTAAACTGGCAGAGGTATAGGAGAATATGAATGTGCACCTTAACAGAAAAGGGATCTGAGATGTAAAGAAGTTAAATAGCATACTCAAGTTCAAAACTGGCAGAGCTGGGACCAAAACTCAGGTCTTTCTGACCCTAAGCCCCACAACATTTAGTTTATATTTTAAGGGTTTATTAAGATGAGCGTGATAGTACACAGAGTCACAGGTAGGATACGTATTGCAGGGAAAATAGTGATGGAAACTTAGAATTGAATAATCTTAAGAGATATTTGCCATTAAGCATCCTTTTTAGTTTATGTTAGATGGACCAGAATATTCATGTTGGCTGCTCAGTATCCCTTTTCTCTGAATAATGCTGAATAAATAAATCTTGCTTTTTTATACTAATCGTTTATCACCCTTCTCTTAGTACATTACCTGAGATGTAGCTAAAATTGATTAACAGTACACATCATATTAACTATGTTAATTTGATTAAAATAAAATCATAGCTAATTAGGGGGTAATTATATCTTGGTGTATTCAAGGTTAGTTGTGATAAGAATCTCTAAGTCCCTTGAAGATAAGTGAGATGTAATACTTTTTTTCATAAGTGGCACGCTAACAAATTGGATCTTAGGGTCACTAACCACATCCATCTTATATTAATATAATGAAATGAAGGCATTCTGAGTTTGTCCCAAAATCTAGGTGAGAAATCCTTCTTGGATTCTGCATTTTTTGCTAAATTAACACTTTACAGATTTAGATGGCTCTTATCTAATAGAGTAAGTATGGTGAATCAAGAAAGCTCCTTATTCAATCACAGGCATGCTGTCATTTAAAAATATTAAATACGTAAACACATGGATTGGTTCCTGCTTGAAGGCAAGAGAATGAAATGTTCTGGGTTTGTCAATAATTTGTTTTTAAGATATACAAGCAGACTGGCAGTATTTGGAGGAGAAAGGTGCCTAGTTGGTTTGGGGTTAGACTTTACAATTTGAACAGGAATGGTATATGGTCAAAACACTAAATACTAGTTGGTCAAAATGTACCTCCCCCCAAAATGTTTGAACTTTATATAGGATAAAGATGTTGGCTTGAGACAAAGCATAAGGTGACAAATTATTTTAGAAATTTGGTGGAGTCAGAACAGATAAAGAGAAAAACAGTACTAAATTCTTTTTCCTCTGTAGAATTCTGGGTGTGGTAGTAGTTGACATTGTTAATGACTTAAAGTCATTCTCTTAACTCTAAAACCTATTCTTTTTTTTCTTCGCCAAAATGAAATGGGTAACAATGAAGCATTTCTAGTCAAGAGAGATGAGTGTTTGATGAATGTATAAGTTATTTACTTATTTGTTGATGGAAATATATATATATTTCCTCAGGAGTGTTCAAGTGGTGAATCTTGACCTGTTACATTCCCACTTGGCAACTATTAATTTCTGATTTTGCAGAGTATTACCTAGTCCAGGGGTTTGCAAACTGCTCATTTTCTGCCCTTAATCCCCCACCTCTCAACCATAGTAGCTCATCTTTTATCATGTTTATTTATATTTGCATGAAAGAGCTGCCAAGAGTTTCTTTGACTAAAAAGGTTAAAAGCTGTTCATATAGTCCATGGTGGCATTAGCTGAGTTTGTATTTCCAGTAGTATATATCAGAGAACATTTGGTCCAGCCTTGCTTTAGCAGCTTTAGCAATAGATTGATACAGGGAATACAGTAGGGGAAAAAAATCACCTCCCCAGGTAGTTAAATATAGAGCCTACAGTATTTTTAATAATGTAGTGCTGGCATTAGACACAGCTTATTGCAACAAAATAACACAGAAACACCCTGGAACATATATAAGCATCCCAAAGAAATTAGGAAGGATTGTATTCTTTAATAAATAGCATTCAGGAAAACTGGGGAAAGTTCTCAAGTTGAAAAAACATGAAAGTAATCATCAAAAAAAAACAAAAACAAAACCCCAGTGACTTTAACTAAATATATTTTTAAGCTTGCACCATAAAATAAACTTTAAAAGGCAAACTTGGAAAACTTGGAACAATATTTACAATAAGTATAGATGAGATTGACATTGCTTATAGAGTACACTTGGCACCACAACTTTGAAGAATAATTTGGCAATATCTAGTTGAAGATACTAGCCTTACAAACCAACAGTTCTACTCCTAGGTTTATACTCCAAAGAAATCTTACATGTGTTCAGAGAAAAAGTTTTCATATTAAGCCAAGGGGGGAAACTTAATATCAGAAAGAACAGATGAATAGATGGTAGTGTGTTTGTAGAGCAATGAAAATGAAATAGGGCTATACTATGAATAAGAATGTTTCTTATAAATGTAATGTTGATCCAAAACAGCAAAAGGTAAACATACAATACTGGGGAGGAATATGCTACATATATGGCAAATGTATAAAAAAAAATTAAACTCCTTGAAATTATGAGCACTGTCTACCAGAATAGTGGCTACCTCTAGGTTTGAAAAGGAGGGTATGCACAAAAAGCACCAACTGTATCAGTGACATTGTATTTCTTAAAGCGGGCATATGGGGGTTAATTAAATCATTTATACCTTTTTTTATACATCAGGAATATTTTTGATAACTTTTTTATACATTGATAAGAAAAACACTAGCACCCAGTAGAGAAATAGACAAAACAATATAATCAGATAATGTATAGAGGAGAATCTAAAATAACTGATAAAAATGAAAGAAATCAGCCTCATTGTTGATCAAAGAAATACCAATTTAAACTTTTAAATTTTTGCCTAATAAACAAAGGTTTTGAGCCGGGCTCGGTGGCTCAGCCTGTAATCCCGCGCCTTTGGGAGGCTGAGGTGAGTGGATTGCCTGAGCCCGCGGGTTCGAGACCCGCCTGGGCAGCGAGACCTCATCTCTACAATAAATCAAAAAAAATCAGCCGGGCGTGGTAGCGCATGCCTGTAATTCCAGCTACTTGGAAGGCTGAGGCGGAAGGATCGCCGGAGCCCAGCAGGTCGAGGCGCGGTGGCCGGAAGCAGCCACTGCACTCCAGTTTGGGCGACCGAGTGAGACTCCAACTCAAAAAAAAAAAAAAACAAAGGTTTTGGGGACTAATACTGCTGAGAATGTGGTAAGAAGGACACATGGCTAGAGAACCAATCAGTAGAGCCTGTAAAGAAGAAAAAGAGCTGGAGTTGGAAGAATGTTCATACCTTTTGACCTAATAATTCCAGTCATCCCCAAAAATCTCTTTATTCAAATGAAATAGTTGAAACTGTAGACAAGATTTTTTTTGTGGTTTTTTTTTTTTTTTTTTTGCAAAGATGTTTATTAGCATTATTTATAATAGTGAGGAACTGGAAACATTCTCAATTTTCAGTGTTAAGAAATGCTATATCCCTAATATGACACATGGTGGTATAATTTATGAAAAGTTTCAGTAATATGGGTAATGCTTAGAATTTTAAAGGTTAAAAAGCAGTATGTAGCTGAGCGCGGTGGCTCATACCTGTAATCCCAGCACTTGGAGACAGAGGCAAGAAGATTGCCTAAGTTAACATGTTCAAGACTAGCCTGGTAACTTGGCGAGACCTTGTCTCTATAATAAATCAAAAATTAGCCAGGTGTGGTGGTGTGTGCCTGTAGTTCTAGCTACTTGGGCTCAGGTGGAAGAATCACCTGAGCCCAGCAGGTCGAGGCTATTATGGCTGTGAGGCTGAGTGTACCATTGCACTTCCAGCCTGGGCGACAGAGTGAGACTCCAACTCAAAAAAAAAAGCAGTATGTAAGATTATATATGACAACAATACTATGTATTTACAAACTAGTCTAAAGAAAAATAAACATGGTTATCTCTGAGTTTTAGCAACCTTGTCAATCTCCTTTTTGTGTCTTTATTACAGGAAATTCCTGTTAATGATGGAATAGAGTTGTTGCAGATGGTCCTGAACTTTAACACCAAAGATCCCCTCATCCTGTCCTGTATCCTTACTAATGTCTCAGCGCTCTTTCCATTTGTCACCTACAGATCAGAGTTCTTGCCCCAGGTCTTCTCTAAGGTAAAGCCCATCTCCTTTGTAAATTTTATTTTGATATTTCTAAGCTTATTTTTAATATTTTCATTTTTTAGAGTCTGGGCCTCACTATGTTGCCTAGGCTGGACTTGAACTCCTGGGCTCAAGTGATCCTTCCACCTCAGCCTCCTAGTAGCTGTGATTATAGGCACGTACCACCATGCCTAGCCTAAGCTAATTATTTTTATAACTGTTTTTGAGATTATGTGAGGCAAACTAAAAAACACAGTCATTTATTCATTTATGAAATATTTACTCAGTATTTATTGTGGTTTGGGCACCATGCTAATGCCTTACTCTTTAGGAACACTCTGGGCAGAAAGGCCCATAAACAGATATTGTACCTAGACAGCACTAGAAATATACTTGTTTACTTGTGCACTGGGAAATAGAAAAAGAATAGGTAAAGAAAAGTATTAGCCAGGCTCGGTGGCTCAGCCTGTAATCCCGCACCTTTGGGAGGCTGAGGTGAGTGGATTGCCTGAGCCCGCGGGTTTGAGACCTGCCTGGGCAGCGAGACCTCATCTCTACAATAAATCAAAAAATCAGCTGGGCATGGTAGCGCATGCCTGTAATTCCGGTTACTTGGAAGACTGAGGCAGAAGGATCGCCGGAGCCCAGCAGGTCAAGGCTGCAGTGGTCAGGAGCGGCCACTGCACTCCAGTCTGGTCGATAGAGTGAGAATCCAACTCAAAAAAAAAAAAGAAAAGTATTAGTGTTTGTGGTCAGACTGGGAAGGGATTTGTGAGGGGAAAGGACAGTGTGCGTAGTTTTCAGGTTTCCAATTTAGGTGACGAGGTGGGTGATAGAGCCACCACCTGAGTGAGAATACCGGCTCAGGAAGGAGAGCAGGAGTAAAGAAGAGAAAGGGGTGAGTGTTTTGGAATACTATGTAGAACATGTAGAGATAGAAGCATCTCAAATAAATTGGCTAATGAGGTTGCAGATCTAGACTCTAGAAAGTAATGAGATTATTAAAGCAGCATCATCATAAAAGTCCCAAGACTGAAAGTGAAGTCTTAGGAAAGAATATGTATGTAGTTAGGAGACATGTGGATCAAGCAGGGAGCCCTAGGTATTACCATCGTTGGAGGAGGACAGCAAAGGAAGAGAAGCCTCCACAGAAGAAAAAAGCCAGAAAAATAAAGACAAGGTTGTGTCACAAGGCGAGTAGAACTTCAGAAAAGGGCTTATTTGTTGCAGCAGAAATTCTCTAAGTGTTGGAAATGTCGGTTGCATTTCTCCCCCCCCATACATACGGAAACAATAACTGCATTTCTTGATTAGACCCTTGCCTGAGTGTAATTCCATCATAGGGGCCAAAGAAGCAGCCATATTACATTGGGTTATAGGGTAAATGGGAAGTTATGAAATGCATCAGGGGAGTAGATCACTCAACTTTTGATAAGAAGTAGAGAAGAGGGAGGTGTTACTGTAGCTAAGTGGGTGGTAGCATGGATTGTTCTGGGATTCTGTGACCTGTTTACTTTGTAAAATGCTTTGATAATAAAATTGTAAATCTCAAGCCTCTTGTAGAGGCTTCTAAGAAAATAGACATCTGAAGTTTTGTAATACTTATTGAAAGCCCCTTTGCTACCTTATTATTATTGAGAATATACTTCTGGGATTTTGTTGGAATTTTTGTGAAACTGTTGTTTAAAAACACATGAGTAAACCCAGCATGGTGGCTCACACCTTTAGTCCCAGCTATTGGGAAGGCTGAGGCAGGAGGATCGTTTGAACCCAAGACTTTGACTCTAGTCTGGGCAACATAACAAGACCTCATCTCTAAAATAAATAAGTAAATAAACATGTGATTGACCTTTTTTTTTCTCCTTCCCTTAGTTATTTTCATCTGTCACTTTTGAAATAGTAGAAGAAAGTAAGGTAAGACCAATAATTAAACCACCAGATTCTAAAAAATATGAAAACCTGATACTTAGTCTAGATTTTTGCATAAATGGGAAGGGCTATCAATGGATATTTATTGTCATAGGATAAGGAATTTCACCCTAGAGACACTCTGGGGCAAATAGTAAACATAAAAATTCTTGGTAACTATCAGTATAATTCCACTGGCCAGGTGTGGTGGCTCATGCCTGTAATCCCAGCACTTTGGGAAGCCGAGGTGGGCAGATTGCTTTAGGCTAGGAGTTTGAGACCAGCCTGGGAAACATAGTAAGACCTCAACTCTACTAAACACACACACACACACACACACACACACACACACACACACACAAAACTCACTCCATTATACTCCTATATTTGTGAAAATTCATTGTGAATTTGCCTCCAACTAAGATATTGAAATACTTTGTTGCAGCATCTGTAAATTATATTAAAAGTGGCTTTGAGTTTATTGAATGTCGTTCCAGGCCCCCAGAACCCGGGCAGTGAGGAATGTGAGGAGGCATGCTTGTTCTTCCATCATCAAGATGTGTCGTGACTACCCCCAGCTTGTGCTGGTAAGCTACTGGACCCTTGCTGGGTAACCACGAAGGCCTGCTGAGTTTGGTTATATTTCTTTGTAAATCTATCCCTCATCCTACTTCACATAAGGGGAAAACTAGGAACTGTAGCTTTGTATAGAATGAGCATTCTCGAAGAGAATGAGAAGGAGTTCTTCCTCCCTCTTCTTAGTAATGTAGTCAGAAATGTATATTCTCTCCTCGAAATATGAATAGTTTTTTGTTTGGAGGTTTTTTGTTTTTGTTTTTGTTTTTGAGTTGGTGTCTTACTCTGTCACCCAGTCCGAAGTGGCAGTGGCCTGATCTTGGCTACCACAACCTTGACTTGCTGGGCTCAGGCAATCCTTCTACCTCAGGCTTCCAAGGAACTGGGACTACAGGCATACACCACCACACCCAGTTAATTTCTTGTAGAGAGAGGCCTTACCATGTTACCCAGGCTGGTCTCAAACCCTTGGTCTCAGGTAATCCTCTTACCTCTGTCTCCCAAAGTTCTGGGATTACAGGCATGAGCCACCGCACTTGGCTATAAATAGTTTTTATCCATATGGATTACTAAATTTATGCCTGTAAATGTACAACTCAACTCTTTACTATGTGATGTTCTTAATTTCTATTGTCAAACAGTGTGCCTAATCTTAAGAGAAACCAGATGCAAATCACAACCCTTTTTGGAGGGTTTACTAAAGAAATTTAGCATTACTCCAAATTACAGATTAACCAGAACTTTTTCCTCTGAATGCACAGGAGTTGTCTCCTGGTGTAAATAACAAACGCATCTTTGTCTGTGAAGATACTGTAAAGTTGATGTAGAAAAAAGACAAATCGTGTTCACAATTGTTAGTATGGAAAAGTGCAGTGATCCAAATACTCAAGACAAGGACTCCTTTCTGCCTAAACTGCCTTGCTTATTCAGGCAAAAGAAGAACATTATAACAAAATTACTAAACAATAACCTTATTAAGTTAACTAAGTGATGACCTTCCTGAGACTGCCTTGTTTCTCTTTCTTCTTTAAGTAACTCAATTCTCCATAAAAGCACACCTTCACCACCTTCACTACCTCTGGCTTTTTTTCTTTGTGATCTACAGCCTAACTTTGACATGCTTTATAACCATGTGAAGCAGCTTCTCTCCAATGAGCTACTCCTGACACAGATGGAGAAGTGTGCCCTCATGGAAGCCCTGGTTCTCATTAGCAACCAGTTCAAGAACTACGAGCGTCAGAAGGTGTTCCTGGAGGAGCTCATGGCACCAGTGGCCAACATCTGGCTTTCTGAAGACATACACAGGTAGAGGAGAGCCTTTGTTCTTGACTGCACTTGAGCACCCATTCTGCTCTAAGAGGTGTGCCCAGTGTGGGCATTGGGCTAAGGATATTGAGGTATTTTGGCACTATCAGTGATATCTGAAGTTCTCTAAAAGCGGTTTTTTGTCATCAAATTTCTGAAAATATCACCCTTGCTGTACAGAAGTGTGGGGGAGGGGATAGGAAATGAGGAAAAATAGATCGTAGGGTTGTGAGGGCACAGAGTGAGACTCCTGTGGTGTCAGCATTGTGGCCCCAACACACTTGGAGAAAGGAGAATAGCTAGGAAGGGCCATGCAAAGTAGCAGCCACACAGATGCTCATCTGTGGCCATGTAGTAGAGAAATTGTTTTCTTCTTCTTATTCTCAAGCATGTATCTTTTTTTAATTCTTAAAGTGTTGTTATTAACATTTGGGAGTGGAAGAGGAAGTTTAAGCCTTCAAATGTCTACTGACAGTTAAGATTATTAAACTCTTCTCCCTATGAAAACTGTTCTTCAGGGCCAAATAATCATAGCCTGTTAGCTCCTATGGAAGAAACTGTCCTTGCTTAAAATCACAGTATAACTTGTCTTTCCCCCTCCAATCTTCAGAGTGCTGTCAGATGTTGATGCTTTTATTGCCTATGTCGGTGCAGATCAGAAGAGCTGTGACCCAGGCCTGGAGGATCCCTGTGGCTTAAACCGTGCACGCGTAAGATTTTCTTGGGAATGGGAAGTTGCATTGGCCATGGGGTAGGAATAGGATGTTGTCTTTGAACAAATTCTCATAGATTTGCTTTTTTCTATACCGATGAGAAACCTGGGAGTCTCCACTTCCCTAAGTTTCTCCTTTCTTTTCCTCTTTAGTCTTGAATTCTTGAGTTAGTTCCCACAGCAGAGCAGATGGTCTTTTCTATGAAGTCATTATTTTGACTTTAAGGATCTCTAAATAGCTCTGAAGACTGAAGGTGTAATGAGGAAGTAGGTCAGAACTTGGTCAGCAGGGTGAGTCCTCCCTGCCATTGCTCTCTGGCATGTAACGTCCTAAGTGATGTGATGGCCTAACTTGGAAACCTGAGGTTTTTCGTGCTTTGCTATTCAAATAAGCATCATGTCTAGCTCCATTATGGCAAAAATCATATTAATTAATTTGGCAAGTAGCAGGTTGGTCGAGAGTGCCATGAGAGAGGATTAAGGCACTAGCTGTCATGCCCCATGCTGGAGGATGAAGCGTCAACTCAAACAAGATGAAATGGTGGCAATTTAAGCACTTTGCTTTGAAGCATATCTTAGCTACCTCCTAGTTAGGGTCCTGTCAGTGGGCAATTGCAGTCCCTAGAAAGACATCCTCATGAAAGGGAAGTTTCCAGAGCCTGCCACTGGTCCTGAAAATGGCAGTGAGAGGATCCCTCTTAGACTTGACGTTAATGGAAGGGATAGGGATCCCACAGGGGTTGGGGTGGGGAGCAGAGGGTCTTTTCATTCTCTCTAGCCTCTGCATCCCTTTTGCCATAGTCTTGAATATATCTAGCAGTACTTGTGTCTTTTCTTCCCTTTTATGTTTACCTGTCATTCTTGTTTCTCTATAGATGAGCTTTTGTGTGTATAGCATTCTGGGTGTTGTGAAACGAACTTGCTGGCCCACCGACCTAGAAGAGGCCAAAGCTGGGGGATTTGTGGTGGGTTATACACCCAGTGGAAATCCAGTCTTCCGGAACCCCTGCACAGAGCAAATTCTAAAACTTCTTGACAATTTGCTTGCCCTTATACGGTGAGTCATAATAGTGGGTTTTCTCTGATGTTTTTTACATTAGGAATTTTTAAAAATCTGTTTATATGTCTTCATGTCCTAGTGGTGGTAATGAGGGATGAAGTCTTGCTTTTTTCTGGCGGGGGTCTCTTTTTAAAAAAAATAGCATCAGCTCTTACTTGCATAATTCTTGCATTCCATGTGAGCCCATGGAGGCCAGTCCCCGAATGACTTTTCTCATTTTGAGCCTCCTCTGTGTTCTTTTCCCATTTATATGTCCTCACTACTTTTACTTTTACACTTTTGTTGTAAAGGAATTGTTCACTAGAAGCAGAACAGTTACTTTCTATAGTGGTGCTTCTCTGGGTAATATCCATATGGGTTAATCTGAATTTATCAGTATTGACTCTGAGTTCAAATGGACCAAACATCCACTGGCCTCTGCATCCCTTTTACCATAGTCTTGAATATATCTAGCAGTATTTGTGTCTTTTCTTCCCTTTTATGTTCACCTGTCATTCTTGTTTCTCTATAGATGAGCTTTTGTGTGTATAGCATTCTGGGTGTCGTGAAACGAACTTGCTGGCCCACTGACCTAGAAGAGGTCAGTGGAAAGTATGGTACATTTTTCTTCTGAGTTTGCTAGAACTTTGACTTTTCTCAAAGCCAAGTCCAAAGACCAGTAGAATCAGCAATCACCTGAGAACTTGTTTGAAATGCAGAATTGGGGTTCCATCCCAGACACATTAAATCAGATTCTGCATTTTTAAGAAGATCCCCAGGCAGCTTATATGCACACTGATGATTCAGAATCACTGTTGTAGATTACATGAGTTAATAAGTGGAAGTAGGTCAGTATAGGCTCATTGGTTGCTAGATGTATGTTTGATAGCATGGGGATACTCTCTAAAGAGAAAAACAGGTTTTTGATAGAATTTCATTCTTATTGGCCAAAGCACTCTCTCCCACCCTTTTTTTAAAATTTGGGTTTGAGTCTCACTCTGTCACTCAGTGACACAATCACTGCTACTACAACGTAGACCTCCTGGGTGCAAGTGAGCCTTCCATCTCAGCCTTCCAAGTAGCTGGAACCATAGGCACATGCCACCAAGCCCAGCTAATTTTTTGGATTTATCATAGAGACAAAGTCTCACCAAGCTGCTCAGGCTGGTCTTGAATCCCTGGGCTTAGGCAGTCCTCTTGCCTCCACCTCCCACAGTGTTGGGTTTACAGGCATGAGCCACTGTACCTGGCTATGAGTGTTTTTTATATCTCACAGGATTTCTAGTTACAGGTTAGAGCTTTGTTCCAGTATATTTTGGCCTCTTTTCCTGGGAGTAAGAACAGTTTTAACTAGGGAAACTCATGTCTCAGGGAAACTCTCCTGGGAATAGACACCACGACCCACAGCCTAAGGTTTTAAGTTAATAGTGACCAAATTGAAAGGCTAGAGTGTCTGATAAAGTTGTCATTGTGGACATGTCTGTGGAAGTAGATATTTTGTTGTGATTTCAAAAGAAGGAAAGAAGTCTCAGTAAGGAAGTATGACTTGTGTTGAGAGGATAGTTAAATATTTAGACAAGGAAAGGCTTGTTTCCAGACTGTTTTTAAAACCAACATGTTCTTTTGCAGCTAGAGACATGTGAGAGTAAAGGAAGTTATAGGTTAAGATATGCACCGACTAAGCCTTTTTAGGCTTAGTGGCCAGAATCAGTGTGATAAGAACCCAGATCTTGAAACAAGGTTCATTCCTGGTTAGGTAAGGAGGCCTCAAAACAGCATACGGTCATTATCTTGGTATTTTTCTAAGAGTTCAGTGCTTTTAGAAAATTCCAAGCCGGGCTTGGTGGCTCAGCCTGTAATCCCGCACCTTGGGAGGCTGAGGTGAGTAGATTGCCTGAGCCCGCGGGTTTGAGACCCGCCTGGGCAACTTAGCGAGACCTCATCTCTACAATAAATCAAAAATTAGCCGTGCGTGGTAGTGCACGCCTGTAGTTCCAGCTACTTGGAAGGCTGAGGCGGAAGGATCGCCGGAGCCCAGCAGGTCGAGGCTGCGGTGGCTGGGAGCAGCCACTGCACTCCAGTCTGGGTAACAGAGTGAGACTCCAACTCAAAAAAAATAAAAAAAAGAAAGAAAATCCCAAAATCAATCAAAAGGTATTTGAAAAATGTTGACTGAAGCTATTAGAGTTTTTCAGGGGTTTTTTTAGTAAATTTTCATTATGTATGAATGGTCTAAATTTTTTAGTAAGTTTTATCTTTACGTATAACATACATACACAAAAGGGCACAGATTACGAGTGTTTGAAGATGAATTTTCACAAAGTGGACACATCCATTTAGTTGGCACCCAGATCAAGAAGCAATCTTACCCAGTACCGCTTTTCAGTCATTACCTCAAGGGTAACAACTTGGTTTTTTTGCCTGTTTTTTTTTTTGTTTGTTTGTTTTTTTCAAGGCAGGTCTTGAACCCGCGGGCTCAGGCAATCCACTCACCTCGGCCTCGCAAAGTACTGGGATTACAGGCTGAGCCACCGAGCCCGGCCTTTGCCTGGTTTTTAAAAATTTTATCTAAATGAAATTAAAAGTATGTACTTTTTGGTGTCTGGCTTCTGCTCAGTATTTTGTTTGTGAGATTCATCGATTCATTCATGTTGTTGCATGTAGTTATGGTTTGTTCATTCTCATTGCTTGTGTGATATTCCACTGTATGAATATGCTATAACTTGTCCATTCAGTATGATGACCTTTTGAGTCCAGCAGGTTGAGACTGCAGTGAGCCATGATCATGCCACTGTACTCTAGCCTAGGCAACAGAGTGAGACCCATGAAAAGAAAGGGGCCAGGTGCAGTGGTTCAATGCTGTAATCCCAGCACTTTGAGAGGCTGAGGTGAGAGGATTGCCTGAGCCCACGGGTTCGAGCCCAGCCTGGGCAACATGGTGAGACCTCATCTCTGCGATAAATCAAAAAATTAGCACATGCCTGTAGTTCCGGCTACTTGGAAGACAGAGGCAGAAGGATCACTGGAGCTCAGCAAGGTCAACGCTGGGGTGGCTGTGAGCGTGCCCACTACACTCCAGCCTGGGTGACAGAGTGAGACTCCAACTCAAAAAAAAAAAAAAGGTTAATTTTATGTTATGTGAATTATACCTCAATTTAAAAAATCTTTAAATAATAATAAAAGTGGTTCTTTGAAAATACCGATAACATTAGTAAATTTAAAAGCTTAAGGAAAAAAATGGATTAACTTCCAGGGAAAATATAACTTATCCTAATTCAAAAAAAGAAAAAACCTAAAGAGATTTAAACTTCATATTTATTATACTGGTAGTTAAATAACTAAATTAGACCCAAAAAACTTCAGGTCTTGATGATTTTACATATGAATTCTGCCAGAACTTCAAGGATCAGATACTTTATTTCTTAGACAGACTGTTCCAGAAAAATAGAAAAATACAGTGCTCCACAACTCATTTTATGAGGCTTACCTTATTTACCTTGATGCTAAAAACCAGACATTGACATACCAAAGAGGAAAACTGTAGTCCTATAACACTTGCAAACGTAGAGGTAAACATTCCAAATAAAAAACTAGCAATATGAATCTACTAATAAGTCTCTTAATATGGCCACATTTATATTGTTATTTCTTAAAATATTACCAGTAATTATTTAATATCATTAATATTTAATCAGTGTTCAAATATCCCCAAAATATCTTACTTTTTTGTTTGACTCAGGATCCACACAAGGTTTATACATAATATTTGATTGAGATATCTTTTTTTTTTTTTTGAGTTGAGTCTCACTCTCTCGCCCAGGTTGGAGTGCAGTGACAGGCTCACAGCCACTGCAACCTCGACCTGCTGGGCTTAGGCAATCCTTCCACCTCAGTCTTCCAAGTAGCTGGAACTACAGGCATGTGCTACCATGCCCGGCTAACTTTTTGATTTATTGTAGAGATGGGGGTCTCACCAAGTTGCCCAGGCTGGTCGTTGGCCTCCCAGAGTGCTGGGATTATAGGCATGAGCCACCGTGCCAGGCCGAGATATCTTTTAAGTCTACATTTTAAGTCCCTACCTTCTTTTTTATTTGTTGGAAAAAAACTGGGTTTGTACTTATAGAGTTTCAACTTGTAGAGTTGAAATTTGCTTATTGTGTTTCTGTAGCATTGTTTGACTACTTCTCTTTGTATTATGGTCTACTTTTCTTTCTGTTTTCTTTTTTTTTTTTTTGAGTCAGAGTCTCACTCTGTTGCCCAGGCTTGAGTGCAGTGGCATGCTGTCACAGCGACCGCAGCCTCGACCTGCTTGGCTCAGGCAACCCTTCCGCCTCAGCCTTCCAAGTAGCTGGAACTACAGGCGCAAGCCACCATGCCCAGCTAATTTTTTGATTTATTATAGAGAGGAGGTCTTGCCAAGTTGCCCAGGCTAGTCTTGAACCTCTGGGCTCAGGCAATCCTCTCGCCTCAGCCTCCCAAAATGCTGGGATTATAGGCATGAGCCATCGTGCCCAGCCTCTTTCTGTTTCTTATAAGTAAATAATTAGGTCTAGAGGAAGAAGGGTTGGCATTCTCTATAGCTTGAGGACCACATCCAAGTCTCCACATGTTTTATAAGTAAATTTTCATTAGAACACTCCACACCCTTTTATGGAACTTAATCTGCTGGTGTGCTTCAGTGGCAAAACTGAATGGACAAGGACAGAGACCATATAGTTGGCCAAGCTTAAAATATTTATTATATGACCCTGGTCTAGAAAATTGATCTGATACCAGTTCAGTTTTTTAGCAGAAATCCTTCATAGGTGATGATGAGTTCAGCACAATAGTAAAAGTGCCTAGAAAGACTAAGGTATGTGAGACAGATTAATTTATGGCAGAAGTAACACCAATCAGAGAGGAAAAGATATTCAGTGTATGATGCAGGAACAGCTGGCTTTCCATGGGGAAAAAAGGTTCCTAACTGTCACCACATACATGAAAAAAAATTAATTTAAATAATATAATTTCAATAAATTTAATTTTCTTTGTAGGTAACATCACACTGATACCCAAATTGGATAAACATCCATAACTTTAATTTAAAATAATTTAAATAAAAATAAATATATTAAAACCCAAAAAGCGAAACTTTTAGGCTACATTTATAGCATTAGGATAGTGAATGACTTCTTTTTTTTACTTAAAACAACAAATTTATTATCTTACAGTTCTAGAGGTTGGCAGTCTGCAATCAAGGTGTTAGTAGGATCATGCTTTCTTTTTTTTTCATCTTTAAATTTTTTATTTTAAAATTGTGGGGTACAATTCAAGGTTAGGTATACAAATATTCATTGTGCGGGGACCCTTGTTGATGAGGTGTGTCCCCATGAATGACTTCTTAAACAAGACAAAAAGTTAAACATGGGCTGAAAGGATCTTTTCAGTGTGCATCTTAAATATTTAACCTTGTTAGAGTCCGTTAGGTTTGAAATTTTTTATAATTACCTTTGAAAAGAAACATAGGTAGTTATGTTCTCACTCTGGCTATTGATTGTTGAGTGGGGCCATTGCTGTGAGCAGGAGGAGTACTATGGACAGCAGGTGGTAGATCAGGCCCACAGTCCTTGCTGCTCAGTCAGACAAAGCCCATAACTGCTCAGGTCAGTCATTTTGGTGGGGAACACGCTTGTGTGTTAGGAATTGTGTTCCTCTAGGACTTCTCTGTTCCTCAACAGTTGTTGCAAGGTCTATGCTCTTGGAATGGAGATAAAACATTGAAAAATGGGGCATATTATCACTTGCTTTACATTCCTGCCTATGAATCCGTAATGCTCACATTTCTTTCCATCTCACTGGTAGTCAGAAAACTCCTGGGTGTGATAAGGCATTATCTCAAATCTAAAACAATTTTGCTTTCTAGCTTCAGGCTCTTGTTGTGTCAGAATTTGGTTCTCATGCTGATTCGTCTTAGGTGTTGTATATTGTTTAATCTATACCTAGTAGCTTCAAGTGCATTCCCCTCTCAAGAGAATATGCAGATATTTATACCTTCCTTTCTACTGCTAGGAGTATTGTTGATGGGTAAATCCACCTAAGTGGAAGTATAATATCACTGAATTACAAGTTGTAACCCACTCTTTCCTTCTGCAGAAGACTAGGAAAAGTTCACATAGCATCCTTGTTTCTTTCAGAACCCACAATACTTTATATGCACCAGAAATGCTAGTCAAAATGGCAGAGCCTTTCACTAAGGCTCTGGATATGCTTGAAGCGGAAAAATCTGTTATATTAGGTAAGAAATATGACCTTTTTTCTCCTAAGTTCACCTGATCTCTAATGGGCTCCTTGAGTAGCTTCAGTTTACCTTGTGCCTCTTCCTCCTTATCTGGCACTACCTTGACCACTAATTCATTCAGAAATGCCATTGTGGAGTTCCTACAGTCACTACAGGAACAAGTGTATTTACCTCATTATCCTACCATACAGAGAAAGTCTTCAGAGGCAGTTTTCTTTGTTCCCCCTATTAACCCCTCTTTCATTTTGTCTTTTTTTTTTTTTTTTTTGAGTCGAAGTCTCACTCCGTCACCCAGGCTGGAGTGCAGTGACAAGTTCACGGCCACCCCAGCGTTGACCTGCTGAGCTCCAGTGATCCTTCTGCCTCAGCCTTCCAAGTAGCCAGAACTGCAGGCGTGCGCTACCATGCCTGGCTAATTTTTTGATTTATTGTAGAGACGAGGTCTCACCATGTTACCCAGGCTGGTCTCATAACTCCTGAGCTTGGGCAATCCTCTCGCCTCAGCCTCCCAAAGTGCTGGGATTACAGACTTGAACCACCGTGTCAGTCCTAACCCCTCTTTCATTTTAGCTAGCAGGTTCTGATAGGTGTTAGAGCCATTCAATTATAAATAAACCATGGCTTTTAATCTGAAGGATATTGGTGTATTTTCTTACCTTTCTTATATGTATATTACAGACGTTTTTAAAGGAATAGATTTTTTTTTCCCCCCGCAGGCTCAAACTCCTATGCTCAAGCAATTCTTCCACCTTAGCCTCTTAAGTAGCTGGGACTACAGGCATGCACCACCTTGCCTACCTAATTTTCTTTATTTTTTGTAGAGATGAGGCCTCACTATGTTGCCTAGGCTGATATCAAATCCCTGGGCTTAAGCAGTCCTCCTACTTGGCCTCCCAAAGTGCTGGGATTACAGGTGTGAACCACTATGCCCAGCCTTAAAGAAATTGATTTTAAGCCATGTCTTCCAATTGTTATATTGATTAGAATGTTGCTTTAAGTCATTTTTCCTGATGAAAATAACTGTGCAGTTATAATTGTGATAACTGCTATGAAGGCAAGTAGCAGGAGTCTGTGAGTGTTTATTGGGAGACCTACCCTAGTCTTGGAGGGGAATCAGTAGACTGCTCCCCAGTGGAGACTAGGAGGATGAGCAAGAAATAGCCAGGTGGGGGCAAGTGGAAATACTGGGGGTTCGGGACAGTCATAGTATCAGATGCAAAACCTGAGGCAGGCAGGAAAGAGCTTGACATGTCCAGGACATAGAGAGGTTTGACTTATGTGCTGGAACACAGAGCAAGCTTGGGAATGTAGTTGGAAGTCAGAGCTAAAAGCATAAAAATGGTCTAAACCTTGTGTTCATCTCTGAGACTTCAGGCTAGTTCATCATCACAGCCCCCATCATGTCTCTTCCCAGCTGTAACCTCTGCCTGGGCCTGGTAGGGTCATGCAATCCCGTGAGCTTTCCTCAACTGTGAAGTTGACCAAAGGAAGGGTGTTAATTTGCCTTTTCAGAGCTCGTGGAAAAAGTGCTATAGAAAAAAGTGGCCAACCAGACAGACTAGAATGGAATCATTCTGTCTTGTAGCTTCTGACTATAAGACTTGTACTATAGGCCAGACACGGTGACTCACACCTGTAATCCCAGCACTTTGGGAGGCCAAGCTAGGAGGATGGCTTGAGGACAGGAGTTCGAGACCAGCCTGGGCAATGTGGTGAGACCCCGTCTCTACAAAAAATTTTATTTCTTTCTGAGTCAGAGTCTCACTCTGTCGCCCAGGTTGGAGTACAGTGGCATGCTGCTCTTGGCCACTGCAGCCTCCACCTGCTGAGCTCAGGCTATACTTCTGCCTCAACCTTCCAAGTAAATGGAACTACAGGCATGTACCACTATACCCAGCTAATTTTTTGATTTATTGTAGAGACGAGTCTCACCATATTGTCCAGGCTGGTGTCAAACCCACAGGCTCAGGCAATCCTCTCGCCTCAGCCTCCCAAAGTGCTGGGATTATAGGCATGAACCACCATGTCCAGCTTACAAAAATATTTTAAAACTAGCCAGGTGTGGTGACACACTTATAGTCCCAGCTACTTGAGAGGCTAAGGCGAGAGGATTGCCTGAGCCTAGGAGTTCAAGGCAGAAGTGAGCCAGGATTATGCCATTGCACTCCAGCCCAGGTGACATAGTGAGTGTGACCCTGTCTCAAAAAACAAAAATTTGGCCATTGCTATGTCATTGCAGCCATTGCCCTGCTAGACTCTGGTGTGGCCATATGCTCTTTGAGCTGTGGCTGTCACCATGCTTTCTGGCTTTGGCCCCCTCCCCTACCTTGGGGAGATAAATTTCTTTCTCTCTGTCTCTAATTGACTTTTTAATAAACTACATTTTCTAATCTTAAAAAACAAATTCTTTTGAATTGTCACTGTTTGATTTGGTATAAGCCGCACCTGGCAAAACCCAGGTAAAAGAGTACTCAAGTCCAGTCTGAAGTTCTTGATAATTAAATAGCTTTCACCTCTCCCTACCAAGAAAGTGTAACAAATCACATGGCCACCTCCTTTGCATTTCTAGCACACATACCTGCATACACCTGCCTGCTGTGAAATGTTAGCTAGTTGAGGCTCCTGAGAGCGGAACCGCATGTTCCTGACCCACGTTTCTCTGTAGGATTACCTCAGCCTCTCTTGGAACTCAATGACAGTCCTATCTACAAAACAGTCTTGGAAAGAATGCAGCGTTTCTTCTCCACCCTCTATGAAAACTGGTAAGGAACCAACACTGCCTCTCACTGTTGTCTCGTAGAAATGTATCATATGGGAATGGCCACATGTTGGATTTTTGATCTAGAATTCTAGTGTACAGGAAGGTGAGGCAATAATTTGACAGCAAAGTAATGGTTCCAGTATCAGATCAAAAGGAACAGCCTGCTTTCCTGCATTTGCTCTTTTTATAATTGTCATATGAACCTCACAGTCCTAGCCATGACTTGATGTGTCATGCCCAATTTGTCTGTTTCTAGTGCATCAAATGATGAGACCCAAGAGAAGGTAAGAGTGGTGGGAATGCATTTGCTCAGACTCCTCACTGCTTGCAGTCTACGTCTCATGGGTCAGTGGCAGGCAGCTGGCCAGGATTTTGTCTTTGAGTCCTGGTTGTGGGCTGGGGAAGTAATTGGACCTTACGCATACCACAGCTAGGGCTTTGGCCTCACTAACCAAGTGCTTTAGTCAACAAAGCCAATGAATCCTCCACATAAACCCATATTACATAGTAATGAAAGCTACTGTTGATCTTGACTATCCACATCTAGTTTTAAAAAGATGCTATATCTGCACGTTCTCTTAAGGAGTAAATGCAATTGCCTTTCCAGCTGTAGGCTAGAAATGAAATTCTTGGGGCAGTCAGGGCTGGCAGAGTAACAGATGTTGGATTTGCCATTGCCACTGATATTTTTTCCTTACAGTTTTCATATTCTTGGGAAGGCAGGCCCTTCCATGCAGCAAGATTTCTACACTGTGGAGGACCTTGCCACCCAGCTTCTCAGCTCAGCTTTCGTCAACTTGAACAATATTCCTGACTACCGACTCAGACCCATGCTTCATATCCTTTCAGAGGTCCCCGGGTAACCCAGAAGGTCAGAAGATTGGAGACAGGAGCCAAAGGAGGCAGAGCTGCAAGGAAGAGATGGGATTTTGTATCTAAGTGCATCATAATCTCATTAAAAAATGGAAATACTGAAGTAAATTCCAGAAAAAACATGAAGGCAGTCTAGGAGGTTCTTAAAAGCTCTTTCTGCTATTATAAGTCTTTCCTTAGAGACAGGTCTTTATCTTCTCATTTCTTGGAAATATGAAAGATAAAGCTTTTATCCCTTTTCTACATCTTGTCAGGTGCTTCCTTTTAGAAGAAGCACTTTCATGCTTCATTCTCATTCAGACCCTTTTTAAAAGTTTTAGTCTTCTCTGAAGTTATAAGAATGATGAGGAAGAGTTTATTACAGGGGTTTGTCCTCCTTTCTATGTTTTTTCTTCCTACTTTCAGGGCAGCATAGTGACCATAATGTGCAGCCTGGTATAAAAGACAGTTAAACTAAAAATATAATGGAACTGAGTGTTGACACAGTTTAGAATTTTAGGAAAAGAACTTGAAGATTTTTCCTTATTAATACAGGATGCTTTTGGCATCTTTCACATCCTTTAGGGATTGATTGACTGTGCCCCGGGATGCAACCTGCCACCTGGCAGGTGAGGGGTGTGTGCTCATGTGCTAAAGTTTCTTAACCTGCTGCAGCACGGGTCTTTGTAAAGCCTCTGGTGCTCTTCTGCCCCCCAGAGCACTATGAAGCCCTGGTGTCTCCCATCCTTGGACCTCTTTTCACTTACCTCCACATGGTAAGAGATGGGTTAGAAAAGGGGGAGCAAAGGATATTTTTAGGATGGGTAGCCATTTTTAAGCCTTGTAGTGTCCCCTAGCTTTGCCTGGCTGGCTCAGCAGAACTCCCCCCAGTGGACTGTCCATGCTGCAGTAGATTGAATAGCCCCTGAGGAACTAAACTGATTGCCACTGACCACCTTCAGATAGATTCTGCTCCTAACCTCCTGTTAGGAGAGGTTATCAGGGGAGTGGGTCCCCTAGGTATGTTTCCCTGACTCTGGAATTAAGCAAGGGGACCAGCTGAGCAGAGAACAAATGTGTCTAGAGACCCAGGAATTCTAAAAATGATGTTAATTCTTTCCAGGCAAAGAGGTAATTGATACGCTACCCTTACTCATTATGGACATGAGAGAGGTTACAGAAGCTGTATATGTTTTTTGTTTTTTTGGGGGGGGGTTTGAGTCTAACTCTGTCTCCCAGATTGGGGTGTGGTGGCACGCTCACAGCCACCGCAGCCTTGACCTGTTGGGCTCAAGTGATCCTTCCACCTCAACCTTCCAAGTAGCTGGAACTAGAGGCATGCACCACCATGCCCAGATCGTATATGGTTTTTAAACTTGTGATGGCATCTTCCTTTGGTACCTGAAATCATCCTTGGCTAATTTTAATCATGAAGTGATCCTCAGATATTATGTGTTCTAACACTCTCCCTAATTTAGCATTTATTTCCTTTGTGTTTTCCCAGAGGCTTTCCCAGAAATGGCAAGTCATCAACCAGAGGAGCCTGCTGTGGTAAGGAATACCCCAGTCTTCCTGGTGGATGAGCTGGTAGCTAGGTTTGGGGTGGGGAGAGGGAGCAGGCAGGGAGTCTGCTGTCCCAAGGCTAGAATAGCAGTGAGTTAGTCTTTTCAGCCTAGGTGATAGATGGCTTGTCTGGATAGGCTGTGACCATCAGGCAGACTCTAAAGTCAAGCCTTCAAAGGGGATGCTGTTACCCGATTACCTGTACATGCTATCCATCTGGACAGAGTCACTAATAATATATCCTTCAGCGAGTCATTCCCAGCTTTTACATAGAACATAAACCTGAAGGAGAAGAAGGTGGGCACAGAGGGTCTGGTTATTGTCACTGCTTTCCTTGTCCTTCCCTTTTCTTGTACTCACATGCAACTTGGCCCCCTGGTTTTCTGTAGTGGAGAAGATGAGACTGTAGATGAAAACCCAGAGTCTCAAGAGATGCTGGAAGAACAGCTGGTGAGGATGCTAACCCGAGAAGTCATGGACTTAATAAGTAAGTGGCATGTGGGAACCACGAGATGTACAGAATAATTTTCCTGGGAAAAGAACTGGTCACCCACTAACGCTATGAGGGCTAGATTGATGCAGGGATTCATGTTTGCAGCAACACTGACAGATGAGTAAGAAAGAAATAACTAGATAGAAGCTAGGTAGTCCATAAGTCCGTCTAAGGACATTTTATGAATTGTGAGTTGAATTCTACCAAGGCCAGAATATGAGGAAATGGTCTAAAATAGCAGGAGGAATTTGGATTACTTCTCGACTTTGTCAAAATAGGGACAATGTTTAATTCTTAGACATGAAAGTTTTTATTTCTGGAAATATTGAAGGAAATGGTACTTGGTCATTTCATTTGTCTGAGATCCAAAGTAGGCCAGAGATGTATCAGACATCTCTCCCAGTCACTTACCCTCAGAATTCTGTAATTTCCCTTCAATTAATTGACTTTCAAGAAGGATCAAACCACAATTCAGTCAAGGTCATCAGAATGCCTATATGTCTATTGGTGAAGCTGATTTTTGTGCCTTGGACGGTATTCCCACCTTCCCTCCACCCTGCCTCACCTGAAGGTTTGGAATCAGTCAGCTTGAGGTGGCTATTGTATATGTTGTCCTCCCTTCACCCAGTAACCCTGTTTTCTTGCTTTAGCGGTTTGCTGTGTTTCAAAGAAAGGTGTTGACCACAGTACTGCTCCCCCTGCAGATGGAGATGGTAAGTGAGCCTGTTGTCTACCCTTGGAGGTCTGCTCATAAGCTCCTAAATATTGTTTATTTTATAGGTCATTTCCTGTAGAAACTGTTGAGAAACCTAGAGTATAGAAACCTAGCAGTCTGGTGAGGAAGAGGCATCCTACATCTAGCTGTTGTCTGTGCTGGTCCTCTTGCTGTGTTTCTCCATCATCCTCCTACCACAGAGCCTTTGCACTTTCTGTTTCCTCTAGAATGATTTTCTCCCAACTTTATACATGGTTTCACTATATACATGGTCCAACTATATACACTGCTTCACCCAGATGTCACCCACTCCAAGAGATTTTGCATGACCAACTTATCAAAAATAGCAATCCCAGCTGCTCTGTTTTTCCTCTTCTTTTCCTTCATAGCACTTATCACTCCCCGACATTATGTTTTCATTTATATGTTCATTTATTACCTGTCTCCCTCATTAGAATGTAAACGCTCATCAAAGACTTTGTCTTACTCCTTTTATCCCCAGTAACAGTCAGTGCCTGTTACAGAGGGGAATCAAATATCAACAACAAAATAGCCTGAGCCTTCGCAGCTTTTTAAGTTAACTGCGCAGGAGCTCCCTTGTTTCCCACATGTATGGGCATCACTAAAAAGTCTAGTAGGGGTGGAGGTGTGACTGGCCACCAGTCAGCCTAGGATACTGAACTTCTCTGTGTCTTTTGGGCTTCTATCAGAATAGAAACTTTTTCTCTGTTTTGAAAGGATGGAGCTTAACATTCTGCTCTCTGCTTACAGATGAAGAGATGATGGCCACAGAGGTGACCCCTTCAGCCATGGCAGAACTTACAGACCTGGGCAAATGTCTGATGAAGCATGAGGTGGGTGGAGCAGGCAGGTGATTCCTTTTCTCCTTGCCCAGCTGGGACCCAGCATCCACTTTTCTCACTCTATGATGCCATCAAGAGTTTTCTCATACTACTCTTTTATGTAAGCTCCTGGTTCCCAAAGCCTCTAGAAAAAAGCAAGGGAAAAAGCATAAGGCCATGGGTTCTCCCTTACCAGCGCGGGCAAAGGCTCTTAGAAAACACACTGGCACGGTAATGTAGATCCCTGGTGTTGAGCCTCCCCGGCTTGAGCTCTGTCTCCATCCTACACATGGATCTTCTCATATTGTGTTTTTCCACCCCTCTTTTTGACTGCCTGATGTGTGAAAATAGAGGAAGTAAACTTATTTCTCTTCAGTAGTTGGTTGTATCATTTTCCTGCTTACCTATTAAAACTCCAGCTCCCAAGCCAGGCGTACATGTGGTAGTCCCAGCTACCCAGGAAGCTGAGGCAGGAGAATCACTTGAGCCCAGGAGTTCAAAACCAGCCTGAGCGGCCGGGCTCGGTGGCTCAGCCTGTAATCCCAGCACTCTGGGAGGCCAAGACAAGTGGAATGCCTGAGCCCGTGGGTTCAAGACCAGCCCGGGCAACTTGACAAGACCTTATCTCTACAATAAATCAAAACTTAGCTGGGTGTGGTAGCGTGTGCCTGTAGTTCCGGCTACTTGGAAGGCTGAGGCGGAAAAATTGTCAGAGCCCAGAGGTTGAGGCTGCAGTGGCTGAGAGATGTGCCACTGCCCTCCAGCCTGGGTGACGAGTGAGACTCCAACTCAAAAAAAAAACAAGCCTGAGCAACATGGCAAGACCTGTTTATAGAAAGAAGAAAAACCACACTCCAGCTTTTGATGCATTCGTCAGAAAACTGTGCTTGTTTTCTCATTGTAATCTTTCATTCTTTCCTGTTCAGGATGTTTGTACAGCACTACTAATTACAGCCTTCAATTCTCTGGCCTGGAAGGATACTCTGTCTTGCCAGAGGACGACCACGCAGCTCTGCTGGCCTCTCCTCAAACAAGTATGGTTATTCATCCCTTTCCCCCACCCCTCATAGAAGGTTTGGGTCATGCAGATTGACCTTATCATTTAGAAGAATTGGGGTGCTGCGGTCTTCGGAGAGGCCCCCTGTGGCCCTGAGCACAGCCATCTCCCCAGGTGCTGTCGGGGACACTGCTCGCAGATGCCGTTACATGGCTTTTCACCAGTGTGCTGAAAGGTTTACAGACACATGGGCAGCACGATGGGTGCATGGCTTCCCTGGTCCACCTGGCCTTCCAGATATACGAGGCACTGGTGAGTAGGGAGAGCATGGGGGCAGGATGGCTGCAGCTTCATCACTCACCGCCTGCTCTCAGTCTCTCAACCCTTCTCCTAGATATGAGCATCTGCCACATTGCTAGTGCTCCTGAGAGGCGGGTGTGGCAGGGAATGCGGGAGGTGACTGTGTCTTAAGCTACATGGAATAAGTTTATCCCCACTTATCAGCGCCCCAGGTACCTGGAGATAAGAGCTGTGATGGAACAAATCCCTGAAATACAGAAGGACTCTCTGGATCAGTTTGACTGCAAGCTTTTGAACCCCTCCCTGCAGAAAGTGGCTGACAAGCGCCGGAAGGACCAATTCAAACGCCTCATTGCTGGTTGCATTGGGGTAGGTCATGCACCTTCATTCTTGCACCCAACCCCCTCTTTAGACCATGTGTGTGGGCAGACCATCAACAACTGTAGTTCTTGACCATTATGGTGAGATGATCTTTAACCCACTACTCAGGGCCCAGCATTAGTTCTTTCTCATTTGTTTTCCACAGAAACCCTTGGGAGAGCAGTTCCGGAAAGAAGTTCACATTAAGAATCTTCCCTCACTTTTCAAAAAAACAAAACCAATGCTGGAGACTGAAGTGCTGGACAGTGAGGGGGGCGGCCTGGCCACCATCTTTGAACCCTGAATCAAGCTTGTGGGCATCCTTCCTCGGCCTTTATTGTCATCTCTTCTTCCCTTTGTAGCTGATCTCTAGGCCCTTCTTGCACTGCCACCTCACTTTCCACCATTGTCAGCCTGGAGCAAGATCCAGGTCTGGAGCTGGAGAGAGTGGGCCCTGTGCAGGGCCAGAAGTAATTACACTAAAGTATCAAGAAAGGGAGTTAGGGCTCACACCATTCTGTCTCCATGTCCCAGGTAGTTCCCATTCTACTTGGAGTTTTGACTTTTCCAAGAAAAGCTAGAGCAGAGCAGCCCTTCTCCCCAGGCCCTCCCACCCCCATGCAGCCACACTTGTGCTGAACGGTAACTTGTGGTGCTGTGCCCAACACGGCAATTACCTGGGCTCACAGAAAGGGCTCAGCCCTCGACCACTTGTGCTAGTTTCTCTTGGACCACTGCAAGTCCCACTGAGCCCCCTTGCTGCTGGGCTGGCAGGGATCCTTCCCCACCCCCCAGGAGCATGTCTGGTTAAATGCTAAGTGCTGAAGTGAACTGGGCCCATTCCCTCAACTTTGTTTTGGGCAAGAATGGTTATTTGGTGGGATCCATGGTACAGGTTACTACTAAACTCTGGGCACAGTATCAAGTGTAGTACCTCCAAGGACCAGGGCTGGGCAGAGTCTTTAGTGTTCTCTAACATCCCCTTAGAGCTCACATCCTGCCCTTCCATTAGTGACCTCTCTTCATCTAGTTTCCCCATCCTCAGGGTCCACTCAGGCACAAGAGCCACAGTACCCTATCTAGTGTCACATGACACCATTGTCATCCAAGGATAATCCAGACCAACTAGGCTGCATCTGTGACAAGCAGCTAGTAAAGCCACTGGTCTCTTCCTAAGACTAGCTGAGTCTAGGTGCCTTCCAAAATCTCATGCTCTTCAGGTCCCTGGTTACTTTTCTCAAGGGCCGTTTCCAAAAGAAAAGAAAACATGCCTTCCCATCACAAGCTGTAGTGTGAGTCCATTCTAGTGGTCACTGGAAAGCCCTGTAAGCAGAGGGCATGGATATGGGACCTATACCTGAGGTTATTACTGGCCATAAGGCAGGATTAACTCATAGAAACCACAGTGTGACCCTATGCTTTGCAGACAGGCCTTCCATCCAATCCTAACAGGAGGGCTCCAGTGAGAGAACTAGAGTGGACTGAAGCTGCAGCTTCTAGCTGATGCAGGCCACAGGCAGGGTCAGATTGACAACAGGCACAGCTGGGGAGGCAGAACTTGGAGTCTCACATTGCTGTGTCTGCTACACAGACTGCTCCCTCTTCCCACGTGGTGCTGTGGTTTCTCTTGATTGTGAAGGCGATCTCAGAGCATTTCCCTCCAAACTTGATAGCTGCCTACTCCTATGTCTGGTTGGGGCTGTGGAGGGTATAGTTGTATTTATTGTGTTGTAATATTTTTAACATCCTGTGACTTCATGCTAGAAATTTTCTATTGTTTATAGAAACTTTTTGTAGAAACATTAACTCTAAAGCACATCAGCATGCCAGTAAAAATCTCAATTTCATACAGAAAGGGCCCATCTGCCTTTTTGAAATGAGTGATATACTCCAGGGTCACTTCCTCATGCACATCCTGTTAAGGGGACTAGACAGGAAGAACTGTGACTGATAGAACTGATTTGTTGAGCTTTCTGAAATGGTATGCCAATTAGACTGGGATTTCTATTCCTGGCCCCCTAAGCTAGGTAGCCCATACCATGCTCAGTGTCTTTCATGTGTGGCTGCTGGGCCTGACCCCAAGGTACTATCCAAAAGCAATTTCTGCTGTTCTTTGTGGAGCTCCAATAGCAGTGTGAACTTGCCTGGTAATCCAGGATAGACGAAGTGACACATTCACTCTGACTCCTTGGATGATTTTCTAGGGTTTGGCTATACTCAGAAACCACCTCAATTTTTGGCAGTTCTCAGGCTTTTTAGAAGGGTTTGGCCCTAACCTGCAGTGACATCTGAGCCCAATGTTCTTTTGTTTGCCTGATTTTTAGAGATAGGGTCTCACTATATTGCCCAGGATGGTCTTGAACTCTGGGGCTCAAGCCATCCTCCTACCTTAGCCCCCCCAAGTAGGTGAGATTACAGCTGTATGCTACACGGCCCACCTTTGAGCCCCAGTGTTAACTACTAAGTGCTGAACTGGTTCTGAGGTGAAGACCCCCATTTTTAAGCCAAAACTCAAGAAGCAGTTTCGGGTGGGGGGGAATTGTTTTAACATGAGTTTATTTACATCAAAAGCCTTACAAAGGCATAAGAAGTCTCATTTTGTGGCACATTTAACAAAATGTATTGATTAAAAATAAAGTTGAAATTGTCCCAGAAGACTCAGGAGCTCTAGTCACTCTGGGCTCTCTCCAGCAGTCTTGTAGGGCAGGTCAGAACCTAAAAGCTTGGGCTTGCCTTGGGAGCACCTGAGCCCAGCCATCCCAGTAACTTAGCGCAAACTTCAGTCCATCTGAACTGCATCCAGTTCATCCAGGAACCGCCGACACTTCCCCATCAGGACTTTGATGGCTTCACTCACCAGCACGTCTGGTGGCAACACCCCTGTTGACTCAACAGAGACTGGGGACCAAAGAGACGCTTTACCCAAGTGCTTGCCTTTAAAAAGCGCCTGTTACAGGTTATTCCTAAAATCCAATTCTAGACTCTGAAAGGAAGCTACAGCACTTAAAAGCATTGTCCACCCACCTTGCCACTTCATACTCACATATATAATGATCTCGAACCCGTGCAAGTCGTACAACCTTCTTTAGCTTTTCATTCCGGAAGATTTCCCTGCTGAATGTATCTAGCCGGGGGTTGGCAACTCTGGCTACCTTTTTACCTAATGAGAACAAACTGTGACATTTTGTCCTTTTAGGGGCCCCAGGTTTTTATTTCTATTACCTTCAGAGAAAATACACTAAGTCTTGCCCTGAACAGCATCCCAAATGCCATACCTTGGACTTCCTGCACCTCAATAACTCCAGGTGAGAAGCACCGCCTCAACTCCTCAGCTGCCTCCCCTTCCACGGGTTCAAGCAGGGTGATATCTGGCAGGAGCCTGTAACTAGCTGTCGCCACTGGTGAAAACTTAGCATGATCTTTGCCTGGAGGGAGGAAAAAATCTGCCTGTAGGAAACTCTTTTTGTTCTTCCTAAGCAAAGCAGAATCCTGAAGCGTTCTGCCTATCAGGAACAGCTCAGTTCCTCAGTTACAGCTTGCCCCCTGCCACTGAACTATCCCCCCATCCCAGGTAGGCCCATAGGGTTCTCACCAATGCCCTTGACACAATGCATGAGCAAGTCAATCTCCTGGCCAGGCCGCAGCTGGGCAATGAGGATATCATCGTGCACTGGTCGGATTATGCCCTCCGGGAAGAGGTCAGCCTGGTTCCCCAGGGGGACCCATGTCATATGCCTGGTGTACACTAGAGGAAAAACACATCAGAAGACCTCAGTCCCTAAAGCTAGCACCCACCAGCAGATAGGCCCTCTTCCTCTCCTCACCTTTGTGGTTCACATAGAGTTCATTGGGGTCAGAAGAATCTTTGGCAGCATGGGGGTTCCGAGTGCACCTGACTTGTAGACGAAACTGCAGAGTATCTATCTCTGTGCCTTCTTCATCTCCTGCACACATGGAGGGAGTTCATAAAGAACTAGTGAATATTTGAGTGCCTGGCACAATGCTGAATGCCTTACATTCATTTCTCATTTAATCCCCTTGGCAAACTTGGGGAGGCGAGGGCAAGCGTTCTCACAAATAAAAACAATGTTGTATTAAAAAATGAGTAACTTGCCCAAGGTCACAGTCAATCAACTTATCCTAAAACCTTTCTCAGACCTTCACCTTGATTCCGGTATTCAAAAAGACGGGGATCAGCATGAATGGGAATGAGCCCAAGGCGGTGAGCAAGGATCTCATCCTGGACAATGGATGTATTGTTGTACACCAGGACCTTTTCCACAGCCATAGTTGGCACCTGTCCAAGGAAACACAATCACCCATCTGCAAAAAACCAGTAGACTCCCCACCTGCCCCCCACATCCAGAGATACGGAGATATCTTAACTCCACAAGTGAGGTGACAGTACAGTTCCCCACAGAACTCCAGCCTTGCCATCATGCCTGCCAATACCTCAGCTAATAGAATTCGTCGAAAAGCATTGGCGATGGCTGCATCAATTCCCACCATGTCAAACTCCAATGAGTTTTCATCCATGTGTACCACATCCACACGGAAATTCTAGAGGGATACAAAAATATTAAGTGAAGCCTGCTTTCTGTAATTAATATCTCTACACCTTCCCCCTGGATATTTCCCTCCTCATCTCATCTAAAAACCTCCCTTTGCCCAGATGACCCTCATTAAATATTCTCTCTCTCCGAATGCTAATCTTTAGTTTCTTTAAAAAAATCTCCGTTTCTGTCTTCCATTCATTAAAACCCTATGCAATATAGCTCCCAACCAAACCATCCACAGAAGCTATTCTACGAAAGCACAGAAACTTCCAAACTTTTTGGTCCAGTTGACACTACTCAATCCTTATCTTAGACTTCTCTGTTACACTTGGCATTATTTTTTTTTAAACTCTCCTTTTTCAAACTATTTCCTTTGACTCTGAGCACTAGTCTTGTTCCCCTCCTTCTCACCCACACCTAAATGCATCATTTGCCAGGTTCTTGTCTCTTTCCCAGTTGACCTCAACCACTCATGGTTTTAGCAACTACCTAAAATGACAACTCCCAAAATTGTATTTCACTCCTGATCTCACTTCGGAGTCTTCTGCTAGATTTCTCTGAATGCAAGAAAGTGAATGCCAAGACTCATTTCTTCTTATCAGTATATGACACCACCATCCATCAAAGTAGTTCCCCAAGCCAGAAGGCCTTTCTACACTTCCCCCTCACAGTCCTTACAACAGCAATCACAAATGTACCCTCTATCCTCCCTTTGCTCTACTTCCACCATCACAGTCTTGGTTCGCAGCCTTCAATCTCAGCACCCTTTATAATCTAACAAACCTGCCTGCCTCATATGATTGCAACCATCAAGGTTGCAAATCTGATCCTGTCTGCTTAAAAACTCTTCAAAAGGGCCAGGCATGGTGACTCACACCCGTAATCCAGCACTTTGGGAGGCCGAGGCAAGTGGATTGCCTGAGCCCGTGGGTTCACGACCCACCCAGGCAACTTGGCAAGACCTCGTCTCTACAATAAATCAAAAATAAGCTGAGCATAGTAGCGTGCACCTGTTGTTCTAGCTACTTGGAAGGCTGAGGCAAAAGGATCACCGAAGCCCAGCAGGTCGACGCTAGGGTGGTCGTGAGAGTGCCACTGCACTCCAGCCTGGGTGACAGAGTGAGACTCCGACTCAAGCAAAAACTTCAAAAGTTCCTCATCACCTACAGTGCCCCGGAAACACTTCAATCCTGCCTGCCACACGTGCTGACCCACTTAACACTCTGCTAGCAATGAGCTGTTTGGACATTCTCGTAGCACACCTCACACAAGCCTTTACCATTTGACTCCTGTTCTTAGTCCCTCCTCATCCCTCACTGCTCTCAACTTTTACTCACGTTAAAGGCTCAGTTCAGATGTCATCTCCTCGTGAAATCTTCGTACCTTTCTGCCAATCCGCCCCATACCCGCTGTCCTTATCGCTATCAACCACCTTTATCACATTATGCTGGTTTATGCGCGCTAATCCTCAACAAGACTAAACTCTTGTTCGCAGAAAGGGGCAGAAACCATGTCGAATGTGGCCTGTACACGGAGCACAACACTGCTCGAGTAACTTTTTACGAACGGGGCGGGACGACCCCAAGGGCAGCTCCTCAGGCACAGGCTGCTCAGGTCACACGGCCCAGCCAGTATACCAGCTCCAGACACCTCCAGCCCCACACACCTTCTCGAAGCGGTCCTGGTCCCAGGCATCATCATAACCGGAATAGTTGCCGGGAAAATCAGTGGTATGAACCTAGAGCAGAAACACGAGTTTGTCCTCGAAGGGACAGCGAGCCCAAGGACGTCCCCACTCCGATACCAACCCATCCCTGCTTCGCCTCATCTTTTCTCCTTCTGGAACAAAGCTTACATTGCGAACCCCGAATTCCCCTAGAACCACGCGGCTCCGCATTTCTTCAACCGCCTGCGCCGCCGCCATCTTCAACCTTTCCGCGAGACTAGGGCCTCACACAGGCGCGTGCGCTCCAGCACCGCTCCTTCGTCTCCTGGCAACGCACCGCTTCCTGGAGTCTTAAATATCGCGAGACCTTGCCCCGCCTCCGTCCACGTCCCCAGCTTCCGGAAGTCAGTTTAGGCCAAACATCCGGGTTTCTCCTTTATGTGTTCCGGCTCATCCCACCTCTCCTTCTCCACCTGGACGTCTCCCTCGCCAAGGCCCGCAGCTCGCCCTCTTCTCCTCCACGCGGGGCTAGCGCGGACTCCAGCGACGGGAGCCCTCGAGGGACATGGCAACTGCAGCGGCGCCGGCCGGAGGCGCCCGAAACGGGGCCGGCCCGGAATGGGGAGGATTCGAAGAAAACATTCAGGTAAGGGCCCCAGGGCACCGGCTGCCAGGAGCTCCAGAACTGGCGGCTTTCTGAAGTGTCTTGGAATTCTCCCTCGAGGCCTGGAGGTCTGCTCCATTTGCAACGCTCGTTCTCGCTTTGGGGTCTTCGTGCACGCCAAAGTCCGTGAGATGAGCGCTGACCTAAAAGGGCCAGACTAGCACTCCATCCCGAGAGTCTTGGTCTCTGGGCCCTCCCGGGACGTTAGGAGGAACGTGCCCTTGCTTTTGGAGCAAGTCAGGAGGTTGCTTGAGGACAGGCGTGGCGTGGGAGTGGGCGGGATTCGCGGGCACTCGCTAAAAACATACTGACTGTATGTGTAGTTTGGTTTGGTGTTTGGGAAAGACAAAGGAAATGGGCTCTTTTTCAGCCTTTTGAGGCTTTGATGGGGAAGGTAGGAGAAAGACAGGACTGGAAGATTAGTAGTAGGTTTCCCAAGCTAGAAGAGAAAGCCAACGCTAGCAACCAAGTGTTCTGAGAGCAAATGAGGTGGAACACAGCGGCGTGATTTGTAGTGATTCCAAGCCATATCCTCAGCAGTGGAGGAGCAAAGCCCCAAACCCTCGGATGAGCAGAGGAAGACTTAAGCGGATGGAACAGAAAGGTCCTGCACTCTAGGAGCCATTTCCTTCACAGGGCGGGGGTTCTGCTGTGATTGACATGGAGAACATGGATGATACTTCAGGCTCCAGCTTTGAGGATATGGGCGAGCTGCATCAGCGCCTGCGTGAGGAAGAAGTAGATGCTGATGCAGCTGCTGCTGAAGAAGAGGATGGGGAGTTCCTGGGCATGAAGGGCTTTAAGGGACAGCTGAGTCGACAGGTGGCTGATCAGGTAAGCAAGATGGAATTCCCAGTAGGTGGAAAAGCATACCTAGGCATGGCCCATGTTCTGGAGTTGGTGTTGGTGATGTTCGCCCCAGGAAGTCCAGTTAGAACCATGTAGAAGTCCATCAGAAAGCAGGTAACAGGGTCTAGAGCCAACAGCCCCATAATACCCACCCCATCTTCCTTACTTCAGATGTGGCAGGCAGGGAAGAGACAAGCCTCCCGGGCCTTCAGCTTGTACGCCAACATCGACATTCTGAGACCCTACTTTGATGTGGAGCCTGCCCAGGTGCGAAGCAGGTGAGGATCCTTCTCTTGAAGAAGCTTCCCTCCTAACACCTAGTCTTTCATCCAAACTACAACCAGATTTTAAGCCCCGGACTCTGGTGGGCTCCCTCTCTTCATGACTCCAACACCCCCATCACTGCACCTGTCACTGAACACAAATGGTGATAACACATTGCCTTCCTCCTCTCCTCATCTTGCAGACTACTCATCTTCCTTCAAATCCTAGCTCAAATGTCACTTCCTTTGTTCCATATTCTCCACCCCGTGCCATTTGTTCCCTCCAGATGCTCCTGTAGAGTTCTGCACTCGCCGCTAATAGATGGCACCTCAGCACTGCTGTACTTCTTATTCCTGGAATTGTCCCCCAGAGAGCAACAGCTCTTCAAAAGCGGGCTTTATCTTGATCATCTTCTTACTCCAAGCATCAGACCAGTCTATGAACCAGAATATCAGGACATAGTTGTTGAGTGACTTTTCAAGGACTGGATTTAATCCTGGCTTGGTTTTTTTTTTGGTTCATCCTTTAATCAATGCTTATCAAATACCCAGGACCACTCAGCAAGTGTTAGTTAAGCATTTACTCTGTACCAGACCCTGTAGTAATTGTATCTGGTTCAGTGGTAAAGATGGAAGGGACCCTTGCCCTCAAGTGCAGTTACTCAGCACTCATGGTATGATGGGGTATGCAGGGGGGACATCTGAGCCAGAGTTGGCTGGTGGGTGGGACAGGATAGGTTTCCCAGAGGAAGTAAAATCCAGGATATTATTTGGGGCTAGCCACTTAAAAGAGCGGAGGAGTAATGAATTTGCATAGTACTTCAAAGACATATTTCAAGAGATGCTCAGTGGTACCTGGAAGAACTGCTAAGAAGGAAGAGGCAGGAACCCTAGTTACTAGTTCCCTTGATAACACCTCCTTCTAAACCTTTCCCAGGGCTTAACTATCACAGCCCTGAGTTCTATCTACTCTGCTGAGGCATGCCTGTTTTTAAAGGGAAGCAAGCCAAATAGTTTTTTGTTGTTGTTTTTTGAGTTGGAGTCTCACTCTGTCGCCCAGACTGGAGTGCGGTGGCCGCTCCCAGCCACCGCAGCCTCGACCTGCGGGGCTCCGGCGATCCTTCCGCCTCAGCCTTCCGAGTAGCTGGAATTACAGGCACGCACTACCATGCCTGGCTGATTTTTTGATTTATTGTAGAGATGAGGTCTCGCCAAGTTGCCCAGGCGGGTCTCGAACCCACGGGCTCAGGCAGTCCACTCACCTCAGCCTCCCAAAGGCGTGGGATTACAGGATGAGCCACCAAGCCCGGCTTCAAGCCACATAGTTAAATGGTCAGGTCCTCTCCCAGACCCAGGTACATTTGGAGTTCTCCATACAGCTGCTGCTTCTGTCAGAGCGCTGTTCTTCCTAGAAGTAATGTTAAGGACAAGGAAGTGATTTCCTCATTCCCTGTTTTTATTACCTTTTGTCCCCTGTCATCCAGCATGTCCTGTGGCCTAGACCCCATTCCCTGGAGTTAGATGAGTAAGATTCAGGTCTTCCCCTCCAGAACCTCACAGCCTCGTGCTGCCTCTGCTCTCATTTCTCCTCTCCTCTCCCAGGCTTCTGGAGTCCATGATCCCTATCAAGATGGTCAACTTTCCCCAGGTGAATGGGGTGTGGCACGTCTAGAGAGCTGGGGGAGGCATCAGGGCAGAGGGTGGGGCCACCAGGAAAGCCTGGGAAGGCATAAACAGAAGAGCCCTTGTACCCTCCAGCCTGAATGAGTTGGTATATTGACAGAAAATCGCAGGCGAACTCTACGGCCCTCTCATGCTGGTCTTCACACTGGTCGCCATCCTCTTGCACGGGATGAAGACATCTGACACCATTATCGTAAGCAGGACACAGGACTTGTGTGAGGGTTGGTGGCTGAACTAGGTCGATAGGTTGAAAGGACAAAATGGTGGAGTGAGATAGGAGCAGCCCCTGTGGAAGGCCCTGGAAGAGGCTGAGATCAGAGGCCGCCCAGGACTAAGCAGAACCTTCACCCCACAGCGGGAGGGCACCCTGATGGGCACAGCCATTGGCACCTGCTTCGGCTACTGGCTGGGCGTCTCGTCCTTCATTTACTTCCTCGCCTACCTGTGCAACGCCCAGATCACCATGCTCCAGATGTTGGCACTGTTGGTAAGGAGCCAGATATGGTGGTAGGCATGGGTGACCTTAAAAGAGTAGCCCAGCCTTGGTCTGCATCTGTCCTGGGGCCCCAGAGCCTGGAGTGGGGGGAGCAGAAAAATGGATCATCTCTTTCCCAGGGTCCCGTGAGGGGCCAGAGACCAGCCCAGCCTGCGTGATTTACCTTTCCACCATCCTCCTCCCCAGGGCTATGGCCTCTTTGGGCACTGCATTGTCCTGTTCATCACCTATAACATCCACCTCCATGCCCTCTTCTACCTCTTCTGGCTGCTGGTGGGTGGGCTGTCCACCCTGCGCATGGTAAGCTGGGCAAGAGGTTTCCAGGGTGGGCTGTCCTCCCAGAAAGTTGGAGAAGAGAGCCCAGAGCTGTCTACCCCATAAAGGGCTCTGAATGGGAGGGAAGATCCCAAAGATGGTTCTGCCCTGGGTGGAACTGTCTTCACCCTACTCCTCACTTTGGAACCAAGCCCTCTGAGCTGTATTCGCATGGCCCTAAGGTGGCAGTGTTGGTGTCTCGGACTGTGGGCCCCACACAGCGGCTGCTCCTCTGTGGCACCCTGGCTGCCCTGCACATGCTCTTCCTGCTCTATCTGCATTTTGCCTACCACAAGGTGGTAGAAGGTAAGTAGCAAGGAGGGGGCAGACAGCTGCCTAGGCAGGGGGCTGAATGAGATGACCTGTGGGTTAGGCCCAGCCAGCGCTCACCTTCCGCCTTCCTTTTTACAGGGATCCTGGACACACTGGAGGGCCCCAACATCCCGCCTATACAGAGAGTCCCCAGAGACATCCCTGCTGTAGTTCCTGCTGCTAGGCTGCCCGCCACCGTGCTCAATGCCACAGCCAAGGCTGTTGCGGTAACCCTGCAGTCACACTGACCCAACCTGAAACTTCTTGGCCATTTCTCTCTCCCCCAGCTGCGGAGCAGAGGAAGAGTAAAGGACAGAGCTGATGACATGTGTCTCTTTGATGGGTTCTGCGGCTGCCACTGTGCTGTAGCTGCTTAAAACCTCCTTGACACCTGTCAGAGCTTCTGAAGGGCACAAGGCCAGGAACTTCTGGCCAGGACTGCAAGGCTCTGCAGCCAATGCAAAAAGTGGGTCAGCTCCTCTGAGGCCCCCTCACCGCCTACCCCCTCCTGCCTCTTTCTCCCACATTGTCTTGCTAAATATAGACTTGGTAATTAAAATGTTGATCGAAGTCTGGAACTGCAGCTACTGATCCAGTGGTCCTCCCTGTCACCCTACTTTCCTGCTCTTCTGTCAATGGTGGTAATGTCATGCTTCTTTTTTATACCCCCACCCAGGCAGGATGAAGGTGGGACAGACTAGACTACATACAAGGCAGTGATTGAATGTGGAACCTGCCCCTGGGGGCAGGGGACACTTGACTCACGGAGGGACAGGGAGTCTCCAGGACAAAAGCTATAAGCCTGAGCGAACAGTGTGCCAGACTTGCATTTTTGGGAAGGCAGTGAGCAATGACAATTGGACAAAAACTTCTGTAGTTATACCCCACATTACATGAGGACCTTCCGCAAATGGGCCATTGTGCGGATGATTTTCCTATGGAGGTCACACTTAAAGCCAAACTTAGCTTTGCCCTGGTTGTACTGGGGCCAGCTCCCTTCAGGAGTTTTTATTTTTATTTATTATTCTTGAGACAGGGTCTTGCTTTGTCACCCCGGCTGGAGTGCAGTGGTTTGATCACAGCTCACTGCAGCTTCAAACTCGTAGGCTCAAGCAGTCCTCCCATCTCTGGGAAAGCTGGGACTGTAGGTTTGCGCCACCACACCCAGCTTAATTTTTAAAAAATTTTTTGTAGAAGCAGGTTTTTGCTATTTTGCTCAGGCTGGTCTCAGACTCCTGGACTTTAAGCAATCTTCCCACCTTAGCCTCCCCAAGAACTGAGATTACAGGCGTGAGCCACTGCACCCTGCCTTATTCAGGAGTTTTTCTCTGTCCTTCCTCTTCAGGGGTGCTGTTTACTCTTTGTCCCCTGGACTGGAGTGCAGTGGTGAGATCATAGCTCACTGCACCCTCAAACTGCTGGGCTCAAGCAACCATCCCACCTCAGCCCTCAGTACCTGGGACTACAGGCACATGTTGCCAAGATTGGTCTCGAACCCCTAGCCTCAAGTGAACCTCCTCCTGGCTTGGCATACTGCAGCACTGAGATTACAGGTGTGTGTATACACACACACACACACTCTTTAATCTGCTCCACTTAAATTAATTCAGGTGGTTAAGAGGCACTAGGGCCTTTGACCACCCCCACCTTCAGTCAGTACTACTTTTTTGTAATCCTCATTATCCTAGCAAATGTGGGTCAGCAGCAACTGTTCTTAATAAAGAGACTGAAAGAAACGCGCCCTTCGTTTGCCCTGTGTTGCACAGCGGGGCCCTCGCCAGTGGCCGGAGCTGCGCTGCCTGCGCTGCTCAGTGCTCACAGCTGCCTTGGCCGGGCCCTCGCCCCCGCTCCAGTCGGCGGATCCTGGCACCCCCTTTGTCTTGGCTATGCCAGGCTCGCCGGCACTGAGACCACCTCAAGGTTCCAACAGTGTCCTGCGCACCCGAGGAAGAGGCAGCACCGAGACCCTGCATCTTCCTGAGGCTCGCTCGTCCCTGGCTGCTGTACCCTGCCGGGCCGGCTCTACCCTGCCGGGGGCCCCGGGATGTCCCTCGTGAGGCCGCCATCTTGGCGGGGAGCGGGTGGGGACGCCCTCGCGGCGGAATCCCCACGCACGCTGCGCCTCGCGTCACGGGGAGGGGCGTGGTGAGGCGCCGATTAAAGGGCCCTGGGGACTTCGGCACCGGCGAGGGCCGCGCCCGGGATCCCTGCCAAGGCGCCCAGGGTCTGCACCTTAGGGCCAGGAGACGACGGGAGGATGGGCAGGAAAAGCGGCAGCGGTGTCAAACGCCCTCCACGTGACACGCCTCCAGCCCCTCACTGCCACCCCTCCCCGCCCCGCCCGTCCTCGGCCTCAGCCCGCTCCCGCCTCTCTACCTGCCGTCTGACCCACGCCCGGGGGCAGTGTCGCACCGCCCCGAGCGCCTGGCCGGATCCACCGGTGCGCGCGAGCCTCGTGGGCCCGCGTGGCCTCGGCCGGCCAGGGGGCGGGGCGCGGCGGTGACGCGGCCGTTGCCATGGGAACCCGCCGCCCGCTCGGGCGCCGGAGCTGAAGCCGGAGCTGCAGCCGGCCGGCCGCTTCGGGCTCTGCCTGCCAGCGGGGCGGGCCGGGCCCCGGGCTGCCGCGGGAGCCGGGCGAGAGGCAGGGAGCGGGCGCGGCCTCCGAGCGGGCGCGGGTGAGCCGAAGCTCCCGAGCCGCCGCCGCCGCCGCGAGGGACCAGGACGAGCGCGGAGCAGCGTCCGCCCGGCATCGGGATCGCGCGCCCGGCCCACCGCCCAGACACGGACGGCACGGTCCGCCCCAGCCCCCGCGCCGCTCGGTCTCAGCCCGGCCCGCGCCCTCCGCGCCTCGGTATCCCGGGCCGGCCCCGGCCCCGGCGCTCGCCCGTGCCTCCGCCTCCGCCGCAGCCTCCGCCTCAGCCTCGGCCTCCGCCGCAGCCTCTGCCTCCGCCGCCGCCTCCGCTCCATCCGAGACCCGAGCCGGGACCCCGACCCCCGCCCTACCCCCGGCCCTCACAGCCTCCGCCCCGGCCCCGGCCCCGGCCCCGGCCCCGGCCCCGGAGGCCCAGCCGTAGGCACCATGCTGCCCAGCTCCATCCAGATTTCTGGGGAGCCACTGTCAGGCGCCGAGGTGCGGGACATCTGCCGCGGCCTGCGCGACAACGCCGTGCGGCTACTCTCGCTGCGCGGCTGCCGGCTCTGCGACCGCGACTTCGGCCGCATCTGCCGGGCCCTGGCCGGGGCCACGTCCCTGGCGCAGCTCAACCTTAACCTGGGCGTCGTGTCCAGCCCCAGCCGCATCAAGCAGCTGGCGGAGGCGCTGCGGACCAACCGCTCCATCCAGTCCCTCTTGTGAGTGCGCTCCCTCGCGAGGGTCCCAGGCGCTGCGCCCTTCCACGTGCTCCCCGCCACCTCCGGATCTCCCGCACACCTCCGGTGCCCGTCTTCCCGCCAGCCTCCCTTCCCACCCCTCACACGCACACCTCATCCCCTGCCCGTGCCTCCGCAGCGCCCTCCCAGAGCACCTTATCTCCGGACTTTCCACGCGGGGCCTCACCCGACATGGGACAGCCTCCCTTTCTGCAGAGCCTGTCGTGCCTCCCCACCTGCATTTACTTCTCTGGGGCAGTTCCTCAGTTCCCAAGAACACACCCGTGTTGAGGGGTGGGGGGGGGCGCCCTACCTTCTGCCCACTGAAGAATTCCAGGCCGACACCCTTTCTCTGCCCCTCCCCATGCGGTGTCCTGGATCCCAGTCCCTGCCCCAGAAAAGACGCCGAATTCCCCTTCTACCTGTATTCACTCAGAATCTAGAATTTTCTCTTTCCCTTCCCGGGCTTCTCAAGTGCTGTGATGAGCGCCCTCTCCACCCCTAGAGTTTCCATGATTGATGAAGGGCTGAGCCTGCACTAACCCTGCTCTCCCCCTCACCCCCCAGCCTGCATGGGAGCCCCCTGACAGATGCCGGCCTAGCGCTGCTGAACCCAGCCCTGGCCCTCCACCCTGCCCTGGTGGCTCTGGACCTGGGGGACTGCATGCTGGGTGATGAAGCCATCAACCTCATCTGTGGCCTCCTCCCCCCAGATGGGGCCAAGTCTGGTGAGCAGGGCCCTGCTGAGGTATAAGCTGTGTGGCAGTGAGGAAAAGAGGGAAGGGGGCGTGGCCCAGAGCTGAGCAATCTGGCCTCCTTGTGAGAAGGGGAAGGGTGGGGGCTGAGCAGGGTGGAGACTCCAGAATCCAGACTGGGCCCGGCAGGGGAGGTATGGGTCCTCCATGGCTCTGGAGCTTGGGGATGGGGGTGGGGTGGCTCTCGGCCACTGAGGACACCCAGAGACATGGAGGCAGGGGGAAGGGGCTCGAGGAGGGTCTAACGCTGCCCTGTATGCTGCCCAGGCTTGAAGGAGCTAACGCTGAGTGCCAACCCTGGCATCACCCCTAAGGGCTGGAGCCGCCTCGCCATTGCTGTGGCCCACAGCTCCCAGGTCCGCGTACTCAATCTGGATTACAACCCCCTGGGTGAGGATCAAGAAGACCCCCGTGGGTTCTCATGGCCTCATGCCCTGTCCCAGAGCCTGGGACTATCAGCTGCGATTGTAACCCCTACACTGGGAGAGGGAAGAGGAAGGCGAGGCCCCAGGAGTCTAGGAGTAGAGGGGCCATCCTGCGTGAGGATCCGGCGGCCAACAGGTAGACCAGAGCTACCCCTGGGCCTGATTCACTTCATGCCTCCACTCACCAATCACAGTGGTCCCCTCCCGGCCACTCACCACCTCTCAGTGTCTGCGGGCCAGGGGGTGGGATCTGAGGTTGTAAGGGCAATGGGGACGCTAGCAGGCCTGAAGGTTAGCAGGCCTGTGAGCACATGCAGATGTGTATTTGTTGTCTCCCCAGGTGACCATGTGGCAGGAATGCTGGCAGTAGCTGTGGCCTCCAGCCGTACCCTAGAAGTCCTAGACTTGGAGGGCACAGGGCTCACTAACCAGTCAGCTCAGGTGAGAATTCATCATATTTGGGGATGAGCCAGGAGAGGGGGGAGGGGAGCCTATATGTTTGCAGACATACGCAAGGGGCGACAGGTGTGGGCTCGAGGACCTGCCTTAACTGTGTTCGTCCTTTTCCAAACTCTTACCCCTCCAGACCCTGCTGGACATGGTGGAAAATTACCCCACAGCTTTGCGGAGCCTGGTGTTGGCTGAGAACAGCATTAGCCCAGAGCTGCAGCAGCAGATCTGTGACCTCCTCTCTGAGGGAGAGGAGGAGGAGGAGGTGGCAAGAGGGGCTGGCGACACCCAGGAATGGGAGAAAGGGCGGGAGCCTGCTGCCCACCAGAGGGGCAGCAGCTCCTGGATGTGTCCCAGCGGTAAGAACCTGGAAACCTGACTCAGGACGAGGGAGCGTGGGTACGGAGGTCGTCTCTCACCTATCTGTGGCCTCCAGTGGGGGGACAGATGGTGGTCTGAACACCCCTCTGCCTTTCCGCAGATCCCAGCTCTCAGATGGTGCTAATGACGTCAGGACTAGGGGACAGTCTGTTGGCTGAGACCGAGATGTGACTCTCCTCTCCACTGGGCTTCTGCGCATCATTACATTTGTCTCTGTCTACAGCACTTTGCCCTCATCTGGGGCTTGGGAGGGACTGGGAAGCAAGGGTTGCCCGGGGCTCTGGCAGTTCCTGGCAATGTGGTGGGAAGGAAGCTCTGGAAGCTGTGACTGAACAATAGCCCTGGGGGACATTTGAACCCAGGCAATGCCTCTGAACTTGTTGGCAGCTCTGGCTGCAACCCGCTGGCTCGGAAGAGATTTTATGAACTCTACTACTGGCGTGTGGCTGTATTCACTGGGGGCTGACCTTAGGGGAGGAACTGGAACTACCACTAAGCACCACTAGGGGGCAGTATCACCCCACAGCCCAAGCTCCAGGCTGCTTGACCTGGTCCAAAATCTCTCAAAGCAGTCCTGGCCCAGGTCTAGGGTCTGCAGTTCAAGGGTGACACCTTAGACAAGCCCCATAAAGATCATAACTAGAGAGCCCGCCTCCAGAGCTGGACAATACTGGATCCCACCTCTGAGGGGCGACTCAGGGGCCCTGCTAAGGTCACTCTGTGCCCTTGGAAGCCCCAGGCAGAGCCGGGCAGGGAAAGTCACTAATAGACTGGGATAAGACTAGGATTGGGAGCACTCAAGAATGGGAAGAGGGAGAGGGAAGGTCATGAGGACAACTAGGCCGTACCAGTAAAATAGTTTTATTTAGTCTTAAAATAGTCATCAATGTGAAAGTTTCCCAAAGCTGGGAGTAACAGTCTAGAGCCAAGGTTGGGAGGGGGGCCAGGCCTCACCCACAGCTCAGCTTGGGGCCCTGAACCCCACCCTCCCTTCCAGAGGGAGGAAGGAAGCGGCCGAGGGAAGCCCTGAGTCAGTCCTCGTCCTCATCCCCAAGGGCCAGCTGTGCCAGGCTCCTTCAGGGCAGCAGCTCATGCAGACGATGGGGGGAGAGGGAACAGGCAGGAAGCAGAAACCAGTTAGTAACTCCAAGGACACCTCCCCCCGAAGAAACAAAACTTGTGAGAAAGGAGGATGGAAGGGGAACACTGATTAGCCCTCAGCTCCCCAGAGCAGCCCAGTCTGGGCTGGGCTGACTGAACGACAGGGCTCGAGACCCAACTACATGTTTCCCCCAGGAAAATAAATGTTCCAAGAAAAGGGGGAAACCATGAGGCAAACTTGCGCCAGTCGATGCAGCTGAGAGGCCTGGCGAGGATCACACCTAACCCCACCCACACAGAGGACAGAGCTGTGGCACCTGGAGGGACGTGGTCAGGGCTTGGGCTGGGGACCTGAGCGGCAAGGGTGTGGCCTCCTTGCGGTCCCAGCACAGCAGTGGCAGGAAGGCAAGCAGGGCCCTAGTTGAGCAGGTTGCCCTGCTCTTGGGCCTGGGTTAGGCTGTCCTTGCGGTGCAGGTGGTGCACCCCCATCCTCTTGGGGCTGCGCTGGGGGCGGCTGGAGCTGGGGAGTGGCCAGGCCCTGCCCTCAGTGTGGGAAGCACCAGGCCCCTGCTCTGTGCAGCTGTTACTGGGCAGCAGGCTCTGGCGCTCTTCCTCAGGACTGACGGGCAGATTGAGCTCTTCCTCCTCCTCCTCCCTGGGAAAGCCAGAGTCAGGTTCAGTTGGTAGCAAAAGCCCACTCTCATCGGGTGGGAAAGAAGATGCCTGAACCAACTCGTCTCTGTCAGCAAGGTTCTGGGCAAAATGGCGCTGCAGCTCTGGGAGTGCGTCGCGTCCAAAGGCTGTGCGCTGGGCCACAGCAGCAGGGGGCGGAGTACGGTCCACAAATGCCCGCTGCCAGCTGGCCAGCAGGTCCTCTTCAGAGCTGGCAGAGCTGGCTGGGGCACTGAGTGTCGGGGGCGCAGGGCCGGGCTGGCGGTGGGGTGAGGCCTGGGCGGAGGCCGGGCTGCTGGGCACTGGGCTGGGACGGGCCCGCTCGCTCCCCTCCTCCACCAGGCTGAGCGAGATGGCCTGGCGGGTGGCATAAGTGCAGTTGGGCAGAGGGCTGTTGCGGGGGATCCGAACCTTATCCTCAGAGAACTCTATTACCCTGCGGCCAGGATACAGTGGGTGTGGTGGAGACGGGGTGGGGTAGGGGCTCAACTTCTCGAAGGCTGGCAGGGGCAGCTCCTCCTCTGGGGAGCCCCCCACAGGACCCAGAGAATGGCACTCCCCATTAGGTTGGGAGGTGGGGCTGCCAGGAGCCGGGGGACTGGCGGGGTCACCCGGGGCACCCTCACTCATGTCCACATGCACAAAGACATCCTCAGCCAAGGGGCGCCCGGCACTGCCCGATTGGGCTGAATTGAGGAGCAGAGACTCTGGCTTCTCCAACACCCGGGCAATGACCGAGGTAGGCACCACAGCACCTGGGGCCAGGCCGGGAGCAGGGCCTGGGCTGGCAGCCTCACGACCACTGTGTAGATGCTTCCGAACCATGTCCTGAAGCTCACAAGGCAGCTGAGGTAAAGCAGGAAAGAGAGACATCAATGACCACAGCTGAAAACAGCCTGACTCATGGCACAAATAACGGCTGCATGAACACGTGCCACCGTGTGCCCAGCGCTACTCATCTCCTTTTCTCACACATGTCAGGGTATAACCTCACCAGATACACAGGCTCGGTGAGGGCAGATCACTTGAAGCTCTTGAAGAACTTCACCTGGACCAAAACCTTGACCTGTGTCTCTAGCTTGTATCTCCCACACCTCAGCAGTGGCTTCTGCCCAAGACTATCCCTAAAGTCCAGAGGATGTGGATAGCCTAGAAGCCTCAGGAATACCTCTGCTTCTGCAGCTCACATCAGCCCTGGGCTCGAGGCTCTGGTGCCTGGAGTTTGCCCCTTGGGGTAAAGGAACCAAACGGGCCTACCGCTCTCACAGTACTCATGGCCGACAGCTCTGGCCACCCCTTCCCTCCTGCATGGGATCCTAAAATGAATCCCTTGCTCCCTGTCCCTGTCACAGAAATACCTACAGGGCCAGCCCCCAGCACTAGTGATGGCCCCTGACAGCACACAGGACACCAGCCAGTGGCAGACTGCCCTGAGAGGTGACACGGAAGCAAGAGAAGGGCGGAGTGGAAAGGGGAGTTGAAGGCGGGACGGAGAGGCGCAGAACTGGAGTCAGGAGGCCCCAAGCGGCCAGTGTCTGGTGAGGTGTGTGGTGGGGGCTCTACTCACGTCAGCGAACTTGTGGTTGCGGAAGTGGGACTTGTTGCACTTGAGGAGCTGCACAGCCAGGTTGCAGTCCAGCCGGTACCGCTCCTACAGACAGGCCGGGTCAGAGCCAGCCCTGCCTGCCCAAGGGAGCAGGGCCGGGCCAGGACCGAGTCTGCCCCAGGCCAGGAGGGCGGGGCAGGCGAGGGGCACGTACATTGAGCTCCTCCAGCTTGTTGATGGTGTTCTTGGCATCCAGCAGCTTGTTGGTCAGCTCCACAATCTCCCAGTCCAGTGTCTTCCTGTCCATCTCAGCCTTCTTGATCTGAGACACAGACTTGTGGTAAACCCAGCCCACACCTCAGTCAGCCCCCCTCCCCCTCCCCCTCCTCCCAGCCCAGAGACACAGGAGGCCACAGGTGCTGGGGCAGCCAAGGCGGACAGAGCAAGACAAATGGCGGACAGACAGAAGGAGACTGGGCATCTCTCCTGCTCTCCAGGCTGGCTGTGGGATGGGGCTTTCCGAACATGACCTACTGTCACCTGGGCCCAGGACAGAGGCAACGTAAGAGCTGCCCATCCCTTGAGGGGGTCAGGGGCTTGAGGCCCTAGGCAAGGCAGCTGGTACCTCAGAGGGAATAAATGCAAACCAAGGGGCTGAAGCCCATGGGCGCAGTTGTTTTAGGGACCAGGATAGAAGAGGGAGGAGGTGGCAGGGCTAGGTGGCAGCCGGGGCACGTGTGAGGTTATCTAGTTGAGCAGGGAGGAAGCTGCAGGCTCTAAAGCAGCCTTCTGATCTTAACTCAGAAATGGCATCTGCAGCCTCCCCTCCCTGCACATACTCCATTTGCTGCCACCACAGCCGAGAAGCAGTGTGTGTTCAATGGTGACATCCATCAGTACCTCGGCCAGAGCCAAGAGCAGGCGGGGCTCCCCAGCTCTCTCCTGGGAGGGAGCCACTGACCACTACATGGGCCTCACACAGGGAGGAGGAAAGGAGCAGGGGTACTCGGGTGTCCTCGGGGGGCACAGGGAAATAGCCAGGGCCCACCGTCCCGGATCTCAGCTGAGGAGGCCAGGGCAAGGGAGAAAACACACAAACTCAGACGCAACTGCAAATATCCAGCTGTGGCTGAGAGAGGCCTGAGAGGAGAGTGCAGCAGCAGCGGTGGCAGCATGAGGGGGAGACGAGGAGAGAAGAGAAACAGTGTGAGCATTAAGACAGTCCTGACTGGCACAGCACACTGCGGCCCCACCACTGCCCCAACCAGCCATCTCCTCCCCAAGCCCCAGGGCAGAACAGCATTCCCCTGGCAAGTCCCAGCCCCTGGCTGTCCTGTGAACACAGTGCTGGCCAAACTGCCCTCCTGGCCAGATTACCAGTGTGTGCAGCTTGTCCTCCAGCTCCTGGTTGGTCCGCTGGGAAGCCGTGTAGCTGTTCTGCAGCCTGCAGGACACAAGGCAGACCCCTGGGTCAGGGTCCTGCTCCTCAGCCCCGTCCAGCCCCTCCTCGATACAGGATCCCCTGCAAGTCACCCTCCCGATAACTTCATTTTTCTAATCAGAATCAGACGAGCTCTAAGGCCTCTTCCAGCTAACCTCCTGCGAATGGGGAGAGGCACGCATGTGTGTCTGGCCCCTCATCCTCACACCTGCGGAACTTGTCCTTAAACTTGTCCAGCTCCTCGCGGCTCTGGCCCAGCTCCAGCTCCAGGCAGTCCTGCCCGATTTCCAGCTCACGCTCCAGGGCTTCGGTGCGTCTGGTGGCCGAGGCCAGGCGCCGGCGAAGCTCTTCATTCTCCTGCTGCAAGAGCCTGGCAGGGTTGGGGGTCAAGGGCAGAGGAACATCAGACACAGAAGGGCCAGCTCTGGAGCTCCAAGCTGGGCTCAGAAGGAAGGAGGGATGACATGAGGACAGGCTAGGGGCAGGGAGACTGCTAGACTCAGTCCGAGTCTAAGACTGCATATTCCACAGGCCTCTGGCCCTGAGATCACAGCCTGGGTTGGAGGGTGGGGGGAGGCAGGGGACAGTAGAGGACAGTCCAATCTCTCCCCCACCACTGGAGAATGACAAGACAGAATCGGGGGCAAGGAACAGTTCCCAGCCTGTCTCTGGTTACAGTCCAAGCAAGCCAGCCACCAAGCCCCCCAGCTCCAGTTTCCCCACTGCACGCTCAAGCTTCTCCATTATTAATCTCTTGGAAATCCAGTCCAGCTCTGCCCTCCTCTCCAGAGGCCTCACATGGCTGACAAAGGGCAGTGGGGAGGCAGCTGGCACAGGAGGACCATCCTGTTCTCTCTGGAGCCACATGAAGCTGGGGAAGGGCTCATTGGCAAGAGTAAGCCCCTCAAAGCCATCACCCTCCTGATTCCAGACTCTCTTGAAGCCCAGGGAATAACAAAACCCCCCTTTCCAGAACTTTTACCTACAACATCCAGTTTTCTCCCAGAGTCCCTACAACACCCTACCCCAACCTTCACCTCTACCTAATCTGAGGAAAATCCAGCTGTACCAACAGCCTAACCTGGAGCTAAGAGGGATAGAGCTGAGGGAGGGCAGTATCTTAGGCAGCAGATACTCACTTCATCCTTTCCGCATCACTCAGGGGCTCCTAGGCAAAGAAGAACAGAAGCTTGAGGCTCAGCCCTGGACCACTGGCCACCTGGCTGGCTCATCCTCCCAGCAGCCAGAGAAAGACTTAAGTCTGTGACCCAAAGACACTCATAGGGCCCTCTAGAAATGGAAGCAATCTAGTAATGCCAGGATAAACCTAGATCACCCTCTTCCATGCCAGCCAGAAGATTCAAGAACCCCTTCCAACCTTCACTCTAATCCTAAAGCCAAGGGTACCCAAGGGATAAAGAGTTTCTCAGCTGTTCGCTAGGTTCCTGGTAGACCCTCTCTCTACACAGGCAAGAAAGAGATCTTCCAGAGAAGTGAAGTCAGGCTGAATTACAGAAGACCCCTGGGCTCTGACAAAGCCTTCTCGGCCCCCTGGGGCAAAAACAAAGGCAGAATGAAGACCTTACAGAAGCTCAGGAGGAACAAGTGCATGGGTAAAGAAGAGCCTCTGGGCTAATCCTGACTGAGGGTAGTAAAGTGTCTTTTTTGGCTTTTAACCTCCAAACCCATCTTCCCAAACCCCTATGCTGTTCATGGCCCAAGGGTCAGAGTTCAGCCAACCACACAAAGGAAGCCTGTGTTATGGCAGTGAGAAATGTCAAGGGCCCACTCCACATGGAGCTGACGGCTTCAGAGCTGCAGTCATGGCAGGAAGACAGGGTGGGTGAACCCTGATCGTGGACTCTGGAGCCACTGACACCCTGATATGATCCTGTTTGACCACATACTGGTTATATGACCTTCGCCTCCCCACGTCTTCACTCTCTCATCTATAACACCGAGGGAATGCCCACTGGGTAAGCACCTAGCATAAGAGCCAGCATTTCTATCTAACGTGCCCTGAACTGAAATGGGCAAGTCATGGCATTTCTCCCCCATATTGGACCAAAGTGGGCTACAGTCTGTGTGATGTTCAGCATCTAATGACCGTCTCTCAAGTTCTTTCAGTGTGCAACAGGGTGGGGACACGCAGCAAGAGAAGTCACCAATGTAGAATGTTTTTTCTCCTGCGAGCAGTAAGCTTCACGAGGGAGGAGAGGCCACGTGAGGCATGTTTGCAGTTGACTGTACACCTCCTAAGAGCAGAGCCTGGACCTAACAGTTCCTGGCAGGGAGTGCAGATATAACAAATGTTAGCCCAACAAAGCAAAACTGGAGGAAGGGCCGGCCCTCCTGCGGACAATGAAGAGCAGCTGGACTGGTGGGAAGTGGCTGGAACACTGCCCCCAAGTAGTCCCCAGAGGGGTCAAGGTTGCATGACCCCCCTCCACGATGGAGACCAGAGTCCCAGCCTTCAGCAGGTTAGGACCCCTCACTCTGGTGGACTGCCTCCTGCAGGGAGAACAATCGTGTATGGGATTGTTTCTGTTAAGCTACAAAGACTCTGGAGATCCCTGACCTGTGGACGTATACTCACAGATAGCCCCCACTAGCACTGCGGCTAGGAGACCCCAAGCCTGAACCAGCTGCACCTACTCTCACCCCAACTTTGGGGCAGAACCTCAAACAGGAGAAGGCAGCCAGACACCCAGTCTCAGGGGCCTGCCTCTGCCAGCCAGGGCTGAGGTACCAATCGTGCTGACCTCCTGCTCGAGCTGGGCTCCAGGAATTTCCAGCCGCAGCTCCCGATGCTCCGGCGGTGCCTTCCGGTAGGGTTTCTTAGCAGGGGCTGCACTGGTCATTCTGGGAGGTGAAAGCTCCTCCACCTGCTGAGGGGAAGCGAGGAAGGAGGAGGCTCAGAGATGTGGCCTAGGGGCCTTTGGCCTGAGGGAAAAAAGAGATGGTACCTTTTACCATCACTACACAGGCAGATAGGCCTGAGCCACTGCTGGAGCCGCCAGAAGGGCTGGACTTTGGTGTGTCAGGCTCCATGGGTCAGGGGAATGCTGCAGGGCACGGGACCAATGGGTGGGAAAGGCAGGGTCCAGGGCCTGGAAGACTGGACTATGCTATAGGAGTAAGGCAGAGATTCTGAAAAGTAGCCCACCATGCTCCTCCCTGGGCTTAGAGGGCCTCCGAGGGAAAAACTGCTCTCTACATATCCATTTTTTCAACTCTAAATCGGGCTAACAAGACACCCATTTCATGGAGTTGTTGGGAAGATGATGTATAGCACTTAGGAAATGGTCAACAAAGGTCAGCTTTAAGAAAAGTCGTAACAAACAATAAGGGTTTGAGGTTGTTCACCCAACCCTGCTTCTCAGTGGGATCTCTAGGCTCAAGAGCACTCTGGCTGTGGCCACTGAAAGCCAAGCCCCTATGGCCTCCACCACTCCCTTTTCACCAGCCCCTACCAAGAGAGGACACTTGCTTGCCCCCTTGCCTGCCAGTCTCCTCAGAAGAGGGCCAAGCAGGGGGCACAGGCCTCAGCAGGGACATACCGTCTGTCTGTCGGCAGCTCTCTCTGTTCCGCTGTCCGGGAGTCAGCCCTCGGCTCTCCGCATCCCACGGCCCCTCCACTTCCTTTCGCCAGCAGCTCCTGAAACCAGAGACGGGAAGAAAGTGGAAACCAGGTGTCAGCCGCCTGTCTGTCAGTGCCACAGGCCTGCCTGCCCAGCCAGGCCCTGGAAGGCCCCCCAGGGACAAGCAGGCAGGAAGGTCATGGACCAGGGGGTCTGAGGGGAACATGGTAGAGGTGGGAGATGACTGGAAGCACTGGGGTCCTATCTCTCTCCATGGCAGCACTGTCACCCACACATAAGTCTGTGCTTGTATTCATGGTCTCAGTTTAGCACATGCCCAACTCTGGAATAGGTCTGGTTCTGTCCTGTCCCTCTCCTTGCCCCACATCCGTCCTGTTCAGGCCTCTCAAAGTCTGGCAACAACTAAGAGCTCTGGGGAACATGGGCTACAGATGAGAACACCAGGAAAAAGCCTAGTAAAAATGCAGGAAGATGGGGAGAGAGGATGCTAGAAAGAGAGCTCCTAGCCGTGTTTCCAGAAGGATCCCAAAGACTGCTTCTGTGGACAATGGAGGTCAACAGACTGTACTGAGAAAGGACAGATTCAGGAGAGAAAATCTGAAAAGGGAGTAACTTAGAGCAATGGTTCTCAACCAGAACAATTTTGTCCACTCTCCTTCCTCCGGGAATATCTGGCAAACATCTGGAGACGTTTCTGGTTGCCAAAACCTGGGATGCTACTGGCATGTAGTGGGTACAGGCCAGGGGTACTGTTAGTCATCCCACAACACACAGGACAGCTCCCAGAAAATTATCAACACCAAATGTCGACAATGCCAAGGCTGAAAAACACTGGCATAGAATGCCCAAGTCTGGGGAGCTGAAGATCCAGGCTCTAGGCTGCTTCTGACACCGGAGGTCCTGAGTAACTCCTTCCTCACCGGATAAGCCTGTTCCTCATCTACACAGAGGTGGCTGGACTGAGCAACTTGTGACGTCCTCTCTGTTCCTTAGGCTCCAGGAGTGCCCACACCCCTCCCCATCTGTAATAAGCTGGGCTGCAGCATGGGGGCAGCAGCTGCCACCACGATCACTAAGGCAGTAACCTCAGGTGGCCTTCTGGGCACAAAAAACAATCTCTTCCCACCCCCACCAACCTAAACAGAGCTGGAGGCTGAGGGAAGCCTTGCGGGCTAAAGCATGTGTTTCTACTGTCGGGACATGCCCTGGCCATGACTCCTGTCACATTCCAACAAGGCCTGGGGCAGAAAGAATGGTGAGGGGCAGGGGGGGTGGGGAAGAAGGAGTGGTCTCCCTCCTCTGTCTCAGCAGCCTAGTCCCTGGCTTGGGGTTCTAGGGAGAGCTGGGGTGTGGCAGCACAGGCACGAGTCGCCAGTTTCCTCCCCTTTGATGGAAGGCAGAACGTGTCCCCACAGGGCACAAACAGCATGCTGTGTCGGGCTGACTCCCTGAACAGGAATCCGGGCGGGCCTGAAAGGACAACACATTCCTGGGGTGTGGGGAAGCAAACAAGTCACCTTTGCAGGTTCCCTGGGGCTGTTCCTCCAGGAGGCCCCAGGGTAGGAGCGCCTATGGCCTGAGGGAGAGGCCCAGAAAGCCCCAAACCAGCCAGGTACTTGGGTTCTGATACCCAGGGGTTGTATGTATGGGGTGCATATGAGCTGGAAAATGGGGTAGGGCCAGAAACAACACAAGAGGAAGAGAGGCAAGCAGCCAAGAGCATCTACAAACCAAGGGGCAGCTACATGGAGTCATCTCTGCCTTCTCCCCAGCTCTACAGAGAAGCCAGGTCCCTGCTCACTTCCCCCTTTCCCTGCCAGCTGAGTGACCCCCTTCTCTGCGCAGGTGCCTTTGTGTGTACCCCCTCCTCTATTCCCAGTCTCTTCTCTACTTTCCTACCCCTTTCCTGCCAAGGCCCACACTGTCCTCCAGGTCCCAGGGCACTTATACGGGCAGAAAGGAGGCAGGGAGGTCACAGACGTGCTCTGGCATCTGGTCATTCTAGCTGTGTAGAGAGCTGCCTCACTCTGGGCCACAGTCCCAGCTCTAGCTGCCACGCCTCCTAGCATTCAGCCTGCCTCACCCAGCTCTGAAGTCCCCGCTCCCAGGCCCCACAGCACACATTTATCCCCAGGGCTTCCATGGCCAGAGCAATGTGGCTTGCTGAGCAGGATAGCGTGGATGAGGCTGGCAGTGAGATGGGTAGTAAATGCCGACACGGACTCTCTGGAGCTGGGGGTGGTGATGAACGTCAGTGTTGCAGGGAGAGAAACCACTCCCAAGCAGGGAGGCAGAAGGTGATGCCCCCAGGGGACACAATCTACCCTAGATCCCTAGCACCAGGCTTCAAGGGAGACCTGTGCCACTCCTTGCCCCACACAGTGTTGTGCTGGAACACCCAGGCACTACCTCCAACTCCTGAAACCTGCCATATGCCTCAGATCCTACCCATGGGGGCACACAATTCCAGCACTAGACGGGAGCACAACAGGCCAGTCCTCGGCTGGCAGCAGGGCAGGGAAGGCAGAAGCAGACCCAGGGAGGAGAGCATGCAAGCTGTGTGAACAAGGAGGCGAGAAGCAGTTAGACATCAGGACAACATGGGAAGGGTCAAAGGGATGAGTTGGAGGCATCAGAGCAGCCATCCAGGGAGATTCAGTTACCAGGGACAGCCTCCCCTGGCCCCATGTCCTTCACCCAAAGCTTTCCCACGTTGCCTTGGAGCGTTTCATCCCCAGTCCAAGGAGGACACTCAATCCCATGCTGGGAAGAAGAGGTCCCCAGGGAAAGTAGCCAGACAACTCCGAATGGGACATGGGCCACGATGAGCAAGCAGCAGCGAGGACAGCCCCCTCTGAGGGCTCTCAGTCTTGGGCAGCTAAGCACCTCCAGGAAAATGGGCTGCTGGAGAAAGGTCTGAAAATCAACAGAGAAGAGCCTTCCACCCCCCACCCACCCCCTGCAAGCTACCGGAGAAACTGCGGGCGGGTGAGTCAGGATGTGGGACTGCCCAATCAGGTGATGGCTCTATACTGCAGGAACAGCTATGCCCAGGGAGAAAGGCTGAGGCTGAAGTGGAAACCTCTGGCTGACCCAGCCCGGCTCAGGGCTCCTTGGGCTGAACCTGTAGGTGCTGTTGAGGGAGACCCCAGAGCAGCAGCAATCCATCCCCATGCCATGAAAGGGAAGGGAGAAGGGAAAGGGGCTCTCTTCACCCTTTGCCACCCCCATTCCACCCACTCCATTTAACTCCACCTCCTTCCTCTTCCACATAGCATTCATTCTTCACTTACTCAAAGTCACTGCAGAGGAGAGACTCTACCTCCTGTCTCATGGGGCGGAGAGTGGGGGGTGATAGCTTCCTAATTGCCATGTTGCAATCTGCCCGTCGGTGCAGGCCGCCTGTTGCCGCCTGCCCTGTATTAAATACCTTCTCCCTGATTACAGCCCATGGGGCACGATTAGCTGTCTTCAGAGAACAAAGTCTACTTTCATTAGAAATGGGACTCAGCACGCACAGCAAAGATGCACTGTGAACCCACTGAACAGCTGAGCAGAGTGTAGACAGAGACAGATGTAAGGTACAGTCTACACCAGAAGTTGGCTGCACAGTGTCCTTTAATCAAAGGACAAAAAAATTTGCCACGCATCACTCTTTAACCAGGAGAGGGGACCCACACCTGCTCCTTTTGTGGGTATGTGTATTTGACCAGGGGCTTCCAGATTGCTATTTCTGGAAACAGGGTGGGAGGAGAGAGAAACCTCTTCAGAAGCCCAATTCCCTTCAACACACTATCCTTACTACTGCTCCCACAAGCACCCATGGGAGGCAAGAATAGAAAAGTCCAAGGCCAAGAGCCACAGATGCCCTCCTAATTCTTTCGTCCTTTCTGGGGCTCTGCCCAAGGTCCAGGCAAAGCCAAAGGTGCAGGAGAGGAAGGGAGGTCCAAGCACCCAGCTTTCTCCCTGCTGAGGGCTCAAAAGCCACCCTCACAACACCAGCCCAGGAGAGGGAAACAGGATTGAATACAAAATGGATATGGCTTGTTGGCTTTCCCAATTTCAGCCCTCCCCCACTGGACATCTGCTCCAGCTCCCCAAGTTCTGCACTACGACCTCACTGCAACTCCACTGACCCTGGGCCAGCTGCCCCATCCTGCACATCACCAACACCCCCTTTAATTATGGCCCCAACAGTTTACTGGGCTCAGATAATTTCTGAACCTACTGATAAGCCTTTCTGCCCACAGCTGTCAATGAATCAAGCAAGAGACCTTGAGGGGTTATGACCCAATCTTCTGACTCAGGGAGAGCCCACACATCACCACGAAAATCATCAAAGTCAAACGAAAGTCAGAAATCACTACTGCTTTTCAAATGAAAGGAAAACCTAGCCTGTTTCAGAATACACCAGCTGTGTTGCATGCTGCCTTAATTCCCTTGGAGCCCAGCGGGACTCAATAATAAAAATAAATACAGGTCCTTTCTGAAACCCTAATCAACCACCAGAACACAAATGTCTGATCACACAAGGGCAGGGGCCTCCCCCGCATGAAATGTCCTGAGCTACAAGCATTGGGTGTAGAATCTCTGAACTCTTCAAGCCTGGAGGTCACACCCCAATGGGATTCAGCTATACTCCTGCCTACAAGTCTGGCTGCTTCTCCAGCCTCTGAAATCCAGTCTCTGCCTTCAACTGACCTCCAAGAAATGCAAACCACCACCAAATGTAAGTCAGCTCTGTAACCAGGTGACCCAGCAGTGGCTCTGTGGACTGCCCACAAAGATTCCCACCTCCTGCACTATAGATACAGCCCCTCTCCACCTTGGTGGCCTGTGAATAGCAGAATAGTCCCCCAACACAGTGAACTGATCCTCCCAAGGCTGGGTTCAGCCTCCCCCACGCTGTCCCCCGGGCACCCCTCCCACTTGCCACCAGCCCCCAGTTTCCGGCATGCAGCTGTTCCTGAAATACATGAGCAAAGCCCTCAGCAATCCTGGGCGCGTGGCAGGCAGGCAGCCAACACTCACGGGGTGGGGCCTGGGCAGAGGTTCTGCCCTGGGCTGATGACTAGGCTAAAAGATGTCAGTCTGTGCCCAGACCAGCCTTGCTGCCACTCTAAAGCTGTGCCCACCACCCCTCTGGGCACGTACAACCTCACCCTTTTGGGACAAGCTGCCTGCAGCCCTGATCTGGCCCCCTGCCTACTCTACACTGAATAGAATGGCAGGGTTTTGAAAGCCAAAAAGGGTGGGAATGAGTAATCCTGAGGACTCAGAACCAGTGCTGGTGACCTGTGAGAGCCCCCGGCTTCCCACCTGAACAAACACCTCATGTCTCTCCACCTGGCCTCCCATCCAGGCAAACACTTGGCAGGGACAAAGGGGCCAAGGACTACTGACGCTGAGCCAAGCAAACCAACTCCTGCCCCCAAAAGGGAGGGCCCCAAAGTTCATAGCCTGCATATGACATGAGACCCCACACCCTCTCCTGAGTGAGGGAGTGGCCCTAAACCAGTCCTCAGCTCCAGGTCCCTTTTGCTTTCCTGGTCAGAGCCAAGCCAACACCAGCCCCCACCCCCAGCTTCCTCACTCCCTAAACAGGGTCCCTAAACATGCCTGCAGCACCTACACCACCACATTTACACACAACTAGCATACACTGTTAGGTCCCTGTAGTCTTCCTCCCAGCCCAGCGAGGACAGAATCCACTCAGGGGGCCTTCAGGTCTCAAGTTCCCCTGTCCAGCCTACCAAATGCTGCACTATCTCCGAAGACTGCACACACAGTCATCTAGGTTACCTGGGCAGGACACCAGGAAGCACCTGGCAGTTGATCTCCTTGTTTTCTCCAGACCCCCTTCTTCCTAATCCTGGAGGGAGAAGGAAGTTGGGCGGGAGCTTCTCCATGCCAGGCTGTACTCACCAGTCTCTCAGTCTGAGGCCAGGACCTTTTTCAGACCCAGTGTGGAACCCAAAGCCCCTCTCTGGCTGAGGTGGCCTTCTCAGCTCTTCTTGACTAAAGTCCACCTGAAGTTCCAGACATGGAAGGAGGTGCGGGCCAAACTCCACCCACTCCACCTGCCAGAGCAATGGTCACCAATAAGAGCTACATCTCACATGGGTACCTGATTCTGGGCTCCAGCATTTAGTTCAAGTATCCTCACTCTTCCGCCCAGGGAATTCCCCAGAGCCAGGCCAAGGTTGCCCTCACCTTCTCCAATCCCAAAGAAAACCTTGCAACTGATCCTAACTTCTGATCCTGGGGTGAGAGTAATGGGGACTCTATCCAGCCTTGCCCTCCTTACAAAGAAAGGAAACCATCTAGTCTAGAAGCAATCCCCTTCCCTTCCCACTCCAGTTCCACCCGTCTCTGAGACGTGAGAAGCAGAAGCAGTGAGGCAACAGGGATCATCTCAAACTTCATGGTGCTAAAAGCACAGATGAAACAGAAACTCCAGCCAGTTCGGTCTAAAGGGAGAACCGAAGAGCGTGGTGCTGACTGTGGGAGGGTAACGGGGTGTGAAGTCCAGCAGCAGGCTAATGGGCAGGTGGCCATTCATCGGAACTTTCCCTTCTGGCCATGAAGAGGGCACCCCCCACCAACAGCAAGGAGACTGGGGAAATGGAGGGGACCCAGCAGTAAGGACCAGAGAGCAGAGGAGACAGCACCATGTGAGCTAAGGAGAGGAAGCAGCCAGGCTGGAGGGCAGTGCTGGTGGTGTCCCAGGGCAGGTTAGCTGGCCGAGGTCAGACTCACAGGGTTAGTGTCTTCTCCCAACCAGCCAGCTCTCCTGGTTAGTGCAGTTAGCGACAGACTCATGGCAGGCGCCCTCCAGGCACTCCATACAGACAGCTTGGTGTATGAGCAGCCCAACTCCGGAGCTGTAAAGAGAGCAGAGGAATGCCAAGCTGCAGGATGCCAAGGGTACACACTGCACCTCCTCACGGGAAGTGCCTCCACACTTACCACTAGAGCCTCAAAGGCTTTCTCCCATCCAGAAAGCATGTTAAGTGGAAGTGGGGTGCTCCCCTGCCAACCAGTGAGGCCAGTCAGCTGACCCCAGGCCACCAGACTCCCTGGCTGGTCAACAGAAAGAAAAGACATCTGCTGTGGAAGGGGGCACAGCTCCCCTACCTCACTTATTCCCCAAACACTGCTGCCAGGCAGCACCAGGGCTCTGAAAGCTGGGTTATAAGAACAAAGCCACCCACAGCTGCAGCTGCCACCCAACCCATGCCTGTGCCAGCAGAGTCCATCCCACCATCTCCCACAGGCTCCAGAGAAAGGGGCTGGGAGAGAACCAACCCAGGGATCAGAGGCGGCCACAAGGGCTACATCGGAAAGTACAGCACAATGGGGCAGTATGTGACCTGGCTGAGAGCTGAGCTAGTCAAGGGCGGGGGCGGCACACTGCCACCTTACAGTTTCTGAAAAGGTCAGGGGATGGCACTTCCCAGGGAGCCGGCCCAAGAGGAACCCGCAGAGCGAGGATGAAGACTGCAGTCAGGCCCCCAGACTCCAGCAGGGAACTGTTCCATCCTCTCACAATATGTGGTACTCAAGAAGGCTAGTTTTCCCATCATAGCAAGGCAGGGAACAGCAGAAACAAATCTTTCCTGAAGGCTCCAGAACCCCCTGGAGAGAAGTACACAGCTCAGAGATCACAAGGCAAATGAGGCCATAGCAGTGAAGTTCCCTGGGGCAGCAGGACAGGACTCCAACACACATATCTGCAAACACTGATGCTAAACAGAGAACAAGATGTTAGCAGGAAAAAAATGGAGTGGGGGTTTCTCTCCTGTTGTAGGAAGCCCTGAGGCTCTGTGACAGCTCCGGGCAAAAAGAAAGAACAGTCACCACCTGGCCCCACATGTGGGTCTGACCTTCTCCCAAACAGAGAGACAAGATTCACACACACACACAAAAAAAAACCTCCAATAGGCCTCCTGACTGCCTCCTCACTGGATTCCCCATATTGCTCTGACTACAGTTCAAAATGCCAGGGCCTGACCGTGGAGATGAGACAACTGTCTAGAAGAGAAAGACAACTCTCCCGATAGGCCCTTACCTTTCCCTAGACTGGTAAGAAAGCACAGCCACTGACAGTGACCTTCAGAATCCTCACCCACAAGAAAACTCAAAAGCACCACATAGGTCTGGTTTGCTTTTAAAAAGGTAAAGCATCCAGTCAGGATGGCCATCAACAACAACTCAAAAAACAACAGATGCTGTAGAGGATGTGGCGAAAAGGGAACACTTCTACACTGCTGGTGGGAGTGTAAACTAGTATAGCCTCTGTCGAAAACAGTGTGGCAATTCATAAAAGATCTAAAAATTGACCTTCCATACCCCACAATCCCCTGCTGGGAATATACCTGGAAGAACTCAAATCACTCTGTGAAAAAAAAAAATACCTGCACACGTATGTTTATCGCAGCATTGTTCACAATAGCAAGAACATGGAACCAACCATGCTGCCCATCAAAAGAGAACTGGATAAAAAAAAAAAGTGGTACATATACACGATGGAATATTATGCAGTCATAAAGAGGGACAAAATCATGAACTTCACAGTAACCTGGATGGACTTAGAGTCTATAATACTGCATGACGTCACAGAAACAAAGAACTGAGTATCACATGTTCTCACTCATAAGCAGACCTTGAACAATTATCATAATACTATAAGAAAAGAATTGAACCGGGCTCGGTGGCTCAGCCTGTAATTCCAGCACTTTGGGAGGCTGAGGTGAGTGGATTGCCTGAGCCCGCGGGTTTGTGACCCACCTGGGCAACTTGGCGAGACCTCATCTCTACAATAAATCAAAAAATTAGCCGGGCGTGGTAGCTCATGCCTGTAGTTCCAGTTACTTGGAAGGCTGAGGCAGAAGGATTGCTGGAGCCCAGCAGGTCGATGCTGCGGTGGCCGGGAGTGTGCCACTGCACTCCAGTCTGGATGACAGAGTGAGACTCCAACTCAAAAAAAAAAGAAAAAAAGAAAAGGATTGGCAGTAGTGGGAAACAGCTGGGGGGTGAGGGGTGTAGAATTGGCAGTAGTGGGAATCTGCCAGGGGAGGGGGGTACAATTCATCAACAAGGGTACCTGCATAATGAACATTTGTATACCTAACCCTAAATTGTACTGCACGTATTTAAAACAAAACAAAACAAAACAAAAGAGCAACAAGTGACTTGGCTAATTTAAGATTTCAGAAATCAAGGACTCTCACTGCACTAAAACAGAAGTTGAGAAATCAGATAATTGTTCTCTTTTCCCAACCGAAGATGACAGGAGTGAGGGCGAGAAGCCCATGTGAGATGGGAGGGCCGATGCCTACATTGCTCCTACATCCATCCTGATTCCCACTCAAGGACACTCCCACCATCAAGCCAGCCATCAAGCCAGCCAATCCCTCTCTCCTGTTTAACCTCTAGTAAAGCTTCTCCACCTGTCCCAGGGAGCCAGCAAACCCACTAAGAACCACTAAGCTAGGAAGGGCTATAACCAGGATTCTCAAAGGCCCCACCAGGAACTGTTCTATTCCTGAGTAACTTGTTAAGGAAACATAGCAAGCTGAAGAACAGTCTGGGTTAGAATTGAGTCCAGGCTTTTCTTAAAGTTGAAACATGTTGAGGACTGTCTAAAAGTACAAAAAAGATTAGAAGGAGATGTAAAAATAGTGAATAGTGGTTCCCTATCTTTGGGAGAAGGGAATAGACAGGAGCTGGGGGAGAAGAAAGAAGAAATCTTTTACTTTGTTACTTTACATACTTTTCTGTATGGTTGGTCTGTTATGCAAAGCATACACATTATGTTTATAATGAAACCAACAGTTCCTAGACAGACAAAAACACCCCATCTGCACTGTGCTTGACCATTCTGTTTTGGAAGCACTTTCCCTTCCGTTATATTTTCTTGGATCCCGCAGTTTACCGAGGCACCAAGAACAGGTGGAGTTCTCCTATTTTGAAGTTCAGAGAGGACAAGTGACTTGCCCAAGACAACAGGCAGAACTGGGAAAGAATCCAGTTTCTGTCTCCAATTCTAGCACAAAGCATAGAAAGTTTCTTTCTCCAGGGAGCCACAGGAAAGCCAGACCAATTTTGCCCCAATGTCAAGACCCATAAAGACTTCTGAGATTAAATTTCCTACTTTGCTTGTGAAGGTGTAGAGAGGTCACTGCTCAGTACCCAAATATCCTATTGCTTAGCTGAATGGAAGTCCAGGATTTGGGGGTCTAGGTTGATTTCCTAGTAGGCAGATCCTCCCCTCAGGGGATGTTTCCCTGCCACAACACAGAAGCTTCTCACGGAGAAGGCCATGTCCTTTATAGATTCTAAATGTCACCCAGCAGACAGTCGGCACTTACAAGATAGTAACTAACAAAGAAGAGATCCAAACCCTTCTATTCATGGCTAGTCCAGGACACTCAGTCCCTCTGAAGCCTAAGATATACAACACAATCCAGTCCAGCTGGTTCAATAACCTCCTTCCAAATCTGTTTAACGTACAGTGCAGTTTATCACTCCCGCCACGATGTCATCAGCGAAGATTTGCCACAATGCAATGCACATTCTCACACTGAGGGGCAAGAGGAAGAATCTGGGAAAACGCCTTCACTCCACTTTCAGTCACTGGTTTCATCTTTTTGATTCCTCTGGGCATTAATGAGGTTGTAGTAAGCTTTGACTGTGAGCATGAAGCACAACTATATGGAACTAAAGATACAACCAGAAAAGCAAGCAGGTTACAGCGGGCACTGGAAGGAGCTTAAAGGATTACAGAGAATGGCCAGGCGTGGTGACTCACACCTATAATCTCAGCACTTTGGGAGGCCGAGGTGAGAGGACTGCCTGAGCCCACGGGTTCGAGAACAGCCTGGGCAACTTGGCAAGACCTCATTTCTACAATAAATCAAAAAATTAGCCAGGCATGGTGACACACACTTATAGTCCCAGCTACTTGAAAGGCTGAGGCAGAAGAATCACCTGAGCCCAGTACGTCAAGGCTGCAGTGCCCCTGAACCTGAGGGCATGCCACTGCATTCCAGCCTGGGCGACAGAGTGAAACTCCAACTCAAAAAAGAAAAAAAAAAGAATTACAGAGAAGATGCCAGCAGCCAAAGACTTTTTTTAGGAGATGCTAATTAAGCAAGAAAAGCTACTAGGGTGTACCTCACCTCTTCTTTTAACCCCTTCCTGTTGGCTTAGGGAAGTGTTACTAGAACACAAAAAGGCTAAAAGGGAGACTGGTGCATCTAAACACCTGGAAGTTCATTTAACCACATAAATTCAACCCTGGAAAATAATTCGTAATGTTACTATAACACTATCACCTTTTGTTGATGCAGAGCACAAAAGGTTTGCCAGATCAATTCCACCTGCTTTAATCTGAGGAAGGTCTGGGTTGTGTCACACAGTAACCAGGATTGCCCAGCATTTACTGTATAGGGCCTAAATGCTCAGCCTTCAGTGAAAGACCTTGCCCCTAAGAAGCTTCAGAATAGATCTTACCACTAGTCAGGGAAAGGTAGGTTAACAACCACCTATACTACAGTGTTGTGAATGCTTTGAGAGCACAGAGGAAAGATGTCTGCCTAGGACAAGGGTTTAAGGACTGGATGACGCTGTCCTCCAGAGAACTCAGACATATCTTCCTCTGATTGTGAGGTCACACTGAAGTACCACCTGGCATACACTTAAGAGGTCTAACCTTCTGGAAATAAATTTCTTTGGTGTTTGTTGGGCATGAGTGCCCTGAGGACTACCCCCATTAACTACACCAGAAACAAAAAGGTAAAGAATGCATCATGGGGCAATCCCTTCGGGTCCCCTCCCACTGTGAGAGCTTTTCTGTCCTCTCAATAAATCCTGCTTTAAAAAAAAAAAAGAGAGAGAGAGAATGCATCACGACTCTCAGCTACCATCCCCATTTCTAGGGAGTCTCGAGTCTGTTCTGCGGCACAAATAGACCCTCAAAGACCTAAGAAAACTGGGACCAAGAAGCCTGGCTCCTTCAATACCTGGGTGTGTTCTATCAGTTTCACCCAACATTTTTCTTTTTTTATTTGAGTTGGAGTCTCACTCTGTTGCCCAGGCTGGAGTGCAGTGGCACGCTCATGGCCACCATAGCCTCGGCCTGCTGGGCTCAGACGATCCTTCCGCCTCAGCCTTCCATGTAGCTGAAACTACAGATGCAAGCCACCATGCCCGGCTAACTTTCTTTTTATTTACTGTAGAGACAAGGTCTCGCCAAGTTGCCCAGGCTGTCTTGAACCCCTGGGCTCAGGCAATCCTCATGCCTTGGCCTCCCAAAGTGCTGGGATTACAGGCTTGAGCCACCGCGTCCAGCCCTCACCCAACATTTTTCAGTCCATAAAATATTGGAGAACACGGATCCTCAAATTCTCCATTCCATCAACCACCGCATGTAGACTTCTGTCCATCCCCAGCTTTAATGGCATTACGAATCCACCATCTACCCTATATCCACAAAGTCACCCACCAACTTCGCCAGTGCTAGAAAAGTCCAGCTGATCACCATCAAAGGAGTGATCACAAATTTTAAAATTTGCCAGTCACAGTGATGAGTGTAAGTCCCAGCTTCTAGGAGTGAGTGAGATGGGAGGATCACTTGAGCCCAGGAGTTCGAGGCTGCGGTGAGGCTACTACATTCCAGCCTGACACGAGATGGGGAAAAGCACTGACAATCTTTGCACAGGCTGCTCATTGATGATGTTCCCAATCTCATCTTTTTTACTGCTTCATTACAAGAAAACAGACTCTCAGTTTTTTGTGTTGTTGTTTTTTTTTTTGAGTTGGAGTCTCACTCTGTCACCCAGACTGGAGTGCAGTGGCACGCTCCTGGCCACTGCAGCCTCGACCTGCTGGGCTCCGGCGATCCTTCCGCCTCAGCCTTCCAAGTAGCAAAAACTACAGGCGCGCGCTACCATGCCTGGCTCATTTTTGATTTATTGTAGAGATGAGGTCTCACTGCCCAGGCGGGTCTCGAACCCGCAGGCTCAGGCAATCCACTCACCTCAGCCCCGCAAAGGCGCGGGATTACAGGCTGAGCAGAAATCAAAAGGCTTATTCTAGCTTAAATAAGACAAAGCCTTTTCTTATTCGGAGTTTTTCAAAATGGGATTCATTCAGATATTTACCAAGTGTCCTTTAGAAGCCAGGCACCAAGCTACGTACTGTGAACTAATTCTTTTTTTTTCTTTTTTTTTTTTTTAGTTGGAGTGTTACTCTGTCGCCCAGGCTAGAGTGCAGTGGTACACTCACAACCACCGTAGCCTTGACCTGCTGGGCTCAGGTGATCCTTCCACCTCAGCCTTCCAAGTAGCTGGAACCACAGGCATGTGCCACCATGCCCGGATGATTTTTTGATTTATTGTAGACAAAGGCTCATCATCCTATTGCTCAGGCTGATAATCCTCTCGCCCCTGCCTCCCAAAGTGCTGGGATTACAAGCATGAGCCACTGCACTCAGCTTGAACTCATTTCTAATGCTCATACTTATGCAGAACAGATAATGTCACCCTCATTTTGGAGGGATGAGACTACTGGTTAACTTGCCCAGGGCAAACCCTTCGGGTCCCCTCCCTCCGTGGGAGCTTTTCTGTCCTCTTAATAAATCCTGCTTTCTAAAAAAATAAAAAATTTTAAACAAAGAAAGGAACTTTCCCAAAGTTATAGAAATGGTAAGTGGCAGAGTAAGGGTTAAACCAGGACTGCCTAGCTCCAAAATTAGACTCTTTCATACTGCTCACCAGTGTCCCTCCACCAACTCCCCTCCACTCCACAATCAGGGACAGTCCCTCTTCTAAAGGCAGTCAGACAGATAAAAGAAAAGAAAGAAAAAAAGAAATAGACACGTAAAGAGACCTCACCACACAACATGGTACGTGCCAGAAGAGAGGTTCAAAGTGCTGTGAGGGGCCAAGAAGAGGAAAGGAAAGTAGGGGAGGCATCTCACAAGAGGTTACAAAGGAGCTGAGTCTTAGGGGATAAGCAGTTTCAGAGACAGAGGTGAGCACTGTGGAACACAGGAAGGGTGCAGGCAAAGAAGAATAAAGTAACAGATGGCCACAGCAGGCTCGGCAGCAGTGGGAAATTCAAGAGCAAGGCGGCACTGGGCAGACCATGTGCAGCGGCAGCAACTCAGGCTAAAGGGTTGGATTTGGGCCCAAGTATAAAGAGCCTTTTTGCATGCCAAGCTAGAGTGAGGATTTTAACTTAAATAAGGAAAAACCCCTTGCATTTCTTTTTTTTCTTTTTGAGTTGGAGTCTCACTCCCTTGCCCAGGCTGGAGTGCAGTGGCACGCTCATGGCCACTGCAGTCTTGACCTGCTGGGCTTGGGCAATCCTTCCCCTTCAGCCTTCCAAGTAGCTGGAACTATAGATGCACGCCACCACGTTTGACTAGGTTTTTTGTGTGTGATTTACTGTAGAAACAAGGTCTCACCAAGTTGCCCAGGCTGGTCTCGAACCTGCAGGCTCAGGCAATCTACTCGCCTTGGCCTCCCAAAGTGCTGAGTTTTAAGGCTGAGCCACCGAGCCAGACCAACCCCTTGCATTTCTAAGGGAAGCGTTTTTAAAAGGAAAATAATTTTGACAGCAGCATGGACGATAGACTGGAGTGGGAAGAGACTACCCACCACAGTTCATTCATTCTACATGGATCAAAGAGCACCCATTATGCCAACACTATCCTAAATGCTACAAATACAGTAGTGCAAAATATGAACCTCATAAAACATGAACCACGAACCATATGGTTCATGAACAAAATACAGTGAAGGGATTGAATTCAAAGATAATATATGAATAAGGAGCATTATGAGAAGAAATTATTTACACAACAATGAAAAGAAATCGGTAGAGGAGAATCGGCTCAAAATCCATCAGTTTTCACCTTGCAATTCCATCATTTCCTAAAATGTGACCCAAATCCAAAAAATCTGAGGACTTCTACCAATGCACAAAGGTGTGTTCTACAGAGTGAACACGTTTCAGCATGACGACTGCTGCTCAACCAGGATAAAGCACTCTCCTGAGACATGTGGCTCCTGGGTTCATGGCAGAGGGGAGCAAGACAGACAGATGCTGTCTTCCTCTCAGAATCACAGATTCCACAACAAAAAAGTTCATCACAGGGCCAGGTCAGAGTCCCTAGGGAAGGCCCAAAGTCTTAGGCCCCCAATTCCCCAGAAATCTGGTAAGACACCAGGCGCGTGCCTGCTCTGAAGGCAGGGTGGAGAGTCATTTAACTAAAGAAAAAGATGGGCCCTGAGGGTGTGTTAAATAGACAGGACATGACTCAGAAGGAGGGGAAGAGTGACTCTTAAATACAGGGCAAAGGAAAGCCAGTCAATCAAGCCACTGACACGCCTCTGCCCCAAGGCTGCACTGGGACTCCTGCCTGGCTACAGGGAAAGACAGGTGAGTGCAGCCAGAGCCTTCCTCAGACAGCATGGGTTCAGCAGCATATTTGTTTTCTATTTTCCCCTCAAGCTGAGGGGAGAGGCTGTTTAAAATGCCACCTATTTTTTTCTGTGCAGTTTTCTACTTGCTATTTTTAAAAGAAAGATTATATCCAGACTGTCTATGAATTTCTACTATGGCTACTCAACTGCTCATGTCAGAAATCAAAGTTAGAAAAGAGCCTTGTATTTACATCTACATTAATAAACATGCCCTCCCCTGTCCCTTAAGGGATGCTTAGAGTAAGTCCTAATGTCACTCTGCCCACCCAATCCAGCCCCAAGGTTGAATCACATCACCAAGTTAAATCATGAAGAGAGCTCAGATTTTGCTAACACCTTACAGCAGATTCGCTCACCACATTCCCTGCACCAAATACTATTTTTGAGGGGAAAGAGAGGGCTGTGATGAAGAGCTCAGTCCCTAAAAGTTTTTTAGGCTGGGCTCAGTGGCTCAGCCTGTAATCCCAGCGCCGAGGCAAGTGGAATGCCTGAGCCTGAGGGTTCGAGACCCACCCAGGCAACTTGGCGAGACCTTGTCTCTACAAAATTAGCCAGGCGTGGTAGTGCACACCTGTAGTTCCAGCTACTTGGAAGGCTGAGGCAGAAGGACCGCCGGAGCCCAGCAGGTCGAGGCTGCGGTGGCTGGGAGTGTGCCACTGCACTCCAGTTTGGGCGACAGAATGAGACTGCAACTCAAAAAAAAAAAAAAGTTCTTTAAATAACCTAAAAAATGTTTATTACAATATGGGTATACATCTAACCATCATGATAAACAAACATGAACTACAATATAGTCAAACAAACAAGAGATACAAATTGCCACTGGGCATATTTAAAAGTTAACATCATATCAATCTTAAAAAGAAAAAAAAAAAGCTCAATTGCTAAAGCCAGATTGCCTAGGTTCAAATCCCAACTGTCACTTTTTTTAGCTAGATGACCTTAAACAAATTGCTTGACCATTCTGCTTCCATTTTCTCTTCTGTAAAGTAGGGATAATAACATTACTACTTCATATGGTTATGAAAATTAAATTAGCGAATACACGTAAAGGACTTACAACAATCCCAGGTATAGAATATGCTCAATAAGCTACAAGGTTATTGAGAATGTGTACCACTCAAATGTAAAGAAGATAATTCAACAGACTCACAGCTTCAAACAGAAAATCACTGGCATTTTAACATCACTTTAAATTGCTTAATGAGGATATTCTCACTACAAAAAAAAACCCATACTATCCAAAAGCTGTGTCTCATCTATTACCCAGCAGCCCAAACCAGTACCTATCCTCCATAAGAGACAGTAGGTTCAACTATGAAGCAGAAATTAGTGCTGAGATCTGACTAGTGTAATAACTAATACTGTCAGACATTGATTAAGCATATTAATGTATTTACTAATTTACCCTCACAATAACTCTATGTGATAGGTACTCTTACCATCCCCATTTGGTGGATGAGAAAGCTGAGGTACAGAGCTAAAGGTCACAGAGCTACAAATGGCAAAGTTAGGATTTGAACTAGACAGCCTAGCCCAAGTAAGTGCTTTTTGGTCTTTGTTTTAGAGACTGTATCTCCTATACTGCCCAGGCTAAAGTACAGGGACTACTCACAGAAGCCCATAATAGCACGCTGCAGCCTCAAACTCCTTGCCTCAAGCAATTCTCCTGTCTCAGCCTCCCAAGGAGCTTGGACTACAGGCACAAGTTATAGGGCCTGGCTCAGTCAGTGCTATTATCTGCTTTGTGTACTCACCACATTATCCTTGGATGTTTACAATTACAATTGCCAAATGGGCACAAATTGTTCTCAGCAAAAGAAGGTTCTGGACCTTCTAGAAATGAAGTCAAAGCTAAATATCATCAGTTCTTCAGATACTTGAAGGTATTGAAGCTGGCCTAGTAACAATGATTTGGATTGTTCTGTCTGGAGTAAGACTTTGGTGGGGATGAGAGGTAGTAGCAAGCAAATGGTTAATGAGGAGTTCTAGATCAAACCAGACTTCCCAGTCCAATCATGAAGCAGAGACTTCAATAAGAAGCCTGCTCCCAAATCCAGCTTGGGCATAACTAAAGGGCACCAAGTGAGGACCACATTCACTATGTTCTCTGGCTCCTGTCCCCATCCTTTTGCCAAGGCCACTACCCCTCAGGCCATGCTTAGTTTGGCTAGTGAAATGGATCTTTTAAAGTGCTTTGATGGGGAGAATGCAAAGGGAGAGAAGAAAACTACCAGAAAAGGGCAAGTTCCAAAATGCTTTTCTTCTGTCCTCACACTGGTCCAACTGTAAAGCAGCTCTCAAATATCAGAGGTCTCAAGGACAGAGAGATGATGAACATTCCCAGACCTTTACACCAGTCAGCTTGACCTCTTATATAAGCTGATCTAGGTTTCTTCTCCCTAATCCCAACCTGCCTTTCTCTCACCTCTGATACCCCCACCAAAATCCACATTCCCACAGGAACACTAATGAGCCCTGCTTACCAAAAGAGAATAACAAAAGTAGACACACAGCAAGAATAAATTCAGGAGTCATTGACAGCAGGTACCTAAATGGTCAGTGAACACCATCAGAATTTGTTTCCTCATGACTCCCTGCCATCTGTCACCCACAAATCTCCACTTCCAGGTAGGACGCCAAACTGAAGATATGATGGGGAAATTGAAAAGAAACGGTGAGCATGTAGGAAACTGCTTGTGACAGGGAAGTGTGAAAATGCCTTCAGCCTGATTTCTAGGCCCTTGTCCAAGTTTGCTTGCACAGGTGAAGGCACACAAGACTCAATTCTACACCAACTCTTAAAAGTCAGCCTGCAATCTAAGCAAAACACTAACTTAGGGACCTCAGACAAACGACAACCTCTATAGAGGAGCAATCTTCTCAGACTAAATGATTTTCAGCATCATTCTAAGCCCATGCATCCTGTTCCCGGGGAGCATGCCAGCCAGAAACCTGTCACTGAAGGCCACCTTACCCGCTCTGGGGTTGGGCTGGGGCAACTCTTCTTTCCGAGTAGGCACTGTGATTTCTTCCAGTCCCTGGGGCCCCTGAATCTTCAGCTGAAATTGGGGCAGATGCTGCCACAGGAACTGTGGAAAGGCTGATCTAAGCCTGGAAGAGGGTCATTTGACTGGCTTTAGTTCCCTCCTTAGCAGACCTGCCCTGTATCTCCCAGATCTCTCTCCCTCCCTTCCTCACTATCCCCCTCTACAGCAAGATCCCGTTTCCCCTCCCACTGGCTTGGTGCAGTCGGACTTCTGTCCCACGCTCCAGGCTTCTTTACTCTTGACCATGAAATTCTCCTTCAATTCCTGACTCTGTTTCTCCAAACCTGCACAACAACTACATCTGGCTTCCCCCGACACAAATCCCCTCCCCTGGGCTCCACTGGATCCTAGGCCCCCCTCTCCTCCACTCCATCTCCTTTTTTCTCTCCGCCTTGGACCTTCCTCCATTCCATCTCCTCTTCTCAACCCCGGAGCTAGTCTCCCCTCCACCCTTACTCCATGCTAGCCTCCCCGCCCTACTATTGCAATCCCACAACAAACTTTCCGCCGCTGCCAGCTGCCTTCAAGCCGCCATCTTGCCGCGGGGCAAGCCGGGTAGTGGCCAGGGCCGCGGGAATCCCCACGCACAAGGCGCTTTACGTCGTCGGGGGCGGGGCTCGGGGGCGGGGCCTCGGGCTGTGGAAGGGGGACGCCTGTTGATCTGGGAAGACAGGACGCTCCTAAGAGCCTGAATCGGAGGTCTGGCCACAGGAGAGGGAAGGAGGTATCAAGAGTAGGCAACATTGGAAAGGAGAAAACATTCTGATACTAAAAAAAAAAAAAAAGAATAGAGGCACACAGCTCAGAAATATATTGGGAGAGAATCATGCTATTGGGTCCCTATCATCCAAATAATAAAATCAGCTTTTTAGCTTGACACGCAGAGATCCGCATGATCTAGCCTCTTCCACCTTTATCAGCCTCATTTTCCACCTCTTCTGGGGACTTCAAGTTCCCAAATTGTCCTGTGTTTTCAGGCCATTGGGCCTTAAGATGCCCAAACTCTCTCCTCGCTTGCTTGATAAATTCCTACTCCTTCAACCCTCAGCTCAAATGTCACCTCCTCCAGAAGGTATTCCCTCTGGTGCTCCTATTGCTGGGCATCTCTAGCAACTTGCACATACCTTATTGTTGCCATCCTGTGCCATAATTATTTATTTACATGTTGTATCACTTTTGCCCTGCTGCCCCATTAGGGCAAAAACTGTCTGATTAAATCTTCATATTCCCTAACAGGTGCCTGGTACACAATACATGCTTAATGAATACATGCGTGGTTTCCTCCAATGCCCTAAGCACATTTCTGCTTCAGGGTCTCTCTCTTAAATTTGCTGTTCCCTATGCCTGAAATGTTTTTCCTCCAGATATTCACTCCCACTTCTGTCTTTGCTCAAATGTCACCACTTCAGAGAAGTCTTCCCTGGCCATCGAATCTAAATCAGCATCCCTGGTCATTCTCCTTTACCCTCTGTATATTTTTTGTTTGTTTGTTTGTTTATGGAAACAGCATCTTGCTCCATCATCCAGCGTGATCATAGTTTACTGTAACCTCCAACACCTGGGCTCGATGAGTCCTCTTGCCTCAGCCTCCTGAGTAGCTAGGTCTACAGGCATGTGCCGCCATGCCTGGCAACCTTTTTTATTTTTGTGGAGATGAGGTCCCACTATGTTGCCCGGGTTGGTCTCAAACTCCTGGGCTCAAGTGATCCTCCTGCCTTGGCCTCCCAAAGTGCTGAGATTACAGGCATGTGCCACCATTCCTGGCTCCTACCCTGTTTTAATGTTTTATTTCATAGTACTTATGATTATCTGACACTATATTAAATATTTCTTTGTTGATTGACCATCTCCTTACTATGATACAAATTCCTTTTTCTCACTCATCACAGTATCTCTACTGTCTAAAACAATGCCTAGGATAATAGGTATTCAATAAATAGTTATTGAATGAATTATGGCATGGAGGTGAGTGACTGACAGATTTTGGAATATAGTGATGGAGAGAAAGGGTTGAAAATATTATAAAATAAGGAAATGCATAGCTGGAAATTACAGGCCCCCAAGACCTCACTATTGGGAATAATAGCAAAGACAGGCCCCAGACCCAACAAAGGAGAGAGTGAGATGAGAGCCAGGTGGAATTCTGGAGCTAGGACCTAAGGGAGCACAGACTTCCTGGGAAAGCCCCAGGACTGCAAGCCGGCCACGTAGAGGAAATGGCACAGGCTGAAGGCCGAGGAGTTTACTCAGACCTAAAGACAACATCCACCCCAAGCCCAGGCCTCTCTTGGCCAGATGGTTCCGGAGAAGCCTTTGCATCTGTCCCTCCATAAATTATCGAGGGCTCCCTCCTGCCTGTCTTCTCTGGTGACAGCCGGAACAATTGTCCAGGAATTCCATCTGCTCTCCTGTCCCTCTCCCCCCCGTACCTCATCAACATTTCAGAGCAGAGAGGTATCCCATTTCCCTAGGCCTAGGGATGGAGCCAGGGCTGTTCCTTGGTGAAGACGGTCTCAGGCACTCATGCCACGCCTCCCATCAACCCACACAAAGAAAACCTCAGCAGGCGCGTTTCCAGATCCCCAGAGGGAGGGGTCATCCATCTTTATTTCCCATCCCATCCATGATTGTTTATCCCATACATCTGTTTTTAAAAATTAATGTAATAAAGTCACACTAAATAAATTAATCATGTAGGGTCTTCCAGAACTTAAAATAAAGGCTCCCAGTTACTATACGTCTCCACATGGTTCCTCTTAAACTACTCATATGTTATTTTTTAAAATGTGACATTTGGACACTTGTGATATCAAACCACACACTCAGGATTTTTGAAATATGATTTTTGCTGTTTACTAAAAGGAAGTAAAGGAAGAAGGGATACTAGTTTTCTTTTTAAAATAGGAATGACCCCAGATATCATCTCTACTTTTCCGGAAATTGCTTTGGGGCCCACAAGGGGAAAGAGGCCCTTGTACTTTCAAGTAAATAAGCTTATGGTAACAAGAATTGAAAAGTGATTCAAGTTTACATTTTTTTGAAAGTGGGGGAAGTGTCAGTAAACATAAACATACCTTTGGGAAAAAAAGGAGGTAGGGATAGTTGCTCAGCCTGTGGTCCCAGCACTTTGGGAAGTTGAGGTGAGAGGATTGCCTGAGTTGGGGGCTGAGGGGGTGGCGGGTCGAGACCAGCCTGAGCAACTTCATGAGACCTCATCTCTACAATAAATAAAAAAGCAAACCGGGCGTTAATGTGCGCCTGTAGTTCCAGTTACTTGGAAAGCTGAAGTGGACAGATTGACTGAGCCCAGCAGGTTGTCGCTGCAGTGGCCATGAGCATGCCACTGCAGTCCAGCCTGGGCGACAGAATGAGACTCCAACTCAAAAAAGAAAAGAAAAGAAAAGGAGTCATGGTTTTCTTTTTCTTTCTTTTCTTTTTTTTTTAAAGTTGGAGTCTCACTCTGTCACCCATGCTGGAGTGCCGCAATGACCACCGCAGCCTCGACCTGCTGGGCTCAGGCGATCCTTCCAAGTAGAACTAAGGCGTGCACCACCACACCTGGCTAATTTTGTTATTTATTTTAGAGATGAGGTCTCGCCAAGTTGCCCAGGCTGGTCTCAAACCCTTGGACTCAGGCAATCCTCTCACCTCAGCTTCCCAAAGTGCTGGGATACGAGGTTTCAGCCACCATGCCTGGCTGAGTCACAGTTTTCTAGAGGTTTTAACTTTTGGGATAAGAAGGACAAAGTTCTTTTTACTATGGGGAGGCTGGTTTACCTCATCTACCCCCCCCACCTATGGATGCTCAAATGCACTTGTATGTCTAAATATTCATTAGGCCACAATTTCATTACAAAATTCACTTTCACTGGGAAAGAACCATGAGGAAAGTGATAAAAATTCATGATCTCTTCTAGTTTTAGGAGTCTTAAGAAGTAGCTGCAGTGACAATGCCCTCAGGTCCCCTTCTGCTCTGGGAGCGTTTCTATCCTGTCAATAAATCCTGCTTTCTCAAAAAAAAAAAAGTAGCTGCAATTTGCAGAAGAGTCAGGCTCACTTTGTTCTGATGGTGGTTTACACATGGTTGTGCCTTGATAGCCACAGGACTGCAGGTGAGGCAGGATTCACCTGTGCAAGCATGGTCAAGCATTTCCCAAAGCACAATCCACCTAGGTCCAAGGCAGTTCTTTCTGATGATTTCATTTATGTAAACCAGTCTTCCCACTGGAATGGATGTTTGATGTGGAGTCTAGGGTTGGTCTGACACGCTCTACATAGGCAGAAAGTGCGTCTTGAACTAAGATAGCAATTTGAGCTCCAGGTATTGGGCGAAATTGCTGGAAAAGAGGAGTTGAAACCATACTGGGTTCAGCCCCACAGTCATTTGACCTGTTCATCATAACAGCTAGAAGAGTTTTAGGTCATATGCAGTCTTTCTGGTCACAGGCGACATTATCTACTAATGGTGTGAAGACAAGAGACTGCCTATGTTCTTATTTGTGATCCTAATTGGACGTGGTGAATCCTGTATATATGGTTGTTATGACAATGATTTTGAAACTTCAAGAGGTAATAACTTAGTCAACTTCCCTAGGTTGAAGTCATATACATTTCCTAATTCTTCTGTCTATTAATAGAAGTCCACAGCTGCCACCCTGGTGGGTACACTTTTATTATATGTAATGTCTTTTTCCTAACATGGAATGTTGAATTTGATGGAGGCCTAAGAAATATAAGTTTTAAAGACCTTGAAACTTGGTAGGATCTTGCTTTCCTTTATATTCTAAAATTCATTTCTGTCTCTTTTCTTTTTGAGTCAGAGTCTCACTCTGTCACCTAGGCTGGAGTACAGTAGCACACTCATAGCCACCACAGCCTCACCCCAAGGTCTTAGGTGATCCTTCCACCTCAGCCTTCCAAGTAGCTGGGACTAGAGCTGTGTGCCACCATGCCTGGCTAATTTTTTTAAAATTTTACTGTAGAGATGATGAAGTCTCGCCAAGTTGCCTAGGCTGGTATTGAACCCCTGGACTCAAGCAATCCTCTCACCTCTGCCACTCAAAATGCTGGGATTAGAGGTGAGAGCCACTGCACCCGGCCACCCATTTATGTCTTTAAAAATACTAAAAGGAGCCGGGCTCAGTGGCTCAGCCTGTAATCCCGTGCCTTTGGGAGGCTGAGGTGAGTGGATTGCCTGAGCCCGTGGGTTTGAGACCCGCCTGGGCAGTGAGACCTCATCTCTACAATAAATCAAAAAATCAGCCGGGCATGGTAGCACATGCCTGTGATTCTGGCTATGCGGAAGGCTGAGGCGGAAGGATCGCCGGAGCCCAGCAGGTCGAGGCTGTGGTGGCTGGAAGCGGCCACTGCACTCCAGTCTGGGCGACAGAATGAGACTGCAACTCAAAAAAGAAAAAAAAAAATACTTAAAGGCCAGATATGATGGCTCACGCCTATAATCCCAGCACTTTGGGAGACCAAAGTGAGAGGATTGCCTGACCCCACAGGTTCGAGACCAACCTGGGCAACTTGGTGAGACCTCATCTCTATAATAAATCAAAAATTAGGCCGGGCTTGGTGGCTCAGCCTGTAATCCCCGCACTTTGGGAGGCCGAGGCAAGTGGATTGCCTGACCACAGGTTCGAGACCAGTCCATGCAATTTAGCAAGACCTCATCTCTACAATAAAAAAAGTAAAAAATAAGCCGGACATGGTAGCACAGCACGCACCTGTAGTTCCGGCTACTTGGAAGGCCAAGGTGGAAGGATTGCTGGAGTCCAGCAGGTCGAGACTACAATAGTTGTGAGCATGCCACTGAACTCCAGCCTGGGTGACAGAGTGAGACTCCAACTCAAAAAAAAAAAAAAATTAGCTGGGTGTGGTGATGTATGCCTGTGGTTCCAGCTACTTGGAAGACTGAGGCAGAAGGATCATCTGAGCCCAGCAGGTCGAGACTGCAGTGGCCATGAGCATGCCACTACACTCCAGCCTGGGCAACAGAGTGAGACTCCAATTCAAAAAAAAAAAACTTAATGAGGCCATTGCCTTTGTTAAGCAATGATGTGGCCATGTGCTGTTTGAGCTATGGCCAGGCCATGTTTTCTTAAGCTTTGGCCCCCTCCCCTCCCTTGGGGAGGCGAATCCTCTCTCTCTCTCTCTCTCTCTCTCTCTCTCTCTCTCTTTCCAATTTACTTTCTAAATAAACTATATTTTCTAATCTAAAAAAAAATACTTAATGAAAGCAGGTACTCAAATAAATATTTGTACCTCTGTGTTCATAGCAGCTTTATTTTTATAGTAGCCAAAGATGGAAACAACTCAAATTTCCATTGAGGGATGAATTAATAAACAAAATGTAGTATATACATGCAATGGAATATTATTTGGCTTTAAAAAGTTAGGAATTCTGAAGAGGCTACAACATGGACATTGAGGACATTGTGCAAAGTGAAATAAACCAATCCCAAAAAGGACAAATGTTGCATGTTTCTACTTATTTTAGTTGCCTTAGTCAAAGTTAGACATAGAAAATAGAACGGTGGTTGCTAGGGCTGGAGTAGAATGAGAAGTTAGTGTGTAATGGATACAGAGCTTTAGTTTGGGAAGATGAAAAAGTTCTGGAGCTGGATAGTGGTGATGGTTGCACAATGATGTAAATGTACTTGATGCCACTAAACTGTGCACTTTAAAATGGTTAAAATGGTAAAGTTGTGTTGCATATATTTTACCACAATAAAAATACTTCCAGTAAAAAAAAAAATCCTTAAGATGTACATCCCATACATATTTTAAAAAATTATTTTAGTCAGATTCTCACTCTGTCTCCCAGGCTGGACTGCAGTGGCATGATCATGACTCACTTTAGCCTCCACCTCCTGGGCTTAGGTGATCCTTCCACCTTAGCCTCCCAAGTAGTTTATTTTTAAATTTTTTTGTAGAGATGAGGTCTCGCTATGTTGCCCAGGCTGATCTTGAACTTCTGGACTCAAGCAATCCTCCTGCCTCAGTCTCCCAAAGTGCTGGAATTTCAGGTGTGAGCCACTGCTCCCGGCCCGTACATACTTATATGACACCAAGTCTTGTTTTCTGATTTCCGGTGAGGTCCTGCCTCTCACAACTCTAAGGCAGGAACTTTTAGAGGGCAGAACTCATCCCCCTCCCCACTCATACTTTGAGCACCTTGAGCTAAGAGCCTGTGCCTCCCCTTTCAGACTGCAGTTTGAATCCTGTGGGATCTTAGAAAGTGCAGGAGTAACTTACCCTTCTCTGGTCTGCATTGGAACCTGTCAGGCCTAGCTTCACTCTGACCCGGTGCTGGGTTCTGCAGTCCCAGTCTCTTTACATCCCAGGTCAGCACCTGAAAATTGACCTTGATAGTATGTGCTGTCCCATAGACCAAGGGATTGTTTCTACGTGAAAGGCTAAAAGAAGAGGCTCAGGTTTTAGAAACTTCAAGAAAACCTCTAGGGATGACTTCTTTAGCAGCTGCTGGAGGGCTGGAGCACAACCCACCTGTGATCGTGATGTCTTCCCCACCATCTCATCAGCCCTGGGTAGTCTCAGGATGGAGGGGCTTTACAAGCATGTGAACACGTGGTACTGCTGTGCTTCACACTCTAAATACAAGTGACCCTCTTGTCCTTCCAGGTTGGTGTAGTTGTGTCTGCAGACTCTCGTGGTTCCAATGGACGTGTTCTCTCTCTTGACATTTTTTTGTTTGTTTGTTTTGAGACAGGGTCTCACCTTGTCACCCAGGCTGGAGTGCAGTGGTGTGATCCTGGCTCACTGGAGCCTCAACCACCTGAGCTCACATGATTTTTCTACTACAGCCTCCCAAGTAGCTGGGACTACAGGTGTACACCACCACGCCTGGCTAATTTTTTTTTTTTTAGTTGGAGTCTCACTCTGTCACCCAGACTGGAGTGCAGTGGCCACTCCCGGCCACCACAGCCTCCACCTGCTGGGCTCCGGCGATCCTTCTGCCTCAGCCTTCCAAGTAGCTGGAACTACAGGCGCGCACAACCACACCCGGCTCATTTTGATTTATTGTAGAGATAAGGTCTCACCAAGTTGCCCAGGTGGGTCTCCAACCCGCGGGCTCAGGCAATTCACTCACCTCAGCCTCCCAAAGGCGTGGGATTACCGAGCCCGGCTAATTTTTTGATTTATTGTAGAGATTAGGTCTCGCCAATTTGCCCAGGCTAGTCTCAAACCCGTGGACTCAGGCAATCCTCTCACCTCAGCTTCCCAAAATGCTGGGATTATAGACATGAGCCACTGCGCCCAGCACTTTTTTTTTTTTTTTTTTTTGTGTCAGAGTTTCACTCGGTCGCCCAGCCTGGAGTGCAGTGGCACACTCACGGCTACCACAGCCTCGACCTGCTGGGCTCAGGTGATCCTTCCAAGTGCACCACCATGCCAGGTTAATTTGTTGTTGTTGTTGTAGAGATGAAGTCTCACCGTGTTACCCAGACTGGTCTCAATCTCCTGGGCTCAGACGATCCTTTGGTCTCAGCCTCCCAAAGTGCTGGGATTACAGGCATGAGCCACCGTGCCCATTTCCACCACTTTTTTTATTCCTATTAATTCACTCATTCAGCTAACACTTATTGGGTACCTGGCACTGAGTTGGGGTCCTCTCCCTGCTTCTGCCCACAATGTGTAAATGAATTTGTGATTCCCCTTGTTCCCTGTTCTCTTGTCTCTGCACCCTCATTTGGTAATACACAAACTTTTTTGTATGAACAGGAGGTTAAGGAGAGAGGAAGAAAACTTGAGAAGTCACTCCCGTGTGAGGAAGTCCAAGAGAGATAAATCTATGTGTCTGGGGGTCCTAGAGGAGGGGTTTACTGACAAGTATTCAGAAAAGAAATTCTCGGGAAAGTGCAGAGTCCTGAGGGCTGGGGTATTGGGGTGTTCTAGGGCAGTATAGTTACTATTCAAGTCTGGGATCAAAGCTGAGAATGAGCCTCATATGTCTAGACATCACTCAAGAAAGAGGCTACCATTAAGGCAGGCTCAGGAGGATCCAAAAGTCATCACACTGCCAGCCCTATCTGATCCCAAATCCTCCGAAGAACAACCACAAAGCAGCAGTCAGGGGGCCCTCAGCAACTGTAGCAGTTACTACACAGATAAGATCATGGTTAAGAGCAGGGTCTCTGAAGTAGGCTGCCTGGGTCCATATCCCAGCTGTTACTTAACTAACTGCACGAACATGGATATATGACTGAATTTCTCTGTCTTAGTTTCCCCATCTATATGTGATGGTTAAATATAGCACCTACCTCATAGAGTTGTGAGTGTTCATGTACACAAATGTGCATAAATGCTTAGACTGGCACATAGGAAGTCCATGTATTTTACCAATGAGAAATTGGAGGCTCAGAGAAGTTAGCTGTCTCCTGAATGTCACCCAATTACACACAATATAGCCAGGATCTGAAGCAGCTTCTAAACTCTTGCCTTGACATGACACAGCCTGAAGAGTAATAAGAGTGATCCCAGGCTGCTGGGCTGTGGAGCGAGACAGTGGTGTGGCCAAATGGTAATACACAAAATTTGTTTTCACCTTTAGGCGCACTGCAGAATGGGTGCATAGCGGGAGACATGGGCTCGGAGGCCAAGAGACCAGACAGGAAATGCTTGTCATGAGTCTGGTGTGGTGAGGGGGTTGCTGACAAAGGCTGAGGCAGTAGGATAGAATGGACCGAAGGACCATGGGAGAAGGACGACCAGACAAAATTTGGTGGCTGGCTAGAATAAGGGAATAAAGGAGATAGAGGAGCCCAAATGGCCATAATGTGTTATGCCTCACTTCCCCCAAAGAATGGCGGGGCGTCTGCCAAAGACAAGCAATGGGGCCTGGCTCTTGGAAATCCAGGCGGTGAGTCAAGCCCCGCTTCTGAGTGATTTTAAAATTAGTGTTAGACCGGATGTGGTGTCTCAGTCTGCAATCCCAGCACTTTGGGAGGCTGAGGCAAGAGGATTGCCTAAGCCCGGGGTTCGAGACCAGCCTGGGCAACTTCGTGAGACCTTGTCTCTACAATAAATAAAAAAATAAGCCAGGCATGGTGGTGTGCGCCTATAGTTCCAGCTACTCGGAAGGCTGAGACTGAAGGATCACCTGTGCCCAGCAAGTGGAGGCTGTGGTGGTCATGAGCGAGCCACTGCACTCCAGCCTGGGAGACAGAGTGAGACTCCAACTCAAAAAAAAAAAATTATTTTTAAATGGGGGAGGGGGTGTATTTTAGAAAAGCCTCACAGAGACAGAAGCCCGAACTAAATGATGCCTTTTATATAACAGGACTAATAGTGAATGGATTCCCAAAGATACTGGAACAGAAGGAGTTGCTAAGAGGCAAGCCCAGCACATCCCAGAACAGCCCAACTCAACCTTCCATAATTGTTCCTGTTGCCAATTCCCTTCCTACTCCAGGGCAGGAAACTGACTACCAGGGATCCCCCAGTACCTCAGCCACCACTCACCTCAGCCTCCACTCTCCAACCTCATGTGTGTGTGTATATATACTTTTTTGTTGTGTTTCCAGTTATCTGTGGCTGCATATGACAAATCACCTCAAAACCTACTGGCTTAAGACAACAACCATTTTGTTATCTCTTTGATTTCTGTGGGTCAGGGATTCAGGCAAGGTTTGGTTGGTTCTGGTTATCTCTCACACAACTACAGTTACTCAGTGGCTGGGGCAGAAACAGCAAGGGCTGTCTTGGCATCTCTCTTCATTCATGAGGTCCTCTTCATGTGGCCTCTCCACTGGAGCTAGTTTGGCTTCCTTGCCACATGGTGACCTGGGGACAATCAGGCTGATTACATGGCGACTCATATCTCCAAAGCAAATGTCCCAGGAGAATGAGAACCTGTGTTATCTTTTGTCATCTAATCTCACATAGTGTCACTTCTACCATGGTCATAAGGTGGCCTAATATCATGGGAAGAGAATACAGACCCTACCTCTCAATGGGAAGAGTGTCAAAGTCATATTATAAGAGGAACTTGTGGGATGAGAGATCTTGTGACAGTCATCTTTGGAAGATACAACCTGCTAAGCCCTTGCACAATTATCTTGACCAATAGCACAGCTCAGGGGAAAGACAACAACCGCTCACTAGCTCTGTGACCTTGGGAAGACACCTAACTCCTGGTATCCTCTCCTTCCTCATCTATAAAACTAGAATCATGATAATTCCTGCCTGGCGGGGATGTGATGAGGAGTAAATGGAAGGGCCTAGCCCATAGAAAATTAGTTTCTCCCTCTTCTAGTTTGTAAATAGCAGTGAGCACACTATCATCCTAATTCCTTTATCCTACTCATGAAACAGACCCAAGTCTCAGTAAATACAGAGAAACCAAAATAAATAAGGGTGCAAACAAAATGCTACACACCAGAAGAATGTGACGTGATTTTTTAAAAACTGGGTTACAGAAGTAAACAAACAAAATGCCTGCCCTTGTGGAGCGTATAATTTAGTCAGGGGAGTTCATAATCTATTAGGAGCCAGTCCCTACATAAATATGCACATAAATATGAAAAGTGCCATGTAGAAAATTGAAGTAGTATAAGAGAATATGCCAGAGGTAAGGATGGGGATATTATATAAAGTGATCATTGAGGGCCTCTTCACTAACATAAAATTTGAGCAAAGCATGTTTATTGCAGAATTACTCACAATAGCAAAAACATGGAACCAACCGTACTGCCCATCAAAAGAGTACTGGATTTTAAAAATGTGGTACTTATACACAATGGAATATTACGCAGCCATAAAGGACAAAATTATGAACTTTGCGGCAACTTGGATAGACAGAGTCTATAATACTGAGTGATCTGTCACAGAAATCAAGAACCGAGTATCACATGATCTCACTCATAAGCAGACCTTGAACAACTGTCGTAAGAAAGGGATTGGCTGACTGGACGCGGTGGCTCAAACCTGTAATCCCAGCACTTTGGGAGGCCAAGGCAAGAGGATTGCCTGATCCTAGGGGTTTGAGACCAGCCTGGGCAACATGACAAGACCTCGTCTCTATAATAAATACAAAATTAGCCAGGCGTGGTAGCATGCTCTTGTAGTTCCGGCTACTTGGAAGACTGAGACAGAAGGATTGCTGGACCCCAGCTGGTCTACGCTGTAGTGACCATGAGTGCACTCCAACCTGGGCGACAGAGTAAGACTCCAACTCAAAAAAAAAATTTTTTTTGAGCAAAGAGTTGGATGGAACGAGGGAATGAGCTATGATAATATTTGGATTAGAGCAGTCCAGGCAGAGGGAACACCTGGTGCAAAGATCCTGAGCCAGTGAACATGCTTATGTGTTAAGGATCAACACAGAGGCCGTTTGGCTGGGGAAGAGTGAGGTGGGAGAGTGCAGGGGATAAGATTGGATAGGAGGCTGGACGTGGTGGCTCACGCCTATAATCCCAGCACTTTGGGAGGTCGAGGTGAGAGGATTGCCTGAAATCAAGCGTTGGAGACCAACCTTGGCAACTTGGCGAGACCTCATCTCTACAATAAATAAAAAAATTAGTGGGGCCTGGTAGCATGCACCTGTAGTTCCAGCTACTTGGAAGGCTGAGGCAGAAGGATCGCTGAGTCAGAAGGTGGCCATGAGCGTGCCACTGCACTCCAGCCTGGGCAACACAATGAGACTTCAACTCAAAAAAAAAAAAGAGATGGAGTCTCATGTGTCACCCAGGCTGAAGTGCAGTGATGTGATCATAGCTCCCTGTAGCCTCCAACTCCTGGGCTCAGGTGAGCCTCCCAAATAGCTGGGACTACAGGGATGCACCACCATGTTTGGCTAATTTTTTAATTTTTATTTTTAATTTTTATTTTTTAGAGAGAGACTGAATCTCACTTTGTTGCACAGGCAGGGAGACTAATATTTTTGAAGAGTTCTCAGTAAAGAGGCACAGGCAAATGTAGTTGAAAAAGAATATGAGGGAGGTTGTTATTTATGTTGAGATTGGAGGGAGGTCGATGACAATGATCTCATAGAGCCAAGCAAATTGATGATGCAGAAGAGATGGGGAGAATTGGCAGAGCCCTGTAGTTAGGTAGGTGGAAAAGATGTGAACAAGGGCCCAGGTGAAGGGGTTTACCTAGGTGAACACAGGCAGTCCATCTATAGTAACAGGAAGAATGACAGACTATATGGAGACAGATGCACGTAGGAGGTGGAGGCGTGTGGAAATTCTCTCAGATTGCTTCTATTTTCTCCATGAAGTTGAAAGCAAGACCATCAGCAAAATGAGCCAAAAGAAGAAGGGGGTGGAGGGTGGAGAGGAGAATAAAATAGTCATCAGGGTGGATGGAAGAGTGTACAGAGCTAAGGAAATAAAGAGCATTAGTGTCAACACAAACAGCATTTGAGGGCCATGGATTTAAGAGAGACCAACCACCTGGAGGCATGTTTTTTTCAGCTGTTTGGGTGAAGACTGGAGAAGTTGCAGCAGTGAGGTTTTGCCAGATGAATATGGTGAAAGGAGAGAGAGCCCATGTATGCAAGGGACTGATTATAATGATGAATCATGGACTCAAATCTGGGTAAGGAGGAAGGATGGGTGTGATGGGGACAGGGGACAGTGAAAAGGAGGTATGATCAATGGAGGAAAGACAGGACTGACTTTTTCCCAGTAGGCCCAGTTCCTAAAGCCCACAAGATGTTTTTATTTGTAATTTATTTTAAAATCAGAAGAAAAAATGAATACAATAAAAATATGTATATGGGTTCATTGCTTTACTAAACTCTGATGTGGCCATGTGCTCTTTGAGCTATGGCCACGACCCTGTTTCCTAAGCTAAAAATTCCAGCTGAAAATTGTTTAGGGCAATGGAACAAGTAATCAGAAGGGGGGGGACAATCAAAAGAGGGGAAAGAAACTATTTGAAAACTGGCAAATACGGAATCAATTAAAACTATAATAAAAATAATAAAATAAGTATACAGGCCAGGCTCAGTGGCTCATCCTGTAATCCCAGCACTTTGGGAGGCCAAGGCAAATGAATTGCCTGAGTCTGCAGGTTTGAGACCAGTCTAGGCAACTTGGTGAGACCTCATCTCTACAATAAATAAAAAATTAGCTGGGCGTGGTAGCGCGTGCCTGTAGTTCCAGCTACTTGGAAGGCTGAGGTGGAAGGATTGCCGGAGCCCAGCAGGTAGGTGCTGGGGTGGCTATGAGAGTGCCCCTGTACTCCAGCCTGGGCAACAGAGTGAGACTCCAACTCAAAAAAAGAAGTATATAATAATCAATTCAGCATGGGTCATATTAGTCTTTGTACCAATGCAGTTATATAATATAATTTTTAATATTCTTTTAAGGAAGAAGTGGCCCATGAAGGCGAAATGCCTAGGGCCCACAAAAAGTCATCATGTGGCCCTTATGAGAAATCCCAGTGGGTTAGTAGAAATGTTTGAACCAAGATATTAATATTACAGGGCCAGAAAGATAGAAGTTGGTAACAGGAAAGTGCAATTCTTTTTTTTTTTTTTTTTTTGAGTTGGAGTCTCACTCTGTCGCCCAGACTGGAGTGACCTGCTGGGCTCCAGCGATCCTTCCGCCTCAGCCTCCCGAGTAGCCAGAATTACAGGCGCGTGCTACCACGCCTGGCTAATTTCTTTATTTTATTGTAGAGATGAGGTCTCGCCTGCCCAGGCAGGTCTCGAACCCGCGGGCTCAGGCAATCCACTCACCTCAGCTTCCCAAAGGCGTGGGATTACAGGCTGAGTCACCGAGCCCGGCTGAAAGTGCAATTGTTAAAACTGAGATGATAGAGTGTATGAAGCTATTGGTAGCAACATGGACTGGAGGGGGATCATCTTTCTCATTGGAGAAGAAATTAGAAAATGAGAAGCTCGTTTTATCAAGTATCTATTGCCATGTTGACAAACCTTCCTCAAATGTATTGGCTTAAAACAGCCACCATTTACCTGCCTATAGTCTGGCAATATGGGCTGGGTTCTGCTGAGCAGGTCTTCTGTTGGACTTGCCTAAGGTCACTCACGTGGCTGCAGTCATCTGGAAGCTGACTGGGGCCAGGTAATCTAATATGATCCCACGCATCTGGTGGTTGTTGGCCAGGGTACCTCAGTTCTCCATGGGGCTTTTCACCCTGCAATAGGCTACACTGGATTTCTTTACGTGACGCTGTAAGTGTTCTGAGAGGGCAAAGAGGTAGACTCTAGGAAGTCACACAGTGTCATTTCTACCACATCTATTAGCTAAAGCAAGTCATAAAGCCAGCCCAGGATCTAGGGATTGAAAAGTAGACTCTGAGCCGGGCTCGGTGGCTCAGCCTGTCATCCCGCACCTCTGGGAGGCTGAGGTGAGTGGATGGCCTGAGCCCGCGGGTTCGAGACCCGCCTGGGCCGCGAGACCTCATCTCTACAATAAATCCAAAAATCAGCCGGGCGTGGTAGCGCGCGCCTGTAATTCCGGCTACTCGGAAGGCTGAGGCGGAAGGATCGCCGGAGCCCAGCGGGTCGAGGCTGCGGTGGCCGGGAGCGGCCACTGCCCTCCAGTCTGGGCGACAGAGTGAGACTCCAACTCAAAAAAAAAAAAGAAAAGAAAAGTAGACTCTACTTATTGCTGGGAGGAGCAGCAAAATCATTGCACAAAGTCATGTGGGACAGGAAGAAGTGTAGTGAGCATCTTTGCAAACAATCTGTCACGCTTATTAGAGGAATTATTTGTCATACCGAATCACCAAGAGTCACCAAGAATTTGACAGAAGTGGGAGTGAAAAGATTGACAAGCCAGGTGTTAAAATCTTCAAAGCACGAGGGGATACTGAGTGATATACTCAGATGCCATCAACTTCAAAAGCTTCAAATACCTTTATCGTTTCATCATGGAATTTCATCAATGAAAAAGAATTTTTCAAGACTTCTTTGACTTAGTCTCTCATCAATTCAGATTCTATCCTACAGAAGGACCCTAAAACGTGGAAAAAAACTACATGTAGGAAAATGTGTGACACTACTATTTAACTGAGAGCTGTATCCTCAGGGCCTACGATGATGTCTGACACCTAGTAGTAGCATATGAGTACCCAATAAATATTTGTTTAATGAATTTATAACAACAAAAAAGTAAACACAACTAAGTAGCCAAAAATCAGTGCTAAGTTAAATAAGTTATAGTACATCTATTTAATAGACTATTACACAGCTGTTGCAAATTATGCTTTTGTGAACTATCAATATGTGGTATGAAGTAAAAAAAGGCAAAATACAATATTGTAGGTACATTATTATCATACCTGTGTAAAAAAATCTGGATAGGAAAAGGAGTCAGAACACTAATAATAGTGGTTTTATCAAGCTAGTAGGATCACAGGTGATTTTTTTCTTTCTTTTTTTTTTGAGTTGGAGTCTCACTGTCGCCCAGACTGGAGTGCAGTGGCCGCTCCCAGCCACCGCAGCCTCGCCTGCTGGGCTCCGGCAATCCTTCCGCTTCAGCCTTCCGAGTAGCCAGAATTACAGGCATGCGCTACCATGCACGGCTGATTTTTTTAATTTATTGTAGAGATGAGGTCTCGCTGCCCAGGCGGATCTCGAACCTGCAGGCTCAGGCAATCCACTCACCTCAGCCTCCCAAAGGTGCGGGATTACAGGCTGAGCCACTGAGCCCGGCTTACTTTATTCTTTTAAAAGTTGTACATGTGCCGGGCTCGGTGGCTCAGCCTGTAATCTCAGCACTTTGGGAGGCTGAGGTGAGTGGATTGCCTGAGCCCGCAGGTTCGAGACCCGCCTGGGCAACTTGGTGAGACCTCATCTCTACAATAAATCAAAAAATTAGCTGGGCGTGGTAGCGCGCGCCTGTAGTTCGGCTACTTGGAAGGCTGAGGCGGAAGGATCACCGGAGCCCAGCGGGTCGAGGCTGCGGTAGCCGGGAGCGGCCACTGCACTCCAGTCTGGGTGACAGAGTGAGACTCCAACTCAAAAAAAAAAAAAGTTGTACATGTGCCGGGCTCGGTGGCTCAGCCTGTAATCCTGAGCCTTGGGAGGCTGAGGTGAGTGTATTGCCTGAGCCCGCGGGTTCAAGACCCACCTGGGCAACTTGGTGAGACCTCATCTCTACAATAAATTAAAAAATTAGCCGGGCATGGTAGTGTGCGCCTGTAGTTCCAGCCACTTGGAAGGCTGAGGCCGAAGGATCGCCGGAGCCCAGCAGGTCGAGGCTGCGGTGGCCGGGAGCGGCCACTGCACTCCAGTTTGGGTGACAGAGTGAGACTCCAACTAATAAATAAATAAATAATAAAAATAAAAGTTGTACATGTTTACTGTAAAAAAACAAAAAACAAAAACCCAGGCTCGGTGGCTCAGCCTGTAATCCCAGCACCTTGGGAGACCAAGGCTAGTGGTTTGCCTGAGCATGCAGGTTCGAGATGAGCCCGGGCAACTTGACGAGACCTCATCTCTACAATAAATAAAAAATTAGCCGAGCATGGTAGCATGCACCTGTAGTTCTGGCTAGTTGGAAGGCTGAGGTAGAAGGATCGCCAGAGCCCAGCAAATCGACACTGGGGTGGCCGTGAGCGTGCCACTGCACTCCAGCCTGGGCAACAGTGAGAGTGCAACTCAAAAAAAAAAAAAAAAGCACCAGTTTAAAAAAAAAACTGTAAATGCTGAAAAGTGTCAATAAGGAAAAAAAAAAAAAAACCTCAGCCGGGCTCTGTGGCTCAGCCTGTAATCCTGCGCTTTGGGAGGCAGACGTGAGTGGATTGCCTGAACCCATGGGTTTGAGACCTGCCTGGGCAACTTGGCGAGACCTCATCTCTACAATAAATCAAACGTTAGCCGGGCGTGGTAGCGCGTGCCTGTAGTTCCAGCTACTCGGAAGGCTGAGGCGGAAGGATCGCCAGAGCCCAGCAGGTCGAGGCTGCGGTGGCCAGGAGCGGCCACTGCACTCCAGTCTGGGCGACAGAGTGAGACTCCAACTCAAAAAAAAAAAAAACAAAAACAAAAAACAAAAAAACTCTGTAATTCCATCATCCAGAGAAAACTGGTGCTAACACTGAGGTAGGTTCTGCTTGGCTTTTTGCATCCCTCCCATTTAACATATTCTTAGTTGTTTTTTTTTTTTTTACATCTTTAGGCTTCAAAAGAGTACTTTTAACAGTCACATCATTCTGACATACCATAATTTATTTGCCTAAAGTAATTTTTTACATTATATGTTTGCAACTTTTCACTGAGAAAACAAATAACGGTAGGGTCGTGTCATTACTCAAATTCAGAAAGCTCTTCAGGGAAGAGGTGATCAGAGTTGAAAGGAGGCCAGCCAGAGAGCTGGGTGGGTGTGGGTGTTCTATCTAATGAAGACTGCAGGAAAAATGAGCCCAGGGTCTCTGTCCCTGTGAGGGTGTTTGCGGGAAGCAGCTCTTCATGGACAAGAGACTCCTCCTCCAATGCTTTGAATTTAAAGATGGTGAAATCTCAACCCTAAGGACTGGAAATGGGCCCCAGCAATCCCGACCTCTGTCCTCTTGCCCTGTGCAAACCAGAAACTATGTTTTGGGTCCTAGTATTACACAGGTGTCTCTGAGCCCTTGGCCCAGAGGGATGAAGAGGCCTCGAGAAGCAGTCCTCCTCCTTTCGAAGCAGTCCTCCTCCTTTCTCCCTGTAGCTTCCTGAGCTCTGGGTCTGGGCAGTTGAGGATTAGCTTAAAGCCAAGGACCGTCGTAATGGGATACACAAAAGGGAACTAGACAGGTACATCCACAGAGGCCGGGCGTTCCCAATCCGGAAGACTTCTCAAAGGTGGTCACCCAAAGGAATGGAATGGAAAGACAGAGACTTGAGGGAAGGAAGGATGGGGGGCGGGGGTGGACTGGGCTGATATTCAGATAGGGATGGGGCGGTCCTGGAAGACTGGAGATGGCCTGAGAAGGGTGGGGGCAGGGGAGAGAAGAAGCAGAGGAGCCGACAGATGAGCAGGTGATGAAGGCTTCGCAAGCAGGGAGGCGTGGGCCGGTGCCAGGTCGAGGGCGGGGAGCGAGTGTGCCCTGAGTGTGCCCGGGATGTGTATGAGAAGTGTGATGGGCGGCGGACTGGTGAGAGAACTGGGGCCGATGAGGGGCACAAGGCGGGGACTCGAGAGCGGAGAACAACAGGGTCGCGCACCTCGGGCTGTCACTTTACAGTTTGCTCCCATCTAGACTTCCTCGAATTCCTCCTTTCGTTGAAGCAAGCTCGGTTCGCGAGGCCGGGCGGCGGCGGCGGGCTGAGGCCCAGGGGAGCGGGGGCAGGGGCGAGCGCCCGTGCTAGGTGTGCGCCGTGCGTCGCGGGGGGGTGGGGGGCGGGCTCCGCCCGCACACGCCGCCCCTGGCAGGGGGCCTGAGCGCGCGCGAGGAGCCGCCGCCGCCGCTCGGGGTCGCCTAGAGCCCCAGATTCCCGAGCGCTTGGTTCGCATGGCAGCCGCCTCGGCGCCCGGCCCCGCTGCCAGCTAGGGGCGGCCCCGCGCCCCGCCCGGCCCCTCGGCGGAGCCCGTCGGATCCGGCCGCGCTCTGCGCCCCGGGGCGCGCCGCCTCCCAGCCGAGGTGAGACTGGGAGGACAGGGGCGCGCGGGGCCGGGGGCGCGGTGGGGATTCCAGGCCCTGCGCCGCCGCGGAGCCGAGCGCGCCGGAGATAGGAAGGGGACGTGGGAGCGAATGCGGGGGGCGGGTCGGAGATGGGGGGTGGAGACCGCTCGCTGCCGGGAACCGGTCCCCGTGTCCCCTCCGTGCCCGAGTTCGCCTCTCGGCGCTGTCCCCATCCGTGCGGACCCCTCCGTCCTGTGATCTGCGCCCCGGCCTCCCTCCGCGCTGCCCATCCTTCGCCTCCGGGCTCCTGCCTTCAGTGTCCTCGCCCGCTCAACCCTTCCCCGCCCCCACCCCCTCTTCTGTCCCGGCGCCCCTCTCTCTCAGCGGCTCCTGTCACTTGGAGCCGGTCTCCTAGCCGCTATCTCCGCGTCGGGCCGCTCCCCAGCTGGTGTCGTCCCACAGGTGTCCACACGTCTGACCGTCCATCCGTCCGTCCCTCCTGGGGCCGGCGCTGACCATGCCCAGCGGCTGCCGCTGCCTACATCTCGTGTGCCTGTTGTGCATCCTGGGGGCGCCCGGTCAGCCTGTCCGAGGTGAGCTCGCCCTGGCTCCGGTCGGGGCCCAGTCGAGCAGTCCTCGCTTACACGTTGACCTCTGCCGGCCAGAAGCGGCACTGCAGTCGCTCAGACCCGCGGGGCTAGCGAGACCCAGGTCGCCTTTGGAATGGGACGGGTCTCTGTATTGCCCTGCCCTAGAACTGAGTCCGTCCAGTTATTGGAACCCTGAGTCTCACCCGAGTCCTGCATCCTAGGCAGCCATACCTCGACTGAGACTCACCCTTCCCACGTCAATCTCTTGCAGCCGATGATTGCAGCTCCCACTGTGACCTGGCTCACGGCTGCTGTGCGCCTGACGGCTCCTGCAGGTACCTCTCCAGAGCACGTGGCCCAAACCCTTTGCTCCCTCCTTCCCAGTCCTTCACACTCACAACCAGGTCAAGTCCCAGAACAGAGTGTCTAGGGGCTCAAGACCTACTGTTCATGCCCCATCTGCTCTGTGGAGGCTGGCCAGCCTCCCCTCGCCATTCTTCTTTGTCTCACCTATCTTGCTTCTTCTAGCTTATATCTCCCCACTTGTTTACTCTCCAAGTCTGGCCCAGAGATTCAGAAACATTGCTTCTTGAAATCCAGGAGAGGGGGTGAGGAAAAAAAAAATCCAGGATAGGGGCCGGGCTCATCCTGTTACCCCAACACTTTGGGAGGCCAAGGTGAGTGGATTGCCTGAGCCTGCGGGTTCGAAACCAGCCTGGGCAATTTGGCGAGACCTTGTCTCTACAATAAATCAAATATTAGCCGGGTATGATAGTGCGCGCATGTAGTTCCGGCTACTTGAAGGGCTGAGGCGGAAGGATGGCCAGGGCCCAGCAAATCGACACTGTGGTGGCCATGAGAATGCCACTGCACTCCAGCCTAGGCGACAGAGTGAGACTCCAACTCAAAAAAAAAAAAAATGCAGAAGATCTTCTAAGAGAATTTGGAAATTGTGTGTCAGGAGGAAAGGAGGAGATAAAGGAAAGAGATAAAAGGAAGAAATAGTTTACCCTGGAAAAGAAAAGAAATGCTCCGGGCAGTGTTGCTGGGGAGAAATGCTTATGACGAAAGAGGATCTTTCTTGATGAATTTGAGTAGTTGACTCACTGGAGTGGAGGTTGGGTGCATTCTCTAGCAGGAAGAAAGTGTCTGGACATAAGGAAATGCACTGACAGGCTAGGTTGCTCAGTTGGCTGGGGCATCTTGGCGGGCTTTAAAAAAATAGGTTAAGCATTTGCCCTGGAATCAGAGTGAGAAGACAGTCCTGATGATCTTTCAAGGTCACTCTTTTTAAAATGTTTGTGAACACCCCAGGCATGCCAGGAGTGGTACTGGAGGCATTTACAGACATTATTGTATTTTTTCTTCAACCAAACCCTTGGAGGTGTATTCACAATTTACAGATGAAAAAAACTGAGGCTCAGAAAGTTTAGGCAAAGTACAGAACTAAGACTCGAGTGCTGGTGTCTAATGGCTTGATTCCATATGTGTCCTATCACTCTGCCCAGCACTTGGAATATGTCTGTTTTTCCCTAGAGGCCGTCATATGTCCTCCTGGTTTCTAGAAACTATGGTCCTTCCTCCTCCATTTCCCCACATTCCTTACCCAGAGCCCTGACCCTGTGCTTCTCCCCATCAGGTGTGACCCAGGCTGGGAGGGACTGCACTGTGAGCGCTGTGTGAGGATGCCTGGCTGCCAGCATGGTACCTGCCACCAGCCCTGGCAGTGCATCTGCCAGAGTGGCTGGGCGGGCAAGTTCTGTGACAAAGGTAGGGGAGAGGGAGGGCAGCTGTTGGCTGGGGAGCCCATGTGTCTTGGGAGAATATCCATCAGTATTTATTGAGTGCCGATTGTATCTTGGTCAAACCCTCAAATACATGGCATTTTATCATTTTTTATTTTATACCTGTCTATTGTCTGAATTGATCCTCAACATAACACCATGAAGTAGGAAGGACAGCTGCTAAAAACTGTACTTATTTTATAGACAGGGAAACTGAGGCCCACAGAAGAGCTGTAACTTGCCCAAAGTCAGTTGAGACAGACTGACAGAGCCCGGGCCAGGAGCCTCCTGACTCCCAATTCGGTGTTGCTGTCTTCCTTCAGCACACCACACCAGCCTGGGGTGGGTGTGTGGTGCAAGCCACAGCCACAGTCTGGAAGGCCTGGTCACATGGGGCCTTGGTAGGTCTGGGGACCAGATAGGAGGAGCTGTCCTAGAGCCTTCCCTGTCTCTTCTCCAGATGAGCACATCTGTACGACACAGTCCCCCTGTCGGAACGGAGGCCAGTGCATATATGATGGGGGCGGTGAGTACCACTGTGTGTGCCTACCAGGCTTCCATGGGCGCAACTGCGAGCGCAAGGCTGGACCCTGTGAACAGGCAGGGTGAGTGCTGGGCCTGTGGAGCGAGTGGGAGTTAAGGCCAGAATCTGGTGACACGATAGGAAAGAGGCAGGACTGGTGAGAAGGTGGAGGTCTGAGGGTGAGACCCACACGGGGCACTGTCACAGAAAACCCCAGTATGCCAAAGTGTTCCTAATTCAGGGATTCTCAACATTTTTGTACCTTCTAAATCACTTCTTCAACAACAATCTATAGGGCCTAAAGGTGTAATAGTAATAGACAAATGTATGTTTGCTCTGGTTGGGGAGGGTGGGTGTGGGGAGACTGGTGGGGGGCCCAGGACTCCCCCATTCGCTGCCAAACACTGGCATGCAGCCCTTAAAGATGATCCACACAACAGCCTTAGCCCTGTCTTATGGATGAGGAAACAGCCTTCAGGGCTGAACTTGTCCTCATTCGGCTTTAGGCCTATCTGCCTGTGGGGATAATAACAGCATGCTTACTCTGAGCCCTGCCTCGGGTCCAGACTCTGTGCTAACTGCTTGACATTGGATTTGCTCATTTAATCCTCACAATTTGGGAGGCTGGGAGCTATTTCTGTTCTCATTTAAAAAATGAGTATGTGAGGCTCAGAGTGTGGCCCAAAGTGACATAACTAGACTTGGGGGGGCAGTGTCAGGGTGCTGACCTGGGCTATTCTGCAGGTGTCAGGAAGTTGGTATCAATGTCTTCTTTCACCCTCACTCCAGCTCCCCATGCCAGAATGGTGGGCAGTGCCAGGACAACCAGGGTTTTGCTCTCAACTTCACATGCCGCTGCTTGGCGGGCTTTGTGGGCGCCCGCTGTGAGGTAAATGTGGACGACTGCCTGATGCGACCTTGTGCTAATGGTGCCACCTGCCTCGACGGCATCAACCGCTTTTCCTGCCTCTGCCCTGAGGGCTTTGCTGGACGCTTCTGCACCATCAACTTGGATGACTGTGCCAGCCGCCCATGCCAGAGAGGGGCTCGCTGTCGGGACCGTGTCCATGACTTCGACTGTCTCTGCCCCAGTGGCTATGGCGGCAAGACTTGTGAGCTTGTCTTACCTGTCCCAGACCCTGCCATCACAGTGGACACCCCTCCAGGGCCCACCTCAGCTGTGGGGGTACCTGCCACGGGGCCAGCACCCCACAGCGCAGGAGCCGGTCTGCTGCGGATCTCAGTGAAGGAGGTGGTGCGGAAGCAAGAGGCCGGGCTGGGTGAGCCTAGCCTGGTGGCCCTGGTGGTGTTTGGGGCCCTCACGGCTGCCCTGGTTCTGGCCACCGTGCTGCTGACCTTGAGGGCGTGGCGCCGAGGTGTCTGCCCCCCTGGACCCTGTTGCTACCCTGCCCCGCGCTATGCCCCGGCATGCCAGGACCAGGAGTGTCAGGTTAGCATGCTGCAAACAGGGCTCCCCCTGCCTGACCTGCCCCCTGAACCTGGAAAGACCACGGCACTGTGATGGAGGTGGGGGCTTGGTGGCCCCCTTCTTCAGCTCCTCCTCCACTCAGACTGGAGTGGTCCTTCTCATCACCTTCACTTGGGTACACATACTGAGGAGACTTCAGCCTCACACCAGAAATATTATTTTTTTAATACACAGAATGTACGATGGAATTTTATCAAATAAAACAATGAAAATGCAAGTGGGATCCTATGCCAGAAAAACCCACGTGGAGTCCCAGATGCAAGAAGGCCAGAGCAGAGGCCTGGTTCTGGGGAGGCCTCAGGACTCTGCCCACCAAGTGGATTCCAAAGTATAATCTGGGTGCCCTTTTCCCCTCTGGGGAGGTAAGGAAGAGGTAGAGCCACGGAGGATAATGTAAACAGGCGGCGAGCACCTTCAGGGCCCCAGCCAGGATGGAGGAAAGGGAGAACCTGCAGGATGGTGGATCAGCTCAGAGCTCCTGCGGTGAGGAGTGGGCTCCCTGCTGGCTGCTCTGCAGCAGCTGCTGGAACAGGGAGTGGGGCTGGCTGCGCAGAGCTGCGGGGGAGTCCAGCTCCATGACCCTCCCTGCTTGCAGCACCAGCACCCGGTCAGAGTTCAGGATTGTGTTGAGCCTGTGTGGGGGAAGACAGTCAATATAGGGGATGAAAGATAATGCCTAAGAGAGAAAGCTGACTTGCTGTCCCTCTTCTCCCCTCGGGACACACAGGTCTGTCCCTGCAGGCTTTAGCCTCTGGCTCTGTGCAGGGGCAGGGACTTCAGGGTTCCCTCTGGGACCCTGAACCTAAAACAATGGTGCTTCTGGGCCATGCTACCACAGTCCCTGATGAGAATGTCCCTCTGGGTGCCTGCACACCTGTGGGCAATGGTCAGCACTGTCTTGTTGGCAAAGCGTTTGCAGATGGTCTGCTGGAGCAGCTGGTCTGTCTTCTGGTCCACACTTGCTGTGGCCTCATCAATACACAGGATCTGGAATGTGGGAAGAGTGTGGGGGGCAAGGAGGAGAGGCTGTAAGGTAAGCTGGGCTGAGCCCAAGCGCCAGCCCCCGTAACAGTTCCCCACCTCCAGCTCTAAAAGGAAAACAAACTTAGTTCCTTGAAACCTTTCCCCAGCCCACCACCTCACCCTGACAAGTTCCTTGCCTCCTGCCTGGCCCTCCTGAATGTCTTCTTCTTGCCTTACCTTGGCATCTGTGAGGAGAGCCCTGGCCAGACACAGCAGCTGCCTCTGCCCCAGAGACAAGCTCCGGCCCCCTTCGCCCAGCTCACCATCCAGACCACCTATGAGAAGAGCATCTTCACTGCAGGGTCCGGCCTCTCCCTGCTCCCTCCCTTTTCCCTCCCTGCTCTAGGGTCAGGGATCAGCACTCACCTAGGGTCATGATCACCTCCCTTAGGTGGCACTGCTCCAGGGCCTGCCACAAGGCACTATCCTCATGTACGCCCTGGGGGTCCAGGTTTTCCCGAACAGTCCCACTGAACAAAAAGGGCTCCTGGGGGATGATAGCCAGCTGGGATCTGGGGGACAATGACATGGGGTCCAGGCTGGAGGTGTGGCCACTTCTGCTCCCAGCAGTTTCTGGTGATAGGGCTAGCACCTCCATGAAAGCCTGGGGATGACCTGAGCATAACCCCCAATCTGGTCCCCATCCCATTCCCATCAGATGAATAGGAGTCAGCTGTGCCACTGTTATGAGCAATACCAAGGAAACCCAAGGTTAGACTCTGCCCTCAGAGCCTACATCTCAATGAGGTCAAAAAACTAGAGAAAAACAAATGGGCCAAATTGTGTAGCACTGAAACCAGGGACAGCAGTAGCTAGGCAGGGAATGACCAGAGTGGTTGAAAGGGAAGGGGACACTTCAAGGTTGGAGTGGGGCTAGAATTGGGCCTTGAGGAGCTATGTGGTCAAGCTATAAGGTAAAGCCACCATAGCTTAGAAGAGAAGGCAAAAGAGGCAGGACTGAGCTTTGGGACATAGCTTCTCTGCCTTCTCCGTGTCATGAAACTCATAAAATGATACTAGGCTAACATGGGGGTGGTGGTGAGGGATGCATAGCCCCTGCTAAGGCCACTTGTGGCCAGGGACAACTGGCCCAGGTCTCAAGCTGTCTCAAGCACCACCTGCTGAGCCTTAGGGCTGAGGGGATCAGTGTCTTGGGGCCCAGCACCTGGGAGGCTCTGATTTAGAAGGCAGTGACTAGCACTGCAAAGTGGAGGGAGTATGCCAGGAAGTGCAAAAAAGATGAAGCTGGAAAGGTGGCCTGGGTCAGGCGAGGACGACCCTGAGCCCACCTGCCATGAATCTGGTCCTGAGTGCTAGGAGTTTGCTGTGCTCACCTGTTCGTCCCACCCTCCACTAGCCCTGGCTGCCCTGAGTTTACATGAAGTCTTCCTAGCTGTGCTCTCCTCTAAGTACCAGCAGTTCTGGCTCCCCTCTTCCCTCCCCCAACTCTCCTCCCCCAGACCTGAGTTCAACCAGCTCCAGCTGGCTGGTGTCCACACCATCCAGCAGCACTCGCCCTGAACTGGGCTCCAGCAGCCGGAAGAGCACCAAGAACAGGGAGGACTTGCCAGAGCCCGTGCGGCCCACGATGCCCAACTTCTCTCCAGGTTGCACGCGGAAGGTCACTCCATCCAGGGCATTCGGCAGCCCTGGTCGGTACACCAACACCACGTCCTGAAACTCCACACTCCCCTGGGTCAGCCAGCCAGTGCTCCCCTGGGTCTGTGGGTGGGAGATGGAGAGATGAACAGGAGTGATGGTGAGGAGGGGAGAACAGAGAAATGAACAGCGTGAGAGGAAAGATGGGGGCAGGAGGGATGTGGAGGAAGGGCCCCAGTGAAGAAAGGGGCAATCGTGCAGAGAGGGTCAGGGAGCTGAAGAACAAAAGGATAGGACTGGGGAAGAGACCAGAACCTTCAGCAGGGCTTTCGGGGTTCTAGAGCTCTGGCCTGGGAGGGGGGTGCAGGCCCACCTGTAGCAGCTGGCCCTGGGGCTCCTGGGGCAGGTCACAAGAGTACTCCTGCAGCCGCTCAACGCTCACCAGCATGGTCTCCGTCTGTGTGAAGCTGCTCACCAGGCCCGAGAGCAGGCCCGTCAGGGACAGGGCATAAGACAGCGAAAGGCCCACCAGTCCTGGGTGAGAGGAGCACCAGATGCTGGGGGAGTGTGGACGCTGGGATGTGTGTGGGAGATGGGGGGCAGGACAGGAGACTATCATGCTGTGGACTGTGGGTGTTTAAAGGAGGCAGCAGAGAAGCAGAAAGGTGATGGGCCCAGGCCAGGAGCTTAGGCTGCAAGGCAATGGAGTGGGCCTGGAGGAGCTAGGGGGAAGGTGAAGACTGAGGTGGGCCAGGTGAAGACTGAGGTGGGCCAGGCAGAGTAGTGGGGATAGGGGTGGGAGCAGGGAAGGGGCTGAGACCAGAAGCTCAGAAGGCTCATTCTGACCCCGGAACCACCACCACTATGGAAAGTCACTCCTGGAGATGGTTTCCTCAACTCTAAACTGGGGGTGATGATGGTATATGACACATTCTCACAGAGAACCCAGGGTGGGAGGTAGAAATGTTGGAGGGGACAATGAGGAGGGACCTGGAGGGGATGGAATAACTCCCTCCTGAGGTGGGGCTAAGGGTCCCAGTGGTACCTGGGTTAGCAAGGCCCTGCTGGTGCTGCACCAGGGCGATGCCTGCAATGGCGCTGACCACGACTGCCCCCATGAGCTGTAGCCGAATGTCCAGCCACTGCATCGCAGCACTGGCGGCAAACTGGCACCTCTGGTTTAGCTCAAGGAGTCGCTGGTTCTCCTTCTCAAACCTGGGGGAGGCCAGGAGGGAAGTGAGGGTACTCTGCTATTGCACTGACCCTCCAAGACTCCTGTCCTACGGAACAGCTTCTCCTTAGGAGCTGAACTCCATACCCACAGGCCTCTCTTGAGGGGGGTCTCTCTGCCTCACTATCATTTTCTTTTGTTTTCCTCATTCCCCTGAACCTGCACTAAATCACTCACCCTTCCCTTCCCTTCTGTCCCAGGAGGCCTGACCCCCCACTCCTGACACTTCACTTCTTAGGGGTCCCTCTTTTCCCCTACCCTCAGCACCTCATCTTCCTGGGTTCTGGCTGGGAGAGGCGGACTTCACACACCTGCAGGCGGCCCCGGCAGCTCGGAGCACAGGGAGCCCAGCCAAGGTGTCGGCCAGGTGGGTATAGAGTGGAGACAGGGTGAGGCTGCCCAGGCGCCGCAGCTCCCGCGAGGAGGCCCTGTAGTGGCGCTGCACGCGGTAGTAGATGATGCCTAGAGGAGGCAGCAGCAGCAGCAGCCAGGGCAGGCCTGAGCCCAACACGGCCAGGAGGCCCAGCAGGCCTGCTGCGTTGGCTAGGAGGATGTTGAGGATGAAGGGCAGGCTGTCATCCACGCAGGCCACATCAGAGGAGAAGCGGTTTAGGACCCGGCCTGTAGGCGTGGTGTCGAAGAAAGTCACCGGCACCTGGGAGAAGGGGGCTGGTTGGTCTGGCAGAAAAGGGCTGGTGGGAATCCCTGAGGGGGAGAAGGCCAAGGTAGGGAAAGAGTAAAGTATCTCAGAATTTGGGGGCATAGAGGAGAGACTGACAGAGCTTGGAGGAAGAATATCCTGGGGTTGGAAAGACAGAGACTTCCATCTCTAAGAGGTTATGCTGGCCACTCCATGTCTTCTGGGCTAGACATGCCTACTGCCCTTTTCAGGGGAGAGAGCTAACCTCTCTCCAGCAGTGAGTAAGATTTAGTCAGATGTCAGGAGGAATATCCTGACTGCCTGTGGCTGGACAGAGTAGTGAGTACTATCGACAAAGTCAGTATAATCTTATGGTTAAGAGCTCAGGCTCTGCAGTCAGATGACAACTCAAATTCTACCTCTGCCACTTAGTGGCTGTGAGACTCCAGGAAAGACACTTAGTAACCTCTCAAAGGCCTCTGTTTCTCATCTGAAAAATGGGGACAATAATGGAACTGTGCCTCATAGGGCTGTTAGTAGACTAAATGCCATATATACATGGTAGTCAAGTGGGTAGCAGCATTGGCCTGGTATTGGAGTAAGTACTCAATAATTGCTGTTTGGACTACTATTGTGAGTAATAGTCTTGAACACAGTCCTTTCCCTTTCCCCATCCTCCCTGTCTTTTGCCTCTGCCTTTCCTTTGGGAACAGTCCTATCTTAAGCAGGGCACTAGGTCAAATGGCTTTCTAGAGCAGTCTAATGTCAGCTTATGAGAAATTAACTCCTCCACAGCATGATGGCCTCTCCTAGGCTCCTGGAGGAGAGGCGCAGCAGTGGGCAGCAGTGGGCAGCTAATTCTGCAAAGAATTAGCTCTGTCCAGGTCACCTCAACTCTCAGCACCTGTTTCCTCATCTGTAAAATGGGCATAACAGAACCTATTTACAGGGTTATTACGAGGCCCTAATAAGATAATGGACATAACAGGACTTTGTAATAATAACATTAATAATGATTGTTAAGTGGGTACTTAATGTGTGCCAGGCACCATCCTAAGCCCTTTCCACGAACTAACAAATGTAATCCTCATAAGTATATGGGGTAAGTAACAGACCATATATACACAGGGCAACAGGGACAGAAACAGCCCTAACTAAAAATTGTAAGAAATGGAATGTGATATCTAACACAATGTCATTCACATAAATTAAAAATATGTGCACACAAAACAGGCAGTTTGCAAAAAGATACAAAGATATATATTAAACATACTTAGAACAGCCAGGCATGGTGGCTCATTCCTGTAATCCTAGCACTTTGGGAGGCTGAGGCAAGAGGATTGCCTGAGTCCAGGAATCTGAGACCAGCCTGGGCAACTTGGTGAGACCTCATCTCTATAATAAATTAAAAAATTAGCCAGGTGTGGTGGTGTGAGCCTGTAGTTCCAGCTTCTTAGAAGGCTGAGGTAGAAGGATTGCCTGAGCCCAAGTCAAGGCTGCAGTGGCTGTGAGCGTGCCACTGCACTCCAGTCTGGGTGACAGAGTGAGGCTCCTACTCAAAAAAAATAAATACATACATAAATAAATAAATACATGGACAATGATAGATAGAGGCTAGAAATATAGATGAGGCCAAATCATATAGGGCCTTTTAAAAAAAGGAAACAGGTCGGGCTCGGTGGCTCAGCCTGTAATCCCACACTTTGGGAGGCCGAGGTGAGTGAATTGCCTGAACCCGCGGGTTCGAGACCCACCTGGGCAAATTGGTGAGACCTCATCTCTACAATAAAAAATAAAAAATAAAAAAAATCAGCCAGGCGTGGTAGCACACACCTGTAGTTCCAGCTACTTGGAAGGCTGAGGTGAAAGGATCACTGGAGCCCAGGAGGTTGAGGCTGTGGTGGCTGGGAGCGTGCCACTGCACTCCAGTCTGGGCGACAGAGTGAGACTCCAACTCAAAAAAAAAGGAAACATACTTAGAACGGTTGTTTACCAAAGAAGGAGTGGGAAGTAAAACAGAAAGGGGGCCTTGCAAAAACTGGGGGGTCAACCCACTGCACCTGAAATCTAAAACAGAAGCAATCCTGAGGTAGATTCCTTTATTTGCCCCACTTTACACATGAGAAAACTATAGGTTTAAGTAACTGGGCTTAAACTCAGGCAGCCACTCAGCTCTGCAGCCTCCCTGGGTCTTGCAGGTTGTCCTGTGCTATACTCATCTGTGAGGAACAGTTTTATCCTGAGGACTAGGGATGTAGGATGGGGCCCCACTGTAGAAGGGCGCTGCACAGGGCTAGGACTGCATTCCCCTGAACCCACCCTCCATCCCCTCACCATAAAGACTCGATGCAGCAGGCGGCGATGCAGGGTGGCAGCTGCTTGGAGGGTACCTGCTGCAAACAGCACTGCCCGGAGAAGGGTGCAGAGGGAGTTGACACCAGCAATGGTTGCATAGACGGTGAGGTAGAACCTGATGTCTGAGGAGCCATTGGGGGCAGCTTTGGGCAGTGGGAACACTGGGGTGCTGGGTGGTGAGGAGGGGACTGTGGGTAACCAAAAGTAGGGCCACCCGGGGGTCCCTTCCCTTCCCCCATGCCACCTCTCCCCACCCTCCAGGAGACACAGCCCCTGGTAACAGGCTCCAACCCTCACGCCCTGCCTGGCAGCCACTCTGAGGACATCAGGCTGACTTCCAGCCCCAGCTACTCACTATAGGCTTCCAGGGGAGAAGAGGAGCAACTGTGGGGAGAAGAGTCCTGTAGAACCCAGGCTGGTGGAGGTTGGGGCCTCCTGGGAGCTATTCTCAGCCTTCAGCTGAGAGATCCAGTGGGAGAGCCACCAGTCAGCAGCATTCCGCGTGGCTGGGCGGGGACAGGAAGGAAAAAGCTGTGAGACTCATCACCCTCGTTCTAGTCAAACACCTACTTGCTCTGCCCTTGACTCTAGCTCCTACTCTTCATCATCCCCTGGCCTCTCTACCTGGCCACTACCCACATCCTCCCTGGTGGCTGCTTCCTTCCTAAGCCCATTACCCTTCAGCTCTGGGGCGAGCATGGTCTCAGCTTCACAGAATGGGAACTAATCTGGGGGCAAAACGGAAGGCAGCAACAGATTGCCCCCTCAGGTCCCTGGGCTTCAGAATCGGGTGTATGTTTTTGTCCCAGCTGTTACCAATGCTTGGAGAGTCTCTGGGTTATGATAATTAGTAAAGGTGATAGGCAGTGGGTGGTGTAAGGGACTCTTGGGTCAACTCTCACCTTGCATAAGGAGCAGAGAGAGGATGATGGCTAAGGCCAGGCCCTGGCCCACAGCCTTCCAGTACGCGTGGTACACGTGCAGGGCCACGGCGCCCTCCTTCTTGCTTTCCTCTTGCAGCAGGCGGCCAGATGCGCTCTGCTCCACCTCCAGCCCCTCCTTTGTTTTCTCTGGGTTCTGTACTGACTGGGCTGTGGCTGTGAGAATTGGGGAGGTCACGGAGGAGTTAAGCCTGCAGGATGCCAGTTGAAAGCTCAGGATTTCAGAGGAGCAGTCAGGTTTTGTAAAAAAAGAAATCTCTACAGTGTAGCGGTGCAGAGCAAGCCCTTTCCTCCCACCAGGGGCCATACCTGAGTCAGATTCTTGCCCATCCTCAGCCCAGGCCTTGGGTACAGCTTGTACCAATGGCAGGATCTCAGAGGGAGGCCCTGGATGGTAGACAGTGAGATTAGGCAGGGGCTGTTCTGGGTCAGTACTGTGCTTCTCTAAATTGTGTGCAGATTCCACCACCCTTCCTCTTTGGCCCCCCCCTCTCCAACCTACCCTAGCAGGATTCTGTTCTGGATCCCCCAAACTCTGACCAGGACTCATCAAATCCATCCCTCTGCCCATGGATTCCAACCAGCAGAGAAGGACAAACATTCATCCCTAAGGGGAAGGTCATAGCTGCGTGTGAGCACCCTGTGCAGGGTTACTTCTCCTTACTGCAGAGCTTTTCCCCATGCCTCACTCAGTTCCTAACATCTGGTTGAGCCTCACTTTCTCTCCCAGAGAACTTGCAGGCGGTCATGGCCCTCTGCATTATAATTCCCCCATTCCCTCACACCAGTTCTGTGAAGGAGAAGGCAGGAGGAGCAATGACTGGCTCAGGCCACATGTGGAGGGGGTAGCAGAATCTACACTTAATCCGCCGTCTCTCCTCCTCTGTCACACCTGGGTAGATGCCTCCTTCACCCAGCCAGGCTCCTGCCCCCCTTACCAGCTTGGACAAGACGTCCAGCTTCCATCAGCAGAACCATGTCAGCCTTCTCCAGATACTCGGTGCGGTGGGTGCAGAGCAGCCGTGTGGTGTGGCTCAGCACTCCCAGGATGCATTTGTGCAGCAGGTGATTGGCCACATCTGCATCCACAGCAGCCAGAGGGTCATCAAGGAGATAGAGCTCCTTTTCCTAGGGAGAGATGGAAGCACCATGGGCACCAGGACCCAAGTCCTCTGGCCAGAACCCAGTGGCTCTGCTAGGAAGATCTCAGAACAGTCAGAGAAGATGGGTAAGAGGAACTCTGGGGGCTATCTTACAGTAGCAGAGAAGGAGGTGGAACCTGAAGGTGATATCCCTACAGTCGGGTAAGACCAGCACCCCAGGGCCACTGTGCAGCCTTGCCAGGTCCTGGTGCCTCAGGCAACATACGGTTTTTTATTTTTTTGAGACAGGTTTCTTGCTCTGTCACCAGGCTGGACTGCAGTGGCATAATCATAGCTCACTGTAATCTAGAATTCCTAGGCTCAAGTGATCCTCCCACCTCAGCCTCCCAAGTATCTGGAATTACAGGCACATGCCACCATGCCTGGCTCATTTTGGGGGGGAGGAGTGGGTAGAGATGGAGTCTCACTCTATTTCCCAAGCTGGTCTCAACTCCTGGCCTTAAGCTGATCTTCCTGCCCCAGCCTCCCAAAGTGCTGGGATTACAAGCATGAGCTACCTCACCTAGCCCACATAATGCTTTTTCAAAGGCCTTCATTTTGCCCTAAACCTGTAAAAGGGGGATGGAATGGGCGGGAAGAAACCAGATATTGAGGAAAATATCCCTATACCCCAAACTTAGCCAAACTCTCAAGGCTTTGGATTCCCCCCAATCCCCTGCCCCCCACCTTTACCTTACCTGGTAGACAGCACGAGCAAGGGCAATTCGTGCCCGCTGTCCTCCACTGAGGGTCACACCCTTCTCCCCCACCTCTGTCTGGTCTCCAGCAGGCAGGATCTGAAGGAACAGGTAACCCAGTGGGTAAGTGAACTCCAGAGTACCTTCTGGCCCACTTTCTATCTCCTTGCAAGAGAATTAGGAAACTTGAGGACATTGGACTTAAATTTGAGGTGAGCTAGTCAGAGTAGGCAAGCTACAATTCCAACAACATCTAGCATTAATTGAACACTTACTAGCGCTCAGTACTTCACAGGCATTTTCTTATTCTTACCCAGCAACAACCTTATGAAGCTGGTATTATTTCCTTCTCACAGACCAAAGCTGAGACAGACGAACTACCCTGCCCACCCCCAGTACGGGCAGGACACGAATTCAGATTCTTAACCACTCTGTCACATTTACTACCCTGTCTTTTCAACAGGCAAGACAATAAGGTAGAAAATAGGCAAATTTGATGTGAAAGCTTTCATGGGTTTTTAGAGAAGGAATGTATCCTGAACCTTCCTGTGGCCTCAGGGGTGGTTTAAGCTAAAGAGTTTCCATACACAGAGGAACACCTGTGATCCACTAGATGGTGATCCCCTGAGGGAAAAGCTTTTCATCTCTTTTCTTTCTTTTTAAAAATATTTTATTTTATTTTATTTTAAAGATGTGGGGTACAATTCAGGATTAGGTATACAAGTGGTCATTGTACAGGTAAAGTTTGGGCCTCCCTTTAGTCCTCACTTTGCCTGGTTTGAGATCAATCAGGTACCCTTATTGATGTTGTGTGTTCCCTCCCACCCCCCCAGCAGTTTCCCACTACTGCCAATCCCTTTCTTGTAGTATTATGATAAATGTTGAGGGTCTGCTTATGAGTGAGAACATGTGGTACTGTTATTTGTTTCTGTGATAGATCACTGAATATTATAGACTCTAAATCCATCCAAGTTGCTGCAAGTCATCACTTTTCTTAGTGCCTAGAACAGTATCCAGGATCCAGCAGGCATGTGGGGGAAGCTTTATGTGGAAACAAATGATAAATAGACACAGGATGCCCCAAGGTCAAAGTCAAAGGTATTCCTTTCCAGGGAAGTGTCACATTTACCTGGGTAGGGTAGTGGTGGTGACAGTCCTAAAGGGGACATGGGGATTGGGTGGATAGTCATGGGAGAAATCTGGGCTCTCTTCCCCAAGGGTTGGGGTCAAGGGGCAGTCTGATGGGCTAGGCAGGTTTCCCTCGGGTAACCTGCAACTACATGAGACTTGACCCTTTTGTGTTTTTCAAGTGGGAACCTGGGAAGGGAACCCTTCCTGGTTCAAGGCCTCAGGGTTGTCCAAGCTGCTGTGTAGAACACCCAGTCATCACTACCTCTCTAGGCCCTACAGGGAAGGGAAGGGAGAATCAAGCAGCTAGGCTCTGAGGGGATCAAAGTCTGACAGCCAGTCATAGATGTGATAAGTAAGCCCAAGTAGGAGCAGCTCCTTTCCAGAGAAGCAAGTCTCAGGTTTGAGGTGTCAGGGATAGATAGAGAAGCAGGCAGCCAAGAGGTTTCAAGACCAAACACTCACACTGAGGTCGTCGTCAAGGGCACAGGCCTCTAGCACCTCCTTGTACAGCTGCGCATCAAACGTCTTCCCAAAGAGGATGTTGTCTCGGATGGTGGCAAACTGTATCCAAGGTTCCTGGGTGGCCAGGCCAAAGCCCATCGACAATCCCCACAATGCCACCTGCCCACGCAGCCTACAGAGAGCCACGCCAGCAGCATGGGCACCAGCTCCCCTCTGGGTCTCTTCATTACAGTACTTGCCTCCCAGAAGCCTCCCCACTCTGCTGTCTTCCACACAGAGTCCCCCTTCATGCCACATGACTGTGTGAGTTGGCAGCCACTAAAGCCAAGGGGTCCTAATGAGGCTGCAGACTCATTCTGGATGGGGAAGGGAAGAAATCGCTCTTTGCAGCAAGCAGCTGTCATATCTAGATGTGCCCAGGAGCTCCATAGGGAATATGGCCACGACACTGTATTCATTCTCACCTGAAAACAAGAAGGTCCTCCCTCAAACCTGTGCTCCTTTCTGGATCCCTCCCCCTGCACAGCCACATTTCTGAAAGACTCACTGACACTCTGGAGGCTTATAACACTCTGGTGTGATGATTACTATAGTTCATCTTCTTAACTGCCTCCCCTTTCCAGATTGAAAAATTTCCCAGTAAAGAGACCTGTTTTGCTCTCCTTGGTACCCCTACTCCCCAAAAAGCCTGACACATGGCAGGGGCTCAGCAGGTGTTGCCTAAGGGCAGGTCGAGGACAGGCATGCGCTGGAGATTGGTTACCTGTGGAGTTCCCCAGCGATGGCAGCCAGCAGCGAGCTCTTCCCACAGCCCACCTTCCCCACGATGCCCACCAGCATGCCCTGCAAAGAAGTCATACAAGCAAGTGTCTGTTGTTTGCAGGCGAAGAGATAGAGGGGGCAGTGATCGCCTCTTGAGGCTCTGGGCTATCAATTCTCCCACTGAGGTTTCTCTCTAGGACCCAAGTAGTGTCAGGGAAAGAATTCTCCATCTCCAAAGGTGATCTGTTGGACCTAGAGAAGCAGGGTGTTTTATTCTCCACTCAGAGTTGCAATCAGTTTCACTGTCTGCGTGACAGGCCTCTGAAGGGGAGCAGCAGCCAGAGAGAATGTGAGAAAATGCCCAAGAACTTCTGAGGTATTGTCTGAGACAGGCATCCCAGAACAGGAGAGGGGACGAAAGGACTCCAGGCTTTGGGGCCTGTGTGCTGAGGTGGCTGAGCCAACCTGTGGCTGGACTTCTGATAGCTCAGGGCAAAAAGAGTGCTTTGCACAGGTGTCCATTTCTGTGGTTTATAGTTTAAAATTGTTCTTTCTTCATTTTTTAGTTGTAACATATGTTCATGGTACTACCTCCCTGTTTATTTTTTGTTTGCTTGTGTGTGTGTGTGTGTGTGTGAGAGAGAGAGAGAGAGATAGAGACAGAGACAGAGAGAGAGTCAGAATCTCACTCCTGTCACCCAAGCTGGTGTGCAGTGCCACAATCATGACTCACCACAGCCTCAACCTCCTGGGAGCAGGTGATCCTTCCATCTCATCCTCCCAAGTAGCCAGAACCACAGGTACATGCCACCAGGCCTGGCTAATTTTTAAATTTTTTTTTTGTAGAGACAAGGTCTTGCTGTTGTCCTGGCTGGTCTCAAATTCCTGGGTTCAAGCAATCCTCTCATATCTTGGCCTCTCAAAGTGCTGGGATTATAGGCATGAGCCACCATACCTGACCTACCTCACTGTTTAAAAAGAAAAAAAAAAAATCCCAGTTCCTTCTCTAGAAAGGGTCTGGGTTCTTAGAAGCTCTCTTTTTGATACCCACCCTGCCAGCCAAGGTTGACTTTTTTTTTTGAGTCAGAGTCTTACTCTGTCACCTAGGATGGAGTGCTGTGGCAAGATTATGGCTCACAGCAGCCTCAACCTCCTCGGCTCAGGCAATCCTTCCAGCTTGGCCTCCCAAGCAGCTGGGCCCACAGGCATGCACCACCACATCTGGCTAATTTTTAAATTTTATTTATTATTTACTTATTTATTTTTGAGTTGGAGTCTCACTCTGTCACCCAGGCTGGAGTGCAGTGGCATGCTCACGGCCATCCCAGTGTTGACCTGCTGGGCTCTGGCGATCCTTCCGCCTCAGCCTTCCAAGTAGCAAGAACTACAGGTATGCACTACCACGCCCAGCTAATTTTTTGATTTGCTGTAGAGACGAGGTCTCACCAAGTTGCCCAGGCTGGTCTCAAACCCATAGGCTCAGCAATCCACTCGGTTTGGTCTCCCAAAGTGCCACCGAGCCGAGTCTAATTTTTTTATTTTTTTAAATAGAGATGAGGTCTTGCTACGTTGCCAGGCTGGTCTTGAACTCCAGGGTTCAAGCATTCCTCCTGCCTTGGCCTCCTCTCAAAGTGCTGGGATTACAGGCGTGAGCCACCATGACTGGCCCGGGGCACCATTTCGGAGACCCTTCCCCAGGAACTTGGGATCAGGTCCCAGAGGCAGCTCCTTCCTGTTAGTGGGTCTCTGCCACCAACTGGGAGAGCTCTCTGCATTCATACTTCTGTCAACAGAGTATGGTCCACAGAAAGAGAGAAGAACCAGGCAAATCCAGGAAGAGGAGCCCACAAGAGGCAGAGAGCTCTGCGAGTTCAGGCCTGGTCTGGGCTGTTTCTAAGATTCAGCTGCATTCCTGCAATTTATCTCTATATCCTTATTATAAATTCTTGTTTGCTTAAGCTAGCTCCAGTGGGTTTCTGTAACTTATATCTAAAAAAAAGTCCCAAATAACACATTAGCAAAATTCCTTTGAAAAATTCCAGCCTTGTCTTGCCTGAACTAAGAGGAAAAACAAAACACACGGCCCAAGCCAGAAACATGAGCCAAATGTGGCAGAAGCAATTCAGCCACCACTGGAGGATGCTGGGTTGAGCTGTGGGGCATGGGGTTGGACAAAGGTCAGGAGAGAGTGAAAATGCAGGACTGTGGGTGCACAGGGGTTGCCTTCCTGCCAGGAATGTTCTCACTGTAAGTTCTTCTTTGACGATGTATGCTGTAGCATGAGTCACAGTTGTGCCTGCTTTTCATCAGGCTAAACAGAGGATCATCTATCCCATTTGTAAAATCTGTCTTGGAAGGAGTTGTTGGGCCTCTCCCCAGGTCCTCAGGCTGAGAAGATGCTAGGTAAGCCCCTGAGCCTGTTCTGAACGCTACAGACTCTGCAGGACATGGAGAGACAAACACACCTGTCCACCTAGGCAGTGTGGACATAAGCTGCCCAAAGACCAGGGAGAGAAATTACTGCTCTAAAAAAGCTGGGTGTGGAGGAATGAGATGCAGACATGAGATGTTATTTCCTCTCGGACTGGACCCTGCTCACCACACCCCTTCACTCTTTCCTCAGCAATTAGAGCTGGAGTCCTTGTTTATCTGTCATGAGTTCCATCTCTCGTTAGTCTAGAGACTCTCCCATGGCATCCGTCCAACAAACCTTTTTCACTTCAAGATGACTGATGAAGGTCTCCTGGCTGGTTCCAACTGGGTCCCATGAGAACAGGGCTCCATGCAGCTCCAACGCTGTAGATGGCTCTGTTGGGGGATCTGAACAGGGAAGCAGTCACTTGACTTAGGCTCCTAATTTATCACCAACCTGCTTGGGGAGGGTAAGCCAGGGGCGTGTTGTTGACTCATCTGTCTGCCCAGAACGAATTCATTCTCATTCTTGTTCTGCTCTGCCTATATCCTGCTGCCTCTGACTCCTCTTGGCAGCATCTATCCACAGCACCCAAGTGACTACATTCCCCTCCTCACCCTGTACCAGGTTCTGCCCTCTGCCTCCCCTTACCTGCGCTGTAGTAGGCCTGGGGATTGTGGTTTGGAAGGTCGAGGAAACGCTGGATCCGGTCCAAGGACACTTTGGCCTCCAGGAGGCCATTGATCACCCAAGGGAAGTTGTTGAGGGGAAGAATGAGCATGCCCACCAGTGCCAGGGCTGTGAACACCTGAGTGGGGTAGAAGAGGGGTGAAGACCCAGGAGCTAGTGAAGGCCTGCTCTGTGGGCACAGCTGTGGAGGGAAGAACAGGGCAGCAGCAGAACTGAGGGGTTGGCTGAACAATCCTAGTAGAGGTGGCCACTCCAAGAATCCTAGAAATTTCAATGTTGCTTCAGGGGTCCAGGTTGCCTCTTGATAAGTCTAGATAATCTTGAAACCTTCCCAGAATTTTTTTCTTTTTGAGTCAGAGTCTTACTCTGTCATCCAGCCTGGAGTGCAGTGGCATGCTGCTCACGGCCACTGCAGCTTTGACCCGCTGGGCTCAGGCGATCCTTCTACCTTAACCTTCCAAGTAGCTGGAACTACAGGCGTGCGCCACCATGTTCAGCACTGGATCATGGATTTTTTTCCTAAGGCCATTAGAATAAGGAAAAAGGGACTTAACCCCAATCCTGGTCCTGACTGGAGTGGAAAGAAGAGGAGGAGGACAAGGATTCCTTCACAGAGGGGAGAGTTATATATCTGCAGTACCAGAAAAAAGTTCCTCAGTCTCCCCTTGGATGAGAAAGGATGTGGTAGCCAGGAATCCTTTCTTCCTCCCCAGCCAGCACCAAGGACCTGAGCCCATCTCTTCACCACTGCAGTCCTGCGATGCTGGTGCCCTCCCATGCCTTTCTAGAGCTGTACCTCTTCCGGGTCCTCACCTTGGTGGCAGTGAGCTGGTGCCCCATGAGGACATAGGTGATGAAGATGACGATGGAGATGACTACTGGCAAGGCAGCCCACAGGTACACACAGGCTGCATCCAGGTACTTGATGACCCGGAGCCGCCCCAGTTCTCGAGCCCGCCAGGCCTCTACTCGAGCTCCCAGTGCCTGCTCCCATCCACAGAACTTGATGACCCGAATGCCAGTCAGCAGTTCTGTCATGAGCTAGGGACAGGAGACAAGAGAACAGTATGAAGTGGAGATCCAGACCCACTATGCTTGCTCATGTGTCTCCCCCTCTGCCAAGTCTTCCCCAGGCTCCTGCAGAGAATGTCAAGTGCTTGAACTCCCAGATACTCTGGACTTCCCTAGCCCTGGCTCTCTTCCTCACCTCAGTCCTTTCTGGAAATCCTGCCCTTCAAATCCTTCTCAGCCCTGGGTTGCTTCCCCTCCCAGTCTTTTACTTCTCCATTTGCTCCAGCTGGGGACAGGTTGTAACTGGAAATCCCCGACTCCCTAGGAGAGGAAGTGGTGGAAAGTGTAGGCAGGTCACCACACTGGGGTAAACGAACTCCTTCTCCCATAGATAATGGACTAAGGACCATTCCTCAAAGCCAAAAGATGTGAGCTGGGGGCTGGCCACCAATTTTGGTCCATGGCTTGGGGGATACAGTAATTATTCCTGTAGAAATATACAGGCATGAGAGGCCACATCACAGCCTAGGGTCAAACAGGACAGTGGGCCCAGGCAAGATGAACAAGGGCCAGAGAACTCCTTGGAGACCTAGTCTGTAGCTGTCACTGGTAGGGGAAAAGGTTTTATGCCATAATCAGCTATTAGCCACCTCTCTTTGCCATTAGCACTCAGCTGTTTCAGCAAGAGGTTGACATCTATACTGGATGGACTCCAAGGATGCCATCCCTTCTATAAAGGGACCACAATCACTTCTGAACCCAGAACTGGTTGAGTCAGGCCCTCCATACCTAGAGTTGGCCCAGGAAGGAAAGTGATCTATCCCCCTCCCCCATAGCCCACCCTAAGATAGCTAGGGTTCTCCTAGGCCTCTCCGTATGCAGCCATGGGGTGGTCTGTGCCCTAGACGAGGAGGTGGGAGACTTGGGTTCCAGCTCTGTCACTAAACACTCATTTGGTCTCAAGATTACTTCTGGCCTCTTAGGGTTGCTGCTTCGGGCCACGTGAGCTAACAAGACAAAATGTCTAATGGACCATATTTATTTAGAGCTTACTTTGTGACAGCCACTATGCTAGGTATTATAGTATCTTAACAACCCTATGAGGTGAATTATTATTCTCATTTAACAGACAGGAAGTAGAGGCCCAAATAGATTAAGTGACTTGTCTGAGGTTACTGAACTAGTTAAGCATAGAGTCAAGATTTGAACCCAGGTCTTTCTCCAGTCTTCGCTCTTTACTTCTAGGTCATTCTCATTCCCAGGCAGGGTGCCTGAGAGGACCTGAGGATCTGGGCTGGGTGAGGTCACCATACAGCTGTGGGACTCCTAGTAGCCCCTCACCTTAACACGCGCATCCTTGTGTTGTAGCATCTCCTGGTTGCTGGCCATGATGCGGGTGGCAATCACTTTGTTGACAGGTACCAGCAGCAGTGCCAAGATCAGACCACCCACAAAGGCCACGCCCACCTGCTGGTAGAGCAGGTAGAAGGTGATAGCCAGCTGGAGGGGCAGGCCCCAGGCTTCATGGAAGCTCCCGGCAAAGTTAAGCAGTCGTTCAGAGTCAGTGCCTAGCAGGTTCAGGGCCTCCCCAGCAGGAGGGCGGCTGGGCCCCAGCTGTAAAGCCTTGCAGTACAGGATGTTCAGCACGGCCCCCCGTGCCTGAAGTGCCACCTTACGTACCTCATACCCATACTGATTCTGCAGCACAGCACCCAGTACAGCCCCGCCAGCTAGTCCCAGGGCATAGAGCAGGCCATGGCTTAGTGGTTCCTGCCCTTCCTCCAGGAAGCCCACCAGTAGGGAGAGCAGCAGGGGCCCTGAGAATCCCAGCATGGTCCCCCCCAGCTTCAGCAGTCCAAGCGCCAGATAGCATCGTCCAAAGGACCCATACAGGGCCCTCCACAGCTGGGCCCCCTCCTGCCAGTGTGCCTGGAAAACACGAGCCACGTAGGTTGGATGCAGCCTGTGTGGGAGGCGGCAAGTGTCCTGAGGCTGCCTGAGCTCTCCACAGGCCCCGCGGGCCAGCAAGGGAGCCAACCAGGCATAGGAAAAGCGTGACAGCCAACTTTCCCCATCTTCAGCCACCTCAGGTTCTTGACCCTCAGGAAGGAGGGGCTCCTGAGTCCAGAGGTCTTGTTGCCCCCCGGGGGCTGCCCATCCCAGTCCATAAGCCAAGAGTGCAGCCAGCTGCAGGATGAGAATGCCCACGCGGGCCAGGGGCCCTGGGAGAAGTGGGGGCAGAAGGGTGCCTCGCTGGCAATGCCATAACAGGGTCAGCACTAGGGCTGGAGCTGGCAGGAGGGCCGCCAGAGCCAAGGCCAGAGGTCCCCGGGTGCGGCCATGAGGGGAATGGGCCAGTTTCCACAGGGCCAGGCTGTGACTGATCCAGGCCACAGCTGCCACACACCCTGCCAGCACCTCTAGCTCTATGGGTCCTGGGCCTGCCCCTGGTGGCAAAGCAACTGGAAGGAGGTCCAGAAGCGGGAAGATGGAGAGCAGGAAGGAAGCTGCAAGTCGGAGGCGCCAGCCAGGATGGCAGGGTATGACGTAATCTGGACTCCTGAGGACAAAGGGGGAAGAAAAGGAGGTACATCATGGCTGACTCAGAACCAGAGATAGCCCTCACCTGCAATAATTCTCTTACCTAAGGAATCAACTCCCTTCCTGCCTTGCTTTACATTGGAACCCAGGACCTTTTCTCCCAGGAAGTCTTCCCAGATTAACCTAATCTATTTTCTAATCTACCCACACCATTTCTGATTCATTCTTTTACCACAGCCATTAACAATTTTGAGTTAAGGTTATACCTAACACAAATACTCTAATTTGAAAAAAAATTCAAAGTGTTCATATAGATAACCACTAAAGGATACATATTTATTTTTACAAAAGGATCCATCTAGGATTACACTTAAATTCACCTGAGGGGCTGGGCACGACGGCTCATACCTATAATCCCAGTACTTTGGGAGGCTGAGGTGAAAGGATTGCCTGAGCCCACAGATTCAAGACCAGCCTGGGCAACTTGGCGAGATCTCATCTCTACAATAAATAAAAAAATTAGCCGGGCGTGGTGGCACATGCCTGTAGTTCCAGCTACTTGGTAGGCTGAGGCGGAAGGATCACCTGAGCCCAGAAGGTCGAGGCTGTGGTGGCTATAAGCATGCCACTGCACTCCAGCCTGGGTGACAGAGTAAGCCTCAGACTCAAAAAAAAAAAATTCACTTGAACTATTCAGTGAATGAAAATTTGACTTACATACAGCTTCTGTATTCTAATACGATAGCCTATATTTTATAAAGTTTCAGAATATACTACTCTGTCTTTCTACTGATCGTAAGAGGTGGTGTGGATCATTGTAATGACTCCTTTAGCTGAAGAAAAATGGCTTCCTACTTTTGTCTATATTTTCCTGGCATACAATAAATGTTTTTTATTTATTGTAGAGATGGGGTCTCGCCATGTTGCCCAGGCTGGTCTCGAACCCATGGGCTCAGGCAATCCTCTCATCTGTGCCTCCCAAAGTGCTGGGATTACAGGCATGAGCCACTGCACCCAGCTAATAAATGTTTTTTTTTTTTTTTTTTTTTTGAGTTGGAGTCTCACTCTGTCGCACAGACTGGAGTGCAGTGGCCGCTCCCGGCCACCGCGGCCTCGACCCGCTGGGCTCCGGCGATCCTTCTGCCTCAGCCTTCCGAGTAGCCGGAATTACAGGCATGCGCCACCACGCCCGGTTGATTTTTTGATTTATTGTAGAGATGAGGTCTCGCTGCCCAGGCGGGTCTCGAACCCGCGGTTTCAGGCAATTCACTCACCTCAGCCTCCCAAAGGCGTGGGATTACAGGCTGAGCCACCGAGCCCGGCTTAATAAATGTTTTTAATAAACAAAAGATGATCAGACTCTGCCTTGAGAATCAAATACAGGAAAACATATCTGCAGAAGTGAACATCACAATGCCTTGAAGGTTCATATGAAAAGAGGACTGAATCTGTTATGTCCGTTGTGGCAGCGCTGGGTTACTAAAAAAGTTTAGTTGTGAACTAAAATGAATTGGGTTTTCCTAACAGTCCACCAGACAGAAGTTATATGAAGAAGCTCCAATACTGGAATAAAAATCAAATTATATTTCCTGGCAGCAAACAGCAGAGATTCTCATTGTTGTCTTGATCATTGTTCCTTTCACAAAGTATCTTTCCTTTAATAAATCTACCTTTCCTGGTTCAAAAAAAAAAAGAATTTTATTTCCTAAGATATGAGGACAGAAGAAAGAACATTGGACCCCTGGAGCCTCGTAAACTGTCCCCATGTTGGCCATCAATCAGCCTCATCACCTTGGGCAAGTTTCTTTCCCTCTCTGTATCTCACTTTCCTCATCAGTACAGCGAGTAGTGAGGGGTCAAGACCCAAAGCCCTCTGAGATCCTTTTCTGTCTGAGATTCTGGATCTTTCCAACCCTTATTAGCAACATGCAAATAAGTGAAGCGAGATAGTCACAATTTCTATTGATTACATGATGATCTTTAATGCCTTCTCAAAGGACTGTGCCAATTTTTATTAGTCACTCCTCTGTGCTAACTCATTAAGCCTTTGTTAGTCAAGTTTGTTACTTAGTTTGTTAATCAGACTTGTACCATTCTATATAAGAGACAATTCAGGATCCTGCTCAGATCAAGTTGGTCAACAGCTTCTCCTATCCAAGGAAGTATTCTTCAGCCCCCAAAGTCTTCTTTGATAGAAACACTTCCTCCCATCAGACTAGGAACTCTAAAAGGCAGAGACCAGACTGTCCTCCTGCTTTCTCAGTAGTCAGATGAGACTAACGTTAGCCATCTCCAGCCATACAAGAACTAAGTACAAAACCAAGGTGAGTTTTGCACCCACACCTTATAGTCTCAATTTGGCTTAAGGTTTAACTGTGCTCTTTTACCTACTGCTTCCTCTCCAGCTGAAGACAATCTATCAAAACTAAGGTTTCATGGGGGAAGAGGTGAGAAACTGGCCCCACGACGTAAATACAAGTCATCCTTTTTGGCTAAAAACATTGATTGTTCACCCAATTTTGCCTCCAAAGTCATGACAGACTCATCGGGGCAGCTGAAAATCTACAGTAGTGATGGTTTCTCACACGCACTGGGCCTTAAACAGCATGTCATCACTGCAATATAATGTTTAAATGCATTATCTCATTGAAACCCCCAACAATGCCATGAGACCCAGAGACGGTGGGTAGCTTGCCCAAGAACAACTTAGATTTTACTCTACTTCTGCCCTCCTCCAGAGACCTCTCTATTCTAGTGACACTGCCGGGAAACGTGGGTTGCAGATGAGGTCTGCAAGCACACTTGGACAGATGTCTTGGGCCGTCTCTACCCACCTCGGGGTGCCCCAGTGGCAGGCACTGAGCACGGCGAGGAGCGCGTGGGGCAGGGCGCTGAGCACCAGCTGGGTGAAGCAGTGGCCTGTGGTGTCCCCCTCCCACAGCGGGAGCGGCCACGCAGCGCTGGTGCCGCACAGCTGGGCCAGGAGTCGCTCCATGGACACCTCACCTGAGGGGAAAGGCGAGGGAGAAACGGGTGGAGGGCGCAGCCGGGTCTCCCCGCCTCTAACCCCGCCCTCGAACCGGGACCTCCCCTCACCTCCGCCCCAAAGCCAGGTCCCGCCTAGTATCGCGGTATCTCCAAGACGAGGAAGGAAGAGGTTTCGCCCCCGAGAGCTGTTACCCACCCTACGATCTCTTTTCCTTCCCATTTCCCCGCCCTCAGGAATCCGGAACCTCAAACCTGAAGAAACTGCTTTGCACCGGATTCCAATATCCCGAGTATTGGTGTACGCAAAAGAACGTGCTGCCGGGCCGGGGTTCTTGACCAGCCTTGGCTAGCGCCCTCTAGAGGCTGGAAGACCTAGCAGGCGCTTTTCGTCCCGCCCCTACGCAGGGTTGCTGCGCATGTGCGTACAGCTCTCGGATTCTGATGACCTTTGTACGCAGTGGAACTGCTGCCTTCGCACCCTTGTGTTTGGACACGCTTGTGTCGCCTCGCTTGCAACGTTATTTATGCCCTTTCAAGTGGAGTAGTCACTCCCATCTAGTATGCTTATTAGCTGGCACATGTGTTACACTCTCCAGTTCTTAAAGTTTACAGAACTGGGGAACGGGCTGTGGTGGTGTGCACTTGTAGTCTCAGCAACTTGGGAGGCAGAGGTGGGAGGATCGCTGGAGGCCAGTAGTTTGAGAACATCCTGGGCAACATAGCGAGACCTCATCTCAAAAAAAAAAAAAAAAAAAAAATTAGCTGATGTGGTGGCGTGCGCTACTCTGAGCGCCTGAGCCCAGGAAGTTGAGGTTGTGGTGAGCTGTGATCCTGTCACTCCAGCCCAGCCTGGGTGTCAAAGTGAGACCTCGACTCAAAAATAATAAATAATACACACAAACCACTTTCTATGCTCATCTATAAGAAGCAACTCAAGTTTAATTATGAGATTGCAGCAATTCAGTCACATCTTTAGGCTCCACTTCTAATTCTAGTTCTCTTGCTATGTCCACCACATCTGAAGTTACTTCCTCCACTTTAGTCTTGAACTCTTCAAAGCCATGTATGAGGGTTGTAATCGACTCCTTCCAAATTCCTGTTTTGTTTTGTTTGTTTTGCTGTTTTTGAGTCAGGGTCTCACTCAGTTGCCCAGGCTGTAGTGCAGTGGCATAATCACAACTCACTGCAGTCTTGGCCTCCTGGGCTCAGCAGATCCTGTCTCCTCAGCCTCCCAAGTAGCTGGGACTACAGATGCCACCACATCTAGCTAATTTTAAAAAAAAATTTTTTTTTTTTTTAGAGATGAGGTCTTGCTATGTTGCCTAGGGTGGTCTTGAACTCATGGGCTCAAGAAATCCTTTTGCCTCAGCCTCCCAAAGGTGTGAACCACTGTGCCTGGCCCCAAACTCCTGTTAATGTTGACATTTTGACCTCTTCCCATGATCACAAATGTTTTTAGTGGCATCTAGAATGGTGAATCCTTTCCAGAAAGTTTTTAATTTTAAAGTTTTTGCTTTGGTAGAGGATCACTATCTATGGCAGCTGCAGTCTTACTAATTTTTTTTTTTTTATGCCTGCACAGACACCCACAAAATGTATTTCTTAAATAGTAAAACTTGAAAGTTGAAATTACTCCTTTACCTACGGGCTGCAGAATGGATGTGTGTTACCAGGCATGAAAACAACATTGATCTTGTACATCTCTATCTGAGCTCTTGGTGACCAGGAACATTGTCAATGAGCAGTAACATTTTGAAAGGAATCTTTTTTTCTGAACAGTACTCAACAGTGGGCTGAAAATATTCAGTAAACTGTGCTGTAAACAGATAGGCTGTTATCCAGGCTATGTTGCTCCATTTAAAGAGCACAGGCAAGCCGAGCTCAGTGGCTCAGCCTATAATCCTGCGCCTTTGGGAGGCTGAGGTGAGTGGATTGCCTGAGTCCGCGGGTTCGAGACCCGCCCGGGCAGCGAGACCTCATCTCTACAATAAATCAAAAAATCAGCCGGGCGTGGTAGCGCGTGCCTATAATTCTGGCTACTCGGAAGGCTGAGGCGGAAGGATCGCCGGAGCCCAGCAGGTCGAGGCTGCCGTGGCCGGGAGCGGCCACTGCACTCCAGTCTGGGCGACAGAGTGAGACTCCAACTCAAAAAATAAAAAATAAAAATAAAGAGCACTGGCAGAATAGATTTTGCATAATTCTTTTTTTTTTTTTGAGTTGGAATCTCACTCTGTCGCCCAGACTGGAGTGCAGTGGCCGCTCCCGGCCACCACAGCCTCGCCTGCTGGGCTCCAGCGATCCTTCCGCCTCAGCCTTCCCAGTAGCCGGAATTACAGGCACGCGCTACCACGCCCGGCTGATTTTTTTTTTTTTTTTTAATTGTAGAGATGAGGTCTCACTGCCCAGGTGGGTCTCGAACCCGTGGGCTCAGGCAATCCACTCACCTCAGCCTCCCAAAGGCGCGGGATTACAGGCTGAGCCACCGAGCCCGGCTGATTTTGCTTAATTCTTGAGAGCCCTAGGATTTTTAGAATGGTAAATGAACATTTGCTTCAACTTAAAGTCACTGTATTAGGCCGCGCACTGTGGCTCATGCCTATAATCCCAGAACTTTGGGAGGCCAAGGTAAGAGAATCGCCTGAGCCCAGGGGTTTGAGACCAGCCTGGGCAACTTGGTGAGACCCCATCTCTACAATAAGTCAAAAATTTAGCCGGGCATGGTGGCATGTGCCTGTAGTTCCAGCTACTTGGAAGGCTGAGGCGAAAGGATCGCCTGAGCCCAGCAGGTCGAGGCTGTGGTGGCCGGGAGCATTCCACTGCCCTCCAACCTGGATGTCAGAGTGAGATTCCTGCTCAAAAAATAAAACAAAATAAAATAATAAAATAAAGTCACTGTGTTAGTCCCTAACAAGAGTCAGCCTGTTCTTTAAAGATTTAAACCCAGACATTGACTTCTCTTTCCTAGATGGCATCTTCTTTCAATAGAAATCTGTTTTATCTACATTAAAAATCTATTGTTTAGTGTAGCCACCTTCATCAATGATCTTAGCTAGATATTCTGGATAACTTGCTGCAGCTTCTCCATCAGCACTTGCTGCTTCACCTTGCACTTTTATGTCATGGACCAACCTCATGAACTAACCTCTGCTAGCTCCCAATTTTTCTTCTGCAACTTCCTCACAGTTCTTAGCCTTCAAAAAGTTGACGAGAGTTAGGAACTTGCTCTAGATCAGCCTTTGGCTTAAGGAAATGTTGTGACTGGTTTGATCTCTTATCCAGACAATAAAAACTTTCTCTGTATCAGCAATTAGACTCTTTTACTTCTTATCATTTGTGTGTTTGCTGGAGTAACACTTTTAATTTCCTTCAAGATCTTTTCCTTTGCATTCATAATTTGGCTATTTGGCATAAGAGGCCTAGCTTTTGGCCTATCTTGGTTTCCTCTTTTTTTTTTTTTTAGCCGGAGTCTCACTCTGTCGCCCAGGCTGGAGTGTCGTGGCACACTCACGGCCACCCCAGCATCAACCTGCTGGGCTCTGGCGATCCTTCAACCTCAGCCTTGCAAGTAGCTGTAACTACGGGTGCGCACTACCATGCCCAGCTAATATATCTATTTATTGTAGAGATGAGTGGAAATCCTGCCCTCCCCAAGTTGCCCAGGCTGTTCTTGAACCCATGGGATCAGATAATCCCCTCACCTCAGCCTCCCAAAGTGCTGGGATTACAGGCTTGAGCCACCACACCCACCCTATCTTGGTTTCCAACATGTTTCCCTCACTAAGCTTAATCATTTCTTGTTTTTTATTTGGAGACATGCAACTCTTCATTTCACTTGAACACTTAGAGGCCATTAAAATGTTATTAATTAACTTAATGTCCATATTGTTGTGTCTTGGGGAATAGGGAGGCCGGAAGAGAAGGAGAGAGAGGGGAGAATGGCTGATCAGTGGAGCAGTCAAAGAACTGACCTTTATTCAGTTCTCCGTTTTATATGGGTGTCGTTCATGATCTCCCAAAACAATGACAATAGTAACATTAAAGATAACTGATCACAGATTACCATAATGGATTTAATGAAAATGAAAAAATTTGGAATATTAGGAGAATTCCCACAATGTGACAGAGACATGAAGTGAGCACATGCTGTTGAAAAATGGTGCCAGTAGATTTGTTTGACTCCAGTTTGCCACAAACCTTCAATTTGTAAAAAAATGTAATATTGGCCGGGCTCGGTGGCTCAGCCTGTAATCCCGCGCCTTTGGGAGACTGAGGTGAGTGGATTGCCTGAGCCCGCGGGTTCGAGACCCGCCCGGGCAGCGAGACCTCACCTCTACAACAAATCAAAAAATCAGCCGGGTGTGGTAGCGCATGCCTGTAATTCCGGCTACTCGGAAGGCTGAGGCGGAAGGATCACCAGAGCCCAGCAGGTTGAGGCTGCGGTGGCCGGGAGCGGCCACTGCACTCCAGTCTGGGCGACAGAGTGAGACGCCAACTCAAAAAAAAAAAAAAAAAAGTAATATCTACAAAGTGCAATGAAGTGAGGTTCAATGAAATGAGATGTGCTTAAAGTTTTTTGCTATTGTTGTTTTAGAGACAGGGTCTCACTCTATTGCCCAGGCTAGAATGCAGTGGTAGGTTATAGCTCACTGTAACCTCAAATGCCTGGGCTCAAGCGATCCTCCTGCCTCAGCTTCCTGAGTAACTGGGACTACAGCTGTGCACTGTGACAACCTGTTAACTTAAACACAATTTTTTTTGTAGAGGCAGGGTTCTCGCTATGTTACCCAGGCAGGTCTCGAACTCCCAACCTCAAGCGATCCTGCCACTTCACCTCCCAAAGTGCTGGGATTACTGGCATTAACCACCACACTTACCCCACAAGAAAGTTTTTTAAAATGGAGACTTAGAGAGTTTGGAACAGTGTTTCTCAAAGAGTGGTCTGTGTACTATTTGCACTGGAGTCTCTGGGCTGCTCGTTAAAATGTAGATTCCAGCCAGGCACAGTGGTTCATGCCTGTAATTCCAGCACTTTGGGAGACTGAGGAGAGAGAACTGCCTGAGCCCAGGGGTTTGAGACCAGCCTGGGCAACTTGGTGAGACCTTGTCTCTACCATAAGTCAAAAAATTAGCCGGGCATGGTGGCATGCACCTGTAGTTCCAGCTGCTTGGAAGGCTAAGGTGGAAGGATTACCTGAGCCCAGCAGATCTAGGCTGCAGTGGCCGTGAGCATGCCACTGTACTCCAGCCTGGGTGACAGAGACTCCTACTCTAAACAAACAAACAAATAATAAAATGCAGATTCCTGGGCACTCTAGACTTGCTGAATATGAATCTCTATGAGAGGAGTCTACAATCTGCGCTGGGTGATTTTTACATTCAGGCCTAAGTCCCACAGGTGTTTCCTAGGATTCCTAGGCTTCCTAGGAGCCTTTCCTAGGATTGTAGAACTAATACGTATCACAGCCCACAATCTAGACCAGGGTCCACCACACTCCTAACACACAGACTCCTGGTCCAAATTAGATCAGGAACCTCCCTCAACACTTTACATTTGAACTACTATCAAATACTAAAATACATTACTTTACTTTAATAACCTTTTTATTGTAAATGCAATGCCCTGTAGAAAATGTAGGAATATATAAAAGCATAAAGAAAACATTTAAATCCCTGGAGGCAAAGTTAACCAATTGCTAAATTTCAAGCCAAAGCCAGCTGGGGTGGGGAGCATTTGGGAGTGCCCCTGAGAATCTATCACTTTTCTGACTGCTTTCACCACCTACCCCTACATTTCATCCTGTGCCTACCATTCCTCTCGGCACTGAGAGCAAAGAAGATGGTTCCAAACTTATTATTACTATTGTCTTTGGCTGTGTCTTCTCACTCACAGACATCCTCTTGGCCACACAACTGCACACATATCAAATGCAATTCAGTGATTCTGAGTCCATTCAGAGCTATACAACCACCACCACAACCATGCACCACAAGAGAAGCAGATGCACCCCTGATGTAACTCACAAAGTCTGACATTCATATCCTGATTGTTTTTGAGTCCAGCACACATGCTAACAGCTATTTTCTCTCTGTGCCACACTCCATGTTCCCCCTCCTCCATCTAATCTTCAAGGCTTCAGAGCATGTTGGGGCCTTCAGGTCTCCAGTAAGACTTGTAGACTATATAATCACTGGTCTAGAAAGCCTCCTAGGCAGGCAGGTTAATTTCAAGAGCTCCAGTTTAACCCTCTCAATCCCCACCATGATGCAATATAACCGGGTAACAAACAAACACATGTACCCTCTGAAACCAAAATAAAAATAATTTTTAAAAAAGAAAAAAAAAAGTAACCTTTTTTTTTCAGGTTGGTGTCTCACTCTGTGGCTCAGGCTGGAGTACAGTGAAACGCTCATGGCCACTGCAGCCTCGACCAGCAGAGCTCAGTTGATCCTTCCACCTCAGACTTCCAAGTAGCTGGAACTACAGGCGCTTGCCACCACGCCCGGTTAAATTTTTAATTTATTGTAGAGATGAGGTCTCACCAAGTTGCCCAGGCTGGTCTCGAACCTGTGGGCTCAGGCAATCCTCTCATTTCGGCCTCCCAAAGTGCTGGAATGATAGGCATGAGCCACCACGCTTGGCTCAGCTATGGTTTTTAATCACTAAGAAAAGAAAGGTAGGCCAGGTGTGGTGGCTCATGCCTGTCATCCCAGCACTTTGGGAGGCAGAGGCGAGAGGATTTCCTGAGCTGAGGGGTTCGAGACCAGCCTGGGCAACATGGTGATACCTCGTCTCTATGATAAATCAAAAAATTAGCCAGGGGTGGTGGTGTGCGCCTGTAGTTCCAGCACCTTGGAAGACTGAGGCGGAAGGATCGTCTGAGCCTAGCAGGTCAAGGCTGTGGTGGTCATGAGCGTACCACTGCACTCTACCCTGGGCAACAGAGTAAGACTCTAACTCAGAAAAACAAAACAAAACAAAAAAACCCATAACTGCCAGGCTGACTGGGTAAGCCACTGTTTGCAAGTTTTAGCCACTGTACACAAACACATCACCCTACACAGATGCCTGTGCTAAAGTGTGTTTCACTGCGTGTATATAAGCAGGGTGAGGTGAAGTTAAGTGTGGGGGATCTAAGAGCCAGAGGACAAGAGGACTCTTTTAGGAGATTACTTCTGAAAGAAGGGTTAGAGGAACAGATAATGATTCTGTTAAAGTTTCCTCCTCCTCCCTCTCTGCCTTCCACCCAACCCATGGTAAACTTGCTGCTCAGGCACACTGGGAGGACCCTCGTTCCACCAACCATCTGCTTAAGTGGTAGACGTGATTCCCTCATTTCATAATATCCCAGAGTCCTTATTTTTTATAAGAAGTTTGACTTTGAGACCCGCCTGGGCAACTTGGCGATACCTGATCTCTACAATAAATCAAAAATTAGCCAGGCGTGGTAGTGCGCACCTGTAGTTCCAGCTACTTGGAAGGCTGAGGCTGAAGGATCGCCGGGGTCCAGCAGGTCAAGGCTGCAGTGGCCGGAAGCGGCCACTGCCCTCCAGTCTAGGTGACAGAGTGAGACACCAACTCAAAAAAACAAACAAACAAACAAAAAGAAGTTTGGCAAAAGCGTCATACCATCAATAGGATCCTTTCTGGTCATCAAATAGGAAAAGAAAATATGAAACAAATAGCTCCCCCCATCCAATGTCATTTAGCCCCTTAGTTTCACCCAGTTTCCCAAAAACATTTGCACCATGGTTTCTGAAAAGTAAGCCAAAGGTGCAAATTTGGATCCTTCCTTCCACAGTGGGGAATTGCTGGTAAACAGGGTTAACAACTAGATGGAAAGAGGAGATGAAGAGGGAGAGGAGGAAATAATTGGTCACTAGATAATTCACCATCCATAAGGCATAAGGATAGCTAAATTCTCCAAAATCCTGCGTGGCCAAAGGAAGATTGTACAACTTTGAAAACTGACTTCAGACCCAGATTTGATGTGAACTGAGCATGAATGCCCAGACACTCACAGGCATGGCAGGAATGGAGGTGGGCAGGTTTAGCTGAGTGTCTAGGAGCAGGTGGGAGGTAAGGGAGGGAGGTAGAGGTACCTCTGAGGAGCAAAGAAGAGTCTCTCAGCACAGTAGCTTTCCCAGGCAGTAGGTCCTGTCTTCCAGGTTTCCTCTGGGCTTACTTTCTCCTTTCTGCCTGTACTTTGTTCCATAGTTATCAGCAAGCTGATTTGCTGGAGGGCAAGAGGACAAATGAGCTAGGGCTGGGTCTGGGCAAGGCCACTGTCACACCCAGGTGTTCATCCCACTCACATCTTCCTGCTGGGTCACTTTTTTTTTAATCTTTATTGAGATATAATTCATAAACCATAAAATTTACCCTTTAAAGGGTACACTTCAATAATTTCTTAGTAGATTCAGAATTATACTACCATCACCACAATTAATTTTAGATTTTCATCACCTCCCCTCCCCAAAATTTCTGTACCTGTTAGCAGTTAGTCCCCCTTTCAACCCACCTGCCTCAGCTCTTGGCAGCCATGAGTACACTTTTCTGACTGTATAGATTATCCTGCCTATACTGAACATCTCATGTAAATAGAATCACGTGTCCTCAATATCTGACTTTGTTCATGTAGCATAATGTTTCCAAGGTTCATCCATGTTGTAGCAGGTGTCAGTACTTCATTCTTTTTTAACACTGAATAGTATTCCCTTGAATGGATATACCACATTTGGTTGTCCATCTATCAGTTGATGTATATTTGCGATGTTTCCACTTTTTTTTTTTTGAGTTGGAGTCTCATTCTGTCGCCCAGACTGGAGTGCAGTGGCTACTCCCGGCCACCGCAGCCTCGATCTGCTGGGCTCCGGCGATACTTCCGCCTCAGTCTTCCAAGTAACCAGAATTACAGGCATGCGCTACCACGCCCGGCTGATTTTTTTTTTATTTATTGTAGAGATGAGGTCTCGCTGCCCAGGTGGGTCTTGAACCCGTGGGCTCAGGCAATCCAGCCTCCCAAAGGCACGGGATTACAGGCTGAGCCACCGAGCCTGGCTGTTTCCACTTTTTGATTAATATAAATAATGCTATGAGCACTCATTACAAGTATTTTGTAAAAGTAGTCCTTCATTTATTTAGCGTCTAGATGTGCAATTGCTGGATCATATGGTAACTCCAATGTTAACATTTTGAGGAGATACCAAACTGTTTTCAAAGTGACAGCAGCAGTTTAAAATCCCACCAGCAATGTATAAGGGCTCCAATTTTTTCATATCCTCACCAATACCTATTATTGTTTGGTATCTCCTCGTGGCTGTGAAGTGGTATCCAGGTCACCATCTGAGAAGTTACTTGGAATAATGCTAGTCTTAAGAATGGGAATAGGGCCGGGCGTGGTGACTCAAATCTGTAATCCTAGCACTTTGGGAGGCCAAGGCGAGAGGATTGCCTGAGCCCAGGAGTTTGAGACCAGCCTGGGCAACTTGGTGAGACCTTGTCTCTACAATATATCAAAAAATTAACCGGGCATGGTAGCATGCGCCTATGATTCCGGCTACTTGGAAGGCTGAGGTGGAAGGATCACCTGAGCCCAGCAGGTCGACACTGGGGTGACTGTGAGCATGCCACTGCACGCCAGCCTGGGCCACAGAGTGAGACTCTGACCCCCCCCCAAAAAAAGAATGGGAAGGGAATAGGAATTAGGCCTGCCCAGACCACTTGTCATCTGTTTCTCCTTACTAAAAATGACATTTCATGTCAATGGACTTATATAGTACATAGTCTTTTTTGCTGCTGGCATCTTTCACTTAGCGTAGTGCTTTTGAAGTTCACCAGTGATGTAGATGTATTAGTAGTTCGTTTCTGGTTTTTTTTTGAAACAGCTTTATTGAGATATAGTCCGTTTGCTAAACAATTCGTCTATTTAAAGCATATAATTGAATGTTTTTTAGTATATTCACAGATATGTTAAACTACCACCACAGTCAATTTTAGGACATTTTCATCACCTCAAAAAGAAACCCTGTACTCTTTTTTTTTTTTTTTGAGTTGGAGTCTCACTCTGTTGCCCAGACTTGAGTGCAGTGGCACGCTCCCAGTCACCATAGCCTCGACCTGCTGGACTCTGGCGATCCTTCCGTCTCAGCCTTCCAAGTAGCCGGAACTACAGGCACACGCTACCATGCCTAGCTAATTTTTGATTTATTGTAGAGATGAGGTCTCGCCAAGTTGCCTGGGTGGGTCTTGCACCTGTGGGCTCAGGCAATCCACTCATCTTGGCCTCCCAAAGTACTGGGATGACAGGCTGAGTCACCGAGCCAGGTCAAAACCCTGTACTCTTTAGTTATCAGTCAGCTACCCCCAGCCCTAATCTACTACCCATTTCATAGCATTCCCAATTCTAGACTTCCATATAAATGGAATCATATAATATGTGGACTTTGTGACTGGCTTCTTTTATTTAGCACGTTTCCAAGGTTAATTCAAGTTGCAGTATGTAACAGTACCTCATTTCTTTGTGTGTGTGTGTGTGTGTGTGTGTGTGGTAAAATACATTTAATATAAAGTTAGTCATTTTAACCATTTTAGAGTACAATTCTGTGGCATTAAGCATATTCACATTGTTGTGCAAACATTATCACCATTCATCTTCAATACTTTTTTCTTTTTTCTTAGATCCAGGGACAGATTGAATTCAGTACTTTTTTCATCTTTCCAAACAGAGACTCTGTATCTGTTAATTTATAACTCTCTCTTTCCCCTCTCTCCAGCTCTGGTAACCATCATTCTACCTTCTGTCTTTATGAATTTGACTACTCTAGTGACTTATATAAGTGGAATCATACAATATTTGTCCTTTTATGACTGGCTCGTTTTACTTAGCATAATGTCCTCCAGGTTCATCCATGTTGTAGCATGTGTTAGAATTTTCTTCTTTTTTTCATAGCTGAATAATGTTCCAAATTAAGGATAAACATTTCTTTATGGACGGATAAACAATTTACCCATTTCTCTATTGATGGACATTTGAATTGTTTTCATCTACAGCTGTTATGAATAATACTGTCATAAACATGTGTGTATAAGTTGACTGTGCACGGTGGCTCATACCTATAATGCCAGACTTTGTGAGGCAGAGGCGAGAGGGTTGCCTGAGTCCAGGGGTTCGAGACCAGTCTGGGCAACTTGGTGAGACCTTGTCTCTACAATAAATAAAAAAATTAACCGGGTGTTGGTGGCGTGTGCCTGTGGTTCCAACTACTTGAAAGGTTGAGGGGGAAGGATCACCTGAGCCCAGCAGGTCGAGGCCGCGGTGGCTATGAGCATGCCACTGCACTCTAGCACTGCACTCTAGGGTGACAGAGTGAGACTCCAAAAAAAGAAAATTGTGTACAAGTCTTCACGTGGACATATGTTTCCATGTTTCTTGAGTATATAGCTAAAAGTTAAATTGTTAGATATTATGGTAACTCCATATTTAATCATTTGAGGAATTGCCAGGCTGTTTTCCAAAGCAGCTGTATTGTTTACATTCCCACCAGCAATGTATTAAAAAAAGAATTATTTATATATTCTAGATATAAGCCTCTTATCACATATACGATTTGCAAATATTTTCTCCCATTCTGTGGGTTGTCTTTTTACATCCTTTTTTTTTTTGAGTCGAGCTCTCACTCCATCGCCCAGGCTGGAGTGCCATGGCATGATCATGGCTCACCACAGCCTTGATCTTCTGAGCTCAGGTGATCCTTCTGCCTCAGCCTCCCAAATAGTTGGGACTACATACAGCATGTGACACCACGCCCAGCTAATTTTTAAAACTTTTTTGTAGAGATGAGATGTCACTATTTGCATAGTCTGTTTTTTTCACATTCTTGATAGTATCCTTTGAAGCTCAAAAGTTGTAATTTTGGTGACATCTAGTTTATCTATTTTTTCTTTTGTTGCTTGTGCTTTTGGTATTACATCTAAGAATCTAATACCAAACCTAAGACCATGAAGATTTACCCCTTATGTTTTCTTTTAAGCAGCCTTCCAAGTAGCTGAACTACAGGTGTACTACCTTGCCCGGCTAATTTTTGATTTATTGTAGAGATGAGGTCTCACCAAGTTGCTGGGGCTGGACGTGAATCCTTGGGCTGAGACAATCCACTAACCTCCGCCTCCCAAAGTGCTGGGATTACAGGCTGAGCCACGGAGCCTGGCCTATTCTTTCCTTATCGAATGATCTTGGCACCCTTGCTGAAAATCAATTGACCGTGAACGTATTTGCCTAGTTCTGGACTCTCAATTCTATTCCATTGATCTATATGTCTATCCTCCTACCAGTACCATACTGTCTTGATTACTATTGCTTTGTATTAAGTTTTGAAATGGGAAAGTGTGAGTCCTGTTTGTTCTTTTTCATGGTTGTTTTGGGTTTCTTAAAATCCAATATGAATTTTTTATTTTATTTTATTTTATTTTTTGAGCCGAGGTCTCACCCAGGCTGGAGTGCCGTGGCATGATAACGGCTCACTGCAGCCTCAACTTCCTGGGCTCAGCAATCCTCCTGCCTCAGCTTCCTGAGCAGCTGGGATTACAGGCAAAAGCCACTGCGCCTGACTTGATATGAATTTTAAGATAGGCTTGTCAATTTCTGCAAAGCAGTCATTTGTGATTCTGAGAGGTAATGCACTGAATCCAGATCAGTTTGGAGAGTATTATCATTGTAACAGTTTTAGGTCTTTCAATTCATGAATATAGAATGTTTTTCCATTTACTTAGATCTTTAAATTCTTTCAACAGTGTTTTGTAGTTTTCAAACTTTCAGTTTTGCACTTCTTTTGTTAAATCTATTCCTAAATATTTTATTCTTTTCAATATTATTGTGAACTGAATTGTTTTCTTACTTTCAAAAGGTCTCCAACTCCTGGCATCCCCCAATTTATCTCCATCTCTGTAATTTTGTCTTTTTTAGAATGTTATGTAAATGAAATCATGTGACATTTGCAAGGTTGACTTTATTTTTTTTACTTAGCATAATGCCCTTGAGAACCATCTAAGTTGTTGTATATATCAATAACGTTTTCCTTTTTATTGCTGAGTAGTACATGATATGCATGTACCAGCTTGTTTTGCTTTTCACCTATTGAAGGACATTTTGGTGGTTTCCAGGTTTTGGCTACTACAAATTAAGTTGCTCTAAATATTCATGTATGCTTTTGTGTGGATGCAAATTTTTGTTTTTCTGGGATGCCCAGAATGCCCAGGGGTGCATTTCCTAGGCTATATGGTGAACATATACTTCATTTTTTAAGAAACTGACAAATATATATATATATGTATATATATATATATATATATTTTTTTTTTTTTTTTTTTTTTTAGTTGGAGGCTTACTCTGTCGCCCAGATCTGAGTGCAGTGGCTGCTCCCGGCCACCGCAGCCTCGACCTGCTGGGCTCCGCGATCCTTCCGCCTCAGCCTTCCAAGTAGCTGGAACTACAGGCGCGCGCTACCACACCCAGCTAGTTTTTGATTTATTGTAGAGATGAGGTCTCACCAAGTTGCCCAGGTGGGTTTCGAACCCTCGGGCTCAGGTAATCCACTCACTCCCAAGGCGCAGGATTATAGGCTGAGCCACCGAGCCCGGCTAAAAGTTTTTAATATATTCTAAATAGTAGTCTCTTGTCTGATATGTAGTTCGTAAATATTTTCTTCTAGTTTACAGCTTATCTTTTTGTCTTCTCAACAAGGTTTTCCACAGAGCAATAGTTTAAAAATTGATGAAGTTCGATTTATTGAACTTTTTTCTGTTATAGATCATGCTTTTGATGTCAAGTCCAAGAACTCTTCATCAGATTCCAGGTCCCAAATGTTTTATCTTACGTTTTTTCCTAAAGGTTTCATAGTTTTATGTTTTACATTTAAATTCATGATCCATTTTGAGTTAATTTGAGGATAACTGACGTTGAGTCTTCCAATCTATCAACATAGTATGTCTATTTATTTAGATCTTCTTTGATTTCTTTCATCAGTATTTTGGAGTTTTCAGCATACAAGTCTTGTACATATTTTGTTGGATTTGAACTTATTTCATTTTTTTGAGTGATTGTAAATGGCATTGTATTTTTCATTTTTGTGTTCATGTCTTTATTTTATTTTATTTTATTTTATTTATTTATTTTTGAGTTGGAGTCTCACTCTGTCACCCAGAATGGAATGCAGTGGCCACTCCCGGCCACCGCAGCCTCAACCTGCTGGGCTCTGCGATCCTTCCACCTCAGTCTTCCGAGTAGCTGGAACTACAGGCGTGCACTACCACGCCCGGCTCATTTTTTGATTTATTGTAGAGATGAGGTCTCACCAAGTTGCCCAGGCGGGTCTCGAACCCTCAGATTCAGGCAATCCACTCACCTCAGCCTCCCAAAGGCGTGGGATTACAGGCTGAGCCACCGAGCCCGGCTATGTTCATGTCTTTCTAAACAACAGATTTTTTTTTTTTTTTTGAGTTGGAGTCTCACTCATTTGCCCAGACTGGAGTGCAGTGGCCGCTCCCGGCCACCGCAGCCTCACCTGCTGCGCTCTGGCGATCCTTCTGCCTCAGCCTTCCGAGTAACCGGAATTACAGGCATGTGCTACCACGCCCGGCTGATTTTTTTGATTTATTGTAGAGATGAGGTCTCGCTGCCCAGGTGGGTCTCGAACCCGTGGGCTCAGGCAATCCACTCACCTCAGCCTTCCAAAGGTGCGGGATTACAGGCTGAGCCACCGAGCCCAGCTTAGATTTTTTAAAATATATTTACCTTGTATCTTGCACTCTGTTGAATTCACTTATTAGTTCTAGAAGCCTTTTGTAGATTCCTCAATGATTTCTATGTTAACCTCATGTCATCTGCAAATAAGGACAGTTTATTCCTTTTCTATTTGTATGCCTTTTCTTTCTTTATTGCATTGGCTAGATTTTCCAGTACTGTATTGAATAGACCACATCTATTTTAACCAATATACAGTTTTTACTTTTCTGTTCTAAGCACTTTGCAAATATTAACTTATTTAACTCTCAACACTCCTAGGGTTAGGTGTTATTGTTATCTTATTATATAAATGAGGAAACAGAGTCAAAGGGATTAAGTAATCTGTCCTAAAATTGCCTACAGCTGTGTAAAAATTACCCCAAAATTTAGTGGTATAAAACAATAGTAAATATTTATTATTTCTCATAGCTTCTATGAGCCAGGAATTCAGGAGAGGTTTGGTTGGGAGACTCTGGCTTGGAGTCTTTTGTGAGATTTCATTCAGATATTATCTGGGGTTGAAGTCATCTGAAGGCTTGATTGGAATGCAAGGATCTGTTTCCAAGGTGGTTTACTCACATGGTAAGTAAGTGAATGATGGTTGATATTAGAGGGTCTTAGTTCTTTTCCATATAAACTTCTCCATAAGTATTGCTTGAGTGTCCTTATGGCATGGTACCTGGCTATCCCAAGAGTGAGCAATCGAAGGCATCAAGGTGGGAGCTGAAATGCCCTTTATGATCTAGCCTCAGAAGTCACACGTTAATCACACAGACCAGCTATAATTCAGTGAGGTAGGGGACCATTCAAGTGTGTGAATATCAGGAGTCAAGAATCATCGGAAGCCATCTTGGAGACTGACTACCATAGCTGGTGAATAGCAGAGCTGAGTAGACTGAACTCAAAGTAATCTAGTTCCAGAGTTAGGAATCATAATCACCATGCTATACTGCCTTAACATGGTAAGATTTGGGCTGGGTGAGAAATGTGACTTCTGTAAAGTGGATGAAGGGCAAATGAGGAAGAGCAACTGGCATTCTATTCTAGGAAAATGGAACAATTTTAGGAAGACAACACATGGAACTTGAGTATCTGAATACTTATTTTCTTAAAATTATCCATGCTGTAAACCTCTTGGAAAGTTGCCTTATGCAACACAAGTCTGCTATTTGGATAACTATTTCACACCTTCTCTAACCTCCCATACCCTCTTCTCTTCTCATTTCTTCCTATTCATCAGAGAAAACTGAGGCATCCACCACCACATCTACCCAAAAATAGCATCAGTACCCCAGATGTTCTACCTACCCTCCTTCTGCTATCAATTAATGGTCTTCGCTCCCAAGGCCAATTCTCCAACTTGAGTATTAAATCTCTTCTATTCTCAATTACTCAAGGACATTGGACTTGCCAGCTGTTCACCCATTGATTTGCAATCTATCCCTCTTTATCAGATCATTTCCATCAGCATGTAGTATATAAGGCTATACTATCTTCCATCTTAAAACTAAAACAAAAGCAAAAAAAATCTTCTCAACATCCTTCCCCTTTCAGCTACTGCTCCAGTTCTCTACTTCTCTTTACAGAATTGGTCTCCAACCTTTTAGGCATCAGGGATTGGTTTCGTGGATGAAAATTTTTTAACGGACCAGGTGAAGGGATGGTTTCAGGATGATTCAAACACATAACATTTATTGTGTATTTTATTTCTATTATCACATTGTAATATATAATGAAATAATTATACAACTCACCATAAAAAAAGATGTGCAGATGGAAGTTGTAAATAAAATAATGGGTGAGCCATGCACAGACTAAAATAAGTGTTGGATTGTGACTTAAAGTCTGCCACCAGATGCAGCTGTACAACTTAAGTACATCAACTCACTTGCCACCCACTGATAGGGTTTTGATATGAGTCTGCAAGCAATTTGATTTATTATGGTTTCTGTGCAGTCAAACCTCACTGCTAATGTTAATCTGTAGTTGCGGCCCCAGTTCTAGCATCACCACCTAAGCTCCACCTCAGATCACCAGGCATTAGATTCTTTAAGGAGAGAGCAACCTAGATCCCTCAAATGCGCAGTTCACAATAGTGTTTGCACTTCTATGAGAATCTAATGCTGCCACTGACCTAACAAAAGGCAGAGCTCAAGCAGTAATATGAGTAATGGGGAGCAGGTATAAATACAGATGAAGCTTCACTTGCTTGCCTGCCACTCACCTCCCGCCGTGCAGTCTGGTTCCCTACTGGTCAGTGGCCCGGGAGTTGGAACCCCTGCTTTACAGTAAAATGTATTGAAAGAATGATCTGTTTTCTGTCTCCACATTCTCTTCTCTCATTTTCTCTGAACACAATATAATCAAGCATTTTCCCACACTATGCTGAAACTGCTCTTTTCAAGGACATCGATGACTTTCATATTAAATTAAATGGTCATTCTTTAGTCCTTATTTCACCTATCAGTCATTGTATTGATTATATGTTCTGTGTAACAATTATCCCCAAATTTAGTAGCTTTTAGACACAATTATCTCACAGTTTTTGTGGGTCAGGAGTCCAAGAATAGATTAGCTAAGTTCTCTCATGAAGTTTCCTTCAAACTATTGGCTAAAGTTAAAGTCATCTGAAGTATTGACTTGGTTTAGAGGATCCACTTCCATTATGCTCACTCACAGGCCAGGCAAATTAGTACTGGCTGTTGGTAGTAGGCCATAGCTCTTCACCATGTAGACCTCTCCATAGGGCTACTTAAGCATCCTCAAATATGGCAGCTGGCTTCTCTTGGGAAAAGGGATCAAAGAAAACAAGTAAGAAGTTGAAATATCTTTTATAATCTGGCCTCATAAGTAACATTCAGCTATTTCTGGACTATCTTACTGGTTACACAGGTTCTAGCCAATTACATTTGGGCATGTATACCAGGAAGCAAGAGTCACTGGGAGCCATCTTGGAGGCTAGCTAACACAGTGGTATATGACTCCGTTGACTGCTTCTTTCTTTTCCTGCTCCTTTTTCTTCTTTAATGCTCCCTCATTCTTGATATAATTTTATTTCCTGATTTTCAGAATTTCCTGACTTTCAGGATTTTCTTGCTTCTCTTTCTATCTTATTGGCTGTTTCTTCTCAGTTTTCTTTCCTGATTTCTCTTTATCCTCTCAACATCAGAGTGTTAGAGTGCCTTGGGATTCATTTCCCATTTGTAATGGATGCAGTCGGTGTCCCACCTAGATCCCCTATTCAGGGCTAATTGTACATATTCCCCAGCTTCTGTAAGCATTGGCTGCTAATGACTCACAGTTTCCTTCTTTTCTAGAGACTTGTTCTCCACAAGCTGGATCTGCCTAGCCTGGAAGATTAACTATTGCTCTCTCTGCCCTCTAGGCCATTGACTAATGACTAATGACTAAATGAGGTCAAGAAAAAAAGGCCAATTCCTTGCCTTGGTAGTACCATCTTTGTGGAGTAATTCTTTGTCTAACTCTTTCTCCTGATCTATCATGCTTCTCTTACTCCTTTTCTCCTGACAGCACTCCCTCAAAAGTCACATGCACTTGAATCCCTGTCTCAGGCTCTGCTTTTTGGGATTATGACCTAAGACGCCAAGCTTCTTTTTAATGTCTATACTAATTCACTAGGTTTCCACTGCTCTTCAAACATACCGAGGATGCTCCCTACCTCAGGACCTTTCTCTGCCTGTCACATACATCCCTCAAGATATATGCATGGTTCACTTCCTTGCTTCCTTCAGAGAGGCCATCCCTGTCCACCCTATACAAATAGATATTTAACTCCATCTATCACTCTCTATCCCCTTACCTAATTTATTTTTTTCAAAATACACATTACCATTTGAGATATTATCTATTTTTAATTTATTTAATGTCTGATCCCTCCCCCAAAAGGTTATACGTGTCATAAGAGCAAGGATTTTATTATTTTTTGCTCATTGTCATACCCTGAGTATTTAGGGTAGTACTTGGCATGTAGTAAATATGCAATAAGTTATTTGTTAAATAAATGAGTGAATGAATGAACTTATTAGTAGAAAAAACTCAGCCAAACTCGAAAAAGATTCCCTGCTCCTAACTACTGTCCCAACAGCCCTGTAGTGGGGAGCTGGGTAAGCTCATAGCGGCAGCTAGAAGTATCACTCTTGAAAAATATAATGGCAGGGCTCAGTGGCTCAGCCTGTAGTCCCAGCACTTTGGAGGCCGAGGCGAGTGGATTGCCTGAGGCTGCAGGTTTGAGACCAGCCCAGGCAACTTGGTGAGACCTCAACTCTACAATAAATAAAAAATTAGCCATGCGTGTTAGTGCACGCCTGTAGTTCCGGCAACTTGGAAGGTTGAGGAGGAAGGAACGCTGGAGCCCAGCAGGTCGAGGCTGTGGTGGCCAGGAGAGTGCCACTGCACTCCAATCTGGGTGACAGAGTGAGACTCTGACTCAAAAAAGAAAAGAAAAGAAAAGAAAAGAAAAATAATAACAACAACATCTGTATCTGACTGAGTGCCATTATGTGCCCAATACTGTTCTTGGCATTTTTATACATTATTGCTAATCTTTAGAACCATCTTGCAAAATGGGTATAGAGCATGGTGGTTAACCAACAAGGCTTTAGAGACAAGAATTGGAATCTTGCCTCTGTTACCCTCTAATCACGTAATCTTGGGCAAGTTCTTTGAGCTTGACGAGTATCAGTTTCCTCATCCGCAAATGTGGTCAATAACAGAGTTTCTCAATCTGGGCAATATAGTGAGACCTTGTCTCTACAAAAATAAAAAAATTAGCTAGGCATGGTTGCATGCACCTATAGTCCCAGCTACTTGGGAGGCTGAGGTGGAATAATCACTTTAGCCCAGGAAGTTGAGATTGTAGTGAGCTGTGATCCCGTCACTGCACTCCAGCCTGGGCAACAGAGAGAGACCCCCAATTAAAAAAAAAATAGAGTTTTGTTATTATCATACCCATTTTTCAGATGGAAAAACACCAATGATGTGGCTGGATTCCACAGGGAATGGCTATGTAGGACCCCAGAGATATTGCATCCTTGGCCTGGTTCTCCCAGTCACAGAGATTCCCTAGGCAAAGCAGAGATGCAGCAGAACCAAGGAGACCAGGGTTGGGACATTCAGTGGTAACCTGGATGGACTAGGAGGGTCCCCTAATGCTATATTATGGCAGGAATCCCAGAACATTGGCATAATCCAGAGAAGTCTCACTAGGCTGACTTGAAAGCCATTTTGGTGGAATAGAGATTAAAGGTTGAAGTCAAATTGATTTACAAAATATGAAGAAATTAGATATTTGGGGCATATCTAAATTTATACAATGAGATTCAAACCCACAATATCGACAGTACAAAGCAGTGTATAATAAAGCTAAGTGAATAGCACAATGACTTTTAATGGAATTCAGAGGAGGGTGAGATCATAGGGAGCAGTCAGGAAAGGTTTTCTGGAGGATGGGACCTGGAAAAATAATAGTAATAATAACAGCAGCAACTGTTTATGGTTCTTTACATATTATTATGTTCTTTAACAGTCAGCATAACCCAGCAATATATGTAGGTGTTATTCTCTCCAGTTCACAGTAGAGAAAACAGAGAGATTAAATAACTTTCTCATGCTCAGAAAGCTACTAAGTAGGTGATCCAGGATTTGAATCCCGATCTACTTCCTGTTCTAGGCTCATGGCCTTTCCATACTTGAGGGCCTGTCCTGCAGGATCAAGCTGAAACTCAGCTCCCCTGACAGAGACACACCCAGCAATCCCCAGTGGATTTCCACAGCACTTTTATACCACTTCTTTTTTTGAGTAGGAGTCTCGCTCTGTCATCCAGACTGGAGTACAGCGGCATGCTCACGGCCACCACAGCCTCAATCTGTGGGCTCAGGTGATCCTTCTGCCTCAGCCTTCCAGGTAGCTAGAACTACAGAAGCACACCACCACACTTGGCTAATTTTTTGATTTATTGTCAAGATGAGGTCTCACCATGTTTCCCAGACTGGTCTCGAACCTGTGAGCTCCGACAATCCCCTTGTCTCGGCCTCCCAAAATGCTGGGATTACAGGCATCAGCCACCGAATCTGGTTTATCCCACTTCTAAGTGTCAGTTTCTGACACTTTAATGTGTCCATGTTTGTTTCTTCCACCACAGCAAAGCCCCTGGAAGTCAGAGACATGTCTTGTTCATCTCTATTTTCATTGTTCAGTAGGCATCCAAAATATTGAAGAAAGTAATGAAAGAAAAAATACATATTACATACTTTGATACCAAAATGTGTATTTTTTTTTTTTTTGAGTTGGAGTCTCACTCTGTCACCCAGACTGGAGTGCAGTGGCTGCTCCCAGCCACCGCAGCCTTACAGGCTGAGATTACAGGCTGAGCCACCGAGCCCGGCAAAATGTGTATATTTAATCTTAATTTCTCTCATGGGCTGGGCTCAGTGGCTCAGCCTATAATCCCAGCTCTTTGGGAGGCCAAGATGAGTGGACTGCCTGAGCACGCGTGTTCGAGACCAGCTCAGGCAACTTCGTGGGACCTCATCTCTATAATAAATCAAAAATTAGCCAGGCATGGTAGTGCACGCCTGTAATTCTGGCTACTTGGAAGGCTGAGGTGGAAGGATCGCTGGAGCCCAGCAGGTTGATGCTAGGGTGACTGTGAGCATGCTACTGTACTCCAGCCTGGGCAACAGAGTGAGACTCCAACTCAAGAAAAAATTCTCTCATGATTCATGGTATTGTTAGAGGAATATAATTTACAGATATAACAGGGCTTATAAATAAACATATGAAAATGAAAAATAGCCGGACTCAGTGGCTCAGCCTGTAATCCTGCACCTTTGGGAGGCTGAGGTGAGTGGATTGCCTGAGCCCACGGGTTCGAGACCTGCCTGGGCAACTTGGCGAGACCTCATCTCTACAATAAATCAAAAATCAGCCGGGCGTGGTAGCATGCCTGTAGTTCCAGCTACTTGGAAGGCTGAGGCGGAAGGATCGCCGGAGCCCAGCAGGTCGAGGCTACGGTGGCTGGGAGCGGCCACTGCACTCCAGTCTGGGTGACAGAGTGAGACTCCAACTCAAAAAAAAAAAAAAAAGGAAAAATTAAAGTATAAAATAGTAAATGAGAATATGCCAAACTGCAGAGACTCTTTAATAATAAATAGAAGTCTAGATAGAGATTCATGTGATTCTAGGTGGCGAAGGGAAAGAGAGAACTGAGGACAGCTTTCTGAAAGGCTATATTTGTCAGAGCTGAGTTGCAAGCAATGGAAATAGATTCTGAATAAGTTAAACTATTGAGTAGCTCACAGAAACACTGGGAAGCCTGGAGAACCAGGCTCAGAGCATCAACAGCTATAATCATAGCCAAAACCACTCCATAAAAAAAGAATTTGGTGAGGATACTGCTGTCCGCTAGATGCCACTTCTCACATTATTTGACATCATCAGGCTAGGGACCTGAACTTAGCACTGCAGTCATGGTTGCACGGAAACTGGCAATTTTTCCCACCAGGAACATTCTGCCCTTGATTCCCACCCCCACCCCCCCTTTTTTTTTTGCATGATCACAGTTCACTGCAGCCTCAACCTCCTGGGCTCAGACAATCCTTCTGCCTCCTGAGTATTGGGGATCACAGACCTGCCCCACCATGCCCAGCTAATTAAAAAAAATTTTTTTAGAGACAAGGTCTTGTTATGTTGCCCATGTTTGTCTTTAATGCCTGGGCTCAAGCAATCCTCCTATCTTGGCCTCCCAAAATGCTGGGATTACAGATGTGAGCCACTGCATTCAACCAGAATCTTTTCAATGATAATTCCAGAGTCAAAGTCTAGGACAGCTGCATCTGATTGGCAGTGCCAGCATCTGGCCACAAAGGAGGCTGGGAAAGCACATGTCTGGAGTTTTCAGCCTCTATAGTGAAAAATGGAATCTGCTTCATGTAAAATTCATAAAGTGAGAAATCCTCAGATGCTGAGCAGCCTCCACCCCAACTTCCTAAAAAAAGAAATGTCCACCTACAGCTCACCAAAGCTGGAGGGCATGAAAAGGCAAGGGACTGATCAGTGGAGAGATCAAGGAGTGGCCCAGGGCAGTTGAAAGAGCCTCTAGAGCTCTTCTTGTGGGCAGCACAAGAGCTGTAGCTAGCGGGTGGGAGCCATGGCAAGACAAGCATTTAGAAAGTTTCTTCTGCTCTTTGACTGAGGTTGAAAGGAGCACAGCTGAAACTGTAACCAAGGAAGGCATTATGGTTCCAGAAAAATCTCACGGAAAGGTATTGCAAGCGACAATGGTGGCCGTTGACTTGGTTGCCAGAGGAAAGGATGGAGAGATTCAAGCAGTTAGTGTGAAAGTTGGAGGCACCTCCAGCATATGGAGGCACCAAAGTAGTTCTAGACAACAAGGATTATTTCTTATTTAGAGATGGTGACATTCTTGGAAAGTATGTGGACTGAAGCAAATCACTGTTGGAATGTCATCAAGGCTGGGCACGGTGACTCACACCTATCATCCCAGCACTTTGGGAAGCCAGGGTGAGAGAATTGCCTGAGCTCACGGGTTCAAGACGAGCTGGTGAGACCTCATCTCTACAATAAATCAAAAAATTAGCGGAGCATGGTGGCACGTGCCTGTGGTTCCAGTTACTTGGAAGGCTGAGGTGGAAGGATTACCTGAGTCCAGCAAGTCGAGGCTGTGGTGGTCGTCAGCATGCCACTGCACTCCAGCCTGGGCAACAGAGTGAGACTCCAACTCCAAAAAAAAAAAAAAAAAAGAAATGGCATCAACATGAAACTGCCCGTTCCACTGAAGTTGTGAGATATTTCATCACGCAAATAATTTTCATCATGTAAATAATCATGTTTCTTTTATAACAAACTAAGAAAAAAAGGGGAAAAAAAAGAAAGCCTCTAGGAAGACTGAGAGGAGAATTTGAGGAGAAAAAGGCAAGGTACTGAGTGCTTTGGGGAGTTCTAGAGAAAGTAGAAGTGGTTTTGTATTTGTAAAGAAAGTGGTGTTCTAGGCTGGATGCGGTGGTTCACCTATAATCCCAGCACTTTGGGAGGCCAAAGTGAGAGGACTGCCTGAGCCCACAGGTTCGAGACCATCCTGGGCAACTTGGTGAGGTCTCATCTCTACAGTAAATCAAAAAATTAGCTGGGTGTGGTGGCACATGCCTGTAGTTCCAGCTACTTGGAAGACTGAGGGGAAGGATCGCCTGAGCCCAGCAGGTTGAGGCTGCGGTCGCCGTGAGCATGCCACTGCACTCCAGCTTGGGTGACAGAGTGAGACTCCAACTCAAAAAAGAAAAAAGAAAAAAAAGAAAGTGGTGTTTTTCTGACAGTCTTACTGATTAAAAAAATAAGCCCAGCCTGGGCAACATAGTGAAACCTTGTCTCTACAAAAAATAAAAAAATTAGCTGGGCATAGTGGCACACACCTGTAGTCCCAGATACCCAGAAGGCTGAGTCAGAAGGATCCCTGAGCCCAGGAGGTTGAAGCTGTAGTGAGCCATAGATTGTGCCACTGTACTCTAGCCTGGGCGACAAAGTGAGACCCCACAACTCAAAAAGAAGAAGAAGAAAGAAGAAAGAAGGAGGGGGAGGAGGAGGAAAGAAGAAGGAAGGAGGGGGAGGAAAGAAAGAAAAAAGAAGGAAAGAAGGAAAGAAAGGGGTGTTTGGTGACCTCATCAAGAGGTATTTTAGTCGAGTGTAGATGTAGAAGACTATCATAGGAGAAAATGAGTGTAAACACATGGAGGAATTTGTCCCCCCAAATTCTAGACATCACAAAAATACGATCCTATATCATCAATTCATCACTCATTCCGTGGCATGATTTGGCTGTGGTTCCACCTATGCAGGGAAGAGAAGTAGAACATTACCAGGATAGATTTAAGAGGTGGTAAAGTTTGCTGTTCTCTTGAAAATGTTACAATCAGGGTCCCCTCCCACTGTGGGAGCCTTTCTGCCCTCTTAATAAATCCCGCTTTCAAAAAAAAAAAAGGAAATGTTACAATAAAATTCTTCAAAATAACAAAAGAAATATGCATTTATCACAACCAGGGCATAGCAGCCATTTTTCCTTCATCCATAATTGCCCCTTCTTCTCAGCCCATGGATTTTGGATGGAATCAACCCCAAACTGGATCCAGGAAATGCTTAGGAAGAGTGTACTATCCCTTGGCTATAGAAATGGATTCAAGTTGGGTAAATTCAAAGGGATGCAGTGATGCTTTTCTGGAAGGAAAGTAGGTGCTATTTTTAGTAGGATTTGAACCTAAAATGATTTGAGCCTGGGATCACTGCGGCCCTGTTGCCATCTGAGAAAGAGCTAACACAGAAGAAGCAGGTGCTCAGGGAAGAGAAACCAGGTCCTTGGCAACACCATTTGAGCCTCGGAACCACCCACTCCACACCTTTCTCCAGGCTTTTACAAAGGAAGTATTTATTGGTTTGTTTTTACCAAAGTGGAATCATATTATATACATCATTTTGCTACTTGTTCTTCTGTCACTTAATACATCATCATTGTCCTTTTAAATCTCATAATTTAACAATTTAAGAGTCCCAGAACAGTGTCCTGTGATTTATTTTCATATTGATAGATAAGGGATTCTTTTCTCCCTGACACCAAATACATGGCCTTTTCTAGCATCAATACTCCAAATCTGTGGTTCTCCCACACCAACTGTGTACCCAACAATTCAATCCTGAAACTAACTCCTGGAGTGCAGAACCCACAGCTTAAGGGCTCAGTCCCACAAGATTGCCCCCCACTTTAGATGCCAGTCACAAGTATTGCTCCCCAGGAGACTAACTTGGCTACAAAGTCAAGGGTGCCCACAGCCTCTGCTCTGCCCCACCCTCCACAGGTTTGATAGTTCGCTAGATTAGGGGTCCCCAAACCCCACACCACAGACCACTACCCGTCAGTGGCCTGTTCAAAACTGGACAGGCACAGAAGGAGGTGAGCGGCAGGCGAGTGGAGCTCTGTTTGCTTTTAGATCAGCTGCGGCATTAGATTTTGATAGGAGTCCGAACCCTGTTGTGAACTGCCCATGCCAGGGATCTAGATTGTGTGCTCCTTATGAGAATCTAATGTCTGATGATCCTCCCTTCACACCCACCCCACCCCTGTCCGGGGAAAAATTGCCTTCCACGAAACCGTTCTCTGATGCCTAAAAGGTTGGGGACTGCTGAGCTTTATAGATGACTCACAGGATTAGGGAAAGTCACCTACTATTAAGGGGATACAGAGACAATATGAAATGGGGGGGGGAACAACCCCCTCCCAGAACTGGGCTGTGTTCACCAGTTTGAGAGCTTATTCTATGTCATTGTTCAAGAGTTTTTATAGAGCTCAGTCTCTACTCCGCCCCATCCCCCATTGGTGTTGGCGGAGAGGGGGCTGAAAATTCCCACCCTCTAATCATACATTTGTTCTCTCTGGTGGTAACTCTATATTTAGCATTTAACTGGACCTGCCAAACTAATTAACAAAGTAGCTACACCATTTTGCAATCCCACCAGCAATATATGAAGGTTCTCATTTTGCTATATTCTGATCAACACTTGTTACTGTCTTTTTAGTTTTAGCCACCCTAGTGGATGAAGTAGTATCTTGTGGTTCTGATTTGCATTTCCTTAGTGACTAAAAAAATTTCTTTTCTTAGTCTAAGTTGATCTACATAAATTCCTCCACCCTCCAAAAAATAAAAATACAAAGACAAAGACAAATAAATAAATACACATTTAAATTAAAAGGAGAAGACAAAGGTTTAAGTTCTTTGCTTTACTTCTAACTTCTCCTTTCTTCTCTGACTCAAGGAATTTTTTATTTATTTTAGAGCTATAGATAAAAAGACCTGTCTCAGAAATTTTTCTTTCACAATTATTGTTCATAAAATGTATGATGGGATTTTGGGCTTCTGGGTTTTTATACTAAAAACTTTTTTCTCAAACTATGTTTTCTGTCATATGTTTGAAATAGCAAAAAAAAAAAAAAATTTCTAGGCGAGGTCTCACTCTGTCACCCAGGCTGGAGTACAGTAGCATGATTTCAGCTCCTGCAGCTTCAACCTCCTAGGCTCAAGTGATCCTCCCACCTCAGCCTCCCCAGTAGCTGGGATTACAGGCATACACTACCATGCCCAGCCATTTATTTATTTATTTATTTATTTTTGTAGCTATGAGGTCTTGCTATTTTGCCCAGGTGGGTCTTGAACTCCTGGGCTAAAACACTTTTCCTGTCTCTGCCTCCCAAAGTACTGGGATTACAGGCATGAACAACTGTGCCAAGCCTAAAATAGCAATTTTTATTTTTTATATTATTTATTTACTTTTTTTGAGTTGGGATTTCACTCCATTGCCCAGATTGGAGTGCAGTGGCATGATCACAGCTCACCACAACCTCTGCATCCTGGCTTCAGGTGATCCTTCTGCCTCAGCCTCCAGAGAACCTGACACTACAGGCTCATGCCACCACATCCAGCTAATTTAAAAAAAAAGAAAAAGAAAACTTTTAGTAAAGGCGAGGTCTCACTAAGTTGCCTAGTTTGGAAATAGCAATTGTGTTGATGAACACATTAAAAGACACCATTAAAACAGTAAAAAGGCAAGCCACTAATCTGGAAGAAAACATTTGTAGTGCATGTAACTGGCAAAGGATACATATCTATAACACATGAAGAATTTTTCAAAATCAATGTGAAATAGAGAGATAATACGATAGAAATAGGTGGGAGAGCCAGGCTCAATGGCTCAGCCTGTAATCCCATGCTGAGGTGAGTGGATTGCCTGAGCTCACGGGTTCAAGACCCACCTGGGCAACTTGGTGAGACTTCATCTCTACAATAAATAAAAAACTAGCCGGGTGTGGTAACACACACTTGTAGTTCCAGCTACTTGGAAGGCTGAGGTGGAAGGATCGCCGGAGCCCAGCAGGTCAAGGCTGCGGTGGCCCGGAGTTGCCACTGCACTCCAGTCTGAGCGACAGAGTGAGACTCCAACACACACACACAAAAAAGAAATAGGTGGGAGAATTGAACAGGCAATTCACAAGAAGATATTTAAGTGACCAATAAATATAAAAAAGATACTCAATTTCATTTATCATTTGGGACATGGAAATTAAAATCACGATTAAATAACATATCGATTGTATCTGTGGGATTTGAATTTAGAGAAGTGACTGAATGATGACACAGAGAGGCTAATGTGATGGAAAGATTTTTACTTCTTACAGATTCCAGGAGAAGGAGACATGGAATGCCACACCACAGAAAGTTAGGAGGGAGAAGCAGGAGCAAGGGGAAGGCACAGACCACAGCTATTATTGGGATATGCAAGAGGAGTAGTAAATAGCTTGGGATTGGCTACTTTGAATAATTTTACTCATAGTGATGATCTCTAGTTGTCTGGCCCAGACAATCTAGGGCAGGGAGAATATTGGCTTGATGTTAGAGGAGGGGGTAGTTGGGGTATGGACTCAGGATTGGTTGAAAGATTTTATTTTTTTTTATTTTTTTTTTATGGACATGGGGTCTTATTTCATTGCCCAGGCTGGTCTTGAACTCCTGGCATGAAGTGATCCTCCCACTTCAGCCTTCCAAAGCACTGGGATTGCAGGCATGAGTCACCATGCTTGTCTGGTTGGAGGATTTATAGTACAATTTTAAAAATATGTTTGCTAAAGCTAGATCCCAGGGAGATGTAAACAACTTTGGCCATTAGTTTGGCTCTGTGATTAATGGATGCCAAATAGACAAAAAAATCTAAAAAAAAAAAACCACAGAATAGCACTACATCGCCAGGCAAGTGGCTCATGCCTGTAATCCCAGCACTTTGGGAGGCGGAGGAAAGAGGATTCCATGGGTTCCAGACCAGCCTGGGCAACATGGCAAGACCTCATCTCTAAAATAAATCAAAGAAATTAGCTGGGCATGGTAGCGCATGCTTGTAGTTCCAGCTACTCAGAAGGCTGAGGTGGAAGGATCGCCTGGGCCCAGCAGGTCAAGGCTGCAGTGGCTGGGAGTGTGCCACTGCACTCCAGCCTGGGTGACAGTGAGACTCTGACTAAAAAAAATAAAAATAAGCTGGGCTCGGTGGCTCAGCCTGTAATCCCGTGCTTTGGTAGGCTGAGGTGAGTGGATTGCCTGAGCCCACGGGTTCGAGACCCGCCTGGGCAACTTGGCGAGACCTCATCTCTACAATAAATCAAAAAATTAGCCTGGTGTGGTAGCGCGCGCCTGTACTTCCAGCTACTTGGAAGGCTGAGGTGGAAGGATCGCCGGAGCCCAGCAGGTCGAGGCTGCGGTGGCCGGGAGCGGCCACTGCACTCCAGTTTGGGTGCCACTGCACTCCAGCTGCGTGACAGAGTGAGACTCCAACTCAAAAAAAAAAAAAAATGCCGGACTCGGTGGCTCAGCCTGTAATCCCACGCCTTGGGAGGCTGAGGTGAGTGGATAGCCTGAGCCCGCAGGTTCGAGACCCGCCTAGGCAACTTGGAGAGACCTCATCTCTACAATAAATCAAAAAATTAGTTGGGCGAGGTAGCGCGCGCCTGTAGTTCCGGCTACTTGGAAGGCTGAGGCGGAAGGATCACCGGAGCCCAGCAGGTTGAGGCTGAGGTGGCCGGGAGCGGCCACTGCACTCCAGTCGGGGCGACAGAGTGAGACTCCAACTCAAATAAATAAATAAATAAAATAAAAATAACATCACTTTGGGATGCTGAGGCGAGAGGATTGCCTGAGCTTAGGAGTTCGAGACCCAGCCTGGGCAACTTGGTGAGACCTCATCTCTACAATAAATCAAAATATTAGCCAGGCATGGTAGTGTGTGCCTATGTTTCCAGCTACTTGGAAAGCTAAGGTAGAAGGATTACCTGAGCCCAGCAGGTCGAGGCTGTGGTAACCGTGAGTGTGCCACTGCACACTCCAGCCTGGGCGACTGAGTGAGACTCCAACTCAAAAAAAAAAAAAAAAAGAATGTGAGGTACTTGCTGTTTTATATTCCACATGTCCTATCAGCTTGATATCATAAATTCAGTGAATCAACAAGATGTCTTGTGGGATGAGTTAGAGAGAAGGCAGAGATTCTTATGTACTACACTGTAGCAGAGTCAGAAAATTCATATAACTGTGAGACAGTGCAAGAGACTATGTCATTTGTTGTTTTCTGTTAATCCAAAGAAAAATACCTCACTGGATCAATGTCTTCCTTGCCTCCTTTTCAATAACACTCCCTCAAAATAGATGTAACCACTATTCTTTTCTTTCTTTTTTTTTTTGAGTTGGAATCTCACTCCATCACCCAGGCTGGAATGCAGTGGCATGCTCACAGCCACCCCAGCATCTACCTGCTGGGTTCCTGTGATCCTTCCGCCTCAACCTTCCAAGTAGCCAGAACTACAGGTGTGCACTGCCATACCTGGCTAATTTTTTAATTTATTGTAGAGGTGAGGTCTCGCCAAGTTGCCCAGGCCATTCTCAAACCTGTGGGCTCAGGCAATCCACTCACCTCGGCCTCCCAAAATTCTGGGATTACAGGCTGAGCCACCACGCCCATCCAATGTAACCACTATTCTGACTACTAATATCTTTTATTTGTTTTTCCTATTCTTGAACCTCATATATCAGCAGTGTGTAAACATTGTCATTGTTCCATATTCTTGCCAAATATTGGTACTGTATTGTCAGTTTTCTTTTCTTTTCTTTCTTTTTTTTAATTTATTGTAGAGATGAAGTCTCGCTGCCCAGGCGGGTCTCGAACCCGTGGGCTCAGGCAATCCACTCACCTCAGCCTCCCAAAGGCACGGGATTACAGGCTGAGCCACCGAGCCCGGTTTACCTCACATTCTTTAGGAAATACATATATACCAGATGGTAGGGAGATTCAAGTAAATGGCCTTCCACCTCATTGATGTTTCTTGGTGTTTATGATCTTGCACACAGGTGTCCCCTCCAAAATGAAGGACAAGTTGCTGTACTTGTACCACCTACCCCTAAACAAACAACTACAACAAATTGCATCACTCAGGTGAATTTAGAGGCAATGTTTAGCATATTTGGGTTACTGCTCTGATCTCCTTGCCTGGTCACCTGAAATGAAACCCTATCTGAGTGAGATTCAGAGGAAGAGAAGGTTTTACAGCCAGTTCAGTCTGTAGGGCAACTTAGTCCTTATAATGTTCAGAGCATTTGTGGCAGATTAAGGTACTTTTTAGAGTTTGTGGCAAGTCTTGATGGGAGAATCACAGCAGAGGTCCCTTGACCATGGCTTTTGGCAAGTATATACTCTCCCTTTGAGAATCAGCTCTCAGCTTGCTGCTGGGACTTGGATATAGCATGATAATATAAGTCAAATTTTCTTTCTTTTTTTTTTGAGTTGGAGTCTCACTCTGTTACTTAGGCTGTAGTACAGTGACATACTCACGGCCACTCCAGCATCTCCCTGCTGGGCTCCAGTGATCCTTCTGCCTCAGCCTTCCAAGTAGCCAGAACTACAGGCATGCGCTACTACACCTGGTTAATTTTTTATTTATTGTAGAGACGAGGTTTCACCAAGTTGTCAGGGCTGGTCTCAAATCTGCAGCCTCAAGCAATTCATTCGCTTCAGCCTCCCAAAGTGCTACAGGCTGAGCCACCGAGCCCAGCCTGAACTCAAATTTTTCATCATGAACTGGCTATTATTTGGTCTTCCTAGGTATGAAGTTGAGTATGCAGCCATCATCAAGTACAAATGATAGATACCAAATGAGGCTAAAGCAGATCTTAAAGACACAAGCGTCTCCCAGTAACCACACCCCTGCTTCGGCTGCATTGCTATTTCTTCAACCACTGTGACCTTAATGAGATAAGCCCTGTTACCAGACTGCAGTAGAAAAAAAGTCATGATTAGTTTATAGTTGTCCTTACCTGACATACTAACATTAGAAAGAAATGGGCCACTGCAATATTATGGCCTCAATCAAGGGTGACCCTGGAGGACATCAGGGACAGACAGGACTTCAAGAAATACATCTAACTGTCTAGTTTTCCTAGAAGGAGAAAGTGTCTGAGGTAAGAATCTATACTGATTCTTAGTCAGAGATTAATGGTTTGGCTAGATGATCAGGGAATTAGAAGTAATTTATTGAAAGGAAGTTTGCACTCCAGTCTGGGCGACAGAGTGAGATTCCAACTCAAAAAAAAAAGAAAAAAAAAGAAAGGAAGTTTGGAGAAGCATAATGTGAGTGAAACTCTCAAAATAGGTCCCAAATGTGATAAATCTGTCATGACTCAGTTGCAGACCACAGATACCACTATACTTGGTTTAAGGGAAAAGGGAGTTATCACCAGGGATCAGGTGACTTACACAGTATTTGGAAGGGCTAGAGGAACAAGGTTCAGGTGGCACTTGCCGGAACACTCCCTATCCCGAGTCTCACTGATTCCGCCATGCATGCGTAGGCAAGCAATGACAGACACTGCAGGAAACCAGCAAATGGGCACATCGGTAACCACAGAACCACATTTCCTCTGTCTAGAGCCACAGCAGCAAAGTGTGAAGTGAAACTTCACACCCTGCCTCTCTTTCCACTTCACTCAGTTAATTCAGTTTCACACTCAACTCTCACGTAAATGCACCAAATCAGTAAAATCCCAATGACATCGACCTGGCACAGTGGCTCAGGCCTCTACTCTCTGCACTTTGGGAGGGTGAGGCAGGAGGCTTGAGCCCGCCAGGAGTTTGAGACTAGCCTGTGCAAAATAGCAAGACCCTGTTTCTACAAAAAAAATTTTTTTTAATTAAATTTTTTTAAAATTAATTTTTAAAAAATTAATCCAGGCAGGACTACACAGCTGTAGTCCCAGCTACTAGAGAGGATGAGGTAAAAGGAAAGTATCACTTGAACCCAAGAGCTTGAGGCTGAGGTGAGTTGTGATCACACCACTGCAGTCTAGTCTGGGTGACAGAGTAAGACCCTGACTACAGAAACAGCAACAACAACAAAAAAAACTCAATTTATATCTGAAATCAAAACTATAATAGAATCTGACATATAGTTATTTTTCTAGACTCTAAGTATAGAAAGATACACCAAAAAGAGTTGAGCAAACCAATCCACTGTAATGAGACTATTTGTGCCCCATGAGTAGAAGAGGCTCTCAACAAATCAGGTAGAAAGACGACCTGCTCTGTGGCTGGTGTCAGCCCTCTACCCTAGTTACACCAGAGTTTGTTCTATGAGCTCAAGAACAATGTGATCATGGAGCCACTGATGGGGGTGATGACTTTTGCACACTAAGATTGACCTGGCTACTGCCAACTTGGACCTTCATGAAGGGGTCATCAATTCATCCTCATTGTAAAAGAAACTTAGTTTGGATTTCTGTATTTTTTTCCTGTTAATCATATTTTTGCCAGCACCACTATGCTTCAGTGGCATCCAGGATGACATTCCACACAACAATGCTTTTGACCGAAAGAATACTTTCAGAGTGAAAGAAGTAAGGCAGTTGGGATACACAATTCAACCCTCACAGGGTTTCTTAGTTTTGTTGTTTATTCCAACTGACTTTATAGAATAGGCCTATTGAATTCTTAATTATTTTGCCACCTAGAGACAATATCTTGTAAGATTAGAGTGGTATCCTTGCTGGGCATGGTAGCTCATGCCTGTAATCCCAGCATTTGTGGTGGCAGGGGCAAAAGGATTGCCTGAGCCCAGGGGTTCGAGACCAACCTGGACAACTTAGAGACACCTCTTCTCTACAATTTAAAAAAAAAAAAAAAAAAAAAAAAAAATATATATATATATCTATATATATATATATATATATACACACCAGGCATGGTGGCATGTACCTATGGTTCCAGTTACTACTTGAAAGGCTAAGGCAGAAGAATTGCCTGAGCCCAGGAGATCAAGGTGGTGGTGGCTGTGAATGTGTGATTACACTTCAGCCTGGTGACAGAGTAAGATTCTGACTCAAAAAAAAAAAAAAAAAAAAATTAGAGCAGTATCCTACAGAATGTAGCATCTGCTCTGCTCTGAACCAATGACCAACTGTATGGAGCATTTCTCTCACACCCAAACTATACAAGTCTGGGAATGAGATGTACAAGTGAGATGGCACGTAGCAAGATTACACTTGCATCTCTAACAAATTGCTGCAAACTTGGTGACTAAAAACAATGCATATTTATTATCTTACAGTTTTGGAGGTCAGAAGATCAAAATGGTTCTCTCCAGGCTAAAATCAAGATCTTATCAGGACTGCTTCTCAAAGCTCTAGGGGCAAATCTTGCCTGTTCCTCTGCTTTCTCCAACTTATAGATGTTGCCCACATTTCTTGGTCCATGGCTCCCTTTTCAGAGCCAGCAGTGGCTAGTCAAATCTTTCTCATGGTGCATCACTCCAATACTTATTCTTCTATCTCCTTCTTTCTGAGGTAACCACTGGTGATTACATTGAGTCCATATGGATAATACAGGTTAATTACTCCATTTTCAGGTCAGCTGATTAGCAACCTTAATCCATCTGCAACCTTAATTCCTGCTTGCCATGTAACATATTCACAGGTTTTGGGGATTAAGACATAGACATCCTTGGGGACCATCATTTTGCCTACCACTTCATCTGTCAACTGAGTTCTGCTGATGGGCAAGATTCCATCATCAGGAATAACAGTTTAGGGTCAGATTACCCCTTGGCCACTTTGGGTTCCTTATTGCAGTGGATCAACAGGAAAAAAAAAAAAGAAACAATGGTATTGACTAGAGTTATTATCCCTCATTTTCAAGGAGAAATAAGATTGTAGTTACACACTGGAGTCAAGAGGCACATTGATGGGACACAGAGGACCTGCTGGAGTACATCACCCTATGACCATGTCCAGAGCTAAAAGTGAGTGAAAGATGTATTCAATCCCTTGTATAGGCAGGACCACCCAGGACTTGGATCTTTCAGAAATGAGGTTGGAATCTTACGCTGGGTGAAGAGTGCTGAAGGCAAAGAGATCATGGGATGACTGGAGAGGGCAAAAGTCATGTATGCCCACAGCCTTAGGATCAGTTGTGGAAAAGAAAATTATAGCCTCTACCCACATTTCCATACCTGGTTTTTCCTAAATGTATTCATATATCTAAACCAATTTTCTTTTATTCCCCCCCCTCTATGTGTGTGTGTGCGTGTGTGTGTGTGTGCGTGTGTGTGTGTGTGTGTGTGTCGGAGTCTCACTCTGTCACCCAGGCTGGCAGGCTGGACTGCAGTGGCACGCTTGCTCATGACCACCCCAGCATCAACCTGCTGGGCTTCGGTGATCCTTCCACCTCAGCCTTCCAAGGAGTCAGAACTACAGGGGCGTAGTTTTCATTTCCACAACTGATTCCAAGGCTGTGGGCATGCGTGACTTCTGCCCTCTCCACTCATCCCATGATCTCTTTGCCTTCAGCACTTTTCACCCAGCGTAAGATCCAAACCTCATTTCTGAGAGATTCAAGTCCTGGGTGGTCCTGCCTATACAAGGGATTGAATACATCTACTGAGGAGCTCAAGGGCCATCTAGTTCACAATTGTGTGATAAAACTTGTTTTAAGTGTAGGTTGAAGCTTATTTTGAATGTATATTGAAACTTGTTTTTAAAACTCAGATGTACGCTTGCTTTCCCGCTCAAGCCCAATAGTATACTTTTGGTAAACAAGTTCACATACCAAAAGAAAACTGCGGAGTCAGGGTGCAGACCCTCTGGCCCCATTTCCTACTTCACTCCCCTAGTAATCTCACATTCCAGATGTCCCAACCGGTTCCACCCAGCCAGCCTGACCGTTGATGGTCAGCCGCGGTCAGCCGCAACCCGCGACCATACAAACCAACCAATCCCAAATGCCCTGGTACCCACTAGGAGAAATTACCCAATCATGTACGAACAAGTTTAAAGTTCTTTCTCCTCCCATGTAACTGTGTATATAAGCTGCTTGCTTTGCTGGGTTGGGGCTCTCGTTCCTGTACCCGCTGCGCCGGTTACAGACGTGAGCCCAGACTCGAGCCTGAATAAAGACCCTCGTGTGATTTGCATCAGAGCTGGCTCTTTGGTGGTCTCTCGGATTCAGGATTCAGGTACAACACTACTACTGGCTAATTTTTTTTTTTAACTGTAGAGATGAGGTCTTGCTAAGTTGCCCAGTCTGGTCGCGAACCTGCAGGCTCAGGTAATCCACTCATCTCAGCCTCCTAAGTACTGGGATTATAGGCTGAGCCACTGAGCCTGGCCTTCCTTCTCATTTTTTAAAATAAAGCAATGTGTTGGTGATTGATAACTTTACAAGCTAGTCTATAAAGATATCAAGGCAAGACTGGGCAGAACTGGGAGTGGGCATCAACAGAGCCTCTGGGCTTGGATGCAGAGACTGCTGAAACCCAAGGCTGTCTATTTTGAGAGAGGTAGTGAGTGATTTTCAATTATGAAAGGGATGGCTAAAGTGTGTTGGATAGGAGAACAATGTTTTTGGAAGAGTAAGTATAGGCCATCAGGAAGCCAACCACCAGACAAGTGACTGAGGCCACTGACTGCCAGCTTACTGTAGTCACGTGTGCAAGTCACAATGAGACCAGAAGAACCACCTAGCTAAGCCCAATCAATCTGCCAACCCACAGAATTGAGAGCTAAATACATGGTTGCTATTTTATGCTTTTAAGTTTTGGGGTTATTTATTATGCAACAAAGCAAATATAGAAATATTTCAATAATTATTTGTTGTCTGGCTGACCAACCAGTGTCTAATGAGATGTAAACTTCTCCCACTTCCAAGTGAAATTCAAATGGGTAATCTCTATGAATATATATTACCTCTATCTCCATCATGTGTGATCATGAGTAAAGTTCAGTGGCCATAAGAGTAATAATTGGTACAATTTAAAATTAAAATAATTAGCTGGGTGTGGTAGCGCACGCCTGTAATTCTGGCTACTCGGAAGGCTGAGGTGGAAGGATCGCCGGAGCCCAGCAGGTCGAGGCTGCGGTGGCCAGGAGCGGCCACTGCACTCCAGTCTGGGTGACAGAGTGAGACTCCGACTAAAAAAAATAAATAAATTAAATTAAATTAAATTAAATTAAATTAACTGCTCTGTATTTTCAAGATAAAACTAAATTATTCTGACTACCAGTAGCACTTTAAAAGTGTTTGCTGAGTGTTTAATTTTATTTCATAAAAATTCATAAAGAAATATGGAAACATAAAAAAAGAGTAGGCTGGGCTCAGTGGCTCAGCCTGTAATCCCAGCACTTTGGGAGGCTAAGGCAAGTGATTTGCCTGAGTCTGAGGGTTCAAGACCAGCCCGGGCAACTTGGTGAGACCTAGTCTCTATAATAAATCAAAAATTAAGCTGGGCTTCGTGGCTCAGCCTGTAATCCTGCGCCTTGGGAGGCTGAGGTGAGTGGATTGCCTGAGCCCACGGGTTCGAGACCCGCCTGGGCAACTTGGCGAGACCTCATCTCTACAATAAGTCAAAAAAATTAGCTGGGTGTGGTAGCACACGCCTGTAGTTCCAGTTACTTGGAAGGCTGAGGCGGAAGGATTGCCGGAGTCCAGCGGGTCAAGGCTGCGGTGACCGGGAGCAGTCTGGGTGACAGAGTGAGACTCCAACTCAAATAATAATAATAATAATAATAATAATAAATAAATAAATAATTAGTCGGGTGTGTTAGCATGCACCTGCAGTTCCGGCTGCTTGGAAGGCTGAGGTGAAAGACTTTCTGGAGCCCATCAGATTGACTCTGGGGTGGCTGTTGAGTGTGCCACTGCACTCCAGTTTGGGCGATAGAGTGAGACTCCGACTCAAAAAAAATAAAAAAAAGAGTAGGTAAGGAAAGAAGAATCATGTGGATAACAGGCACCAGAAGGAATTTTCTGAACCTTGTTCTTTAGATTTCCCATCAATACAATAACTGCACAATTTACTTTCAATCACTTTATTTTCTGCTTAAGTTATCCAGAGTCTAGGTTTCTTGCTTATAGCTAAAAACCCTGACTGAGGCCGGGCACGGTGGCTCATGCCTATAATCCCAGCACTTTGGGAGGCCGAGGTGAGAGGATTATCTGAACCCACGGGTTTGAGACCAGCCCGGGCAACATGGCAAGACCTCATCTCTACAATAAATCAAAAAATTAGCTGGGCATGATTGCGCAAGCCTGTAGTTCCAGCTACTTGGGAAGCTGAAATGGAAGGATTGCCTGAGCCCAGCAGGTTGAGGCCACAGTGGTCATGAGCAGCGTGCCGCTGCCCTCCAGCCTGGGTGACAGACTGAGACTTCAATTAAAAAATAATAATAGAGCCCGGTTCGGTGGCTCAGCCTATAATCCCGCGCCGTTGGGAGGCTGAAGTGAGTGGATTGCCTGAGCCCACGGGTTCGAGACCCGCCTGGGCAGCAAGACCTCATCTCTACAATAAATCAAAAAATCAGCCAGGTGTGGTAGCGCATGCCTGTAATTCTGGCTACTCGGAAGGTTGAGGCGGAAGGATCACCGGAGCCCAGCAGGTTGAGGCTGCGGTGGCCGAGAGCGGCCACTGCACTGCAGTCTGGGCGACAGAGTAAGACTCCAACTCAAAAAAAAAATAATAATAATAATAAATAAATAAATACACTGACTGATACAGGGCCCTAGCCTGTCTTACCTTTTCTTCTCTCTTTTCATACCTGCCAATTTCTTCTTCCTAAAACACAGAAAAACCAATTTTCTGGTTTTTCTGGAAAAGGTCTATCACTTCCTTCTGTCATCCTAAGCAGAAACTCCAAAGGCTTTCCCCACTAATGACACAGTGAGTCTAGACTCTAATTCTGAAATCCAAGACTCTCCCCAGGCTGATGCCAAGTTGCCTTTCCAAATGTGTCTTTGCCTACTTCCTTCTAAAGGCCAGCATTCAAGTCAAGTTGGCTCTTGATTGCCTTAGGAACCACTAAGAACGTCACAACATAACCTTTTCTCAAAGGTACAAAGAAGTGGCCACCCCAGACCTCAAAAAGTTCTCTATACACAGAACTCCTGTCTATAAACAGTTGTACATAATGATTTGTTGCCTCAAAATATACATATATATATATGATTTTTTTTTTTGGCTTGTTTTTTTTTTAAAGCAGGATTTATTGAGAGGACAGAAAAGCTCCCACAGTGGGAGAGGACCTGAGACGGTTGCCCGTTTGTTTGTTTTTGAGTTAGAGTCTCACTCTATTACCCAGGTTGGAGTGCAATGGCACAGTCATGGACACTGCAGCCTTGACCTGCTGGGCTCAGGTGATCCTTCCACCTCAGCCTTCCAAGTAGTTGGAACCACAGGTTCATGCCACCACACACAGCTAGTTTTTTTGATTTATTGTAGAAATGAGGTCTCTCCAGGTTGTCCAGGCTGGTCTTGAGCCTCTGGACTCAGGCAATTTTCTTGCCTCTACCTTCCAAACTGTTGGGATTACAGACGTGAGCAACTTGTGAAATTTTCAAACACAGGAAGCATGTTTCATTCAACTTTATAGACCAGAACCTAAAAGAGTGCTTAGTAGGTATTATTATTATTATGGTTTTAAGCAAATCATATATATTTCAGCATTTTTTTTTCTTTTTGCAAGTAGTACTACTGATTTGAGCTATCTTAAACTAAAAATGAAATCTGTTCCTCACCAAGGGAAGGAAGGGGTGGTCATATGATGACATGTGCTAGACAGAGAGATTGAGGGATTCAAGTGCTTCATAGCTCATTGCAGCCTCAGTTCCCTGGGCTCAAGTGATTCTCTTGTCTCAGCATCCTGAGTAGTTGGAACAACAGGCACATGCCACCACACCTGTCCAATTTTTTTTGAAGAGACGGGGGTATCACTATGTTGCCCAGGCCAGGCTTAAATGAGCAATACTCCTGCCTCAGCCTCCTAAAGTGCTAGGATTACGGGCCTAAATTACCATGCCCAACCTCCTTCTATCAACTTTCAACCCAATTATACTGTTTCAGCAATATCTCCAGCTCTATCTTCAAAGGTCCCCATGGTCTCTAAGATGGTCAGAGTTCTGTGTATGAACCATTTGATTTCTTCTGGCATTTCTAAATTTTATCTTTTTCTACTTTGCTGAGTTAGTTACCCATCACCATCCACTTTCTGGCTTCCACAATTTTATCATCATCTTTTGTCTGTCCTTATCTTTCTTCCCATTCCTTTTGGCCTGTGTATTTGTGCCTTTTGCAATTCCTTTATTGTCTTTTTTCTTTTTAAGTTGAAGTAAGATTCACATAACATAAAATTAGTCATTCTAAAGTGAAAAATTGAGTGGCAATTAGTGGATTTCTATCAAATAAGCTCACATTGTGGGGTAATAGAGGGAAGGACTCCAACATCTTTTTCTGGAGCACACAATACAACCCATAAAGGAGGTAAGAATATGAGGAAGGAACTAACATCAACCACTCTGGACAACTGGAGACTCTTTAATGGGGCTTGAGAATTAAATGATAGTTATGAGTATGTTTCAGTGTCAATTTGTATTGTATTGGAGTCATGTACAAGAATGTTCTTATTTTGAGAAATACCTACTAAAATACTCATGTACAAGGGGCAATAGGTATTAATTTACTCGCAAACCATGCAACAACAACGTCAACAACAAGCTCTACAGTTTGTACAACTTGCACCTTTCCAAAATAAAAATATGTGAAAAATATAAAAGTGAAAGGAGGGACCCAGAGAAACTTAGAATAAACTTAGTACACATTTTTGCCTCAGCATAGCCATTTTTGCTTAGACTGACATGCTTTGAACCTAGCACAGGTTAGACATACATAAATTTCCAATAGGCAGGTTTTAGGAAGTTCAGACATTTTACTTTTACAGGCCAAACTGGCAGCCTACCCACCCTCTAGGCAAAACTCCATCAGATGCAAGACAAGGACAGCCCAACCTTTCAATTCATGGATTAGCATAATAATCTCTAGGAGACTTCCAGTTTCATTTTCAAAGGTGGAAGGTCAAAGATCATTCCTAAACTGGCTGAAGCCATAGAAATGATAATGAGATCACCTTTTTGCGAAGGAGATTGCGGATTGAAAGCAGGTCTCAGCTGGGCTCGGTGGCTCAGCCTGTAATCCCGCGCCTTTGGGAGGCTGAGGTGAGTGGATTGCCTGAGCCCGCGGGTTCGAGATCCGCCTGAGCAGGCGAGACCTCATCTCTACAATAAATCAAAAAATTAGCCGGGCATGGTAGCGTGCGCCTGTAATTCTGGCTACTCGGAAGGCTGAGGCGGAAGGATCACCGGAGCCCAGCAGGTCGAGGCTGCGGTGGCCGGGAGCGGCCACTGCACTCCAGTCTGGGCGACAGAGTGAGACTCCAACTCAAAAAAAAAGAAAACAGGTCTCTTGCATAAAAAAACCGTCTCCTTGTCTCCTCTCATCTAGCCCACCACCAAGGCAGCAATCATGTGACTAACCCACCCTGTTGTCTATCACCTGATATCAGTACCTGCGCTTACCTGCCCCTTCATGATGACGTGATGCAGACCACCACCCAATGACCTTAATGACCTTCCCCCATCAAAGGGAAGGATCAAAGGGATTCAACCATGAGCAACCAGTTGCCATTGCCTGGCCATTGTGGCCACTGCTTTGCTACATGATTTCTCAGGGACGTTTTCCCTAACCTCTTCAACCATGGCAGATAGCTTTATTATATGTCTCAGGACCTTTCCTTCAAAATGCTTAAAAGTAATAATAATAATAATGTCGTAGCTACTAATATTGTATTTATTTTTTAATAAGTTGGTAAGCTGGGTGCCTAGGCTTTGTGTGGTTATGATAATTATGATAATAATTGTTAATTCATTTTACCAAATAGAATATATATTCCATTTGGATGTGAATTATTCACATACAAATTAATTGCCTGTATTCAGGCTATCCCTGAATGCAGGGTCAAAAGGAGTTATTAGTGTCTCTTAGAATAAAAGCTAAACTATATCAAAAGGATTCTATTCTCTCTGTTTGTGTATTAGCTATCTGCATAGCATATAACCCCCAACTTGGCAGGTTAAAACAATAAATATTTATTATCTCACCATTTCTGAGGATCAGGACTGTCAGAGTGACTTGTAGGTGGTTTTGGTTCAGGGTCTCTCATGAAGATGCAGTCAAGTTGCAAGATGTTGGCTAGGGCAGTGGTCATCTGAAGGCTTTAATGCTTGAGGATATGCTTGTAAGATGACTCACTCACATGGTTAGGGGCCTCAATTCCTTGCTGCTATTGTCAGGAGACCTCTGTTTCTCACTGCATGGGTCTTTCCATGGGGTTATTCAACATGGCAGTATTTCCCCCCAAAAAACAAATGATCCAAGAGTGAGCAAGAGAGAAAATGTGCTCAAATTGGAAGTCATGATGGCTCTTATAAGCCAATTATGGACATGATACACCATCACATCTTTCATATTCTATTAGTCACACAGATCAACATTTGTACAATATAGGATGGTATAATAGCTTTAAAAAAACCTATAGTAGCCTGTAATCGCTTGCTTAAAAAAAGTAACTCCATTTTGTAACAAATCTTCCATTTTAGCACAGAGATGATCCCTTATATGTGAATGTTGTTACCTTCCCATAATCACAAGCCCACCTTCTTGTTCCCATCAGTGCTTGGAAACTTCCTAATCACAAGTTCCTTATCTAATCTAACTGTACCCTTGCACAACCAAAAACCAAATGTTCTGCCAAAAAAATGTAATCATAACTCTACAGCTTTCATGGTTTTTGCCTTCATAAACCCCCTGCTTACTCTGTGTGGGGTCAAGAGTTCTTTGTGGCACTAGCCTGCTCTCGACCGCCAGCCAATAAAGGACTCAAATTTGACTCGCTACATGCTGGCAACTCCTTTCTCACTCTCCAGTTATAACAATGGGACTTTACCAGGGTGTGAACACTAGGAGACAGGGGTCATTGGGGACATCTTGGAGGCTGACTACCATATCCTAGAAACATAGATTGTTCATTAGCACACAAATACTATTACTTAAGCTTCATGTTTCTTAGGATGCAGATTTGTCTTCTCTGTCTCTAGTCCTTTTAATTGTGAAAAATTACATATATACATAAAAGCACATGAAAATATAAGTGCAGCTAACTGAATTTTTATTTTTATTTTTTTTGAGTCAGAGTTTTACTCTGTTGCCCAGACTGTAGTGCAGTGGCACAATCACAACTGCTGCAGTCTCAACATGCTGGAAAAACAATCACTGTGTGGCAAAACAATCACCCAGGTTAAGATCTGGAACAATACTAATACCCCAGAGGCCCATTTATACTCCTACATGCTGTGTGTGAGAATGTTCCTTGTTCTACATCCTCACCAACATTCAGAATTTCAGCCATGTTCATGAGTGTGAAGTAGTATTTCATTACAGTTTTAATTTGCATTTTCACGATATGATTTTTTGATGAGTCCTTTTTATATGTGGCATATATCTTTCTCCACCCCACTGAGCTGATTTCTATGAAAAGCTTGATTTTCTTCATAGTAGTTTACCACCTAAGAATGCATTCCTTGTCACTATACTTTAGACAATTAAAACATGCTCTATGAGCTGGGCTTGGTGGCTCAGCCTGTAATCCCGTGCCTTTGGGAGGCTGAGGTGAGTGGATTGCCTGAGCCTGCGGGTTCGAGACCCGCCTGGGCAGCGAGACCTCATCTCTACAATAAATCAAAAAATCAGCCGGGCGTGGTAGCGCATACCTGTAATTCCAGCTACTTGGAAGGCTGAGGTGGAAGGATCGCCGAAGCCCAGCAGGCGAGGCTGCGGTGGCCGGGAGCGGCCACTGCACTCCAGTCTGGGCGACAGAGTGAGACTCCAACTCAAAAAAAAAAAAAAAAAAAACATGCTCTATGAATAGAATCATGCAATATGTATTGCATCTATTTTCTTTGACTCAACATTATGTTCTTCAGATGTATTTATATTGCTGAGTGAAACAATTTGTCAATTTTCAAAGTTATGTAGTGTGCCATTGTATATCACAATTTTTTCAACTTACTGTTGAGGAATATGTAAACTGTTTTTAATATTTGGCCATTACAAATAAAGCTGCTGTGAACAGTCTTGTACATACCTCCTGGTATATCTGTGTATGCATTTTTTTTTTTTTTGAGTTGGAGTCTCACTCTGTCGCCCAGACTGGAGTGCAGTGGCACGCTCCCGGCCACCGCAGCCTCGACCTGCTGGGCTCCGGCGATCCTTCCGCCTCAGCCTTCCAAGTAGCTGGAACTACAGGCACGTGCTACCGTGCCCAGCTCATTTTTGATTTATTGTAAAGATGATGTCTCGTCAAGTTGCCCAGGCGGGTCTCGAACCCACAGGCTCAGGCAATCCTCTCACCTCAGCCTTCCAAAGGCGCAGGATTACAGGCTGAGCCACCGAGCCTGGCTCTGTGTATGCATTTTATAGAATATATATACAGGAAAAAAATTGTGTAGGCATTTTCAACTTTAGTATAAATGCCAACCTGTTTTCAAAAGTGGTGACACTGATTTAAACGCCTACATGCTGTGTATGAGAATGTTCCTTGTTCTACATCCTCACCAACATCCAGAATTTTAGCCATGTTCATAAGTGTGTAGTATTTCATTATGGTTTTAATTTGGATTTTCACAACATGATTTTTTGATATGAGTCCTTTTTATATGTGGCATATATCTTTCTCCACCCCATTCTTATAATTTTTTTTTTTTTTTTTGAGTTGGAGTCTCACTATGTCGCCCAGACTGGAGTGCAGTGGCCGCTCCCGGCCACCGCAGCCTCGACCTGCTGGACTCCAGCGATCCTTCTACCCCAGCCTTCCGAGTAGCTGGAACTACAGGTGCGCGCTACCACGCCCGGCTCATTTTTTGATTTATGGTAGAGATGAGGTCTCGCCTGCCCAGGCGGGTCTCGAACCCGCGGGCTCAGGCAATCCACTCACCTCAGCCTCCCAAAGGCGCGGGATTACAGGCTGAGCCACCGAGCCCGGTGTCTTATAATTTTTGATAAGTAGAAGTTCTAAATCTTAGGGAAGTCAAATGTATCAGTCTTTTTTCTTAGTAGTTGTGTTGGCCTGGGTTCCCTAGAAACCAGATCCTGATTTTACTAGTAGGGAGTCCAGGGAGCAAGTGTGAGGGACAAGGGTAGTGAAGCAAGGAAGGAAAGAGAGCCAACATGAGGATGTTTCATCAATCTGGACACCACTAGATTAAAATGATCGTTCAACCTGGAGACTGAGTCCTCAATAAACAAACTGCATCTCAAGATCATCCGGGACAAGTGAGAAAGGGGAAGAAATGGGGAAAAATTATTAATTGGCTCCTGTCTCTCATTGATCAAAACTGTTGCATGGGGCATTATCTCCTTTACGCTTTCAGATTGTGCATACGAGTTTATACCTTACAAAACAGACAAAACTCGTTACTGTCATATTAACAGAGGTTAGGGACATAAGAGTGATAAATGCATGATGGAATCCGAAAATCATAGGTAGATACATAGAGATAGTGATAGAGATGGGTGTTTCTTTTTTTTTTAGTGACAGGCTCTTGCCATGTTGCCCAATCTGGCCTCAGAGTTGAAGTCTTACTCTGGCACCCAGGCTGGAGTGCAGTGGCATGCTCATGGCCACCGCAGCCTCAACCTGCTACTGATCGTTTTACCTCAGTCTTCCAAGTAGCTGAAACTACAGGTGCGCACCACCACACCTAATTTTTTGACTTATTGTAAAGATGAGGTCTTGCCAAGTTGCCCAGGTTCATCTTGAACCCCTGGGCTCAAACAATCCTCTTGCCTCTGCCTCCTTAGAATTACAGGCGCGAGCCACCACACCCAGCTATAGATATTTTCACTACTTCAGTAAGACAACTCTTGTGACTGAGTACAAGTGAAGAGATCACAAGACATTTCATGCAGGACACAGAACAAAACTATGTATAGGGCAAGTATGAAGTGGAAGCAGAAGAGTTTTCTGATTATATACCATGGAGGCCAGCTCCTTTGATAAAAATATTTATTCAGGAATAGAAAACAATTGAGGAGGAAAAGTTGGTAGTGAACCCTGATTTAAAATGTATTGACTCCAAGTATCTATATACACTGATTTACATTTTCCTCATTCCCTCCCAGAGTGGGGTTAACCAAATACATATTTGGGTTAATAAAGACAGGGCATATACCTCTGGCAGATTTTCAAATTTTTTTCATTAAAATAACTTTCATTGACTTCTTATTTTATATAAATTTTGTAGAGTGAAGCAAGCTGGGTGTAAGAAAAATCAACTAGTAAAAATGTTATACTTTTTGCTGAGCAACAATGTAAACACATACCATTATGCTGCTGCTGGGAGATGCAGTGTGTTGCTCCAGAGTTCTTGATTTCACCACAGAAAAGAATTTCAGAGCAAATTCAAGTTTGATGGGGTACCCCAAAAAGAATGGAATTTATTTATTCAAAATTGTGTATTTATTCTTACATATTTAAACATCAGTCACCTTCTAAGTACTGTTTGATACAATACACCTATTGAGACACTTTTCCCACTGCTCAAAACAGTTTTTGAACTCGTCAATTTTGATGCCTTTTAGAGCTTCTGCCATTTTTTGTTTCACCTCCTCCACATCAGCAAAACGTTTCCCTTTATGGACTATTTTCATCCAGGGAAACAAAACCAACAAAGTCATTCTGGGCAAGATCGGGTGAATAGGGAGGGTGGGGTATGGAGGGGTCCTGTCTTTTTTTGGTTAAAAACTGCTGAACACTCAGTGCTATGCGGGCAAGTGTTCTCATGAATCACCTATCACAAAATGGGCAAACGTGTTGAATCTTGGGGAAAAAAAAATTAACTGAAGCCAAATGCAGCCTCAGTACACTGATGCTGACGGGTTCCTAGAAGCCTTACCTAGCAGGGTAAGCCTGTACTACAAAGGGTCCGCCCTCCAAAAAAAAAAAAAAGATAAATTTTGTTTTTTTGGAGAGAGTCCTCCTCATATAGTTAAGAAATAATTTACTGGAAAGCAAAAGGCACGCTCAAGGAAAGTGTGTGTGCCTTTAGAGAAAGGGCATGTGCTTGTCTTTGAGAAGAAACTTTATATGATTTTACAATAATGACTAAGCAAATCATGAGCTAAGAGGAGTGGGCTGCAGGTATCTGGTCATGAGTTTTGATTACCATCTCTCAACTTTCTAAAGTCAGAAAGATCTTCTAAATAATGAAAGTGATTGCCTAACTAGACTTGTGCTTTTCTTTTTCTCAAAACACAGAACATCATGTCTGTGTTTTGAGTAACTCCCTATGTTTCTGTGATTTACAGTACTAGTAGAGACATATTCCAGCCTACAAAGCAGTCAGGTCTGGTATGCTTGGTCTGTCGGGTGAAGGTCCTATACCAGTAAGAAATATGTCTGAATGCTTACCCTATTTTAATTTAGACCTGCCTGAAAGAAACTTATCTAAACTGCGCCAACTAACCTGCCTCAATACAAACATACGGAATTGAATATATTAAACAATTTTTTTTTTTAAGTTGGAGTCTCACTCCGTCGCTCAGGCTGGAGTGCAGTTCAGTAGCATGCTCATAGTCATCCCAGCATTGACCCACTAGGCTCTGGTGATCCTTCCACCTCAGCCTTCCAAATAGCCAGAACTACAAGTGCGCACTACCACGCCTGGCTAATTTTTTATTTATTATAGAGACTAGGTCTTGCCAAGTTGCCCGGGCTGATCTCGAACCCATGGGGTCAGGCAGTCCACTCGCCTCAGCCTCCCAAAGTGTTGGGATTACAGGCTGAGCCACTGAGCCCGGCCTAATTTTATATTTAATATAAAAACATAAATTAACAAATGGAATTCTTTTATAATTAAATTTTTCTTTGTTCTGCTTTGGCTTTGAAATCAGAAACCTGATTTTTAAAAAAATTCAGGTTTTGTATTTCTAGTTGATAAAAAATATTAAGCCACCCTTCCATGCTACCCAGAGAGGAGTCCATATGGTGTTGTTCTGGATTCTTGCCATAATTTAAAGGGAAACATTCAGCCAGGCTTGGTGACTCAGCCTGTAATCCCACACTTTGGGAGGTTGAGGTAAGTGGATTGCCTGAGCCTGCGGGTTCAAGACCCACCTGGGCAACTTGGCAAGACCTCATCTCTACAATAAATCAAAAAATTAGCCGGGCGTGGTAGTGCGCACCTGTAGTTCCAGCTACTTGGAAGGCTGAGGCGGAACCCAGCAGGTCGAGGCTGTGGTGGCCGGAAGTGGCCACTGCACTCCAGTCTGGGTGACAGAGTGAGACTCAACTCAAAATAAAATAAAATAAAATAAAGGGAAACATTCACACTTTCCAGAGCCCTTGATATCCTGACAATGAAGAATGAAGATGTCCTCAAGTCCCTTGCAGCAGGAACCCACTTAGGTAGCACCAACCAAACAGAATACACATTTATAAGAGGAAAAGTGATGGCATCTACATCATAAATCTGAAGAGGTCTTAGGAGAAACTCCTGCAGCTCATGCCATTGTTGCCATTGAAAACCCTGCTGATGTCAGTGTCATATTCTCCAGAACCACTGGCCAGTGTTTCTTGCAGTGGGCTGTGATGAAGTTTTCTGCTGCCACTGGAGTCATTTCTATTGCTAGCACTTCACTCCTGAAACCTTCTTGAACCAGATCCAAGCATCCTTCTGGGAGCTGCCTCTTCTGGTGGTTTCTGATAGCAGGCTGAGCACCAGCCTCTCACAGAGACATCTGATGTTAACCTACCTACTATTGCTCTCCTCTGTGCTACATGGACATTGCCATCCCATACAACAAGGGAGCTCACTCAGTGGATTTGATGTGGGGGATGCTGGCTCAGGAAGCTCTGCTCATGTGTGGTACCATCACCTATGAACACCTGTGTGAGGTTATGCCTGAACTCTACTTCCAGAGATCCTGAAGAGATTGAAAAGGAAGAGTAGGGGGTTGAAAAAGCTGTGACCAAGGAGGAATTTCAGAGTGAATGGACTGCTCCAGTTCCTGAGTTCACTGCTACTCAGCCTGAGGTTGCAGACTGGTTGGTTTGAAGGCATGCAGGTGCCCACTCCCTATTCAGCAGTTCCCTACTGAAGACTCAACTTGACACTGAAGACTGGTCTGCAGCTCCCACTGTTCAGGCCACCGACTAGGTAAAAACAACCATTGAGTGGTCTTAAGCGGTTCTTCCACAGGCTCTTAAGCAAGACAGAAATAAGGCTGGCAAAAAACAATCCATTTCGTATGTTGTAACCGAGTTGTGAGAAAATAGATTGCCTGCACAGCAAAAGATTAAATTATGAGCTTTTTATTAGTCAGCGGTTGAGAGAGGGGTTTATATTATCAAAATTTCTCAACCCTGAGTGAAATTTTTAGGGGGTCTTTTATAGGCAAACTGAGGAATTACAGAGATAGTACATCTGGTTTTGGATTAGGCAAGGGTAGGCAGGGGTACAACTCAGATGACAGCAAGCACTGAGAGGGTACAGGGCTGTGGGGGTTGATTTTTTCTTTTTTCTTTTTTTTTTTGAGTTGGAGTCTCACTCTGTCGCCCAGACTGGAGTGCAGTGGGCCACCGCAGCCTCGACCTGCTGGGCTCCGGCAATCCTTCCGCCTCAGCCTTCCAAGTAGCCGGAATTACAGGCATGAGCTACCACGCCCGGCTGATTTTTTGATTTATTGTAGAGATGAGGTCTTCCTGCCCAGGTGGGTCTCGAACCCGCGGGCTCAGGCAATCCACTCATCTCAGCCTCCCAAAGGCGCGGGATTACAGGCTGAGACACCGAGCCCGGCTGTGGGGATTGATTACACGCAAACTAAAAATGTTGCATCAGCCACACGGGTTTAATCAAACAATGGAGTTCTATAACAAAATGGAATTTTAACAATTTTGAAACTAAAATCATTAATATTAAACCTCAAACATTTTGAACACTGCAAACACATCAAACACTTCACATACACACACACACACCACATATACACACATACACATACATATACATGGCCATTGTTTAGGGTCAATACTTTTTTCACGTTTTGACTATTTTTTTGTGTGTTGTCTTTTCTTATGTATTTAGAATGCACAGTCTTGAGACTGGCAACTTGGAAAATTCTAGTTATACGTTGGGTGAGGAGGAGGTTTCGAGTCAAAAAAAACTCACCAGACCTCTGTCTGTCATAATATGGGCCCCAGTAGTGAGTTACCTCCACCACGATCACAAGTGGTTAGAGAAAGACCTCTCCAAAACTTACCGATGTCTATATTGGTTTTGATTACCGTCCCCCACGCCCAACCCTACTCTGCGCTTTCCCATCCTCGAGTTCAACCTCTAGCAATCAGGAACTGGGTGGTCATGCTACTTCCGTGGGGGTCGAGACTCCGGTGGGCGCTCTTGCCGAGGTGGGTAAACTCCGACACAGCAGCTACGTTTTGGGGGTAATTTGAAGTTCCATCACTTAAAACCACATATTGTTCACTCATAATTTAACAGAGGTAGGAGGGCAGGAAAGGGCAAAGATGCTCTCACGGTCTGCAAACTCGGCCGCTCCTGAGGCCGAAGGCGTCTCCGGAAGAGCAGGCTACTCTCCCGCTAACCCCTCCCTTCCGCTCCGCCCACCCCGTGCGCAGGCCCTCGAGGTCACGTGGCCTCCCGGGAAGGTGTGGGGGGAGTGGGTGGCCCAGCGGCCGCCATCTTGCGGGCTTGGAGGCGGGGCGTGCCGAGCTCGGGGCGCGCGCTTCGCTTCCCCTCCCCTCGCCCAGCCTCGCGCCTGGTCCCGCGCTCCTCCCCACTTCTGGCTCCTGTGGCCGCTCCCTGAGTGGAGGAACCGGGAGCCTGGAGGGCGGGGGGGTGTGTCGGGCGCGTGCTCGCGCCCTCCAACCGCTTGCCGCGGCCGCGGGGGCGCGCTCGGCCGGGCCCCAGGGGCGACGCGAGGCCGAGGGGAGGGGGCTGCCCTGGTGGCTGAGGCGGCGCGCGGCGGCCGTGGTGGCGGCGGCTGCAGCTGCGGCCGCGCGCTCCGGGACCGCGTCTGGGGCGTCCCCGGGTCGGAGCTGCCGCCGTGGCCGCTGCTGCCGGAACCATGTACCGCAGCGGCGCCCGCTCCTCCGTCTCTTCCCACCGGCCTAAGGACGGCGGCGGGGGCGGCCCGCGCACCGGCCGCAGCTCCGGCTCCTCTTCAGGCCCGGCTCGCCGCTCCTCGCCGCCGCCCCAGTCCTCCGGCTCCTCCTCCTCGCGGACCCCGGCTCGCCGGCACCGCTCGCCCTCGGGGCACCGCGGCCGCCGGGCCTCGCCGTCCCCGCCGCGGGGTCGTCGCGTCTCCCCGTCCCCGCCGCGAGCTCGTCGCGGCTCCCCGTCGCCACCGCGGGGCCGACGACTCTTCCCGCCGGGCCCGGCCGGCTTCAGAGGCAGCAGCCGGGGGAGTCTCGCGCCGACTATGCCCGGGACGGCCGCGGAGACCATCCAGGCGACAGCGGCAGCCGGGTAATCCCACCCCGCGACCAGGACTCGCTCCACACCCCAGCCCCCGGGCCTCCAGGCCAGGGTCCTAAACTCGAAGCCTCCCCCAGCCCCTTCGGCGATGCCGGGGCCTGGCAGCTCCCTGGCAGCCCCGGAGCTTCATTTACACAATAACGGACTCCGGGCTCGCACGGACGCCCGGTCCCAAGTGCGTGCTTCGTTTTTTAGGAATGGGCGCTTCCTCTCACTGTGGGTGAGGTGTGGAAAAGTTTGCCAGGGCGAGAGGGGGCTTTCCTCCAAACCGTTTGCTCTGTACTTTTGGGACAGTCGACAGGTTGCCTCGGGGTTCCGTGGTTTTTAATCTCCTTACGCCCGACCTAGCCCCCTGGATCTTAGAAAAGAAGCAGAGGTGTCCGTCTTTGTGGCAAGTTAGGGACGCTTGAACCGTATTAGGCTGGACGTCTAGAGTGTCAACTGTTATCTGAATTGGAGCTGCTTCTCCTAAGTGAAATGTGCATAACCACAGTCATTGTCATAGCCACTACCAGTTTTTGAGTTATATGGCAGGAATTATGGTTAACCCCGTCGCTTGACATTTTCTTTGAGCCCCCCCGACCCTTTGAGGTGAGGCGTTTGGTATTATTCCTTGTTGTACAGCTGAGGAACCAACCCGGAGAGGGTCAAGAAGTCGACCAAGGTGACACAGCCCAAGAAGTGGTGGAGCTGTGATTCAACTCAGATCTGCTGGTCCTCCAAATCCTTGATTTTAACTTATGTTTCCCTGCTAGAAACACAGAGCATAAGATTAAGTTTAGTTTAGAAATGATATTGACATTCTCACCTAGTCATAGGTGTATTGATTTGGCACTGTGTTAAGATTTTCAAAGCTGAACAGTGACAGTGTGAGTGTCAATCACTACAGAGGAAGCAAGAACAGAATGCTTGTTGCCACAGGCTCCCTTTCCTTCTCCAGTGCACTATTTGCTCAAGTCTTCTCTGTCTCGGTAAAGGTTTCATTTGTTGCTCAAGTAAGAAACAGTCATCATCTTCCTTCTCCCTTCATTTCATCTGGTAGATTAACCTCATCTGTCTAGCCTGTTAACTCTAACTACATCCCCAAAACTCTTCTTTCTGCCATTACTCTGGTCTAAGCTCTATTACCTCTTTTCTGGATTGTTGCATTTTGCTCTTTTACACTCCATTCTTGCTACTCTCCAGTTTATTCTGTATACAGCAATCAAAAAAAATTTTAAACTTCACTTTATACATTTGACAGTAATTTTTTGAGCATCTGCTGTGTATTGGTCACTGTTCTGGGCCCTGGGAATACAATAGTGAACAAGCCAGACGAAAACTCTTAGCCTTGTAAAGTTTATCTTCTAGCAGGAGGTGTTGGATGTTAAATGTGATTAAGTGCTAAGTAGAAACTAAGGAAGTTAAGGTGATTTTTTAATAAAGACCTGAAAGAGGAGCAGTGTAAGCATCTGGAGGAAAAATGTAGTCAGATGATATCACTTGCCTGCTTAAAACCCTCCTGTAGCTCTTAAGAATAAAATAAAAATTTCCATGGTTTCTGCCTATCTTATCCTCTTCTGTCACTTTGTTGCAGCCACACTAGCTGCCTTTTTTTTTGCTTAAAACATGCCAAGCTCATTACCCAGGTGGTTCTTCCATTTGCTTGAAACATCCTTCTACTTGTTCTTTGCAAGGCTAATATCTCAATATTCAAGCTTCAGATTATCACCTTAGAAAAGCCTTTTCTATCTGTTCTGTCTGAAGTAATTCATTTTCTCTAGTGTCTTTCATTGTATCATGTTTTAATGACTTTTTCACACATACAGTTTTCAGAAGTACTTTTTTTAAATTTTTTATTTTTTATTTGGGTATCTCACTCTGTCTCCCAGGCTGGAATGCAGTGGCACAATTATGGCTTACTGCTGCCTCGACCTCCTGGGCTTAGGTGATCTTCCACCTCAGTCTCCTGTAGCTCAGACTACAGGTGCTTATAACCACGCCCAGCTAATTTTTTTATTTTTATTTTTTTAGAGATGAAGTCTTGCTATATTGCCCTAGGCTGGTTTAGAATTCCTGGGTCTAAGCAATCCTCCCACCTCTGCCTCCCAAGGTGCTGGGCTTATAGGTGTGAGCCACTGCACCTGAACTGTCTTTTTTTTTTTTTTTTTAATTTAAAACCTGTTTTTGACTTGTCTCCTTCACTAGAAATCTATAGGTTTATGGCTGGGCGCAGTGGCTCACACCTATAATCCCAGCACTTTGGGAGGCAGAGGCGAGAGGATTGCCTGAGCTCAGGGGTTCAAGACCAGCCTAAGCAACATGGCAAGACCTCGTTTCTACAATAAATCAAAAAATTAGCCAGTCATGGTGGCACATGCCTGTGGTTCCAGCTTCTTGGAAGGCTAGGGCAGAAGGATCACCTGAGCCCAGCAGGTTGATGCTGCCGTGGCCATGAGCTTCAGCGTGGGTGACAGAATGAGACTTTGACTCAAAAAAAAAAATCTATAGATTTTGAGAGCAGGGACTTGATTCATTTCTCTGTTCCCATGCCCAGTAAGAATAAGAGGTCACTGGGAAGATGAGAGGTATGGGCTTTTATCTCTAAGTAAATGATAATTTTTAAAAAGTGTTTTATTTTTGGAATAGTGTCTTACCATAACAATGTTTCACCTTGTTGGATCATAGTTTTGTGACTAGGGAGGAGGATGTTTTTAAGCAGAGGGCCTCAAACTTTTAAAACGGGGCCAGTTCACTGTCCCTCAGACCGTTGGAGGGGCGGACTATTGTTAAAAAAAAAAAAAAAACTATGAACAAATTCCTTTTTTTTTTTTTTTAAACTATAGTCCGCCCTCCAACGGTCTGAGGGACGGTGAACTGGCTCGCTGTTTTAAAAGTTTTAGGACCCCTGTTTTTGAGTGTAGGAATTTCTTGACCCTATTGAATAACCATATTATTTTTTATTTTTATAGAGACGCTCTCCTGGTCTGCGTCCTGACTCTTCTTTGGATCAGAGCTTAAGGATCACTGTTGGTAATGACCATTTCTGTGTTAGCACACCAGAACAGCGACGACTTAGTGATCGACTGGGATCACCAGTGGATAATCTGGAGGACATGGACAGGTAGGCTTCAGCTAAGGCAGGTGCACTATACTAGTATTTGAAGTTAGAAGTGTTGCTATTTTCTGAATGACGTATTTGAAAGAATGATGCCGCACTGAAGTTACTTCCTATGCCATGTGTCCAGTACAAAGTATAACATTGGAAAAGGCTTTCTGAGTAAAGAGATTATAGTGGTGTCAACTTTGTTGCTGAGTGAATTATATAGAAGACTTTAAAAAGGTTATCCTGGTCTTACTATAAAAAGGCGGCTAAGGGGCCATAATTAGAGTTCCCCAAATCAAAAACAGTTGAAATGGTATAGATTCTAAAATACTGGAACCATGAAGGGTCCCTTCTGCAAAAAAAAGAGTTCTAGACAAAGTAGGAAGTCTTTTTTTTTTTTTCAGTTGGAGTCTCACCCTGTCGCCCAGACTGGAGTGCAGTAGCAAGCTCCTGGCCACTGCAGCCTCGACCTGCTGGGCTCTGGCGATCCTTCCACCTCAGCCTTCCGAGTAACCGGAACTACAGGCGCGCACTACCACGCCCAGCTAATTTTTTAAAATTTCATTGTAGAGCTGAGGTCACGCCAAGTTGCCCGGGCTGATCTCGAACCCATGGGCTCAGGGAGTCTACTCGCCTCGGCCTCCCAAAGTGCTGGGCTTACAGGCTGAGCCACTGAACCCCCCCTGGAAATCTTTTTTTTTGATGGCTCTCTGTTTTTTCCAAGCTAAAATATAGATCAGAAAGAGTTTAGGTAAATTCATGTCTAATACATATAAAGTATTAATAGAGATCTTTAAAAATGTTTAAGTTCAGTTATTACTTTACAACAAATGAGTGCTGAAAAATGGCAAATGCATTCCACAGAGTGCCGAATATAGACTTCAGATACTAGGAGCTTAACTCTATATAGATGTAAATAATCACATTGTTTTTCACCTCACAAAAGTAAAAAAGTATAAGGAGAATGCAGGAAAGCACTCTTTCTCAGAGGTAATGTTGTTAACCATGTATGTTAGGATCTCTGCCCAGCACGTTGAGAGTTTTTACAAATGATTTAGCAATAGAAATAAATCAATTTAGTATTCTTTCGAACTGGGACTGTCCCATGTAGTGGTACATAGAACATAGGCACATGGGAGACACCGGGGCAGGAAGTCTGAGGACCAATGCTGCCACTGATAACGTTTATTTCAAAGCTCCAGTGGCTGTGGATTCAGTAAAGCAAGGAAGGACAGTCTTATGTCATATAACACAGAAGCTTCTGAAGATAGGGCTTCAAGATATGTGACTGTATCACTTAATTGAGGCAACAGCCATTGCTCTTCGAACTGCTTCTATTTTTGGGAGATGGTTGAGTAGGTAGTCTGGGTAGGTGGTGCTTAGTGTGATTGTCTTCCTTCCTTGCTGAGGTTTTGAGTTAACTTCAGCACTTCCTCAGACCTAGGATGTCACCTCCCTTTTGTGTTTATTATGCATGTATGCTTCAGATGGCCAAGTGTATTTTTAAATTATAAGAATTAAAAATTTCCTCTTAGGGAATTTGGGGCAATAATCTTTCTAGAATCATGTGTTTCAGAGAGACAGATCTCTTTTAGGGAAAATGGGATTAAGGTTCTAAATAAAGGTACAAAGCCGTTCTTTTTTTTTTTTTGAGTAGGAGTTTCACTGTCACCCAGGATGGAGTGAGGTGGTGCACACTCATGGCCACTGCAGCCTCGACCTGCTAGGCTCAGGCAATCCTTCCACCTCAGCCTTCCAAGTAGCTGGAACCACAGGCATGTGTCACCATGCACTGCTAATTTTTTGATTTATTGTAGAGACAAGGTCTCACCAAGTTGTTCAGGCTGGTCTCGAACCTCTGGACTCAGGCAGTCCTCTTGCCTCCACCTCCCAAAGTGCTGGGATTATAGGCGTGAGCCACTGTGCTCAGCACAAGGTCATTCTTTATACTATTGTCTTTTGTACATTTGTGTTCCTTCTCTCCTGCTCAGTATGGTTTGTGTGGATAATTACTGTCCACTAAAACCAGGCCACAAAACCACTGTCATACTCAGGATGTCTCCTGACAGTGCGTCTGGTCTCCAACTAGTAAAAGGCCATTTCCATCCTTTGTATATAGATGGTTTTTTTCCTGAGACCCTAGTATTTTTTATCTTCCTTTACTGAATCTGTTAAGTTTTATATTAGGCTTGGGTGACAACTAAGTTGCCAGGGTTGTTAGTGTCCTCACCACAGCAGTCCTGTGTGTAGAATTATAACTTGTTCTGAAAAGGAAACCTGAATGGTTATGTGAAAAATTCTAAGACACTTGACTTCTAAAGACTTGGTGGATATGAAGTCAGTTTCTCCTGTTCATCAAAGTAATTTGCACAGTAAATATTTCACATATGTAATTTGTATCTCCTAATTACTTCTTCTTGCCTTAACATAGATTGAAAAAGTATAAATTTTTTCCTCTCTGATTAACCTTAAGAAATAGACACAAACAGATTTCTTGGGGCACTTTGAGCACTTACCTAAGGAAAAGAATGGCAACTTTAGGCTCTGAAGACCTCTTTATTTTTTAATGTACATTTTTAACGGCTTTATTGACATCTACTTCATAACTTCATATACCATACAGTTAATCCATTTAAAGTATACAGTTTAGTGACTTTTAATATATTCACAGAGTTATTTACCCACCACTATAGTCAACTTGAGAACATTTTTATTATGCCAAAAAGAAACCCTGTACCTTTAGTCATTATTCCCCCTAGAATACCCTTAGCCATAGGCAATCACCAATCTACATCTCTATAGATGTGCCTATTCTGGACATTTCCTATAAATAGGATCATACAATATATGACCCTTTGTGAATGGCTTCTTTCACTCGGCATAACGTTTTTAAGGTTTATCCATGTTCGTAGCATTCCTGGTAATATTTCACTGTGTGGATAATACCACATTTTGTTTATCCATTCATCAGTAGTAAATGAATGGATAGTATTTGGTTTGCTTTCACTTTTTGGCTGGTATGAATAATGCTGCTATTAACATTGCTATATAAGCTTTTATGTGGATGTAAGCACATTTTAAACCTTTTTTTTTTTTTTTTTGAGTTGGAGTCTCACTCTGTCACCCAGAGTGCTCCCGGCTACCGCAGCCTCGACCTGCTGGGCTCCAGCGATCCTTCCACCTCAGCCTTCCAAGTAGCCAGAATTATAGGTGTGTGCTACCACATCTGGCTAATTTTTGATTTATTGTAGAGACGAGGTCTCACCAAGTTGCCTGGGCCGGTCTCAAACGCACGGGCTCAGGCAATCCACTCACCTCGGCCTCCCAAAGCGCTGGGATTACAGGCTGAGCTACCGAGCCCAGCCTAAAACTTATTTAATGGGCATTTGAATGCATAAAAAAGTAAAATAGTACAGTGAACTCTCAGGTACCCATCACCTATTCCAACATTCAGTTTTTAAAATAGATAGACCTTATTTTAGACAACAGTTGGACTTAACCAAGGCTTTCAAAGAGTGTCCATCACTGGACTATTTCAGGCTATCGGCCCTTTTTAGGGCTCACTCTTTTTAGGGCTCATTCTTTTTAGGGCTCTTACTGCAGTCAGTTCTCTTATCCTTTGGAAGTCCTAGGGAAGGAGTGCATGAGCTTCTAATAAGCAACCTGATTCCTGCCTATATTTATGTGATAGTATTTTTTTTCTCTCATTTTACTGTTTTTATGCCCTTTTTCATTGCTCTGTGCCTTCTTTTGCTGGAGATTCCAAGTCTAGACTGAGGTTTTCTGAGAGCCATCTTCTTAATTCTAGTTTCTTGATACTTAGTGCTGGATTAGATCTTGGGCTGCTATACCATTTGGTGGTGACATGTAATGGTTCTAGTATGGATGAACTTGCCATGGAGCCTATGTTTTTTTTTTCCTCTCCACTAATATGATCAGAGACTTTCTTTTGATAATAGATGGTTTTTTGGCAATGGAGTGACTCAACTCATTAACATTCCTTCCTGAAATTTTTTCTTTTGTTAAGTTTGATTTCAGAAATCATCCCTGGTTTATTCTCATTTCTTTCTATTTCATACTACATTGAAACCTCAAAGTTTCCCAGATTCTTGAGGAGGAAGTAGGTAACAGGAACCTAGATTCCCACTGGTAGCATTCTTAGTAGAGGAGGTAATAAAGATTATCCTTGATAGCTTTTCTTTTCTTTTTCTTTTTTTTTTTTTTGAGTTGGAGTCTCACTCTGTCACCCAGACTGGAGTGCAGTGGCCGCTCCCGGCTACCGCAGCCTCCGTCTGCTGGGCTCTGGCGATCCTTCCGCCTCAGCCTTCCAGGTAGCCAGAATTACAGGCATGTGCTACCACACCCGGCTGATTTTTTGATTTATTGTAGAGATGAGGTCTCACTGCCCAGGTGAGTCTCAAACCCGTGGGCTCAGGCAGTCCACTCACCTCAGCCTCCCAAAGGTGCGGGATTACAGGCTGAGCCACCGAGTCCGGCTGATAGCCTTTCTTAAATTACTTTTAGCTGTTGCTCAATTCTACATCTTTGAACAAAGGCAGGGCTGGTTAATAAGAAAAAGGAAACTTTTTGATGTTCTGCTAACATAGTCCCTGAGATAGGAAAGCAACTATTAAAAAACAAGGAAAAATCATTTCTAGAAACTCAAAACAAAAGTAACTGCTAGAAACTGTAGAAGAATCTGGGTACAGTGGCTCACATCTGTAATCACAGTACTATGGAAGGCGGAGGCAAGAGGATTGCCTGAGCCCAGGGGTTCAAGGCCAACCTAGGAAACTTGGCAAGACTTTGTCTCTACAATTTAAAAAAAAAAAAAAAAAATGAAGCCGGGCTCGGCCTGTAATCCCACACCTTGGGAGGCTGAGGTGAGTGGATAGCCTGAGCCCGCGGGTTCAAGACCTGCCTGGGCAACTTGGTGAGACCTCATCTCTACAATAAATTAAAAAATTAGCAGGGCGTGGTAGCGCACACCTGGAATTACAGCTAATTGGAAGGCTGAGGCGGAAGGATCACTGGAGCCCAGCAGGTCGAGGCTGCGGTGGCCGGGAGCGTGCCACTGCACTCCAGTCTGGGTGACAGAGTGAGACTCCAACTCAAAAAAAAAAAAAAAAATTAGCCAAGCATTGTGGTATGCACCTGTATTTTCAGCTACTTGGAAGGCTGAGGTGGAAGGATTGCCTGAGACCAGCAGGTCAAGGCTGTGGTAGCTGTGAGTGTGCCTGGGAGACCGAGTGAGACCGTGACTCAAAAACCAAAAGAAAACTAGATGACACCGATAATTACCATTCTCTAAATGGTAATTATCTCTGGAATGTGAGTGACATTTCAGCACTTTTATTTTTCATTCAGATTACTTAAAAGTTACATACCTCAGTGCTAGAGGATTTTTATTTCTATGATTTAAATCAGAAACTTAATTTTTGACTCATGGAAACTCTGTGGCCATATTGCCCAAAAAGGTTAGGACTGTCGTATGTGGTGTAGAGTTCTGAGCTGAAAGAACAGATGTCCCTTACCTTCATGCCACAAAGTTTCAAGATCCTTGTATTTCTATGAAATAAAAACAGTGAACCAAACCATCACTTGTTCTTTCCTGAGCCCAAGATTAGGAGAGTGTTGTGGATATTCAGGCAAGGCAGGAAAGAGAATAACAAAACATACTGTGAGGAAATTTTGTGGTTTTTAATATGTGAGCCAGTGACACATATTAAAGGTGTTGGCGAACCTTATAAACATAAAATTATGCTAATTAGATAGACTGATAGTTATAAAAAATTTCCCCACAGTGAAACCCTTTATTCCAAATGAAATATGCAGTCAGGTGCAATGTCTCAAGTCTGTAATCCCAGCACTTTGGGAGGCCAAGGCGAGAGGAATGCCTAAGCCCAGGGGTTAGAGACCCACCCAGGCAACTTGGTGAGACCTTGTCTCTACAATAAATCAAAAATTAGCTGTGTATGGTAGTGCACAGGTCGAGGCTGTGGTGGTTGTGAGCATGCCACTGCACTCCCGCCTGGGTGACAGAGTGAGACTCCAACCCAAGAAAAAAAAATATTATACAGAACTTGAATTTACAGATATAATGTTGAGGCTACTATGATTTAACTAGGGTGGAAGGCCCAGGACCCTGCCAGTTCTGCTTTTGCCAGCTCTTGAGCATCCCTTAGAATCTTTGTGGAATACAACTTAAAGCCATTGTTCTGGACTGGTGTTTCTCAAACTTTAAAGTACAAACAAATCACCTGGAAATCTTGTTAAAATGCAGATTCTGGTTCAGTAGGCCTGGGGTGGAACCTGAGAAACTGTATTTCTAAAAACTTCCCAGGTAATGCTAATGCTATTGGTCCATATCACACTTGGAATAGCAAAGAGCTAGAATTTAGCTTGTGTGGAATTGTGTAACCTATGTGATACTCTGCATCCTCAAAGCCTAGCCAAAGAAATTACCTAAAAGGTCTAAATATATTGGTAATATTACCCTTGTTTAGAGGCTGAAGCTTCTTGTGTCACTGGGGAAAGGGAGAAGTCTTCTTTTTTTTTTTTGAGTCAGAGTCTCACTCTGTCACCCTGGCTGGAGTGCAGTGGCACGCTCATGGCCACTGCTGCCTTGACCTGCTGGGCTCAGGTGATCCTTCTGCCTTAGCCTTCCAAGTAGCTGAAACTACAGGCACGCACCACCATGCCCGGTTAATGTTTTTATTTATTGTAGAGATGAGGTCTTGCCAAGTTGCCCAGGCTGGTCTCAAACATAGGTTTGAGGGCTCAGGCAATCCTCTTGTCTTGGCCTCCCAAAGTGCTGGGATTATAGGCATGAGCCACCACGCCCGACCAAGAAGTGTTCTTGGACTTCATGATTATGGTCTTTTACCATAGCATTCTAAAAAAGCCCCCTTGCCAAATGTCAGTCTCTTAGCCTTGTCTGTTCTTACTCTTTCCAAGTCCATTATGTTCAGTGATGCTTGTCTCTTTCCTCAGAGATGACCTGACTGATGATTCTGTCTTCACCCGAAGCTCCCAGTGCTCTCGGGGTCTTGAGCGATATATTTCCCAGGAGGAGGGGCCTCTCAGTCCCTTCTTGGGACAACTTGATGAGGACTACCGAGCAAGAGAAACTTTCCTGCATCGATCTGATTATAGCTCCCATGTCAGTTGTCATGACGAGCTGTTGCGGGGAACAGAACGGAATAGAGACAAACTCAAAGGTTCCTACTCTATACGATCTGAGGAAAGGAGCCGGGAAGCCAAAAGACCCCGTTATGATGATACGGAGAAGATACACAGCATGGGAGGGGATCACCCAAGTTTTACATCAGGGACCCGCAACTATCGACAGCGTAGACGAAGCCCAAGCCCTAGCCCTAGATTTCTAGATCCTGAGTTTCGAGAGCTGGATCTTGCCAGGCGAAAGCGAGAAGAAGAGGAGGAACGAAGTAGGAGCTTGAGTCAGGAGCTGGTGGGAGTTGATGGTGGTGCTGCTGGCTGTTCCATCCCTGGATTGTCAGGTGTCCTAACAGCATCGGAGCCAGGATATTCTTTGCATCGGCCTGAGGAAGTATCTGTGATGCCCAAGAAGTCCATTCTGAAGAAGCGGATTGAGGTGGACATGGAGCCTTCCATACAGGTCTCTGCTGCATTTGTTCTAGGATCTCTTGCTAGTGTTTCTAATATTTTTAAAGCCTGGTCACTCTCCTGGGGCTGTGTCTCTAATAATATCTTTGTAGTATATGCTGAACTAACATTATGTCTATGAGCTACACCTTCTAGGACTAGAGGGATCCCGTTGCCATATATTAGGTTTTCTAGACAGACATTTTGGAGAGTATCTACTGTAAGTTTTTTTCCTTAAATTGGATAGTCTTAGGAATCTTTGAATATGGCTTTCTTGGAGATGAAGCTTGAAGGGCAAGGAGAGGAGGTGATCTCAATTTCCTCATCTCTCTTTGTAGAGAAGACAGCGTATGAGTTATAGGACACAGAACCAGAAATCAAGTGATTCTGATTTTGGACCCACCACTGCCACCAACTTGCTGTGTGATTTTTAGACAGGTCACCTCACTATTCTGGGCCTTTATATTTTTTTCTCTCTTATGAAAAGATGGTCAGGCAAGACCACTAGGTTACCTGATTCTAACATGCTCTAGTTTTTAGTCTTCTTAGGACCTAATGCGACCTAATGCCTTCTGAAGATGTTTTCAAGGGTAATTAGAGAAGCAAGGGGAGGTTGATCAATTAGGGTTCCAGAGTTTCCTGGCCCCACTGTAGCTGAAGCAATTTCACTTTTATGTTTTTTCTTTTGGGAATCTATAGAAAAGGAAACAGGCTAGAGGATCTCTAAAATCCTTTTGAATTCAAATTCCTTGGCAAATACTAATAACAAATGGGCAAAGGTGAGGATTCCATCCAGTCTGCCCTATTTCCTATTTCTCCTTGCAACATCAGAGAGAGGGAGAGTCATCTTGCACCTGGCTAAGGGTACTTTTCCTCCCTGTTACCCATACTTGTAACTCACCTGTTAGCTCAGGAAAAACAAAGTACTTATCTGGATGTCTAGTGTTCTGAGATTCTGCACAGAGGCTAAATCAGTTGTGTTATGTCTTTTCAGGTTGAGAGTTTTTCCAGCAATACCAGCTCCAGCCAGGATCACCCTCTCTACTCTGGACACCCATCTCTTCCACTAAGTGGTGCTATTGCTGCTTTTGCCTCAGAGATTGAAAACAAGGGGACTATGGTAGAGACTGCCCTTAATAAGGAACCTCAGGGCAGCCTTTACCAATGGGGTCCCCTCCCCGGGATGCCCAAAGACAACAGTCCTCTCAGAGAAAAATTTGGAAGCTTTCTGTGTCACAAGGAGAAATTGGATTTGAAGGCTGAGGGACCTGAGCGACACACAGACTTCTTGCTGCCCCATGAGAGAGCTAGCCAGGATGGCAGTGGTTTTTCCCGTATTCTGAGCATGTTAGCTGATTCTACCAGTACACAGGAAAAAAGGCGACGTAGCTTCCCTGACATTGAGGATGAGGAAAAATTTCTCTATGGGGATGAAGAAGAGGATTTAAAGATAGAATCCCTACCAAAGCCCCTTGGGGGCTCTGAGAGTGATGTTATGCGGCAAAAGGCAAGCTCTCTGCCCTCTTCTGCTCCAGCTATAAAGCTGGAATCACTAGAAGAGACCAACCCAGAATATGCCAAGATTCATGACTTGCTCAAGACCATTGGGCTGGATATTGGAGTAGCAGAGATTAGTAAACTGGCTGCACGCACCCAGGAACGACTTCATGGCAAGAAGCCATCATCACGCTCTTCAGCTGACCGCCATTCTTCAGTTGACCGACACTTTTCAGCTGACCGCTGTTCCTCAGTTGACCATCGTTTCTCAGCTGATCGGCATTCCTCAGATCCTCACAGAGTAGAGAACAGGGAGACACACCATAGTAATACCCACTCCCCAGAGGTATCCCATCCACACCCTGCCTCCCCTGTGGATCCTTACTTGCTCACAAAAAATAGTCCCCCATTTCTAAAATCTGACCATTCATTGGGTCATATTTCAGGACCAGAGTTGGTTGGCAGCGGATTTCAGTCATCTGTTGCAGTCAGGTGCATGTTGCCATCAGCTCCATCGGCCCCAATTAGGCTTTCACACTCTACTTCTTTATCTCAGTTTCATGTGCCAAGGGCCTCTCAGTTTGCTGCAGCTCGGATACCTCCAAACTACCAGGGACCTGCCATTCCCCCTGCCTCCTTTGATGCCTATAGGCACTACATGGCATATGCAGCCTCAAGATGGCCCATGTACCCTGCCTCTCAACCATCAAACCATCCTCTCCCTGAACCACATAGGATAATGCCAGCAACCAAACAAGCTACTCGTAGCCGACCCAATCTCCGTGTGATCCCCACTGTGACTCCTGATGAGCCCAAGCAGGAAGAGTCGGTGCTAGGCTCAATTCCTGCAGCCCAAGTGCCTGTCCAGGTGTCCATCCCATCACTCATAAGATATAATCCAGAGAAGATCTCTGATGAGAAGAACTGTGCTTCCCAGAAGCAGAAGGTGAGTATTAGCTTTGGGTATCATGTGCTTGAATTTTCTGTTTTGACATAAATTTGTATATATCTATTATAGGAGGCTGAAAATTTATAAAATCCTTTCACTTTAAGTCCTTTGGAGGCTGCTGTCATTATCCTAAGAAATATGTATAGCCCCTCTGTTTTCACCTGTTTTATCATTAGGGCTAAAGAAAAGTCTAACCCTAGGTCCTACAAAGATTGCTAGACATTTCTTTTTAAGTTATTTCACTACCCATAATGGTTTAGAGCACTGTGAGTAGAAACTAGGAGCCTTGAAATCTTCAAAATGACCTCATTGTGGAGTGAGGAACCAAAATTGAGTTGGGTAAAAGAGAATCAGTAAACCTATGTTTTATCTCAGTGAATTCTGGATTCTTATTCTGTAGTGATTATGGGAGTTAAAAGCAAATAACAAGTTGTCTTGCTAATTAAAGCGGATCAAGAAATAAGCTTTGCTTGTTCTGGTTTATCGTAGTGCCCAGGAATAACAATAACATTTTTATGACACTTTCTTTTTAAAAAAAAATCAATTTTTGTATTGTTCATTGGTTTTCCAGGCTGTGGGAAGGGAGCAGTGGTTAGAATAAAGACCTAATAATTCTAACAATTCTGATAATTCATAGCAGTAGGTAAAAACCATATCAGGATAAGGAATACAGAACAGGAGAATTTTGGAAAATTAATACAGCTATTCTAAAGGTCCTTAGAAACATAAAAATGTAATATGTATACATTTGATTTGCTTATAAAATAGTTAAACCCTGAGGAGAAAAAAAAGAAAAGAAAAAATTGGAGAACTCATCTCATTTTTTTCCAGTTAAAAAAATTTTAGCCTAGTCGGGCTCGGTGACTCAGCCTGTAATCCCGTGCCTTTGGGAGGCTGAGGTGAGTGGATTGCCTGAGCCCGCGGGTTTGACACCCGCCTGGGCAACTTGGCGAGACCTCATCTCTACAATAAATCAAAAAATCAGCTGGGCATGGTAGCGCACACCTGTAGTTCCAGCTACTTGGAAGACTGAGGCGGAAGAATTGCCAGAGGTCGAGGCTGCGGTGGCCGGGAGAGGCCACTGCACTCTAGTCTGGGCGACTGAGTGAGACTCCAACTCAAAAAAAAAAAAAAAAAAAAATTTTTTTTTAGCCTGTCGTTGGGAAGACAAGGATTCCCATGGATCTCTTAATTTTCTGTTGAACTGAGATACCCTGCACGTCAGTCTTTAGTTTTATTGAAGAGGGGAATAGGTTCAATAAAGACAAAATGTAAGACATCAGAGACAGTGTTTGGAGACTGTGTACTTTTTTTTTTTTTTTTTTTTTTTTTTTTGAGTTAGAGTCTCACTCTGTCGCCCAGACTGGAGTGCAGTGGCTGCTCCTGGCCACCGCAGCCTCGACCTGCTGGGCTCTGGTGATCCTTTCACCTCAGCCTTCCAAGTAGCCGGAATTACAGGCATGCGCTACCATGCCCGGCTGATTTTTTGATTTATTGTAGGTCTTGCTGCCCAGGCGGGTCTCGAACCCGCGGGCTCAGGCAGTCCTCACCTCAGCCTCCCAAAGGCGCGGGATTACAGGCTGAGCCACCGAGCCCGGCTAACTGTGTACTTTTTCTTAACTTTTCTTTTACAAGCTTAGCTCTTAAGTCAGCGCAGATAATACATAGGCCTAATATAGATACACAGATCTATTATACACTGATCTATTATGGACAAGCTATATTTGCTTTTTTCCATTAGGTGGTAGTAATATAATTGAAAGATCATGAGCTTTAGAGCAGGTATACTTGGATTTTAAACCTGCTATTACTCTGACTTTGGGTAAGTTACTTAATCTTACACATGTTCATTTTTCTTACTGTAAATTAGAGAAAATGTGAGAACTAAATAACATGAAATATGTAACTAATACAGTGCTTCACCCATAGCACATTAGTTCCCTTCTACGTGATCCCCTTTGGACTCAGAACTACTAATAGTTGCTGTCAGTGGCTTTAGGTACTTCCTGCATAAAAACAATACTTCTAGGCAATGTGGTTTAAAAAAATGATCTTCTGGAACTTAGATCAAATGAAATATCTTTATGTGCAGACATTTGGATCCTTATATTCAGGTAATATCTAGCATGAGCTTCTGAAAGAGAGAAATAGAAAAGGGAGGATGGATGTGGGAGGGTGATGGACTCTCTTACCATTTTGTACTTTGCAGGTTATTGAAGAGAGGGAAAAACTAAAGTGTGACCGGGAAGCCCGTCAGAAGAAGATGTACTATCTCAGGACTGAGTTGGAGCGGCTTCATAAACAACAAGGTATCAGACAGCTCCTATGCGTGACTGCATTTTTGTAATAACTGGAGTAAGAGACCTAAATGGAGTAGTTTGTACTCTCAGACAAGTTCAGTGACCTGAAACCTCACTTATAAAAGTTTTTTGAAGTAATTAGACTTAAAGAAAAGTTGCAATAATAATGTGAAGAGTTCTCAGATACTCTTCTCCCAGATTATTAACATTGTATTACATTTGCTCTTTTTATTTCTCTCAATCTGTGTGTGTGTGCGTGTGTAATTTTTTCTGAACTCTTTCAGAGTAAGTTGCAGATATGGTACTCTTTTGCTCCTAAATACACAAGTAAATACACTTAAGTAATTAAGTGTATCTTCTAACTATAAATAATTTACATACATAACTATAATATACTTATAATTAGGATATTAACAGTGATACAATACTATTATCCAGTGTACCAATCTTATTCATATTTCACCAGTTGTTCCAATAATGCTCTTTATAGCAAAAGAAAGTGTGAAATTATTCATCACATTCAGTCTTTAATCTGTAACAGTTCCTGAATTTTTATATTTGTAACACCGATATTCTGAAAAAGAAAAGAAGTTGCATATTTTGTAGAATGTCCTATAATTTTAATTTGTCTGATATTTCCTTATGATTAAATTCAGGTTATTCATTTTTGGCAAGAATGTCACAGAAATTATGCCGAATTCATATCAGGTGTTGATCTGTCCCATTACTGGTGATGTTAATGTTGATCATTTGGTTAAGGTGGCATCTGCCAGGTTTCTCCATTGTAAAGTTACTATTCTGTCTTTTAAAATTAATAAGTATCTTATAGGGAAGATACTTTGACACTGTAAATATTCAGTTACTCCTCAAACTTTCACTCTCTAGTTTTAGCATCCATTGATGACTTTTGCCTGAATCAGTTATTATTACGGTGGTTATTAAATAGTGATTTTCTAATTTCGTTATTCTTTCTATCTTTATTAGTTGACTTCCTACCCTAAGGAGGAACTTCCCAACCCTCAGTCCCTTTTTTGTTCATTTATAGTAGTGTGAATTAATGGAGTCTTCATTCAATAGATTATCACCCTTTTTATTTTTTTTTCCAAGTTGGAGTCTCACTCTGTCACCCAGACTGGAGTGCAGTGGCCGCTCCTGGCCACCGCAGCCTCAACCTGCTGGGCTCTGGCAATCCTTCCACCTCAGCCTTCCAAGTAGCTGGAACTACAGGTGCCCACTACCACGCCTGGCTAATTTTTTGATTTATTGTAGAGATGAGGTCTCGCCAAGTTGCCCAGGCGGGTCTCGAACCCGCAGGCTCAGGCAGGTTGGTGATAATATGAAAGAACAGAGAATAGGAAAAGATATAATTGCTTCTGTATGGGTTTGGACTCTTTAGGGATGAGAAATTTAGTTATCCTGTGAGGTTTATTCGTGAGGACCTGTAGCTTAGAATAGGAGATAGCACTAGGTAAGCCTGAGGCACAACCAAAAAAACCCAAAGAAATTGTTAAAGTTTATTCAAATCACATAAAGTCACATGTATGACTTTAATGCTTTTTACCCTCTGAATAATTTTTTAGCTCTCTAGAGAGAGAACAGCTACCAGATTTATACTTAACATTTATTAACCTTTTCAGAAGAAAAGGCTACTAAACCTATATATGCTATTGTGGGCATTTATGGAGCCCCTGAAACCTGTGTATAGATCCTTAGCTAATAATTCTTACACAAAAGATGGGTGATGAGCTTTTGTAGAAGCTTCACCTATACCAGCCCACGTGGAAGTCTTACTTGCTCTTAGAAACTTCTTTTTTGAGTTGGAGTCTCACTCTGTCACCCAGACTGGAGTGCAGTGGCCGCTCCCGGCCACTGCAGCCTCGACCTGCTGGGCTCCAGCGATTCTTCCACCTCAGCCTTCCGAGTAGCCGGAATTACAGGCACGCACTACCATGCCCGGCTAATTTTTTGATTTTATTGTAGAGATGAGGTCTTACCTGCCCAGGTGGGTCTCGAACCCGCGGGCTTAGGCAATCCACTCACCTCAGCCTCCCAAAGGCGCGGGATTACAGACTGAGCCACCGAGCCCGGCTGCTCTTAGAAACTTTTGTGGTAGCCGGGAAAATACATTACAAACATAAAGCCCCGATAAATTACTACTTATAAATGAGAAAGGACTTATCTTATTTTTCCTGTTTCTTTTTGTTGACATTTGACTAATCAGGGGAAATGCTACGCAAGAAACGAAGGGAAAAGGATGGCCACAAAGACCCACTTCTAGTGGAGGTGAGTCGGCTTCAGGATAACATTATGAAGGACATCGCAGAGCTACGACAAGAAGCAGAAGAGGCAGAAAAGAAGCAATCTGAACTGGACAAAGTAGCTCAGATCTTGGGAATTAACATATTTGATAAATCCCAGAAATCTTTAAATGACAAAGAGCCTACTGAGAAGCCTGGGAAAGCAGAAAAATCCAAGAGCCCAGAAAAAGTATCATCAAACTCTTCCAACAGCAAGGTAACAACTCAACTTCTCAATTTCTGTTACATCTTTTTTTTCCATGGATTCCTACAGAAGCTTTCTAACCATTTTCTTAGCTAGTTTTCCAACCCTTTCTTACTCTTGTCAGTTGTTTTCTTGAATTATAGATCAGGTCCTGGTATTCTCTTTCAGAATTTCAGTAATTCACTGTTGCCCACAAAGTAGAATTCAGAATCCTCAGTATTCAAGGTCTTTCATGTTATTGTTCCAGCATTTACTGCTTAACCTACTCCAGTTTGGTTTCTCATCTTCTTACAACTTGTATATACCCTTTTGGGGATTCATGTTTAAGTCACCGCCATGTTGCTAAAGCCAGTGGATGCTCTACAAATGCTTTTTTCCTTTGTCTTCTGTCATACTTCTTTTCTTCCTAATATCCTGACTGCTGCTGCTTAGTGTTCTTTGCTGCCTATCCTCTTGTACATGATCTTTAAATAGCTGAGTTTTCAAGGTTTAGTCTTTGCCAGTTCTCCATAACTGTCTTTCTACCTAGACCATGTCATCCAGTTCTGTGCTAAAATGCCATGTGACAGCCATGTGACAACTGCCAGTTTTATATTCTAGCTCAAATGAGTCTTCTGAGTGTCTAAAAACCTACTCACCATTTCCACTTCATTGTCTCATAGGCACCTCAAATTCAGCATGTCTTAAATTCATGATTGTGTTCAACCTCCTTCCAGCTTTTTCTTCCTTCAGTGTTATCCATTCTCAATGAATGGCACCACTATCCAACAGTTTTCATGCTAACAACCTAAAAAGCATTCTTTGTGCTCCCCCTCCCTAATGCTCTGTACCCAATTACAAATTCTATCACCTCCCACTCCAAAGTAAATCTCAAGTGCATCCAGTTTGTCTTCTTTATGCCATCCAAATCCATGGCACATCAGTCTTGCTTGTACTGCTACATTCTTAATCCGTTCTTCACATATATCTACTCCTTTGCCTACCTCTTCAGCTTTATTTCATGCTTCTTTTCTCCCAGCTCACTGTAGTTTTATTACTAGCCTTTTCTTTTTTTTTTTTTTTGAGTTGGAGTCTCACTCTGTCGCCCAGACTGGAGTGCAGTGGCCGCTCCTGGCCACCGCAGCCTCGGCCTGCTGGGCTCCGGCGATCCTTCCGCCTCAGCCTTCCAAGTAGCCGGTATTACTAGCCTTTTCATTCCCCAAATTTATCATCACTTCTAATGCTTTTACATTTTCTGTTCCCTTTATTTACCATGCAAACCAGACTCTTTCCTTATCCCCTCTGATAACTTACTCAGATTCATCCTTCAGATTACAGCTTAAATTACTTTCCTGACTGCCTTTTCTGATTCCCCAGAATTATACTTAAATTTGCCTGATATACACTTTCATAATACCTTCTAATTTTCTTTCTTAGCATTTATGACATTTGTAATGATATAATTACACGTGTTCCCCAATTATATTTTAAAGTTCAAAGGATCAGGGACTTTATCTCTCTTATTCTCCAGTATAGTTCTCAGTGCATAGCTTGGTGCCTGACACACAGTAATGAATGCTGCTCAAGAAATGTTACACCAAATCTTACACTCCTACCATCTCAAAATGTTCAGTTTTCCAGATGTGCAATTTGCTATTACACCTCTCTGATTTGGCATTAATAATTCTCTGAGTCTGGAATAATCTTTCTCCCAACCCCACTCATCCCAACTTAAATACTATTTCCTCCATGAAGAATTCCCAGAATCCCACCCAAATATAGTCAGCCATTCTGCAGCACTCCCATAACATATTGTTTCTTTATAACATTTACTTCATTCTGTCTTATCTAAAGACTGTTCTTATGTCTGTCTCCTTCACTGCATGAGACCTTCTTGAGGATAAAAGAGTATAACTTATTTATCTTTGTTGTTTTCCACAGTATACAGCATTTCTAGCACATAGTACATCCTCAGTTATTGTTGAGGGGCAGGTAAGAGGATATATTCGTATTGTCTATCACCCAAGCTCTCTTTTCCCCCTATTTCCTGGGAGAGTTCTCTTTCTCAATCAAGTAGGATTATTGTCTTTTTATACCTGGGCCTGGAGTCTGGGGCCTTTAGTCAAAGAAACTCTGGCCTTTGTAGTTTACTTTGGAGTTCTATTTATATACTAACCCCATGATAATCTGTCATTTTGATTCAGGTGAGTATGTTCTCTGAAGCCAACAGGGATATGTTACAATTTGGTTTTCTTCTCATCAGTAAGGAATGTTTTGTCCATAATCTTTTTCTCCTATCTGTCCTTGGTATTTCTTCATTCTTTGCCTCTTTTTAGAATGTATAATTGATTTGAGATTTTCTTTCTCTTTCTATTCATTTCAGAAAAATATACATATATCCATAATACCATCCCATCTGGAGACAATTATTATTAATACCTTGGTGTGTGTTATTCCAAATACTCTTTTTCTGTTCATTAATTCATTTAACAAATATTTGTTGATCACCAAGAAATTTTCAGGCAGTAGTCTAGATATGGGAAGTATAGCAGGGAACAATATAGACAAGGTTCATATTCTCATGAACTAAGAGAAGAAAGACAATAAAATACATGTTAAGTAATGATGAATGTCTAAAAAACAAAAACAGAATAAGAAGTATAGAGTGGTTAGAGAAGGTTGTTTGGATAGTAACATTTAACATTCTATGCCTATTTGCATATCTATTGATTATTCAAGTGTATTTTATTAGTGTTCTCAGTATATTGTTAACATCTTTCCATGTAAATAAATACACTTCTATAATATTTTTAACAACTGTATTTGTTGTTGTTTTTGTTGTATGGATAGCAAATTTACTTAACCAATCAAATCACCTGTTGCTTAACATAATGATTTCCTTAGGATAAATGTCAAGGAGTGGAATTGCTGGGTTAAAGGGTATACACAATTTTGAGGTATGTAACACATATTTCTAGATTATCTTCTACAAGATTGTGCCAGTTAATACTCCCACCAGCAGTGTATGAACCCATACACTACCTTGTTTGGTGTGATCTCTTTAGTGACTCTTGAATAGGATTCAGGTAGGAAAAGAATATCTTTGAATTACTAATTGTTTCCCTTTATCCTATCTATTTCTCTCCACCAGCAAATATTCCCTCTTCTTGTCTACTACAAGAACCCCATTCAAACTTATCCTCTGAGTCTCAAAATTATCTTTTTTTGCATCTTACTTGCCAATATTAGCCAAAATTTTACTTTCCTGAGTGCTTTATTCCTAGTTTGGTAACAAACTAATTCATATTAAAGTACTTATCATTGATAACTTCATGTTTGGGAGTTGATATGTTTTAAAAGAAGATTCATGTTAAATCAGAGATGTTAAATTCTAACAGTAATATTTTAGGCATTTAAGAATATTTTACAGCCGGGCTCAGTGGCTCAGCCTGTAATCCCGCGCCTTTGGGAGGCTGAGGTGTGTGGATTGCCTGAGCCCGCGGGTTCGACACCCGCCTGGGCAGCGAGACCTCATCTCTACAATAAATCAAAAAATCAGCCAGGCGTGGTAGCGCATGCCTGTAATTCCAGCTACTCGGAAGGCTGAGGCGGAAGGATCGCCGGAGCCCAGCAGGTCGAGGCTGCGGTGGCCGGGAGCGGCCACTGTACTCCATTCTGGGTGACAGAGTGAGACTCCAACTCAAAAAAAAAAAAAAAAAAAGAATATTTTAATCAGATTCCTTTAAGTCATCCCTCATAGATGCCTGTTTTATCTATGCACACCACCAACCCTACTCTAGTTTTCCATATAAGGATGCATATGATGAGTTCACTGTTACCTATTTTCTGCATTTGCTTTGCTTAACCTGTCAATTATTTTTTCCATTTTGGTTTTCTTCCCTCCCTTGTTGTCATTATGATTTTCAAATTTTACTAATGTATTTAATTGCATAGATATTACATTCATCTACCAAAGGGTATATACAATAAAAGACTCCTACCCATCCTAGTCTCCACTTTCCCTCCCCAGAGGCAGCCAGTGTTTCCAATCTTGGAATTCTCCTAGAGATATTTTAGGATATGTAAGTAAATATATTGCCTGTATGATTTACTCTCCATGTTGTGATAGCACTATGAATTCCAATTAGTTCTGTTTGAGCCTTGGAGACATGTTTCTCTTAGAGTTCCTCCCAGCTTGTGTAGCTTTAGACATTGGAAATATGGTCTTACGGCCATATTTCAATTATTATGGCCACTTTTTCTGAGAGAAGACAGATCTAGATTGCGTTGGATTCCTTGTAAGTGTAAATTTTTTTCCCTCTAGGAATCAAAGGTTAATAGTGAGAAGTCCCGTACTAAGAGCCCCAAGCCTGCGGAAAGCCCCCAACCAGTCACTAAGCTGTCTGATCAGCCCACTGCTGCTTATGAGTATTATGATGCTGGCAATCACTGGTGCAAAGATTGCAACACCATTTGTGGGACCATGTTTGACTTCTTCACCCATATGCACAATAAGAAGCACACACAGGTAGGTATACCGCCCTTTATTATTTCTAGTCATACCTTCACTTTCCTCAAACTTCTATACCCCCATCTGCATTACAAAGCTGGAAAATGAAACATTCTCATATGGGCAGGAGCCCCAATCTGAAGAGCCAAGAGATACCAACAAAGGAGACACCATCCCCAGGCTCAGTCCAGGGGACCTGCCTGTAACTAAACACCATGACAAGTGTAAGTGAGGCTTATGCCTCTTTTAATTCCTTGAGTACCTGATTTTTTGTTTCATTTTATCTTTTTCCAGTGCTTGCTCTAACATGTGTTTACCTTTTCCACAGGTGATTTCCATTTAAACAGTTGGCAGAGGGGGTGGGGGCGGGCGACTAGGGACTTTTGGTTCCCTGTTCCTATGTATAGGGGAAAAAAAAGAGAGAAAAGTGGGTCATTGAGTTTTTAGTGCTGTTGTGTGAGCACCTCTGCCTCTTACAAATAGACACTGGATCCCTACAACAGACCTTGGGCTTCAAAGACCCAGAGCGAGGCCAAGCAAGATACTGTAAAGCGCACTGACAAGATAACTGTTCCTGCAAAAGGTATGTGTCCTCTTTGCCTCTTTTGTGCTTTCCTTACATTCAGCCAAGGAAAAGGTACCCTTGAACTAAGGTGCTAGAAAGCAGCATAGCATGAGAAATAGCCATTCCTTTTAACTAAGGTTCTCTGTGTAAAATCATGTCTAGGTCCTGAAAGATATAAAGAGATCTTTAAGACCATGATCTCTACCCATATGGCCAAAAATCTACTAACAGATGTTACACATATACATATTACTTAGAATATAGCAGAACTGTCTTTGTCATTGAGTTATGCACTCCAAATCTTATTTATTTGAAATCCAGGTTAACAAGGACATTAAGAGATGCCGTAATTTAATTCTTTTTCGACTAAGAACTGTACAGTTCTTATTAAGGGTTAAGTGGAGAAGTAGAAACTTTCTTTGTTTTTAAACTTTTCAGTTTCTTTTTTTGTTTTTTTTTTTTTGAGTTGAGTCTCACTCGGTCGCCCAGACTGGAGTGCAGTGGCCGCTCCCGGCCACCGCAGCCTCGCCTGCTGGGCTCCAGCAATCCTTCCGCCTCAGCCTTCCGAGTAACCGGAATTACAGGCATGCGCTACCACGCCCGGCTGATTTTTTTTATTTTTATTGTAGAGATGAGGTCTCGCTGTCCAGGTGGGTCTCGAACCCACGGGCCCAGGCAATCCACTCACCTCAGCCTCCCGAAGGCGCGGGATTACAGGCTGAGCCACCGAGCCCAGCTACTTTTCAGTTTCTTACCTTCACAAGTAGCCAGTGCTACTACTGTATCCTCTAGATCAATAGATGATAAATTTCTGAGTAATTAATATCAACATGTCATACAAATAGTAGTGGGCTGACTGGGAGTATAGCTTTTAAATCTCCTAAGGTGTTTAGTGCTAGTTAGAGTTAAGGAGAATCAGCTACAGGAACGGGTCTGATACAGACTACTCCTGAGTTAACCAGTTAGTGTTCTCAAGAGGTAGAAGGAATGGAGGTCTAGAGTTTAAGCCTTAGCTTGGGAAGACTATGCCATTTGATTTATCTAAATGCTACTTCTGACTTCAAAGTGGGTAAGGTCCTCTATACTATTAATATATAATCATTTTACTGCAAAGGGGTGGTGGGATTTTCTTAGGTTGCTGTCATTCTGGGTGGAAACGACTTATTTTCTTGACTTTTTTCTACTTCTTTCAGGCTCTGAGTTTCTGATTCCTGTCACTGGATTTTACTGCCAGCTTTGTGAGGAATTTTTGGGGGATCCAATTTCTGGGGAACAACATGTGAAGGGTCACCAACACAATGAGAAATACAAGGTTGGTCTTTGAAGTAGCATGTGGAGTTTCCAACTTTTTGCATTAATTCTTTTGACTTTGTCAGACAGCTTCAGAGCCAGAAAAAGTTATTGACACTTCAAATTCCATATAATCAATAGGAAATTCTCCCCAATCCTAGTGAGAGATGCTCAGCTGATAGCACCATCTATATTCTTGAGGAGTATTACTCTGGGGATTTCTACTAAATGAATTCTAACAGTGGCAGGGCCAAGATTTTGTGTTATGGTATTTTCACCAGTTGTTGAGTCTTTATTTTTTTTCTTCCCAGAAATATGTAGATGAAAACCCATTGTATGAGGAGCGGCGGAATCTGGACCGCCAAGCTGGCTTGGCTGTGGTCCTAGAGACAGAACGGCGACGGCAGAGTGAGCTAAAGCGCAAACTTAGTGAGAAACCAAAGGAGGAGAAGAAAGAAAAAAAGGCAAAGGTAATGAAAGAACTAAAAGAGGATGACAAAGTCTCTGAGGAATTAGAAGACCAACTCTCTGAGGGTAGGAACTCCCCCGAAAAAACTGAAAATAAAAGAAATGCTAGCGTCAAACTCCAATTAAAAGAAGAAGTAAAGAAGGAATCACCAGCATCATCATCTTTTGGGAAATTCAGTTGGAAGAAGACAGAAAAAGAAGAGGAGAAAAGTTCACTGGTGGCCCTAAGTATCCCTAAAGAAGAGATTGTAGAAAGTAGTAAGGACAAAGAGGATGGCAAAGCTGAAGCTGGGAAGGCAAAGCCCATCAAAATCAAGCTCTCTGGGAAAACTGTTGTTGCACATACGAGCCCTTGGATGCCTGTTGTGACAACTTCAACGCAGACTAAGATCCGACCCAACCTGCCTATCCCATCCACAGTACTCCGCAAGTCAGGTTCCGCCACAGTGAGCAAGCCAGCTCCTCTTAACACCTTTCTGTCCATCAAGTCCTCTGGAACCACTGCTAAGCCTCTGCCAGTGGTTAAAGAGTCTTCTGCTGATCTCCTCTTGCCTCCAGACATCATCTCCAAAGCATTTGGAGGGGAAGAGGTGATCCTAAAAGGGTCTCCAGAGGAAAAAATGGTGTTGACTGAAAAGAATGAGCCATCCCATATACCTGAGCAAATGCTCCCACCTCCTCCACCACCCCCACCCCCACCCCCTCCACCACCCCCAGTTATACCTCATCCAGCTGCCCCATCTCCTGCTCAAGCAAATGATGTCTTGACTCCAGTAAAATCAAACCCGGTTGTATCTCATACTCTCGGCCCTGGCTTCGTGGGTCCTAAGGTTTTGAACCCAGTGTTGCCTATAGCCTTTATGGCCTCAGCACAGCCAGCTGCCATTCCTTCTGATGAAACAGCTCCAGGGGTGAGTGAGAGTGATCGGGATCAGACCTTATTTTCTGTGTTAGTACGTCCTCCACCACCCCTCTCAAGTGTGTTCAGTGAACAAGCCAAAAAATTGGAGAAGCGGAATTCTTGTTTAGCCACAGCCAATGCTAAGGACCTGTATGACATATTCTACAGTAGTGGTGGAAAGGGGACCCCTGAGACTAAGCTGAGTAGTGGTCTATTGGCCAACGGGGAAAACAGCAATCTCTCTAGAACTGAAAGTTCAGACACTTCTGTCATTTCTCCTTTGAACAGCAGAACATCACAAGAGGAGTTGCATCAAGATAGGGGTTTGGTTACTACTTCTGTAGTCAGCAACTCTGAAAAACTCATTGCAAAAATTCCGGTGTCCCTAGGGAAATGGTCAGTTGTACACCCAAAAAGGAGAGGCAGCAGCTTTCTACAGCCTCTGACAAGGTTGTGCCAAAGCAGGTCTTATGAAAGTAATACCCCAAAGACAGACTCTCTGCCTGTGTGGACTTCTAGCTCCTTCCAGAGTGAAACTAAAAGGGATTTATCTCCAGAGGGGAAAATTGAGCTTGACCTGGGAGAACCAGGGCCACCTGGTGTAGAACCAGCTCCTCAGCTATTAGATATACACCATTATACCAAGGAATCTCAGAAGTTGGTAGAAATCCACCTCAGAGAATCTAGTAACCAGGATAAGGAAAGCCAAGAGCTCCGCCAGTCTGAGGATTGTAGAGAAAGTGAGGTAGAGACAAACAGTGGACTAAAAGGAAAGATAACAGTGCTCTCTGAGGGGATGGTTGAAGAGGAAGCAGGTATTTTTAGGCCCCACCACATAAAAGATTCTAACTTGAACCATGGGAACAGATACATGTGGGAGGGAAAAGTAAAACAGCCCAAGTTGCTAATAATTAACAAAGAAGCTGAACAGTCCACAAAATTGATGACAGGAAATGAAACTCCAAGTAAAGTAGTGATTGAATTAAGTGCACAGGCTCTTTCATCCACAAGGGCAAAAAAAGACTTATTTTCTTCTGAAGCTAGGTCCTTACTCCAGAACCCACAAGATATACCTGTGAAAATTTCTACTCCAGAATTGCTTCTTCAGTCCCCAGCCAGATCAGCTGTGTGTTTAACAGATCGTTCTGAGCAAGGAGTTTCAGCTGGTAGTGAGGAGTGGCTAGAAAATTCAGCTCCAGAATCAGTTTCTAGAACTTCTAGATGTGGAAGCCTCAAACTCAAGAGAGAAAGTTCAAAAGACTTTCAAGGTAAAAAGATCTATGAGCTGGCTGTTTGGGATGAAAACAAGAATAGGCCTGAGACCTGGGAAAGCCCAGAGAAACCAGAAGTGGAAGCCCTGGAGCTACAAGATGCCCATTCAAAATTAACAGGGACAATAGAAAGCAAGACCTTAGAAGACCTTGAAGCTACAGACTTAAAGGTAGAGGAACTTGCTGCCTTGGGAAATCTGGGGGATGTGCATGTTGATTTCTGCAATACTCGGGTAGACCCAGCACATAGATCCCCAACTGCCCTGTTTCAGAAAGTGTGTGAAGAAAATACAATATCATCTACAGGGTGTAATTCCTCTACTTCCTCTGAGTTTGAACCAATGTCATCTTTTTCTGGCTTTCCGTTAGATTCTCCCAAAACCTTGGTGCTTAACTTTGAGACAGAAGGTAAGCAAATCTCATCTAATCCAAGAAGTGTCAGAATCACTTCTAACATTTTGAAAACTGGACTTCCTATAGAAAATGTTGACTGTAGCTTGGGAGCCTTAGAGGGAACACATCAGGCCCTTGACCTGTTAGCAGGAGGAATGATGCCTGATGAAGTAAAAGAAACTTCCCGATTAGAGAAACAAGAGTCACTCAGATTGGAATCAGAAATAATTACTCCTACAGGCCTTGGGCCATCTCCTTGCCTTCCAGACCTTGTTGACTTTGTTACACGGACATCTGGAGTTCAAAAAGAGAAACTCTGTTCTCCACTTTCTGAGCCAGGAGACCCTCTTAAGTGTAGTTCCCTGGAGATGGGCCCACTACAACTAGAGATACCGAATGCATCCATTATAGACATGGCAATTCCTCAAGTAGGTGATGACAACGGCAACCCTTTGAATTTGGTTAAAACTCCAGCTTCACGGTCCCCTCCAAGGGAGCAGGTAGTTGGAGGTATTATGGTCCCTCAGGAAATCCCTGAAGAAGAAACTACAGTTAACGCCATCCAGGACCACACAGAATCCAGTGTTCACAAATAAGAGTTAACACCCAGAGCTACTTGTGGATGAATCAAATTGGCTTCTAGAAATCAGATGCCCAGATGATCCAGGACCGGTTTGCTATCTCATCTGGAACCTACGCCAAGAGATGCAGTCAGCATCTTACAGTAAAACGTTTGTGGAAGCTAACAGAAATTTACCTCCCTTTTTCCTTTCCCTTTAAAATAACAGACAAATCAATAACTTCTATACATAACTGTAAAAAGTATTTTCTGTTAATTTTTTTTTTTTGGCCAATTTATTTTCTCCTACTTTGTCATTAAAATCAAACATCTATCTGGCTCAACACACAGTGTGCTTTGATTGTATTTTGGCTTTGACTCTGCCATTTCTGGAATGTGGGGGAGGAGGGAGACAGAGAGCTGACCTCTCCAGTTGCTGTGTTGTATTCCTACCCAATTTCCGGGGCAGCTGACGGATCTCTGGGGGAAACACCAGAAGGTTTGCTGAAATGGAAAGGCTGAAGGAAGAATTATTTATCTCTTAGGCTTCCATTTGGATAGGCCTGCCTTAACATGGTTTCAAATGCAGCGTGAGTAGCTCTTTTGTTTACTGTTTACTTCCCTTATTGGCATGTCAACTCCTGTACTTCCCTTACTGTGTTGCCTTCCTTTGAGATGGTTCTGCTAATCCACAAACCTGTTTGGAAATGACCTCAGTAAACATGGAAGGAAATCTGGCAGGCTCACTTTTAGAAGACAACAAATCGGTAAGGCTTATTTGTGGCTTAATGCCAAGAGCAGATATGCTTTTGGGATAACTTTTATTTTTGAAATGGACTTTGTTTATTGTATTGTGATCCAGTAACATTTTGTATTAAATTGTTTAGCAGCCATTTCTGTTCTGAAGAAGTAGAAGATCTGAAACTTGTTTTGGGATCGGACTCATTCCCTGTTCCACAAACCCATATGTATCCTTTCCTTTACCTCCTCCTTTCCCAGTTTATTTCCACTGTAGAGTGATGTTTTGGGTTGTACATTTTGTTAAAAAGATTAAAGAATTTATGAGTTGGCTTGGACAAGTTTATTTTTAATGTATTAATTGGAATAAATGCATTAATCTCACGTTTCTTTCTGGATTTTTGTTTTGAAACCACATACATTAACTCCAAAGGAAAACTAGAACAGCGAACCTCTGCTGCCCTATAATCTGTCCATCCCCCTAACCATTTTTTTCTCACTTTTCAGAGCTACTTTCTTCATGCCTGAATGTTAGGTTATATAGTCTGTGCCCCAGTGCTGCCTGGATGGGTAGTGAATAGGCAACACTTGTCTGGTATTGACATCTTCCTATTGTGAAGTTTTGTATATACCCCTGTGTTGACTCTCCTTAGGTGCTTCTGGAAACTGAGCTCCCCTAGGACAATCAGGTTCTAGCTGAGGGTGCTCTCGGGAATCAGAGAACTCAGTTCTCAAATTTTCTAATCTCTGTCCCAGTTTCCTCTTGATATTCTTCATCAGCATTTTATAATCTGGCTCTACAGAGGCTTCAGAGTCCTATTTCCCCACCTATTCCTCAAAGATAATGCTGATCATTTTTCCTGTTTCCTTGTGTGCTGGGCTGTAAAATTCCTAGGTTGAGTTTGGGGAGGCTATTTAATGTTTCTAGAACCTTCACTAATGTCAATGTAGAAGTCATCCTTGCCTCTCTTTTTCATCATGTGGAAGGACTTGGATTTGGAAGAGCTAGATCCTTAACTATGCCTCAGCAATGTGCCTTGCTGTGATTTTAGACTAGTTGTATTACATTGTGTCACAGGGTTTAATTTTTCTTTAATATGACGATCGTTAACTCCATTTCAGCACCAAATGTATACAGACAGGCCATCCTGCCTGCGTAAACATTCTAGACCTGCTTTTTCAGTTGAAGCCTGATTTCAATGCATTTTCTGGCCTGGAAACGATATACTACCTCAAGAGGTCCCTTTAGAAGAAGTTAAACTCAGAGATTTAGAGAGCTTCAGAGAGATTTGTTTTCCTAGAGAAATACTCCCTCCCCATTATAGAAGGTGATCTGCAGGAATTCAGGGCACTCAAGAAACTTCAGAACTTCTAATGTCAGTTTGTGCTGATTTTTAGGCCTGTTCACTTAGTAGGTCACCTCTTTCTGGGGACTTAGGGAAAGAGTGAGGAGGAGCTAATCATATCTAGTTCCTAATCCTAACCTTACTCCCTCTCTGAGGGAGTCAGAATTTTACTCTCTCGAGTAGGAGGGGGCCGCTTGAGAGGGTAGGAAAAGAAGAAAGGAAAAAATCTAGGAAGGGTAGAACTAGTTCAAGTAGCTTTGAGTACTCAGCCTAGGTTTGGTAGCAGCTCTTCTTTTATTCTCTGGATAGCTTCAGGATTTACACCAAAGGCAGATGCCTACTAATCTGGGACTTTTTCTAGACTAATGCTCACTTCTGAGTTGTAGAACGGCATTCTTCATACCTTCCTTGAACCAGCAGAGGGAGAGCTTTTAGAAATCTGTAGTCTGGGCAGGAAGTGTTGCTGGCGTCTTCCTTTCTGATCAGTGGGATCTAGCTTTGCATCCCATCCCGAAAAGCCAGGTGAAAGGAAAGGCAGAAGTCTAATTCCGTAGTTAGAGGTAGCATATTTGTTGCTTTTATTCACTGCTATCATAGTGTTGAATAAATTTTCAACTTAGGAGATGAAGGAGTGGGCCCTGATTTTTAAATGTGGCTTATGGCATAACTATGTTTAAATTTTGGCAACTATCAGGAACAATTTTTATTGGACTCAACTGTGAGAACAAATGACCCACAATTATATTTAAATTTGGTCAAACAAAAATACCAACATTTACCTAAATTGTGTAATAGCCTCCTAAAAATGTCACCAGGCTTTGTGAATGGAGGCTTCCTGCTTTATAAGCCATCTTCTATTCACAGCGATTCTATTCACAAGGCATGTAATGATCTCTTTCTACTAATATTGCTGGGTAAATATAGTTTTCTCACTTCACCCCATGCCTCTTCATCTCTCTAAAAAGTCAATAAAAGTTAATGTTTTGGTAGCAAATAAGTCCATTTATCAGACTTCCAGGTTTAGGGACTGAGGAAGAATGGAGTAGAGAAGGTATAGGCATCCAACAGGGACATAAAGTGTTCTTTTGTTTTAAGGTGGTGGAGGGCTCAGAGAGAAGATAGCATATTATAGAAATGAAATTTTTAAAAACTTATTTGTATGTTAATAAGCATTGCTTCTCCTCACCTTGACAAAGCTGATCTACCAAACCTAGGATGAGAACATAAAGTCTTCATTTGTTAACAATTTATGTGAGAACATGGACAAATGGAAATAGTTTGGAGTTGTGAGCACATTTATTTAGAGTTTAATTTTGGAGTAGTATTTATGTCATTGTTAACTAAAAATTATGTCTGTAACAACATTGATAAGCCAAGCAGTTGAATTTATAATGAAAATCTCAAATCACAACTTCTGAGGAAAGCATACGTAAACATGTATGTTTATGTTGTAGCACTTAACATGGTTGTAATTTTCATTTATGTTTCTTTTATTCATATATGCCTCCCACTTGTCCCCTGACTACATTATAAACTCTCCAAAGCAGGAAGTCTGTCTTTGTTTATTGTTTTAAGCATTGTATTCACAGTGCACAGTTGCTTGGCACATAGAAGATGCTCAATAAAATTCATTGAAAGAATCAGTGTGGTAATAACTGTTTTATCAACTGGTTGTTAATGCTTAGCAATTTATAAGCAATTTATAAACTGTAAATTGCTGACTATATTTGCTGGGTGCTTTAGCCATTTGTTCTCTTGCTTCTGTCCTGGGTCTTTTTATACAAAGCACTGTCTATGTAGCAGTGAGTGCGTGTCAAGGCTTCCAGTGGTTCCCTCATTTCAACAGCATTCTGGAAGAATGGTGCCAGGCTAAGAGGGGAACACACTGCTCTTGCACCTTCTAAAAGAAAGGATGAGAAGGAGGGTAAACTGACCTTACAGTTTGTGCAAAAAAAAAAAAAAAAGTTTTGGGGGATCTAACTTTCAGGTCACCTCCTTTCTCCTTCCAGCCAGATTTCATAATTATGTAAACAGTTAAGGCTGAAGGAGTAATTCAATACTTTGGGCCCAATGTCTTCTTGACATCTCATCAAAACTAAATCATAACCAAAAAATGTTGCCTTTGGAAGAAGGATGAGGGATGTTTTAATTTTTTATTTTGTTTTCTGTTTTGTTTCAACATCCTGACTATGAAAATGCATTTTATATCAAATACAAATATTTTATACACAACATACACATGCACACATATGTAAAATATATAACATTCATATGAGTGTTATCTAGTGCTGTGGAATTATAGGCCAGTTTTTTTTCAGCCTCTGTATACTTTTATGTATTAACAAGTAATATATTTTTTTAAAGTTGTGGCTCTCTACTTAGTGCATCCCTGTCTTCCTTCAGTCCTCTTGTCTGTTTCCATCATTGCAGATAGGTCCTACTACTTTTCCCTTAAGGCTTCCTAAATTCCTCTACTCCCATTAATGCTGGGCAGCATAGCCTCTTCAAGAATCTCTTACTGTTCTTTTCTTCTTCCTCTTTTCCTTCTCCCTTTCTCTTGCCACAACCTCTGTTGAGCTGGTTGTGCATATTCATTAATGTTGTACAAGTACTTGAACGTTAGATGACATAAATCAAGATACTTGTCTTCACAAAGCTTAATTTAATGCAAGTATAAGAGATACCACAGTCTTTGTTACATATAGAAGAACAGAAGTTAATTCATACCTAGATGTATTGATTTAAAGTTGTAAGGCTTTTGTTCCATTTGTGGAGGATCAGGCAAGAAAGGAGTTTTGTAGAAAATAAGGAAAATCAGCATATTTAAGAGAAGTGAATGAACAGGGTGAAAATAGAGGCAGAGTTACATAATAGGAGAAAGATGGCAAAGAGATAAAATCATATTGAGATATTATTTTCTTTCACTTCTCTGATACTCTGCCCCTGCTGAGTTTCCACCCAGCCTTCCTTTAGCCCACCTACATAAGCATGATTATGATCACATTGTTACTGACTCTCATCCACTTGTCTTCCTTTCTTTTCAGGGGCAATTCCAGAAGTCTTCAGTTTTCCAACAAGAAGAACTGCAACAGACATTTCTGACCCCTGGAGTCAGGGATAGAAACCACAGAGACCACGGAAATGAGCGCCCTTGCGGCCAGTAGGCAATCACCTGAAGGGTCTGAAGGTGGGTATGGCTGCTGTGGGCAGGGATGGGTTGTGGAGAAGCCCCTGCCATTTTAGTTACCAGGAAATGGTGAGTTGAGTGGATGAATATGTATATCTTTGTACCAGTAGAAGAGGAACAAGATGAGAATGTATGTAGAGGGGATGCATTTTAGACTTGCCACTCTTTACCTCACTTAGCATTGAATAAACTATCTCCTGAACTTCCATCTCTCATTTTGTGCCATGATACTTATGTTGAAGTTATGACTGGACACAGTTTCTCATATCTGTAATCCCAGCATTTTGGGTGGCCGAGGTGGGGGGAATTGCTTGGCCCAGGACTTTGAACCCAGCCTGAGCAATATAGCAAGACTTCATCCCTACAAAAAAAAAAAAAAATTAGCTGGGCTTGGTGACACACACCTGTAGTCCCAGCTGCTCAGGAAGCTGAGGCAGAGGATCACCTGAGCACAGGAGGTTGAAGCTGCAGTAGGTCATGATTGTGCTATTGCACTCCAGCCTGGGCAACAGAGTGAAACCCCAACTCAAAAAAACCCCAAAAAAAACCAACTGTGAATTCAGGTCTTCGTATTCTTCCTGGGTCCTGTTCCGCAGTGTCCCTAGCAAGTAGATTATCTCTTACCTCACTTCTAGCCTCCTTTATGGTCCATACAAGAACAATGTAAAATTGGATATGCCCTTAGAGTGGGGTATGAGTAGGCAAAGGAGGCTCAATAAAAGGGGGACAATCACAAAAGGGGTGTTTGAAACCCTTAAGATATCAGACTTTAGGACAGCTGTCTATCAGTTTACACTCAGTCTTACTATCTTTCCTACACACATTGAAACATCTGGTCCAGAAGAGCAGGCAAGAATCATTTCAAAATATCAAGAAAACCTCTTATTCTCTGTTCATCTAAAATGCCGGTAGGTACTTCTTTTACTTCTCTTTGTACTTTGGGACTGTGAACTCAAAAACACAATGGGAAATAAGAACCAGAAACCAATAAAATTTAGCTGACCTTTGAATCCTGTAAACTCAGACTTATTTAAATCTAAGCTGCCCCAATTCTAGATTTATCCTTAAAACTATTAGCCTAGTTTTGTTTTTGATTTATAAATCCAGGTACTCTTTGAGTCCTGGAGGTCTAGTTTATTGCCCAAATAAATCTACAGTTTTAGAAACTTTGGGAAGTATACATGAGTATAGCGTATAACCAAAGCCATTATAATAAACAGTGGAATAAGCAGTCAATAAAGGGTAAAAAGTACCTCAAAGCCTCTTGTTGCTGAGATTTTATCAGTTAAGGACTACTCATTCCTGAGGCATGACTCTGTGCATGAAGCAATGGAAAGCAGCCCGGTGCCAGGGCTGCCAACACTTTGTCACCACTACTTTCTCTCCCTTGCTCCAGCCTAAGTCCTGTCTCTCATCAACTATCACATTCCCCTGTTCAGGGACAATCAAAGATGTTTGTCACAAGCTTTCATACCAAACTGTGACTCACACTTAACCTCCATCCCCTACTTTGCTGATTAGACCTCAATTCCCCAATGGTGTCTGAAGTATACTTATCTGGCAATGGGCATGGGGAAAGGTAACGTTTCTTAAAACAATGTTTTTCCTTTTGGAATTATTTTATTTGATAAGAGCTCACATGTATTATGAATGAAATATTTAAGATCTTAATTGAAATATAGTTAATTTTTTTTTTTTTTGAGTTGGAGTCTCACTCTGTCGCCCAGACTGGAGTGCAGTGGCATGTTCCCGACCACCACAGCCTCGACCTGCTGGGCTCCGGCGATCCTTCCGCCTCAGCCTTCCAAGTAGCTGGAACTACAGGCGCGTGCTACCACACCTGGCTAATTTTTTGATTTATTGTAGAGATGAGGTCTCGCCAAGTTGCCCAGACGGGTCTCAAACCCGCGGTCTCAGGCAATCCACTCACCTCAGCCTCCCAAAGCACAGGATTACAGGCTGAGCCACCGAGCCCGGCTTAAAGTATAGTTTTCATATTTAAAAAAAAACACATATCACATTGTCAAGCTTAATAATTCCACAAAGTGAACATATCTGGGTAACCAATACCCAAGTCAAAAATATCATCAGAGAAATGCAAATCAAAACTACAGTGAGCTAGCACCTCACACCAGTCAGAATGACTATTATTGAAAAGTCCAAAAACAACAGATGTTGGCGAGACTGCAGGGACACTTGTACACTTTAGTGAGAATGTAAGTTAGCTCAACCCCTGTGGAAAGCAGTTTGGAGATTTCTCAGAGAACTAAAAATAGAGCTTCCACTTGACCCAGCAATCCCGCATCTGGGTATATATACCCAGAAGAATATACATTGTTCTACCAAAAAGACACTTGCATTTGTATGTTTATCATAGCACTAGTTACAATAGCAAAAGCATGGAACCAAGATGGTAGACTGGATAAAGAAAATGTGGTACATATACACCAGAGAGTGCTACATAGCCATTAAAAAAGCAATGAAATCATATCATTTGCAGCAACATGGATGCAGCTGGAGGATATCATTCTAAGCGAATTATCACAGAAACAGAAAACTGAATACTGCATGTTCTCTCTCTTAAGTGGGTACTAAATCACTGGGTGCATACAGGCACAAGGATGAGAACAACAGACACTGGGCACTGCTAATGGTGGGAGGAAAGAGGAAGGAATAAGGGAAAGAAGAAGGAATGAGGTACCATGCTCACCGTGGGGGAGGGGGTAGAGGGTGGGACAGGCTCATCAGAAGCCCAGACCTTACCTATGTAACAATATACCTATGTAACAAATATACCTATGTAACAAATCTTCACATGTACCCCTGATTCTAAAATAAAATTAAATATATGACCAACACCCCAGAAATTCTTCTCATGTCCTCTTCCAGTCACTACTTTTCCAAAATGTAACCACTATCTCAGATACTTTTTAAAAAACATTGAGGTGAAATATACATCACAAAATATGTGACATTTTTATTACCCCCAAATAAAACTCTATATCCCTTAAGCAGATAGTCCCCATTCCTACCTCCTTGCAGCCCCTGGCAGTCACCAATCTGCTTTCTGTCTCTATGGATTTATCTACTTTGGATATTTCATGTAAATGGAATCATATAATGTGTGACCTTTTGTGTCAGCCCTTTTTTCATTTAGTGTAATGTTTCTGAGGTTCATCAACATTGCACATGTATCAGTATTCCATTTAATGGCTGATTAATATATATACTACATTTTATTCATTCATTTGCTGATGGACATTAGAGTTGTTTCCACCTTTTGGCTAGTGTGAGTAGTGCTACTGTGAAATATTTGAGTACCTGTTTTCAATTCTTTCAGGTGTATACTAAAAGTGGAATTGCTGGGTCATGTAATTATGTTTAATTTTTTTTGAGGAACTGCCAAAAATGTTTTCCACAGTACCTGAATCATTTTACATACCTGTCGGCAGTGTACAATGGCTCCAGTGTCTCTGTAACACTTAATATTTTTTTGATATATATTGTAACCGTTGTAGTATCTTGGTTTCAGTTTGCATTTTCTTTTTTTTTTTTTTGAGTTGGAGTCTCACTCTGTTGCCCAGACTGAAGTGCGGTGGCCGCTGCCAGCCACCGCAGCCTCGACCTGCTGGGCTCCGGCGATCCTTCCGACTTAGGATATTGAGCATCTTTTCCTGTGCTTATTGGCCATTTATCTGCTTTGCAGAAATGTCTTTTTAAGTCCTTTGTCCATTTCTAAATTGAGTTGTTCATTTTTCTGTTGTAGAGTTGTAAGGATTCTTTATATATTCTGAATTCTTTATATATTCTGTCTTTAGCAGATACATGATTTACAACCATTTTCTAGGTTATCTTCTCACTTTCTTGATAATGTCCTTTGCACAAAGCTTTTAATTTTGATGAAATTTAATTTATCTATTTTTTCTTTTATTGCTCATGATTTGGGTGTTATGTATAAGAATTTGTTGACAAATCCAAGGTTTTTTTTTTTAATTGGAGTCTCACTCTGTCGCCCAGACTGGAGTGCAGTGGCACATTCCCGGCCACCGCAGCCTCGACCTGCTGGGCTCCGGCGATCCTTCCATCTCAGCCTTCCGAGTAGCTGGAACTACAGGTGCACGCTACCACCTCGGCTAATTTTTTTATTTATTGTAGAGATGAGGTCTCGCCAAGTTGCCCAGGTGGGTCTTGAACCCGCAGGCTCAGGCAATCCACCCACCTAAGCCTCCCAAAGCGTGGGATTACAGGCCAAGCCACCAAGCCCAGCTAGATCCAAGGTGTTAAAGATTTGCCCTTATGTTTTCTTCTAAGACCTTTGTAGTTTTAATTCTTACTATTTAGCTTTCTCACCCATTTTAAGTTAATTTTTGTATATGGTGTGAGGTAGGAGTCCAACTTCACTTTTTTTTTTTTTTTTTTTTTGAGTTGGAGTCTCACTCTGTTGCCCAGACTGGAGTGCAGTGGCCGCTCCCGGCCACCGCAGCCTCAACCTGCTGAGCTCCGGTGATCCTTCCGCCTCAGCCTTCCAAATAGCCGGAATTACAGGCATGCGCTACCACGTCCGGCTGATTTTTTGGTTTATTGTAGAGATGAGGTCTCGCTGCCCAGGCGGGTCTCGAACCCGCGGGCTCAGGCAATCCACTCACCTCAGCCTCCCAAAGGCGCGGGATTACAGGCTGAGCCACCGAGCCCGGCTCAACTTCACTTTTTGTACATGAATATTCAGTTATCTCAGCACCATTTATTGAAGAGAATGTTTTTCCCCACTGAATGATCATGGCACAGTTGTTGAAAATCAGTTGATCACAGATGTATGGGTTTATTTCTGAACTCTCGATTCTACTCCATTGGTTTACATGTCTGTCCTTGTCCCAGTACCACACTGTTTTGATCACTATAGCTTTGTAGTAAGTTTTGAAATTGAGAAGTATGAGTCCATCAACTTTGCTGTTCTTCAAGATTGTTTTGGCTATTTGGGCCCTGTTACAAATTTCACGTGAATTTGAGGATCAGCTTTACCATTTCTGTTAAAAAAAATTTTTTTTTGGTAGAAATTGAATCTGTAGATTGCTTTGGATAGTATTATCATCTTAATAATATAAAGTATTTCAACTCATGAACATGGGGATGCCTTTCCATTTATTTAGGTCTTCTTTAATTACTTTCAACCGTATTTTGTAGTTTTTGTGTATGACTTTCACCTTCCTGGCTAAATTTAATATTTAATATGAGGTATTTTATTCTTGTATATGCGATTGTAGATGGAATTGTTTTCTTTCTTTTTGGGGGAGGGTGGGTCAGAGTCTCATGCTATCGCCCAGGTTAGAGTGCAGTGGCACTCTCACGGCCACAGCAGCCTTGACCTGCTGAGCACAAGGGATCTTCTGCTTCAGCCTTCCAAGGAGCCGGAACTACAGGCACATGCCACCACACCTGGCTGATTTTTTGATTTATTGTAGAGATGAGGTCCGCCAAGTTGCCCAGACTGGCTTCAAACCCATGGGCTCAGGTAATCTCACCTCGGCCTCACAAAGTGCTGGGATTATAGGTATGAGCCACTGCGCCTGGCCAGAATTGCTTTCTTAATTTCCTCCTAGATTATTAATTACAGGTATATAGAAACACAACTGATTTTTGTGTGCTGATCTTGTTTCGTGAAACTTTGCTGAATTCATTTATTTTTATTCTAGTAGATTTTGTGTGCATGAGGTGAAGTAGGGAAGTCTCTGGGAATTTTAATATGCATAGAGTCATGTCATCTTAGAATAGAGATAGTTTTACTTCCTTTCCAGTTTTGCTACCTTTTATTTATTTATTTATTTATTTATTTATTTATTTATTTATTTATTTTCCTAATTGTTCTGGCTAGAACTTCCAGTACAATGCTGAATAGCAGAGATAAAAGGCATCCTTGTCTTGTTGCTGATCTTAGGGGAAAAACTTTAGTCTTCCACTGTTGAGTATGAAGTTAGCTATAGATTTTCCATAGATTCCCTTTATCATGCTGAAGGAGTTTCCTTGAATTCCTAGTGTTCTGAGAATTTTTATTATGAAGGGGTTTGGATTTTGTCAAATACTTTTCTGTGTCAGTTGAGATGATCATATGTGGAGTTTTTTCTTTCGTTTTATTAATGTGGTGTATTGTTGAGCCACCCTTACATTCCTGGGATAAATCCTACTTGGTCATGGTGTGCAAACATTTTAATGTGCTGTTGGATTTAGTTTGCTACTATTTCGTTGAGGATTTTTGCTTTTTTTTTTTTTTTTTTTTTAGTTGGAGTCTCACTCTGTCGCCCAGACTGGAATGCAGTGGCCACTCCCAGCCACCGCAGGCTCGACCTGCTGGGCTCCGGTGATCCTTCTGCCTCAGCCTTCCAAGTAGCTGGAACTACAGGCACGCGCTACTACGCCCAGCTCATTTTTGATTTATTGTAGAGATGAGGTCTCGCCAAGTTGCCCAGGTGGGTCTTGAACCCGCGGGCTCAGGCAATCCACTCACCTCAACCTCCCAAAGGCGTGGGATTACAGGCTGAGCCACCGAGCCTGACAGATTTTTGCATTTTTAAATCCTTTATAGACCATAAAGGATATTGGTCTGTAGTTTTCTTATATTGTCTTTGTGTGGCTTTGGTGTCAGGGTAATGCTGCCCTCATAGATGAGTCACAAGTGTTCCCACCTCTTCTATTTTTTGGAAGAGTTTGAATAGGATTGGAAATTTCGTCCTGAAATGTTTGGTAGAATTTTGCAATGAAGCCATCTTGTCCTGGACTTTTTTGTTGGGAGGTTTGACTACTGATTCAATCTCTACTTTTTACGGTCTGTTTAGATTTTCTACTTATTCGGTTTTTGGGTTTTTTTTTTTAGTTGGAGTCTCACTCGGTCGCCCAGACTGGAGTGCAGTGGCCGCTCCCAGCCACCGCAGCCTCACCTGCTGGGCTCTGGCAATCCTTCCGCCTCAGCCTTCCGAGTAGCCGGAATTACAGGCATGCGCTACCACACCTGGATGATTTTTTGATTTATTGTAGAGATGAGGTCTTGCTGCCCAGGCGGGTCTCGAACCCGCGGGCTCAGGCAATCCACTCACCTCAGCCTCCCAAAGGCGCGGGATTACAGGCTGAGCCACTGAGCCAGGCTCTACTTACTCTTGAATCTGTTTTAGTAATATATGTGTTTCTAGGAGCTTACACATTTCATCTGGGTTATCAAATTGTTGACATGCAATTGTTCATATTTTCATATAATCCTTATTTCTGTAAGGTTGGTAGTAATGCCCCTGCTTTCATTTCTGATTTTAGTTTTATTGCATCTTCTCTCTTTTTTTCATAGTCTAGCTAAAGGTTTGTTAATTTTGTCGATCTTTTCAAAGAATCAACTCTTGCTCATTGATTATCTCTATTGTTTTTTCTTTTTCTTTTTCTTCTTCTTTTTTTTTTTTTTTTTTTGAGTAGAAGTCTTACTCTGTCACCCAGGCTGGAGGGCAGTGGTAGGTTCCCAGCCACTGCAGCCTTGACCTGCTGGGCTCAGGAGATCCTTCTGCTTCAGCCTTCCAAGTTGCTGGAACTAGAGGCACACACCACCACGTCTGGCTAATTTTTTGATGTATTGTGGAGATGGGATCTCACCAAGTTGCCCAGGCTGGTCTCTATAAAGGTGTGACCCACGCACCTGGCCTTCTATTGTTTTTCTCTTCTCTATTTCCTTTATCTCTGCTCTAATCTTTACTATTTCATTCCTTCTGCTAGCATTTGGTTTAGTTTGTACTGCCTTTTCTAGTTTCTCAAGGTGTAAACTTTGGTTGGTTATTTGAGATCTTTCTTCTTTTATAAAATTAATATTTACAAATAATTTCTCTCTTGGCATAGTTTTAACTGCATCCCATATGTTTTGAAATATTGTGGTTTTGTTTTTATTAATCTCAAAGTATTTTAATAATTTGAGTTCTTCTTTGACCCACTGATTGTTTAAGAATGTGTTGTTTAATTTCTACATACTTGTGAGTTTTTAGTTTTCCTTTTGTAATTGATTTCTAGTTTCACTGAAGTGAAGATACTTTGTATGACTTAGATTTTTAAAAATGTATTGTTTTGTGGCAGTTTTTGTTTTGTGGCCTAACACATAATCTGTCCTGGAGAACGTTTCATAAATAATTCATAGTCTGCTGTTGTTGAGTAAAGTGTTTTGTTTTTTTCAGTACAAAGAGTTTTTTAGTGACATTGTAAGAAGCATTTTTTTTCTTTGTTACCAAAGACTTTTGGGGTTTTTTTTTTTGAGTAAAGTGTTTAATATATGTCTATTAGGTCTACTTCGTTTAGTGTTGTTAAAGTCCTCTGTTTCCTTATCAAACTTCTGTTTAGATGTTCAGTTTATTATTGAAGTGGAGTACTGAAGTCTCCAACTATTATTGTAGAACTGTTTACAGTTTGCCCTCCATTTCCATGGGTTCTACATCCATGGATTCAACCAACTATGGATCAAAAATATTTTTAAAAAGTAATACATCAGTTAAAAATACAAATAAAATAATTGCAGCGTACCAACTGTTTACATAGCATTTAGGTATTATAAGTAATCTAGAAATGACTTAAGTATATAGGAGGATGTATGTAGGTTATATGCAAATAGTATACCATTATATATAAGAGATTTGAGTGTCTGTGGAGTTTGGGGTCCTGCAACCAATCTCCTACAGATACAAAAGGACAACTGTATTTCTCCCTTCAATTCTGTCAATGTTTGCTTATATATTTTTGTCTTTTGTTGTCTGATGCAGTACGTTCATAGTTGCTATATATTTTTTAATGAGTTGACCCTTTTATATGACTTTTGTCTCTTGTAGCCATTTTTTTTTTTTTTTTTTTTGAGACATACTCTCACTCTATCATCCAGGCTGGAGTGCAGTGGCATAATCACGGCTCCCTACTGCTGGGCTCCAGTAATCCTCTCACCTTAACCTCCCCAGTAGCTGGGACTACAGTCGTGTGCCACCACACCCAGCAAATTGTTTTCATTTTTTGTAGAGAGATCTCATTATGTTGTCCAAATCTTTTTTTTTTTTTTTTTTTTTTTTTTTGAGTTGGAGTCTCACTCCATGACCCAGGCTGGAGTGCAGTGGCATGCTCACAGCCACCCCAGCCTTGACCTGCTGGGCTCAAGCAATCCTTCTGCCTCAGCCTTCCAAGTAGCTGGAACTACAGGCATGTGCCACCATCCCAGCTAATTTTTTTATTTATTGTAGAGATGCGGACTCACCAAGTTGCCCAGGCTGGTCTCAAACCCATGGGCTCAGGCAGTCCATTTGCCTCGGCCTCCCAAAGTGCTGGAATTATAGGCCACTGCACCCAGCCTATCAGTAATCATTTTAAATGTAAATGGATTAAACTCACCAATTGCTATGGTCTGAACGTGTATGCCCCCCAAAATTAATAATTATGAATTAGCAAATTCATAGTTATATTGAAACCTAATCCTCAATATAATAATATATAGAGGTTGGGCCTTATTAGGAGATGATTAGGTCATAAGAGCAGAGCCCTCATGAATAGGATGAGTACCTTTATATAAGAGGCTGAGGGTACTTGTTTGCCCCTTCTGCCATGTGAGGTTACTGTAAAAATAATTCATCTATGAGGAAGAAGGCCCCCACCATATACTGAATCTGTAGGTGACTTGATCCTGGATTTCTCAATTTTCAGAACTGTAAGCAATAAATTTCTGTTGTTTTTAAATTAACCAATCTAAGCTATTTTGTTATAGTAGTCTGAATGGACTAAAACACCAGTTAAAAGTCAGAAACTGGCATAATGGATTAGAAAAAACATGACCCAACTATATGCTGTCTATAAGAGATTTATTTTAGACCCAAAGATACACATAGGTTGAAAGTAAAAGTATTAAAAAGATATCCACTGGAATTAGTAACCAGAAGAAAGTTGAGGTAGACATACTAATATCAGACAAAATAGACTTTATGTCAAAAATTGTTACAAGAGGCTGGGTGTGGTAAGTTGAGTGAAACTCCGACTCAAAATAAATAAATAAAATGATTACTGATAAAAGACTTCTGCCATTTTATTATTTGTTTTCTATATGTCATATCTTTCTTGTTCCTGGATGCCTTCAGTACTTTTTTTGTTTGTTTTCTACAAGGTTATCTTTGAAATCATAGAGTAAGAAAATATGTATGTAAAACTATCTACATTGTCAGAACTTTAAACATGTAATTCTTATATACAAGAAGGAGAATTTCTGTCTGTATTTACATTTATGTTTAATTAGGGCCCTTGTGGTTGTATCAGAAACCTCATGCTTCCCATATCATCTATTGACTAGGAAGAAAAAGAGAAACCAAATGCAAACAAACTTAAGAAAAAGAAGCTGGGCTTGGTGGCTCAGCCTGTAATCCTGCGCTTTGGGAGGCTGAGATGAGTGGATTGCCTGAGCCCGCAGGTTCGAGGCCCGCCTGGGCAACTCGGGGAGACCTCAGCTCTACAATAAATCAAAAAATTAGCCAGGCATGGTAGCACGCGCCTGTAGTTCCAGCTACTTGGAAGGCTGAGGCAGAAGAATTGCCAGAACCCAGCAGGTTGAGGCTGCGGTGGCCAGGAACGTGCCACTGCACTCCAGTTTGGGTGGCGTAGTGAGACTCCAACTCAAAAAAAAGAAAAAGAAAAAGAATACATGGGGGGTAATTTATGGCCTGGTATCCAGGAAACCAAGCCAGAGCTACATCCAGGAGATCAGAGAGGTGATTAGGATTCTGTCTTTCCCCAGTCCATCTGCTCTGCTTGACCTCATTTTCAGAGGTCTCTTTGCTCAGGAGCAAAATAACCCCTTCATTCTCAAGTTATCTGGTCCTTATAGGTGTCTATCTAAAAGATGAGAGCATACTTTTCTTATAATTCCAAAAAATCTCAGGGAATATGCTGTTAAGTCTAATTTGAGCCACATTTCTATCCCTAAACAATCACTTGTGGCCAGGTGATTGAAGTACTAGACCAGGCCCAGGTCAGAAGCTCCCATGAGAAGCCAGGGTCTGCCCTACTGAATCACCTAGACAAAACTGAATTAGCATGGAGAGATGAGGTTCTTCAAAGGAAGTGCTTCTAAGTAGAAATATATATGTAAATCCAGAAAGATTCAGTGTCTTCTTTGTAGACTTTCTCTTTACAGCTTTTTGTTTTTGAGTTGGAGTCTCACTCTGTTGCCCAGGCTGGAGTGCAGTGGCATATTCACGGCCACCGCAACCTTGACCTGCTAGGCTCAGGTGATCCTCTGCCTCAACTTTCCAAGTAGGTAGAACTACATACAGGCATGCACCACCACACCTGGCTAATTTTTTAAAAATTTATTGTAGAGATGAGATCTCACCAAGTTGCCCAGGCTGGTCTCGAACCCATGGGCTCAGGCAATCCTCTCACCTCGGCCTCCTAAAAGTGGTGAGCCACAGCACTCAGCATTCTTTGCAGTTTTTTTAAATCAAGAGATGGGTATTCAGATTCTTATCCTAACATGATGTCTTTTTGGTGGGATGGGTGGTGGGAGGATAGAGATAACAAATAAGAACTTTATAGTTCTGCCTGTTTCAAAAGCTTGGGAGAAAAAGCAGAAAAACCCAATTATTTTAGATTTGGGAAGAGACTGGAATCTGACTCCTGATTTTGTGACTTTGAACTTCATAAAGGAAATGAAAGACTCCTCCATAGAAAGTAACTATTTGCATTTGTCTGCATTCACAAAAATAAACTTTTAACCTTTTTAACTCAGTCTCATGACCTGAAAAGACTATTCTTGTATATTATAAAAAATTACCCTCCAGATCTTAGTATGAAGATGAGAAGTTGTTGGTACTTTATATCAACTACAGGGGCATTGCCACCATCTATTAGATTTATAGCAACCTAATCACCAAGTTTCACTCCTTTACTTTTCTCCTTCCTTACCAGCATATGGATACATTTTTCATGCTGTAAATTATTTGGAGGCATTTTCATATACTCTCAGATGAAATACAAATTTGAGTGATAGTTGGAAAGCTAACTCCATCTTTGCATGGAAAACCATTGTCTAAAGCTGTTATTGTTTCTTCACAAGCATAGTCTGAAGACAACCACGACAAAGGGTTAGGGGGTTCTTTACTGCAGTCTTACTTGTGAATTAGTCCTACTGATGCCACTAAAGCACAAAATGTAGCCCACTCAATATCCCTAAGCAGTTAACCACTAGTAACTGTATAAAGGATTCGCTCAACAGGTTCCTGTGATGGCAAGATGATGTTGGAAAACAGAGGAAAAAAATGGAACAGACTCTTGCTAGCGCCATAAATGATGTGTGACTATACAGTGGTAGTTCTCTACGGTAGGAGGATTGGTATGTTTTAAGAAAGAAAATTCAGTATTTTTCTGTTTCGTGTGTTTCCTTTTTACAAAAAGTGATATAAACTACAGAAAGTAAAGCTTTTTAGATGGAGTAGATATACAGAAGATGCAGTGAGAAAGCACAGTGTTATGGATTATAAAGGTTAAGAAACACAACTATAGGCCGGGCTTGGTGGCTCAGCCTGTAATCCTGTGCTTTGGGAGGCCGAGGTGAGTGAATTGCCTGAGCCCGCGGGTTTGAGACCTGCCTGGGCAACTTGGTGAGACCTCATCTCTACAATAAATCAAAAAAATTAGCCAGGCGTGGTAGTGCGTGCCTGTAGTTCCAGCTACTTGGAAGGCTGAGGCAGAAGGATCGCCGGAGCCCAGCCGGTCGAGGTTGTGGTGGCCGGGAGCAGCCACTGCACTCCAGTCTGGGCAACTGAGTGAGACTCTTAACAAAAAAAAAACACACACACACAACTATAAAGAGACTGATTCTTCATTAATTTACCAGAACTGAGTGATTTCCCTTTCAATAGAGTTTTCTAAGAACAAAGTTCTGGATAATGCCTTTAAAGTCACAAGCATTTGACCATTTGCTCATACTTGAGCAAGCCTACAAAGACGTAAAACGAGTGTAGTTTATAGTTGTAATCAAACTCACTGCAAAGTTAATCTGACACTTAATAGCAGCCATATTATAAGGCGCTTTATAGTTTACATAGCACTTTTCCACAGTCTTTTTTTCTGGCACATATTTAATGAGAGACATAATTGTGCTGCATGATAATTAAGCCTAATTAGTAAGTTCTTGTGAATGACTATAATTAGTGGGGCTGATTTGCTGCCAAAGCAAATTTTCGGTTCTCTTTTTACTTTATTAGTTACCTACTATTTATAATTAGGATCAGTTTAAATTATATCTCCTGTTTTACATAATACATGTTGATCCTCATGTATACAAGGAGACCCCCCATAAAAAACAGAATTAAGCCGGGCTCGGTGGCTCAGCCTGTAATCCCGCGCCTTTGGGAGGCTGAGGTGAGTGGATTGCCTGAAGCCTGCAGGTTCGAGACCCACCTGGGCAGTGAGACCTCATCTCTACAATAAATCAAAAAAAAAATTAGCCGGGCGTGGTAGCGCATGCCTGTAATTCAGGCTACCTGGAAGGCTGAGGCGAAAGGATCGCCGGAGCCCAGCAGGCGAGCCGGGAGCGGCCACTGCACTTCAGTCTGGGCGACAGAGTGAGACTCCAACTCAAAAAAAAAAAAAAAACAGAATTATTTTTTAGAGGGCGGATCCCTTGTAGTATAGTCTTCCCCCACTAGGTAAGTGTTCTAAGAACCTATCAGCATCAGTGTACCAGCTAACATTGTTGTGAGAGGCTGTGTTTAGCTTCCGTGAATTTTTTTTTTTTTTTTGAGATTCAACACATTTGCCCATTTCATAATGGGTGATTTACGAGCACAGCTGCCCGCACCAGGCTGAGTGTTCAGCAATTTTTGACCAAAATGGCATGACCCCTATGACTTACCCTCCCTATTCACCCAGTCTTGCTCCAAGTGACTTTTTTTGTTTCTCTGAATGAAAAAAATCCTTAAATGGAAACATTTTGCCAATGTGGAAGAGGTGAAACAAAAAACAGCAGAAGCACTAAAAGGCATCAATATAGACAAGTACAAAAACTGTTTTGAGCATTGGAAAAAGTGTCTCACTAGGTGTACTGCGGTGGTCTCCAACCTTTTTGGCATCAGGAACTGGTTTCGTGGAAGACAGTTTTTCCATGGATGGGGACAGGGGGTTGCAACGGTTTCAGGATGATTCAAGTGCATTATTGTGCACTTTATTTCTATTATTATTACATTGTAATATATAGTGAAATATATAGCAACACCACCTCAGCTCCACCTCAGATCATCAGACATTAGATTCTCATAAGCATGCAACCTAGATCCCTTGCGTGTGTAGTTCACAATAGGGTCTGCACTTCTATGAGAATCTAATGCTGCTGCTGATCTGACAGAATGCAGAGCTCAGGCGGTGATGCAAGTGATGGGGAACAACTGTTATTACAGATGTAGCTTGGCTCACTCACCTGCCACTTCCCTCCTGCCATGTGGCCTGGTTCCTAATGGGCCACAGATGCCACTGGGGACCCTTGGTGTATTGCATCAAATGGAGAGTACTTTGAAAGTGATTGAAGTTGTGATCTATTGCAGAAACAAAGAACTGAATACTGCATGTCCTCACTTACAAGTGGGTCCTGAACATTTATCACAATACTATAAGAAAGGGATTGGTAGTAGTGGGATACTGCCAGGGGTGGGGTGGGGGAAATGTAATATCACTAAGGATGCTGGACCCTAAACCAGGCGAAGTGAGGACACAGTTGAGGGCCTGTACTTCACCTGCACATAAACTATTTATGTACCTAATTCTGACTTGTACCCCACATCTTTACAATTAAAAAAAAAAGAAAATGAAGTTTAAACATGTAAGAATAAATACACATTTTTTAAATAAATAAATACTGGGTTTTTGGTTCCCCCTTGTATGTTAGGAAACAAACTCCTGAGACCTTACTCTAGGCAGCTGAATTTCCCTCAGTCCAGGACTTTCGTTGTTACCAACTCTCAACCCCTATCTGTCCCCTTCTATTCCCACATCTCTCTCACTAGCACTCATCTACTAACATCCAAGGGGGACTTGTGTATGATATTTCATATTCATTTCCCAACAAATATTTATTGAGCACTATGTGCTAGAGAGTTGAGCAAGGCACTGGCAATTCAGTGGTTGGCAAAGCAGCCCTGGCCCCTGCTCTCGTGAAACTCACGGGACAGACCAAGCCTAGATCAGAGTGGAAAACGTGGGCAGGAAGCAGGCATACCTATTTTCACTCTCTAAACTACAGCTTGGATTTTATCAGTAATAAAGGTGATGTATGGGTCTCTGTTGGCCTTTTATTCCTCATTTGGTTCAGCACTCAGGCAGGAAAAACACAGCCGTCATAGTTTGGGCACCTTCTCCATCAAAGGATGATGCTCTAGAAGAGAGGATCTGGGACCAATAGCCTGATATTGGGTAGATGAAAGGGAGTTGAGATTAGGCAAAATTTGGTGAGATGAGGATGTTGAGGAAGTGAGTTCTCAGAAAAGAGAGAGCATTTGCAAAGGCTCTAAGACAAAATAGGGCTTGGCAGGATTCAGAAGCTCATTTAGTGTGAGTGAAGGGGTTGATGTAACACGAGAAATAGCTAGAAGACTAGAAAGGTGACAGGTTCTAGAGTCAAGTTAAAAACTTTATCTTGCCAGGCACGGTGGCTCAAACTTGTAATCCCAGCACTTTGGAAGGCTGAGATGAGAGGATTGCCTGAGCCCACGGGTTCGAGACCAGCCTGGGCAACTTGGCGAGACCTCAACTCTACAATAAATCAAAAAATTAGCTGGTCATGGTAGTGCATGCCTGTAGTTCTAGCTACTTGGAAGGCTGAGGTGGAAGGATCGCCTGAGCCCAGTGGGTCGATGCTGGGGTGCCCGTGAGGGTGCCACTGTACTCCAGCCTGGGTGACAGAGTGAGACTCCGCTAAAAAAACTAAAAAAAGCCTTTATCTTGAGGACATTGAGACACCATGGAAAGGCTTTAATGACATTTCCCTGTTTCTTGCATCTCAACCCATTATGTACCTGAATAGACCCTGTCTCAGGAGTCAGAATGCTTGGGTCTGTATGATGTTGAACAGATTTCTTAACTTCTCCAAGGTACTTTCTTTTTTATACAGTTGGTAATGTAGCATTTCTATCCCTCATCAGGTTGTTGTGAGAATCAGAAATAACAAGTACAGTGCCTATGACTGGCACTCCATAGATGGAATCTGTTCCTATTTTAGTAATGCTCTCTTGCTAACACAGGTTTCAAGCTCTTAGGGAATGGGATCATAGAATCATAATTATCAAATTGTAAAGAGACCTTAAGTTTCTCTCTACATATGATGCTTGCATCCCTTCTGCGACACTGAGGATCCGGCATTACTTATATCTGAGGCAGGAAGCTCACATCTGTCTAAAGCAGCCACTCCATGTGTGTCTATTAAAAGATTCTTTCTCAGCCGGGCTCGGTGGCTGAGCCTGTAATCCCCCACTTTGGGAGGCTGAGGTGAGTGGATTGCCTGAGCCCGCGGGTTCGAGACCCACCTGGGCAACTTGACGAGACCTCATCTCTACAATGAATCAAAAATTAGCCGGGCATGGTAGCATGTGCCTGTAGTTCTGGCTACTTGGAAGGTTGAGGCAGAAGGATCGCCAGAGCCCAGCAGGTCGAGGCTGCGTAGGCCGGGAGTGTGCCACTGCACTTCAGTCTGGGGGACAGAGTAAGATTCCAACTCAAAAAAAAAAAAAAAAAAATTCTTTCTTAGACTGAATCTAAATCTGCTTCCTTGTGACCTCTATTCAGGGGTTTTGGTGGTGCCCCTAATGCCTCTTCCATGTGACAACCCTTCAAGGGGCTTGAAGTCACTATCTTCACCCCATTAACTCACCTAGAAGTGAAAAACTGCTTTCTTCAGCCTTTCCAACAATAATCAAAAGGTCAATTCATCAAGAAAACACAATCCTGAAACATTTATGTATGTAATAATAGAGCTTAAAAACATGAAGTAAGCCAGGCACGGTGGCTCACGTCTGTAATCCCAGCACTTTGGGAGGCAGAGGCAAGAGATTGCCTGAGCCCCTGGGTTCGAGACCAGCCTGGGCAATATGGTGAGACCTCATCTCTACAATAAATCAAAAAATTAGCTGGGTGTGGTGGTGCATGCCTGTGGTTCCAGCTACTTGGAAGGTTGAAGCAGAAGGATCACCTGAGTCCAGCAGGTCGAGGCTGGGCGACAGACTGAGACTCCAACTTGGAAAAAAAAACACCAAAAACCCATGAAGTATAAAAAGTGTTAATGGGAGACGTTAATAATAATAATAGCTATCATTTACTGAGTACTCACACTGTATTCCATGCTAGAGATACACAGAAAAGTCTCAATCAATCCTATTGATTGAAGAAAGTCAAACAAGTAGACAAGTGTAATACAACATTACAGACACTGACAGAAGTCTGTACAGGGAAAAGCAGGATAGGCACCAAGGGAACAGTCATCTTTGTGAAAGAAGGGCCTTCCTCTAAAAGGGGATGATGACACAGATGGCTGCATCTTGACAATTGAGTAAAACCTATTTTCCACTGGAATTATCAGTTTGTGATATTTGTTAAAATACCATTTCAGAGACTTTAATCACACCCAACTATTCTTTAAAACATCCTTTGTCAGTAACTCAAATGCATTTCTCCAAGAAATGTTAATTTTCCCTGTTACAAAACCTCTTTTAGAATCAGAACAATGGAAACCAGGCACAGAAGGAGAGTGAAATACTGTGATTTACTGTACCTGCAAATGGATTGCAAATTTTTGGAGGGGAGGAGCCTCAACTAGTATTTCCTAAGCACTAAAATAGAAGAGGTGAGGCATCCTGTAAACCCAGAAGATGTGGGGAGCAGTAAAACATTTGCCCCACGGACTCACGGCAAATTGTGTGAAAGCATCATGATGTTCATACCCCATTGTTTGCTTCTTTGTGTTGTGTTCTGTGCTGGCTGCTGGGGTAAAGATGAACTGGTTAAGAGAATGGGGCAAGCACACGAGGTGATTCAAATGGGCAATGCTGGAGAACCTTGGAAAAGGATTATTTGATGTGTCTTGGAAGTTCTGAGGAAGATACCTGGACAGATGAAATTAGTCTTCTTAAACGAGACAGCATATCTAAGAATATACCAATGCAGACCCCCCCCTTCCTGAAGTGGGACCTTCTCCAAGACAGCCATACTGAGCAAAAGGCAGTGGACCTCTAGCTACCTCCTACAAGAAGAAGCAGATGAGAGAGGCAGAAACAAGACAGTAAAATTCAGTGGAGCCAAAGCCAATATTTTTCAAGTTTGTTAAAGAAGCAGCCCTTCAAAAAACAGCTATAAAACAGTTTTTATCTTGGACCAGGTGCAGTGGTTTATGCCTGTAATCCCAGCACTTTGAGAGTCTGAGGCAGGAGAATCACTTGAGCCCAGGAAATCAAGGTTACAGTGAGCCACTGCACCTCACCCTGGGCCACAGAGCAAGATCCTAGTCAATAAATAAATATCTTAAAATATTCCCTAACATAAGAAACACGAAAATGTGGAGAAGTTTATCTCACAGTGTACAAGCCTTCCACCCTTAGAAGTTAACATGGAGGATACAATGTGTTATAAGCAAAAAATACCAAAGGAGACAATTCAGGAAACAGGAATGTTGAGTGGAAATTCATAGATTCCAGTCCCATCCTCATTACTCAGATGACGGGGCTAAAGTCCCAAGAAGGAACTCCTAAGACAGTGCTCATTTCACCCAGCAGAGCACCGCAATACAGTCCAATGATGAACTTAGTGCAATGCCCCTTTCAGCCCTTTCTCAAAAAACTGATGTAACAAAGGAATTACTCCAGAAAATTTTGTCTCTCCTCTGCTGGGACACTGGCATGAGGTGATCAGCTTTTACTTCTGCTTCCCAGTGACTGAGCTTCCTTCCTTCCTTCCTTCCTTCCTTCCTTCCTTCCTTTCTTCCTTTTCAGAGACAGGGTCTTCGTCTTTCACTCATGTTGGAGCACAGTGGTGCCCTCATAGCTCACTGAAGCCTCAAATTCCTGGGCTCAAGAAAGCCTCCTGCCTCAGCCTCACAATTAGATAGGACTACAGGCATACACCACCACACCCAGCTAATTTTTATTTGTAGAGATAGGGGTCTCACTGTTGCCCAGGCTGGTCTAAAGTCCTGGATTAAGTGATCCTCCTACTTCAGCCTCCCAAAATGCTGGGATTAAGGCATAAGCTACCATGCCGGGCACCCTTTTTTTCTTTAATGTAGTTCTCTTTAGGTTCTATTAATATTTTACTCACATTCATCAAATTCACGTTTTTAAAGTATATAGCTCATGGTTTCTAGAATTCACAAGGTTGTATGACCATCACCATAATCTAATTCCAGAACATTTTCATCTCCTCATAGAACAACTTTGTATCCATTAGCAGACACTTCCAATTACCCCTCCCCTCAAGCCCCTGGCAACCATTAATCTAATCTCTGTTCCTATGGATTTTGCTATTCTGGACATTTCATATAAATGGAATTATATGATATATGGCCTGTGTCTTGCTTCTTTCACTTAATATTTTTATGGTTCAACCATGTATCACGCATCAGTACTTCATCCCTTTTTATGACTGAATAATATTCTCTCATATAGTTACCGTATTCTATCAGACGTAACATTTTGTTTATCCATTTCTCAGCTGATGAACTTTGGGTTGTTGCCCCCTTTCAACTATTGTAAAATTGCTGCTATGAATATTCACATACAAGTTTTTGTGTGGACATATATTTTCATTTCTCTTGGGTATATACCTAGAAGGGGAATTGCTGGGTCATATGATAACTTTATGTTTAACTTTTTAAGGAACTGCCAGACTGTTTTCCAAAGTGGCTGCACCATTATACTCTGCCATCAACAATGTACGAGGGATCCAGTTTTGCTACATCCTTGCTTGTTTGTCTTTTTAATTATAGCCATCTCAGTGGGTGGAAAATGGTATCTCACTGTGGTCCTGATTTGCACTTCTCTAGTGACTAATGATGTTCAGCATCTCTTCATGTGCCTGTTGGCCATATGTTTATCTTCTTTGGAAAAATGTCTATTCAAATTCTTTGCTCATTTTAATTGTGTTGTCTTTTTATTACTGCATTATAAGAGTTATTTATGTATTCTGATTACAAAACCCTTAACAGATTTGCAAATATTTTATCCTGTGCTGTGGATTTAAATTTCTTGAAGCATCTTTTGAAGCACTGCTGAGATACTTTTAACAAATATTTTAAAATCTTAAAGCAAACTAGATTTCTAAGTTATTCTTTTAAACTTAATAAGCAGTACCTTTATGAGCAAACGATTGTATGCAGACATTTTGAGGCTTCCAAACTAGAAGTCTTGAGTTTATTAAGGGACTCATCACAGTGATAGTTACTGCTTTTATAGCATTTATTTGCCAGGCTCTGGTTGGGCATCGAATTCTCATAACAATCCTATGAGGTAGAAACTGTTATCATATTCATTGTATAATCAAGAAAACGTAGGCAGAGGAAAGTTGGGTAATTTGTCTGAAGCCAGAGTAGAGTACCATAGATGGACTTGATAGAATGTGGTAACCATACGATAGAATACTAGTCAGCTATAAAAAAGGATGAGGTACTGATGCGTGCTACGTGGATGAACCATAAAAACATTTAAGAAGCAAGACACAGAAGGCCACATATTGTATGATTCCATTTATATGAAATGTCCAGAATAGCAAAATCCATAGGAACAGAGAATAGATTAATGGTTGCCAGGGGTTTGAAGGGAGAGGAAATTGGAAGTGTCTGCTAATGGGTACGAGGTTTCTCTACAGGGAGATGAAAGTCGTTCTCAACCACTTGCTAGACTGCCAAGACGGAATGAAACCGTTTCAAAGACTGCCTACCCTGTAATCCCGCGCCTTTGGGAGGCTGAGGTGAGGATTGCCTGAGCCCGCGGGTTCGAGACCCGCCTGGGCAGCGAGACCTCATCTCTACAATAAATCAAAAAATCAGCCGGGCGTGGTAGCGCATGCCTATAATTCTGGCTACTTGGAAAGCTGAGGCAGAAGGATCGCCGGAGCCCAGCAGGTGGAGGCTGCGGTGGCCGGGAGCGGCCACTGCACCTCAGTCTGGGCGACAGAGTGAGACTCCAACTCAAAAAAAAAAAACAAAAACAAAGACTGCCTACTCCCTCGCTTTAGGGAGAGAATAGTGTCTTCCTGGCGTCTGCACTGTGGACATTTTTCCTGTCCTTACAAACCCAGAAACTAGCAGTGCCACCCATGCGGGAGTCTTTGTCGCACACCTGCCCTTCCAGTCCGGAGCCCACTCGGCTTCAGGACCCTCTCTTTTCCCCACGGGTCTGTCGGACGGAGGCATTAAACGTTCTTTGAAGGAACAGCGAAATCGCCAGTCTCCCAGCTACAATGGTCTGAATACCTGGCGGCCAATGAGCGCCGAGGAGCCGCGCGGACTTCGCCCAGTGAAGCTCCAGGTGGGGCCGGCGGTGGGCGGGGCCGGCGGTGGGCGGGGGCGGCGCGGGGTCCCCTAGGCGGCACCTACTGTGTGCCGCGCGGGCTGACCGAGCGGAGCCATGAGCTGGACCTGCCCGCGTTGCCAGCAACCCGTTTTCTTCGGTGAGGCCCGGGCTGAGAAGGGGGAGATATGGGGCGAGTGGGAGCCTCTGGGTTCCCTGAGGACCGAGGGCTGGTCATGGTGTGGCTCCAGTCTCCCTTTGCTCCGGTAGCGGCGCGTAGTCCCCGCACCACTACCCGCCCCCATTCTCTCCCCTCACCTCCTCTAGAGCTCTGCGGGGAGTGTGGCACGGGGCGGGATGGAGCTGGCCTCCCGGAGACTCTCCTCTCCATGGAGCAGGGCAGGCCCGGCTGGGCACCCCCAGAGGACTGAGCGGGTAAAGGAGGGCGCCCCATTCTTGGTCTGGCACCTTGCAGCTCAGTTCCACTTTGTCCCTCACAGCTGAGAAGGTGAGCTCCTTGGGCAAGAACTGGCATCGCTTCTGCCTGAAATGTGACCGCTGTCACAGCGTCCTCTCCCCCGGCGGGCATGCAGAGGTGAGGCCTGGCCAGGGCCCACAGTCCTGTGTCTGTCACTGCCTCCAGGCACCAACCTCCAACTTCAGCTCTGGAGGCCTGCCAAAGGCAACCTCACCAGACAACCCCAAGGCCACCTACCTGGTGGGTCCCACACCAGCCAGGATTGGGGAACCTGAGTTGTGAATTTGGACTCCATGGCTTTGGGGGCCAGAAGGGAATGGAAGCAGCATTACCTCCTGACCTGCTCTTGCCTTTTTCCCTCAACCAGAGGCAATTCTGGCATGCCAGCCCATCCCTCACCCCTCCCAGCCCCATCAGATCAGGCCAGTGGACACATATACCTGGCAGCCTGTATTGAGGGAAGGCCTGTGGGACATGGCTCCCTTTGTCCCTGAACAACCCCCTTCCCTCTGCTTGTGCCCAGCACAACGGGAGGCCATACTGCCACAAGCCATGCTATGGGGCTCTCTTCGGACCCAGGGGTAAGTACCAGCCTGAAAGGGGCTAGGGGGGCAGCAGTACCCTAGGAACTAGAGGCTCAAGCCTGACCTCCCCTATTCTCTCTGCAGGGGTGAACATTGGTGGTGTGGGCTGCTACCTGTACAACCCCCCCACCCCTACCAGCACTACTCCCCTCAGCCCCAGCAGCTTCAGCCCTCCCAGGCCAAGGACTGGCCTTCCCCAAAGCAAGAAAAGTAAGTGAGGCTGGGCCTCAGCTCCTGCCCCTCCTCCTTCTCCTGACCCTTCCCAGGCTGGAGCAGAGGGTGGGGCCAAGTGTCAATCTCCCATCCATCCTTCTGCTTCACATTCTTACAACTTTGTTCTTGGCAAAGACTTCTCTATCCATGGCGCCTTTAAAAAATACTCCCTCTGAGCCAGGTGTGTTGACTCACACCTGTAATTCTAGTATTTTGGGAGGCCCAGGGGGGAGAAGTGCTTGAGCCCAGTTCAAGACCAGCCTGGGCAGCATAGCAAGACCTTGTCTCTAGAGAAAAATCAAAAAATTAGCCAGGCATGGTGGTGCACACCTGTAGTCCTAGCTACTCAGGAGGCTGAGGTGGAAGATCGTCTGAGTCCAGAAGGTTGAGGCCACAGCGAGCCGTGATTGTGCTACTGCACTCCGGCCTGGGGAACAGAATGAGGCCCCAACTCAAAGCAAAAAAAACATTAAAAACCCCTAAAAACTCAAGTCTGTTGCTGAGTTAAGAGGTAAAGAGGGCAGATGGCATTATCACCTCTCACTTCCATTTTACAGCTGAGGAAACTGAGATCCAGAGAGAGCAAGTTATACAGCTTGTGCAGCTTACACAGCTAGTCAGAGGCAAAGCTGGCCTGGAACTCAGGCCTCTCCCAGGCCAGGGAAGGAATGGCCTGTGGGTGAGGGGTACTGGGATAGGGCTAGCCCGTTACATTCTTCAGCTTCTCTCCTCTGGTCCCTGTTCCTTCCTCCCACCCACTGGAGTAGGCAGTGACATTGTGCTCCTCAACACCTGACACCACTGCCCCAGCCAGCTCCTATATCAGCTCAGGTTTCATGAGGATTGAGTTGCTCACAGGGTTGGGCTGGTGGGCATGGTGGGCACCTGAGCTCCCGGGAGGATGAGAAGAAAGAAGGTGGTCCTTAACACACAGAGGGATGGGGCAGGAGTGGGGATGCAGGGGGCTTAGCTCTGGGCCTGAGGAAGGCAGACTCATGGCTGCCTGTGGGGGGAAGGCTCTGGGATGAACAGGACTTTCAGAAGAGGGCAGTGCCATGTGCAGGCAGGTGCTGCTGGGCCCTGGTATCCACCTCAGCCCTAGCCAGGGCCTCTTCCCCTTAAAGGCCCTCCCCACATGAAGACATTCACTGGGGAGACCTCGCTGTGCCCTGGTTGTGGAGAGCCCGTCTATTTTGGTAAGTAACAATGGAAAGCTTGAGGATGGGGACACAGGTGGGCAGTGAAGGGCAGGGGGGTGATCCAAGGCAGGTGGACCTCCCTTGCTCTGCCCCTAGAATGGAAGAACCTACCACTTCTCTCCACCACCAGCTGAGAAGGTGATGTCTTTAGGCAGAAATTGGCACCGACCCTGTCTGAGGTGCCAGCGTTGCCGGAAGACCCTGACTGCTGGGAGTCATGCTGAGGTGAACAGGACAGGGCTGGGTGGTTGTATTGGTGGGGGGGTGGGATTTGGGAAGAGAGCCTGGCTGAAACGGCTTTCTCTCTGTGCCCCAGCATGATGGAGTCCCCTACTGCCACATCCCCTGCTACGGCTACCTGTTTGGCCCCAAAGGTGGGCAGCCCCAGACGCCGGGCCTAAAGTATGGCATGTACATGGTCTGTGGGGATGTGTGGACAACTTTCCCTGTGGTCATTCACACCCCAGGCCCCTCCCAATTTCCTCCAGCCCTGAACCCCACACCCCAAGACCCAAGGCCTTTGCTGATAGGGCTCTCTCTCTTAGGTGTGAACATTGGAGATGTGGGCTGCTACATCTATGACCCAGTGGAGATCAAATCTAAATGAGATGCTCACAGGAAAGGTCATCCTAACTCAGGCCTCTCGCCATCCCCTCTGTGGTCCAGTGGGAGCTACAGAATTCTCCAGTCCTGTGGGGTTTGAGGAAGGCGGGATCCTGGGGGCCTGGGCCTAGGCTCCATGGTAGGCCAGAGAATCTAGATTTTCTCTGCCGATTCTTCCCTTTCCTATTTCTATATGGCTAGGAGACACAGGTCACTCCATTTTGAAGTGTGTCCTCCTGGCCATCCCAACCCCTTTCCCCAGCAAACTCTGGAGCTTCAAGGTACTCATAAAACTTGTGTTTACTGAATATCAGCGTCTCTGGCTTCTCCAATAAAATGTTGGCCCCCATGCCCTCAACTCTTCTTGGGGCATGAGGACTAGACAGTGGGTTGGAGGGTAGGAGAGATGCATTGCCCTGTAGAGTGCCTCAGAGGCAGGAGGACCAGCCATGGGAACAAAGAACTCTGGTCCCCTGGTTCCTGGACCTGGCATTGGCAGCCCCAGAACCACACAGTGGATAGCATGCCCACCAGCCCCACTGGTACCAGAAGTCATCATAGAATAGTCCTTTCTTTAGCACCATCTCTAGAAGAAACACCTCATTTGAGCATGACAACAGGTCCTGTGATAAGGTCTACCAAAAAGCTTCATTAGCCATTTGAGAGATGAACAGACTGAGACCCAGAGAGGGAAAGCCACATGGCCAAGGTCACACAGCAAGTCAGTGGTGAAGCTGGAATCAGAGCCCAGGGCTTCCTTAGTGATTTCCCACCCAGGACTCTTCCCACATCTCCTCGCTGCTTCCCTAACCCAAGGGGCACCTTTATTTACAGAATCCCCTCTGACCATTATAGGGTCGCCCAGAATCTCCAGCAGCCTATTGCATTCTGGAAACTGTTCCTAGAAGCCAAATAGTCATGGTTAGATGAGCACAGAGAGAGGGAACCAGTGGCCACTCCAGCCCTAGGCAGAGGGCTTAATGTCCCCAGCATGAGGCACAGGGCCTGCTCTTCTGCTCTCCTAGCCCCTGCTGCAGAGCCTCTCTGGAGGGCTTGCCCCTGATCTCTCTCAGTTCTGGACCAGCTTCATGGGCATCTCTTCCTCCTGAAGACTGGATGGAGCACTGGGGAGGAAGAAGTCATGAGCGATGGTCCCCCCCCCCGGACCTACCACCCCGGTCTTCCCCATCAGGGATGACCCAGGGCTCTCCCCAGCTTCTGGTATACAAACACATGTACTCCCACAAGTGACTCACACAAATGCTATACACTGCCCTGATATGTAGGATACCTGAGTGTGGACACATATGCCTCTTCCTGAACAATCTTATATATTTGTGTACATACACATGTATGGACTCGTGAACACTCTGATGCTCATTCACCCTGAAACACTCACATACACCAAATACACATGTGCAGATATGCCTTCCTTTCTGAATCCTAAGGTGTCAGGTATCTGAGCACCTGCATTCACATGCATGTGCTCACACATACAGTCCTGGGCACACACCTCTTTCTCTCCACGTCCTGGATGGTCTCTGGCAGCTGTGCCTGTCTTGTCTCTGGGAGCAGGAGGGCGGTGCAGGCAGCCAGCAGGGCGATGCCCCCGTAAGCAAGCTTGGGCAGTGACAGCCACACTCCATCCAGCAAGGCCGCCAATGGGGCCAGAGAGCCCCCCAGCCGGCCCACCAGTGCAGTCAGCCCCATCCCGGTCTGCCTGTTCAGATAGAGAGAATGAAGGCGGCAGGTGGTACTCACACCTACCTACCTGGGGCCATGCCCCACAGGGCTCCCCTCCCAGGCTGGCATGCCCTGGTACTCCCTTCTCTCCTAAGAAAGCTAGAGATTCTTTCAGTTGGTCTTCCCACCGGTCCCCAGGCCAGGAGCCCCCAAGCCAACACCCACCAGAGGATGGGGGCCCCATTCTGACAGAGTGCCTATCAGGTACCACTGAAAGAGAAGAAAAGTCACCAGAAAGGGGACGGGGAAAGGGTTGTGCAGAAGGAAGAAGGTCAGCAGCTTGTACAGGCCCTGCCATGTTGCTAGAGGAGGCTCAAGGCTTTCTAAACAGAACCAGATTCCTAGTAGGCCCCTCTTCCCACCTGCCAATAGCTAGCCGAAAGGGCCTGCGGCCTTTCAAAGTTGCCCTCAAGAAAACCCTCCAGGGAACTCTGCTTCCAAGGGTGAACGGGATGGGGTGGGCAGAATGGGGCTTCTTGGACTGTTTTCTTCTAAATGAGGCCCAGAGAGGTTGTCCGACTTCGCTCGGGTCACACGGTACAGAAGATAAAACGCTCCGCATCCTCTAAGACTCGGGTAAACACAGACGGCCCTGACTAGCTCTATTTTCTGGATGTGGTGTACAGAATGAGGGGCAGGGGTGCAGCGTGTGTATGTATAAGAGTTAGTTAAGACACGTGACTCATGACTCACAAGCTCCCTCCTCCCCCCGCCCCCTAGGTCGGCTGCCTGACACCCAGGCTCCCCTCACCTGAGCACAGTAGGGTACAACTCCGAAGTGAACAGGTAGGCAGTGGTGAAGGCGGCTTCAGAAAACCCTTTCCCCATCACCGCCAGGGCGGTGCTCCAGGACTTCATCTCTGGAGACAAAGGGGTTCGGGCAGGGGGCAGGGCCTTGCTGGGGAGCCGGGCGTTTCCTGGAGAGGAGGCGGAGTCTCCGGCGTGGGCCGGACGTAAGTGGCCAAGAGTCGGTGTGCTCGGGAAAGGGCGGGGCGGGGCCTCAGGAGAGTGGGCGGGGCTCCAGGGGTGGGCGGGGCCTGTGGGACAGCTCACCGGAGGACACCAGCAGTCTGACGCCCAAGGCCAGGGCCGCGCCCAACAGCGAACCCGCCTGCGTGAGGCGGCGTCCGGCGCGGCGCACCGACAGGTAGACCAGCAGCTTGGAGGGCAGCTCTACGGCCCCGAACAACAGCTGCGTCTGGTACACGTTCAGCCCCAGCCCGGACACGTCCAGACTCAGACCATAATAGGAGAAGTTCACTCCGAACCTGAAAGGAGTCGCAGAGCCACTCAGGAGGCTCTCCTTCCCCATCTCTCTTTGTCCTCTTTTCTCAGGTAGACTTGGCCTTTTAGAGAGCCGACCTCCCCTCCTTCAGAGCCCACTACCTAGGACCTTCCCTGACACCCATAATCCCCTCTGAGTGTGCAAAGCACCTTTACCCTAATCTTCACAGTGACTCTGTGACATGGGAGCTGACAGCAGCCCTTTTTACAAGAGGGACACTGAGGCTCGGAGTGGTTAAGTGTCGTGTCCAAGGTCACACAGTAAGGAGGTGGCAGAGCCTGAATTCGAACCCACGTGTCTCTGCTGCCTGCTTCATTTTCTTACCTCCCCCAGCCAAATGGGCCCCGAGGCTGCTCCTGCTGCCCTCCACAGTTACACTTCACTTGTCCCTCACCCTTCTCACTGGCAGCACCATCCTGGAATCTGCCCCTCCCTCCCACCACATCCACTTCCCAACCCAAGCCAGCTCCCTCCTTACCACATCACCATGCAGCACAGTGAGATGTGTCGGAGCCGTGGGGTACGGAACAGGTCTAGGTACGAAGGTTTCCGGACTGCCCCTTCCCCGGCGGCCACTTTGCTCAGGGCCTGGTGGGTGAGGAGGCAAGGCTATAACACAGGTCTCTCTGGGTCTCTCTGTTCCTCCCCTCTGCACTAGGTGGGTGGGGTGGAGTTGCATGTGGGAGCTGGGAGCAGTAAGCCCTGAGTGATAGATGTGGCCCACCAGAGCCAGGTAGGACTGTCTAAGGAGTTTGAAACTCTCCACTGGGAGCCTGGGGCTTTCCCCCCCCCTGCTATATATGGTGGGCCCAGGAGGGAGGCACTTGACACAGCCCTCCTTCCCCACACACACATACACACACTCACCTCCCGGCTCAGGCCGTCCTCCCCCACGGGCCGCCCATTGAGCCTGGCACAGCGGAGCAGGTACCTGTGGGCCTCCTCCACATGGCCCTGGGTCAGAAGCCAGCGTGCAGACTCAGGCACCCACCTAAGGAACAGGCAGGAGCCCCTTCAGCCAGAAAGTCACAACCCTAAGCCAGATCTCCCTCCTGGGCTCACCACAGGCTGGCTCTTGCTCTTGCGGTCCCCTCAGCCTGGAACATCATCTCCTCTCCAACCCCTCCACAATGGATGAGCTCTTACTCATCTTTTAAGACCCAATTTTGAAGCCATCTCTTCCCACACTTCCTTGCCCAGGACTGGATGCCACACAGCCTGGGAATCCCTTACCCAATTGGATTGGTCTCACGCTCAAGTTCTCCCATGGGTGGCAGGAGGAACAGGATGAAGGAGGGACAGGCATACCCAGAGGGGTCATGCAAAACCAGGTCATCTTTTGAGACAATGAAATGTCCACCCTGCCGTCCTCCCGCTCTCCTCCCTGAGCTCCCACCCCACCCCTGTGCTTGCCCTGCCCCTGTGCCCACTCCTGCGAGAGGCCAGCCTCAGCTTGTGCGTGGCCCTCTCTTTGCCTCTGCCTCTCCATCTCTGTCTCTCGCTGTGTTTGTCCCCACCTGCTCCTCTGACTCTGCCTTTCAGTCCTGACCTCTGTCACTCCGTGTCTTCCACAGGTCCTGTCTGCCTCTCCATCTCGGTCTCTCTCTGTCTTACTCTCTTTTTCACAGTCCTCGCCATTTTCTTGCTGTTGCCATCTCTGTTTCTTTTGTGTCTGTGTCTGTTTCTGTCTCTTGACCACTGACTCTGTCTCTCTTTCCCTTCATCTCTCAATTTCTGTCTTCAAATCGCAGTCTCTGATTAATTCTGTCTTTGGTTTCTTGTGCCTCCCACTCCCCAGCTGCCTATAGTCCTCACCAAAGGCTGAGGATGCCTGGGGCACAAGGCAGGGTGACAGCCAGCAGAAGCCATCGCCAATCCCGGATCAGATACCCAACCAGTGCCAGCAGGATCACGCCCCCTGTCCAGAAGGTGCCGCTCAGGACGCCAGCCACAGTGCGATGCTCCACATCTAGCCACTCCAGCTCTAGGCCAGGACAGGAGACAGGAAGATGGCTAGTGAGCGCAAGATAGGCTCAGTTCTACTCTGACAACTGCCTTCTTCCAGCACTCTAGATCCTTCCTGTCCCCTGCCTGTCTCACCTAGTGGCATCACGATAATGGTGAAGCCAGCCAGGGCCAAGCCAGTGAGGGTGCGGGTGATGGCAAACATTACATAGCTGACTGAGGCTGCAGACACCAGGCCGAGCACCAGGGCACTTATGTAGGCCACCAGCAGCAGACGGCGCCGCCCAAACCTGCAAAGGGTCATGAGGGGTCAGCTTTCTGTGGTGGGAGGTTCTAAGACACGGGTACCCCAGCTAACGGGAGAGAGTACCCTCAGCCTGTCTCTTACTGGCCCAATGCCTCACCCCACCTGTCCGACAGGTATCCGAAGACCACAGCCCCCACCAGCACACCAGCAAAGAAGAAGGTGGACGTGGCTCTGTTGAGGCCTTTCTGCTCACACACCAAGTCCCACTGCAAGGACAGTCAGGAAGGGGCTCCTGTGAGTGCAAGTCCCCTCCAGCTGGCACCAGACCCTCCTCTCCCGACTTGGGCTTTCTGAGGTGAATTGTGCCAGGTAATAACCACCCCCAACTATTCACCTCAGCTTGAGGAGGGGGAAACTTTGCCCCTCCCCAATCTCGCAGTCTCTGCTTTTTCCCATGGAAGGCCCTGACCTGCTGCCCCCCAGGGGGACTACCTCCACCCACACTCCACCTCCAGATGGCTTCTGTCAATACCAGACCCAGGTCCGAAAAGAGGGAGGGCAAAAGAAGGCCTCTGTTGCTTCTCCACCTCTTACTCCAGAAACAGCCTTCCTCGGCCCGTTGTGCCAACTCCCTGGAGCCACTTTAGCCCTTCCCTGTCTTAATCACCTCCCAATTAATTATCATAATAGCAGCTCTTGTGTATGGGCCCCTGACTACCAGCCATGAACTAAACTCATAGCTGCTGCCCTCTACAGAATGACAAACTGAGACTCTAAGAGAGTAATATATCTAATGCCCACGTGGTAACCACCTGAGGCAGTGGCAGGCCCGCCCTACTCACATGTCCTTCAACCTCTGGGCTCAAGTACCTCAGTGGCAATGGTGGAGGAGAACTCTGAGCGGTCGTACTCCCAGCCCTGAGAGCAGGGCACTGTGGAGGGTTCACCCTCCAGCTCCCCAGGGCTCTGCCCCTCTCCCCTCAGTGTGGTGTTGGGCAGAGCCTGGGGGTGGGCAAAGCGGAGGCAGGAGCTAAGCGTGCCGTCAGGCTCCCGGGGCAGGTGGGCCTCCAACCATGCGTCCTGGTGACTGAAGTTGGCAGGAGAGCCAGGTAGGGCACAGCGGTGGGTGGGCACGGCAGCCAGGAAAATGGGCAGGAGGAAGTGCATGGGCAGCAGCACCCGGGGCAGGGCCAGCAGTGCCACATTCCTCAGTTGAAAGGGCCCGAAGCCGCCCACCTGGTCCAGCAACTCCTCAAAGCCCATACTGCTCACCCACCAGCGACCCCAGTGCAGGCTGCCTCTGTAGTACCCAGAACAGCTCACCCTATGCACCACATGAACCCTTGGACTCTGGGGGCGGGAGTGGATGCACTGAGCAGAGAGCCTGCAGCCAGAATCCAGCCCTCAGGGGCTGGCCCAGAACTGGCACCTCCCTAGTCACCCAGGTCTCCTGGGACCCCTGCCTGTCTGGCCCAGTGCCTGCGGGGAGGGGCAGCCATCTATTCAGAGGTCACTGACTTCACAGCCCTGGGGCTTACACATTAGTGCTCAGGGACCAAGAAGGTGAACCTTGGCCCCTGTGCTCAAGTAGCTGGCTGATATGGTGGGAGGTGAGTCCCTAGCCCCTTGGTCAGCAGAGCTACAAGATTACCTAAGAAGAGGAGGCCTCTGGGGCCCAGGCTCTCCTGGGGTGCCCTTTGTCCTGTGAGACCTTAGGTCAGCCTTGCCTATTTGCAGCTGCAGCCATGCCCTGGCCGACATCCTAGGATTCGGGAAGAGAGCTGGACCCTAACCAGGTGAAAGTTTCTTTCTGCTGATCCATGAGGCCTCCTCACACTCCTAAGTCCCTCCCTGGAGCTGATGCCCTGGCCTAAGATACATCTGGAACTGCAGTGGACAGCCTGACCTCTCTGGGGACCTCAGATCTGTCACACTCCCACTTCACTCAGGAGCTCTCCCCATGCATGCAGTCCCTCCTGCCTGCCCCATTCGCCTATTTTCAAGAGCTTCCCAGATTACCCCTTGGAGAAGTAGGGAATGAGGGGGGTTACCATGGTCCTGGTTACCAAGGACCCAGGATTTGCTTCATCAGATCGTACCACTCACTTCTCAAGCACAGTCCCTGCAGCAAAAGTGCAGCAGAAGCCAGCAATGTCAGATTCATTCTGATCGGATTGTCCAAGCACCAGGCTGGCAGAGACACTGGTTTAATCTAACTCTTCCTTTGAACAGATCAGAAAACCAAAGGCAGGGTGGGGACCTGCTGGGGTCGCACAGTGACTCAGCAGCAGAGCTGAAGAGAGGACTAGGACCCCTGACTCTAGCCTGAGAGTCTTGTCTTTGACCCAGGCTGCTGAGCTGGTGATGTCCCAGTGGGCTCCAGGCTGGGCTCCCTGAGAAAACTCTGGAAAAGGGCTAAAGGGTGGCATGGTATGTGTTGTTGGTGGTGCTGAATGGCATGGGAGTGAGGGCAGTGGTGAGAAGCAGAGGCAGCTTATGGTGGTGGTGACAGGAAGTGATAGTAGTGAGAGATACTTGTGCAGCGTCGACATTCTGTAGGGCACAGAGATGCCTCAACATTCTCTGGGGCACAGAGATGCCTCGGATGCAGTCCCTTCCCTTAGGGAGCTCGTAGGAGGGTTGAAGTCAGTTACACAAGCCTCCCTGCCTCCAGTCTCACCTCTTTCAACCCATTCTCCACAAACCCACCATTGTGGACATTTTAAAATACAAATCCAATAGGGTCACATCCTTCACCCGTTAAAACCCTTCACCCCTACTTGGAAGGCTGAGGCAGAAGGATCGCTGGAGCCCAGCGGGTCGAGGCTGCGGTGGCCGGGAGTGGCCACTGCACTCCAGTCTGGGCGACAGAGTGAGACTCCAACTCAAAAAAATAAATAAATAAAAGAAAATAAAACCCTTCACCCGTTCCCACTGCCTGAGGGGGAAAGTCCAGCTCCTCAGCTTGGCCCACAGGATCCCCCAGGACCCGTTCCTTTCCCCCTACCCAGCTCTGATCCCTCCACAACATGCCTCCTTCCCTCCAATTACCCCCACACACCAGCCCTCCTCATTCACCTGGTGGATTCCAGACCTCCCTGAAGACCAGCTCAAGGGGAGACATCACTTCACACTTCTTGGCTCCTCTCTCATTTAATACTGTATAATCATATTGTTTGTACAAAATATGTAAGATGCCATAACCATTTGCAGCTACTGAAAGGAAAGTTGTGTGGCCACCTCATCTTCATGACCCATCTGGTGACTGCACAGGGGAATAAGCTGAAGTTTTTCCACAACTGGAGGGAACTAGCCAAGGCCAACCTCGGGCATTGGCTATGATGCCTTAGCTTTCCAATGGGAATTTCTTTCCTGCTTTAATATCAGAAATAGCTGATAATCACACAGTGCTCCCCTCTCCCTCTTCATATTGGCTTCTAGAAAATTCAGATCTAAATTTGCAGCCCCTTTCCACAGAAAATAAATCTGGCATTAATTGCATCTCTGGCTTCATCTTATTCCCTGGCCCTACCCCATATGGGAGCTCACTTCTCTGATGGCGATAATGACCATGATGCTTGAGGCAGACGACAGAGTTGGACAGGCAGGTATGAAGTGCTGAATCTAACCAGAGGACAGATCAGCTCTGAGTCGCCAGTTAAGAGCTGGTTTTGAGTGGATTATTAACCATTCTCCAACCTCTCCAACCTGAGAATCTTAACCTGAGCTCAGAGGCTAAGGTAGAGACCTTCATTTGTACCAAAGTGGCTGGGAAGGAGCCTTGTGCACTGAAAACAACTCCTTAATTGAAGTTATTAATGGAACTGTTGGAAGATTTGTGGAAAATATGTTCCTGGGATAAACAATTCCCTATCCGGGATTGCTTGCAATAGGGCCTTCTTATACTTTAGGCCTTTTACTCTTTCACCCCTCTCCCCACTGAGTGACCTCAGATAATCTCCCCATCTTACCAAGGGTCATGAACCATGAACCAACACTGTAACCCATGTCATCATTTCCTATATTGCTGGTGGTGGTAACGACAAAATCAATTACAGTGGTGGGTATGGTGTCATAGTCACAGAAGTGAGATACTGATGGTGGAAGTGATGGTGACAGGGGTGATTGGAGTAGGAAGGAGGGGGATAAGGCTGGGGCCACTGGCAGTAGTGATGTGGTCATGAGGGTAATGGTAGTAATGAGATTATGTGGTACATGGCGGTGACCAGTGTTGGTGATGTAGTGGTGGTGGTGGTGATGGTGGTGGTACTAGTTGTGAAGTGGTGGTGATTGGTGGGGGATAATGATGGTGGTGATGATGCTGTGGTGGTGGTAGTGGTGATGGTGGTGGTAGTGATGGTGGTGGTGGTAACGTGTGATGCGTTGCTGGGGGTGGTGACAGAGGTGACGGTAATGCTGGTGGTGGTGATAGTGGTGATCATGGTCATGGTGGTGGTGGGGTGATGTGGTGTTCATGATGGTGGTGGTCACTGTGGTGGTGGTGGTGGTGGTGGTGGGCATGGTGCTACCACCATGTGGTGATTGGTGGTGGCAGTGAAGGAAGCAGTGAAAATGTGTCATCTCACTGACCTCATGGGCCTTGTCCCTTTTTAATCATTATGTCATCAGAGCCTAATGTGGTGTGGTGACAGTCTGGAAGAAGAGTGTCTGGGATCTGAGTGAGGAGGATTCTAGTGATAGTAGGGAATGGAAACAGAAGTGGTGATTGTGGTAAAATTAGTAGTGGTAGTGATGGGTGGCTTTATAGTGCTTCAAGTTTAATGGTACACGGAGAGAGGAGGCATGTAGAAGATACCATCTGGAAGTGCTGAAAGGGGCGTATATCACATTACCTTTGACCCATGGCCAAATTCCCAGGGCCAGACAGATTCTCCTTTCATGTCACCTCATCACCCTGGGCAATGACCAGGCTCCTGCAACTGCTGAGGACTTACAAAGGTCACTCTGACCACCGTTCAGCCTTGGGCTGGTCTCAACGCTTGTCCTGGCCTTGACACATCAGTAGCCAATGGGAACACCTCAGCTGGCCCAATGTCTGATGATCGGAGACAACACCCTCTCCTTTCCCACCCGCGTCTCTTTTCTCCAGGTGTCCCTGAGGGGGTCCTGTCTACCTAACAAAGGCTCCTTCAAATGTCCCTAGTCTTATGCCCCCCATCTACCCCCTAGCTGACCAATCTTGCTCAAGCCACTTACTTCTCTGTGCCCCTGTCTTCAGACCTCTCTTTGACCACAGAGCAAAGAACAGAAATGTCTTTCTGAGAGACAATGAGGAGAAGGTCTGCCAGGGGCTGAGCAGGTCCTCACCCATGGAGGAGCATCAGGTAGTTGTAGACAGCCCAGCTGGGCCTTGGGAAGTAAGTGTGCCTGGCAAGTTTCAGGCTCCTGGGGAGAGGGTGGGCAGAGGGTCTCTGCAGCCCTCTAAAACCCTCTTATTTGGTATAACTTATCCCTGCTCCAGGCCTGGGCCTGCTCCCTCTTTGACCCTCTTTCCATTCCCAGATTGATGCCTGTGACCTACCCCACTGAACCTTATGCAATCTCATGCCTCCACACTTGGCCCGTGCTGCTTCCTCTGCCAGGAATGTCCCCTATCCTTCATCTGGCCTACTCTTGTTTGTCTTTCAAAATTCAGTCCAAGAGACACATCTGTCTGGGTGTGTTCCATGAAGCTCTCAGTCTGGGCTGGGAGTTCCTCCATAACCCTCATGTATCAAGGCACATACTACACACATAAAGTGAAAGTTAATTTCCAACCACCTCCTAGGAGGCACATTATGCTTTGTCTCAGCGCCTGGACAGTGCCCGACATCTGGCACAGCCTCTCACACATGCTGAGCTCAGCAACAGCCTGCAGTTAGTTGAATAAATGGGTTGGATGAATGAATGGTTGACTAAATGCTAAATAATGAAAGTAATCTGTAGTATTCATTCATTCAGTCTCAAAGAAATTTTAAAATAAATTAAGACACTATTTTTTATTTATGTAATGATTTCAGGATTTCTCTTAGAATTAGACTTGCAGAAGAAGTAAGCAAAGGTTGGAGCCAAGATGTTCATTTTGGCACTGTTTGACATAATGAAAAGTTAGAAATGAAAACATACATCCACACAAAAATTTGTACATAATGTTCATAGTAGCATTATTTGTAATAGCCTAAAATAGAAACATCCCAAAATTCACTAACTGATGAATGGATAAACAAAATGTGGCATAGCCATAAAGTAGAATATTATTTGGCAATAAAAAGGAATAAAATACTGATGCATGCCACAATATGGGAGTACCTTGAAAGCATGCTAAGTGAAAGAAGGCAGTCACAAAAAGATCACACATTATATGATTTCATTTATATGAAGCGTTCAAAATAGGCAAATCAATAGACAGTAGATTAGCGATTGCCTGGGGCTGTAGGGGCTGGGGTAAAATGGGGGTGCCTGCTAACGGGTAGGGAGTTTCTTTTGGGAGTTATGGAATTGTTCTAAAATTGATTGTGGTGATGGTTGTACAACTCTATGACTATACTAAAAACGATTGAGTTGTACAATTTAAATTGGTAGCTTGTATGGTATGTGAATTTTATCTTAATAAAGTCCTTTTTTTCTTTTTTTTTTTTGAGTCAGGGTCTCACTCTGTCACACAGGCTGGAGTGCAGTGGCATGATCACAGCTCACCACAGACTTGACATTCTGGGCTCAGGTGATCCTCCCACCTCAGCTTCCCAATAAAGTCATTTTTTAAAAGTCAAGGAAGATCTGTACTTTAAGACATATTGTTGGGTATAAAATCATGTTTCAGAATAGTAGGTATCATATGTTCTTCTTTTTATTTATAAGAAGCATAGAGAGAGACAGAGAGCGTGAGCTATTATTACAAACATGAAAAAGAAGATCTGAAATAGTACACACCAAACCATTCACAAGAGTTACCTCTAGATGGTCAGATTCAAAGATAGGGAGGGGCCTTCATGTTTTGCTTTACATGCTTTTAGCATTTGCCTTTTTACCAAAAGAATGTCCTGCTTTTGACATTTTAAGCAAGAAATAATGTGACAGCACCCAAGGGTCCCACTGAAGACTGGTGAATCAGCCTTTAAGCCTGCTGGCATCTGAGGGGCCCAGGGGCCCCTGATGATTCTGGCATGTCTGGACTTCTTGGAGGAAGAGCTGGATTTTGGGAGTCTGGGCCTTTTACTCGAACTCCAGGCCAGGCCAGGAGTCTGGCCTGGGACAAAAACTAGTTATGTATTGACTAGGTAAAAGATTCACAGCCAATGAACCTAGGTTCAAAATATCCAAGGTTCAGCACATACTCTACAGCCACACCTTCCTTCTACCCAGCTCTGCTCCCCTGCAGCAGCCAGGGACCTTGAGCTCATCTAACCTGCCTTTCTATACCAAGAGTTGTACATTATACACATGCTTCTTTTTCCTATTCTTGGTCTTGGAGTCTGGTCTATAAGTGTATACAAAGAGATGACTCCATTTTATTTTATTTATTTTTTTGGGGGGGGTCTTGCTATGTTGCCCAGGCTGGACTCGATCTCCTAGGCTCAAGTGATCCTCCCGACCCAGCCTCTCAGGTGGCTGGGACTACAGGTGTGCACCACAGCACCCAGGGAGCCAAACTCATTTTAGAGTCTCAGTACCCCATGTTGGGGTCCCCACTGTATGGGTGGGCCATGCTCGACTGACCAGCCCCAATTAATGGACATTTAGATTGCTTCTAAACTTTTACAGGTCCAGAGTCTCTTATACAAATTGTTGGGATCAAAATATAACTATATATATAAATACATATTTGACCCTTGAACAACATGGTTTGAACTGCACAGGAGTATTACACACAGATTTTTTTTTCCAATAAAAGTTACATGGAATGTGCCTGCCTCTCCTGCCTCCCCTTCCATCTTCTCGGTCTCTGCCACCCCTGAGACAGCAGCAAGACCAACCCCTCCTCTTCCTCCTCCTCCTCAGCCTACTTAACTTGAAGATGGAGAAGAATGAACACCTTTATAATAATTCACTTCCACTGAATGAATAGTAAATATATTTTCCCTTCCTTATGATTTTCTGAATAACATTTTCTTTTCTCTAGCTTACTTTATTGTAAGAATACAGTATATAATACAAATAACATACAAAATATGCGTTAATCAACTGTCTATGTTATTGGTAAGGCTTCTGGTCAACAGTAGCTACTAGCGAAGTTTTGAGGGAATCAAAAGTTATACACAGATTTTCGACTACATGGGGTCAGCGCTCCAACCCCCGTGTTGTTCAATCGTCAACTGTGTGTTTTTTCAGAAAGGTAATTCAGTGCATAATCCATAGATCATAAAGTATCCTAATAGGATCTAGGGTGGTGCCCCATAATCAATCAATGCATTATTTCCACTGCAAACAATATGATAAGCAGCATTAACAAACATTATAAATGGTCTTGTCAGGCTTTGTTACCAAATTAATTTGTGCCAACCTAATTTTTAAAACTCCCAGTTTTCAGAACTTTCTGGGTTTCAGAATTGCCAATGAGACTTTGTGGAGCTATACAAAGAAAGCTGCAATTAATGCCTTTGGATACACGTAATTTTGCACGTGTACAGGTATATCCATAGGATACATTTCTGGAAGTGGAGATGCTGTATCACAAGCTTTGCCCATTCATGGTTTTGATAGGTTTTTGCTATAATATGAGCCTTGCCTGTGAGCTGCTACCTTTTAGGTTTTTCAAACACTCTCACTTTTGCCTGTTAACCTTTGAAAAATCTTCCTCTCTGCCTCTCTGCACAGAGCCAGGAGAAGCCAGGGGCTGACAGAGTGCAAGCTCTGCAATCAGAGGGATGGCAGGACAGTCTTTCCACTTGTGTGACCCTGGCAAGTCACCTGTACCCTTCCTGAATTTTCGTTTCCTCCTCTGCCTCCAGGACGGTCCCTCCCCACTTGCTCAGAAACCTGCGCTCTTCTCTCCTGCTCACCCCAGCCCAGGAGCTGGGTTTTGCTCTGCCCACCCAAAGGGAAGAAGAGTCCAGGCCAACAGAAAGAAAGGTCCACAGGCTTTTTAATGGTGTGATGGCTACTTCCCTTCCGAGACCCGATCTGATCATGACAGCGGCTTCCAGGGTGTTGGGGTGGGGGTGGGCAGGCGCAGGATGGGCAGAGGCCATGCAGTGACTGGAAGGGGTGGGGAGGGTGTTACATTCTGTTTGGCGTGTAAACATTCTTAGGTGGCTTCCCGAGGGAGGCAGAGGGCAACTCCCTGACCCCCCCATGCCCACCAGGGCTGGTTCCCGGAGCTGAGAAGATTGAGCAAGCCAGGCCCCTTCCAGGACCTGTGAGGGGGAACCTGTGAGCCTGGGGCACGGCCCCTCTCCTCTCCTGCACCCCTTAAGCACAGTGCAGCTGGGGAGGGGAGGCATGTTCTGGGGTGAGCAGACCCCACATCTAAGCCAGTGACATAGGTGATAGGGAAGTGCTGGGGGAGGTGGGGCACGGTGGTGTGACACTCTTGTAGAGGAGGGGCTCAGGACCTGGAGGGCCTAGTGGAGGGAATGAATGCTCAAGGGGCAAGAGGCTGCAGCTGGGGGTGGGAGCACTGGAAGATGTGGTTTCCTCTGCCCTAGATTCTTCCTGGGGAGAGGAACAGAGTCAGCCCCCTATTCACTCTCCTCTCCACTGGCCCTCTTTCCCTCCCTGACCTCGCCAGCCAGGTGACATTCAATGACTCAGAGGCCTAAGGTCAGTTGGGAGCCCAAGGGAGGTCTGGAATCCCAAGGGCAGATTGGGTTTTGCGTCTCTGCCAGCTCCAGTGCTGGGTGAAACTGGGGGTGGGATGGACCTGGGGCTCTCTCAGGCCCCCCTCTCCCTCCTAGCTCCAAACCAGGGTGTTGGTCCTGGGGCAGAGGTGAGGCTGGGGGCCCTACATTCACGGTTCGGTTGGTGGCAAGGAGCAGGCCCAGGGCCTGGGCACCAGGGTCATGTCCTGGTCCCCACCTGGCACGAGCTGATTGTCATTCAGTGAAGCTCTAGGTGGGAGGCAGTGGCCCCCCTCTGCCAACCTCTGCTGGACCCAGAGAGCAGTAGAGGACCTTGGGAGGGCCTCAGGTTGACAAGGAGGGCTCTGTCCGGAGAGGTTTCCTGAGTGTTCTGGGAGCTTCTGCATCACCGTGGAGTGGACCTCAAAGGTCGTCCACCCAGGAGTCCTCTCTTGGGCTGGTCTGCAGAGAAGCTGCCACCTTGGCATGGAAGCGGCTGCCCATGCCTGCTGACTCTCCATAAGAGGCTTCAGCTGGCACCACCAGGCTGCTTGTGGGGCCAACTGCTTCGTGGGCTTTCTTCTGGGTGGTAGTGGCTGGTTGCAGCCAGACCGCTGGGGCACACTGAGGCCTTTCTTCCTCTTCCCCTGGATGTCTTGGCTTGCTCTCTGTGTCTGGGGAAGGACAGAGAGGCCAGGCTGGGGACAGAGGCTGCGGGTGCTGTGGATGGAGGAGCCCTGCAGGGGCCTGTTCCAGAGAAGCAGGGTTGGCTGTCTCTTCTGCAGCCAGTGTGCTGCTTGCCCCAGATGTAGGCAGTTGAGGCTCATGATGAGGTGAGCTATGCAGGAGCCAGAACCCAGGAGGAGGCCCCACATCCATTCCTGGGGCACAGCAGCCACATGGGCTGGGGTGAGGCAAGAGGGAATAGGGTGAGCTGAGGGAGGAGTGGGCTTGGGCTGAGGACCCATCACTTAAACATATAATCTGGAAGTTAGAAGGGCCTTTCTGTCTCCAGGGCCAGCTGTCTGAGGGTCTGCCTGTCTCTGCTCTCTCTGCCCACTGGGGGAGATGGCACCTGAGTCAGCCCACTCCCCACTGCTGGGAGAACAGGGAGGGTGACCCAGCCCAGAACTAGGTCCCTGAATCTCCAAAGCGCCAGTGCAAAGATGATAACCAGCCACTCTCCACCTGCATTGAACTCAGGAGAGAGGAAAGTTGGCTGAAATTGCAGTAGGCAGGATTGAGGTTAGATGACAGGAAGGAATTCCTGGTGGTAAAGGGTCCTGAGCAGTAGATCAGTGGACCAGGGGAGGGGTGAAACTTTTTTATAGCCCCCCTCCAATCTTCCAACTTCCTACTGCAAAACACTTGCCCAGGAAGGCAGCCCCACAGTTTCCCAATGAGGCCCTACCCAAATTTAGGGAGGGGTCTCTGAACCCTAGAGGTGAGGGGAACATTCCATGCCCAAGAATCACCCTGCCACGCCCTTCCCCACCCCCAAGTATCACCTGCCCACTACCTCCCTCCAGGGTGTCCAGGATGGAGCTGACTCTGGGGCAGATCAAAACTGCCCCCTCACACACCTGAGTAGACTGATGGCCCCTGGGTCCCCAACCACAGCCTGGCAGTCCAGAGGCCTTTCCTGGCCACCATGGCTCCCAGGAGAATGGTGGGGTTGCCCCCCCCCCCGGGGGAAGGCTGGAGCCTCCACTTCTGGAATTTGAGGCTGCTTCTCTGAAAGGGGAAGGCATTGGCTGGAAAAGTGTCAGGAGAAGGGCAAGGCGCCGCGGAGATGTAAGCCCCGGGAGAGCATGGAGAGCAGCCTAGGCCTGGTGGGTGAATGGGGTGTCCCCAGAAGCGGAGTCCTCGGTGAGAAGTGGCTGAGCCTTCCCGGGGCGGAGGGACCGGTGTGAGCCTGCCCCACCTGAGGGGCGACAGGAGGAGGAGAGCGGGGAGAAGAAGGGGAAGCAGACCCTCCTCCCGCGGCGCAGGGCTGCGACCCCCACCGGCCCGGCGGGCTGGTGGACGCCGCGTGTGCTGGCGCGCGTCCTCGCGGGTGCAGGCGGGAAGCTGGGGCCGCGGGTGGCGCGCGTCGGGCGCGTAAGGCTGTGCTGGGAGCTGTTCCAGTGTGGCCGGCTGCGGGTTGGGGCCCAGGGTGAGGGTGGGGGCCGCGGAGAGCCGCAGGCGTCATTATCTGGCCCCGGCCCGGCCCTCCGCGTCCCCCGCCCGGCCTTTGGTTGCTGCGCGCTGAGCCTGGAGTTTCCCTCTGGGTCCTTTCTTGGGGCCTCCCTGGGAGGGAGTGCCGTCAGGCTGGGCCCGGGCCTGCGGTACGCCCCGGGATGGGGCAACCCCGGGCCGGGCCTGGTGCGAGGGCGAGGGGCTCTCTTTGCGGGACAGGGACTGGCTCCGGGGAGACGCACTGGGATGGCGCGCCGCGGAGGTGGAGGCGGGGAGGGCCGGACTGCGGGGGGCGGGGGGCCGGGCTCCGGCTTGGGCTCGCCCTGGGCCCGTGCTGCGGCCGGGAGGTTGTTTGGGGCGGAGGTCAGCAGCAGTGACCGACCCTGGGGGCTTCTGCAGCTGGAGCCTGCTTGAGGAGCAGAAGGCGAGAGAAAAGAAGAGGGCAAAGAAACAACAACAAAAAAGGAGAGACATTTTCAGAATCCTCTTGGGCACCGAGCCCTGGAGTCCCGCGTGCTCAGAGCTGGATGAGACTGAGGAGACCATGGCACAGATGGGCAGTTTGTGGCCTGGAACTCCATCCTCCAGGTCAGGACCTTTAAGGGCCACAGCCTCCTAGGCTGTTGCTGAAGAGGTTCCCATTTCATCTTTAACATTCTCATGGATTTTGCATTCTAATCTATAATATACCTGTGTTTATACTTATATGAAATAACGTTTTCTCCCAGCTGTTCAAAGTTCTGTGCTTTATCCTTTGGCTTCCAAAGTGTTTCCGATGTTCCATGGCACAAAAGAGACTGTGTGGAACCCACAGACCCCCACCTGCTTTTCCCAAGCCTGGCCTCCCTGGTATCCCCTCCAGACATGCTTACTGAAGCCACTCCTTTGAGCCCAGTGACAGAGGCAGAGCACAGCTGGGAGGTGCTGGATGGGAGGTGTAGCTGAGGGCCCCTCCTGATCCTGACTTTGGCTCTGGGGAAGCCCCTGCTGGAGGACACCTTCCTCATCACCCTCTGCCCACCCTGGGCCTGGCGCGGTGTCTCACCTGCTGGTGATGGCTGTGTCCGAGGCTGGGGTGGCGACATGGGATCTGCAGGGGGGCTGCTGGGTTGCAGCAGGTGTGGGCATGCGGATGCTTATGGGGCGGGGGATCCGGCTCCGGGCCGCAGCTGCACGTCCAGTCTTCCTGGGCAAGGCCCCCCCGGGCTCAGAGGCAGGCGTGTCCTCCTCGGAGCCTGTGCCTGAGAGGGTCTCTGAGGCACGGCGCTGCTCCTCACTGGAGGAGGACGAGGCCCCTGAGGCCAGCCGCAACAGCAGGCGGCCCTGCCTCTTCTCCATCACCAGCCGCGCCAGGTCCTGCTGCGGCCGGGCCCTCTTGCTCCACCGCTCTTTGGCCGACAGCGAGCCCGAGGGCTCCGAGCCCGTGTCCTCCTCGGACAACAGGACAGGGATACGGCTCCTGGGGCGAGGGCCTGGCATGGCGTGGCGGCTGGGGGAGATGGTGGCCATTTTCTCGGGGACAGGCTCCAGGGGGCATGCTGGGGCTGGTGCATCAGCAAAGGCTGGGCCATTGGGCAGTGAGTCCATGGCCACCTCCGAGGGTGCTTCCCCTGGGGGACCAGGCAGGGCACAGCTCTCCATCTCAGCCCCATCCAGTCCTGACAGGGCAACGCCATTCTCCAGGGGTCCTGGGGCCCCCTGCTCTGCAGCGCCCCCCTCAGAGGGCACCTCCAGACCCAGCTCTCCCCCAGCGCTGAACTCCTCGGGCCGCGTGGCTTGTCCACCAGAAGACATGACGTTGAGGTGGGTTTTCTCTGCAATGTGCACAAAGGTCCTCTCAACTTTGGTGAAGGGTGAGGAGGTGACTGCCACACCTCCTGCCCCTGTGGTCCCTGCCCCTGCCCCTGGCCCTGCCCCAGGCCCAGGGGGCTTGGGCTCAGACTTGAGGACAGAGGACAGAGTGCCTGGCTCGGATACGTCCAGTTGGCTGCCTGTGGGCTGGGGTCGCTCATGCTGAGGAGTGAGGGCAGCCAGGGTGCCCAGGTCGGGGTCAGGGACCAGTTCGGCAGTGACGGGCGACTTCTTCATGTCGCCAGGGGAGACGAGCACCAGCGTTTTGGAGCCCTCCTCGGGCTCCAGGTCCCCGTCGGCCATGGAGGCCCGGCCCCTGGACTCCTTCTGATCGTCAGCCAGCAGCGTGGACGGGGCGCCCTCCTGGCTCCGGTCGGTGCTCCTCTCGCTCCCCTCACTGCTAGAGCCACTGCGCGGCCCCAGCACCTCCCCCAGGGCCACTGCCGCCTCCTCCTCCTCCTCCTCTTCCTCCTCCTCCTCCTCCTCCTCTTCTTCCTCCTCCTCCTCTTCCTCCTCCTCCTCCTCCTCCTCCTCTTCTTCTTCCTCCTCTTCCTCCTCCTCCTCCTCCTCCTCCTTTCCATTAGCCTGAGGCTGAACAGGAGCCAGCGAGACCTGGGGAGTGGTAAGCAGCATGTGCGAGAAGCCCACCCTCCGGACCCTGTTGAGCAGCCGTGCCCGTTCTCGGTAATCGGAGAGGTCTCTCTTGAAGTCCTGGTAGGGTAGGCTCAGAGGCACAGCTCGTGGGAGGCCGTTCACCTCAAACGGGGGCGCCACGGAGAACACCTGCAAGGAGCACACACAGGGACCCTCTGAGGTCGCCCATCCACCTTCCTGGGCCCAAGAAGACCTCATCTTCGCCCACAGGCTGGGAGACCCACATGCCCCAGGTTATCCACCAGAGTGTGAGCTCCATGGAGGTAGGTGCTGGGTGGCTGCTGGGTCTGTTTTGTTCACTGTTCTATCCTCAGGGCCTAGAATGGTCCCTGGCATCTAGTAAGTGATCATTAAATCTCGGGTGAATGACTGTCCCCGAAGCCCAGCCCCTGATCTTGGTGGCTTTTCTGTCTCCCTGCCCTTCATCGTCCCCACTCCTCTCCTCACTACGTTGAGTCAACCCTAGAGTTCAGTCAATAATAGGAAGTGAAAACTGGAAGCCACCATAACTGCCATTTAGAGACACTCTCCCTTTTATTATTTATTTATTTGTTTGTTTTGTTTGAGTCAGAGTCTCACTCTGTCACCCAGGCTGGAGTGCAGTGGCACACTCAAGGCCACCCCAGTGTTGACCTGCTGGGCTCTGGCGATCCTTCTGCCTCAGCCTTCCAAGTAGCCAGAACTATAGGTGCATGCTACCAGGCCCTGCTAATTTTTTATGTATTGTAGAGACAAGGTCTCACCAAGTTGCCCGGGCAGGTCTCGAACCCTTAGGCTCAAGCAATCCACTTGCTTCGGCCTCCCAAAGTGCTGGGATTACAGGCTGAGGCACCAAGCTCGGCCTGTAGCATTTTTTTTTTAACACACTGGGCCTCTGTCTAGTTGAACAAGCACAACACAGCCCACTGGGCCAAAAGCTCCAGGGATATCCTGACATCTTCCTGCCCATCCACGTTCTTGGGAAATCTTGCCAAACATTCCACGTCTGCTATCCCAGGGCTGTGGACACAGTCTTGTTCTGCCTGGTGGTTCCCCAGCCACTGGCCTACTGTCTCCATCTAGCACTGCCATCTTTCCTTCTTACAACTGCTTGAGTGATCTTCCTGAAACTCCAATCTGATTCCGTCTCTTTCTGTTTCAAACCTGCAGCGGCCCCCGCAGGTGATGGTTCCGATCTGGCTTGGCACATGAGCCACCCCTTCTTCCCCATGACCTGACTCCCAGCTCCTGCTCCAGCCTCATTTCTCATAGCACCCTCAGATCCCTGCCCTGTGCTCCAGCCATTCTGATGCGGTCAGCACTTCCCTAAATGCATCCTGCACCTCACTCTTTTCCCAGGCAGTTTCCTCTGCCTGGGATACGCTCTCACCCCGTCTGTTCACATGACAGCTTCCTACTCTTCCCCCCAAACCAGCTCCAAGACCATCTCCCTTCAGCTGCAAAGCTTGCCTGTCTACCTTCCTGTCCACCCACCAAGCAAATGTCATTACTCTCTCCTTTCTACTTGTTTTCCCGCATCCTTCCATGAGACAACTTTCCACCCTCTATTCTATATGCATGCATTTACACTTTCTCTCTCTTGATAAAGAGAGCTCCCTGAGAGTTTCATTCATTCATTTTTTTCATTCATTCACTCATTCAAGAAGGCCTTCCTGTCCTGGTCACTAAGTTATAGGCCAAGAATCTGGGTCAAGTGTTGAACAAGACAGATGTGATCCTCGCTTTCTCTATGTAAGGAAATGAAATAGGGATAATGCACATTCTACAAAGGTTGTGATCATAAATGAGGTCATATAAACAAAGGGCATGGCCTATAGCAGTTGCTCGATAAATGTTAGCTCCCTCTCACCCTTACCTCCTACCTCCTGCTCTGATCACTTTGGTTCAGAGATCATTGCCTCCCTCCCCCACGCCAGAAATGTGGATGCCATACCTATGGGGGATGGGGTGTGGGAAAAGGAAGGGGCTCTGCTAGCTGAGATAGCACAGAGGCTGGTGGAGAGGAAGACAGAATTTCCCAAAGCCAAGGATCTGCCCAAGGTTGTGGCTGCTCCCCTCTCCAACTGCCACACTCTTCCTTGTAATTAGAACATTGGTGAAGATTTAGTAGGGGTGAGGATGATGCAAAAGGACCCCAACAGGATCTCAGCATCAGACCCCAAAAGGACCCCAGCACACCCTACGTGAGGCAGGCATGGAACTTTCTTAGAACTTTATGCCATCCACATCCAGAATGGAAGTCTCCAGAAGTATTTTCTTTTTCTATTCCACTTACTTATTCTCATTAATCCATTAAGTCATTTGACAAACATCAAGCACTGACCCTGTCCCAGGCCCTGTGTTGGGGCACTTTGGCCTGTCCAGTCACCAATGTTAAGGCTAGAAAAAATGACTGGCAGTGGTGGAGGGGACTGTGTAAGCTCCTGGGTGAGTGGGGACTATGAGATAAGTGCTGGCACTGAGAGCCAGGGACAGGCAGGCAGACACAGAGCTCTGATCATGTATCTCTCCTGTCAGGCTCAGAACTCACCCAGCCAGCACCAGACACATCCCACCCAGTAGGGATGGCCTTTGATCCACCAGGTCACCCTTTCTCTTCAGAATCTCTGTCCATTTTCCCTGTCTGGTCCCTGACACCTTGAACATTCTTGTTAGAACCACCCTTTCCTCTGCCATCTGGCCAGGCCCTGGATCTTTCTGGAAAAGCCTCATGTAGAGGATGAGAACCCCTGACACACACATGCGCGCGCACACGTGCACAGTGCCCATGTTGGATGATCATAGATGGAAACTTTCTCTATCTCAAAGCCTTCCCTTCCTATTACCTGAGAGAGAGGAGGAATGAGAACAGGAAATCGTCATCAAATTAGACTGGGAACCTGAGGCCTAGAGAAAGGCATGCGCTTGGGCACTGGCCCAAATTGTGAAGCACATCAATCAGGATGGCCCAGGACCCAGAACACTTTTCAGTGCCTTACTGGCCTCCCACCCAGTCCATGTGGGGAAACCTGAGACCCTCTGCTCTTTGGGGGGAAGAGTTATGAATCTCAGAATGGACAGCTTTGCCCTAAAGATCACTGCCACCCCTATACTAGCCCAGGCATGCTGGGGTTTCTGTTTTTTTTGTTGTTTTTTTTTTTTAGTTGGAGTCTCACTCTGTCGCCCAGACTGGAGTGCAGTGGCTGCTCCCGGCCACCGCAGCCTCGACCTGCTGGGCTCTGGCGATCCTTCCGCCTCAGCCTTTCAAGCAGCTGGAACTACAGGCGCGCGCTACCACACCCGGCTAATTTTTGATTTATTGTAGAGATGAGGTCTTGCCAAGTTGCCCAGGCGGGTCTCGAACCCGCGGGCTCAGGCAGTTCACTCACCTTGGCCTCCCAAGGCGGGGGATTACAGGCTGAGCCATGGAGCCCAGCCGGGATTCTGTTTCAAAGACCCTCTGCCCTTCTCCCATCTGGCTCTGTGCTGGAGAGGGGCAGGGCCTGGGCTCAAGTCCCTCCCTCCTCAGATAATAGCCAACCCTCTCCCTACCTCTCCCAGATGCCCAATGAGTTGTTCATCCATTCACCCATCTGATCTTGAGCTCATTCACTCAGTCCGTGATGACTAGATACTTTCTGTGTGCCCGGCCCTATAGGCGTGAGGACACCATGGGAGGCGCAATGACCTCGACTTTCCCAGCTGTGCTGGGTGTCAGTTGGCAAAAGGAAGTCAGGTCTGGTGAAGCTCACACCTTCTTGCTTCCATCCCAGGGCAGTGATCCTTTATGATTCCAGTGTGCTTACTGTGGTTCCCAAGCATTATCTGGGGGTGCTTTTGAAAAAAGTGGCTCATGCCTATAATCCCAGCACTCTGGGAGGCTGAGGAGAGAGGATCACTTGAGCCCAGGAGTTCAAGACCAGCCTAGGCAACATAGGAAGACCTCAAAAATTAAAAAACTAGCTGAGGGTGGAGGCTCATACCTGTAGTCCCAGCTACCTGGGAGGCTCAGGTGGAAGGATCATCTGAGCCCAGGAGGTCAAGGCTGCAGTGAGGCTGTGATTGTGCCACTGCACTCCAACTGGGCAACAGAGTGAGACCCCAATTAAAAAACAAACAAACAGCCGGGCTTGGTGGCTCAGCCTGTAATCCCGTGCCTTTGGGAGGCTGAGGTGAGTGGATTGCCTGAGCCCGCAGGTCCGAGACCCACCTGGGCAACTTGGCGAGACCTCATCTCTAAAATAAATCAAAAACTAGCCGGGCGTGGTAGCACATGCCTGTAATTCCGCTACTTGGAAGGCTGAGGCAGAAGGATCGCCGGAGCCCAGCAGGTCTAGGCTGCAGTGGCCGGGAGCGGCCACTGCACTCCAGTCTGGGCGACAGAGTGAGACTCCAACTCAAAAAAAAAAAAAAAAAAATTAGCCGGGTGTGGTAGTGCACGCCTGTAGTTCCAGCTATTGGAAGGCTGACTGAGGCGGAAGGATCGCCGGAGCCCAGCAGGTCGAGGCTGTGGTGACCGGGAGCGGCCACTGCACTCCAGTCTGGGCGACAGAGTGAGACTCCAACTCAAAACAAAACAAAACAAACAAAAAATGCAGGGCCCAGGGTCCTATCCCCTAGATTCTATGGGTCAGATACGAGACCCAGAATTTGGGCTTTTTTTCCAAGTTCCCTAGTGATTCTGACTGAGTTCAGCCAAAGGCAGAGGTGGTAAGGGTTGAATGGGGGGAGGAAGGGCAGGTCATTCAAACTGAGACCCTCAGAGAGAAACAAAGTCCCAGCCCTTCCCCTCTGTCCACTGAGCCCAGTTGGGAAGACGGAGGACTGGGCCCGCTCAGCTTCAGAGCCCAGCCCAAGTCCATGTTCATTCCGGTCAGCAGGAAAAGTGGAGGGAGGAGGATGGACCAGGCCTCGGTTTTCCCTGGCCACCAACAAAACTGAGCTCTCCTGGCCATGAGGAAACTTCTCCCACACCAATGCTGGAGATCGGTTACTTCACACAGCCCCATCCTCAGCCCACACAGGTGCATGGAGCGACTCTCCTGCCTGGACCCCAGTCAAACCCAGACTCTAGGCACTGCCCGTCATCCCACAGTCCCAAGGTCAAAGAAGGAGGCTGCGAGGTGCTGAGTGGCAAAAGCCTAACAGTGAGCCCTGGCATCCCCCTCCCCTGCTGAGTGGGGGCCGGGGAGGCCTTTGTGCCTTTCAGGGTAGTTCCCTCTCCCTTCTCCTCCCTCCGAAACTGCTTAGGGCAAGCTCCTGTCTCCCCCTCTACTCTGGACGAAGCACTCCCCACACCCCAACACATCACAGGCGCTCAGCCTGAGAGGAGAGGAGCCGTGGACTGTGTTGCCTCGGTCAGTTCTTCTGCCCTGCCCCCACCGCCCTTCCCAGATTCTCCCCGTCTTCATCTGCATTTCCACTCTCCAATATCTCTTCCAAGCCAGGAGCCCTCCCTCCACACTTCCACCCCACACCAAGGAGTGCCACCCAGCCTGGTGGGCGCTCTGGCCAGGGAAAAGGAGGATGGCAGAAGGGGTAAAATGATCCAGGAAACGTAGACACCTACCCTCCATCTGTACAGAACTGCACACACTTGACCCCAGATCTCAATGTTCCCAGTCCATCCCTGCCTGTCCCAGGGTGAGAAGCCAACAGGATAGCATGTGGGGGACTCTCGTAAATGCCCCGGGGGTTGAGAGATGCAGCTGCGACTCGCCCTTCTTCCGGCCCAAAGGAGAAGAGCGCCTTCCTCTGCTCAGTGCCAGTCCTCACTTCCAGCCCCTTTCTGCTGTCTCAGAAGTCTGCACTTCCTTCCTTCTCCTTCATCCCACATTCCATACCTGCATACTCCCCCACCAGACTCTCTAACTGGGACCCCCTCTCCTCAACAGACCATTCCCCTCTCCCAGGGCAGCAGATAGGAGCAGGCCAGGGCTACCTCATGTCTCCCATCATAGCAGAGTGGCGGAGGAAGGGTCCTCAGTGTCCCTTCGCAGGGCTCTCTGGCATCCTAGCTTTCCAGCCCCACCATACATCCGGCCTCAATAGTCTGATCCCACGGAGGACTGGCCGGCGAGCCATCGGTCCCACCTCCTACTTCCTGACACCCCACTTCTGGCAAGTTGGCGATTTGGAGCTGGGTCCCAGAGACCAAAGTCCGTCAGCGCCGCCCCACCCCCCATGAAAGAACACAGCTGGCAAGGCCAGGGTTACTCAGGCCAACTAGGTCCAAACCCCTGGGGTCCCTCCCAACCCAGCTGCCCGCCCGGGGCAGGCCAAGCTCACCTATGGACCCGAGCCAGCAACAGAGTAGCCCTTACCCTCTGCCTTGCCGAGGACCCCAGAGTCGGGGTCTGCATTCAGTGGTGGAAAAGGAAGGGGGTGAAAGAAAGCAGGCGGAGGCGCAGGTTCCTGGAAGGCGTCTTTAATCAGGATTTGGTAGTACACAAGCTCTCCGGATTGTCTGCATTAACATACAGGGACTTAAAAAGGCACAAGATCCCTCGCACAGCGACGCGTGACGGCGGGGTGCCCCCACCCCCGCCGGTGCGCGGCCGTGTGCGCGTGGGTGCGTGTCCGTGTCCCACCCCCGTGGCGGCGCCGCGCGTGTGCGTGTCGGTTTCAAGTGTTGGATTTGTACAGTACTCGCAGTCTAGGGGCGGGGGGCTCAGTGCATGCTTTTCTACCCGGGCCCGGGACCCCCAGACGCCGCTATTTACACTAAGGAGGACGCACCCCGGAGAGAGAGAAGGGAAAAAAAAAGCGTCCCATCTTCGTGTGTGTGGTTTTGAGATTTTCGTGCATGCTTACGCTGGCCGGGTCGGGGAATAGTGCAAGCGTATAATACAGTATTATTGCAGTACAAAAGGGGGGTCGGGGGGAGGGCGTCACGACGGGAGGGGAGGGCTCAGGAATAAACCGGCTGGGACTCTGGACCTCCGGGAGGGTCCTCTGGCCAACCCCTTCCTACCCCTCACCTCCCTCGATTAGGAAGCGTCTCCAGACGCAGGAAGGGGGACACCCGGGTCCCTGGAGGAAGGGACTCGACTGGGCCCGGGGACTGCGGGAGGCCAGCCCTCTCCCCGCTCAATAAGGTCAACTCTAAGGGCCTGGAACACCTCCCCCTTCCCACGGGGGCGGGGTCGACGGAGCAAGTGCAAAGGAAGCAGATGTTGGTCCCTGAGTTTTATTTTCTGGGGTGGGGGTGTGGGAAGAGCGGAAGTGAGAGGCATGTTTGGGGACCCCCAGGGCCCTCATGGTGTCGCGGGATGGGGCGGGGAACGCGGACTGGGCCGTGGGCAGAAAGGGGGGCGTCGGGTGGCTCTGAGAGACCTAGGCTCAAAGCTTCGCTCTCCCCCTCAACTCTGGGCTCTTTGGCATCCAATTGCAAGGCCAATTAATTGGGGGGAGGCAGCCCTGTAGGCGGTGAGGTAACAGGAATCGGGGTGGGGCGACGGGGGCCCGTCGAGCCTGGAGAAGTGGCCAGCTCCCTCCCCCCCACCCCATCCCTCGTCCGCATCCCAGCCCTGGAAGCACTAAGGGGCCGGCCCCCCACTCCGGTCCCGGTCCCCGCCCCGGGGCCAGGGACCCCGCGGCCGCGAGCCGCACAAGGGGAAAGCAAGCAGAAGTGAGCGCGAAGGCGGGGGCGTCGGGGAGTGCGAACCCAAGAGGAGAACTTGAGCAGTAGCGGCGCGGCGGGGGGGCGCGGGGGCTGGAGTCCGGGCGGCCGCGCGGGGAGGGGGGAGCGCAGGGGCGCCGCGGGGGGCGGGGGGCTTCGAGGCCGGGCAGTACCCTGGTCGCGCCGCGTAGCAGCTAGTGAAGAAGACGGAACGTACATTCGTGGTGCGCTGGCCGCGGGGGCGGGTCAGGTTGGAAGTGGCGGGGGGGGGGTCCCGCTACGGTTGGAAACCTGCCCGAGGCGCCCGGAACGGCCAACTCCCGGGCGGGGGCTGCTAGTTTGCTGTCCGGAGAGTGGATGCAGTGTGCGCTCGGCTGCGGAGTGTGTGTGTGTCCGCGCGCGCGCGTGTGTGTGTGTGTACGCGCGCACGCGCGGGGGGGGGGCAGGGTGGTGGGTGGCCAGTGGGACTGACAGCTGAGCAGAGTGCAAAGAGAGGTCTAGGGAGGTTCCCAAAGTCCTTTGGGCTCCATTTCTCCCTCCTCCCCACTCCTTCTTGGAGGAAGTGGGCGCTCAGGTTCGGAAACCACTGGGTGATGTGTAGGGACCCGCAGGGATATTTGAGGGGTGTGGCCCTCAGGCTGAGAGCCTCTCCCTTAGGGAGAAGGATGCTTTAAAATTTTCAGAGGCCGACTCTATGGAAGGGGGCTGGTTCCTGACGCTTGGGTTGGGAGTCTCCCAGATCTAAGCAGAGTTTGGGGTAGGGTGGGGTTCAGGCTCCTTAGAGGCCTAAACTTCCATCCCCAGGTACCAGATCATGCCAAAGACAGCAAAGGATACAAGCATTTCCTGTGCCCCCACAGCTGGAGGCACCCCCATCCCCAATCAGAGCCAGAGCCTAAGCATGGTCCCCTCCCCGACTACCCACATACAGATAGAGTGACACAGCCCCCACCCCCCGCCTGAGCAGACAGCACCACCCCTCCCCAGAAAAAGGGAACTAGGCAGGGCAGAGGAGAGAGAAAGAGTCAGGGGGGTCTTGGGACCAGCATGGCTCAGAGGTGCCACCATCCCCCTGCCCCCACGCACTGTGCAGGTCTGTGTCTGTTTTCCCAAAATTGGAAATGCAAAGGAGGATGGTTGGGTTCAGGATCTTAGTGGTTGGGATGAGTGTTGAGTGGTTATTGCTGTGACCCAAGCTGCCTTGAGTGTGTGTGGGGGGTGGATATTAATTATAGAGAATTTAATAGAGCATTTGTCACTGACCCAGGATCCTCAGAACACACCTCTCCCATCAAGAAAATACTAGTCCTATCTAGGGGACCCCACTCACCATGCAAAGGTCCACTGGCCCATACACACATCCAGGCACTTACACACATGACGTGCACACACGGCACATGGCACACACCCCCATTGGCGGGAGCTGCCTCCCTCCGAGAAGCCCAGCAGTCAGAGTTCTCTGGGGAAGAACACTGTCACCCTTCGAGTGCTGCAGCCCTGGACCCGGGGTGGTGTGGGAAGTCCTCAGGCTCACAGAGTCTGCACAATGACTTCTGGTCACCTCTGTCAGTAAAACAGTTTTGTTTGGCTCACCCCGTGAATTTTATTTTTTTAAGTGGATTTTTTTGTAAATTAGATGCCAACTATTAAAAAATGGGAGATATCACGTAAAAATTAGGAGACAGTGGCAACATTTGGTTGAACTGAGGACAGTGGGGGGAGGGTGGGGTTCCCCTGTTTACCACTGAGCCTGCCAGTTTCCTGCCACTGCCTGGCTCCTGTGTGAGTTGTTAACACCCACTCGAATTACCCTTGTCAATGCTTACCAAAAACGATGTCTGCCCTGTCTATGAGCCTAACCCCTAGGACCTCACCAACACCACTGAGGTTAGGTTTCTGAGCACCTGCTTTCCTGTAGTAACCATGGCTCTGCCCACCTAACCCCCATAGCTGCCATGGGCTGCCTGGGACCATGTGGGATTGAGGGGTGGAGAGTCACTGGAGCGGTCCAGCCATTTCAACCAACCCCAGTACTGGAGTGATTCCCACCTGGACACCATCCCACAGCAAGGTGGGAATGGGAACGGAAAGAAAGGATGGCTCACAGACAACACCCCTTTTCCTAGATAGAATGAGGAGGGGCCAACCAGAAAAGACAGTAACAAACCAGTCCCTAGACCAAGACGTTTTAAAAAAACTCCTATCAAACAGGGCTAGAGTATTCGGTATGGGTGGGGGTTTAAATATGTTCTTGTAAATGAAATGCTTTGATTAATTCATTAAATGCAGATAATACTGGGGTCTACCTCATAGGCTATTCTGAGGTTTAAATGAGTTAATGTTGTAAAGTGCTTAGATCACTGCCTGGCATATGAGAAGCACTGTATGCCAGTGGCTGTTAAATAAAATAACAAATCATCAGAAGCCACCACTACATGCAGGATGTGACTATTAAGTACAAAACACCATTTCAAAGTGCAACAAAGAGAGCTGTCTCTTCACAGGTGTTGCGGGGGAGGCTGTGTGCTTTCCCCAAGCAGGGTATCATTCTTGAACATTCTGGCCTCTGCTTGGGAAGTCCTTTAGAAAAAAATCTGACAACACTGCAGGCTTACAGCACCCCCACCTAGCCCAGGAACCAGAGACAGGCAACTCGACCCCAAGCCATGTGGGGCTCTGCTGAGCTTCACGTGAACGTGAGCCAACACGAGTGGTTTAGGTAACCTTAGCAGTTTCCAAAAGTCAAAGCCACCCTGAGAAGATAATAACATTATCAAGATCACCTCCTGTTAGCTCAGAGCTTTATGGCTTACAAAACACTCCCACCTCCACCAGGGAAGATATGCCAAAGGAAGTCCCCCAAAGGGCAAATGCTTTGATGCATGGCTTTGCTTTAAAGGACACACTCTCTCCCACAGGGGTCAGTTCTGGGGTGCCTGTGTTGGAAAACTCAGCCACCTTCTGAGCACTTGACAGGATTTCCCACCTCCAGAGGTTCTGGAAACAGTAATATGTATGTAATGCTAAAATGAGGCTGAAGCTAGTGCCACCATCTTTGATAAGTCACAAGGCACTTTGGGATCTTAGAGTACCTCAGGGTTCTGGTCACTGAGATGGAGCTGTGCTCAGGGTTGGGTAGCGGAACCCTCTGGAAGGGAATGCTGGATAACAGAGCGCTTGGTTTCACCAGACCCCAGGTAGGAGGGGCCCTGCCCCCGAGATTCTGACTTATGGAGCGGATGATGGGCTGACTGCCTTCGCTTCACCCCTGCCACTACCTGGTGTGGACGGAAGGAGGGCCAGAGGAAGGGGGTGGGCGGCAGTGCCAGCAGGAGGGGAGCAGGGCTACTGTTCACTCCCACCCCTCACCTTTGTGCTTTTGGTTTGCTGTCCCTTCCCAAAGGGGCTACCCTGTTCCCTCCTCTACCTTCTGCCTGGGCAGGGTGCGAAGCCAGAGCCTTGGTTTTGAGAAGGTTCAAAAGTGAGCAGCTGAGATGGGGGTGGGATGGGGCACAGGTATTAGAACCCGAGTCTGGCTTTTCTTGCCAGGTGGAGAAGGTGCTCTTGGCCCAGACATCCTCCAATAAATAAATAGCATTTTATAAAAAGAAAGATTTGGGAGAAAGGAGTGTGGTGGCTATGCAGTGGCTTGAGTGGATGAGCCATACCACAGTGCTGGCCAAACATGAGGACAGTTTGACTTCAGAACACTGCCCAACACACCTATGGCACCCACGGGCTTGGGCCAAGACCTGGAGGTGGCTACTCTAGCCAGAGACATCTGGAGAGTCGGTGGGCCAAGCAGAGGCTAGCCAGGGAAAGGGTTAGAGAGAGAAGCTGGGGTGAGAGTACGTAGGAAACTACCGAGGATCGCACAGACATCTTTCTTGCTTCCTAACATGCATGGCCACACACACACCCACACAGCACTCTGCAACTTCAGTGGGTGCCAGTCACACTGGGGTCTGTGTAACAGGCACTTCCTGGAATTGTGCAGTGCACAGCCTGAGCATTCATCCATGGGAGCCTTGCCCTATGCACAAACGCTCATGCATAAGCACACTCATACTCACAAGTGGACATCCATGCACACAAGCACATACACACACAACCTCACTGAAACGAACATTTCACAAATCTTTGGGCCTCCTCCCCTCCCCTCCCCCTAAAGGCAATGTCCTTTCTGGCACCTTCCTCTTCTCTAGAGGAAGAGGTGCTGGCTGACATGGCAGGAATGAAGAAAGGGAATCTTGGGGTCCCTGCAGTGACAAGTTAGGGCTGAGTAATGAGCAGAAAGGGCACGAGCCATCTGGCATCCTGACACCTCCCACCCCTAGAAACATCCAGGTCTCCATCGGACGCACCTAGCCTCTGCTCTGTCTCCACCCCCCCCCAGGGGGGCCGACTGGCTTGACTGAGCACCCCCAGGAAGGAGTCACCCTCTGTGAGGGGTAGAGGCAGGGCTGCTCCTGTCTGGCATGTGTCCTGGGGCCCCAGTGTTGCTGCTGGGCTTCCAGTTCTTGCCTCATCCTCCACCACCACCTTCTCTGCCGCTGCCTCTAGCCTAGGTCACCCCACTGCTGGGGTCCTGCTGCTTTGAGGGGCAGACACCAGGCCCCCTCACCCATCCTCAGCTGCTGAAGCTCTGGGGCCAGACAACCCATCCTACCACTGAGTCCTAGGGAAGGGGCAGCCCTCGGGAGACTGAGCACCACGCCTCCTGGGGTGAGATGTGGGAGGGAGGGACTCTATCCTCTGTGATGATGGCATGGGAAAGGTTCACCAGGTCACAAGGGTGTCCAGGCCTATCACGGAGCATTGACACTCCAAGCCCCGCTGGCCTGGCCTCTGATCCATACAAACGGCCACACACCTGCCCCACACGGATTAGACACACACACACACACACACACACACACACACACACACACACACACACACTCGGGGGGGGGTCCTGGTCTCTCACGAGCCTCTCGGGTGGATCAGACCCAGCCATGCCAAGAGATCACAGATGCAACAGAACCACCCCGGTCCCGTCTGCCTCGTCTGACACCTTGGTATCCACGGGTCTGCGCACCCACTGGTGGCTCCAGCCAAGCACCCCCGCACCCCTGTCCTGTACCGGGAAGTGCACCACCAGCGCCCCCTCCCGGCACCCTGTGGTGGCACCGCCAAAGGAGCCGATGGGGGGTGGGAGCATTACAGTACCTCGAGCCAACGTTCTAGGGGCGCCGTATTGCGTGATGGGGTGGGATGGGTGTGTGAGTGTGTGATTATTGCGTCCTGGGGGGGAACCATGGTCTCTGCCTGCTCCCCACCCCCCCCACCTGCCCCCTCCAGGAGGGGGGGGGCCCAGCCTAGGTCTTATGGGTGAACCGGGCCCACACCTGCTGCAGCTGGGACCGCGAGATGCGGAGCACCGAGGGCACGAGTCTGTGGTTGCCGGCGGCCAGGGGCGCGTGGCGCCGGTGGGGCGCCCGCACCGGGCTGCTCTCGGCCGAGCGGCTGCGCTGAATGAGGGAGCCAGAGGAGCCCGAGGAGCTGCCGCCGCCGGGGTGAGGGTAATGCTCGGTCTCCAGCGTGGAGGAGGAGAACACGGAGGACGCCAGTCGTCGCAGGGGGCTGTACCGCGGGAGGGAGTGCCCCGAGAGTCTGTCCTCCTCCAACTGAAAGAGACCAAGAGAGTGGAGGGAAAAGAGGCGTCAGGCACAGACTCGACAGCTCCGTCTCGGGGGCCACCCACCGCTCACAGCCCCCGCGGCGCCGGCGTCCCGGGCGGGTGGTCGGGGTCGGGCAGGGGGTGCTGCAGACCGCGGCCCCGGAGATCCTGCCTCAGACCTCGGCGCCGGCCTCCAACGCCCTGCCCCCTGCTCCTCCTCTCTGGCACTACTCACGCTGTGGTCTCCTTGCAGAGACCTTGGTCACTCGCCTCTTCCGGGAAGCCTTCCTGGCTTAGCCCTAGCTAGCTCGGGGCTGCAACTGTTTTTGCCATGTGTGGGCAGCTGTGTGTTGCCTGTCCCGCAGCTAGACTCCATGCTTCTCCTGCACACCCTCTGCTTTGGCAGCCCCGTCCCCATCACAGTGAAGTGACGTCAGGGTCTCTGTCACAATGTGTCGTGAGGTCGGACTCAGAATCCAGTTACTCATGTTTGAATGCCAACTCCACCACTTACAACCTGGTGCCTGCAAACAAGTTACTTCACGTCTTGGAGCCCTCGGCTTCCGGTTTATGAAACGGGGCCATAATGGTACCCACCTCACAGGGGTGTTGTGAGGACTAGATGGGATAACGTGCGGAGCGCTCAGAACAGTGCTCGCCATGGAGTAAAGGCTGTGCTCTTGAGAGCCATCTGAGTGTCTTTCCGTTGCTCTTCAGAATGGGGGATGGAGGACTGCTGGGAGGAGGGGCAGATTGAAATCACTTCTCTAAAGTGGCTTTTCTCCACCCTGGAAGGGCAGCCTGTGAAAGGGGCTTGGCAGGGAGGCTGCCTTGCCGCCACCAGGAAGAATCCTGCCCTTGAGCTCTGATGCCCTCAGAGAAAACTGGAAGTGTCCTGGGCAGCGGGAGTGGACACGGTGCCCTGGGTGTCGCCAGACGGCTCCCAACCTGACCCCTGGCTCTTCTGGGACCCAGGCCAGTTTAAATAGCCAGTGGAGATTGGCTGGGCCAGCTGCTGGGGAGCTGAAGGAGGAGGGGACACTCAGCTCCAGAGTCCCTTGCTGATGTCAAATGGGAGCAAGGGGACTCAGCATGGTACCTCCAGCAGGGCAGGGAAGGGAGAGAACATTCCATCAGGACCGTCTTTGCTCCCATCCTGCCTCCCTTTCAGCTTCCCTTTGGCCAGGGCTAGGATCCTTCTGAGCTAGTGCCATCTGCACTGAGGGCTGGGGTCTAAGCCACCTGGAGGAGCCAAGAGCCAGAGGCACTATGGTTGCCTCTCACACAGCACACGTGGGTGGCTTGAGTATAACCTTCCAGCCAGAGTTTGTTCAGCGGCCAGATGGATTTTCCCAGGCTCACACTTCCTCCCAGTGTGCTGCTTGCTGCCCCTTCAGGCCAGGCACCCTTGTGACCACCTACTTGTCCTCGACGCCAGCTGAAATATCATGTCTTGAGACCACCCCAGCTTCTCCTGCGAGCTCCCTGCTCCTAGCAGATGTGAGTTCTCTGTTATCTCCCTGGTGGCCTCTGCTTATACACATCCATTTCTAGGCCTCTGCGTCCCCACACCACCCCACGTGACCTGCACTCCCAAAGGGTGGGGCTGTGCAGCCTCAAGCCTCTTTGTCCCTCAGCTCCAGCCCACTGTCCAGCACGTGGCAGGGAAATGTCTTGGCAGCTGCCAAACCAGTGTCTGTGACCTGCGGTGTTATCGACCAGAGACAACCAGCAAAGGACGCAAATAGCCCTCCCCTAAATCACACATTTGCTAGCCCCATCTACCCTCTCTGGAGCTTTCTCAGTCACTTCTAATTTGCACCTTACATTTCCTTGAGAAGAAAGCCAGGTGTGTGGAATTGTGTGTGAGATTGCTGTTATGGGGAAGTTCACACATCAGACGCTGGGAAGACTTGGCTAGGTCTAGAGAGAGTTGCTCACAGAAAAATGGTGGGGGATGGGGGGTGTCCCTACAGAGACTTCCAGTCTGCCCTGAACCACATAATCCAGTCACCTGGAGGTAGTGAGTCCTACAGACTGGAATCCCAGGACGCAGCCAGGTTTGGAAATCCCTGCCTAGCTCCAGGCTGGGCTCAGCACTCCCTTCAGGCCAGCCCAAAGACAGAAGGGAAAAGTAGGCCCGTCCATATTTTCCCTCCTCTACTGTCCTTGACAAAGGAAGGTGTCTGCCTCACCTGCTGACATGACCCCGCTGGTGGGTATGCACACAGAACAACACACATGTACACACACGAGTGCTCCAGGCTCCCTCTGACTCCACACGAGCCATCTGCTCTCTCTGGCCATGTTTGCCTCTCTGCTAAAAACACAGGTCTCAGACTGAGTGGAGAGCGCAGACCCTGGAACTAACTACCCGGGTTCAAGTCCCAGCTCTTCCACTTACCAGCTGGTGACCCTGGACTAGAAACTCTGCTTCTCTGAACCTTTGTTTTCTTACTTTGTAAACCAAGATTGTCTTTTCATCGTGTTGTTGTGAGGAAGATACATAGATGTTATAACATGCAGAGCACAAAATGAAAGTGCTTAGAACAGTGTCTGCATGTGGTAAAGACAATCAAGGGCTATTATTATTCTCACTATAACTACTGCTCTCATTGTTATTATCCGTGACAATGTTCTGATATCCTAGACGTCCATGGGTCCGTGGATACTTGCACGCTTGCTACGTGTTCTACACAGACACAGGAGCACACCTGTGGATATGTCCATACACACTGCACGCTCTTGGGCTCCATTGACACAGAAATGCACATGCACAGTCGTAGAATGACAACCAGGCTCATTTCTGTACACTGGGAAACTGAGGCCCATGCTACCTCACCCCCAGAGACACACACAACTTGCCTGTAGTCGACACAGGCAGTGCCCGACCATGTCCTGAGCAGGACCCGAGCCTGAGACCAACTGACTGCACAAGAAGCCTTTGTCTATCTCCCCAGATCATCCTGAAGGTGAGGATCATTCCCAAGACCCGGATAGAACTCTGAAGGTGAGAAAAACCTCAGCTGTAAACCTCAAACCCCTTCACTGTGAGACCCGGAAAGGGACAGTGACTGACACTCAGTCACCAGAGAGAGACTGGCAGAGCCAGGCCCAGAACCCGGGGCTTCTGACTTAAATTCTGGGCTTTCTCTTGACCCCCTACCACCGCTGTCTGTTGCCCTCCCTAAACTCTGCACATTCTGCAGGCCCAACCTACTGTGCATGTCACCTGTGATGCCTCTGGTGCGTGGTACATGGGAGATGCTCGGTGTGTGTGATGGATGGATGGGGGGTGGTGAGGAGTCCCACACAGATCTCACGCCGCCTTCTGCTTACCGGTGCTGAGTGTGGTGGGAACAATGACCAGACCACAACGCAGTCAGGCTAGCCCACGTGCCTGCCAGGGCTAAGCCTCCAACTCGGGTCGGCTAGGACCTCTCTGGGCGGGGACCCATGGCTCCCACTTTTTGAACCCTAAATTCCCAGTGTCCAGGGCAAGGCCAGGATGTGTACGCCCCAGGATCACAGCTTAGAGGTCCTCACTTCTAGCAAGGACCTCTAGACAAGGATGGGACCCGAACACACTCCTGCCCACAGCTGCCCTTCCTAGAGCCCTCACATGACCCCAGGCCACGCCTCCCAGTCTGAGCAAGTGGCAGAACGGGTCCCCAGCTCTGCACCTGGGCACCTCCCAAAGCTACCTGGGGTTCACGACCCCAATGTGGAACCATCAAGTAGAATGCGGCACAGACCCTGAGCCCCTTCCAGCATCACCTCTGCAGCCCTCCCCAGCTCCACTGTGGGCTCATGGACGCTATTCAGCACAAAGTGCAAGAGTTAGCATCTGCTTCCCAAGTCAGAGGTCAGCTTGCGCCCCACACAGAGAAGCCTGGCCGGGCCAGTGACTCTCTGCCTGTTCTAACAGCCTGACCTTGTCAAAAGAGAATAACCAAAATATCATGAGACGCGCTTCAGATCCTCAACTCGGCATTTGAGATTCGGCCACCGTCTGGTCCCTCCCTGCCCTTCCAGCCTTGTCCCTCAGTCCTCCTATATGAGAAGGTACCATTGCAGCCAGATTGGGCTCCTAGCATACCTGTCCCTGTGCCCAATCCAGAGTCCCTTCTCATCATTGTGATCTTGCCAGGCTCTCAGGGTTCACCTCCTCTATGGAGCCTGTGCTGGCCATGCCCTCCCTGCAGCCCTGAAGCCCTCTCCTGCCCAGACTTCACTGACCCTTCTTCCCTGGTGCTCCTCCCATGTGCTGACTGCTCCCTCTCGGTCATTATTATTGTTTTTTGAGTTGCAGTCTCACTCGGTCGCCCAGACTGGAGTGCAGTGGCCGCTCCCGGCCACCGCAGCCTCGACCTGCTGGGCTCCGGCAATCCTTCCGCCTCAGCCTTCCAAGTAGCTGGAACTACAGGCGCGTGCTACCATGCCTGGCTAATTTTTGATTTCTTGTCGAGATGAGGTCTCGCCAAGTTGCCCAGGCGGGTCTCGAACCCACGGGCTCAGGCAGTTCACTCACCTCAGCCTCCCAAAGGCGCGGGATTACAGGCTGAGCCACTGAGCCCGGCTTCGGTCATTATTAAGGGCTCCTTTTCCTCTCATCTCTCTCCACCCCCAACATAAGTGCCTTCCAGCTTCCACCTTCACCTTTTGGTCTTCCCCACCACACAGTCCTCGTGAGTGACATCATTCACTCCCATGGTTTCCAAAACCCCCACATCCTCAGTTCCAGCTGAGATGTCTCTCCTGAACCTGAGATGCCTCTGCATGGACATCCCTCAGATGCCATAAAGTCACTGTATTTAAATCTGAATCCACGCTCCCTTCAAAACCACTTGGTGATGGTGTCCACCCAGAGCCCTGGGCACCAGCCGAGATGCCCCTACCCTATCTCAGCCCTCTTGGCCCTCTCTCCAGCATCCCTTGGCTCTGTCTACCTCGCCCCACGTCCACACCCCCTACCCTAGTCCAAGTCCCAGGCCACTCTTCCACTACCACCTGGCATGGGGACTTCCTGTTTCTAGTTTTGCACCCCTTCAATCCATCTTCCACACAGCAGCCCAAGGATCACTCAACAACACCAATGTGACCATGTCGCCAAGCCTTCAACCTCCAGCCCCAATCCCTTAGCACAGCCCCAAGGCCCTCGGTGACCAGGCCCAGGACCGACCTGGCCACCTCATCTGCTGCACAGCACCTCACAGTGCTTTCCCATCGCCCCTCCAGGCCTTCACAATGTCCCCTTGGGCCGAGAGGCCTTTCTCCTGCCTTGCCAGCTGGCTGCACTGCTCATAATGCAAGACTCAACTCAGAATCTGCAGGACACTTCCTCTGGGAAGCCTTACCTGCCCCCAGCTTAGCTTCAGACTCTTACTCCTGTCCACCCCCGTCACAGCCCTGCAACTGTTGGGTTACTGGTCAGTAGCACCCGCGCATGTGGGGCACCCCAGGCCTCCACGCCGGGACTCTGGGCGTCTGGGGGTGGGGGGTTGGGGTGCAAGCCCAGCCTTACCTGTCTCTGCGGGCCTGTGGGATCCGACTCTCTCCGTCGAGGGCGGGGTCCCGAGTGCAGGGGCGAGTGGGAAGGGCTGCCGGGTGTAGGGGGCTGTGACGTCTCTGACCGGCCATCCGTCTGGCTCAGCTGGGGTGGCGGGGGCTGGGATGGCATCTGCCTCAGGTCCTCCTCAGCCAGCATTTGCATGCTGCGTCCCCGGGGCCGGACGGTGGGCTCTGCCCCTGGCCGCCGCCGCTCCTCGCCCTCCTCGGGCAGCGGCCGCAGTTCCTCGGGCTCCTCGTCCGTGGTGCCCGATGTGCTGGGCTCAGCCCCTGGAGGGAAGTCCTTGAGCTCTGTCTCTTTGTCAATGATGACCCACTCCTTGCTGTCGAAGTCTTCCTCCTCAGCCAGCGGCACCGAGCGGAAGGCGTTGCTCAGGGCCTCCTGCTCCACAGAGGCTGACACGTCCATGCGGCCGCTGGCCTGCCGGTCTGCGTGGCCTGTGTCCACTGACAGCATCTGGGCCGGCTGCGAGGAGCAGGCCTGGCGCGAGGGCGAGCCGGGCAGATCCATCCGTGACCTGCAAAACCACCCTCGTGGGGCTCAGTGCCGGCCCCTTCGGGCCCCCAAGGACCCCAAGCAGGTGGCAGAGTGCAGTGTGACACCTAAAACCTCCTGACCACAATGCCCTTTCCACCTGGGCCAGGCCCATTACCTCCTAGGTGGTCACCCTCCAACCTCACTTCCTATACAGCCTTCATTAGTTCATTTGTTAGTTCATTCATTCATTCACTCATTCGTTCAGCAAATGCTTTTGAATGCTTACCCTGTTCCAGGAATATAAATAAGCAGAAAATAAACTCTGGTTTCTGTGCAAGGAACGCTCTCCCCTGGGCCACCACAGGGAATCTAATCTTCCTAAAGCCAGCTTTGTTCTTGCTTGTCCGGCGCTCACATCCACCGTTGGCTCCCTCCTGCTGCATCCAGGCAAATACATCCCGCTGGCCCTTGAGTTACAGATGGCTTTCCAGCTTTTGCTGCCAACACCCTCCAGGACTGCTTGGCTGGTTGTGCCATCCCCAAGATGGCCTTGTTAGCCCCAGCTCAAGAAACTCCAGTGACTCCCCCGCCCCAAGAACAAAGCCCCCATTCCTTAGTTTGGCACTCAAGGCCCCTCAAAGCCTGACTAAGGCTCAGTTTCCCCATTTCCTAGTGAGACCCACCTCAAATTCCCTCCACATGGCCTGTTCCCCCACAGGGCCTGTCCCCCCTTAGGGCCAGTCCCTAAACACCGGTTGTCACAACATAATCTTTCCCTTACAGGACCTCTCCCTACACACAGCCTGACTTTACACCCTTTGCTGTCTGACCCAGGTTGGAAGCCACCTCTGGTAGGTAGCCTTTCCCATCCTGTGAGGATTAGTTTGCCCTCACAGGGCACCCGGTGTCTCCCTCTCATCAGAGTGGACCTTGTATCTATTGACATCCCTGTCTCCCCAGGAGACTGTGACCTCTACCAGGCAGGGACTAGGTCCCATCTGACTTTTTATCCCAGGGGCACTGATCCTGCCTTGGGACATCTGTTCCGTCATTAACTTGAACTGTGCTGTGAATTTCACTTTACTTCTGGAGCATCTCAACTTGGGGTGAGGGTATTTCTGGCTGTATGATAGTGTGTGTGTGGAAGGAGGAGGACGCTGCCTGAGGAAGGGCTGTCGCCTCCCAAGTGCCACTGAGAACCACCAGGGAGGCCTAACCTATGTGGGGTTTGTGCCATGTCCTCCCGATCAGGATGTCAGAGGGAGCTGACTGTAATTTTCCGCACCCCCCTTCAGCTCCACAGGCAGGGGGTACAGATCAGAATCACCTAGGACTTTAAATACTTCCTCACCAGCCTACACTGAGCCTGCCTAATGGGGGGGGAGGAGAACAACTCTACACTGTATTTGTATTGATATGTTAATAAGGCTTAAAATAAAACACTGAGAGAGGCCACCCAGGGTCTTATATTTATATTCCCATGTAAACAGCTGATATCATTTCCTTTCCTGAGAGCACAGTTAGCTTTGATGGACATAAGGGAGAGAGAGGGTGCCAAAGGATGTGTGTGTGTGTGTGTGTGTGTGTGTGTGTGTGTGTGTTGGATGGGGGGTGGGCTGAAGGAGAGGACTGAAGATGGGGGAGGGGTGCCCTCCTACCACGGCCTCTCCTACCAGCACAGGCCCTGGAGACCACCCACAGGAGTGAGCACAGAGGAGGTCCCAGCAGGGGTGGGACTATCCCTAGGCCATCCTGGCCCACAAAGCCTCTGAGACTAGACCACCCTCAGGGTGGCAGGGTGCTGCCAGGAGGTGGGACAGCCGAATCTCAACTGATTCATGCTGTCTCCTGCTCCCAAGTGCCCCAGAGCCCGTCTGAACCCTCTGCCATCCTTGAAATCCTGAACTTTCGGTTCCAGAAACTCCTTGGCCCTCTCCTTTCCCCGCCATTCCTGGAATTAGGGTTCCCTATGAGCCACACCGGGTTGCTTCTTGCTCCCTAAAAGCAGGTGGCTCTTGCTGAGGGCATTTCCCACCCCTCATCTCCACTCTCATCCCTTCCAAACTGCCTCCCCTCCTTTCTCCATCTCCAGAACCCTCCATGGACGAGAATGGTCATCTTCAGTCCCAGCCAGGCCAAACCGTGAGGGTGTGAATGAGGATTGAGGTCACAAGAAAACATCTGGAGTGGGTACCAGAAAGCATCCCCGTCCCCCCAGGACTGGGTTTCAGGAAGACATCTCTGGTGCAAAGAAGGCCCCAGGCCTACTTTGCAGTGAAACCCCACTCTGAGGCCAAGGCAAGGCAGAAGCATCTCTCAGGGCCTCTCTCTGATGTTGTCCCACCCAGCTCCAGCACAGGTGGAGATCTGGCCCCGGCCCCCACTGGCCACCCACCACCAAGGTCATCAGGCCACCTTCCCACCCTCCTATTTTCCCCCTCCAAAAGGCTCACCTAGGCTCTCAACTCTCTACCAGGGTTGCTGCTGGTCACCTCCCCTCTCAAATGCATCACCCTGACCCCTGAATCCTGGCCTGTCAGTTCCTGGCATCCTCCCCCAATGCTGAAGTGAACCTACCTCAGCTGCTCTTGAGCATTTCTCTAGAAGAGGATCTGGAAGCACACCCACCCTCCAACTCACCTTCCCCTCTCCTGGGCTGGGGGACTCAGCCTGTGGCACTTACACCTGCCCCCTCTATCCCCCACAGGCCAGGACCTCTCTGACTCCCCACCCCCCCTCCCAAGCTCTGCTACTGACCCCAGCTGTGTCTGACCCCAGACCCAAGTGTAACCCTCTCAGCACTCCCCAGGTCTCCCACCTCCACCACGCATCTGGCTCTTCCTCCAGCCCAGCCAGGTGAAGACAGAGGGGACCTTGGGCTTTTGACTGGCCCCTGGCCCCAGACCCACCTCCTCTCATGCAGTTCCACTCGCCCATCCGCTGTGGACAGCCTCTCTGACTCAGGGCTGTTGACCCTCCGGTAGCGCAGAGAACGGACTGGGGTGGTGGGGGAGTCTGGAGGGGCGCGCACCGGGGAGCTGGGGACCCCCACACCTCGGCTCTGCTCCTCCTCCACGCAGGGGGTCTGCAGGAGAGGGGGGTACGTGAGCTGGCTGCAAGCAGGTGGTTTTCTCAGGGCCAAGGAGCTCGAGGGGTGGATGCTGATGGTTCTGAGATAAGGCAAGGCGGGGGTGGTGAGGGGACTGGGGAACCCAGGCAGGGCAAGCGGAGGATGGCTGGGAGAGGGGGCACAGGAAGCACAGGGCAGAGACCCCGGGCTGGGAGTTAGGGGTGAGGGGAAAGGTCACCCATGCCCTTCCCTCTGGCTGTAGTTACTTTGCCGATGTTGATCCGGAGTTTGTTCCGGTTGACATCCGTCTCCTCCCAGACTTCGGCCTCAGGACCCCCGGGGTGGGGGACGAGGTGGGGGCTGGGACCCAGCCCCTCGGAGGGCCTCCCGGGCAGAATTGGGGGTGCGTTCTCCTGGTCACTCAGGTGCTCGCCCTGCAGCACATCCTCGGTGTTCTCCCGGAGCAGGTCCCCGGGCACTGGTGTCACATTGACCACCCTGGAGAGGACAGGAGGGAGCCATGGGAGAGTCTGGCAGGGGTGCCCTCTCCCCCACGGCCCCTTCTACCCACACAGGTCCTGGAGGCCACCCATGGGAGTGGGCACAGAGATGGTCCCAGCAGGGGTGGAAATATCCCTAGGCCATCCCTGGCCCCCAAAGCCTCTGAGACCGGACCACCCTCAGCATGGCAGGGTGCTGCCAGGAGATGTGGCTGTCTGGGACTGGATGTCACCCACCAGTTCTGTTTACTTAGAGATCCTGCTGTCATTCAAGGCCTGCCAATTTCCACTGGTGTTTACCGCCCAACTTCCTTTTTTTTTTGAGTTGGAGTCTCACTCTGTCGCCCAGACTGGAGTGCAGTGGCCGCTCCCAGCCACTGCAGCCTCGACCTGCTGGGCTCCGGCGATCCTTCCGCCTCAGCCTTCCAAGTAGCCGGAACCACAGATGTGCACTACCACGCCTGGCTGATTTTTTATTTATTGTAGAGACAAGGTCTCGCCAAGTTGCCCGGGCTGGTCTCGAACCCACAGGCTCAGGCAATCCACTTGCCTCGGTCTCCCAAAGTGCTAGGATACAGACTAGCACCAGAATGTGCCGCCAAGGCCTGTTATGTGTCCTTCCTCATGTGTCCCCCAGAGCCCCAGCCCACGTCTTTCCTAGGCTTGCTCCTGGGGCTGGGTGGAGAGCCCCTTCTCACTCTCCCCGCTCCCTGGGCCACCTCTGTCTTGTGCCTGTCACATGGTTCTGAAATTGCTGACCCAATGATTTCAAATATCTCAGACACGGCTGAGAGCACTTTCGGGGCAGCCTCGACCTGCTCGGCTCTGGTGATCCTTTTGCCTCAGCCTTCCAAGTAGCCGGAACCACAGATGTGTGCTACCACGCCCGGCTGATTTTTGATTTGTTGTAGAGATGAGGTCTCGCCAAGTTGCCCACGCAGGTCTCGAACCTGCAGGCTCAGGCAATCCACTCACCTCGGCCTCCCAAAGTGCTGGGATTACAGGCTGAGCCACCAAGCCTGGTGGGGCTGTTACTTTTTTCTCTGAGCCCCTACAGCGTCTGAGTACAGCCTCAGGACATGCTCATTAAATTAATATATATGAGTGTGGGAAGGAGATAAACTGGGTGGCTCAGGTAATTTCACTTAGGGTTAACTCCTCTCCAGGGGACCCTCCACATGAGGAGGCTGCCCACTCTGTGGTCAGATTGACGGTGGAGAAGGGACAGAATTCCCTGAAGTTCCAGAACTCCACTGTGGAGCACCAAGATCTGAGGAGACTGCCAAGTGTGTCCAGGGAGGAAGAGGAGGAGAGCACCGGCTTCTTGGGTAAGAGCTGGCCCTTCCTGAGACTCACCCAAACATGGCTGCTGTCTGCCGGGTGTTCTGCTGGGGCGGGGTGGAGGTGCTTGTGGACAGGAGAGCATCGGTGCCTGCCTTCTCCCAATCAAAGGCCTCATTCTCGGCAATGCCCCGCTCCTTCATGCTGTTCTCAAACACCGACATGATCAACTGCAGGGGGTGGGGGTGGCGGGAGGACAGAAAGGTGACCCGGGGGGCTAGCCAGGAGGAAGGGGCAGTAGCTGGGATTGCAGGGGGAAGAGAGAGACCTTCCAGGACAGGAATGGGCCTAGAAGGGCATTGGAAGGAGAAGGGCACATGGGTTTTTTAATAAAAACATGCACATGATATGCAAATCAGCATGCAAATTATCATCTGGATTAAGCCCCCACTGGCAGGACACAAGCCCTGTAAGATCTGTCCCCTGATTACCTCCTCCAACCTCCTCTGCCACTGCCACCATATCAGCAGCCCTGAACCACTGGGAGTTTCCCAAACCTACAGCATAGGCTGCTGTCTCTGCACAGGCTGCATCCTATGCCAAGGTGCCTACCCCACCCCCATCCTCTCCTCTCTGCAGCCTGACTCCGCTCCCCACAGTGACCCTTCTAGTCACTGGGCACAGGGCATCGATTTAATCGCTCACACACCTATCTGCCAACTCCATGTCCCTAGTAGCTAGCACAGGGCTTAGCACAGGGGGTGCTCGCTGCCGTGTGGCCTGGGGACTCCATGAGGCTGAGCCAAGATCGGGGGACACCCCTGCCAGCAACTGGGGATCGGGGTTCAGGAGGTGGCAGACGGCTGTAGACCCTCTGAGGCCCCCAGACCATTCCACTCTGGTTTGGCTCTCCCCGGAACACAGGGCAAGTGCTCTCTGCTGACAGGACTCACTTGATTAAGTGCCTACTGCATACCCGACACTGTCTCTGCCCCCACTGTGCGGTTTCATGCCTGGCACACAATGGACCTCTGACATTTCCCCTGTTCTCCAACCCGTGGGGTGTGGTGACAGAGGCTTGGAAAGAGCACTGGACTTGGAGTCAGAAGATGTACCTGAGCCCAGCCCTGCTCCTAACCATGATATTGGGCCTCTGTTTCCTCATCTATGAAATGGGAACAATCTTCCATCCCACTTGGTCTCCTGTGGAGTTTTGGCACAAAGTACTTGAAAGCACTTGGCTTCATTCGTTGTTAAGTGCTGAAATAATAACATGAGGAACACTGCCTATCGTCAAAGGCTTGTTCTGAAGCTTAAATTAGTTCATGAGCAAAAAGCACTGAGAAGAGTGTAGGCCCCTGATCAATCTTAGCTGTGACCACTATTTACAAGAGCACAAATCAGTCTGGTGCAGTGAGAAGACGAGGGCAGATGGTCAGGGGCAAGCTGGCAGGGCGGTGGGGCCTCGGCAGGAGGGGGTGCTCCCGGGGGACAGTCACCCACAGAACGGTGGCCTGGGGACGCGGGGGCAGGCGGCAGGCGCCCACCTGGTAGTCGGGCTTGGTGAAGTAGTCGAGGCTGGCGATGTGGTCCAGGAAAAGGTGGAACTCTGAGGGCATGTGCTTCAGCAGCATCCGGTGCTCGTATTTCTCCTTGATCATCCCTACCTGCTCCTGGAGGTGAGAGGGCACGGGAGGTGGCACCCAGCTGCCCCCACCCCCTCTGCCTCAGACCCGGCTGCGGCTGCGTGGGCTCACCTTGTCCTTGATCTTCCTCCAGGGCAGCTGGCCCACCGCAAACTCCACCAGCATGTAGAAGAGGGACCACAGGTCATCGTGGCGGCCCATCTCCTGGGAGGGGGGTGAGGGAAGGGAATCACCTGTAGCGCCCAGGGCCTTCCGTGGGAGTGGGCGGCTACCCTCCTCTGAGGAGCTTCTGTCAAACCTGATGCTCCCTGAGGCCACAGCTCCATCCCCGACCCTCCAACACACACAGAATCCCACAGTCGAAACCTCTGTGTTTTCTCACAGTAGGAACAGAGAAGGTGGGGGTCAGAAGCAAAGAAAGAAGGGGAAGCCCAGGGGAACCTACAGAGGGGCCTCCTTCCAACCCAGGGTCCCCAAGGTGGCCGAGTCCAGCCCCCACCCCATTCTTCTCTCTCCACCCTATCTCCTCCCCAGCAGCATGCTGTACCCTTGACCTTGCCCGTGCTGCCTCCACATCCCTCAGTCCAGGCTTGGCCACTCACCCGGTTTTTGTGGGCGTTGACCGAAGCATAACGAACAGTCCCCCGAAACCCGGCCACATTCCGAGGCTGAAGAGGAGAGACCACCGCTAAGAACCTCACCGGCTACCCCTGACCTTGGCCACCTCTCAACCCTGCAGCCACCCTGTCTGCCCTAACCCTGAACCCCTCTCTGGTTGGGATAGGCCTGATACACCACTGATACACCACTCCCAGGTCCCAGGACCTGCTCTCTGACCTCCCAGTCCTAAACCTGCCTCCTGACCCTAATCACTGCCCAGAGTGGGCAGAAAGATCACAGGGTGTAGATGTCACATCCACTAAGAGCCCAGGCTAAAAGAGAAGGGACAGGCCGAGGGCTAGCCTAGGCAGCGGCTAGCACAAGGCCAAGCTAGCCTAGGCAGCTGCGAGAAAAGTTGGTGAAGGACCTCCAGATCTGAGAGTGGGGTCAGGGGAGTCCTCCACTGTCCTCCTACTCCCAGACGGAGAGGCCAAGTCTCCCGCGCGTGGCAGTACTCACGGGTCGAACATCCCCCGTGGTGTTGGTATACTGCCGGGCCAGCCCGAAGTCCAGCATGTAGCACTTCCTGTAGGTGGAGGGCAACCTGCCCATGGCGAAGTTTGACTAGGGGGAGACAGCAGCTATGAACCCCAGGGACTCCAACCCCACCTGGGCTACCTCAAGGGGTTCCAGGAAACAGCTCTGCAGCTGGCAAAGGGCCTTTAGCACCTCCTCACACACACACACTCACACACACACACACACACACACACACACACACACACAAGAATGTCAACATTCACACGGGTGTGGCAGGTCATGGTATCTCACCTGAGGGGCAGGTGTAATTATCCTCATTTTATTTGTTTGTGTGTTGTTATTTATTTGTTTATTTGGGTCAGGGTCTCTGTCACTCAGGCTGGAGTGCAGTGGCATGATTCTGGCTCACTGAAGCTTCAACCTCCTGGGCTCAAGCGATCCTTGAACTCCAGCCTCCTGAGTCGCTGGGACTACAGGCATGTGCCACCACACCCAGCTAATTAAAAAAATTTTTTTTTGTAGAGGTGAGGACTCGCTATGTTGCCTAGGCTGGTCTGGAAGTCTTGGGTTCAAGGAATACTCTTGCCTCAGCCTCCCAAAGTGCTGGGATCACCAGTGTGAGCCACCATGCCCGGCCTCCTCATTTTAGAAATGAGGCAACTAAAGATCAAAGAGCTTAGGGAGCTTCTCTGAGGTCACACAGTAAGTAATGACTCAGCAGGGTTTGAACCCAGATCTCTTTGGCTTTGAATCCTTGGGGCTCTCCAGCAGGGCAGTGTGGATTGGTGTGACTGTCCTGCTCTGAGGCAGCAGACCTGCTGTCCTTAGGCCATTCAACTAACCTTGCTGGGCCTCAGTTTCATCCCATTAAATGGGAGCCTTTCTTCCTAGCACCAGAATCCAAGATGCCACCAAATCAGCTATTTGGAATTACCAAGCCCCAGCCCCTGAGACCCCGTCCCTCACTCCCCCCATCCTTCCCCAGCCCCTTCACCTTTCTAGGTTCCAGGACTCTTCAGGTCAGGGGTGAGGGATGAGAAAGAGAAGAGAACAGAGAAGCCGTGGGTGGATGAGGCCAAGGGGTGGGCAGGGGTGTGTGCTTCTGAGAGGCAGGGGAGGGGAGGAGACAGGCCCAGACAGAGAGCAGGAGGAGCTCAGGTAGAAGAGGCTGTCCCATCCCAACCACTGTTTGTGGAGAAGTAACCAGGAGACTCAGGGAGAGAGAGGAGGCTGCCGTGTGCTTTGGGGAGGGGGGCGAGGGGCAGCACTCACCGGCTTGATGTCCCGGTGCAGGAAGCCCACAGAGTGGATGGCCTCGATGGACTCCAGGATCTGCTTGCCCAGCCGCAACGTGGTGCTCAGGGTGAAGGTGCCCCGTGGCTGGCTGCGGCGCAGGTCGGCCAGGTTCCGGCCCTGGGTGGCGGTGGGGAGGGGGCAGACCCACCTCAGCCACCGTCCCAATCACCACTGCTGTGATCCTGTGCCCAGCCTCATCCCCAAGCACTGTACCCACTCTCCATGCCCAGGGCCACTGTCTCCCTTCCCTCCTCCCTGCCTGGAGTCACAACCCAAGTTTTTGGTGTGGGGGAAGGATGGGCCGTGGGGATTTACCTGGAGCTGCATCACTACATAATTAAACTTCTCGTTCCTGCCACAGCCAATGAACCTGCACACGTGGTCCTTCCCTGAGGGACACAGACACGGTCTTCCAACACCTACTCCTCCCTCACTTCCATCCCTAAGATGGGCTCCTGTGCACCCCTCACTCCTGGCCCCTCCAGCGCTGGCCCCCTGACTGTCTCTCCCATCTCCCCCCTGGGCTTCATCTCATCATCTTGTCTGGACTCTGGCTCCATCACCTCCCTTAAGCCATGGACCCCTCACCTCTGCCATCACTAACCCAGCCTCTTGCCCCCTCACTCTCTTAACTCTGGTCGCATCACCTCCCCCGCCCTCTGGCCCCATCACCTCTTCCCTCCACCATACTACATCCTTGCCACCAAGCGTCTAGTCCCAGCTCCTCTCTTAGCCCCCGGCTCCATAGTCTCTTCCATCCCCTGCCCTCGGCCCACACCTTGAAGCTTTTTGAGCACGGCCACCTCCATCTTCAGGACCTGCTTGGGCTGCTGGGCTGACTCCACCTTGAGGGCCACGTTCTCCCTGGTCAGCAGGTCCATGGCCTCGTAGATCTCACCAAAGCCCCCGCCCCCGATCTTTTTCAGCTATGGAGATGGGGGAATGAGGGTGCTCAGGATGGGGCTGAACAGCTCCTCCTCCCACTCCCTGCTGGGTCACATCCTTCATTGGTAGGGACAGGGGCGTCCTTGGGGGGAGGACCCCAGGTCTCCCTTCCTCATCCCAGCCCATCAGTGCCCCCATCTCCTCTCCTAGTGCCCCGAGACAGACGACTCAGTCCTTGTGTATACAACCATCTACACACACACACACACACACACACACACACACACACACACGCACACATGGGCAGATGTCAGAGGGGGCAGAGGAAAGGGTAAGAGAACTCGACTCCATACAGACATGGAGACAAGCCTTTGTAGGATTCTAAAGAGGTAATGGGCCATCCTAGGCCTTTCCTTCCCTAGGAGGACAGCAAATATTATGCTCCCCCCATTCCCTGCCTAGACTGAGCAACCTTCTGAGAAGCATCTGAAGGAGAACCAATTCCAGGACCTCCCACCCTCAGGGTGACCGAACCCCTTCCAGGGAAGCTGGCCCATCCTAGGGTGGAAGTGTCCTGGAAGGCATCACCAGAGGGAGAAAGGACTGGGGGACGGGTTCAGCAAAAGGTGTTCATGGCCCATGCTCACTGCTGAAGCTCACATCACTCTCTAGAGCCCTGGTCAGATGCCCCAACCAGGGAGCTCCTCCTCTCCAGGCAGGTGGACCCTGTGGGAGCAAGGTGGGAATGAGGCTTTGGAGAAGAATGGGGCCGTCCTCCTCCTTCAGCCACCCAGAGCAGGTGGTGAGAAGGCAGAAAGAGCTGTGATAGAGAAAGAATTGGCAGGGGAGCTGAGTACACCTGAGTTATTGGGAGGAATAAGAGTCATTTCAACTCAGAGCTCCAGGGATCTCGGAGGTGAGGGTGCTGCTGGCAGCAGTGAGGGAGCAGGGAGAAGGAGTCGAGTTCAAAGTTGGGACTCACTTGGTTTAAGAAAGATGTAGGCCAGGCTGGTGGTTCACGTCTATAATCCCAGCACTTTGGGAGGCTGAGGTGGGAGGATCGCTTGAAGCCAGGAGTTCAAAACCTGCCTGGGCAACATCGTGAAATCTCATCACTACAAAAAAAAATTTTTTTTTTAATTATGTGGCATGTACCTGTAGTCTCAGCTACCTGAGAGGCTGAGACAGAAGCATCGCCTGAGCCCAGAAGTTCGGCTGTGGTGGCCATGATTGTGCCACTGCACTCCAGCCTGGGCGACAGAGTGAGACCCTGACTCAAACAGGAAGAAGCAGGAGGAGGAGGAAGAGGAAAAGGAAAAGGAAGAGAAGATGAAGGAGGAGTGGGAAAGGAAGGGAGGAAGGAAAGAACAAAGGAAGGAAGGAAAGAGAGAGAAGAAAGAAAGAGAAAGAAACGAAGGAAGGAAGAAAAAAGAAAGAAAGAAAGAAAAAGAAAGAAAGAAAGAAAGAAAGAAAGAAAGAAAGAAAGAAAGAAAGAAAGAAAGAAAGAAAGAGAAAGATGTACAGCTGATTCTCCCCTGTCAGGGAGCCTGCCTCATGGGTGGCCAGCCCTCTCTGAGCACCTTCCTGAGCCTCACTGTGTCTTGTTAGCTGGTAACTCGCCAACCTGGCCGGCTCTGATCAGCCTGTAAACTTTGGACTCAAAGTCTCCTGCATCTCTATGCCCACCCCTTAGCATCTGTTCAGTGCTCAATGCCCAAAGATTGTTTAATGGTGGTTGACACCTGGGAATGGGGGGAGAAATAGGACAAGGCAGAGCTTGAGGACTGGGAGTCCCCAGCAAGTTACAAGTGAAATCACTCCAGAAAGAGAGGAGGAGGAAGGGACGATTTAGAAGAGAAGCGGAAGGCTGCGGGGGGACTTCAAGATTCTTGTACCCAGGAAGAAGACAGGAAAAGAGGAAGGAGGAAGAACAGTGAGAAGCCAGAGTACCTTTCTCTCTGAGACAAAACCTAAAGACAGACTCTGGAAGAATTTCAGAACCAGGAGGAGACAGACTCAGACTCAAGGGAAACAGCGGCAAGTCTTCCTCTGGGGAACTCTGAACTCTGGGGAGATGTTAATATCTTCTAGATTCATTTCTGGTTTGCTTGTGCGAGCACAGAGGAAAGGGCTGGGGGAGGGAACAGCAGCTGCACCTCTGTTCACAGATGTCATCTCAGTTAGTCCCCAAAGACTCCCAGCAATACAGCTGAGGAAGGTCATATGAGTTCCCATTTTGCACAGAAGGAAAAGTGAGGCACAGTTTCCCAGGCAATCTGATGCAGAACACATGCTGGTGCAGAATCCATGATGCTATGGGTGCTGTGGACCATGTCGGCGTTAAAAGCATGAGTGCTGAGATTTAGGCCTGGATCTGCCAGGCTCCTAAATCCTTGCTGGAGATAAGGAAGGCAGGCTCAGGACAGCAGAGTCAATTTAGCACACCTACTCCCCAGTTTCCCAGGGAGCCCAAGGGTATTTCTCTACCCCCTTCATTTCCCAACAGAGCCTGTTTCTCCTCCCTTAGTCCCCACCTTCCCCACCCACCCCTCACCCATGGCAGAACCTCCCTAGGGAGAGGCTGGGTATCCGCACCCACCTACTCACCAACATCCCTCCTCCCTGTGCCCTAAAGCTAGGGCTGACTTACCTCTTAGGCACGGGGACCAGGTTCCTGATACCTTTAGGGGACCATTACAATCTTTTAAAAATTTTATTTATTTATTATTACTTTAAAATAAATATAACAAGATGGGGCCTCATTATGTTTCCCAGGCTGATCTCAAGCTCCTGGGCTCAAGCAATCCTCCCACCTTGGCCTCCCAAAGTGCTGGGATTACAGGCATGAACCACCACACCCGTCCAAAAATGTTTTAATTTATAACCAGAAGGGAAAAAAATAACTTTTAGACCAAAAAGGAAAATCTAATATGTGATATTAATATAGTTCTCTTTATACTAATGCAGTCATCAAATGCAATTTTTAGTGCTTTCTTATAGAGGAAAGGGCCCGTGACAGTCACAATGTAGTCCTGCCCACAACCCAGTGACAGGAATATTCTCTCAATCTCCCTTTGCCAGACCCTATTTCTTTCCTCCTCCTAAATTTTTTCATGCCTGCAGAAGGAACCCCCTAAACTGGAGGAGGAAAACAGCACAAAAGGACGAGCATCAGTCCTTGGGAAGAACAAGACCTGGGCCAGCTCTGGGTGACCTGGGGTGAGTTTCTTAACCTCTTTGAGCCTCCACTCTTCCTCCTCCCGGGAAGGAGACAGGAAAACAGTAAGGAGGAATAACAGTGAGAAACCAGAGTACCTTTCTCTTTGAGACAAAACCTAAAGGTCGACTCTGGAAGAATTGCCAATCCCCCAGCGCCCACGTGCCCCTCTCCCATCCAGGCCCGAATCCCCGAGGAGGTTCGGACTACAACTCCTGGCAGGAGGAGCAGCCTGAACATAAAATAAAGAAAACAACTAGAAATAGTCACAAAGACTCCTTCAGCGCTATGGTCCTAATCGGATGGGCCGATTCATATCAGACACAACCTGGCCCCGTCTAGTAGTCATGGAAACTTGGCAAATTAGGGAATTGCTGCGCCTCAGTTTCCACATCTATGAGATGAGGCATAACATAGGTTGTTGAGATAATAAGGTCATGCACAAAAGGCATTTTGCACAGTGCATGGCAACAGTAAATGCTCAAAATAAATGCTACATTTTTATTATTACTATCAATTGCTATTCTGATTCAGAGAAGCATCACTCAAGAAGAATAAAATATTGTTATTATTATTTATTTTTTATTTTTAGAGATGGGGCCTCGTTATGTGGCCCAGGCTGGATTTGAATTCCTGGGCTCAGCCTCCAGAGTAGCGGGGACTACAGACACGTGCCACCAAGCCCAGCTTAAAATGTTATTTTGTTTGTTTGTTTGCTTGTTTTGTTTTGAGTTGGAGTCTCACTCTGTCGCCCAGACTGGAGTGCAGTGGCCGCTCCCGGCCACCGCAGCCTCGACCTGCTGGGCTCCGGGGATTCTTCCATCTCAGCCTTCCGAGTAGCCGGAATTACAGGCATGAGCTACCACACCCGGCTGATTTTTTGATTTATTGTAGAGATGAGGTCTCACCAAGTTGCCCAGGCGGGTCTCGAACCCGCGGGCTCAGGCAATCCACTCACCTCAGCCTCCCAAAGGCACAGGATTACAGGCTGAGCCAGTGAGCCCGGCTAAAACGTTATTATTTTTAAATGATAATGTTATTATTTTTAAATGCCACACCTAGTGCCACTGACCTCCATTTCTCCTGGCCCAGCAATCTCGAGGCAGCCTGTCTTGGTTCCTGGGCTCTGCCTCCCATCTCAGTGCCATCCCTCACTGGGAATATAGACTGAAGAGAGGCATCTGGCATGTTATCCTCTCTAGTTCTCCAGGGGCAGGGCGGGGGTAAGGAGAGGTCAGCAGGCCTGGCCCAGACAGCATGCTTACTCTCGCCCCAACTACCTCTCTCCATTTCTCTCCCCACTCATCTTCCACTCTCTCCCTCTGAAAGCTCAAGAAAGTTCTAGCCCAACTCAGTATGTGTGTGAAAGCTGCCTTTTTTTCTCACCTCTTCATTGGAAATGTCATTCTGCTTCCAATCTGCCAGAAACTAAGCTCTGGTGTTGGGGGACCCAGAGGGTCTTAAAGGAACACTCCTCACATGGCCAGACCCTTATTCCTTGAATACTGCGTTGGCTCCTTCTCCAATTTCTCTCCCTTCTCTCCCTCCAAAGAAGTCCCCCTCTGGAACATAAACAGCCCCTGCTCTCATCTCTCAGGCCCCTAGGAGTCTCCTCCTCTTCACTCCTTCCACCCCGGAAGCTCAGTTCAGAGACATCTCTGAAAATGCCCCACCATTGCCTTTCTCCCGGGCCTCTAAGGGACCTGCACTGCCGGGTGGCTGATGCCTGAAGACCCGCCTGAACCCAGGCCTTACCTTCCTCTCCAGCCTCGCACCCCTACTGAGCCTTGTCTGCCTGCCCTCCCCGCCAAAGCATGCCAGCACGCGCACGAGCGAACACACACACACACACACACACACACACACACACACACACACACACGCACACGCACACAATCAGCGTAAACCTGACCTCTGTCGTTCTCCCTCCCTTCCACCTGGCTCCCCACTCCGGTGCAAACCCACTAGCTCACATACTGAGTCCCCCACCCCACACGGCCCGACATTATTCCATAATGGTAAGAGGACACCAGAGCGCTCCTCAGTGGGAAAAAAGAGAGGTGGGACGGGGGCTGATTTATCGCAGGTCCCGCTCCCCAGACATTGCCAATTGCCCAAACCCCACGTGCCCCCCTCCCATTCAGGCCCGAATCCCCCAGGAGGCTCAGACTATAACTCCCAGCAGGCGGAGCAGCCTGAGGTCCTGGGAGGGAGGAGCAAGGCACGCTGGGAGATGGAGTCTTGGCGTGTTGCACCTGCCGCAGGAACCGGTGAGGGGAGGAGGGTGGATGGAGAAGACGGAGTGCGGATGCGGTGGGAGCTGCCTGCAGGGCCTCTTTCCCCAAACCCAAGCCTTTCCGTCCTCTGTGGAAGCGGAGGGACACACTCTCGTTCACTGCCCTTCTCCAAGGTCCGGCAGAGAGAGAATCCCCTCCCCCGCCGCCTCCCTTTCCTCCCCACCCCGGGCTCTGCAGCTCCTGCCCAGACATCCAACCAGGAGTTGTTCCAGCCTGGGCCCGACCAACGTGACCCAGCAGGAGGAGGGGATGATGGAGGGCGGGGTTGAAGAGAGGACACTGGGAGAAAGCGATTGTCCACATGTGTAGGCAACAGTAACGACCTGCAGGCAGTGTGCAAATAAGCTCATGGGCACCTCCCTCTTAGGGTAGGGGCGCTGAGCGCCCTGGTTTTAACAAGACCTCAGGCCCTCTCCTCCCTCCCCCAGCCCCTCTCTCTGCCCGCCGGGTGGCTCACTCACCACCTTCCAGCGATCCTTGACCACGTAGTTGGCCGGCAGGATGTCGGCCTGCTCCCCTCCCCCACTCATGTTGGTTTCGTCCTTAAGGGCAGCCGCTAGGCACTGCATCCGCCAGCCGGAGGGAGGGGTGTCCTCAGGGCCTGCCCTGGGGGGGCCATCTACCTGGGGGAGTGGGGAGGGGCTGTAAGTGGGGAGGGCTGCATGCAGACCCAGGACCATCCTGCAGAAACGGAGTAGGGGAGCTCCACTCTGCTGTCAGGCATTCCTCCTAGGTCCACCAGGAAGATGCTCAGGAGGTTACAGGGGAAGCGCGGGAGGAGCATCGTGTAAATGCCCGTGGAGATAAAACTACAAACTGGAGATGTGAAAATCAGCAACAGGACACACATGCTGATGGTTAAGGGAGAGGAAAGTGACCAGCCAACAGGCTGTGCAGAAAGCGTAGACTAAAGAGACATCTGCTAACTAATCCGGGGAAGACCTGCTGCCGGGGAGGGTACACTAGACCGGGATCTGCACGCTTGTAGGGGAGACCTGGGCCAAGAAGGACCAGTCTGAGTGACTCAATTGGTGGTTCCCAGTACCCACACCTTCCCTGTGCCCACGGAGCTGTGCACTGAGGCTCACTGAAAAGGGAAGACCTGCCGAGCAAGGAGTGAGCCGTGGGAGACCCACACCAGAAGGACCTGCTAATCAACCCTGGGAGACATGAGGATGGAGGAGATGAGGGGAAACACTGGCACCTCGGAAATAGTGCTAGGTGAGGAGGTCACAGGTGCTGAAGCCACTGATACCGCCGTGGGTTGGGGAGTGAGCATGGGAGCAATGGAGTGGACACAGGCCATGGACTCAAGACATGGTTTCCCGGTGGCCACTCCAGAGGGACAGAGGCAGGCTGGACTGGGGAGAACAGAGAAGAGGGAGGGGCCGAGCAGAAGGCGACAGAGAGCCCCAGGCCTGGATGGGCACAGGGTGAGAGAGCCTCTGATGACACCTCTTCTGTGTCTGCTCGGGAATCAGCAGGAAGGAACACAGCTCTTTGTCACAGCAGGATGGGTAGAGGTTGGTGTCAGGGAGAGTTTCCCAACTATGAGTGTTGGGAAAGACATGCACATGTTCCCCAGGGAAAGATAAGAGAGTGTGTGTGTATGTGTGTGTGTGTATGTCTGTGTGTCTATGCATGTATCCCTGTGTGTGTCTTTCTATGTCTGTCTGCCTATGTCTGTGTGCTTTTTATGTCTATGTGTCTGTTGTGTGTCTTTGTGTCTACAAGTCTGTGTCTGTGTGTGCTTATATGTATTTTTGTATCTGTCATATGTGACCTGTGTGTGTGTAGGCAAGGTGCCAGAAGAGATGACTCTCTGAGGTCTCTGCCAGCCTAGGACAGGATTTGGAACCAAGATCTTGCCCTCTCCTCTTTCCCCTACACTTTTTACATGGACACTGCTTGCTATGCCTTCTCAATGACTCTGGAGAGTCACAGAAGAGAAAGAGGGAAATGACTTAGGCTGCGGTTTGGGGGTGAGTGGGATGTGAGAGAGGAGGACAGTGGCTAAGTATGTCGACAGATGGGGTGGAAACGACATTAACCTGTCTTTCCTTGGGATGGAATAATTTCCCAGGGCCCCTGTGTCTAGACATCCTATGCAGGGAGCAGGGTGGGATGTGAAGGTGTGGAAACAACCTTCAACAGGTCATCATGTGCCAGGGGTACATGTGGAGAAGGGATCTTCATGGGGAGGGACACTGTCCCTCTTTGACTCTTTCTCCAGATGACTAAGGTGGACTGTTTGTCCAATTCACACAACTTCAGAATATCAGGACTCTTCCTCTGTCTGCCAAAGTGGGATACCAGGCATCAGGATTTGGAAGGCAGTGAGGACAATGGTAGGATGAAGGGAGAGGTAGGGATGGGGTTCTGGAATAAAGGTGGAGGAGACAGGTCGAGGACAAGACTGAAAAAGCAGTTGAATTGGTTGGGAGGGGACCTTAAGAAGCCGGACCGGATGAATGCCGTCAGGCCTTCCAGTGCTGTGACAGTGGATTCTGTAGACTGATGAGGAAAATGTATGTCCCATTCCCATTTTCTAGATGGACAAATTGAAAAGGAACTCATGAGGTGGGAAAGGGAGAGTAGAGGCAGGAAGATGAGGGCTACTTGTCTTTCCCTAGCTACCACCCTTCTCACTGTCTGCCTCAGAGGACTGCACTCAGCTCAGACTGGATTGGACCATACATACAACATAGAAACTTGGCTGCCCCATTACTGCCCCCGCAGGCCCCATTGTGCGTGTGTGGAGGCATGGGTGTGTAGCAAGGGAGAGGGCTTAGGGAGGGGGTTGTATGAGTGTGTCTGTCAGAGTCTGCGTGTTTGAGAGCGGGGGACAATAATGGAGGAAGGTGTGGGGGGTGCATCTCTAAGGGGTTGGGAGCCCAACCTGATGTGTGAGTTTAAGAGTTGATGTATAACTATGCAAGGTGTAAGCCAGGTGTGTGTGGGAATCCGGGAGCCCAGTAAGGAGAGGTGCAGGAGACCAGTTGAGGGGTGATGAGAACAGGTAAGAGAGGAATGGAAGGCGGCAGAGAGGAATGAAGGAGATGAGGGGTGACAGGATCAGAGGAGGGGGATGGGCAAGAGACAGACAGATGAGAGATAAGCATGGCAGGTGAGGAGGTGGCGGGACCAGAGAGGGGTCTCCAGCACAGTTGAAGGGCTGAGGAAGTAGGTAAGGAGGCTACTGGGGGGAATGGAGGGACTGAGGACAACGGAGAGAGGTTACCGAGACAGCCGAATGACTTGTCAGGGGTGACAGGAGCGTCAGGGGTGAAGCCATGGGGACAGGGGACAGAGGTGAGCAGGGAGGAGCAAAATCCCTGGAGGACAGCTGGAGAGGGTGCATATGTGTGCTGGGGGCAGGGAGCGGCTCCAGGCCTCGCTGCGGCCCAGGCCGTGTAGGCCAGCGTCCCGGCCGGGCGAGCAGCGACGGCGCCCGCGAGGCTGCGCCGGGAGGCGAGCCCGGCGGGAGGCCCGATGCGCCCACGGCCCGAGCCCCCTCCCCGCCCGGCCCGGCTCGCCCGGCGGCCCCGCCCCGCCTCACCTGCTCTGTGCCCGCTGCGGCTGCGGCTGCGGCGGCGGCGGAGGCAGCGGCTCGGGGCGGCGCATCCCCCAGGGCCGGGGCGGGGCGGGGGCGGCTCAGTGCGGCGCTGGGCGGCCCGCTCCCTCCGGCTGCGGCGGCGGCGGCGGCGGCCTCCCGACCGGGACCATCCCGGCCCGGCCCGGCCCGGCCCGGATCCTCCTCGGGCAACGGCGGCGGCGGCGGCGGCGGCAGAGCGGGGAGCTGCCCACAATGCACTGCGCCGCCAGCATCAGCACCAGCCCTGACATCACCGCCCCACCGCCCGGCTCTGACATCACCGCTCTTTCTCTGACATCACGTTCTGTCCGGCCCCTCTCTTCATTCCTCCGGCCCTGGGACTCTCTCTCGGAGGGCTCCGCTCCAGCTCCCGGGCTCTCCTCGCCGGTCTCTGCCAGTCACTTGCTCCATCCCCCGGCAGGGCCCCATCACTCCTTACCTGTTATAAACCTCACCTGTCGCCATCACCCTTTATCTTCCCCGTTCCCAGCATGTCCCTGTCATTCCTGGCCTGGCTCACCAGCCTCACCTGATTCCCCCACTACGTTCTCCACATGTTTATATTCCCTTTCCCTAAATCACTTCCCTCACTTGCATCCATCCTCCCAAACAGCTCTTCACTTACTTCTTCCAAAGCCATCCCACACGTGCACCCACCACCCCTCACCTGTCCTCATCTCACCACACATATACCTTATCTCCTGGCTCAACTCCTCTCTCTGTTTCTTTGGCCCTTCTTCCCATCTGTTGACAAACTCTGCCATTGTTTCTTACTGCTTACCAAATAAAATGCACTCCTTTTTTTTTTTTTTGAGTTGGAGTCTCACTCTGTCGCCCAGACTGGAGTGCAGTGGCCGCTCCCGGCCACCGCAGCCTCGACCTGCTGGGCTACCACGCCCGGCTGATTTTTTGTTTTATTGTAGAGATGAGGTCTCGCTGCCCAGGCAGGTCTCGAACCCGCGGGCTCAAGCAATCCACTCACCCAGCCTCCCAAAGGCGCGGGATTACAGGCTGAGCCACCGAGCCCGGCTAAAATGCACTCTTAAAAACTCTTCCCAACATGGCTCCATAAGGCCATTACTTTCCTCTTGACAGATTAGATTACTCAACATTCCATGAACAAACTACACTCTGTGTCTTTCAGTTCTTTCCTTCCTTTCATCCTTAGTGCCTTCAACAAATGCATACTGAACATATATAATAATAATAATAAGCCGGGCTCGGTGGCTCAGCCTGTAATCCCGCGCCTTTGGGAGGCTGAGGTGAGTGGATTGCCTGAGCCCGCGGGTTCGCGACCTGCCTGGGCAGCGAGACCTCATCTCTACAATAAATCAAAAAATCAGCTGGGCGTGGTAGCGCGTGCCTGTAATTCCGGCTACTTAGAAGGCTGAGGCGGAAGGATCACCGGAGCCCAGCAGGTCGAGGCTGCGGTGGCCGGGAGCGGCCACTGCACTCCAGTCTGGGTGAGAGTGAGACTCCAACTCAAAAAAAAATAATAAATAATAATAATAATAATAATAATAATAATAGCAGCTACTTATTTTTACCAGACACTGTTCTAACTTTATATGTGTTAACCCATTTCATCCTCTTAACCCCATGAGGTTAAGCGTAATATTGTTATCCCCAACTTTATAGATGAGGAGCCTAGGATACAGAGAGCCTAAGTAATTTGCATTAGGTTACACAACTAGCAAGTAGCAGAACTAAGATTAAAGTACTTGAATCCAGAGTTCATGCTCTTCACCACCACCCTAAGAGGAGGGATCACTGAACCTGCAAGACTAGTCAGGGGAGGCTTCTCAGAGGAGGCACCTTCAACTGCAATTTGAAGGATTAGTAGAAGTTTGTCCACAGACAAGTGAGACCAAGGCAAGGGTGAAAGAGATTTCCAGACTGAGAAGACAGCTGAGATGAGTCTAGGAGTGGGCATGAGCAAGATCACGAAGGGCCGTGCTTGCAACAATAAAAAGATTGGATTTTGTCCACGTGGTTTGTGGAAGTGTAGAGGCTGCTGCTGTGAGCCATCCAGATCGCCCTTCAGCATCTTGGTACTCATCCCTCCAGGTATGAGATATTGAAGGCTGTCTGAATTCTGCTGGCTCCCTCTCTGAGAATTGCCCTTGGCCAAGGGAGCTGTCTCACCCAGGACCATGTCCCCTTCCTGGGACATCTCACATCCAATTGATGAGTGTAAAGGCCTTACCTCAACTTGGGACATTTTTGAAGGGACATCCCCATTTTCAAAATGGAGCTGAGGCTTCTGTTGAGATTGCATAAGAGCTCGACTTCCCCTTCCCCTCAGTCCTGACTTCTTCATCCCTCCTCAGATATTGGTCACCAGAGCACTTCCCAATAAATCTACGGCATGGTCATCTCTGCCTTACAGGCAGTGTCCTAGAGAACCTGACCTTTAGATGGGAAACCACTGAAGAATTCTGAGCAGAGATGAGACATAATCTGATCTGAGTATTGGTCTAGAATTCTAGGTAGAGAATTTCATTTTGTTTTCAGTACTTTAAAAAATGTAGGCCGGGCTCAGTGGCTCAGCCTGTAATCCCAGCACTTTGGGAGGCCGAGGTGAGTGGATTGCCTTAGCCCGCGGGTTCGAGACCCGCCTGGGCAACTTGGCGAGACCTCATCTCTACAATAAATCAAAAAAAAACTAGCCGAGCATGGTAGCGCGCGCCTGTAGTTCCAGCTACTTGGAAGGCTGAGGCGGAAGGATCGCCAGAGCCCAGCAGGTCGAGGCTGTGACAGCCGGCCACTGCACTCCGGTCTGGGCAACAGAGTGAGACTCCAACTCAAAAAAAAAAAAATGTTGCTCTATTGTCTTCTAACTTGCATTGTTTCTGATGAGAAGTCTGTGATTATCCTTATCTTTATTCCTTTTTGGGTAATATATGACTTTCACACCTCTGACTACTTTTGAGATTTTTATCACTGACTTTAAGCTATTTAATTATGATGTGCCTTTTTTTTTTACATAGTTTTATTCATGTTTCTTGCGCTTGGGTTTGTTGAGGTTCTTGTATCTGTGCATTTATAGTTTTCATATGGAATTGTTATAATAACAGCTTTAATGTACTTGTCTACTAATTTCACCTAATTTCTGGATTAGTTTCAGTGAATTCTTGTTCCTGTGGGTCATATTTTCTCCTTCATTCCATATCTGTCATTTTTATTGGATGCCAAATATTGTGAATTGTGCCTTGAGTCCTGTATATTTTTGTATTTCAATGAACATTTTTGAATTTTGTTCTGGATTCCAGTTAAATTTTTTTTAACAACAGTTTAATCCTGTCAAGGTTTTTGTTTTGTTTTGTTTTTTAATAATTGAGATGAGCTCTTGCTATGTTGCCTAGGCTGGTCTTGAACTCCTGGGCTCAGGCAATCCTTCCACTTTGGCATCCCAAATTGCTGCAATTACAGGCACAAGCCCTGCGCCTGGCCTCAAGGTTTATTTTTAAGCTTTATTGAGTGAGCTTAAAGCAGCCTTAGTAAAGGGGTAATTTTTCTCCACTACTAAAGACAAAACTCTTCTTCAGAATTTACCCAATGCCCCACATCAGCGGGTTTCCCACATCAGCTGGTGGGAGCAGGCACTATTTCCATCCCTGTGTGAGCTCCAGAGATTGTTCACTCTGCTGCTTTTGGATTTTTTTCCCCACCACAGATAGTTTCCTCACACACATGTACTGATCAGTCTCAGCTGTCTACTCACGGAGACCTCTGAACATCTCCAGGGCTCTCTCACCTGCTCTGTACTCTCTCTTGCATATTCGCCACCTGGGCCCTCCTGGATTCCAGCTCTGTCTCCTCGGCTTCAGGAGACAGCCAGGCTTAGCCTGGGATCCCCCTCCTGAAGTCTGGAAACCTTGCAGACAATGAACTGGGGCAAGCTTAAAGCTCACCTGGTTTGTTTTCAGTCTTTCCAGGATTACAGTACTGTCCTATGCTGCCTGATGTCCAATATTCAAACATCATTGCTTATGTACGCTGTCCAGTTTAGAAAAAAATTCTTTTTGAGAGACAGGGTCTCATTTTGTCACCCAGACTGGAGTACAATGGCACAATCCTGGCTCACCACAGCCTTGACCTCCTGGGCTCAAGTGATCCTTCTGCCTCAGCCTTCCAAGTAGCTGGGACCACAGGCATGTGCTACCATGCCCAGTTTTTTTTTTTTTGTTAAAGACAAGTTCTCACTATGTCACCCAGTTTGATCTCTTGAGTTCAAGCGATTCTCCTGCCTCAACCTTCCAAAGTACTGGGATTGCAGATGTGAGCCATCATACCTGGCTGTCTGTCCAGTTTTTTAGGTTAAACAGGGAAGGATAAATCTGGTTCCTGCTACTCCTTCTTGGCTAGAAGCAAACATTTGATCTGGGTGTTAGAGGCAGGAATGTAAAAGAATGGAAGGGATCCTCCAGTTGCTTGACTTCTGGCTTCTTTGAATCACTCAACCCTTTGCACATTGCTGCACGACCTTAATCTGCTTTCTCTTATTCTTGAGCTAAGGCTGGCCCTTCCTGAAGCCAAAAGAGAATCTAAAGTCTCCTGCACCCCTTTTTGTAGCTCTTTAATGCCTATTCAGTGTCTCACACAAAATAAACACTTCAAAAATCTGTCCCCAGCCGGGCTCGGTGGCTCAGCCTGTAATCCCGCGCCTTTGGAGGCTGAGGTGAGTGGATTGCCTGAGCCTGCGGATTCGAGACCCGCCTCGGCAACTTGGCGAGACCTCATCTCTACAATAATAAATCAAAAATTAGCCGGGCCTGGTAACACGCGCCTGTAGTTCCAGCTACTTGGAAGGCTGAGGCGGAAGGATCGCCGGAGCCCAGCAGGTCGAGGCTGCGGTGGCCGGGAGCAGCCACTGCACTCCAGTCTGGGCAACAGAGTGAGACTCCAACTCAAAAAAAAAAAAAAAAAAAAAAAATCTGTCCCCAACCTATAGATTAAAAGATAAAAAATGAGTAAGGTTAAACTACAGTGTCTGGGGATACACAAAAAAACATAAGAAAGTTTAATGATGTCTTTTTTTTTTGCCCTTACTTTAAAAGAAGGAGCAGTACTTGCTTTTGGAGGGAGTAATTGGGATGGTGCACATGGAAACTTCTGGATAACTGAAGATGTATTTCTTTGTATGGGTAATGGTTTCTGTGTCTTATAAAAATTAATTTGTTTTAGGTGGTTTTCTGTAGCTGGGTTTGATTTTATTTTTTAAAAATTGACCAGAAGCAATGGCTTATGCCTGTAATCCTAGCACTTTGGAAGGCTGAAGTGAAAGGATTACCTGAGCTCAGGGATTCGAGACCAGCCTGAGCAACATGGTGAGACCTCATGTCTACAATTAAAAAAAAAAAAGGCTGGGCTCGGTGGCTCAGCCTGTAGTCCCAGAGCTTTGGGAGCCCGAGGTGAGTGGATTGCCTGAGCCCGCGGGTTCGAGACCCGCCTGGGCAACTTGGCGAGACCTCATCTTTACCATAAAATCAAAAATTGGCCGGGCATGGTAGCGCGCGCCTGTAGTTCCAGCTACTTGGAAGGCTGAGGCGGAAGGATCGCTGGAGCCCAGCAGGTTGAGGCTGCAGTGACCGGGAGCGGCCACTGCACTCCAGTCTGGTGATAGAGTGAGACTCCAACTCAAAAAAAAAAAAAAAAAAATCAGCCAGGTGTGCTGGGCGCATGCCTGTGGTTCCAGCTACCTGGAAGGCTGAAGCAGAAGGATTGCCTGAGCTCAGCAGGTTGAGTCTGCCATGGCCGTGATTGTGCCACTACACTCCAACCTGGGTAACAGAGTGAGACTCCGACTCATAAAAAAACAAAACAAGGGCCAGGCATGGTGGCTCAAGACTGTAATCCCAGCACTTTGGGAGGCCAAGGTAAACAAAATAACTTCACTGATATGTGCCCTGCTCACATCAAAAAAGGGAAACATCCAGATGCTATGTACCTATAACACGTTATCACCTGCGAAAAAGTCTTGCCTGAATTGAATCTGAATCTTTTTTTTTTTTTTGGAGTTGGAGTCTCACTCTGTTGCCCAGTTGCCCAGGCTGGAGTGCAGTGGCATGCTCACAGCCTCCTCCGCCTAGACCCACTGGGCTCAGGCGATCCTTCTGCTTCAGCCTTCCAAGTAGTTGGAGCTACAGGCATGTACCACCATGCCCAGTTAATTTTTGATTTATTGTAGAGATTAGGTCGCACCAAGTTGCCCAGGCTGGTCTCAAACCCATGGACTCAGGCAATCCTCTAACCTCAGCCTTCCAAGGTGCTGGGATTATAGGTGTGAGCCACCGTTCCTGGCCTGAACCTGAATCTAATCAAGCAATATGAACATGTTAAATGACATCACAGGGATATAATCAGCAAAAGTCCAAACTGTAGGAAACTGCAGGATGAGAAAGCAGAGAGAAAATGTATATTAAAATAGACTTTTTTTAAAAATATTTTTTATTTTTTTAATTATGAAGATGTGGGGCACAATTCAGGGTGAGGTATACAAACGTTGATTATGCAGGTACCCTTGTTGGTGAGGTATGCCCCTCCCTCTCCTAGCAGTTTCCCTCAACTACCAATCCCTTTCTTGTAGTATTGTAATTGTTCAAGGTCCGCTTATGAGTGAGAACATATGGTACTCTGTTCCTTGTAAAATAGACTTTAAAGTCAATCACAATATGTGGTCTTTATGTGGATCCTGATTTTAACAAATAAGTTATATGCAAACACTTATAATGTTTATAACCCAATAGAAAAATTTAAACATTAACAGAATATTGATGACATTAAGAAAATCTTGTGAGCCGGGCTCGGTGTAATCCCACACCTTGGGAGGCTGAGGTGAGTAGATTGCCTGAGCCCGCGGGTTCGAGACCCGCCTGGGCAACTTGGTGAGACCTCATCTCTACAATAAATCAAAAATTAGCCAGGCGTGGTAGTGCGCGCCTGTAGTTCCAGCTACTCGGAAGGCTGAGACGGAAAGATCTCCAGAGCCCAGCAGGTCGAGGCTGAGGTGGCCAGGAACGGCCACTGCACTCCAGTCTGGGCAACAGAGTGAGACTCCAACTCAAAAAGAAAAGAAAAGAAAATCTTGCCAGGCTCGGTGGCTCAGCCTGTAACCCTGCGCCTTTGGGAGGCTGAGGTGAGTGGATTGCCTGAGCCTGCGGGTTCGAGACCCGCCAGGGCAACTTGGCGAGACTCATCTCTACAATAAATAAAAAATTAGCCGGGCGTGGTAGCACACGCCTGTAGTTTCGGCTACTCAGAAGGTTGAAGCGGAAGGATCACCGGAGCCCAGCAAGTTGAGGCTGCGGTGGCCGGGAGCGGTCACTGCACTCCAGCCTGGGCAATGGAGTGAGACTCCAACTCAAATAAATAAATAAATAAATAAATAAATAAAATAAAATAAAATGAGTTTTACTGTTGCAAAAGACAGGATTTCCTACTTTTTGAGGCAAATATTCCATTGTGTGTATAACCCACGTTTTCTGTACCCATTCATCTCTCAATGGACAATTTTGTGTTGTTGCCACATCTTGGCTATTGTGAGTGATACTACAAAAAACATGGCGAGTGCAGATATCTCTTTGAGATCCTGGTTTCAATTCTTTGTTGCATTTTGTTTTGTTTTGGGTTTTATATCTAAATATATTTAGGGGGTTTCTTACATGTATATATTGCATAGTGGTAACATCCGGGCTTTTAGCGTATCTCTCACCCAAAGAGGGAACGTTGTACCCAACAGGTAATTTTTGTTTTTTAAGCAAGATTTATTCAGAGGAGAGAAAAGCTCCCATAGTGGGAAGGGACCCAAGGGGGATGCCCCCAACAGGTAATTTTTAAACCCTCACTCCCTCCCACCATCCCACCATTTGTAGTCTCTAGCGTCCATTACCCCACTCTGTATATCCATGTGCACCCATTGTTTAGCCCCCTCTTCAGAGTGACAACACGCAGTATTTGTCTTTTGGATACGTACGCAGAAGTGGGATTGCTATGTGAAATGGTAGTTCTATTTCTAATTCTTTTTTTTTTTGAGTTGGAGTCTCACTCTGTCGCCCAGACTGGAGTGCAGTGACACGCTCCCAACCACCGCAGCCTCGACCTGCTGGGCTCTGGCAATCCTTCCGCCTCAGCCTTCCAAGTAGCCGGAACTACAGGCGCATGCTTCCACGCCTGGCTAATTTTTGATTTATTGTAGAAACGAGGTCTCACCAAGTTGCCCAGGTGGGTCTCAAACCCACGGGTTCAGACAATCCACTTGCCTCAGCCTCCCAAAATGCTGGGATTACAGGCTGAGTCACTGAGCCCAGCCCTATTCCAATTCTTGAGGAACCTCCATACTGTTTTACATAGCTGCTACATTCCTGCCAACTATGTACAAGGGTTCCAGTTTTCCCACACCCTCATCAATATTTATTTTTTGTTTTTAAATAATATCCATCCTTGGCTGGGTGTGGTGGCACACGCCTGTAATCCCAGCACTTTGGGTGATGGAAGTGAGAGGACTGACTGAGCCCAGGGGTTTGAGACCAGCTTGGGCAACTTGGCAAGACCATGTCGCTACAATAATTTTTTTAAAAAATTAGCCGGAGCCGGGCTCAGTGGCTCAGCCTGTAATTCCACACTTTGGGAGGTCGAGGTGAGTGAATTGCCTGAGCCTGCGGGTTCGAGACCCGCCTGCGCAACTTAGTGAGACCTCATCTCTACAATAAATCAAAACTTAGCCAGGTGTGGTAGCGTGCACCTGTAGTTCCGGCTACTTGGAAGGCTGAGGCAGAAGGATCGCTGGAGCCCAGCAGGTCGAGGCTGCAGTGGCTGGGAGCGTGCCAGTGCACTCCAGTCTGGGCCATGGAGTGAGACTCCAACTCAAAAAAAAAAAAAATTAGCCAGGCGTGGTAATACTTGGAAAGCTGAGGTGGAAGGATCACCTGAGCCCAGTAGGTTGAGGCTGCGGTAGCCATGAGCGTGCCACTGCACTCCAGTCTGGGCGACAGAGTGAGACTCCAACTCAAAAAAAAAAAAATTAGTAATAATGAGCCTGGCTCAGTGGCTCAGCCTTTAATCCCACGCTTTGGGAAGCTGAGGTGAGTGGATTGCCTGAGCATGTGGGTTCGAGACCTTCCCCAGACAACTTGGCGGGACCTCATCTCTACAATAAATAAAAAAATTAGCCAGGCGTAGTGGTGCACGCCTGTAGTTCCAGCTACTTGGAAGGCTGAGGCGGAAGGATCGCTGGAGCCCAGCAGGTCGAGGCTGCAGTGGCCGGGAGCGGCCGCTGCACTCCAGTCTGGGCGACAGAGTGAGACTCCAACTCAAAAAAAATAAATAAATAAATAAGCCGGGCTTGGTGGCTCAGCCTATAATCCTGCGCCTTTGGCTGAGGTGAGTGGATTGCCTGAGCCCGCGGGTTCGAGACCCGCCTGGGCAGCGAGACCTCATCTCTACAATAAATCAAAAAATCAGCCGGGCGTGGTAGCGTGTGCCTGTAATTCCGGCTACTTGGAAGGCTGAGGCGGAAGGATCGCCAGAGCCCAGCAAGTCGAAGCTGCGGTGGCCGCGAGCGGCCACTGCACTCCAGTCTGGGCGACAGAGTGAGACTCCCACTCAAAAAAACAAACAAAAACAAAAACAAAAAATAGTAACAATAATAATATCCATCCTAACAGGTGTGAGGTGATATCTTACTGTAGTTTTGATTTGCATTTCTCTGATAATGATGTTGAGCATTTTTTTAAAAACCTGTCTTCTATGGAGAAATGTCTGTTCAAGTCCTTTGCCCATTTATTTTTATATTTATTTATTATTATGATTATTTTTTAGTTGGAGTCTCACTCCGTCGCCCAGAATGGAGTGCAGTGGCACACTCACGACCACCCCAGCATCGACCTGCTGGGCTCCGGTGATCCTTCTTGCTTAGACTTCCAAGTAGTCAGAACTACAGGTGCACGCTACCATGTCCGGCTAATTTTTTATTTATTGTAGAGACGAGGTCTTGCCAAGTTGCCCAGGCTGGTCTTGAACCCATGGACTCAGGCAATCCACTCACCTCGGCCTCCCAGAGTGCTGAGATTACAGGCTGAGCTATACCCATTTATTAATCAGGTTATTATTTATCTTTGCTATTAAGTTGTAGGAGTTCCTTATATATTTTGGAAATTAACCCATTATAAGATATACGGCTTGCAAATTTTTTCTTCCATTTGGTGAGCTGCCTTTTCCCTCTGTTGGTTGTTTCCTTGCTCTACAGACGTTTGAGATACTCCCACTTGTCTATTTTTGCTTTTGTTGTCTGCTCTTTTGGTGCTGTATCCAACACCAATGTCAAAACCAACATCAAGAAGGTTTTCCTACTATCACATTGGGGATTAAGTAAAAAAAGGAAAAAGAAAAAAAAAGAGAAGGCTTTTCCCTTAAGTTTCCTTCTAGGAGTTTTACAGTTACTTTAATCCATTTTGTGATCTTGTGTATGGTATAAGGTATCAGTGGAATTTCATTTTTGTGTATGTGTATATCCAGTTTTCCCACTACCATTTGTTGAGAAGATGATCCTTTCTCCATTGTGTATCCCTAGCACCCTTGTCAAAGATGAGTTTACCATATATGCGTGGGCTGATTTCTGGAATCTATATTCTGTTTCGTTCGTCTATATGTCTGTCTTTATGCCAGTACCAGTATGTTATAAGTATTGTAAACTTGTAATATATTTTGAAATCAGGAAGTGTACAGCATGGATAAACCTGGAGGACATTAAGTCAAGTGAAATAAGCCTGTCACAGAAGGACACATATTGCATGAATTCAACCTATATGAGCTCTCTATAATGGTCAAACTTAGAAGCAGGGGATATAATAGTGGTTGCCAGGGGGTGGGAAGTGGTTCAATGACTATAAAGTATCAGCCATGCTAGATGGATACACTCTATGGTTACCTATGGTTAACAATACAGTATTGTGTACTTCCAAATTTGTGAGGAGGGGAGATCTCATATTAAGTGTTCTTAACACAAAAACAAAAACAAAGAGACAAGGAAACTTTGGGAGATGCTAGGTATGTTTATTACTTTGACTGTAGTGATGAAATCACTGGTTTTTGCATGTATCCAAATTCATCAAACTGTACACATTAAAGATGTATAGATCTTTGTGTATCATTTTACATAACAATAACATCTACCAGCTGGACTTAGTGACTCACACTTATAATCCCAGCACTTTGGGAGGCCAAGGCAGGAAGATTGCTTGAGTTTAGGCATTTGAGACCAGCCTGAGCAGCATAGCAAGACCTTGTCTCTAAAAAAAAAAAAAGTTTAAAAATCAGCTGGGAGCCGGGCTTGGTGGCTCAGCCTGTAATCCGGCGCCTTGGGAGGCTGAGGTGAGTGGATTGTCTGAGCCCGCAGGTTCAACACCCGCCTGGGAAACTTGGTGAGACCTCATCTCTACAATAAATCAAAAAATTAGCCCGGCGTGGTAGTGTGCCTGTAGTTCCAGCTACCGGAAGGTTGAGGCGGAAGGATCGCCGGAGCTCAGCATGTCGAGGCTGCAGTGGTTGGGAATGGCCACTGCACTCTAGCCTGAGTGAGAGTGAGACTCCTACTAAAAAAAAAAAAAAAAAAAAAATCAGCTGGGCATGGTGGCACACAAATGTAGTACCAGTTACTCAGGAGGTTGAGGCAGGAGGATTGCCTGAGCCCAGGAGGTTGAGGCTGTGGTGAGCTGTGATCGTGCCACTGCACTCCAGCCTGGGCAACAGAGCAAGACCCTGACTCAAAATAAAATAAGATCTACCAACTGTAAATATACAAATAAATAACTTTATCAACTTATGGAGTTGTGCAAACATCACTACAATCCAGTTTTAAAACATTTCCATCACCCTCTAAAAGTTTTCTTGGGTCCTCTGCAGTCAATTCCTACTCCCACCTCCCCACTCCCAGCCCTAGCCCTAGGCAACAACTGGTCTGCTTTCTGTCTCTTCCGATATGCCTTTTCTGGACATTTCATTTAAATTAAATTATACAATATGTAGTCATTGGCTGTTCTCTGTACCAGTACATACGTTTGACATTTTCCATAATAAAAACAATTTTGTTGAACGATGACTTACATTTGTATAGCACTTTAATTTTAAATAGACTTTCCATTTTAGGGCTATTTTAGGTTTACAGCAATATTGAGCAGAAGGTACAGAGAGTTCCCATACACCCCCCGCCCCCGCCCCTACACATGCACGGCTTCCCCCTCTGTCAACATCCTCCACCAGGGTGTTATGTTTGTTTCAACGGAGGAACCTTCATCGACACACCGTTAGCACCCAAAGTACATCGCTGGCATTAGGGTTCACTCTTGGTGTTGTACATTCTGTGGGTTTGGACGGTGTACAATGACATGTATCCATCATTATAGTGTGACACAGAGTCATTTAGTTGCCCTACAGATCCCCTGAGCCCTTTGTGTTTTCAAACCTGCTTTCACACACTTCATGTGAATTTCACCATGACCAACCAGGGTGAATAAGGCAGGACAACTCTCCTTACTGAGATTACAGATGAAGAAACAGGCTCGGAAGGCTCACGGAACCTGACTCAGGTCACAGAACCAGCTACTAACTGAGTCAGGATTCGAGTGTGGCCTCCTGTCACCTGGTGAGATATCTGTGCCATCCCGCTGCCTCGCTAGACTGCCCACCGCCCTTGCCACCCGTCCCATCACTCAGTGCCCACCTCCAACGCAGGGCTCTTTAGACCAAGCCGGGAGGGCTGAGCTGCACCATGCTGGCTCTGCATCCTCACTCGACAGAACCAAACTCAGGGTCTTGTTTCCTTTCTGGAGTAACAGACAGATTAATCCTCCTCCTCTTTTTCCTTCAGTCTGAGGTACAAGGGGGATGCTGGCTGCCCCAGAGGCGTGAACCCCAAGAAGATGGGGGCCGGCTGGTTTGTGTATTTATAAGATACAGAGGCAGAAAGAAGATAGTCTGTATGTATATGTGCTTGTGTGTTCACATGTGTGTCCTTGCCATGGGACACTGGAGGAAAGGTGTATGCATACAGGTGCATGACAGAGGGGACCCCTTGGGTCACAAGTGTATGGCTGTGTCTTCATATATGCCCCATAGTCCATGTCCTCGTGACTGGGCCCAGAAGTGGGTGGAAATACCTGAAATGTCTTTGTCTCCTTTTTGTATCTTTTTTTTTGGTTGAAGTCTCACTCCATCCCCTAGGCTGGAGTACAGTGGCATACTCACGGCCACCCCAGCCTCGATCTGCTGGGCTCCAGCAATCCTTCCACCTCAGCCTTCCAAGCCAGAACTACAGGCACACACTACCACGCCTGGCTAATTTTTTGATATATTGTAGAGATGAGGTCTTACCATGTTGCCCAGGCTGGTCTTGAACACACAGGTTCAGGCAATCCTCTCTCATCTTGGCCTCCCAAAGTGCTGGAATTACAGGCTTGAGCCACCGCGCCCGGCTCCTTTTTGTATCTTAACATTAAAAAAACATTATTGTGTCTTCTCTGTAACCCCGTACTTTGGTATTTTACTAATTAGCTTCAAGAAGAATACAGAAGAAACCACTGATGACGCTTTCCTCTGGGGAATGAGGCTGGGGGATGTCTCAGGACTCTCTCCATCGTGTATTCCCTTGTTCCATTTGAATTGTTTGGTCACATATTTGTTATTGTCATAATAAGATGAGAGGAAGTCAGTATTATTATTGGTGAGCCGTGTGTGTTTGCAGGTCTCCCCGAAGACACTGCTTCTGTCAGCCTACTCACTGGGGCTGAGCAGGTTGCAAAGTGCTGTCAAAGGCATCCTCTCATTTAAACCACTCATTCATTCCACACATATCTGAGAAATGTTCCCATGTGCCAGGCACAGTTCTAGAAGCTAGGGATATGGCAGTGAGCAAGTGATCACAATTCCTGCTTTCCTGGGGAATTACTTTCTACTAGGTGTAGAAAAACAACAAAATTAAAAGTCAAATACACGGGGAGACACCCCTTACCACCAAGGGTCTGAACGAAGTATATTTGTATACCTAATCCTAAACTGTACCCCACAATATCAAAATAAAAAATACTGAGGAAGGAAAAAAAAAGTCAAATACTAGCCGGGCTTGGTGGCTCAGCCTGTAATCCCAGTGCTTTGGGAGGCTGAGGTGAGTGGATTGCCTGAGCCCGAGGGTTCGAGACCCGCCTGGGCAACTTGGCGAGACCTCATCTCTACAATAAATCAAAAATTAGCCGGGCGTGGTAGCGCGTGCCGGTAATTCTGGCTACTTGGTGAGTGGATTGCCTGAGCCCGTGGGTTCGAAACCCGCCTGGGAAACTTGGCGAGACCTCATCTCTACAATAAATTTAAAAATCAGCCGGGCGTAGTAGCGTGTGCCTGTAATTCCGGCTACTCGTAAGGCTGAGGCAGGCGGAAGGATCGCCTGAGCCCAGCAGGTCGAGGCTGCGGTGGCCGGAAGCGGCCACTGCACTCCAGTCTGGGCGACAGAGTGAGACTCCAACTCAAAAAAAAAAAAGAAAAAGTCAAATACTACATAAGAAGGAGAAAAGGCAGGGTGGGGAAGGGTGAGGAGAAGCATGGCGGGTGGGGTGGAGCTGCAGACTGAACAGAGTGGTCAGGGAAGGTGAAGCATCGACAAAGACTTGAAGATGAGTGAGCCAGGAGGCTAACTGGGAGAACAGGGCTCCAGGCAGAGGGAACAGTATCTGCAAAGGCTCTGAGACAAGGGCACGGCTGGCACGCTTGAGGAAGAGCCAGGAGGCCTGGGAGGCTGCGGAAAAGTGAGTGACAGTACCAGGGCCTGGAATCAGGGAGGCAGGAGGGTGACTAGATCATCTGGGACCTTGTGGGCCACTGTGGGGTTTCTGGATTTTACCCCAAGTGAGATAGGAGCCGTGGGAGGGTTTTGAGCAGAGGAGGGTCACGATCTAACCAATGTACTCCCAGGGTCACTAACCAGTGCGCTCTGCTGTCGGCGGGGGGTGGAGGAGGGTGGAGAAGGGTGGGAGGAGGGGAGGGGTGGAGTGGGATGGAGTAGGGTAGGGGGAGGGGGGAAATGGAAGCTTAGATGACGGCGGTGCCAACGGAGGTGGTGGGACGTCAGGTTTGGAAGGAAGGACGACCCGACTGGAGTTGCTGGTGGATTGGATGTAGGGCTCGAGAGAAACGGAAAGGTTCAAAAGACCCCAAAATTTGGAGCCTGGGCAACCGGGAGGATAGCTGGTCCTGACTTGAGCCAGAAAGACTGCGGGGAGGAAGGAGCAAAAGCGGGAGTTCAGCCTGGACAAGGTAAAGCTCAAGTGAGTCTTGGGAAAGTAAAGTCCGGGAGGGCGGGCTCCCAAGAGGGACCCGGCTGGACCCTCCCAGTTCGCCGCCTGCATTCCACAGGTGTGGTCTCCTGGGCGCCGAGGCGCGTTCCGGGCCGAGCGGGTCACGTGGCCGCGGGCGGGTGGGGGGCCCAGGCTTGAGGGCGGCGGCGGCGGCGGCGGCGGCGGCCGCGGCGCGGGCGCGCGGGGAGCCGGGGACGCCGGAGGAACCGGGCCGTCGGGCCCTGTACTTCTGCGGGAGCATCCGCGGCGGACGCGAGGACCCGGCGCTGTACGGGCGGATCGTGTCGCGGCCGCGGCGCTTCGGGGCGGTGCTCACCGAGCACGTGGCTGCCGCCGAGCTGGGCGCTCGCGGTGAGGCCGCTGGGGGCGCGCGGGGGAGGGGCGCGGGGTGCGGCGCGCGGGGCACCCCACCTTCCTCCACCGCATCTGCATCCCCGCACCCAGGGCCGCCCGCCGGCCGGACTGCTCCACCCAGCGCCCCCACCCCAGAAGGGAAATGCCCGGGTTGGGCGCGTGCGTCCCGGCACGCCTACGGGTGTGAGCTGGTTCTCAGTTTTCGGCTGCTGCCTTTGGTCCCTTCTTGGGGAACTGTGTGTCGCTCCTGTCAGGGCGTTTGTGGGCCCGAGCAGAAAAAAGTGGATCGGGCTCCTCCGCTCGGACTCAGGTCCCCACTCGCTCGCTGGAATCTTTTCCCCACCCAAACGAAGCTTATCCTCCTGCCTCCCTTTTTGTCAAGGTATCAGCCCTCTCCCACCCGAGTTCTGGCGAAGGGGCCCCCTCTTTCACGTCCTCTGTTCAGGCCGTTACTATTGTGTTCAGCTCCTGGCTGCTGGATTTTTCTGAGGCACAGACAGCTGCGATGCGTTGGTTGAGAATTCCGCGGGCCCTTGGCAGTTTGAAAATGGTGCCTAGAATTCTTGTGCTTCTGCTCAGAAAACTTTAGGTGGTCTTCCCTCTCCCAACACAAGGGCAGATCCATGATTTGTGGGATCTAATGCAATGTGGGAAACCTCTTTAAAAAGATAAAAAACTGGATGGGGAGAGAACCACTGTTGACTCTGCACACTCCAGACTAAATAAATAAATAACACAAAACAAAATTGCTGAGGAGTTGGAAAGGCCTGGGCAAGTGAAGGACCCTGAAACTTAAGGTTTGTTAGTTTCATTAATGTCTACCACTGCCTGGTGTTTCTCAAACTTCATGTTTTCAAATGTCATTGAGAGCTTTTTAAAATGCAGATTCAGGTTAGTGGGGATAAAGCCTTGGAATCTGTATTTGCTTTTTCTTTGAGTTGGAGTCTCACTTGCCCAGGCTGAAGTGCAGTGGCACATGCACTCATGGCCACTGCAGCCTCTACCTGCAGGGCTCAGGCAATCTGTCTGCCTCAGCCTTCCAAGTAGCTGGAACCACATGCATGCGCCACAACGCCTGGCTAATTTTTAAATTTATTGTAAAGACAAGGTCTCGCCATGCTGCTCAAGCTGGTCTCGAATACCTGAGCTCAGGCAGTCTTCTCGCCTCTGCCTCTCAGTGCTGAGATTACAGGCGTGAGGCACCGCACCCAGCTGGAATCTGTTTTTTACAAGCTCCCCAAGTGGTTTTGCTCTGAGGTGGCAGCTGTCTGCCTCCCCATCCTAGAGGCTAACATTTATTAGGCTGGAACCTGGGATTCTTCCCCTCTGGCCCCAGAAAGCCTCTCCTACCTTTGGCCAAGTGCCCATATCGAGCATGTGGCGGCCGCCGAGCTGGGTGCTCGCGGTGAGGCCGCTGAGGGCACACGGGGGGGGGGCACCTTCCCCTAGCCACTCCCATGTGTAGTGGGTGAGTTAGTCCTGGTGTTCTCATTTGGCCCTAAACATACATCCCACTCGCACAAGGTTGAATTTTTCTTGTGGCTGTTCCATTTCCTCTTTTTGATGAAATCTAGTGTTGGGCTGGCCCTTGAGGTCACTAGTACAAGTCTCCCTCCCTAGTACAAGGGCCCTGAGCAGCGTGGATACATTATGCTAGGGCACAGGAGTTATCAGAACCAGCGTGGGGCATGTCCTGGACCAGCTTTCCCTCAACCACAGGGGAAGAGGCTCCTGGGGGTGACAGGCTCATCCATGAGCGGGACTTGGCATGGCTGCAGCAGGCAGATGGTAAGTGGCCCTCCCGCCTACCAGCAAATTCCTCTGGGATGTCAGAGTCCCCTGGACATCCCTGGCCTCCACACCCAGAGTGCCCTCCTCACCACAGCCACACTCTGTCATCCCTACAAGAGCCAAGTGCTCCAGATAACAAGTCTTAGTCTCATCTTTCTTCACAGTGGTTGTGGCAGAAATGACACAGCCATCCTTGGGTGTAGGTTATGAGCTGGGCCGGGCCGTGACCCTCAATAAGCGAATCCTGTGCCTGTTCCGCCCCCAGACTGGCCGAGGTGAGCATCCTGAGCCCAAGATGGCCATTCCCTCCTCCCTGGCTTTCTGTGGATCCAACCCTCGACTCCACGCTTCAGGGCTCTGAGCACAGTGCTTGCCCCCAGCAGGAACAGGAAGGGAGCGGAAAAGGGAGTGGCGTGGGGATGTGGAGGGTAGCAGCCCCACCATTCCCTACCCTTTCCAGTGCCTTCTGCCATGATCCGGGGAGCAGCGGATGGCACTCGGTTCCAGGCGTGGGACTGCAAAGAGGGAGGGGTGGAGGCGCTGCTGGGTCGGTACTTTGAGGGCGATCTTCCTGAGCAAGAGGTTCCCTGCCCTGACCCAAGTGCTTGACTGAATCCCACTTGATTAACTTTTCGGTCCCAGACACTGCTCTAGTACCATTCTTGTCTCTCAGCCCCAGGAGATTAAAAGGCATATTTAAAGTGCTGGCTTTGTGTCTGTCTGTGTGGTGGGGGCGGGGCAGGTCTGCAGTAATATCCCTTCCTACCCCCCTTCAAGATGCAGAGACCCTCTGAAAGTCTGTAGGCCAAGAGGAAGGCACTTCCCTATGTCCTCAAGTCCCTCCCCAGGAACATTCAAGAGTTTGGAGGAAGGCGACTCATGGGGGCTGGGGTGGGCCTGCGCCTGGCCTGTACCAGTCGTGTCCCTTTGTCAGCTTAGGCCAGATGGGTCTGCTCTGAGCCTTCTCTGAGGGTAGCAGAGTCTGGAGGTCTAAAGGTCTAAAGAAAACTACAGGATGAGGGGCTGAGCGAGGGGGGCCAGGGGAGCCAAAGCTGGCAGGCTGTGGGGAAATGCCCAGCCTGCTACCAAGAAGTACGTGAAAAAAGACGTTTATTGAACAAATAGACCAAGGAGGGGCTGCAGACACTGGGAACCCCTCTCCACACCAGTGGGAAGGAGAAGCTCCTTCCTGTGGGGAAATGCCCAGCCTGCTACCAAGAAGTACGTGAAAAAAGACGTTTATTGAACAAATAGACCAAGGAGGGGCTGCAGACACTGGGAACCCCTCTCCACACCAGTGGGAAGGAGAAGCTCCCGGCCTGCAGTCCATGACGGGGTGGCTCCGGGTGGCTCCTGCACCCTGCCCCTCAGTCGTAGGACTCATCATCGTACTCCTCGTCACCAAAAAAGAAAGTCTCTTGGTCCAGGTTCTCAGACTCCTCGTCATAGGAGAAGCTGTCATTGTCCAGCTCTTCATCAAATTCATCCTGCTGCCACTCGGGCACGTCGTCCTCCTCGTCTTCCTCCCCTTCCTCCTCATCCACCTCCAGTCCGGAGGAGCCCGGGGGCCTAGGGAGAGCCCAGTCAGCCCAGAGGAAGCCGGACAGTGCCCACTGCTGCCTCCGTGACTACCCACACTACTTACTGATTGCTGGGCATGTTGGATGCCTTTGCCTCCCGGGCCTCTACTGATGGACTCTGGAGACCAACCCGGAAATCCTGGCAAGCCAATGGAAGGGTTTGGAGCAAGGAGAATAGAGGACACTAGGCCTCTGTAGCTAGCATTCCTTTAGCTGACACTTACTGGGGGCCAGGATTCACCTCCTCTCACCACAGCACTTCACAAACCACTGTCTTTGTGTACTTCAACTCACAGATGGTTTCCAGGGCTACGGGACAGGACAGTGAGGTGCACCACCTTGTGCTTAAGGAGCTTACCGTCTGTGCATGTCTTTTCTGCCCAAGCAACCCGAGGGCAGGATTCACAGGTGACTCAACATCAGCATATTAGAGTTGGAAGGAACCTGGGAGATCCCTTACCAGTAATCCTATCCCCAGGGCCCCACTCCTCAGACTGTAAATCCACACATGGGAAGTACAGAGTGGAAGAGATGATCCCTAAGTGATTCTGATGGGCACTGGACCAAGTGTCCTTGTGTGCATCACCAGCACCCTTTATCCTATAGGAAAGCCCAGGAGGTTTGGAGACAGGTCTGCCAGCACCCAGCAGGCTGGCCCGGGTATCCTGACATCCATCCACCCCTCACTGCCTTTCCTTCTGGACCCACCATGTTGGGGAAGAAGCGCCAGGGCTGGGGATGTACCTGGGTAGAATGCTGCAGGATAGCAAGCAGCCTCTCCTGGATCCGCTGGAGCAGCTCCATGCCTGCGCTGAGACACTCGGCCCGCAGGAGGCGCAGGGAGGAGGCCAGGTCTCTGCAGCGCAGCAGGGTCTCCTCTGCAGAGGGGGCAGGCACAGAGGCTCCCTCCCTTCTCACTCTCATCTGTTCCTTCCTTCAACAGACACCTATGGAACATCTACCAAGCGCCGGGCACGGCTCTAGACACTCATTCTGGTGAAGGCCCCGTTGTAGGGCCAGGGTACAGACCAGAATCCAAGAATTCAGGCGAACATCTGTGCTCTCAGGCACCTGACAACACAGGCTCTAGCCCTGAACTTTAAGAGCTAGGCGCTGAGAAGGCTATGGAGAATGAAGAGGACAAGGGCAGAGGGGGGCGGAGGCACTGTCGACCTATCTGTGGGGGATGGGAGGCTCAGCGCAGTGGGAGAGAGGCAGCAGGGTGGGTGGGCTCACCCAGGAGGATCTGCAGGGCGTTGGTGTGCAGCTCCAGGGTCTCCGTCTGCTGCTCCACCACATCCATGGACTCGGCGTCCTGGCTGTAGAAGCTGTACACGCAGGCATAGGCCAGCACCTGGAGGAGCCCCTAGTCAGCTTCTGGCCGGGCTTCTCATCCCCTTCATCCAGGCAAGTCAGGTGAGGGCAACTGAACCCACCAGACCCCCTTGGCACACCCCCACCCTCTTCCCCCACCCACTACAACCTTCCGAGCTTGCTCTAGCCCCCGGCAGGCATCACTGAGGAATGTGAAAGATTTGGGCGAGGGCACCTCGTGGATGGCAGACACCCGGTTCCGCAAGTTCACAGCAAACTCCTGTGCCGGAGAAGGTAGATCAGCGCGTGGAGCCCCAGCTCCCAGCACCCGGTCCAGTTGGGACCTTTGGCCCCTACCAGACATCTCCCACGGCTCCCCTTGGCTCACCCGGGCCTGGTGGTGGAATGTACATCTCTCATTGTAGTCTTGAAACCGCTTCTCCTGGCGTGCTGCTTTGCTTACCTGGCGAGGACACGTGGGAGGGTTACAAGGTGCTTGGTTTGGACAGGATGGAGTTACTGACTAGGACAGCCACCATTCATGAGGCCCTTCTACACTTCAGATCGTTTTCACTGACTCCTCATGCTGTGTGAGCAGATCATATTAATCCCTTGTACAGAGGCTGTCAAGGCTTGGAGGAGTAAACTGACTTGCCTGAAGCTGTGCCCTAGGCAGTGGAGCCAGGCTGACCCAGAGTCCTTGCTCTTCTCCACTCTGTCTGGCGCCTCCCCAAAAGGCCCAGCATCCAGCCTTTCTATAGCCCCTTTGGTGTGAGAAGGCCTGCTCTGTGGCTGAAGGGCCCCTGTGAACTGGCTTCCCAGCACCTGTTGGCCCAGATGGCTCTGTCCTCCCCCTCAACAGCTACGAGGCTGCTCAGCACACAGGCCTCTGCTCTGGGCCTCGGATCTCTGCCCTCCCTGGTGCCCAGCCCCTTACCATGGCAGAGCAGTTGTAGTAGTCTTTGTGATTTGGCTTCCAGGACTTGAGGCAGCGCCAGCAGAATCCATGGTTACATTTGGCACAGGTCATGCTATGGAGGAAGCAAGTGGGTCAGGGGACTCCTGCCTCTGGGCAGGGGCGTGCAAGGAATGCCAACAGCCTGGACACTCCACTGTTCATGCCCTGCCCTCCGTTCTCTCCCTCTGCCTTGATAGTCTCTTAATCACACCCAGCCCTACTGAATGCACCCTTGCTTTTGAATTCCCTCATACAGTGTAGACTGGAAAGCAGGGAAGTCACCAGTAGTTGAGGGACTTCCCGTTTGCCAAACTTTAGGAGAAGCCCTGTTACCCCTTCCTTCGGCTCAGCCTCCCTCCCTCTCCCCTGCCTTCTGACTCCTCATAGGACCCCCTCCTTACTGCAGGCATCCCTCGTTCTTCTCGATGGGAGCCTGACAGCTGGGGCAGCGCTTGGAGATGAGCTTGGCCAGGTGCTTGCTCTGTGCCTCCATGCTCATGCCATCGTAGTAGCCGCCGTCGTCAACCCACTGAGACATGTGGCTGCAGCTAGCAGGGTAGTGTGCCTGTGGCAAAGGGGGGTGGTGAGGACAGAGCTGAGCCCGACTGAGGGTGGCACTGCTGTGTGCATGGGAGAGGGGGCGAAGACCCAGGTCCATTTGGAAGACTCCAGGAGGAGGACCAGATCTCACCTGGGTGGCAGAGGCTGAGGAAAGGACAAGTTAGTCTGCGTATGTGTGGCAGGGAGGGGTGCTGAGCAGGGAAGGAGTATGAATCCTTGCTCAGGGTCATGGCATGGTAGACACCCACCTCAGGGAAGCTACAGCTGAAACAGGAGGCCCAGCCACACTTGGAGCAGGTGGTCCCGCAGCCCAGGCCCTGGCGGCACAGAATGCGGTCACAGCCCTGGGGGTTGGTGCACCAGGTCAGGTTAGAACAGCTCTCCACGTAGCCTCGCAGGAGTGCCTTCTCATACTGTGGGGCCATAGGTGCCACGAGGTGAGGGCATGGCTCCCCGGGATGCCACACCTCCAGGCCTCCAGCACACAAAGCTCAACCCACTCCTTGGGCCTGCCCCTTTGGCTCTGCTCTGGAGCCCTCAGACAAGAAGAAGTACCTTGGAGATGACCTCTGACGAGGAGACGATGGCACGGATGAAGGCTCCGGTGGGCTGGGCCGGGCAGTCGGCAATGGGGCAGGTGCAGTTCAGCACAAGGTTCTGCTCGATCCGAGTTGTCAGATACTCGTTCCAGCAAGACTAGGAGGGACGAAAGGAGGAGCTGCTCAGAGACAGCACAGAGGAGGTTGTCCTGGTAACCTAGCATCCCACCTCATCCCTCCCCTACAATGTGGAAGGCCAGAGACAAGCCTGATTCTAGATCAGCCTCAAAGGTGACCCCAATCTCTGGCTTCTGTGGGTATTGCTGAGATTGGTTCAAATTACAGTTGTCTTTGAGAATATGTGGGCTAGAGTATTCACCGAATTCTAATCACTGTTGGGATGGAAAAGGAGGGAATGGGTAGAGAATCAAGGAAAAGGAGGAATCAAGTTTCAAGAAAGATATGGAGAGAGCAGGAAGGTCAGAGAGGAGGTCTAGGGGGGAATTGCCTTCCCCTGGGTACTAGCCTTCTAGCACTGCGGCCCACATAGGTGTCTCCTCCTAGCTCCAGTGACTTCTCTAACACTCCATCCGGATGTTCCCATCTCCCCAAACTTGTGCCTCGCATAGACTTGGGCTCTTCCCACAGACTTCCCACTGTAGCCCCAACCCTGATCAGTGGCAGCACCTTCCCCCAGTCACCAGTGTTGGAACCTTCACATCATTCAAATTCTTCTCTTGCTCCCACTTCACTCCCCCATCCTAAATCAGGCCATTGTCCCCTCACCCCTAAACCACTGGAAGAGCCTGTCCTGGTAAATGGTCTTCCTCTCCCTGTTTCTCCCCATACTATTCGTGTGGTATATGCATGAACAGCAATCTGAGCCTCTCAAATACTCCGTCAGCAGCCTCTGGCCTCACAATACCTAAGGCAGAGCTTTCCGCAATGATGGGTCTAAGCCCCAGCTACAGGGTAAATGTGAAGCACCTGACTGGACACAAATCCATACAAATTAGGAAGCTGAACGCAAACTTCCTGCATTTCTGAAATAAAACAGGGAAAATATCTCCAAATTCAGACCCTACACTTGCAGGCGCACAGGTGCCTCAGGGACACTCACTACCCTGTAGGACTCAATCCAGCATCTCAGTCTGGCGACCCCATCTGCTAAGAGCCCCCCTCCTCTTGTTGCCATCGTCCAGCTTCAAGTGCCACCTGTCCGCCACCACTCCTGCTTGACCCTGCTCACACTGGGGACCTTCTCCAACTGCTCCAAACCCCGAGATCATCTTCCTCTGACTTCTCTTGCACTGCTGCTGTGCCATCAGCTACAGCTCCTACAGAGGTTCCTCCTTGACTGGAGCTTTTTCAATCAGTCTTGTTTCAGGCTCCCTGTCTCTACATCCCTACAGGCTCAGCGCCCTGGGCCTGCTTCTCTCTCCCTGGGCAATGTAGGCCAACCCTCTGTCCACATTGTTCCAAATCCAAAACTCTACTGTCTACCTGCCAGTTCCAAACCAAAAAAGAGCTAGAATAGCCAACAAGCAGCTCAAACTTCACACGGCCAACAGGTTGAAGATGATCCATTCCATCCACTCAGGTCAGAAGAAGCACAGGAATCATCCTCAGTTCTCTTGTCCGAAGTCTCTATGTCTAGTCCACCAAACCTGTCAACTCTACTTCCAAATGTATCCCAGGCTGTCCACTCATCACCACTGCCTCTTGTCCAACTACTACCATCTCTTGCCTCTCTGTACAATAGTTTCTAAATGAGCATTACTGCTTCCACTCTTGCTCCATCCAAGCCTTTCTCCACACAGCAGCCAGTAATCTTTTAAAAAATGTAGGCCGGGCTTGGTGGCTCAGCCTGTAATCCCACGCTTTGGGAGGCTGAGGTGAGTGGATTGCCTGAGCCTGCGGGTTCGAGACCCACCTGGGCAACTTGGTGAGACCTCATCGCTACAATAAAAAAAAAAAAAAATTAGCTGGGCGTGGTAGTGCGCACCTGTAGTTCCACCTACTTGGAAGGCTGAAGCGGAAGGAGCCCAGCAGGTCGAGGCTGCGGTGGCCAAGAGCGTGCCACTGCACTCCAGTCTGGGTGACAGACAGCGACTCCAACTCAAAAAAAAAAAATTGTTAATCGGATCATCACACTCCCCTGCTTAAAAACCACCATGGCTTCTCAAGATAAAATCCACTATCGGCCAGTCCAACCTGGTGCCCAGTCACCTCCCAGGCCTCCTCTCCCACCCTGGACTGTTCAGCCTCCAAGCTCATCTCCTCTGTGCGTGCTGTTCCCTGTCTACAACTCTCTCCCCCAGATAGTCACCTCCTCAGACAGGCCTCCCTTGACCTGCCGAGTCTAAAGTATAAGTCCCTATCCCCACTCTTAACTTCAGTAACTTCCTATAACCTTATCCAATTGTGTTTTCTTCCCTGCATTTATCACTAAAGTGTGGAGGGAGGGCCCCGTGGTGAGATTGCCAATGTTCAAATCCTGACCTTGGGCAAATTACTTCACCTTTGAGAGTCTCCATTCGTCATCTGTAAAATGGGGATCATAAAGACGCCTACCTTATAGAACTAGTATGAAAATTAAGTAAAATAATGTATGTATGTCAATCGCATAATGCCAGGTCCAGCGTGAACTCCCATAGATATTAGTTTCTAATTATTTATAACTTTCTGGTCATTTCTTGCTTGGATTTTTTTCAGTCTCTCATAGAGCACCCAGTGCTATGCACATAGTAGATCCATGAGAAATATTAGTTGAATGAAAAAAATGAAAGTGTAAAGGAAATAATTAAGAACCTGGGGAACACTGACCAAGCTGAGAAACAAATCAAGAACTCAACTCCACTTACGATAGCAGCCAAAAAGCTAAAATACCTAGGAATAGATTTAACCAAGGAGGTGACAAATTTTTACAAGGAGAACTACAAACTCTGATGAAAGAAATTGCAGAGGACCCAAACAAATGGAGAAAAATCCCATGCTCGTGGATTGGAAAAAATCAATATTACTGAAGTGACCCTATCACCCGAAGTAATCTATAAAGATTCAGTGCAATCCCTATCAAACTACCAATGTCATTTTTCACAGAATTAGAAAGAATAATCCTAAAATTCATATGGAACAAAAAAAGAGCTAGAATAGCTAGAGAAATTCTAAGCAAAAAGAACAAAGCTGGAGGTATCACACTACCTGACTTCAAATTATACTACAAAGCTGCAGTAACCAAAACAGCATAGTACTAGTAAAAAAGCAGATATATGGTCCAGTGAAACAGAATAGAGAATCTAGAAATAAACCCAAATACCTACAACCAACTGATCTTTGAAAAAGCAAACAAAAACATACACTGGGAAAAGGAAACCCTATTCAACAAATGGTACTGGGAAAATTGGATAGCTACATGCAGGAAAATGAAAATTGATCCCTATCTCTCCTCATATAAAAAATTAAGATGGATTAAAGACTTAAATGTCAGACCTGAAACCACAAAAATCCTAAAATACCTAGGGAAAACTCTTATGGACATCAAGAAGGCAAAGAATTTATGGCTAAAACCCCAAAAGCAAATGCAACTAAAACAAAAATAAATAAATGGGATTTAATTAAACTAAAGGCTTCTGGGCCAAGCTCAGTGGCTCAGCCTGTAATCCCAGCACTTTGGGAGGCCAAGGCGAGTAGACTGCCTGAGCCTGCAGGTTCAAGACCAACCCAGGCAGCTTGGCAAGACCTTGTCTCTGTAATAAATAAAAAAAATTAGCCGGTGTGGTAGCACACACCTGTCATTTCAGCTCTTGGAAGGCTGAGGCAGAAGGATCACTGGAGTCCAGCAGGTTGACCCTGGGGTGGCTGTAAGCGTGCCACTGCACCCCAGCCTGAGTGACAGAGTGAGACTCCAACTCAAAAAAAAAGCGTCCACACAGCAAAATAAATAATCAACAGAGTAAACAGGCAACCTACAGAATGGGAGAAGACATTCGCAAGCTCTACATCTGGCAAAGGTCTAATATCTAGAATCTACAAAGAACTCAAACAAATCAGCAAGAAAAAAGCAAGTAACCCCCATTAAAAAGTGGACAAACAACATGAACAGACATCTCTCAAAAGAAGATATACAAATGGCCAGCAAACATGAAAAAATGTTCAGTATCACTCATAATCAGGGAAATGTAAATTAAATCCACAGTAAGATATTATCTTACACCAGTCAAAATGGCCATTATTAAAAAATCAAAAAACAATAGATGCTTGACATGGATGTGGAGAAAAGGGAACTGTTGGCGGGAGTGTAAATTAGTACAACTTCTATGGAAAGCGGTACAGAAATTACTCAAAGAACTAAAAGTAAATCTACCATTTGATCCAGCAATCCTACTACTAGCTATCTACCCTAAGGAACAGTGATAATTATATATACATTTTTTTAAAAAACCCTGCACCCACATGTTCATCACAGCTCAAGTCACAATTGCAAAGAATCAACTTAACACCATCAACAATTGAGTGTACCCCTTGCTTACTCATCCACATCAACAATTGTGGAATCAACTTAAACACCCATCAACCAATCAGTGGATAATGAAAGGGTGGTAATATATATATACCATGGAATACTATACAGCCATAAAAAGAATGAAATCATACCCTTTGCAGCAACATGGATAGAACTGGAAATCATCATCCTAAGTAAACTGACTCAGAAACAGTAACCAAACACTGCATGTTCTCACTCCTACTTAGGAGCTAAACGGTCACAAAGATGGAAATAATAGACACTGGGGATACCAGTAAGGGAGGAGGACTAAGTTTCAGAAACCACCTAGGGGCATAATGTTCACTACCTGGGCAATGGGGCACCTGAAACTCAACCCCACCACTACACAATATGTCTACGTAATGAACATGCACACATACCCCCAAATCTAAAATCTTAAAAAAAAATTTTTTTTAATCAGAAAAGAAAGAAAAAGAACCTGGGAAAAAGGGAACATAAGCAACTATGTGAGAAGAGTAACTAGAAGTAGAACAAAAGGGAAGCAGAAAAAGAAAATACAGTACACACACACACACACACACACACACACACACACACAGAGGCAAATGTATGTGTCCCCGATTACCCACCACTGGGAGATACTCTTGGGAAAGACAGCTAGACTTGCTGGCAACAAGGAGCACTCCTTCTGCCAGGCTGATGTGTCTGGACTTGCACCAGTTCTAAAGAGTTGTGAGGCAGGGTATACCAGACTTGGTACTCTGGGTTCGCTACACCTCAGAACCCTGCCCACCTTTGAAGACAACTCACTCCCCATCTATAACCATCTCTGTGTCCATTGTACAGAAGCAAGCCTAACTTCCCACAATGCCCTTCTCCTTTTGTGCTATTTTCTGGTCTATACCATTTCTTATTTTTGAATTAAACGTATGATAAAAGAAGTGATGGTGCTCTGACAGGAGAGGACTTGAACAGTGACAGGAAATCATAAGTTACAGTTATCACCAACTGAGTAACACTTTCTCACAAAGTGCTTTGGCATAGTTTTTAAAAATATATATAAATCAGTTCTCAAACTTGGCTGGTAATTGGAATCACCTGAGAGCTTTGAAAACTCCAGATGCCTGGACTTCACCTCCAGAGATTCTGATTTAATTAGTCTGGGGTACAGTCTGAAGATTAGGACTTATACAACTCCCAGTGATTATAATATGATGCACAGTTTGAGAACCACTGATATATATCTTGGATCCTAACAACCACCCTTCAGAGTATTGAGGCAGGTGGTACCACTTCTAGATGACCAACTAGTTTAACATGGACTAAGAGTCTCATCCAATGTTGCCCAGGTAGGAAAGGGCAATGCCAGGAGCTCCCGAGGAATTACATGAGGGTAGAAAGCTAGGAGCAGGAGGGAAGCTGGTGGGGCCTCACCTTACAGCAGTAGTGCATGCAGCAGAGAGACGGCAAATCGACGTTGGGCCCCAGGGGGCTGACACAGACAGGGCAATGGTCAGGGCGTGTGGGTGCAGTCTGGGCCTGGGGTACACAGAGCCCAGCTGCCAGAAGCAGTGGCTCAGGGTCATCACTGTAGCTCTGCAGCAGCTGTTCGGTGCCCCAGTGGGAATGAGCCAAAAGGTGCTGAGCCACATCTGGCTCTAAGTTCAGCGTCTCCTGCACCTGCCGCACCGTCTGCTCCATCAACCCTTCTACCTCCTGTGGGCTCATGGTGCGGCCTGCAGGCAACTGGAGAGATGCCAGGGCAGCCACAGCTTCTGGGCTTCAGTGAGGGGAGAAGAGACAGCAGTCAGTATGCCTGCCTTGCTTACTCAACCTACTAGCTAAGTCTCCCCCAGCAACCACCCCACACTTGTACATCCTAACTCACACCTGCCTGACCAGCCTAAGGATAACCACCCAAAGCAGCTGTTGAACACGGTCCTCCACAAAAAGCATTTGTAGAAGTAGGGGACGGGGCTGACTGTAGCATTGAGTGGAGACACCACAGGTGTCTAGGGGTCAGGGTGTTAAGTGGCCTAGAGTGGTTGGAGCAGTCCCACCCCAAATACTAGCAGCACCTCTGGTGAGAAATGGTAGTCTACATCCTCAGTGCTCAAGCCTGCAGCACAAGAATCACAGAAATCTCTACTGAATCAGAATCTACATCTCAACACACTCTCCAGGTGATGTGTATGCATGCTGAGGTTTGAGAAAGAGTACTCTAGAGAACTCACTTTACACATGATGCAAATAGCCATGAAAGCAGTGCCTTCACAAATTCTGGTGAACTGGATCTGACACTAAAAGCTTTAGGGGTGGCCGGGTTCGGTGGCCCAGCCTGTAATCTCGTGCTTTGGGAGGCCGAGGTGAGTGAATTGCCTGAGCCCGCGGGTTTGAGACCTGCCCGGGCAACTTGGTGAGACCTCATCTCTATAATAAATCAAAAAAATTAGCCGGGTGTGGTAGCGCATGCCTATAGTTCCAGCTACTTGGAAGGCTGAGGCGGAAGGATCGTTGGAGACCAGCAGGTCGAGGCTGCGGCCACTGCACTCCAGTCTGGGTGACAGAGTGAGACTCCAACTCAAAAAATCAATAGATAAATAAAAGCTTTAGGAGTGGCCAGGCTCAGTGGCACAGCCTGTAATCCCAGCACTTTGGAAGGCCGAGGCGAGTGGATTGCCTGAATCCAGGGGTTCGAGTCCCACCTGGGCAACTTGGCAAGACCTCATCTTTACAATAAATCAAAAATTAGCTGGGCGTAGTAGCGCGTGCCTATAGTTCTGGCTACTTGGAAGGCTGAGGCACAAGGATCGCCAGAGCCCAGCAGGTCGAGGCTGTGGTGGCCGGGAGTGTACCACTGCACTCCAGCCTGGGCGACAGAGTGAGATTCCATCTCAAAAAAAAAAAAAAAAGCTTTAGGGGTGCCAGCTGGTTAGGAAAACCCTATGGCAAATTCTGTAGAACAAACTTCTTGAAAGTTGGTATACTTCACTGAGCAGAGTGCATAGTTATCAGTACTTAATACATATTTGCAGAATATTTCATATTGGCTTAGAATTACAGAGATCCATAAGGAAGGCTGAGTCCCTTGCCTAAGAGCTGGCCCTAGGAGGATGGAGACTATGAGGGCCCCGATTGGCAAAGTCCTTGATTGGCAAGAAAGAGGGGGTGAGGGCTAGCAAAGTGGGGGAAAGCAAGGATAGGGAAAAGAGATTAGACAAAGAAAGGATGTGTTTTTCCACAAGGCATCCTGGCTTTGGAACTACAATTCCTCCCACCTCACTGTTAGAGGTCAGGGGTGGAATGGCTACCTAGGCTTGGATGTCTCGGTGCTCTGGTTGCCACAGAAAGGGACGTCTGCTTGACCCCGGCAGGGACCCATGGGCTCCGGAGTGGCATACATCAGGATCTGGGGCCAGTCATCATGCCGTTTCACGTAGCCCTGGCCCAGGAGGTGCAGGATACAAGAGAGGACATCGGTGCTGGTACAGGTCACACCCCCAGCAACAGTGTGGCCCAGGCTTCCAGGTGGATTTGGACCCTTCTGCCAGGCCTCCAGCACCTGGATGGGAGGAAAGAAAAAAGCATATCACTCTTACCTAGAGGAGCCAGCCTGTCTGGGTTCAAAGCCTGGTTCTGCCACGTACTAGCTATGTAACGTGTGAAAGTTTGTAGAATTAGCTACTAACTTTCTCACATCTCACTTTTCTTACCTGTCAAATGGGATAAAATAACATTTATAGGATTGTTGTAAGGATTAAATGATGTAACCATGAAACTCTTAGAACAGGGCCCGCCACGTGATAAACACTTATATTTATCTCTACCTTCTGTCTAACTGCTCTGACAGGAACAGAAAACTCAGATGGAAGTGTCACCCTATAGAGGTTTCACACTGAGGGTATTTACCTTCTATCCCAATCCCAAGCATGACTCCCTCCCTTCCCCAATTTCATGGTCCCCTCTCTGCCTACCAGACAAACCAGCTGATCAATGTGGAGGCCCTTTTCCCCATGGGCTTTGAGAATGCGAACAAGAAGACAGCTCAAAAGGTTCCTCTTCTGTTCCAGAGTTCGGCCCTCATCCTTCTCTATATTCAGGTACGTCTGGGGAGGTATCAGCCACAGGGCCTCCCCACTGGGCTGGGGCCCAGGCTCATGAAGCCGCAGCACACCTGGAACCCACTCCCAGTCAGGTACCCGAGGATGGCGAAGGACAGATGGACTGGGAGGACTGCATTTTCACTCCCAACTATATCTCCCACCCTGTGGCTCCCCCCTCCCACCCCCACCCCGTGGCTTTCCCCTCCCACCCCCACCCCAGCAGCAGAGGCTCAGCCTGGTTCCCAATGGCCTACCCCTGTATGGGAAGTCCTGACCCTCATGCAGGGTCAAAGGGCCATTCTCAGAGGTGAGGGGCATAAGTGCCTGGAGCAGTAGCTCTGGTGAGAGGTCAGAATTCTTCAGCAAGGTCTCTACTGACACCTCCTGGTGAGGAGAAACAGGCCCAGTCAGGAGTCAAAGTTAAGAAAACAAAGGGAAGGAAGGATGGAGGGAGGAACAGAGTTCAGGAGAACAGTGACAGGGCGAAAGAGAAGACAGAGAGAGGCTAAGGAGCTGAGGCACCTCTGTCTGATTGAAATTCAACAGCAGCCACATCTGTAAGGTGGACACATGCAGAGTCTGGTCTCCAAACTGCAGCTCAGCACGGCCCAGCCATGTCCACTGTAGCCGCCGATGTGGTCCTACATCCAGAACTGGATGGTTCTGACCTAGGAAAGTGCCAAAGAGAAGGGTGAAGACAAAAAGCAGGGGAAAAGAGAGGATCAAGGGCTGAGGTGTCCAGCTTGCTCCTGCTAGTCCCTGCAGGGAGGAGGGTCCCAGCATTTCCATGCCAAGCTTCCAGATCTCAGCCATCTCTGTGTCTGCCTCCCTGGTGAGCACAGGTATCTAGAAGCCCACCTGTGCCTAGCCCTGGGCCAGACAGGTTCCATGAAAGAAACACCAGAGAAAGGAAACCTGAATTCTACCCTCAAAGAGCTCACAGTTCTAAAGACTCACTAGGCTTGATCTCTTCTTCCTCCTGTCTCTCAACTTAGGCAAGATGAACCTGGGACATTTGTTCATACTATAAAACAAGAAAGCAGTCAAAGGGAGAGAGTATTATTATTATTATTATTTTTTTTTTTTTTTTTGAGTTGGAGTCTCACTCTGTCGCCCAGACTGGAGTGTAGTGGCTGCTCCCGGCCACCACAGCCTTGACCTGCTGGGCTCTGGCGATCCTTCCGCCTCAGCCTTCCAAGTAGCTGGAACTACAGGTGCGCGCTACCATGCCCAGCTAATTTTTTATTTATTGTAGAGATGAGGTCTCGCCAAGTTGCCCAGGCATGTCTCGAACCCGCGGGCTCAGGCAATCCACTCACCTCAGCCTCCTAAAGGCGCGGGATTACGGGAGAGAGTATTAAAATGGATCACGAGCCAACCTGAGAGATGCTCTCTGGCCAATGATGGGACAATTTTAGCATACGAAAAAAAAAATACCTGTAATGTGTGATGGAAACACACAAAATATTTTTAAAATCTGTGAGTTCATAATGATATATTTTTTAAATGCCTCATTGTTCATATTTAGAGGATATTAGGGAATCAACAAATACTTGATTTTTAAAGGAGTTAAAAATAATGGAAAGAAGAAAGAATCAAACCTTTCCTGTATAAAATGTACTTCAAATAGTGAGAGGAAGTTTCTCTTTACAAGGAAAGCATTCCAGCAGCTAGTACATGAAGAAGGAAAGGCCAAACAAGAATATCACTATTGCATAACCCTTAATGAAATGACAGCGAATGACTTAATAAGAGTGACTGCCTAGTGAAAAGCTGATGGAAAATTACATATAACATATAGATGAGACTGACAACCCTGAAATCCATTGATCTATCTTAACATCACAAAGAAAGACAGCTAGTTAGAACCTACCTCCTGGTGGAAGGACACATAACATCCATGAAGCATTCTCGCCCAAGAAATCAAACTCAAATCTGAATAAGCCTCTACATCTAATTTATCAGTTTTCAGGAAATAACACAGAGGAACATGCTCGAAGACACCAAGTGGATACAATCAGCATAATCCAGCCTGTGGACAACTGTTTGGCAAATAATCTAGTTTCCTTCATATATAATTACAAAGAGGAAAAAAGGACAAGTGGGAACCTATAGATTAAAGGAGACAGAAGAGATGACCTAATGCAATGTGTAGGCCTTGTTTGGATCCTCACTAAACAAAATAACTAGCCAAAAAAACTCAAGACAATCAGGGAAATATGAACAGACTGTATACTTAGTATTTGAATTATTAATTTTTTTTAGAGTGAAAGCAGGATTCATTGAGAGGACAGAAAACCTCCCACAGTGGGAGGGGACCTGAGGGGGTTGCCCCATTAATCTTTTTTCTAAAGAGAGTCCTTATCTTTTAGATTTGGGGGTAGGGAAGAGCAGGTGGGGGTATAGATTGAAACAAGATTGGCCATGATGTGATATATATGTTGGAGTTTAGTCTGTCTACACTTGTATATGTTTGAAATTTACCATAACCAAAGGATTTTTTTTTTTTTTGAGTTGGAGTTTCACTCTGTTATCCAGACTGGAGTGCAGTGGCACGCTCCCGGCCGCTGCAGCCTCGACCTGCTGGGCTCTGGCGATCCTTTTGCCTCAGTCTTCCAAGTAGCCGGAACTACAGGCGCATGCTACCACGCCCTGCTAATTTTTTGATTTATTGTAGAGATGAGGTCTCGCCAAGTTGCCCGGATGGGTCTCAAACCTGCAGGCTCAGGCAATCCACTTGCCTCGGCCTCCCAAAGTGCTGGGATTACAGGCTGAGCCACCGAGCCCAGCCAAACAGAAACTTTTATTTTTTTATTTTTATTTTTTTTGAGTTGGAGTCTCACTCTGTCGCCCAGATTGAAGTGCAGTGGCACACTCCTGGCCACTGCATCCTCAACCTGCTAGGCTCAGGCAATCCTTTCACCTCAGCCTTCCAAGTAGCTGGAATTACAGGCACATGCTACCACGCCCGGCTAATTTTTTGATTTATTGTAGAGATGAGGTCTCGCCAAGTTGCCCAGGTGGGTCTCGAAACCTGCAGGCTCAGACAATCCACTCACCTCAGCTTCCCAAAGCGCAGGATTACAGGCTGAGCCACCGAGCCCGGTTTAGGATTTTTTTAAATGAGGGTAAAATAACCCATTCTCAGACAAATAAAAAATTACAAGTTTTCCACTAGTACTTCTAATAGAAGAAAAGAACTCAGAAGGATCAAGATGCAAAAGGAATGGTGACTGAAGCAACTGGTAGGATGGCAAATGTAAACATTTGAATAAAGCAATTATAATAATGTCAAAGCTGGAAGGTAAAAGAGATAATTCTAAAATACTGACCAATAGTAATAAGTAAGATGAGAGTTAGAACTGGAGTTACGATTTTCTAAGGTGTTTTTATTGTTCAGAAAGGCAGAAAGTGGTATTAACAAATCAAGCATTCAGGTTAAAAATATAAGGATAATCAGGTATAGAAATAAAATGCAGCTGGGCATGGTGGCTCACGCCTGTAATCCCAGCACTTAGGGAGGCAGAGGTGAGAGGATTGCCTGAGTCCACGGGTTTGAGACCAGCCTGAGCAACTTGCAAGACCTCATCTCTACAACAATTTAAAAAATTAGCTGGGTGTGGTGGTGCGTGCCTGTGGTTCCAGCCACTTGGAAGGCTGATGTCGAAGAATTACTTGAGCCCAGCAGGTCGTGACTGCGGTGGCCATGAGCATGCCCACTGTTCTCCAACCTGGGCGACAGAGTGAGACTCCTACTCAAAAAAAAAAAAGAAGGAAAGAAAAGAAAATGCATAACTTCTAAAACTGACAGAGATAAAAAAGGAATTCTTTAAAAAAAAACAACCAATCCAAAAGAAGGAAAAAAAGCGCAATTAACTCAGGGTAGAATAAAATGTATAAAGGTTCAATTTATTATTCTTCTTTAAACATAAGGTAAACAAAAACATAAAATAAGTATAAATAAAAGTCAAATATCTAAGTATTCTTAATAAATAGGCTAAAATTGAAAACTAAAAAAGAGACTGTTGGGTTGAACAGGAAACAAATTCTAAGTATTTATAAGGCACATGCCTAAAATATCAAAGGTATGCCAAAAGTTAAAAGTAAAATAATACTGGGGGGGGATTCTAATGAGAGTAAAATACTGGCATGGTTTTACAATATATCCTCCCCACATATTGCTTATTAATAGTAACAAGGGAAAAAAACATTAGTTACACAGTGGAGAAATCAAACCACCTCTTGACCAAGTTGTAAAAATTAACATCACAAAGAAGCAGCAAATGAAAATCATGTGCTTTGGATGTAATACCTTGAGAAATACATGTCACTTACTTAGCATTCTGCATGATAATGCATCACCTGACTCTAATCATGAGGAAATATGATACAAACTTAAAATGAGGAACTATTTGAAAAATTTAAAAAGACGGTATTTTCCAAAAAATGTCAATGTTATAAAGACAAAGACTGAGGAGTGTTCTAGATTAAAGGAGACTAAAGAGACATGCCAACTAAATATAACAGGTGATCCTAGACTGGATCTTGTGCTGGACAAGAAACAAAGTCACAGAAGACATTATGGGCCAATTGACCAAACTAGAACATGGAAAGTAGATTAAGGTACTGTACCAATGTTAAATTTTTGAAACTGATAAACAAACTGTGGTTATATAAGAGGATATCTTTTTTTTTGAGACAGGGTCTCACTTTGTTGCCCAGGCTGGAGTGCAGTGGCACGATCATAGCTCATTGCAGCCTCAAATTCCTGATCTCAACCAATCCTGCCTCCTGAGGAGCAGGGACCACAGGCGTGAGCCACCATGCCTCGCTGATTTTTTAAAAAATTTTGTAGTTACAAGGTCTTGCTATGTTGCCCAGGCTGGTCTTGAACTCCTGGCCTCAAGCGATCCTCTAGCCTTGGCCTCCCAAAGTGCTAGGATTACAGGCATAAGTCACCACACCTGACTGAAAATATCTTTATTCTTAGGAAATACGTACTAAAGTATTAAGGGGCAAAGAGCCAGCATATATGCAATTTAGTTTATTCTCAATGACTTAGAAAAAGAAACTGTCTCTCTCTCTCTCTCTCTCTCTCTCTCTCTCTCTATATATATATATATATATACACACACACATATATACACATGTATCCATATGTAAAGCGCAAATGATAATAGCAAATGTTAACAAAAGGTAAACTTAGATAAAAGATATGCAGGTATTCTTTGTATTATTATTGTGATTTTTTTATACATTTGAAATTATTTCCAAATGATAAATTTTGGCCGGGCACATGTCTATGATCCCAGCACTCTGGGAGGCCAAGGCAGGAGAATTGCTTGAGGCCAGGAGTTCAAGACCAAGACTAGCCTGGACAACATAGCAAGACCTTGTCTCTGCAAAAAAAATTTTTTTTTAAATGGCCAGCAGTGGTGGTGCACGTCTGTAGTCCCAGCTACTCGGTGAGGCTGAGGCGGAAGAATCACCTGAGGCCAGGAGGTTGAGGCTGCAGTGAGCTGTTATCATGGCATTGCACTCCAGCCTGGGCAACAAACTAAGATCCCAACTCAAAAAAATATATATATATATAAATATATTAAAAATGTTTAAAGTAAAAGCATAACTAAATACTTTAAATGATTAAAATGGCAAATGTTATGTTAGATGTATTTTATTACAATAAAGAGACCTAAATGATTGAGAACTTTAGCTGGGCATGGTGGCTCATGTCTGTAATCCCAGCACTTTGGGAGGTGGAGACAACAGAATTGCCTGAATCCAGGGGTTTGAGACCAGCCTGGGCAACTTGGTGAGACTTCCAGAAAAAGCTTTATTAGAAAGAAAGTTCAAGCCGGGCTTGGTCGCTCAGCCTGTAATCCCGCGCCTTTGGGAAGCTGAGGTGAGTGGATTTCCTGAGCCCGCGGGTTCGAGACCTGCCTGGGCAGCGAGACCTCATCTCTACAATAAATCAAAAAATCAGCTGGGTGTGGTAGCGCGTGCCTGTAATTCCGGCTACTCGGAAGGCTGAGGCAGAAGGATCGCTGGAGCCCAGCAGGCGAGGCTGTGGTGGCCGGGGGCGGCCACTGCACTCCAGTCTGGGCGACCGAGTGAGACTCCAACTCAAAAAAACAGAAAGAAAGTTCAGGCCAGGCATGGTGGCTCATGCCTATAATTCCAGCACTTTGGGAGGCTGAGGTGAGAGGACTGCCTGAGTCCATGGGTTTGAGACCAGCCTGGGCAACTTGGCGAGACCTCATCTCTATAAAAAAATCAAAAAACTAGCCGAGCATAGTGGCATGCACCTGTAGTTCCAGTTAGTTAGAAGGCTGAGGCAGAAGGATTGTCTGAGCCCAGTAGGTCGAGGCTGAAGTGGCCGTGAGCATGCGACTGCACTCCAGCGTGGGCAACAGAATGAGACTCCAACTCAAAAAAAAAAACAGAAAGTAAGTTCACTTCATAATAAAGTTTAATTTACCATGAAGTTTGTAAGCCTGCATAGTCCATTATAGTTGCCACTAGTCACATGTAATTTAAATTGATTACATTTAAACTGGTTAAAATTAAATATTCAGTCCTCAGTTGCATTAGCCACATTCCAAGTGCTTAACAGCCAAGAATGGCTATCACATTAAACAGTGCAGAAAAGAACTTTTCCATCATTGCAAATAGTTCTACTGGATGGCACTGTTAAATGATTTTAAATTTGTATTTAACAATGTAGCCAAAAAATATATATCAAGTAAAACTGACATGTTAGCAGTTTTAAAAAATTCATTGTCATAATGGTAGATTTTAGCATACTTCTCTCAGTAGGTGTAGACAAAAATTAGTAAGTTTACAAAAGATGCAAACAATACAATTAACAAGATCAGTTTAGTGAAATATGTAGAATCCTGTATCCAATGGCTGAAGAATACACATTGTTCTCAATCATACATGAAACCCATAAAACCTGACCATCTACTAGGCCATAAAGGAAGACTCAATAAATTTCAAAGATTGAGAATCACAAAAGCCATGTTCTTTGGTCACAGGGGAATTAAGGTAGAAATTTAAAACAAAATAAAAAAAAAACTATAAAAATAATAATTTGTTTAGGCCTGGTATTGGTATAAGAACAGGCATACAGACCAATGGAACAGGATAGAGATTCTGGAAGCAAAGCCTCAATTTCTCAACCAACTCATCTTTGACAAAGTCTCCAACAACAACCACTGGGGAGAGAAGAACCTATTCAGTAAATGGTGCTGGGAAAACTGGTTGATCACATGCAGAAGACTGAAACAGGACCCCTACCTATCATCATACACAAAAACTAACTCTAAATGGATCAGACCTAAATGTAAAACCTCAAACCATAAGAATCTTAGAAAATGCAGAAGACACGCTTATGGAAATTGGAACTGGCAACCAATTCCTGATCAAAACCCCAAGAGCCCAAACCATAATAGATAAGACAGATGAGTAAGTCTGTAAGTACTGTAAGAAAAGAATTGGCAGTAGTGGGAAACTGCCAGGGGAGGGGGGTGGGATTGGCAGTTGAGGGAAACTGCCAGGGGAGGGAGGGGCATACCTCAACAACAAGGGTACCCGCATAATGAACATTTGTATACCTCATCAAACTGACAAGCTTCTGCAAAGTGAAAGAAACCATCAAGAGAGCAGGGAGACAGCCCAAAGAATGGGAAAAAATATTTGCCAACTGTGTATCTGATAAAGGCCTACCATCTAAGATCTACAAGGAACTCAAACGTGCTGAAAGGAAAAAAGCCAACAGGTCCATTAAAAAATGGGCAAAAAGCCGGGGTCAGTGGCTCAGCCTGCAATCCCGTACCTTTGGGAGGCTGAGGTGAGTGGATTGCCTGAGCCCGCGGGTTCGAGACCCACCTGGGCAACTTGGCAAGACCTCATCTCTACAAATAAATCAAAATGAGCCGGGTGTGGTAGCGCGTGCCTGTAATTCCGGTTACTCGGAAGGCTGAGGCGGAAGGATCGCTGGAGCCCAGCAGGTTGAGGCTGCAGTGGCCGGGAGCAGCCACTGCACTCCAGTCTGGGCAACAGAGTGAGACTCCAACTCAAAAAAAAAAAAAAAAAAAAAAGTGGGCAAAAGACATGAATAAACATTTCTCAAAAGAAGATATACAGGCAGCCAACAGACACATGAAAAAGTGCTTAGCCTCACTAATCATCAGAGAAATGCAAATCAAAACCACATTGAGATACCACCTAACCCAGGTAAGAATGGCCATCAATAAAACAAACAAAAACAGATGCTGGTGAGGATGCGGAGAAAAAGGAATGCTTCTACACTGCTGGTGGGAATGCAAACTAGAGCAACCTCTTTGGAAGACAGTGGCGATTTCTGAAAGAACTAGAAATTGACCTTCCATATGACCAGCAACCCCCCTATTGGGAATATTTCCAGAGGAACTCAAGTCATTCTACCATAAAGATACCTGCACATGCATGTTTGTTGCAGCTCTATTCACAGTGACAAAAGCATGGAACCAACCAAACTGTCCATTGAAGCTGAACTGGATTAAAAAAATGAGGCACATATATTCAATGGAATATTATGCAGCCATAAAGGACAAACATATGAACTTTGCAGCAACTTGGATGGATTTAGAGTCTACCATACTCAGTGATCTACCACAGAAACAAGAACAGAGTACTATATGTTCTGACTCATAAGTGGATCTTGAACAATTATCATAATACTATAAGAAAGGGATTGGAAGTAGTGGGAAACTGTCAGGGGAAGGGGGGTGGGGATTGGCAGTTGAGGGAAACTGCCAGGGGAGGGAGGGGCACACCTCATCAACAAGAGTACCTGCATAATGAACATTTGTATACCTAACCTGAATTGTTCCCCACACCTTAAAAATAAAAAAAATTTTTTTTAATTTAAAAAATAAAAAATAACCGGGCCTGGTGGCTCAGCCTGTAATCCCACGCCTTGGGGAGGCTGAGGTGAGTGAATTGCTTGAGCCCGCGGGTTTGAGACCTGCCTGGGCAACTAGGCGAGACCTCATCTCCACAATAAATAATAAAAAAAAAAATTAGCCGGGTGTGGTAGCGTGCGCCTGTAGTTCCAGCTACTTGGAAGGCTGAGGCAGAAGGATCGCTGGAGCCCAGCAAGTCGAGGCTGCAGTTGCCGGGAGCAGCCACTGCACTCCAATCTGGGCAACAGAGTGAGACTCCGACTAAATTAAATAAATAAATAAATAATAAATAAATAAATGCGCACATTGAGAGGTGGCGGGGGAGTATATTAACTAATAGCATTATTGGTCTGACTTTCTCTTTATTATCTTTTGCATTTTGCAATAAACACGTGATACTACTATAGTCATTTAAACTACAATAATGGCATCATTGTAAAATAATAATAATAATTTGTTTAGAAACTAAGAAGTAGACTTCTGGGTGCAACCACTTCGGGTCTCCTCCCACTGTGGGAGCTTTTCTGTCCTATCAATAAATCCTGCTTTCTCAAAAAAAAAGAAAAAAAGAAATATACTTCCAAAACACTAAATAACCAAAGAAGAAATAATAATGGAAATTAGAAAATTCTTAGAAGAATTATAAAAATATTACATAATAAAAACTCATAAAACATCCAAAATGTCCATCAACAGCAGAAAGGATAAATATATTCATACAAAGGAATATGACTCAGTAATACAAAAAAAAAGAGAGAGACAACTGACAACCTGGATAACTCCCACAGACATTATGTTGCATGAAATAAATCATACACAGCAGAATACTCTATGATCCCACTTATATGATGTTCAAATACAGGCAAAACTCTATAGTGATAGAGGGAAGAAAAATAGTTTCTCTTGGAAGAAGAAACTGATTGGAAAGGGACATGAAGGAAGACTTCTAGGGTGCTGGAAATGTTCTGTATCTTGATCTGGGGGGGCATGGGTACATGATGTATGTGGATATAATTCATTAAGCCTTGTAATTAAATTTGTGCACTTTACTAAATAGTAGTTATAGCCAGTTTTTAAAATGTCTTTTAAAAATGGTATAGAATTCAACTAAAGAAATACTGAGAGGGAAATGAATGGCCTTAAATACTTTTATTTGGAAAAAAGTCTGAAATGACTAAAAATTAAGTAAGCATCCAACTTGAAGTTAGAAAAACAGAAAAAATTCATAGAAAGTTGAAGGAACTGATGAGAGCAGAAATTAATAAAACTACAACTCATACTTCACCCTTCCCTAGGACTGTTCTGTTTTTCTTCCTATCTACACACTCTTGTCCAAAGGTCCTCTCTTTTCCTCTCTTGCCACCCCAAATTTCACCCCAATCTCCCATTTCCTCTCCCTAGCTCCTCACTCTGGTTGTAGAAACTTGAGAAATGGTCAAGAGCATCACAGAATTCTGTGGGAAGGCACTTTCTGGGATGGTACAGGTAGCAGAGTGGGGAGACCGGCCAGCAGCGAGGTGACAGGACCAGTATAGAGACTGTTGGACTTGGATCGTCGATAAATAGTTCTTTCTCAGTCTCTTCTTCCTCCTGAGGGATAGAAGGATTTCAGGGCTCTTAGACTCCCTTCTTTGCTCTAGTCTTCCCTTACACTCCTTTTCTCCCACTCTTGCCCCTTGCTCTTACCTCCTCTTCCTCCAGTCCCTTTTCCTCCTCATCCCCCTGCTCCAAGAACAACTTGTCGAGCTGCTGAAGCTGGAAGAGGTGGAACTGGCGCTGCAGTTCCTCAGAGGCATTCAAGCTCTGCAACATCAGCTGAGGAAGGCGGTTGGGAAAGCAGAGGCCAATCTGCTCTAGTACAGCCCCCTCGAGCCAGCTTGAGCCCAAGCTCAGGAGACGGTCTGCCATGTAGTGCCTGCAGCACACACAGCCCAGGCGGAGTATCAATGTGGGTGACAGCATGGCCCAGGCTCCCCCTCCAGAATACAGCTCCCTCTGTTGCAGCCTGCCTGAGTCACGGGCCTACCTCATCTATTCTTTCCAACAGTGCACGAACATCTCCAGATCTTAATTTCTCCTCTCCACTGCCTCTTCCCTCATCTCCTCTCTAAGACTCAAATCTTCCTCCTCTCTAGACTCAAGGATTCCCATCCCCTACCTCTCCAGACCGTCACTCACTGGTAGAAGTGTTCAAAAGTTGTGGCTAGCTCCAGGCCAGAAAGGACCATGATGGGTTCCAGGTGCTGCTGAAGCCGCCCCAGCATTTCCACTCCAGGGGCTCTACCCATCAGGCCACCCTGGATCTGCTGGTCAATGTGCCTGGCAAACTGCTCACTCACCTAGGAACAATGGAAAGGGCACAGGCAAACCATGAACGAGGGTGTGGAGTAGGAAACTGGGAGTGAAAGGAGGTAAAAGAGCAGAGCAGAAAGAGATGACCATGGAACACGACCTTACAGCCCTGTGGACTGGGAGGCCAGCAGTACTCACATGAGCAGCGGTGAGGAAGGACGGCTGCAGCAAAGCGCCAGAAAAGCCACTTCGCAGAGCCAGTGTGAAGGCTGCCCGTGGCCCAAACAGCTCTGAGCCTGCTCTCTCCAAGTGCTCGTAGAGTTTACAGTAACGAGGCACAAAGTCTGGGGCTCTCCAGGTTGCAGCCAGGAATCGGCTGACCTGAGGAAAAAGGCAAGACTTGACATAAAAGGAGCAGCCCCTCCCTCCCCAGACTTCAGCTGGCTTCTGCCCACCTGCTCTTGCACCACACTCTGCCAGCACTGGGTTATGTTCCTCAGACTGCTAGGTGGAAGAACTGGTGAAGGAGCCAGGCTCCGATCCCGACCCTTACTGTTCTTGCTGACTGTGGAAACAAAGGAAGGGGTTTCAATTCAGTCTCTGGGTGAGCCCACAGACCTCGGTTGCTAATCCCTCAGAAAGGCCAGGAAGGCCCAGAAGCCTGGAAAATCCATGGCAAAGCAGTAAGAATAAAATCCAGGGAGGAGGAAGGAGCCAGTTACCACCACTGACTACCCAGAATCTCAACTCAATTGGCCACAGCAGGGACTTACAGGGCTGAGTGAATGCCTCAGGAGAAGGCCCAGGAGGAGGCTCCACATGAACCAGCAAGTGGCAAAGGTGACGAACTCGAGAAGCAAAGGATGCTGCACGACTCTGAGAGTTCCAAGAGTGCCCTCTCTGTTCTAAGTACTGACCCAGCAGCCATCCCAGGGCACTCACACCTTCTGCATCTGAAAGAAGACAGGTCTTCATGGGATATGGTGGAACAGAGCCCAGGGAGACAGAAGGAGGAACAGTTGTACAAAAAGGTTTTGGAGGCAGCAGGGCCCCAGTCCTCCCCTCCCCAAGGTTTGCTTCAGCTGGAGTCTGGGGATATGGTGCAAGTGGGGGTGGGTGAGGAAGCTTCAGATATGAGAGCCTCAGGGAGAAGTCCCTGGGGCAGGAAGGAGAGAAAAACCCTAGGTGACAGGCCTTCAGGGATAAAGGCAGAAACCAAGAGAACCAGGAGCACTAACTCAGGGGGTTCCTGGTAATAATTACAAGGAGCTGGTCATGGGGACCAGGTGTCAAGACGGTTACCAGGGGAGGTGATGTTCTGCACCAGGGGGTTGACCAGGGCCTCCCAGCAGGTCTTGCCCAGAGCTTGGGCGGCCTCATCATCAGGGAGGAAGCGATCGGCAAAATTCTGCTCGTGACGCAAAACTCTGTTCAATCTGGGAACAAATAATGTATGGTTGAGGGGTTAAAGACAGAGGCTCCCTGGAACCTCCAATCAAATGCAAACCACCTCCCTATCATCCCATGCTTGGTCCCTCTCCCCTGCCAACACATACTTACCTCTGATCACTTTTCCCCTCATGACCTTTACCTTTCAGACTCCCAGAGAAGTATACCTCCCGCCACATACTTTATGTTTGTTTGTTTGAGACAGGGTCTTGATCTGTTGCCCAGGCTGGAGAGCGGTGGTATGATCTTGGCTCAACCTCCTGGACTCAAGTGATACTCCTGTCTCAGCCTTCCAAATAGTTGGAACTACAGGCATGTGCCACTACACCTGGTTAATTTTTTTTTTTTTTTGATGGGGTCTCTCTATGTTGCCCAGACTGGTCTCAAATTTCTGGACCCATGCAATCCTCCCACCTCAACCTTCCATTTATTTATCTATTTATCTTTTTTTTTTTTTTTTGCGGGTCGCATTCTGTCACCCAGGATGGACTATAGTGGTGCAATTACAGCTCATTGCAGCCTCAACCTTCTGGGTTCAAGTAATCCTCCTACCTCAGCCTTCTGAGTAGCTAGGACTACAGGTATGCACCAGACCTCCTGGCTAATTTTGATTTTGTAGAGACAGGGTCTTGCTTTGTTGCCCAGGCTGGTCTTGAACTCCTGAACTCAAGCAATCCTCCCACCTTGGCCTCCCAAAGTGCTGGGATTATAGGCATGAGCCACGGTGCTCAGCCTCCACCAATCTACTTTTTACAGGGTCCTGTTCCCTTAGCCATATTCCCTCATTGGGCCCCACCCACCTGGGACAGAGCTGGAGGAGGCGTTTGCGGTCCTCTGCTATGTCCCGGCTCCAGGCTTGTGCCCGAATTGTGTAGAAGAGACAAGTACGGCGACACAGCTGCTCCCGGAATAGTGGCCAGAAAGTGGGCTTGGGGCCGAGGACCTCCACACCCCGAACCCGGGTGTCGATTCCGCCCTGCAACATGCACAGACTTATCTGTCACCTAAGCCACCTGTGCCACTAAACCAGTCCTCCTGCCCAGAGTTTCTAGAGCTGCTGGGAACATCCCCACATCTTTAGAATTCAACGGATTCCTGGGCCATCTCCCAAGCAGACCAAGAAGAAATCTTGGCTAAAGGCCTGGCCTCCAAATGTTACAGAACCCAGTTACAAAAAAGACCCTGTGCTACCTCCTAATCATCGGACCCCAGGCTTTTCCTTGCCCACCTGCTGGCAGCGCTTTATTCGGATCTGAATGATGGGCCAGAAGCGGTTCAGGTTCTCCAAGAGGATCACCCGGCTGGCAGAGGGCATCACATTCACCTGGCAGGACACAGAAAAAGAGAGAGAGCAGTCACTTCCAGAAGCAGGGTTGGAAGAACTGCTGACAGCAGCCAAGTTGGTTATGATGTGCCTTCACTTCTGTACCAAGCCCAGGGATCTACATGCTCCACATCCCCAATTCCATTCTCACTGCTTACAAGGCAATGCCTTCCCAGGAGGAAGGGATATGGCCATTCCCTAGGGACTGGGTCCTTCCCATAAGCTCTGGGACAAACAAGAGGATGGGGAGCAAGGTGAAAGGGGGCACTGGGGTCCCCACCGTGTTGAGCTCAGTGCTGATGCAGCTGACACTGTCACCCCCAAACACCACCACCCTGGCTGGCATGTAACTTGAATCTTCACTGGCCACCAGCAGAGTGAGCTGCCTGGGAGAAGAGAAAGGAAACAGTCAAAACCGGGGCTCTGATCTTAGTTCAAAATTACTTCAACCTACCACCACCTTCTCAGGCTCCTGTTCCTCTGCTCGCTCCTGACACCTCAGTCTTCCCAGGCCCTCTGCACTTCGCTTTATATTCCCCCAAAGTGACATCATTTAAACCCAGTTTCAACTGAAAATTAGTACACAATGACTCAAATCACAACCCTACCCCAAACCATTCTCCTGAGTTTTCACGCTGTGTACCCAACAGACGTGTCCACGTCATGTCCCACAGGCACTGCAAAGTCAACATGCCCAAATGGAACAATCATCTGTTCACATAAACCTGCCACCTACCTATTTCTCTCCTGGGAAATACACCTGACAGTTCTCAAACTAGAACACTCTGTCACTGTAGACCTCTTCCTCTCAGGGCTTCCCTCAGCCACAGTGACAAGGTCTGCAGACTCTACCTTGGTATTTCCAGTCCATCACCTGTTCTCCATCCCTACTCCTGCTGCCTAGTTGAACACACTGATTGCTTCTTTTTTTTTTTTTTAAGTTGGAGTCTCACTCTGTCGCCCAGACTGGAGTGCAGTGGCTGCTCCCGGCCACCGCAACCTCGGCCTGCTGGGCTCTGGCGATCCTTCCGCCTCAGCCTTCCAAGTAGCTGGAACTACAGGTGCATGCTACCACGCCCAGCTAATTTTTGATTTATTGTAGAGATGAGGTCTTGCCAAGTTGCCCAGGCGGGTCTCGAACCCACGAACTCAGGCAATCCACTCACCTCAGCCTCCCAAAGGCGCGGGATTACAGGCTGAGCCACCGAGCCCGGCTTGATCGTTTCTTAACTAGACCACTGCATGGACCTGCCCTCCCCTTCCTTGTGGCCTCCAACCCAAACTCCCATCATAGCCAGAATGAGCTTTCTCAATTTAAAAAAAAAACAGTTTTGTCTCTTTCCTTTGTAAAATCCTTCTATGGCTCTCCAAGTTTCAGAAAAAAAGCTCAAACCTCTTCACTAACAAACTCTTTGTGATCTGCCTCTGCCTACTTTTCTGGCTTCATTTCCTGCCACTTTGATACATACACTCTTCATTCTAGCCTAACACAATTACTTAAAAGTTCCCCCAAGTACAGCATTGTGTTTCTTCCACTTACACAAATGCTGTTCTTCTGTCTGGACAATCCATTGCCCCCCCACTTTATCTAGCTAATTTCAACTTCAAAATTAAACCCAGTCAACCCCTCCTTCCAGAAGATCCAGGGCATATGCCAACCATAATTATTTTTCACTTACTCTGTGCTCTTACTGACTTTCTAGCTTGGCTCCCCAAGAGCCATGAACACAGGTACCATATCTTCTTGTTTTTGTATCTCCAGACCCTTGCACAGTGCCTGACACAAATGTCCACAAGGGAAATTGATAAGGAAGTTGTTGATTTCCCTCAACATTAAGCAAAGGGGACACTCAGGGAGTGATGGAATGCCTATACTCAGCACAGCGAAGGCAGGTCAATGTGTCTATCTGTTCACTGCATAAAATGGGTTTGAGTGTCCCTTGGGCACGGAAGTTGCAGAAAGGATTGTAGGTATGTGGGTGTTTTGAGGCTGTGTATCAGGGCATATCAGAACATCTGTGTATGTGTGTGTATGTGTTGGAGGTCAGGAGAAAGGGGGAAGGTCCACACCTAACAAGAACACCACGGTGCATGTGCAGGGTGATGTAGTGGGAGCCAGTGCTGCCGTTGGACTCCCAGTAGGTCTTGGGGTTGCGGTCCGTCAACTTGCTGGCTCGGTGCGGGTTGGAGGACACCTCCACCTTCTCCCAGCACTTGTCCTCCCTCACATCCACATTGGAGCCTGGGGGCAAGTGGGAAGGGGTAAAATTCACAACCTGGTTAGCTGAGAGAGAGGAAAGAGAAGAGACTAGGGAGCAGGAAGGGGAGAACTGATGCTGGATGGAGCCAGGAGGAAGCAAGCGAGGGCACTCACCCTGGCAGAGATGCCTGAGGAAAACGTCAAAAAAGGGGATATTGATGGGTTGGTGGGTTCGTCTGTGGTCTTCAATCTGGCCTAGCACCATCTGCAGCCAGAACATCAGAAAGAAGAGGGAAGGAGGGGAGGACAGAACATGGAGAAACACCCAGAAACAGGTATACAGAAAAAGTCAAGAGGCAACAGAACACTCAACTTCTTTCTCCCCAAATTCTGACAGGACCATATGGAGTAAAGGTTAGGGAGCAGTACCCCAGATTTGCTACCACCTATGCTATACAGGGATACCAAAGAGGGACACACTGGAAATCCCCTTCCCCTGCTTCTGACTTACATTCTTGGTTCCACACCCACAAGCAGCTCCTCACCTGAATGCAGCCTGCCAGGATACTGGAGGTGAGGTTGCTATAGAGCTGTGCATGTTTCTCACACTCTGTCACCAGGTCACGAAGCTCACAGCCCAGCAGCAGCTGAGCTGGGTACTTATCCAGGATTTTGGAGAGGACTTCTTTTGCTCCGAGGCAGCAGAGCACCACGGCATAGTCCTTATGCATTGAGGCCAGGCGATGCAGCAAGCAAGTCAGCTCCTGAACAATCTGAGCCCATGGCCGCATAGATTAATTTAAGGGAAACAAAAGACAGGACACATAAGGGCTGAGAGGTGGGTTCAGTCAAGGAAGTGTGGTGCTGAGATTTTGGAGAATCATAAAAGAAGCCCAGGCAAAGGAGGGTACCAAAGACAAGGTATTAGAAAATGGGGTTGCTGGGACTCCAGGGTGAGTTGGCAGCAGTAGACCTTGGGCACAGCTTCCCAGGCTTCTTCCTGCCAGGCCAAGCTATCTCAAGAGCCAGCTAGGTGCCTGAGCCTCACTCAACAATGCATAAGCCCTGAAGGATGGAGAGCAAGGACTGTTTGGATTGATGCATGTGGGCCTCCCCTAAACCCAAAATCTAAAATCCAGGTGCATCCAAAAGGTTTATACTTCAAAGATCCCAGTTCTGTAGACTCTTAGATGACATTAGCCTTTCTCTTCCTGCCCAGTACCCTAGTGCCCCAGAAACACTCAGAAAGAAAGGCTCTGCTGTGTCTCCCAAAACCTCAGTTGGTGTCCTGTATGCTGCCCTTCTCTCCCCAACCCTTGCCAGGGCTCTGGTACCTCAGAGTCACTGCTAAGGCCACTCAGGCAGTTGAGACAGGGCTCCAAGACTTCGTGCCAGGGAAGGACCATTGCCTCTGGGTAATCCAGCAGTCGGGTCATGACCCTGGTGAAGGGATGGAAACAAGTGAAGTCCCTGAGGTCTGCCAGCTCCCCTCACCTCGATGCATGGGTGCCTGAACAGGCCCCTCACCTCAGTACGGTCAGCAGCAGGGTTTTGTAGGGCCCCGGAGCATCCAGAGTCCGAAGCAACAGGAGGAAGGGCTGGGTCTCCTGCTGGAGGCGCTTGAGGAGGGGCCTCACGGCACCTCCTGGGCCACCCTCATGGCACAGCACACGCTCCAAGTCCAGAAGTAGTTCTGCAGATGGGCCACCCACCAGGGATCGAATCAGTAGCTCGGGGGACCCATCCTGGCCCTGGGCACTGGGGGCCTCCAGTGCTGCACCCCAGACAAACCGGAGGGAAAAAATGTCTTAGTAGTTGGTCAAACCAGAAATGGAGAAGTCTAGAAAATCACCCTAAACTTTTCTTCCCATACTGAGGATGTCTACAGTTTTTACCAAAGTGTGAGGAATTTTTCTTCTGTGGACCCAAATATATACCTAACTACATTTGGGGAAAAAAATCCAGTATAGCAAGCAATGTCAAGTTAAACACAACATATGCTTCATCTCTTATAGTCATATGATTACCTTTTATTTTAAATGTTAGCTATAATAAATATTAGCTATCATAATAACATCCCTATACTACCTACATGGTGGTTTTAGATCTATAGACTAAAGATACATACTGCCTATTTCAATATCCCTCCAGACTTCTGGGTTTTCGCTTGTTTTTTTGTTTGTTTGTTTGTTTTTGTTTGGTTTTTTTTGTGTTTTTTTTTTGAGTTGGAGTCTCACTCTGTCGCCCAGACTGGAGTGCAGTGGCTGCTCCCAGCCACCGCAGCCTCGACCCATTGGGCTCCGACGATCCTTCCGCCTCAGCCTTCCAAGTAGCCGAAATTACAGGCATGTGCTACCATGCCCGGCTGATTTTTGATTTATTGTAGAGAAGAGGTCTCGCCAAGTTGCCCAGGCAGGCAATCCAAACCCACGGGCTCAGGCAATCCACTCACCTCAGCCTCCCAAAGGCGCGGGATTATAGACTGAGCCACGGAGCCCGGCTTGTTTTTTGTTTGTTTTGAGTTGGAGTCTCACTCTGTCACCCAGGCTGGAGTGCAGTGGCACATTCATGGCCACCCCAGCATCGACCTGCTGGGCTCCAGTATCCTTCTGCCACAGCCTTCCAAGCAGCTGGAACTATAGGCGTGCACTACCACACCTGGTTAATTTTTTTTTTTATTTATTGTAGAGACAAGGTCTTGCCAAGTTGCCAGGGCTGGTCTTGAACCCGTGGGCTCAGGCAATCTACTCGTCCCAGACTCCTGAAGTGCTGGGATTACAGGCTTGAGCCACCACACCTGGCCTTCACTTAGTTTTTAATCACAAACGGTTCCTCTCCATAACATCAATATTTAATCTTTCTAGTCACAAACTTTCTGAACCTTAAATTACAATTCCTTTCAAAAAAGTCTCCCTAGATGTCATTTCAACCAATCTTCTAGTGTCCAATAAGACTGAACCAAACCAAGCCGGGCTCGGTGGCTCAGCCTGTAATCCCGCGCTTTGGGAGGTTGAGGTGAGTGGATTGCCTGAGCCCACGGGTTTGAGACCTGTCTGGGCAACTTGGCAAGACCTCATCTCTACAATTTATCAAAAAATTAGCCGGGCGTGGTAGCGCGTGCCTATAGTTCCAGCTACTTGGAAGGCTGAGGCGGAAGGATCACTGGAGCCCAGCAGGTGGAGGCTGCGGTGGCCGGGAGTATGCCACTGCCCTCCAGCCTGGGCGACTCCAACTCAAAAAAAAAAAAAAAAAAAAAAGACTGGACCAAACCTAGCCCAGACAGATAGGAATCCACATATGTTTAAAACCATTCAGAGAGGGCAATTTTCTTGTACCTATTCTAGAATCTCCCTCTTTTTGGTCAGGAAGTTCTACTTAAGACCTAACTTGAGCACCACAATGCTCACTCATTTCCTGAAGACTCCTACTCTTTCCAGTAAGGAGCTGGTACGTAAATGCTAGCTTCCTGGCCACAAGCTGGCACTGTATGATTACTCAGCAGAAACATCCCCTCCACAATGGTACCTGCATGCTCGGGACTGCCCAGCGGCTCTGAGTAGCGATTGAGAAGCATCATGAGGACGGTGCGTGTGGCAGGCATAGGTCCTCCCCCAGGTGGGATACCAGCGTGCCTAAACAAGGTATCTCTCAGCTCTTGTGTGATAATCTGGTCTCCCAGAGTGTGGTGGTTGCACAAAAGTAGTTTGAGCAGGAGCAGGCCATTTCTCACTGCCGAGGAGCACCTAAGAGGAGGGTGGCGACCCAGAAAGAAATTGGTAGACAGTGAATGCAATGGAAGCAGAGAAATAAGTGCAGAAGGCCCTGCAGTTGGGGAGAAAAGAGTCCCTTTGACATTTGGTTCACTGAACTCAGGTGACTCCTCTCAACCCCACGAAGGAAGGTCAGTGGTATCTCTCTGCCCTCACTGGGAATCTCCCTAGTCCCAACCACTTGGCCTCTCTTCTAACAGTTGGGAGGGCCACCAATGTTAATCCAGAGGTGACAACTTGAGAATTTCTGTGGAGTACATGAGCTTGGACAGGGTTTGGACTCAGCAGGGGCCTGGAGTTTGGAGGGTAATGCCCTGACCCTTTGGTGTTCAGCATCAGGATCACAGCAGCAGGGACAGTAAGGAGCAGGCTCTCAGAGCCCGGGCTTGTAGCTGAGTCGATGCTGGCGAAGATCTCTCTGGTCATCTGAGCATCAAACAAAGGGTGGATAGAATCTTGGCCAGTAAAAGTGGGGATCTCTGAGGAGTTGGCAATGGCCAGCATCTTCAGTGCCTATGACGGGGATACAGAAACAGAATTAGGAGTGGGCAGAGCTATAATGAGGAAGGAAAGCCAGGGCCATCATTGTAGACCTCAAACTTTGGTGCAACTAAGCTGTATATAAATAGATAGAGTAGAAGACAAAGATGGAAGAGGTAGAGATGAGTCAACAAATGCTAGGGAGGGAGGGAGAAAAAAGAGAAAAGAAAGTCAACAAAATCCTAAGACTGGAAGGTAAAATCTGTCCCCAGGTTCCCTGCACCAAGGTTACCTGAGTGGGATGGCCACCCTCACCCATACCTTCCCCTCAAGTTGGTGCCCATTCACAGCATCTACTTATCTTCAGAGGCTTTCCTTAACATTGTCCCCCATCCCCCATCTCGCTGGTCCACTCTTGCCTTTGCAAAACCTCTCTTCCCTTGAGTTCCATGACTTCATGTCCTCCCACTTTTCCTCCTACCTCTCTGTTGTTCCTTTGCCTGGTCCTCAACATTGAGGTTCCTTGTCCCCCTTCTCTTCACACTCTGTGCTTCCCTCCACCTAGACAACCTTGTCCACTCCCATAGCTTCAATTACTACCTATATGCTAACTCTCCCAAACCTGTGTCCCCGGCCTTAGCCAGAATCTGGCCCGTCTAAACAAGACTTCTTGGTTGTCTCATAGGCAGAGGAGTTGGAATTATAGGAAGAATACTACTTGTAATGTACAAACTTGTTTGCTGGTACTATAGACAAATTAAATCAAAATGAACACTATACCACCAGTATCTTCACTAGCTTCTCCCTAATTAGAAAAGAGACACTCGGGCCCCCAATCCCAAGGAGTCTTGCTTGACTTCTCAGCCACAATACCATCTGACTTCCTGCTCAACTCCATCCACCAGGATCCAGCCCATTCCCTCTGGAGTGGAGACTGTCTCTCCTGGTGAAAAGGCTGACTCTCCAGAAGAAACTCACTAGGGATGGATTGGTATAGAATTAATACTCAGGACAATCCTCCTCATGAGGTCTGGACATCCTGAGCAAATACTACCTTGTAATGAGGCTTTCTCCCTTTGGTTACTCTACTCTCCTCCAATTAGCTGAGTTCTGTAGACCTTAAGTTATAAACAAGATGATACAGTTTGAATTTAGTGGTGAACGCTGTTGTTTTATCTTGCCATGGCCTAAAATAAATGGCATTTGCTGTGTTTTGGTCACATAATTTGAGAGGATCAGGTGATTCTTGAGTACACATGACCTAGACTGTGAACGCCTGGCTGCCCTTAGCTCCATAAAGGAAAAGAACCTCTTGGCCTCTACTGGGACATTCTACTCTAAGAGGACATGTGCTCCTATTCATGCTGCTGCCATACTGCTGAAATCCATCTCAGAACTGCCCTGGCTGAGGTCTACCTGTCCCCTTCAGGGATCCACAAGCCACTTTGCCCACACCACCCACAAGTCAACACTTCCATCTGCAGTCGACAGGAAACCAATCCTTCTGTAAGCTCCCTGGATGAAAGCCTCCCTTCCCTAATGTTGGCATTGTTTCACCCAAATCTGATGATAGAGTATTTTCTGTTTTCTTTTTGTGTTGGAGTCTCACTCAGTCGCCCAGGCTGGAGTGCCGTGGCATACTCACAGCCATCCCAGCATCGACCTGCTGGGCTACGGTGATCCTTTCACCTCAGCTTTCCAAGTACCCAGAATTACAGGTATGCACTACCACACCCGGCTAGTTTTTTTGGGTTTTTTTTTTGAGTTGGAGTCTCACTCTGTCACTCAGACTGGAGTGCAGTGGCCACTCCCGGCCACCCCAGCCTCGACCTGCTGGGCTCCGGCGATCCTTCTGCCTCAACCTTCCAAGTAGCTGGAACTATAGGCGCGCGCTACCATGCCCAGCTCATTTTGATTTATTGTAGAGATAAGGTCTCGCCAAATTGCCCAGGCGGGTCTCGAACCCACGGGCTCAGGCAATCCACCCACCTCAGCCTCCCAAAGTGCTGGGATTACAGGCTGAGCCACCAAGCCCGGCCGAGAGTATTTTCTTTATAAGGGTACTACTTAGATAAAAAGGGAAAAATACTTTTAGTTTAACTGTCACATTTAGAAAATTGAGTTTTTAACCAGGTACCTAATTGTAACTAAAACTGCATGAGAAATTGAACATAATTAAAAACTCAACCTCTGACCTTTTCCTCATACCTCCTTCTCCTACAGTATTTTCTCAGTAAATGGCCACCTCACGTCCTGCTTAAGTTTATACCTGGACTCATTCTTAAAAACTCCCTTCTTCCTTTCTCCAGATACACACTCAATCCCCAAGATTACACAGATCAAAATCTTAAATCCATCTTTCCATCCCAACATCTACAGCCTGCTCTAATCACCACACTCTCTCCTCAGGATCAGCAGTGCCCAATCTGCTTGTCTTGCCCCATGCTCTCCTGCCAGTCCCCAGTGCACTCACCGCCAGCCCGGCCTGCTGCACCAAGATGGAAGTCTTATATTCTTGCATGCAAACCAGCACAGCATAGATGCCACCCTCCCTGGCAAACAATGGCCGCCACTCGTGCTTTGTCATGAGCAGGTAAAGGAGGCGCAGGGCCTGTACCACCACCATCTTCTCTCTGACCTGGTTGGTCAGCAGTTCCACCAGCATCTTCACTAGCTTCTCCCTGATAAGAGAAGAGACAATGGGCTCCCCATCCCAAGGAGTCTAGCCTGACTTCCCAACCATCTGACTCCCTACCCAACCCCATCCACCAAGATTCAGTCCATTCTCTCCACTGCTCCCTCAACCTGCTTTTCTTGCCTCAATCTCACCCCTGATCCCCACCCCTCTGCAGTCTAACTACCTCTGGCTCAACTCATGAAAGAGACCGTAGAGCAAAATGGTTACAAACTCTAGCTCATCTTTCCAAATAAATCTATAAATTCAGAATAAATCTAATCAAAATGCCTAAAGACTTTAAAAAATATCATGACAGGCAGAGGCAGGCACTGGAAGAGAAATGTTTAGAAAATAATGGTAAGCCGGGCTCGGTGGCTCAGCCTGTAATCCCAGCGCTTTGGGAGGCTGAGGTGAGAGGATTGCCTGAGCCCGCGGGTTTGAGACCTGCCTGGGCAACTTGGTGAGACCTCATCTCTAAAATAAATTTTAAAAAATGAGCCAGGCGTGGTAGCACGCGCCTGTAGTTGCAGCTACTTGGAAGGCTGAGGCTGAAGGATCGCCGGAGCCCAGCAGGTAGAGGCTGCGGTGGCCGGGAACGGCTACTGCACTCAAATCTGGGTGACAGAGTAAGACACCAACTAAAAAAAAAAAAAAGAAAGAAAGAAAATAATGGTAGTCTCATCTATCATTATAAAAATTAAAATATAAACTTATAATAATTAAGCTCTAGAACTGATAAAGGTAGACAGATAAACAGATGAGAAGAGAAATAAGGATGGTATCTCAGCTAGTAAGAAAAAGGAAGCCAGGCTCGGTGGCTCAGCCTGTAATCCTGCACTTTGGGAGGCTGAGGTGAGTGGATTGCCTGAGCCCGTGGGTTCAAGACCCGCATGGGCAACTTGGCGAGCCCTCATCTCTACAATAAATCAAAAAAATTAGCTGGGTGTGATAGCGCGCACCTGTAGTTCCAGCTACGTGGAAGGCTGAGGCGGAAGGATCACCGGAGCCCAGCAGGTCGAGGCTGCGGTGGCCGGGAGTGTGCCACTGCACTCCAGTCTTTTGACAGAGTTACACTCCAACTCAAAAAAAAATAAAAAAGAAAAGGAAGGACCATTTAAATGTGATGCTGTAATACCTGGCTATCCATTTGAAAAAACTGACAGTGAAGCTCTACTTCACAACATTTGCAAAAATAAGTTACACACAGATTTTTATTTATTTATTTATTTATTTTTTGAGTTGGAGTCTCACTCTGTCACCCAGACTGGAGTGCAGTGGCCGCTCCCGGCCACCGGAGCCTCGACCTGCTGGGCTCCGGCGATCCTTCCGCCTCAGCCTTCCGAGTAGCTGGAATTACAGGTGCGCGCTACCACGCCCGGCTAATTTTTTGATTTTACTGTAGAGGTGAGGTCTCGCCTGCCCAGGTGGGTCTCGAACCCGCGGGCTCGGTCAAGCCACTCACCTCAGCCTCCCAAAGGCGCGGGATTACAGGCTGAGCCACCGAGCCCAGCTTACACACAGATTTTTAAATGAATGTAAAAAACAAAATTATAGATATTTTTAGAAAATACAGTGAAACATTTTTAGAATCCTGGAATAGGATAGATCTTCTTAAGTAGGACACAAAATCTAGAAGCCATAAAAAAGTTAAAAAATATAGCAACATAAAAATCGGAAATTTTAGCACAATGAAAGACACTATAAACAAAATGAAGAGACAAGCAACATGAGCTACAAAAAGGGTTTAGTACAAATGCAGATCTGAGAAAAGGTAGTCCCTAGATCACAGTGAGGGTTATAAGAGGAAACAGCAGGTATTAACATCTTTCTTCACAGTGACAGAGATTGAGGAGGTGGCCTGGGAACTATGAAGGGAAAGAACATAAAAGAGAACTGGAAAAAAAAGCTTAAAAGGTACTAGGAGAGTTCTGTTTTTAATATATTTTCTCAGAAGCTTTATGATGACTACAGTGTGAATTGAATATGCTATAAATACATATCTCCCCTTCGTAGCCATGCTTTATTATAAACTAGTTAATATACACAAGCAATATATATGAGTAGATATAGAAATACACGTAACGATGTTTACCTAATAGTGACTGTCTCTGCATAAAGGGCTTTCAGATAATTTTTTTTCTGTCAATCTCACTTGAGTATAATCAGATTTTTATTTTCATAATTTTCTAACTTTTCTTAACAGTGAGCATATATTATTTTATAATCACAAAATAAAGCTAATACAATTTTTTTTAAAACAAGCAAAATATTTGAAACACAAATAATAAAGAATTAATAACCAGAATGCCTTGTAGCAAAAAGGCAAAGACACATTTAAAAAGTAGGCAAAGGCTAAGAACAGAATATTTATAGAAGAAATAGAACAAATGTATATAAATGCCTAACTTCACCAGAACTAAGAAATTACAACAAGAAGATACTAAGTATTTAAAATTTTGCCAATCAGATAGACTAAGAAGATGACAACATCCAGTGTTGGCAGAAACAAGGGATAACAGAGCCATTACAACACTGTACTGGAACTTGGATAAAACCATATTGCAGAGTCCTATTCAACAGCTAAAATAATGAGGCAGTTCCATGCAGACTGATATGGAATGCCCCCTAAGACACACTGAGACACTGAGTGGGGGCAGTAAAAAGTAATAGAAACATGTAGAACTAATTACATATATTAAAACACAAACTCTATTTCCAAACACACAGTTACAAGTATAAATCTACAGAAGGTCTGTAGGATACACCAGACTGATGACAGTGGTGAAAAGGGACTTTGGCCTTTCATTCTATGTTCTTTTACAGTCTTCAGATCTTCTTAAATGACAATGCATTTGTGTATTATTTGTATAATTAAGAAGTAGAAAAAACTTTAAAAAGTAGGGAGAGAAAGAGAAAATAAAAAACTCCAGCCCTGGAGCCAAAAGGACCTAAGTCTGAATCCTGGCTCTGCTACCTGTAAAACTCTGAGCAACTTACTTAAATTCTCTAAGCCTCAATTTCCTCACCCATACAGTAGGTTAATAATGCTAACAATGCTTCCTCGGGTGTTAGGTGGATTCAATGAGAGAATGCATGCAAAATAGTGCCTGGCATAGGAGAAGTGCTCCAAGAACACTAGCCATTACAACATCCATCCCTCCTGCTTGGCTGCTCCCCAGGCTGACCCTTCCCTGACTCCCAGCTTTTCTCATTCTTGAACTCATAGCTCCTCCCTCCTGCCACCATCCTCATTACCAATGGCTTCAACCAAACCTCTTCTCTCCCCAGCATGCTAACCTCAGCGATCTGTCAGGACGGACCAGAGGGTGATCCCGCTCAGTCACCTCCTCCACAGCCTGAGAGAGGGCAAAGAGCCCTGAAAGCTTCAGGTTTGTGTCCAAGCTGGATATCTGCACAGTGGCCACAACCGCTGCCACAAGCTCATCCAGGGAGCTGCGAGGACCAGGACCCCGCAAGGCTCTAGCCATTTCTGAAATTGGTGGGGAAAGGCAAAGGCTAAAAGAACTGTGGCGCCTCCAAGTTGGAAGTCTTTAAAGTCAAACCCAGTTATCCTAACAACATATAAATACATTATTCATTACTGTTAAGTTGCATTCTTTTCCAATTCTGTGTGAGGGATCTAATGGTCAAACAATAAGATGAAGATACTCAAGAAAGTGGACCCCTTCCAGAGTATCCCTTTCCAAAGATACTGAAAAAAGGAAGTGGTGGTCATTCAGATACAATCAAGGTCAATGGGAAGAAGATGGATGCATGGTTCCATGGCATATTCCTCTGCAAAAAATGACCTTACTCCATGGCTTTCCCTCTATCCTATCTACTTCTATTGGGACCACCCAGGACTTGTTCCAACTTCTTCCCAGAACCTGACTCACCACTGGCTGCCTCCTTTATCTCGGGGGGCAGGGTCATCCCCTCAGTCACCAGAAGCTGGTTAAACAGTTGTGAATCACTCTGTGCCATGGGAGGCTCAGTCTTTGCCTTGGTGGGCTCGGCCTCTGCCTTAGGGGCCTCAGCCTTTGCTTTGGGGGGCTCAGTCTCTTCCTCCGAGAAGTTGGCTTCTGATTTGGACTCTTCTTCTGGATCTGGGGTATAGGAGTGACTTCGTGAAGTAGATGAGCTGCTACTTTCACCAGGTAGCAGCCCATACTTGGTGTAGATTTGGGAGTTGAGCAGGTCATTGAGGGTGCTGCCCTCAAACCGATTGCTGAGAACCTGCAGCAGCCCTTCAGCCATCTCTATAGGCACAGACATCTCAACTAGGGCCTTTTCACCCTGAGTCTGTCAACAGAAGGGGTACACATTTCAGGGACAAGAAGACACACAGTTCCTGGGGACAGTAATGTGAAGGATGGCTACCCCCACCATGCCCTCACATCTTCTACATACTAGATTCTCACAGCATTTGTCTCTTCCTCCAGCAGGACCCCCTACTCTCTAACCTCTAGTTCCAGCCTCCCCCTAAGTGGTATCCCATATCTAGAACTCCTGCTAGAGAATTCCATCTCTAACCCTACTACAAACAGGCCTGGTACCTGAGACCTGTAATACCTTATCCAGGTTCTCCCGAAGATTCTGGAAAATTGGCTGCTGCTCACACAAGTCCAACTTCTTGATGAAGAAAAGTAGCTCCCACCACTCAGCTTGGGTCAGATATCCCAATCTCTCACTCTTTTGAGGCTTGGGCTGGAGGTACGGCAAAGAGTAGAGCCCATCCACAGGATTCCAGTCCCAGGAGAGAAATGCTGAGGATACAGGTGTAGGGGGATCAGCACCCATCAGGAATAGGGTCAACTTCTGAACCTCTGGGACGGTTCCTAGTCAGAAGTGGCTTCATCCCAGTCACTACTTCTCTGCTCAGAAACATGCTATCCATGTCCTCTAAGGCTCACCTGTGCCCAACACAGTAGCCCCTGCCCCCTTCTCCACAGCTGCTGAGGCTGTATCCTCAGTAGCTTCCTCAGAGCCCAGGATCTCCAGCATATGCCAGTGCACCCAGTAGGTACGGCCTGTTGACTGCCAGAAGACCTGATAGGAGGGAGAAAAAAAGAGGGAAGAACAGACAGGTTGAGCCCTCTGAGCTCTGGGCAGTGAAAGTTTGAAAGGACATGCCCAGGCTGAGAGGGCATACCCTCAGATACACAGCAATAAGCTTAGAAAAACTTCCACTTAGCAAAAGGCTGTCTTCCCTGTTAGCAGTGGGCCTTGCCTCTCTTCTTAACCATGATGGTCCCTGTGCCCACACTCCTTCCTAGCCACTTCACTGGCAGTAGTGATGGTGATATCCCCATATACCAGTTCTGCTTCCTAGTTGAGTCTCTCCATGACCTCACAGCCTATCCACCCCAACCAGATTTTCTCAGCCCTTCAAATGCCCCCACCCCAAATGCTGACCCCTTTTTACCAGTTTTCCTGGGGGTCTTCTCCTTGGGTGGCCTGCCAGAGCTCCCATATGGAAGCCCCAGCTATGCCTACTCCAAATAGAGCCCCAACAGTGTCCCACCACTGTGCATCACTCACCTGCACAGGGGGCACGCCATTGTTGCTCTGCCGGAACTCGCCCTCATCCCCGGCACTGATCTCCTCGTAATCATCCAGCATCCGCACCCGCATTCCCGGCTGCAGCATCTGCTGCACATACTCTCCATAGCCACTCCGGCTAGAGAATTCAGTGCGCTGGCGGAAGGCCCACCTTTGCCTTCTGGGGGTGGTGACAATGGTTGGGAATAAGAGGCTAGGGCCTGAAAGGCAGGGCTGAAAGATGGACCGGGTTGGCCGGGGAGGTGATGCGCCCTGTTCACTGAGGGTCTGGGCCCAGCCCATGCTCCGCACCAGTTCTGAAATAAGGTTGCCTACAGCCATACTAAACTCCAGCTCCCGCTGTCCTCGGCTTTTCTCCCTTGTGGAACATGTGGAGTTTTGGTCTCCAGCTCCTGGCTCTGGACTGTTATTCAGATGATCCAGCAGGGAAGTGACACAAAGGTAGCGCTTCACCAGTGAGAAAAGCAACTTTCCTGGGATCTGCAAGACACATGCTTAGCATAGGCTCATCTCCTCCCAGCCTTAGCCCCTCCCCTTTCCCCCTAACATCTTCCTCTACAGAAAAATATAAAAGCCTCATCTCCAGGTCAGTAGTTCCCAAACTTTGATTTGTACAAGAAACACATAAGAAGTGTCTTCAAACACTTCCTGGGCTCTAATCTCAGAAATTCTGTGTGAGGAGGGGCTGGGAAGAGGGGTATGAGCCTTCATTTCTTTATTATTATTTTTTTGAGATGGAGTCTCACTCTGTCACCCAGGCTGGAGTACAGTGGCACACTCATGGCCACCGCAGCCTCAACCTGATGGATTCAGGCAATCCTTCCACCTCAGCCTTCCAAGTAGCTGGAACTACAGCCGTGTGCCACCATGCCCAGCTAATTTTTTGATTTATTGTAGAGACGAGGTCTCACCAAGTTGTCCAGGCTGGTCTCAAACCTTTGGGCTTAAGCAATCCTCTCGCCTCGGCCTCCCAAAGTGCGGGATTACAGGCTTGAGCCACCATGCCCAGCAAGCCTTCATGTTAACAAGCTCCCCAGGTGGCTCTGACACATAGTCCTGAACCACATTTTCAGAAATAATACCTTGGGCCTCGTACACAGCATTTCCCCACAGCTGGCAGAGTACCTGAGGCAGATGAATGCCCTCAAAGGCCATGCAGTGTTCTTCAGAGGATGTGGTTTCTGCAAACAGCTCCAGCAAAGTATATCGGCTATCAAAATCCATGTGCTGCTCGATGCCATCTTGCTGGCTCAGTGACAGAAGGACGTGAGCCCGACTCCCTGTAATCCACACCCAATCCATAACTTCTCCTCAGTCCCCAATACTTTCTCCCTGCCTCTCCTAGACTCTAGCCCCTAACCCAGAGGCTTTTTACTTCTTTGTTACCATAGCAAGAAATACATTTTACATGGTAACCTGTTACAAACACACATTTAACTGAAACATATACTTCATGCTACAAAATTTTCCCTTATTAAATGCTATCCACTGATATCTTACTTTAAAAAAAAAAGCTGATTAACCCACCAAATTGATTTCAAAACCAACTCATAAATTTCAATCCAATTTTTTAAAAAATGCAAATCTACCCCATTCTGTTAATGCTTTGAAAATCCAGATACTATCATTTTATTCTGTTTACATGCCTATACTAGCCTATTAACCTATATTTTTCCTTTGCATCAAATTGATATTCACCAAATACCAGGTGCGCTTAGATTTGGGAAATCTTTCCTCTATCTCTTCTTACTCCTTGTGGCCCCATTCTCTCCAGTGCTTTTCTTTTTCCCTGGTTGTCTCTTACCAGCATCGTGGGCTGCCAGAGCCTGCAGCATTTTGCCTGCACTCCGACGGATCTGGGACTCAGGATTGCACAACATGTGCATGAGCAGGTCCAGGGCTCCTGTCTCCCTGAAGACACCAGTGAGGGGCCCAATGCTGGCATAGGCACTGAGCACGTGGATGGTGTGGAGCACAGCAGCTGTGAGGCTTGAGGTCCCACCTTCTGCCAGCTGCCTGGCAGCCCTGCGTACCAGTGCTCGCACATCAGCCTCCATCTCTCCCATTGCCACTTCATCCAGGCCTCCTGAATCTCGAGGAAAGCTTCCTGAACTCCCAGCTGGTTCATGTTGAGGTCCCTTAGATAGTGCTCGTTCACCTAACAGCATGGGGCAGCTGGCATAGACCTCAGGGGCTGACAGCCACATGAGGATGTGCTCTGCCTTGCCTTCCTCTACACCCACTTTGCCCAGTTCCCCACACTTCAGGACACTCCAACGAATCAGGTATTCAGGGTTTCCGTCATACCCAGGCCGCTGTCGAATGAGTTCTTCAGGATATGCCTGCAGCCGGGGCCCCAAGGGCACCATGAGATCCCCAGCACGCCGTTCCCCCACCATCCTGACCTCCTGGGATACACAAGGAGAAAAATAAGGCAGTATGAGAAAAGAAAAAAAAATACATGGAGGGGGGTGGAATCTTGAGACACACAGAGGGTGGGCGGTGATTGGTAGGCTGCATGGTAGAATTTAGAGGCTAAACAGAAAAGGCAAAAAACAGGATGGAATAAATAGCTGAACACACTTTGGGATTTATAAGAAAAGGAGAATGGAGTGGAAACAGGGAAGTGATGAAATGAAGGGGTTTAAGAAATGGAAGAGGTTACAAAGAGAGAATGAGCAGACTAACAGGCAAGGTAACAATAAACAGAGGGACAGTCAAGGGCAGTCTGGGCAAGATAGCAGGTTGGCTGACGGATATAGATCAGGACTTGACACGAGTGGAAAGGAAGGACAGCAGCTTATGAGATAGTTGAGTCAGAACATGCAAGGAAAAGTAGGATGGGAGAGGGTCATGACAGGGAGTATAAAAGACAGGGTAAAGATGGAATATGAATATAAAGGGTGGGTCATGGCAGATATAGAGAACAGATGACAGGAGGATGGACTGTTGGGGCAAATGACTGGAGAGGAAAAGTGTCTGAGAGTCTTGTGAAAGGCAGAGAGACCTAGAGACCAGACAAAATTACCAGAAAAGATACCAGCTCTCACTCTGCATTTATGAGTGTACAGTAAAGTACCTAAGTCAGGTAGATATAGATGGAGGTGGTAATCATGGGTTTAAGGGTAGGGAATGAGAAGCAATATCGTACAAATTTCAAAGTCAGATAAAGGTGGTTCTGAATTCCTGCTCTTTCACTTACTATCTGCCTAGTTGAAGACCAGTTAGTTAACCTCTGAGCTTGTTTCCTTCTCTGCAAGATGATAATAGTCATACCTGTCTCAGGAACTTAGATACTTAGAACAGTATCTAGCATGTAGTGAGTGCTCAGTAAACAAAATCTAATATTATTCTTAGATGGAGAAGACAGGGGGAGTCATCAAATAAATGCAAAGTTTTTAAGCCAGATTATAAATGTGAGTGGAATAAGCCAGAATGATATGTGTGATATGAAATAGTGTAGGGGCAACAGAGAACAGAGAGAATAAGAACAGAAGGTAAACCCAGCTGAAGAAACGGTGATTAGGGCAGGGGCCATGTAGGGGTACAGGGATTGAAGATGAGACTAAAAGAAGTGAAGGAAGGGGAAAAGAAGGATGTGGACCTCGGTGGAGGTAGAGATCCACTTATCACCGACGCAAGGCTGGGAGGTAACCACCGATGTGCCATTTGCCATGTGCAAATGATCAGCGTTGGGCCAAGTAAAACAGGGGGGAAAGGGGAACGTGGGCCTAGAACAGGAGCAATCAACCAAGGTGTGGGGTGTGGGGTGAGGCCTGGATGCAGGAATGAAACCAGCAGGTGGCAAGGTCAGGCTCAAGTTCGCAGACCAGTGAGCCGGTGGAACAGGCCGGTACCGCCGTGGGAACGGGTTTGGGGGCGGGGTGGGGACGGGGGTGAGCGGTCCGAGGAGGCTGACAGGGCTGAGTGAATCTCAGAGCGCTACACCTGACCTGGTTCCCTTCGTCAGCCATATGGAGAGTAGCTAAAAAAAAAAAAAGAAAAAAAAAAGTTGGGAAGGGTTAGGGAGGGACCGGGTAGGCACAGAACTCTCCTCTCACCTCCCACCGCCCGGCTGGGCCCTTCCTGGAACCCAGCGGCAGGTCCCGCCGTCCTGGCCCCGCCTCCTCGGCAGCTCCCTTCCGGGTCACACGGCGAGAGCACGCACGGCCGGGCATCTACGGGTCCCACCGCGGCCCACGCCGAGCGTGGCGGAGAGGCGCGAGCAGAGCATGCGCGCCACCTGCGGGCGGCTGCCTAGGGAAAGGGGAGCGAGGGCACGCGGCAGCCGAGCCGTGGACTCAGGTCGCTTTGCTCCTCTCTGCGGGAGTAGGAAGCCCTTTACTGGCTCAGTCAACTGCGAAGCGCCCTCTTCACTGGATCAGCCTTCCTGGCCCTCATTCTCTCATCATGGCATCCACTCTGATGAAACAGTAACCCACACTCCCACTTTGGAGCTTTCCTTTGACTTCTTCATAGGTCCCGAGCCCATGAATTTCCCAAACCCCTCAGCAATGTTTTGGGTTAGTTGTGTCACTTTTCCTATTAGTCAAAATTGCTCAACTGCGTTGGCCTAAGCACCTAGCAAAGCCATGCACAGGGAGAAAGTCCTCGGTCCCACAAAATGTTTGTTTGGGGTTTTTTTGAGTTGGAGTCTCACTCTGTCACCCAGACTGGAGTGCAGTGGCCACTCCCGACCTGCTGGGCTCCAGCGATCCTTCTGTCTCAGCCTTCCAAGTTGCTGGAACTACAGGTGCAAGCTACCACACCCGGCTAATTTTTTTATTGTAGAGATGAGGTCTCGCCAAGTTGCCCAAGCGGGTCTCAAACCCGCGGGCTCAGGCAATCCACTCACCTCAGCCTCCCAAGGGACGGGATTACAGGCTGAGCCACTGAGCCCGGCCCACAAAATGTTTAAGTCATAGAGTTCAACAGCCCAAAGCACCCCTTAGCCTGACGGTTTTCATCAAGCATCTAGGGTTGCTTCTCAGAGCAGCAATTTTTGGGGGTTCCTTCATGTTCATACTTCCATCTCTATGTAGAAAAACAAGAGCCAAAGACCCCACTGTCTGTGCACAAAAATGATACATTTATTGAAAGAGTATTTTTTTTAATACAAAAGAAAGCTCTGTACATAGGACTGTGACCATGTCCACTATTCCTGTAGAAACCACTGACATACACACCCACATTCACACACGCACATTCACTCGGGTGCGCACACACACACACAAACACACACACACACCCCAGAGCCACCGAGGAAGGGAAACACCAAGGATCGCTGCACATAAAAATGCCACCTCATCCCTGACACACGCATGTTCTTCCAAGGCCACGCTCACACAACACACATTATAAGCACTTTGCCTGATTCACTCACTGGGTCTGTCTCTTGTGGGAAGGAGAGGAGGAATTCATCGACATCTCCTCCCAAGGGTGGGGAGTGGGGAGTGAGTGAGTAGTGGTGGAGTGAAACAAGAGCAGAGAAAAGGGGCTGGGCAGTTACAGACCTGAGTCCCAAGCTCCCCCACTCTCTGGCCCCTGATTTGCCATGCCCCAGCCTTGAAAGCCACCCATAAGCCCCAGCTATCTCCAGGAGAAAGCCCAGAAAAGTGACTTCCATCTTGGCACCCCAAACTGGGGCAAGACAGCAATGGGGGTTAGAGGTTAGGGAGTTCTCAAACATGTCGGCAAATCATCCCCTTGATAACTAGGCTGTGCGTAAAATCTTCCCCCACCCCTTCACCTAATCACAGAAGCAAGCTTGTTCCTACTGAAGGCAGTCACGGATTAATAAAGTCCACCCCGACTGTTGCCCTGTTTCTGAAAAAGCTCCCTTTCTGGATATAGGTGGTGAAGGTAGGCTCTGACACAGGGTAAAAGACCCTCCCCCTTATACTGGCCCACCCTCAAGGTCTACCCCAAAGGGGGCAGAGGGGGGTGGGGCATGGCCCCTGTACAAATTACATAAATACTGAGGTTACACTTAGAAAAATAAAGTCATTTTCTTCAAGGCTTTTTGTCTTAATTTAAAAAAGTTACAGTAGCTGCTCACTCCCTGGGAGAGCTGCCCATTTTCTGGCTCCCCTATCGCTGCACTCAGCCCAAGAGCTGCTCCCACTTCTTCTGACCCCCTTCCTGCCTCTCACCCCCTCCCAGACCCCACCTTGCTCACTGCAACTTGGGCCCCAGGCAGCTACAGGCCTGGGGGAGCACAAGGCTGCAATGCCCATGCGTGTGGCACAAATGAAGTCAGTTGCCTATACCTGACACCCTCCCACTCCCGCCCCCACATTTGGTCTCCCTTTTCCCTCTCCCTAGCAACAGCCCTAAAGGACAAAAAGAGGCCCAGAGCTGTGGGTTACCCTCCCTACCCCGTTGGGGCATGGCCTGAGGGCCCCTCCCCCGGCTTTCTCCTGGCAACAACCCAGGACCGGGCAATCCCAGAATCTCCCCACCACACTGGTGGACCCCGAGCTCTTGGGGTGGCTCTGTCCCCAGGGGCCCAGCCAGTTCTGGGGAGCCCAAGGGCTCCCCAGGGAAGGGGATTTGGGCAGGGAGGGGGATGAGAAAAACGCCATAAAAAAAAGTTAAATATTTTAAAAATATATATTTATAGATTTGTTTTCACTTCGTCTCCTCAAATAAAAAGTTCAAAATCAACTTTAAGTAAAGCAGCTGGGGGGGGGAAGACAAAGGGAAGAAGAGAACGCTGGTGGTTCCCTGCAACCAGGAGGTCCAAGGGGAGCGGCAAGACAGGGCAGGCGGCCCCAGGAACCTGCCCAGTGCACAGGCCCAGCTACTCAGGAGCTGAAGGGGCAGAGGGCGGCAGCGTGAGGGAAGAAGCCCTCATCTCCCCAGCTGGCTCCCTGAGGGGCAGGGATAGGGCTCTTTTGACCCAGCCTGTGGCAGACACAGGGCTGACCTGAGGTCAGCAAGGAGGCTGGAGAAAGGACCCTCGCTGCCTCCTCAGGGGAGGACATGGTGCCCAGTCCCACAGAAGGCCTGTGTGTGGGAAGGTGGGGCACAGTCCCATTGGGTAAGCTAATACTCATGGCAAACATCGAGCCAAGCTGGTGAGGGGAGTTTGATAAGGGCGGACAGCCCCACCATCAACAGAAATGGGAGGTGGAGCCGGAAGGAGGGGAGGGTGAGGGAGGACGGGTGGAGGCAGGCAGGCCCATTTCTTTGGCTGGAGTGAGAGGGCTCAGTCCGGTGGCTGCCCGCTTCTCCTCCCCGCCTCCATCCTGCGGCCCGTCAACATGTGTGTAAAGAAAACGTGAAAAGGCAACAATAAATAAGTGGTGCCGTCCCTTGGGCCATCTGTCCAGGGCGGCGGGCGGATCATTCACTCTTGGTGCTGTGGGCGGCGTCCAGGTTCACGACCTGTAGCTCGGTGAGGTTGCTGCTGCTCCCGGCCTGCTGCCCTATCACAGCCATCTGGAGGAAAGGGGGTATGTGAGGAGGTGTGGGGACTGACCAGCCAGCTCAGGCTCTCCCCTGCTTGCCTGCCTGCTATCCACAGGCCTGACCAGAAAAACAGATGGGCCACCAGGATAGGGATTCTGGCTTTGACCAACTGGTAATGGATTCCCCCAAGGTTAAGAGAAAGAAGCGGCTGTCTGGAATGGGATGAAAGGTGTCCCCACCTACCTGGTGAAGCTGAACTGCAGAAACAGGGATCTGCACTGTCCCTGATGGTGCTGTCAGGAAGACCTGGGGGACGCCACCTACATTGGAAAATCACAGGGGAAATTCAAATTGCTTGCTCAAGAGAAACTTCCAGATATTAGAGGAGTAGTGATAAATGCACAAATGACTGGGTGAGTCTCAGATGTAAATGCCCAAGGGCAAGTCTGCCAGTGTGTCTGAGGGTACATGGATGTCTGTGTGTATGTGTGTGTGTGTATACTTGTGTAGCAGTATGTGTGGGCATCCAAACGTGTGTGTGTGAGCATATGCATCTAAACGTGTGTATAAGGAAGGAAACAGTCCTCCATATGTCAGCCCTGCGCCTCTACTCACCTTGCTCCTGGACCTGGCTGTGGGACACCTGCATGGTGGATGGTGCCTGGGAGAAGGCATTCAGCACGGTGAGGCTGCCATCAGCCAAGCCCGAGGTGGGGGCATACATCACCGCGTGGGGACTAGGGTACATCATGTGGCCACCCACAGTTGTGGGCACGGATGACGTCATGATAGTGGCGGGCAGCGTCACTGGTAAACACAGACACATTTCAGCTTGGTATTGGTCCCCACTGATGCCCCCATTCCACTCCCAGGAACTCAAGACTTCCAAAGCCCTCCTGCCACTTCCCAGGTCAGAAAGCAGACAAGATTGTTCTTCTGCTCCCTGTCATCAACTAAGAAAAGTCTAACTTTTTCTTGAATACAACAGCACCAACGTTTCATTGTATCCTACCACACTGTACTATTTGATTGTCTGTCTGCTGAATTCTGTTTCAAGAACCTCATCTTGGGAAAAACAAAGATTACAATGACTGACCCACTCACAGGGAACTCAAACACCCCTTTTAGGTAGCTCCATCATCCCATTTTTTGTTGTCATTCCTCCTCCCTCTTCCTCAATGCACAATAAACAAATTAATCTTTGAAACAAGCACTTTGCAAATGTTAATGTACATATGGTTACCTGGGAGTCTTGTTAAAAATGCAGATTCAGAATGAGCAGGTTTGGGATGAGGCTTAAGATTCTGCATTTCCAACAAGCTCCCAGGTAATGCTGGTGTTCCCAGCCCATAGACCACACTTTGCATAACAAGTCTGTAAATAACAAGAACTTAGATGTAACTATATTTTGAGAGTACTTCATCTTTTCTGAAATAACCAGAGATCCCTGAGGGGAATTATGGCTACTCAAAATGAGCAACACTCTCCCACAAGGAGACAAATAAAGATAAGTCCTTCCTAGTAATTAAGTAAATGCTGTATCTTTGGGCAAATAACTTCTCCTTTATAGGCCTAAATGTGGAGAAGGTGGCTTCAATGGTCTCTAATTTTCTCCTGGAATCCATAGCCCCACTGCAGGGCAGAATTCAAAACCCAGTCATCCTCATCCAACTTTCCCATAAGGATTAGGCCAAAAGCCTCAGTCTCCACTTTAAGAAATCCTCTGACCTTAGTTATAGAACAGTTCTGGGCACCTACTGCTAGGCCTCAAGGGGAAAGGCAGGCAGGGAGGGTGACAGGGGTGAGAGCTATACCTGTCCCGCTGGAGGAGGTCTGCGTGAGGTCTGTGCTGCTGTCACGAGAGGGAGACGCTTGCTGTGGGGCCTGGTGCACCTGAATGGCCTGCACTGGGACCTGCTGGGCCACTGCCCCACCTACAAGACACAGAGTCTTACTTGTGCTCTGTCCCACACAACTGCTACCTCCGCCAAGCACCCACAAACACCCCAGTCCCAGGGCCTGACACACTGGTCCTCGACTTTCATTATTATCTTTCCTGGGAGCCAAAGAGGCCCTCATGCCCTGAATCTTCTCTCCAGGGACTGCCAAGCTCTGCTCTTGCCCTTCCCTCCTCTTTTTCTCCCACCCTAGGCCTTGTCTCTACTTTCTCCAACTGACCCAGGAACTAACAATGACCTTTATCAAAGACATGATCTGCCTTCCAGTTAAGGTAGGAAAGTGGTAAATGTCTACTGTCCCCATGACAATGATAAAGGCCAGACAAAGAAAAGGCCGGAGCATGTGGCTGAAACTTATAAGGATAGCAGGGGTCTCAGTAGGCAGAGGGCATGCCTGCCAATGGGAAAGAGGCTTTTCTCAGGCTCTGACCCTTATTCAACCTCCTTCTGAGTAGGGAAAGAAGTTCTCCTGGAGCTGCCCTAAACTCTCTCTTAGCATGCTCAACTTGCCCCAGGGAGGATGAATCTCTCCCTGCCCCTTGTGACTCACCAGGCATGAGGGTGAAGCTGGTAGGCAGCTGCATAAGGCCCCCAGAGGAAACAGGGCCGCTGCCTGTACTCTTCAGCACAGTCCCGTTGGCACTGCTGACAGCGCTGGGGCTGACGCTAGCAGACACTGGTGCCAGGTAGTTGGTGATGGGAAAGGAGGGGCCGCTGCTGACTTGCATGGTGGTAGAGGTGCTGGGTGCTGTTTGGATGGTAGATGTGGTACCTGGCAGGTTGGTGACCGTGAACGCCGGCTTCAGTGTGTCCTATACCCAGAGTAAAGATGAAGCAGTGAGTCTCTACCAGACCCTGCCCCTACAGAAGCTCTGTGTGGATTGACAGCCCAGACCGAAACCAATGGGCTTGGGTTCAAATCCCAACTCCACCATTTACCTATTGTCTGATCCTTGGGCAAGTTACTGACCTGCTGAGCTATAGTTTCCTATTGGTAAAAGGAGGATAATACCTACCCCATATGTTGTTGTAAAGATTAAATAGGTAAAGCACTTAGAAAACAGTACTTGGCACATAAACGACCAAAACAAATATTCTCTACTCATCATCATTATAATTCCCTGAGTCCTCTGCCAAATGAACTGTGGTAATCAAATTGGCAGAGTCAAGACACCAAGGATCTGTTCTGAGCTCTGGCACTCACCATCTGTGTGACCCTGAGACCATTACTTCCCTTTTCTGAGTCTCAGTTTTCCTCTCCTATTAACATGAGGGGGCTGGGTTGCTCTGTTCTCTTTAAAATTAGAATTCTTCCAAATCTGATTTGTCAGGCTTCTGAGATAGGGACTGAGAGGTTTTCAGGAAACTTAAAGTTAGAGAGAGATCTTGGAAGTCTGGCAATGAAGCATTTTATGCCAAATACTCAAGATTTAAACTACCAAAAGAATTTACTCATCCAGAATGTCCTGGGAATAAATGAGTCTTACAAGGATTTGAAAATTATTACAGATGATGTGCCACTAAGAGAGGGGAGACCCTACAGCACTGATTCTCCCCTTAGGGAGTCTTTGTTCTTAGAAGGGGAAGGAGGACGCTGAGAACCAAATCGCCACGCCAAGACTGAGAACTGAGGTAACCATGGGGCTCAAAAGCTGGGGGTGGGTCAGCGCGGGAGGTTTGCGAAAGCAGCTGGGCTCAAGATCTTTGATTGGTGGAGGCGTTGCTAAGGCAAACAGTGCCGCTTCCTCCCATTGGCCAGTTAGTTAAGGACCACCCAGAAGGTGGAGCTCTCCAGACAGCAAGGAAGGATGCCCCGCCCCCTCTCCTTACCGGGAAAAGGAAGGGGGAGGCGTGACTAGAGCCGGCTTCCCTAGAAGCGGGCGAATGCACTCCCTAATTGTCCAGGCCCTTAACATCCTGAAGGGGTAGGCGGCTGGCTAGTAAGGTAAACCACAGCCCAGTCAACCAGCCTGCCTGTCAACAGTGCTGGGTTCCCAGGACCCTGGGACCCTGAGTGCTGCTTTCCTACTCCCTGGCGACCCAGCCGGCAGGGAGGGCAGGACTAAGCTACACCCCCGCCCCCAGCGGGAGACAGCTGGCGGGAGGAATGCAAAGGCCCTGCCAGGCAGGCGGGCTGCGGGCGGGAGGCCGGCGTGGAGCCCGAGCCGGCCTTATATGGGCACTGAGGCCGCCCGCTTATCTAGGGAGCCGGCCTCCTGTCAGGAAAGCGAGGATGGACACCTGTCCCTTAAGATGAGGGGCACTAATCCAGATCCATTCCACATTGGTGGGCATCTATCCACCTGTCCTGGGCCAGGGAGGGAGAGGGCCCCCCTTCCCTCCTCTCACATAGGTAACCCAAACACACCTTGGTCTCCCCACTGCTGTCAGACTCAGACACCTGGTAGGTGAGATCTGTCTCTTCAAAGCCAGTGGCACTCATTCTCTGGTCTGTTGTGGGGTCTGAGCGGGGTGGAGAATCTGGCGAGTTGAGGCAGGTCTGAATCAGTGCCTTGCCGGTCTCACTGGTGATCATGGGCTGCAGTTTGCGCGTAGCAAAAGTATACACATGGCCTGTCTCACTGGCCACCAGCAACAGCACCTGTGTCCCTGTCAGCGTGGACAGCTCATATGCCTGGTGGGTGGGGAGGGAGATGGGCAGATGAGCAAAACATTTTATCTCTATCTTCCTTGGGAAGTAGGAAACAGAAGAATATAGTGATCTCAAGCCCCCACACCCATAATGACCTTTTCTAGTGACTCCATTGGGGGGGAGGTCAGGATATCTGGGAGCAGCAAAACTACCTATGCTTCTCCTTTGAGGAGCAGCCCCACTGGCCTGCATATATCCCAAACAGTCACAGTCCCCAGTTATGGAACATATAACCTCAGGAGACATGAAGGGATCCAGTTGGCTGCTTTCCAACACAGCATGGTGCCTGGAGCCTCTAGAAGCCTCACCCTCTCTCCTCACTGTCACAGGGACCAGGATGGATCCCTACCATACTGGAATTCACACAAGCCATTAGAGATCAGGGACCAACTAGGCTCCAAACTTTCCATGGTTTCTTCCCCGAAACTACAGGCTCCAACTTGTTGCCATAGCCTAACTTCCTCTGCACTCTAATACTGTATATTTCTTTGTTTTGGGAAAGAGGATAAAGAATAAAGAAGAGAACTTTCCTTCAAGAACCACCTCCCCCCACAACCTTCTCCACTGATGATCAAGTGACATCAAGGGACACTGATACAGCAGTATGTGGAGTGATGGGAGATGGAAGCTAGATTAGCACCAAATACCCTGCTGTGAGCCCAGGAAAGGGACTTTCAATGATGGCCCCATAGATATCATCCTCACTCCCAACGAAGTTCCACAAACCACCTTGGGAGCAGCTCCGGTTTCTATAAGGGACGAATATAAACACCAGCCAAGTTCCCAAGGTTCCAGCTTCTTGTTTCCCAATTCCCTCTGTTTCTATCCCTTCCCATACGGTTTACACTCCAAAATGACTCCCTTCCTCACCACTTTTCATTGGATAATTGGCTGGCAGAGAAGGAATTTATAGGTACTTCTGCAAACCCTCCTGACATCCCTCCAAACTCCATCAGTACAGATTCTCCCTAGGGCCGGAAAGCCCTTGTCCCAATGGCAGGCGATCCTGCAGCCAATCTGGCCAGGCGCTTGCAGCTTCTTCCAGTGGATGCAATGGAAGACACATGGCCAGCGGGGGACTAGGTCCTGCTGCTCAGGGCAGCACCAGTTCTCCTGCCCTGCTCGCTTACCTGGCCCCTACCCAGCCTCCGTGCTTCCAGCCAGCATTACTCTAGTGGTGCCCACCTTCCTCCCACACATGCTCGCTCATTGTTGCCAGGCATCTCCAGCTTCTTCACCTCCATACATACCTCCTCTTCTGCTCCCTGCTTTGCCGGCGCTCTCCCCAGAACACCAAGGTGCAGTGGACCTGCTGACCCCGTCCCATTATCCACCTCCCCGGCAGCCTGGCAGCCTCTCATTACCGCTCCTCACCCCTTCACTCCGCAAGGGCCCTCTTCCTCTCTCACACCGGTCACTCCCACCTCGGCATGTTTCCCCACTGTTCCGGTCGTTCGCAGCATGTCCCCCTCCCCACATTTCCCCGGCGGCCCCTCCCCTTTGGCTCTCCCGGGTATCAGCCATCCCTCCCACACACCTCCTGCAGACTCGCCGCCTCTCACCTCCGCCTCGGCTCTGCTTTCCTCCCGGGTTCCCCTGGCGACTTCCCACCCCTCCCGGTCCCCCGTGGCCGGCCGGCCTCCCGGCTCGGTACCTTCTTCATGATGCCCGTCTTCCTCTTGCTGAAGGTCGTGTAGCGCCGCAGCTTGTTGTCGATGAACTCCATCTTGATCTTCACGCGGCCCCGAGTCTTCTTACCCGGCTTGGCCCCGCTCACCGCGGCGGTCACCGGCCCGTAGCCGCCGGTGGCCGCCGCCGACGCCTCGGGCCCACCGACCACCACGCCGAGCTCCATCTCGCTCAAGCTTCGCTTCAGGCCGCGCCGCTCCGCGCCCAGTTCCTCCTCCTCGCCCGACTCCGAGTCGCCCTCGCTGCCGCTGTAAAGGGCCCCCGCGGTGGGCGCCGGGGTGGTTGCCGCCGCTGCCGCAGCCTCCCGCTCGAGGCGGCCCGGCCCGAGTCCCGCGCCGTTCCCGGGGACCCGGCCCCCGTTAGCCCCGCGAGTCCCGCCGCCGCCCGGCCGCCCCGTCGGTGTCCGGTTCAAGCTGCCCCCCAGGGCCGAGCCCCGGCCCAGAGCCGCCGCGGCCCCAGCTTGGCTCGGTAACATGGCGCTCAATGCAGGAGGGCGGACAAGCAGTCAGCGAGGAACCGGAGCCGCCGCCGCCGCCGCCATCGGCTTCCCGGCTTAATCCGGCACTCCCGCTGCTGCTCGTGCCGCTATCGCTGCCGTGGCCGCTGCTGCGAACCCGGGGCCCCTGCACGCCCGGGCCGACCTGGGCCCTCACTTTCCTGCCCCTGTGGCCCGGGTTGCCCCAGGCCGCGCGCAGCGCCCCCTGTCCGTATGCTAGGGCGGCGCGCCCGGCGGCCGTCAGCGTCCCCCGGGGGGCAGGGGCTGCTGGCCGCGACCGAGACGGCGGGTGGAGGGGGCCGGGACCACGCGCTGGCGGCGGAGGGATCCCCCGACCCTTCCCCCCATATAAAGAGATACAATGTTTCCTTTTATGGCGAGGCCGCTCCTTATATGGTGAGCCCCAGTGCCCCCGCCCCATTGGTCCGCGGTTCCGGCACCTCCGCTCCCCATTGGTCCGCATCGGCGCTTATTTGCATAGACATACCGAACTCGCTGCTGTCATCCCGCGTCAGACCGCGACTCCGAAAGGGGAGGAGCCGGTGGCTCTTAAAGGAACCGGAGAGGATGCACGACTCCGCCTCCCTGAATTAGAGAAAGGTAGAGAAAATTGGGTGGGACCTGTGGAGAGGAAGCCTGCGAGAGGACGAGCGCGGTCTTGCAGAGCAGCACTGGGAAACGGGTACTGGGAGGGTTGGAAGCAAACACTGGGGGATCCCCAGACTGGATTGTGGGCTTTGCAGTAAATGAGAAAATACAGACCGGACTCCAAGGAAGGAGCGCAGGGATTGGTTGGAACACCTCCTCACGTATTCCTAAGGGAGGCAAAGTTATTGACCGAGCGGAGGGGGCTTGGGTCCCAGGTGTCCAGACTCGTCGCGCTCCCAGCCGCTCCGCTGTAAACCCCTGCCCACCCCCTACTTCTCTTCCCTTTCCCTCTCTTTTCTAGGCGGCGACACTTTCCCACCAAGGCCGACTCCTAGGTCCTCATTCATCATCCTCTGCACTGGGGGTTCTTTGGCAGACTTACATCTGGAAAAGGCAAGGGGGGGAAGGGGGAGAGACAGTAGGCCTCCACGTCCCGATGGGGGCAGGGAGGAGAGATGGAGATAAGTGAAGACTTCCAGCTGCAGGCTGGGTTGGGGAAGGGGGTGGTCCCGAGCATAAAGCCCACCCCAAGCCGGTGCAAAGGCCAGAAAGTGTAGTTGGACAGAAAGTTTAAGCAATCTAGCAGACATACGCGCGCGCGCGCGCGCGCGCACACACACACACACACACACACGCACACGCCCTTTCTGAAAAGCCACAAAAACCCCAAAGGATATTTTTTTAAGTTTTTAAAGGTTAGAACTGGCCGGGCTCGGTGGCTCAGCCAGTAATCCCGCGCCTTGGGAGGCTGAGGTGAGTGAATTGCCTGAGCCCGCGGATTCGAGACCCGCCTGGGCAACTTGGCGAGACCTCATCTCTACAATAAATCAAAAAATTAGCCGGGCGTGGTAGCGCGCGCCTGTAGTTCCAGCTACTTAGGAGGCTGAGGCGGAAGGATCGCCGGAGCCCAGCAGGTCGAGGCTGCGGTGGCCGGGAGCGGCCACTGCACTCCAGTCTGGGCGACGGCGTGAGACTCCGACTCAAAAAAAAAAAAAGGAAAAAAGGTTAGAACTGGGATGCTGCAAAGCCAGATTCTAGGTCTGGGTCTTTGCTCCAAGGCAGTGAAAATAGGTTGGACTTTGTTACAGCAATTATTCAGATCTGTCTCTTGGTAGCCCTGTGCCTGAAAACAAGTGATTTGAACTCTTCAAATTCCATATTCCTCAATGTTGATATCCATCCCATGAGGTTTTTTTTTCCTTCAGAGGTGAGAAAGCAGGAGTTTATTAAGGAGACAAAAAAGCCCCAAGTGGGAGGAGACCTGAAAGAGGGTTGCCCCCATGAGGTTCTTAACACAGATTTTATAAGATAAAGACTAAAGTGGTCAGTGAATAGTTAGTGGGAGCTACCTGGGGTAAGGCTCATCATCCTAGGAATAAAACATCCTGGTGTGTTTAAGGGGATGCGATTCCTGCCTTACAAGTTGTTGAGAGGATTAAATAAAGCAATTGGTGACCCATTAGTGGTAGTAGTAGTCATATCGACCTAGTATGCTGCGACCAGCATTTAAAAGAATAAGTTAGTCGGGGACAGCGGCTCACGCCTTTAATCACAGCATTTTGGGAGGCTGAGGTGAGTGGATTGCCTGAGCCCACAGGTTTGAGACCAGCCTGGGCAACGTGGCGAGACTTCTTCTCTACATAAATAAAAAAATTAGCTGGGCATGTTGGTGCATGCCTGTAGTTCTGGCTACTTGGAAGGCTGAGGCGGAAGGATCGCCAAAGCCCAGCAGGTGGACACTGGGTTAGCGATGAGCGTGCCACTGCACTCCAGCCTGGGTGACAGAGTGAAACTTTAGCTCAAATAAATAAATAAATAAATAAAAGGCAGGGCGTGGTGGCTCAAGCCTGTAATCCCAGCACTTTGGGAGGCTGAGGCGAGAGGACCACCTAAGCTCAGGGGTTCGAGACCAGCCTGTGCAACTTGATGAGACCTCATCTCTACCATAAATCAAAAAATAAACCGGGCATGGTAGCACTCACCTGTAGTTCCAGCTACTTGGAAATCTAAGGCGGAAGGATAGCCTGAGTCTAGTAGGTTGAGGCTGCGGTGGCCAGGAGTGTGCCACTGCACTCCAGCCTGAGCAACAGCGGGAGACTCTGACTGACACACACACACACACACACACACACACAGATAAAATAAAATAAAATATCATAAGTTTCCGACTGGGCACGGTGCTATGGCTCATGCCTGTAATCCCAGCACTTTGGGAGGCTGAGGCGGGAGGATTGCTGAGCCCAGGAGTTTGAGACCAACCTGGGCAACATAGTGAGACCTCATCTCTACAAAAAAAAAAAGTTAGCCCAGTGTGGTGGCATGCACATGTAGTCCCAGCTACTGGGGAGGTTGAGGCTGCAGAATTGCCTGAGTCCAGGAGGTCGAGGCTGTGGTGAGCCATGATCATGCTACTGTACTCCAGCCTGGATGACAGAGTGAGGACCCCAACTCAAAAAAAAAAAAAAAAACTTATAGTAGTGGGATAGCATCTGTGAATAGCCACTGCACTTCAGCCTAGGCAACATAACAAAGCAAGACCTATTCTCTTTTTATTTTTTGAGACGCATCCAGGCTGGAGTGTAGTGGCATGGTCATGGCTCACAACTTTGAACTCCTGTGTTCAAGCAATCCTCCTGCCTCAGCCTCCCAAGTAGCTGGGACTACAGGTGCATGCCACCATGCCTAGCTAATTTTTGTTGTTGTTGTTGATGGGGTCTCAGTTTGTTACCCAGGCTGTGTTGAACTCCGGGCTCAAGCAATCCTCCCACCTCAGCCTCCCAAAGTGCTGGGATTACAGGTGTGAGCCCCTATGCCTGGCAGACCCCATCTCTTTCTTTCTTTCTTTCTTTTTTGAGTTGGAGTCTCACTCTGTCACCCAGGCTGGAGTGCAGTGGCCTGCTCATAGCCACCGCAGCCTCTACCTACTAGACTCCGGTGATCCTTTCACCTCGGCCTTCCAGGTAGCTGGAACCACAGGCTAGTCAACATCATATGGTTCAATGTATGTGTGAACTGCATTTCTTTGAGTCACAATCCAAAAACCTTGAGAAGTACTGAAAGTATGTTCAACTGACTTGTACATATATATAGATGCACATAAATATATGAACATGGGCTTGTTCATCAAACCCCTAGCCTTACTCTTCTCCACTTTCCTATAGCTTTAATAAGTTTTATTTATTTTTTCCTAACTTACTCTACACAAGAGGGTAGCTAAACATATGGAATGTATTAGCTCAAGAGGAAGAACAGGTCAAATCGTTCAATAGGTTCCAGAAGGCTTTCAGGGCCACAGATAGTGCCTGAGGATGTGTTTTGTCTGAGCAACATGTTACAATCATAGCCCTGGGTTTCATTCTTGCCTGGCCTTGAGATCCCTGGTTTAGACACACGCTGAGTTGACCACCCGCAGCAGGGGCACCCCAGAGGACAAGTGGGTGGCGGGAGCGTTGTCTGAAAAGAGCATAGTCCTCAGCTTCCCTTCAGATAGACTGTACTTTCTCTGACTTCACCCAACTCCTGGGTCATTGCACACCACCATTAGTGCCACAGCTCCTTTGCCTGCTTGGGATGGCTCACCTTCACAGAACTTTGTCACCACCAGGAGGCAGGGGGAGACTTATGCCCACACTACTGGATTACTACAGGGTCAAGGGCCAAAACTGTTGATGGAGACAAAGACAAAATAAAAACTGGTTCAAAAGCGTGTTTTGTTTATGTTACAATATTTTAAAAATCAGGAAATTTTTATGTAAAAATCTGAATATCTGGCCTCCTTCAAAAATTTGGAATTTTCTTTTTTCAAAAAATTAGCCAGGTGTTGAGGCATGTACCTGTAGTCTCAGCTACTCTGGAGGCTCTAGCAGGAGGATCGCATGAGCCCAGGAGAGGAGGCTGTGGTGAGCCATGCTGGTGCCACTGCACTCCAGCCTGGACAAGAAAGAGATCCTGACTTAAAAAAAAATTACTTTCACACCACCCTAAAACTGTTTTCACTTAGAATTAACCATTACCCAGGGAGTCATAATTTTAGAGGCAAAGAAGGTCTCGATTGTGATGGCATTAAAGAAATGGAAAGGAAAAGAAATTGAGTGTGCCCAGGAAAAGTCCAGAAAGTCACACTTCAAACACGAATAATGCTTACCTCTGGAGAAAGAGATTTGGGATGAGAGGGATGTGTTTTTTGCTTTATTTAAGTCTATACCATTTGACTTCTTCCACAATTATTATTACTGTTATATAATTTTCTTCTCTTAAAATTAAGCAAAAATAGAAACAGGGGAGAGGTAAAATAAATGGGTTTTGATGGGCTGCGCAGGGAGTGAGGTGCACAGAGAAGACTCATGATGAATTAAGATTTTGAGTAAGGGTGACTATTCTCCAAGCAGCGGTACCATTAATGGAAACAGGGAACTTGGGCAGAGGAAGAGGTTTAGGAGAGAGAGAAGTTCCGCTAAGGCGATCCTCAAGCGATCCTCCTGCTAGAGGATCCAAGGAATAAGGCAGAGGGAAATGTCCAGTAGGAAATACAGAGACTGGAGCTTGAGGTAGAGAATGGGATTAGAGCTAAGAGTCTGGGAACTGTCCACACTGAAGAGCCAATTAGGACCATGTGAGATTGAGATGGGAGTCCTGAGGGTGGCGAAGTAGAAAAAGGAGGGTCAAGGATAGAGTCTCAGGAGAACAGCCAGCTCTTGGGACAGGCAGGAGAAAAAGAATCCTCAGCCAGGACTGGAGAAGGACTGGTCAGAGAAGCTGGAGACACAAGTCGAGAGAGTGTGAAGAAGATTTGGGGATTAATGACCTTCTGGAATAATACGTTTCAAATAATTCTAAGTTCGAGCCACAGTAAGAAAGTATCTTTACATTGCAACCTGTGGTAAATTAGATGACTGCTCCCCACTCTTCACATCCCATGTTGGAATTATACATCTACATCCTTTGCCACGTGAAGAGTCTCCTGCTGGTGTTGATGTTGTTTTTACCATGTGATGTGATTTAGCCAGGAAAATGTTAACAGACTTGGGGGTTGTTGTTGTAGTTATTTTTTTTTTGAGTTGGAGTCTCACTCTGTCGCCCAGACTCTGGAGTGCAGTGGCTGCTCCCGGCCACCGCAGCCTCAACCTGCTGGGCTCCGGCGATCTTTCCTTCCGCCTCAGCCTTCCAAGTAGCCGGAATTACAGGCATGCGCTACCACGCCCGGCTGATTTTTTTATTTATTGTAGAGATGAGGTCTCGCTGCCCAGGCGGTGTTGTAGTTTTTTTTAAGAGACAGGCCTTGTTATGGTGCCCAGACTGGAGTACAGTGGCTATTCTCAGGGGTGATCGTAGCGCACTACTGAACTCCTGGGCTCAAGCAATCTTCCTGCCTCAGCCTCCTGAGTGGCTGGGACTATAGGTACATATCACTGTGCCCGGTTTGTGGTTTTAAATGTGCTTGCGTGATCTGGCTTGACCTCTTGTGCTCACCTAGAGGATAGAGTCTCAGGAGATATATAATTCCAACATGGGATGTGAAGAGTGGGGAGCAGTCATCTAATCTACCACAGCACGAGAGTGTGCTCTGGATACCAGCAGACTAAACTAGACCTCCATACTGGCACCAAGCCAGCTGAACTCAGCTAAGCCCAGCCCAAATCAGCCAAACTTCACCAACCTGCAGATTCACAACTGAGAAAAATTGTTGTTGTAAACAACTGAGATTTGGAGGTTATATAGCATCCCCATCCCAACAGCTAACTAATACACAATCAATGCATACATATATGTATCAAATATAACACAACTTTATCAGACAATATTTACCCTTATAGCAAACAACATACTCTGATATTACATTTCCATTATGTTTCATTTTTCAAATACTAGTTGCAACCTAGCGTTTAAAAACACTACTCTAGATAATTTTTTTTCACTTTAGGGACATAACACACAGTGTATATCAGCAACCGTGGCACATTTACTAGCTATGTAATCTTGGGCAGTCTACCTGACTTCCCTCAGCCTTGGTTTCCTAATTGGTGAAATGGGTATAATCTTACCTGGCTAACAGAAAAGTTACAGAGATAAAATGAGATAATGCATAGTAGGTGACTAGTATAGAGCAAGTCTTCAAAAAATATTAGCTATTATTTTTATTACTGAGAAGATCAGTAAGGAACAGAAAGGACTAGAACAATTTCAGAATTCGGGACTCATTTCTTTAGGATGGAGAACCAGATTGAAATTACTGGAAGAGGGCTGGGCTCAGTGGCTCAGCCTGTAATCCCAGCACTTTGGGAGGCCGAGGCGAGTGGACTGCCTGAGCCCGCAAGTTTGAGACCAGCTCGGGCAATCTGGCGAGATCTCGTCTCCACAATAAAATTAAAAATAGCCAGGCATGGTAGCACGCATCTGTAGTTCCAGCTACGCGGAAGGCTGAGGCAGAAAGATCACTGGAGCCCAGAAAGTCGACGCTGTGGTGGCTGTGAGTGTACATACCACTGCACTCCAGCCTAGGCAAAGGAGTGAGACTCCAACTCAAAAAAAAAAAAAGAAATTACTGGAATAAAGTAGAGGATAACTGATGATACAAGGTCTAGGCATTAAGCAGTACCTGTCTCTGCTTGGTTCTACCTACTTCATCTCCCTACTAGAGTCTTAAAGGGACTCAGAGACCCAAGACTGTCATTAACTCCCTCTCTAATCCTACTCCAACTTGTTCCACCTCACACTTCTCCCCTTCCCTTCTGAGCATGAGGACTGGGTCAGCCCAGAGAAAAAGTAGTTGACAGAGAGCAACAGAGGGTCACATGGACAACCAGTGATCTTCCCTCCTCCATGCCTGCATTCTCAATTGTCCTGTGAACTGGACAGAAGACCCAGTATCTGCCAGTTAATCCTGCCCAAGCCGCAGCAGACTCCATGAAGGCACATGGCCCCTTCTGATCACCAAGGGAAGAAGGAACATCATTCCTGAGCAAGAGCAGGAAATGAGTCTCAGAAACAGGTTGTAAAAAAGGCTTCTTTATTGAGAGCAGCGAGTGTAAAAAAAACAACAACAAACAAAACACAAAACTAAAACAACAAAAAAACAACAACAATAAAAGAGTGAGACAGGGGTGGCCCACCCTAGCCATCTCCTCCAGGGCCACTCCTACCTCCCATGCCCACCCACCCCACGCTGCAATTACATACAAAAGCCGCCCACGGTGCATACAAAAAGGGCGGGTTATATAGTGTCAAAAGCTCCTGAAAACTCCTTCATCTGCCAGGCACTTAGGACGAGGAAAGGAGAGAAGGGTGGGGAGAAGGCATGGGTCTGGGTCAGTGTGCACAAGCCCACGGTGGGAAGGACGCACTTGCTGTATCTTCCACAATCCTGGTCTAGACCTACTGGAGGGGCCCGTGGGCCAAGAGACTCCTTGACCCTGTGCCAGAACTACCCCAGAACTTGAGAATATTAAGGAATTCCCTTGCCCAAACCCAGCTCATCCCAACCCAGCCTCCCTAGGCAAAGTTGGAAGGTGAGTGGCAAAGCTGGACCCGGTCAAGGGGAGAAGTCGCAGGCCAGAAATTGGGGTTACCTGAGGCACCCACACTGTCCCTGATGGGGGAAGGGGTGGCAGAGAAAGCTGTCTGGCCCAAATCCTAGTCACCCAGTCTGGGTCCGAATCAGCCTCCCAAAAGGCTGAGGGCGAAGGAGAGGAAGAAAGCCCAGGCCCTGCTCAGACCTCATCAATGCCTGCTGTTCTAGAGCGGGGCCCCAGGGCCCAGGAGGACAGGGATCTTGCCCATCATGCTACAGGCTCCCCTCAAGAGATGTGCTCCCCTGCCCATGCTATCCTGAGGCACAGCCTGCTGGGCTCCCTCCTCACGGCTTGCTGTCCACGGAGCTGTCTCCCAGGGTGTTCACGATCTCACTGAAGGAGGGCCGGTCCTTGGGGCTGGGGGCCCAGCAGCGCTGCATCAGCCGGTAGAGCTTGGAAGGGCAGCCCTCAGGCTGCGGGAGTCTAGCCTTCCCAGCCTGCAAATCTGCAGGGAAGACAGGGGGTGGGGAGTTGGTCGAAATATTTAACAACCTGTCCAATGCTCTGTGGAACCTGCAGGTCCCACAAACAGCCCCAAGAGGATGACTCTGGGGGAGTGCTAGCCAGTGGCGGGGGGGGGGAGCACTGGCAACCGGAAGGGATGACTCTCCTAACCCCAGCTCACACTGGCTGGCAGAACAGGGTCTATGCAGCAGAGCTCACGCATGGGAGCTGAAGTGGGCTGATGGACAGGCATCAGAGTGGCTGGAGTTGTCACTGGGGGTAAATGCTACTTGTTAACCAGTATAAAAGTACTTAAGTACTTTATCAACTAGAGTGGTCATATCTGTGTGTCTGATAAATAACAGCCCTCAGAAATGAGGCAGGCTGAACTGGCCCGGGAGCCCTGAGCAATCTGGAGCCTGTCTAGAATCATCCCTTGGCAACACGGCTGCCTACCTGCCAGCACTTCATCATCTGCCTGCCCACCATGGGGCATCTCTCCATGGGTGAACACTTCCCACATCAGCACACCGAAGGCCCAGACGTCAGACTTGGTGGAAAAGTCACCTTCCAGGATGGCCTCGGGGGACATCCAGCGCAGTGGCACCCAGGCCTGGCGGAAGTGGTAGTACTCACTGCAAGAGAAAAGCAACATAGGCTAGGGGACAAGTCTGGCTGGCATCCCAGATTCATCCCACGTCTAGGACCTATCACCAGGCTGATAATACGAATGCTAAGCACAGGAGTACACTGGATAAAATCTAGAGGCATCCACAAGGGGCTTGATGGTTAAAAAATTCCATGAGAAACAAACTCTGTCTAGATGTTTACAGAAGAGCTAATAATCATATATACTTAATATTTTGGCTGTAAAAATGTAAAAAACAAGAACCATTAAATGGAGTTTTATTAGTGATAAACCAATAATGACTAAACAGTCAGACAAAAGGGGGTGACTTAGAACTGAGGTGACCCCCGGGGAAGTTCCCGGCAGGCACTGTGTGGCATGTGTGGGCCCTCCAGAGCAATCTCTGGCCATGGGTGCTGAGCTTTAAGTCTTAGCTTTCAAAATGACAGTCACTGAATTCAGAGAGTTACAGAGGAAGTCATATAAATAGTTCAGTTACATGCAAACTGTTATCAAGTTTGCTAAGTTATTTCATTTTTTTTGAGTCAGGGTCTTACCCTGTCACCCAGGCTGAAGTGCAATGGCACAATCACAGCTCACTGCAGCCTTGATCTCCTGGGCTCAAGTAAGCCTTCCACCTCAGCCCCCCAATTAGCTGGGACTACAGGCATGCACCACCATGCCCAGGTATTATTATTTTTATTTTGTGGAGACAAGATCTTATTATATTGCCTAGATTAGACTTGAACTCCTGTGCTCAAGCAATCCTTTCGTCGCAGCCTTCCAATCTTGGCTTACAGGTGTGAGCCACAGCATCCGTCCCAAGTTTGCCAAGTTATTTTTAAAGAAAGGCATATAATTTTTTTTTTTTTTTTTGGGTTGGAGTCTCACTACGTCGCCCAGACTGGAGTGCAGTAGCCGCTCCCGGCCACCGCAGCCTCGACCTGCTGGGCTCTGGCGATCCTTCTGCCTCAGCCTTCCAAGTAGCTGGAACTACAGGCATGCGCTACCACGCCCTGCTAATTTTTTTTTAATTTATTTATTGTAGAGATGAGGTCTCACCAAGTTGCCCAGGTGGGTCTCAAACCCGTGGGCTCAGGCAATTCACTCACCTCGGCCTCCCAAAGCGCAGGATTACAGGGCCCTCCCAAAGCGCAGGATTACAGGCTGAGCCACCGAGCCCGGCCGGCATATAATTTTTTATCCTTAGAGAAAATTTACAACCACAGGGGACTTGCAGCCCAAAGCCTGCTGCACCTTTGGAAATGGGATGAGAAAGCTCTGCCCGTTCCCAGGCCCTTTGGCTTTGAACTCAGCAGGCACTAAGCCTTTTCCCATCCCCCCAAACTGCATCTGCCCTCAGCCTTTCACCCTCTGGGAAAAAGCGAGGAGTCCCCACCCATGTCCTTCTACCTGTTGTATACATCCTTGCTGAGGCCCAGGGCCGACACCTTCACCTGTCTCTGAGCGCTGACCAGACAGTTGCGAGCAGCCAAGTCCTTATGCACAAAGCGGTTGTTGGATAAGTGCTCCATGCCCAGGGCCACTTGGGTGCACAGGGCCACCTAGAGAGAGAAAAGGGACAATCAGCACAGCCCAGGACTAGGGATCAAGGTAACCACCCTCAACACAACCATTGGTGGGAATCCTCAATGCTACTGATGTGCTCCTTAGGAAGCCCAGAAACACAACAACCTCCACTTCCTTGTATGTAAAATGGGGATATACCAGTAGCTGCCTCCCTGGGTTGCTGAAAGAATTAATTAAATGAAATAAGTGCCTGATACCATGTGAACACAAAGAGTGCTGGATTAAGTGAGTGGCACATGAGGCTGGGGGTACACAGTAACTACCTGTTGAGTGAAAAAATAACTGGGCAGAAATCATAGCTTATATATCTTTATGGGTCTTTTTTTTCTTTTTACTTCAAAAGTCTGTATCTTCCACTAGTTGTATAAAAAATGTGTGTGTGTGAAAAGGTACATAGATGCACATGACTAGCTGTCTCCAAGGAAAGGAAATAGAGGCTAGAGAGTAGAGACACAAGAAAACTTCTGGCTTATATTGTTTAAACTGTGGGGGGGTGGGGAACACACAACCCAACAATGCTAGCACCACAGAAACCCTCGAGGGTTCCTTCCCAATTAAGCATTCTCCCTCACCTCAAGAGGTTAAACCACTACCCTGATTTTCGTGATAAAAATGTCTTTCCTTAGCTGGGTGTGGTGGCGTGCGCCTGTAGTTCCAGCTACTTGGAAGGCTGAGGCAGAAGGATCGCCTAAGCCCAGCACTGAGGCTGCAGTGGCCATGAGCATGCCACTGCACTCCTGCCTGGGTGACAAAGTGAGACTCCAACTCAAAAAAATAATAATAATAAAATGTCTTTCTTGTTCTTTATAGTTTTATCACTTATACATACATTTCTAAACAATATAATTCAGTTTTGCCTGTGTTGGAACCAGACAAGGCTGGAAACACACAAATGTATACTCTTTTGTGCCTTGATTTTTTTTCACTCAACAGCGTGAGATTCATTTTAAAAATTTTAATCATTGTACTTAGTCTGTTTCTCACAATGAATATACCATACTTTAATCATTCTAATGCCAATGAATATTTGGGTTGTTTCCAGTTTGGAGCTATTGAGAAAAATGCATCTATGAACATTTTTGTAGGTTTACACATGCATGTGCTTCTCTAAGATAACTAAGAGTGGGTCATGGAATGTGAATATCTCTTAGCACTATAAAATGATGCCAAACTATTTTCCAAAGTGTAAAAAGAGTTGGAGCGATTTTTCACTGATACTATTTTCTTACTTTTGAGCCTCGTGAATGTATTATGCTATACATTATATAATAAATTGTAATTATATATTAAAGTACAGATTAATGCAGTGAACAAATATAAATTGAAGCCAAGTGCTTGTAGTTCCAACTAATCAGGAGGCTGAGGAGGGAGGACTGCTTGAGCCCAAAAGCTCAAGGCCCGCCTGGGCAACACAGTCAGACCCTTTTTTTAAAAAAATTGAGCACCTACTATGTGTCACAGAATAGAAATATTGGTGGAATATAACAAGACTGGCCAAAGTAGGGATTTTGGTGAGAGAACAGTCTAAAAGGGAGATAAGAATTGTACCCGCCTAATGGTGTCACCACCGGAAAGAGATGGTCCATGGCAAACAGTCAAATCAGAAACACTATGAGAGTACTTGTAAAGACCAGGGTCCTTTCACCTCTGCTGCCTCATCCAAGTCTTGGGAGCAACCACCAAGGGACATGTGGGGCTGTAGCATTCCCTTGCATGCAAACAGAAACGTGAAGAGGTCCCTGTGACCTATGGGAGATTATTGAACAAGCTACTGGTCAGCTGTGTGTTTCTTCTGGCATCCGACTCACTCCAGAATATAGATGGGAGAAGTCACCCACTACATAATGCAATCTTGGAGGCATGGGATAAGCATGTGACCAATATCCAGTCTCATTGGTGATGAAGGAAACACAAACCAAGGCCTGATGACATATCGCTTTACACTTATCTGATTGCAAAAGTTCAAACATCTGTCTTCAACTTATCTCAAATGGTTCAGAAAAAAATACATAAAAATAATATGCCCACATATACAAAAATAGAAAGAGAATGAAAATGCAAATGGGACAAAATGTAAACAAATGAATCTTGATAAATGGTTTGAAGGAGTTCCTTGAACTATTCTTACACTTTTGAAAGTAGGAAATACTGACCAGGCATGGTGGCTCACGCCTGTAATCCCAGCAGTTTGAGAGGATTGCCTGAGCCCATGGGCTCGAGACCAGCCTGGGCAACATGGTGAGACCTCATCTCTACAATAAATAAATAAAAAATTAGGCCAGGCTTGGTGGCTCAGCCTATAATCCCAGCACTTTGGGAGGCCAAGGCAAGTGGATTGTCTGAGCCTCCAGGTTCGAGACCAGCCCAGTCAACTTGGCAAGTCCTCATCTCTACAACGAATAAGAAAAAAAGACGAGCCAGTGGGCCCAGAGGTGGGGCTGCTGGCTATGGAACTAGCCATCCCTGGCTGGCTTGGAGCAGCTTCACCGGCCTGACTCCCAGAGGTCACAGGAAGGCAAGTAGAGGTGTGTCTATGGTTCTGGCTACTTGAAAGGCTGAGGCGGAAGGATTGCCAGAGCCCAGCAGGTCAAGGCAGTGATGGCTGTGAGCGTGCCACTGCACCCAGCCTGGGTGACAGAGTGAGACTCCAACTCAAAAAAAAGAAAAAAGAAAAAGAAAAAATTAACCAGGTGTGGTGACACAATCCTATAGTTCCAGCTACTTGGAAGGCTGAAGAGGAAGAATCACCTGAGCCCAGCAGGTTGAGGCTGTGGTGGCCGTGAGCATGCCACTGCACTCCAACCTGGGCAACAGAGTGAGACTCCAACTCAAAAAATTTTTAAAAAGTAGGAAATATCAAAATTAAAACTTATTAAACCTACACACACACACACACACACACACACACACACACAGCCAATAAGCACATTTAAAAAAAATAACTAATTAAAAGTGAAAGCAGGCCATGTATGAACCAATAATTACAGTATGTCATGGATTAACCAAGGATTATTTCTGGTTAATCTGATTCTCTGCTACTGAGCTTTCAAAAAGGAAAAAAGAATGAATGGGAGTACTAGGGGTCTGCTGCCAAGTTACTTGGTGCAAGTAAGAGACCAGTCACTTGGAGAGAAGGGAAAGGGGTATTTATTGAGCACCTACTGTGTGCCGGGCCCCATGCAAGGCTGGCTGCCTCTCATCACACACGTTCTGTGAGACAGGGCTCATCCTCGGCTTCATTCAAGGTTCCATGGCAAGGCTTTACACAAAGCCTGGTGCCAACGCCTGGCTCTCTCCTAACCTGCAGCTGCCCCTCCTGGGTCACATCACTGCTGATGGGCTGTTCGCCCACCAGTGGGCCCAGAGGTGGGGCTACTGGCTATGGAACTAGCCATCCCTGGCTGGCTTAGAGCAGCTTCAACGGCCTGACTCCCAGAGGTCACAGGAAGGCAAGCAGAGGTGTCAAGCCCAAGTGTTAGGAGAGGGGACACTCCAAAGACAGCTTTTCTCCGCCTTCTTGAGTGGGGGCCAGTGACATCCCTGAGCCCCACAGCCTCCACTGGTTGTTTCCTGACTACAATCACAACCTCTTTGTATGTCATGAAAACGATTTAGTGAATCTTAATCTGTATTATACAAAAAGAAAAAAAGAAAAGAAATGGAATAGAAAACAGAGTAAGCTGGGCTCGGTGGCTGGCCTACAATCCCGCTCCTTTGGGAGGCTGAGGTGAGTGAATTCCCTGAGCCCACGGGTTTGAGACCCACCTGGGCAACTTGGCGAGACCTCATCTCTACAATAAATCAAAAAATTAGCCAGGCGTGGTAGCACACGCCTATAGTTTCAGCTACTCGGAAGGCTGAGGTGGAAGGATCGCCAGAGCCCAGCAGGTCGAGGCTGCGGTGGCCGGGAGCGTGCCACTGCCCTCCAGCCTGGGCGGCAGAGTGAGACTCCAACTCAAAAAAAAAAAAAAAAACCAGAGTAAATCACACTTAGTAAGGATCTCATTCATTAAACTTTTTCATTTTTAAAACATAAACATATGTGTGTGCTGGGTTGTGATGCAAAATGAACTTTTTACTACAGTGGGACTCAGCCAAAAGAAAGTTTAAAAAAACAATGGTGTGAGGCCAGACGAGATGGCTCTTGCCTGTAGTCCCAGCACTTTGGGTGGCTGAGGTGGGAAGACCGCTTAAAGTTAGGAGTTCAAGACCAACCTGGGCAACACAGCAAGACTCTGTCTCTACAAAAAAAATTTTTTTTTTTTTTGGAGTTGAAGTTGGAGTCTCACTCTGTCGCCCAGACTGGAGTGCAGTGGCTGCTCCCGGCCACCGCAGCCTCAACCTGTTGGGCTCCGGCGATCCTTCCGCCTCAGCCTTCCGAGTAGCCGGAATTACAGGCACGCGCTACCACACCTGGCTAAATTTTTGATTTATTGTAGAGATGAGGTCTCGTTGCCCAGGTGGATCCCGAACCCATACAAACAATTTTTTAAAAAATTAAAAATAAGCTGGGCTCGGTGGCTCAGCCTGTAATTCCACGCTTTGGGAGGTTGAGGTGAGTGGATTGCCTGAGCCTGCGGGTTCAAGAGCTGCCTGGGCAACTTGGCGAGACCTCATCTCTATAATAAATTAAAAAAAAAAATCAGGCCAGGCTCAGTGGCTCAGCCTGTAATCCCGCGCCTTTGGGAGGCTGAGGTGAGTGAATTGCCTGAGCCCGTGGGTTTGAGACCCACCTGGGCAACTTGGTGAGACCTCATCTCTACAATAAATCAAAAAAAATTAGCCAGTGTGGTAGCGGGTGCCTGTAGTTCCAGCTACTTGGAAGGCTGAGGCGGAAGGATCGCCGGAGCCCAGCAGGTCGAGGCTGCAGTGGCCGGGAGCGGCCACTGCACTCCAGTCTGGGTGACAGAATAAGACTCCAACTCAAAAAAATAAAAAAGTAAAAATAAATAAATTAATTAAATTAAAAATTAAAAATAGCTGGTGTGGTAGTGTACACCTGTAGTCCCAGTAACTCAGGAGGCTGAGGCGGAAAGATTGCCATGCACAGGAGTTCAAGGCTGTAGTGAGCTATGTCGTGTCACTGTACTCCAACTTGGAGAGCAGAGCAAGGCCCTGTCCCTAGAACAAAAGCAAAAGCAATGGTCTAAACCTGTGCTGTCTTATACAGCAGCCAATAGCCCCATGTGGCTATTTAAATTTAAGTTAATTAAAACTAAGTAAAATTTAAAATTCAGCTGTGAAGTAGCCACATAAGTTTAGTGACAACTATGCTGGCCAGCAGATATGTGGAACATTTCCATCATCACACAAAGCCCTATTAGACAGTTCTGATCTAAACCACCACTGGACTGGACTTAACTTCATATCCCATGTATTGACTGACACTGCATTAATGTAGAGATGCTAAATGAATGATGCCATCAGAGCTGGAAACTGTCTCATCTTCTTTATGCATTTCTTTATCAGTAGTAAAGACACAAAAATCTCCAGATAGCTTCCAGCCAGGTCAGGTGTGGTGGCTCATGCCTGTAATCCCAGCACTTTGGGAGGCTGAGATGGAAGGACTGTTTGAGCCCAGGAGTTCAAGACCAGCCTAGGAAATATAGCGAGACCTTCTCTCAAATAAATAAATAAATAAAACACACACACACATATATATATATATATATATATATATATATATATATATATATACATATATATATATGTTAGCTGAGCATGGTGATGTACACCTGTAGTCCCAGCTACTCAGGAAGCAAAATTTTAAATTTTACTTAGGGATCACCTGAGCACAGGAGATTGAGGCTACAGTGAGCCATGATCATGCCACTGTACTCCAGCCTGGGTGACAGAGACTCTGACAAAAAACAAAAAATAAACAGATTAGCTTCCAACTAAACAAGTTTAAACAGTGAGAATAGTTAAAGAAGGTGGATGGGTCTGCCAGGATTATTGAGCCTCATGGGGTACAGGGTGGTACACTGGATCTCCATGGGAAGTAAAGGCTACACCCTCAAAATAACTCCAAGAGTGCCATCCTCAGAATGCCCCAAGTGCAATGGTGGTAAAAGGGCCAGATGAGCACTGATGTGGCTATGATAAACAGGGCTAATTCTACTTCAGGCTTCAAAACCCCAGGGCATCGTCCACCCTTGCCCAGCTAACTGTAAGTGGACAGACAAAGGCTTTGGTAATGTGTCCTCATCAGAAGTGTGATTCCCCTCTGCCTGCTCTGTCTGATCTGGCTCACAAGCTAAACAATCTGCTGCTAGTCAAGGGAAACAGAAGAAGGCAGATTTGGTGCGGTGACTAACTTGCTATCTTTCCAGAGAGGGAGTGCTTCCGGAAATACTGGTGAAGCAAGGCCAGTAAAAGAGAATTCTGCCAGGTCTAAGTCAATTATGTGTTTCTCTGCTGCTGGGCAAGACACTACCAGATGGCCACTGGATTTATTCTCAAATACTGTTATAACAGACCTATTCTTGGGTCAAGACCAGACACACCCTTCCTTCCCAACTAAAACACCCCAAAGGCTTCCCACATTCCAGCCAATCCACCAGGACACTATTGAGCTGCTTTCACAACAGGCTTTCTGTTTCCTGCCACAACAACTGACTGCGTGAAGCCACCAGGTATGCTAAGTGATCCTGCATGGTCCACCAGGTGTGCTAAGTGATCCTGCTTCTGGTCATGCCATTAGCATGCAGGTGACCAATGGAGCAATCATAGGTTTCAGTTCTCTGACACCACCTTACCAGCTACTTTAAAAGGCATCATTCATAGTTATGCCAACAACCAGGGTCTGTGTCTTTGATTTCTGTCACTATCCCACCGCTATCTTGAAATCCTCCTGGGACTCCCCTCAGCCTACCCGCACCAAGTAGGGTACCCTCATTACAACTCTAGCTGGTCAGGGAGCACGCTGCCTACCACTCCACCTCCCTTTACATGCTTAGCCTTTCCTTGTTCCATTTCCTAGGTCCCAGGAATATAAAGTGATAAGGTAACTCCCTACATTAGCAGAGCAAGAAAGGAGCTATAGGTTTTAGTATATCTTTCCCAAGAATTTTCACTGTCATGGAATCCCTGCTGATCAAGACCCATGTGGGTTTTGAAACCAATTTATTGTGTTCTTTAAAAACAGAAAAGAGAATACGATAGGAAATATCACAAGCATTAAACATAGCATTTGAAAGCTCACTGTTAATTATATGTATGTGTGCACGCGCATGCTTTTTTCTTCTTTTTAAAAAACAGATCGGATCACACTATGTTGCCCAGGCTGGTCTTGAACTCCTGGACCCAGGGGATCCTTCCGCATCAGCCTTCCAAACAGCTGGGATTACAGGCGCCCACTACTATGTCTGGTTTAAAATATATTTCTTATAGGGAATCAAAAAACATTTCAAAATCATTGGTCTCCACCAGGGCTCCTTGAACTTCAATGAGCTTAAGAATCAGTTGGAGAGCTTGTTGAAAAATTCAGATCCTTGAACTCCACTCTCAAATATTCTGATTCCTTCATTCTCAGGCCTGGTTCAGAAATCTGCATTTTTTTTTTTTTTAAAGCAGCCCCCCTTCTGATAGGAATATTGTCCTTGGAGAGGGTAGAATCCAACTTATTAAGGCTGCCCTATCAAATGTAAGATGCTAGCCAGGCTCAGTGGCTCAGCCTGTAATCCCACGCCTTTGGGAGGCTGAGGTGAGTGGATTGCCTGAGCCCATGGGTTCGAGACCCGCCTGGGCAACTTGGCGAGACCTCATCTCTACAATAAATCAAAAAATTAGCCGGGCGTGGTAGCGCGCCTGTAGTTCCGGCTACTCAGAAGGCTGAGGCGGAAGGATTGCTGGAGCCCAGCAGGTCGAAGCTGCGGCAGCCGGGAGCAGCCATTGCACTCCAGTCTGGGCGACAGAGTGAGACTCCAACTCAAAACAAAACAAAACAACAAATGTAAGATGCTATGACAAAGAAAAACATGGAAATGAAGTTTAGCAAGGGTAGCGATGACCTTCAGTCACACGAACAGAGGTAACTGACTTCCTATTAGCCTAACTATTTCTCTGTCCCAGCCAGAGAAACCTACCTTGACTCCCCTCTCTCCTGAAGCCATTCCCTTCCTGCCATTCAACTACTTCCTGTCCTTTAGAACTGAACTCAAATGGTTTTCTCTACCAGAAAACTTCTTTGTTAACTACAACATCTGTCCACCTAAAGGACATAGGTGTCTTCAAGTCTCTTAGTTATGCCTCTCACTCAATTTCTTATCTCACGTATTTAAGGCACATGCCACACTCATTTACCTAACCGCCCCCCCCAGATCATAAGTGTCCAAGGGGTCCTTAGGGCTATATCTGGCTCAGTTAGGGTTTGCCTGCTCTATGGGTATCTTAATTTGTGGGTCCTTTGGTCCTGAAATCCCACCTAGTTGGGGTAGCATGTCCTGTGCTGTGGCTTCCCCTTTATAGCTACTACAGACAGTTCCTGAAGCTTCACAGGGATGGAGGCAGGGCTGTGGTGTGGGAGAAGGGCCAGGTCATTTGCCCAGTCTGAGCCTTAGTAAATCTAACTGAAATGGGAGGGGCCGGCCTAAAGTGCCTAGAGCTGCTTCCCCAGAGAGATCAGGAGGTGGCCAGGGTCCTATTCACCAGCCAGGCCTTCCTGCTCTGACTCCAGAGTCTGTGACCTGGGTAAACCTAGGTTAGGAATGGTCTCCTGGGAGGGAGAGTCTTAGCAGTCTCTGCCTATCCTGCCCTGAGCTCTGATTGGTTTAAGAGGTCACTTCACTGTCAGCTTGGAAGCAGACTGCTCAGTCACATGAAAGGGAGTAGATCCATTTCAGAGGGGAGAGGAGGCGGCTGTGGGTAGGAAGAGCCTGAGGGAAGACAGAAGAGGCTGGGCCGCACTGGGAAGGGGGAAGCAGGCAAGCTTTCCCTTCTTCTTTGTTTCAACCCAGGTCTGCTCCACCATGGAGCCCCAGTCAGGGCTCTGTGCCCAGAACCTCTGCCCAGAAGGCAGGAGGAGAACCGGAAGGAAATGCTGGGCAGCTCACAGCCCAAGTGAGAGTGAAAGGTGAAAACCACAGAGGGTAAAACTTGGGCGGCCCATTCACAGAAGAGTCTTCTACATTCAGAGGCTGCACAAACACACTCAGGGTCACATCCAGCTGGCAGGTCCCTGGACTTGGGCTGCTTGCTGCTCCTCCAGTTCAGCACTCACTCCAGGCGAGCAGATGTCCTGCTCCCATGGAAGCTCCTGCCCCAGAGGCAAAGGCCAAGAGCAGCTCTTCTATGCAAAGCTAACAGGGCAATACAAAGCTACTCCCAGGCTACATGACTGGCTACATGACTGAAACCATCTAAGCCTCAAGTTCTTCATCTACTCTGTGATCAGTATGATAATGCACGTGAAGTACTTACCAGAGACCCTGGCCCATAGTGATTGATCGCTCTGTCAATGGTGCCTGTTGCTATGACTACCTTTGCTCCTGGCTCACTCTGAGTAACCCTCTCCCTTTCTCCTTCCCTCCTGTCCTCACCTTCTGCTTGGTGCTGAGGGGCTGTGACTTCAATTTTTCATCCTTGCTCTTGGAAATCCTCAGGAACTGTTTGAGATCTCCCTAAGGGAAAAACCAAGCATCTCAGGTCAGAGCCCAGACATTGGCTGTAAAGCATCAAATCAAGCAAGTGCTTGAAGAGTTCCTGCCCAGGGAGGCAACAAGAATCCCTGTTCTAAATGTCTACCCCAGCCTGGACTCCCTTCCTGAGGTGAAAGTCCACTGGGATTGCAGGAATTAAAAAATATATAGGGGATGCCTCCCAGAAGCTCATTCAGAAAGAGAAGAGCCCCCAGACCAGTGGAGTGATAAACCCCTGCCCTCAGTGAGCCAGGAGGAAAACAGAGCCCCCTCCTCTCTGTCCTCATAGATCCCTGAGAGGAAACCTTTGTCCTTTAGGGCTTATAATTTAATAGAAATGAACCCAGGAGTACACCAGCAGCAGAAACATACAGAGTACTAATAAGTACTTGTTAATGGAAAAAGAGAATGACTCCTCCCAGCTCCTGCTCCAGAGCTGGGGATTTGAGAAGCAGCAGCTTGAGGACCGAGAGGGTCAGGGCTTGGACAGGTGGGGAAAGAAGAGGAAGGGACAGCTCTGGGAATGACAACTTGAGTGGAGAGGAGAAGGCTGGTGGCTGGGCGAACACTTGTGCCACAGGTGGTACTGGGAAGGAAGGAAGGAAAATCAAGTTCTGATAGTTTATTCTCAGGTGGGACAAGTCCTGGGGAGGAAAAAATAGCCAACCAAAGAAAACCAGAGTCAGAGGACATGACCCGGAAGGTACACATGCAGTGTGCAGAGACGCCCCAGATAAACTTAGGATCAATCCCCAGATACAGACAGGAAAGATGGGGTGCTGATGAAGGAAAAGCAAGTGTCAGAGCTGGGAGAGCGGGAAGTTGAGCATCTCAAGGGGGCAACAGCAGCCAGGCGGAGGTCTCAGCTGAGACCACAAGACAAGGGTTCCATGGAGCCCCAACCCTCGACCCCCACCCCGGTAGGACACTGCCCTGCCCGAGGGTCCCCTGCCATAGCATACCAGGTCCACATACTCCAGCACCATGTAGTGGGGCTCGGCCTCCCGGCACAGTCCCAGGAGCCGCACCACGTTGGCGTGGTTCAGCTTCCCAAACATCTCGAACTCCCTCCGGAAGTCCAGCTGCTGCTGTTCATCCTTACTCTGCAGGCTCTTCACAAGCACCAGGGTCTCTGCCACTCCCTCCTCCAAGCCCTGAGCCTTTGCCAGGAACACCTCCCCAAACTCACTTTTCCCTGTGGGTACAGGTCTGAGTCAGCTCGGCGGGCTGCCTCACCCAAGCACAGGCAGCCCTTGACTTGGGGGAGGAGCCCAGCCTCTTAGACAGTGGGGACCCACCCACCTGGCCTGGGAGCTGGTCCAGTTTCTGCTGTGACCCCTTCTCTCCCTCAGCTTCCGTGTTTCCAACGGTAAAATAAAGGGGCTGGACTAATATTCAGCATTTTCCAAAGGGGGTTTGCATGAGAGTTTTTGGTGGGTCACGATAAACATGTCTTAATAATCATATGTGCTAGGAAAAAGCTAGCACAAACCCACAATTTCTCACATTTTTTGCCTACAACAAAGCTAACTTAAGTTTTAAAAAAAGGAGTCCATTCAAATAAAACATCAAGTAAATAATACTATAGGCAGTACACAGGAATGACAAAATCTGTGATACAGTATGAATAACAGACACTGGGGACCCACAGAACTAGATTTCTATCTACGCCCTCTTTCATCTTTAACTTTCTAGGTTTCAGGAACTTTGGAGCCAGCAGCCCATAACCTAGACTTAAGATAAAGCTGGTGACCTGTAGTTAAGCAGGGACTGCTACAGTCAAGGCAACATACCCAGTGTGGTGATGGGCTGCAGGCTGGCCCGCAAGAAGTGCATCTTATCACTTGTGCTGTGGCGTTTGTTGGTGGCTGCGGGGCCAGAGCCCAAGCTGGTCAAGGCCACCTCCTCTTGAATCTCTGCCGAGGGCTGCCCATTCTGCAAAGGCCCACCTGGGAAGAAGAGGAGTGTCAAGATGAGACTTGACACTTTGGCCACCACCTCTGTACTCTTTGCTAATCTCCCACACTCATCAAATTGGATCCAATCACAGTGTTCTCCATGAAAGAGCCAGGCCAACTGATGAATTGATGGGACTGGGGCAGAGGGGAACGGGCATCCCTAAGACCCTAAGATATGATCACTTATTGACAGAGATTATGACCTCTGGAATGGAACAAACTGCACAAGTCTAATCTGAATCACCAGTCCCTGTAGAACAGAGGGCTGCCCGGGTCCTCTAACTCCTCCATGTCTGCATATCTACATAAGGATTTTTGCTGTCATGGGTCCTCCGAATGGGCTAAGACCTAAAACAGGCACAAAGGGAAAATCACAACCAGAGATCCACAACACCTAAGCTGATAGAAAAGACCCAGCAATGCCCCCAGGGAGCTCCCAATCAGGGAAGGTGGGTAGGAGGAGGGAAGCAGACAGACTAATTGCCCTTGGGGGAACTCCTCGACTAATGGAGGGAGACAAGATGTGCAACAGAAACATGTATACATATAATAATAATTATGTCAATATTTTAGTGCTGGGAGGAGGAAAAGGCAGGGAATTGTAGGAAGCTGGTCCAAGAGGCTCCAATGAGGAAGTCTTGAGTCAGGTTGCTCAGAAGCCAAGGTCTTGAGTATCGGCCAACTCCGAGCTTCCAGCTAGGGGCGGGGCAGCCCTAGTGCCAAGACCCAGCACCAATCGCCCATTTCCTGAGTGCTGCAGCTCTTTCCTCTATGGCCGCAGGAGGGTGCTCAGCCCGCACACACGGGCACCACCTCCCACCTCAAGGGGCCCCCTCACCGTTGAGGCACTCCATCTCTGGCTCTTCGCCCTCAGGCTGCTTCTGCAGGCGCTTGGCTTTGCAGCGCTTCTTGCAGTAGAACATGAGGCCCAGCACGGCAATGATGTAGGCCACAGCAGCGCCCACCGACAGCCCAATGGTCTGGATCATCTTGTAGGGGGGAGGGCTGCCCGGGCCCTCCGGCTCCTCCAATACAGGCTTGTCTGAGAGACACACAGATGGGTCTGGGCAGGGACTAAGCAAACAAAGCCCTGGTTCTCTGCTGAGCACCCCTCCCCATAAATATGACAACTCTGCAGACACTTGATGGCCTAACCAAGCCAAAGACCCAAGGAGGGTCACCACCTTCACTGGCTTTAACAAGGGCCAGCCTTAAGATCATAGGGAAGGCTCTGAAGGAGATGTCAGTGATTCCCAAGCTGTCTGTGCATCAGAACCCAAGACAGGTGATATGAATTAAAAGCACACCTGTCAGGGCACCACCATAGATCCATATCATTTGCTAACAAGCCTCCTAAGTGACTTGCTATTATGAGCAGACCCTGGAGAGCAGCATGTGGGAACCTCAGGTTATAGAAACCCAGTCATTGCCCGCACAGAGCAGGTTCTTCAACAAACATATTTGCAGAAGGATCTTCTCATCTAGGGGCTTTCAGTGGCCCACAGAGAGAGACCCCAGGAGTCACTAGGGGAACTGAGGGAAAGAGGCCAAAGGGGAGACTGTGAAGAATCCCCCAACTCCCATTTGCTCCAACCAAGGGGTCTTGTCGCTTCATTTTTATTCATTTAAACTTTCACAATACACTTTGTCTAGAAAAAACAACTCTGTTGCTAAACCAGAAAAGTTTGAGAACCTCTCATGTAAACTACCCCCACCTTACCAATGTAGAAACAAGTCCCCAGAGGGAAAACAACTTCCCCAAGGACGCAGAGCTGGTTAGCAGGAGACGCCAAACCAGGAAGAGCCAGTTAGCAGGGGAGTCCTAGCACAGGGCCCTTTACCTGACATACCATCCACTCTGGGCCTCCAAAGGAAGCCTGTCCTGCTGCATCCTGACCCAATCCCCTCCCCACCCATCCAGGGATACATGTGGCTGCCTCAGGAGACCTGAGAGAAAGCGCTGTAGGAAAAGAATAACCCTACCAACACAACCCCCACCCCACCCCCAGCTGTGTAATGTTAAATAAGCGACAGCCCAGCTCTAATTAAGGAATCTAAAATTGTGCAGTGGCATGGTGGAGAGGACACAGCTGAATGCCCTCCCTGCCACAAAAATGGTTTAAGTAACTTCTGTGTACGGTGGCTGAGGAGTACAAGATGAGAAAGAAGTCTGGGTCCACTACTTCCTTGCAGGACCCTCCTCCTCAGTCCATACCCACGACATAGAGGGGGGCCTCCGTGTGCTTGATGTTGCAGCTGTTGCCCGCGATGCAGGTATAGCGGCCCGAGTCCTCAGGGGCCACGTCATGGATCACCAGGGAGCCATTCTGGAAGATGTGCATCCTGCCAGGAGAGAAGCCACAGCACTGGCCGGGTGCTGTCCACCTAGCCGGCTCCCAGGAAGATGAGGCTGTAGGAGAGGCAGGGCAGGGGTGGGAAGGAGATGGCCCTACCTGGGTCCCAGCTTGGTGGGGTCCAGAATGCGGTCTTTGCCCTTCCACTGAATGAGCGGCTTGGGGTCCCCCTGGGCCTCACACCGCAGCAGAGCTGTGTGGCCCTGGTACACAGTTGTGCGCTCTGGCTCCACTTTGAAGGTGATGAAAACTGGATGGGAAGAGACCAGTGGGGGCAGAGAGTGGTGAGCAAAGGGTTTGGCAGGGTGCAGGTTGCTGCTCCAAAGGGCCTGCCAGCCCCGGCCCCAGGGCCCTGCCATAGTCACACCTGCCACAGTTAGTTGAACATGGGCACGGATCTGGCCCTGAGGCTCGTTGGAGGCAATGCATGTGTAGTTGCCAGCATCATCTCGCGTCACCCGGGCAAAGTGCAGGGTCCCGGCGTTGTCTGTCACCCACTCTGGGAGGCTGCTCCCATCTACAGAGGCCACAGAGGGAAATTACAGGATGGACTAGAATTGCACAGGTGCCTGACAGTGCCCTCAGCCACTCACCTCTACTCAAAAACATGTTGCCAGTGGGGCTGCTATACCACATCCCATCGTACACCTCCACACTGTTGATGTGCAAGGTCCCATTCTCGGAGACCTGATCACCCACAGGCAAAGTCCAAACCCCCAAGCCAGATGCTTTATTTATCCTTTCCCAACTTTTCAGTCTCACCTCCTTCTACTGCCCTGCACAACATTTCACTGCCAGTTTGAACTCTGAGCCCAGAATTGGCCTTGTTCTCATCTGACTGCCTGTCACTCCTCATTCTTAGAGCCTACTTCTGCTCTTTGCCACCATCCAGGCTTCAGACCCATTTTGAGCCCCACCTCCGCCAGGAAGCTCCGCCAGACCGGGGCAGAGGGAGCCCATTTCCTTCTCAGAAGCTACAACCCTACTCTCTCACTCTCACTGTTGGTGGAAATGTAAAACTCAGCCTGACCCTTTAAAAAACAATTTGGCAACTCACATCAAGGGTTGTAAAAATGTTCATACCCTTTTATACATAATTATTCCTTTTCTGGGAATCTTTCCCAAAGGAAATAAACCTAAATCCAGAAAAAACCTTTTGCTTAAAGATGTTTATTACAGCAATAAAAAGGGGAGGAGGGGCAGATGATTAACAACCCAAATAGCCAACATTTAGGAAATATTTAAGTAAATTACAGTGAATCCAATCATTGAAATATTATTACAGTCATTAAAACCAATATTTAAGTGGAATGTGTATAGACTTGGGGAAATGCTTGATAATGTTAAGTAAAAAAAGAATATAAAATTACATACTTACCTGCATCTTTCATTTCTATAAGTATGTCTTAATCATATAAGTTTAACAGTTGAAACTATATGTACAACAAAACTGCTATGTTAAAACAAAAAGATTTGCATAGAAAAGGAAGAAGACATACACGCAAAGATCATAGACAGTGGGATTATGTACTGTTTTCTCCCATAGTTTTCGAAAGGATCTGTTACTTTTATGTTGGAAAAGATAAAACTCTTTTGGAAAGAGGAAGAGAGGACTTTTTTACAACACTGTCTGGACTAATCCAATCACCTCTCACCTCAAGTCATCCTCCATGTAGTCCAATGCTGTAATCTGACCCCTTTTGTGTCTGGTTTTTCTCTTTCTAACTGGACTATAAGCCAGCTCTACGATGTTTGTCCATCCACACATTTCCTGGCACGGTGACGGGCACTCGGCTGGCCCTCAGACAGGCATCCGACCAGCGGACGGCCCTGCCTGCCACCCCACGCCCACACAGTACCCACCTGCCCGTACCCACTTAATAGTGGGCTTCTCTCGGCCTGTGGCTGAGCAGGGCACCGTAGCTTCCTTGTCAAACTCCATGCATTGCTGTGGTTGGGGTGGTGGTGTGAACTTGAGCTTTTCTGTTTTAGCAAAGGGTGGGTGGGCAGGTGGAAAGAGGAGGAACTGAGGCGGCTGGATAGGCATGGGCCAGGCCTGCTGCTCCCACCCCTTTCCTCTTGGGCTAGGCCAGGCAAGGCGCTCTCCCTAGGCATGCTCGCTCACCCAGCACTTGGACACGGGCTTGGGCCTCGATGCTGCCAGCGGCAGTGCTGCTCACACAGCGGTACCATGTCCCATCGTATACCTCCACATTGTTGATACGCAAGGTCCCATTCTTGGAGACCTCGAACCTTGAGTCCTGCAGCACCAGTGAGAAGTTTCAGAGCCTGAACCCGCACTCACATCTCCCTGGGGGCAGCCTCAGGGGAAAGTGAGCTGTGAAGGTGAGCACAGAGGAGCAGTTGGAGGAACTCCCCCTACCCATCTACCAACAACAGCCTTCTTCCTCACCTCTGAGATGAGCATCTGGTTTCTGTACCAGATGACTGTGGGTTTCGGGGTGGCCTGGGTTAGGCAATGCAAGTAGCCAGGTTTGCCTTCTTCCAGCTGGCTGTCTTGGGGCTTCTTCAGCCACACGGGCACAGCTGGAAGGACAGGAATGAAACAGTTATGGCTAATTAATGAGTCTCCAAAACCAAAAGATCCAACCTAAAGAAATTCTAATTACCCCGCCGGGCCCCAAAACCTCAAGCTGCTCTGGTGACAACAGCAGCAGTTACTCCTTAGGGAAGGCTCAGGTGCCAGCACCTTTTGAACATTATCTTAGTTAATTGTCACAATAGAACCCCAAGTTATGTATTCCTACACCCATTTTACAGCTAAGAAAACAGGCTCAAAGAAGTAATGTAGATATGCTAATACACGAGAGGATTTAAAACTCTGGTCTATGAGACTTTAAGACCCTTGTTCTTCTTATCATCTGATAAGAAGCCAAGGCTCACTCCTCTGATCTCTATTTTAGTCATACTTGCTCCTTAAATTATCTCATCCAGTCCACGACCCTCAATACCAATGAGTGGTTGAGTCACAAACCCATATTCTAAATCCCATCCCTGCCATAAGCTTCAGACTTGCAAAGCCAGCTGCCTACTGACATTTCCAGCTGGATATCTAACAGGCACCTCAAACTTTATGTGGCTAAAGAGAACACCTGGCTTCCCCCAGAATCTGGTCATTCTGGTTTTCCCAATCTCAGTTAATAATAGTACTATCAGCCTGGTGGGTAGCTCGTGTATATAATCCTAGTGTTTTGGGAGGATGAGGCAGAAAAATTGATTGAGGCCAGGAGTTTGAAACCAGCTTGAGCAACATAAAGAGATCCCATCTCTAAAATAATAATAACAATAATAATAATAATAATAAAATAAGTCAGGTGTCATGGCATGTGCCTGTAGTTCCAGCTATTCAGGAGGCTGAGGCAGGAGGATCGCTTAAGCCCAGGACTTTGAGGCTGCAGTGAGCTATGATCGCTCCCCTGCATTCTAGTCTGAGTGACGGAGAAAGACCCTGTCTCTAAAAAAATAAATAGATAAAAGAATAGTACTATCCAGCCAATTATGGCTCATCCTGACTTCTCACTCTACATCCCGCCCTCATCATCACACTCATTCTACACGAACCCTATCTACTTTAGCTCTGAAATATATCACGGGCCAGGCGCAGTGACTCATGCCTGTAATCCCAGCACTTTGGGAAACAGAGGCAAAAGGATTGCCTGAGCCCAGGCGTTCAAGACCAGCCTGGACAACTTGATGAGATCTCGTCTCTACAATAAATAAAAAAAATTAGCAGGGTGTGGTGGTGTGCATCTGTATTTCCAGCTACTTGGAAAGCTGAGGCAGAAGGATTGCCTGAGCCCAGCAGGTCGAGGCTGTGGTGGCCATGGGCATACCACTGCACTCTAGCCTGGGTGACAGAGTGAGACTCCAACTCAAAAAAAGAAATATATTCTGAATGTGACCACCTTTCATCTCCACCACTACTGACTCTGTTCAAGCTCCTTCAACATCATCCCAGACTATTACAGTCATCTACTAACTGGTCTCCCTGTTTATACTCTTGCCCCTAACACTCTAGGTCTACTCAGAACAGCAGGAATGCTCTTCTGAAAAGTCAACCTTCTACTCAAAACCCTGCAAGGACTTCCCATCCAACTTGGCATGGCTGACTATTTGCAATGATAGTTGTAAATAGGCTTCCTACTCCTTTGGTCTCTTTGCAATGTGATGCCAACACTTTCCCATCAAGAGGCAAAGTCTGTTTCTCTATTCCCTGGAATCCGTGTGGCCTGTGACATCCTTTGTCCAACAGAATACAGGGGAAACGGTACAGTTTTCATCTGTGTCCTCTTGGGACTTGTGCCCTCTTGGACCCCAGCTTCTACATGAGGAAGCCTGGGCTAGCTCGTTGGAGAAGTCACACGGAGAACCAAGGCACGGTGGTCATCAGCCCCAGTCAACAGCCAGACACGTGAGTGAGGCTACCAGGGACCAGCCAGCTCACCTATCAGCTGACTACAAGCAAGTGTAAGCCCAGCTGATGGCACAGGGAGCAGAGGAGCAGTTCCAGGTAAGCCCTGTCCACAGAATCCTAAGTAAATCAGTGTCCGTTGCCTCAAGCCACTACATTTTAGAGCAGATTGTTATGGAGCGGTGGATAACTGATACACTTGGAACACAAGCTCAAGTCCTCACTGTGTTCTTACAAGGCCCTATGTAATCTAATTTCCACATCTTGAGTAACCTCAACCACTCTCACCTTCATTTATTCAACTCAAGCCACACAGTCTCCAACATACAAGCCTACTGCTGTCTCAGGGCCTATCACAGAACTAGCTCCCTCCCTCATTCACATTCCAGCTCAAATGTACGGTTTACAGACGTCTTTCCTAAACTGTCTCTCCCTTACCCTAGTTTCTTTTTCTTTTGTTTTTTTCCTTTTTTTGTTGTTGAAGTCAGGGTCTCACTCTGTACCCAGGTTGGAGTGCATGGCACAATCACAGTCTACTGTAGCCTTGACCTCCCAGGTTCAGGTTGTCCTCCTACCTCAGCCTCCCAAGAAGCTGGGACTACAGGCATGAGCCACCACACCCAGCTAATTTTTGGGTTTTTGTAGAGATGAGGTCTTGCTATGTTGCTCAGGCTGGTCTCGATCTCTTGGGTACACGCAATCTTGTCTTGGTCTCCCAAAGTGCTGGGATTACAGGCATGAGTCACTGCACTCAGGTCTACTTTATTTTTCTTCACTGCTCTGTTGCTATCTAACATTATGTATTTGTTCATTCAATTGTTTTTCTAGTTGACTTTGTCACCCCATCATTATATGAGCTCCACAAAGGAAGAGACTTTTGTTTGCTTTGTTCACTGATGCATTTTGAGTACTGGGAACAGTGTCTAGCAGAGAAGGCACTCGGCAAATCTCTGTTAAAGGGATGCATCCCAGAGCCTCACCTCTCCTGAACTCTATCCTTTGCCTCTCAGTACCAATCTGATACCCTGCTTGCCTCATGCAATCTTTCTCAAACTCCACAGGCCTCCTGCTCAGATCAGTATCAACAGATACTCGGCATGGCTCAATATCTGCAGAATTACTAATCAAAGCCAGCAGTTCACAACTTGAACAGGAATAAGCATCACCCACAGCACTTGTTAAACACACCTCTGTCTGGTGTCTGGGTCCCACCCCTGAAGTCTGGGTCAGGAGATGTGGAGTAGGGCCCAATTCTGCACTTGTCAAAGTACCTCTTCAGTCAGGTGCAGTGGCTCATGCCTATAATCCCAGCACTTTGAGAGAAAGAGGTGGTAGGATCACTTGAGTCCAGGAATTTGAGACCAGCCTAGGCAACACAGTGAGACCTTGGCTCTACAATAAAGTTTTTAAAAAATTAGCTGGGGGCCAGGCAAGGTAGCTCACACCTGGAATCCCAGTACTTTGGGACAAAGGTGGGAGGATCATTTGAGTCCAGGAGTTTGAGACCAGCCTAGGCAGCACAGTGAGACCTTGGCTCTACAAATAGTTTTTTTTTAAAAAAGCGGGGGTGGCGGGGCACAATGACTCACGCCTATAATCCCAGCAATTTGTGAGGCCGAGATGAGAGGATTGCCTGAGCCCACAGGTTCGAGACCAGCCTGGGCAACTTGGCAAGATCTCATCTCTACGATAAACCAAAAACAACAATATTAGCTGGGCATGGTGGTGCATGCCTGTAGTTCTGGCTACTTGGAAGGCTGAGGCAGAAGGATCACCTCATCCCAGCATGTCGAGGCTGCAGTGGTCATGATAGTGCCACTGCACTCCAGCCTGAGTGACAGAGTGAGACTCTGACTCAAAAAAAAAAAAAAAGCAGCTGGGTGTAGTGGCGCACACCTGTAGTCCCAGCTCTCTGGGAGGAGGAGGTGGGAATGTCACTCAAGCCCAGGAATTTGAAGCTGTGGTGAGCTGTGACGGTGCCACTGCACTCCAACCTGTGTGGTGGAGTGACACCCTGACTCAAATTAAAAAAACTAAAAGTACCCCTAGTAAAGCAGGCAATTTATCAATGCTAACTGGAGAAAGGCAGACTGTACAGCTTGCCTGTCTGTATGCATGTCACTGTGTGAGAGTCCTGGGCACCTGTCATAGGTGCACTATAGCTTCCCACCTGAACCAAGTGCCTAAGAGATTATGTCTCTTGAGACTTCCATATCCTAACAGTCACTCCATATTTACATAGCCCTTTTCACATTCAAATTCACCAACTTGGAAAGATGTTAGTAATATAAAGTGGTTAGTGAAAGAAGCAGATTGCAAAACAGTTTGTATTTGTGTGTGTGCGTGTCTCTGTGTGCATATTACAGTTTTTATTGTGCATCCTTTTAAACTACAACAAAGGTTTGGAACAAGGCATGGTATAAAGAAATAAGTAAACAAATAAGTAAACCCTTCTGCCTGTAGCAAGGATATGTAGGGCTTATCATGTGTACTTTCGGTCATATTTATTACTTTTTGCCCCTTCTTTCATCATAAGTAATATGATGATGATGATTTTTTTTTTTTGAGTTGGAGTCTCACTCTGTCGCCCAGAGTGGAATGCAGTGGCCACTCCCAGCCACCGCAGCCTCGCCTGCTGGGCTCCAGCGATCCTTCCGCCTCAGCCTTCCAAGTAACCGGAATTACAGGCATGCGCTACCACGCCTGGTTGATTTTTTGATTTTTATTGTAGAGATGAAGTCTCACTGCCCAGGTGGGTCTCGAACCCACGGGTTCAGGCAATCAACTCACCTCAGTCTCTCAAAGGCGAGGGATTACAGGCTGAGCCACCGAACCCGGCTAAGTAATATGATTATTAAAGAACTTGGGCCAGATACAATGGCTGACGCCTGTAATCACACTTTAGGAGGCCATGGCAAGAGGATTGCCTGGGTCCAGGAGATCAAGATCCACCTAGGCAACATTAGCGAGACCTTGTCTCTATAAAAAAAAATTTTTTTAGCTGGGCTCGGTGGCTCAGCCTGTAATCCCGCGCCTTTGGGAAGCTGAGGTGAGTGGATTGCCTGAGCCCGCGGGTTCGAGACCCGCCTGGACAAATTGGTGAGACCTCATCTCTACAATAAATCAAAATGAGGTGGGCATGGTAGTGCGCGCCTGTAGTTCCAGCTACTTGGAAGGCTGAGGCGGAAGGATCGCCGGAGCCCAGCAGGTTGAGGCTGCAGTGGCCAGGAGCGGCCACTGCACTCCAGTCTGGGTGACAGAGTGAGACTCCAACTCAAAAAAAAAAAAAAAATTGTTTTTTTAAATGAGCTGGGCATGGTGGTTTGCACCTGTAGTCTTAGCCACTCAGGAGGCAGAAGCAGAAGGATCACCTGAGCTCAGGAGGTCAATGTTGCAGTGAGCTGTGACTGTGCCACTGCACTCCAGCCTGGGTAACAGAGTGAGACTCCAACTCAAAAATAAATGCATACATACATAAATATAATGAAATGAAATGTGAAAAGTATAACAAAATAAAAACCAGTTATAATTTTGTCCAGTGTTACCTCTCAAAAAAGAAAAATGTTTTTCATCTACTTTATTTGATCTTTCCAACCTCCTTATAGGGCAAGTAGTAGATTACTAGCTCCATTTTAAGGACGAAAAGACTGAACCCCAGTAAGGTGAATGACTTACTACCCATGGTCACTCTGCACTGGGGGCATAGTGGGACCCAGGTCTCTAGATTCCCAATCAACTGCTGCTCTCTCCTCTGCAGCCAGAGGACCATTTTTCTGTGAGGACTATCACTACTTCCTCTGGCGCACCCACCCCAGCCTCTGTGCCTGGCTCTCCACTGTCTATTCCAACTTTTCGCAATTGACTGATTACCACACCTGCAGGGCCCTGAGTTGAGAGGACCTCAGGTGAGCACCAGGGAAACCTCTGTCCCTCATACCCAAAACCCAAGGGTATAAGCCCAGAACCTCCTAGGATCTGGGTTCCCTCTACCACTCCTCAACCTTCAGCGCAAAGGTGCTCACTGGCCACGGTGATGTTGACGTCCTGTCTCCGTTGACCAGCCAGGTTGGCTGCGTGGCAGGTGTAGACACCAGCATCACTCTCAGCAGTACTGGCAAACACCAGCTCATGGCCCTTCTGGTAGACCCTGCCGTGGGTAGGCAGCCGGACTCCCGTGTGCTCCCACCACACACTGGGCTCTGGCAGACCTTTGGGGGGCAGGCAGGTCACATGCTCCTCACTGCCAACTGTGAACACCCGTGGCTCAAAGAGCGGCATGTCTTCAATTTCTGCAGGGACAAAAAGAGGAGGGAAACAGCAGATTACTGTGGGCCTCGAGGTATATGATGGCCTTTCACAGCAACCCTTTCCAAGCACAAACCCTCCCGTGTGCCCCTCTGTATTTCCTCTCCCTACCCTCACCATCCTCCTCCTCCTTCCCCCGAACTCCAAGCTGCTGAGTGGGAACAGGAGCCTAAATCTCTCCGTGCCAACAATATCAAAGGCAGTCCCCACCTCAGGTGCACCCCAGACCCAGGAACCCACCTGCCAGGTGAAGCGTGGCCTCCAGGGTGATGGGTGGGCCTCTCTGCCCCTGGCCGATGCAGCGGTAGACCCCTGCATTGCGTGGCCGGACCTGGGTCAGTAGCAGGGACCCATTGGCAAACACCGTGGCTCTGCGGAGGTGTGGGGGACTGCAGAGGAGAGAGAGTGCTACTTGGAATTTGGAAGAAGTGGTCCACTGGCTTCCTTCTGCAAGGGAATGTGATGGAACCCCACCCACAAAGGTCTGAAATGTAGGAAAGAATTGGCCAGGAACAGAACAGAGATGAGGAAGCCGACATTCGATGCTTGTGCGTATCACGCATGTGTGCACTTACTTGTTCATGTGCATGTGCACATGTGTGTTCCAACTACAAAAGATCAGCTTGAGGGCAATGAGGCCAAGAGTAGTGCAAGTGAAAGACAGAGAGAAATCAGCAGTGTGCAACTGTCCAGGTAAAGTGGACATCTTCCCGCAGGCTCAAGTTAACAGGGCACCCAGCTGCACGGGTCAGAAGCCCTCGGCCACACAGATGAACTACTGATGATGTCCTCAGGGCTGAAGCCAGGTAAGATCCAAGACCCTAGCCTAGTGAGCCCCACCCACAAGGACCACAATCATACCCAACACAGTTCAACAGTCCCTCTCTATAGTGACTCTATAGGACCTCTCTCTAGGCTCTAGGCAACTCTCTGCTCTCCTGCTTTCTGGAGGTGTTTGCTTCCTCCAAAATGTGTGTGTGTGTGTGTGTGTGTGTGTGTGTGTGTGTGTGTGTGTGTGTGTGTGTGTGTGTGTGTGTGTGTGTGTGTGTGTGTGTGTGTGGTGTGTGTGTGTGTGTGTGGGTGTGGTGTGTGTGTGTGTGTGTGTGTGTGTGTGTGTGTGTGGGGTGTGTGTGTGTGTAAGGTATCTTTGCCATCCAGACTGTGACCACCTAGGTCCCTTGTGTCCCTCCCATCCCTGGGTCTCTATCCCTCACTCCCATCCCAGAAGACCCAAGTAGGCAAGGAAGGAAGGGGGAAAGAAGTAGAGCCACCGCTAGCTCATAGAGTGCCTTTGTGCAAATTGGTAAAAGCTGCCCTTTCCAGAGATTCTTCCCTTTGTTAGACTCATTTTGTAACAGCAAAACATTCTACTGCCACCTTCTGGAAACTTGAAGCAATACATATACAAACCTATGATGTCTGGTATGAATCTTACCCCCTTTTCTAGAGAACACGGGTGCAGTACACAACCTGGACCCCAGTATGGGAATAATCCCAGCCAGATGCCTTACCGGCTGCGATTAGTGATGGCAGTCTCATCCTCAAAGACCCATTGCAGGTTTGGGGGTGGCTGGGCTGAGAACTGGCAATGGAACATGGCTTCCTCGTTCCTCGCCACTACCACGTCCTGGGGTGCCAGTACCACTCTGGCAAAGCTTTCATCTGGGGCAGGGGGAAGGATGGGTGGTGAGTCCTCCCCTGTCCCTGCCTCACCTCTTGCACCCCCACCCTAGGCTTACCAGCAATGCTCAAGGTGAAGTTCTGGCTGCTGCAGGCCTGGCCAAAAGCATTGTGGGCACAGCAGGAAAATAGGCCACTATGCTCTGGACCAGCTGGCCGGAGGGTCAGATTCCGCTCCTTGATGCTGACTGTGTGGTTGCTCTGACCATCAGAGAGGGGGGTCCCATCTCGAAACCACTGGTAGGTGGGCCTGCGGGCCAGAAGGGGTCAGCAGCAAGGGGAGAGGGATACTCAGTGCCCATTGAAGAGGATACAGAATCAGAGGATCGGGGCTAGACCCCTCCCTTTACAAATGGAGAAATTGAGGCCTGAGGAGGAGAAGACTTGCATAAGGGCACACAACAATTCAGGGGCAGAATCAGACTGAGATTCTAGACCTCTCAGCAACCAGAATCCAGAGTTCACTCCACACACAATGCAGGCCCTCTTCCTCAGGTCCCCAGTGGCTTCTGCAGGCAGCATTTAGGGAGGGGTAGAGAGCACTGTGGTGGTGGAGGAACAGTCACAGAATGAAGTGAGGTACTCTGTACCTCACAAAAGCGGGATGCGAAGACATCCCTGCCTCTCTAGAGTAACTCTCTTCATCCCCACTTCCTTGGTTCCTTACCGAGGGTGGCCATCAATGTGACAACGAAGCGTGACTTGGGTCTCTGGCTGAATGTCGGCTTCCGAGGCTGGATGCTTCAGGACCACAGGACCTGCCTCAATCCCTGTAGCAGAGGCCACGGTTGCAGTGAGGGGTGGAGCAGAACAAGGGTGGAAAGGCAGAGAGAAAGACGGACAAGCAAGAAACCTCGGAACTTCGAGGCTCCGGAGCCAAGAGACATAGGGAAGCCCCGTAAAGCTGGGGCCAGGGCTATAGTCAACAGATTCTAAGTGCCCGATTGGTCCCTGGCAGGTCAAGCCTGGCGCTTCGCCCTTTCCATTCATGAAAGCATCTGACAGATAAATGAACCCAAGATGTGAAGGAAAAAAGATATTAGGAAAAAATAATTTTTTTTTGAGTCGCAGTCTCACTCTGTCACCCAGGCTGGAGTACAGTGGCACATTCATGACCACCACAGCTTCGACCTACTGGGTTTGGGTGATCCTTCTGCCTCAGCCTTCCAAGAAGCTAGTACTACAGGCATGCACCACCACACCCAGCTAATTTTTTGATTTATTGTAGAGATGAGGTCTCATCAAGTTGCCCAGGCTGGTCTGGAACCCCTGGGCTCAGGCAATCCCCTCACCTCCACCTCCCAAAGTGCTGGGATTATAGGCGTGAGCCACCTCGCCCAAAGAAAAAATAAAAACTTTAACTTCCTCTTATCCACACAAGCAGAAAGAGCTGATAACAGCTGCATCTGCCTGCCCCATTTAAGTGGAAATGGGAGAAGCTGAGGCAAGGGAGGGGTCCCACAGGGCTCAGTAATTGAGGGTCTGATGGGGAAACTGGGTGCAGCCCCCTGCTCTCACATTTGATGTTAAAAGAGGCATTGGCACTGCGGGCTTCCTCTCCGGTGATGTCATCTCGAGCCACACACTGGAAGGTGCCAGAGTCCTGCAGCCGGTCCACAGCTGCAAAGCTCAGGCTGCTGCCCTGGGCAAAACGCCGCTCAGTGTCCTGGACAGGCACCCCATTGAGCAGCCAGGACACACGCACTAGGCCTGAGGCCTCGACCTCACAGCGGAGCAGTGCACGGCGCCCCTGTAGTGCATCCTGGGAAGATGGCTCCTTGATGAAGACAATGGCTGCCTGGGCACCTGCAGATGGGGACAGGGGAGAGGCAGGGTCAGGGGGAGCTGCAGCCTCTGTCCTAACACAGACTACCCTGTGCACAGAAGATAGAAAGAGATTGTGTACACAGGAGGTATATAATAAGCGCAGGCACAAAGGATCACGATACCCCAGCTGCAAGAGTCCACTGTCCTCAGTGGTGCTCTGTAGTACACAAAGACACAAGACCATCTCCTCAGGAGGCCTTGAGTCTGAAGGAGCACACAGGACAATCATACAGGACACAGGGTCATGTAAATGCTATGTGAATGGGGTGAGCAGTCAGTAATCACTCTAGAGTGCAGAGGAAGATGGGATTCCTGAGGGCTAGTGCAGGGTGGAGGGTGGCAGGGGCTGGCTGCACAGGGAGGCTTCCTAGAGAAAGAGAGCCTGGACCTTCAGGACCAGATCATAGGATGCCTTAATGCCAGGCTGAGGAGCAGAAGACGCTGCAGGCAACCCTCCCCACCAGCCAGAATCAGGAGGTTGAGCAAAGTTACATCATGACCCAAAGAGCATCCTGGAAAGATAGTTTGCACTCACATACCCCTGAGGGTGCCAGCTTCAGAAGTGGCCACAGGTTGAGAAAGCTCTGAATCCCACTCATAGATGCTCTGCAGCCCAACATTCCCCAGGGGCTTCTTTGGGAAAGTCCACCGCATCACTCTCCAGTTCTGGGCTATTGCCACAGGCATGCCAGGGCCACCTCCATGCTCAACTCTCTATCCCTAAGAATTTATCTGGGGCCAAGGCCAGCTTCTCTGTGCTGAGAGGTGACCAAGTGGCTTCAGTCCCATTCCTCCCTCCTGCACCACTACAGTTCAGCTCTGGCCAGGGGAACACTAGTGGACAAGGAGGTCCTGGGACCAAAAGCGGAACCGCAGCCAGCGGAAACAAAGAGTAAGATGCCTGGGCTGAGCAGCAGATGGGGCAGGGAGGCGGAGGGCAGGGCCGGGCAGGTGGGTGGCATGGTTACAGCAGCAGGAGTAACACACTGGGCTTTGTTCCTGGCCCACGTGGGCACCTTGCAGAGGCCTAGAGTCACTGGGCCTTGAACATGGAAGAGGACTGCCCCCACCCCCCTGCCCTGCACCATCCCCAGAAGAAACAGGCTGCCTGGAACTGCTACATGAAGCAGCAGGCTCTGCCTTTGACCAAACTGGGCTGGGCAAGGGCAGGAAGGAAGAGACTAAGAGGGTCCTCCCCATCTCTTCTCAAGCCACTGGTGACGAATCTTGGCCCAAAGAGCACCTTCCAAGTCCTTGGAGGTGGGGTACAAGAATCAGTCTCCTCATGAAGTCAGTGTCAAAACAAGTCCAGGATCCCCCAGGGTTGGGTCTAGATGAGGGGCTTTCCCTGCTGTTGGTCCATCTCCCACCATTCTCAGAAGCACTGGCCTGCATCTCCTGACACAGAATACAGTCATGAGTAGGAAGCGGTTCAGAGCACCCCCAGTACTTCTCAATGCGGCACTGTTGGTTATCTGGGTATGACAGTTCTCCATCACGCCACTATCCCACTCACTGGGCAGGTTAACAAATCTGCCCTCTGGGCAGTGCTGAGCACCCCCAGTCACTGTGACATTGCAAACACTCCTCTACCCATTTCCAAATCCTCCACAGTAGTAAGGCCCCGCCTCTGCTGGGCACTGTGGTACAGCCCCTTTGTTGTATAAATGGGTAGACCAGGTCCAGGCAAATGAAGGGATCTGTCCAAGATCAGATAGATCATTTGTGGCAAAGTCAGGTCCATGATCCAAAGAAGCCAACTCCACGTTCTGCCCAGCCCCATCCAGAGACTCAAACAACCCTGAAAGTATATGATCCTACAAGGGGGAGTCACACTCCCCACAGCCAGGTAGTAAGGCAGACACACCCCTTGCAAACAATGCCAAGCACACAAAGGCACCCAGCAAACAGTGGTTGAACTGAAGTAACCTCCAAGGGAGTACGGACAAAACCTGTCACATGGAATACTTCCTAAGCACTCCTCATGACACAAATGGGCAGACTGAGACCCCAGTGGGCCTCTGCAAATGTGACTCACCAAAAACTTGGAACCCCCGACCCGGAAATCCAGGATGCTTGTCAAAGACCAAAAAGAGATCACCTGCCCTTGAAGCGTGAGCAAACCCCCACTTTCCTGCTCAGCTTCTGCAGACAGGGTGGGGAGCCAGGAGTCTCACCCACGCTGAGGAGCAGTTAAGGGGTTAGAATTAGACTGGTCAGGCTCAGATCCTGACGGTCACACTCTGCCAGTCTGACCTTGGGCAAGTAATGCAAACTGCCTGTGCTTCAGCTTCCTCTGCCTCTCAGGTGGTTGTCATGAGGTGTACACGTGGAGACACGTGTGAGGCGCCTTGGACAGAGTTCACCTTCAGTCAACGGCAGCCACCATCAGTATTCTCATGATCACCCTTTCTGCTCAAGGACTCAAATTCTAAGAAGATTAGAAAACTCCCCGCTTGCCAAGACCCAGGACCACTCCCAGACCCTGGATAGGGGAGGAGTCACCATAGCAGCAAGGTCTGAAGGGAATAATCAGGTGGTAGGGGGGATGAGGGAAAAGGGACCCTGGGGTTGCAGAAACCGCAGACCACCTGCCACAGAAACCTGAGCTGGGAGAAGAGACAGCGTGCCTCAGAAGGACCCCAGCTCAGTCTCCAGCACCCCCTCCTAGGGCTAGGGTTGGACTGCTCCATAGCTGTGGTGAGATGCTGCATTCCCAGACTGCCACTCAGAGCCCCCTGCGCCCCCACGACAGGGCCTGGGAAACATCAAAGTGGGCCCTGCGGGGGCCTCTGTCCTGACGTCAGCCCACAGCAGGTACTGGTTAGTGCTTGGCTGGGGCAGACGTTAGATGTTTCAAAAGGCAGGGAGAGCAGCGACCAGGCCTGCCCCGAGCCCCCTTCAGCCACGAGGTTCCTCTCCCGGGAGGCTGGCCCTGTGCTTTGGCACCCATGTGTGCTCAGAAGACAATCTGTGGTGTGTCCAGCCTGGCCATCTGCATGGCTTGCAGGAGAATATGCTGGTCTGTTGTTTTGTTTAAGGAGAAAGGGGCAGGAGACTCAGAGGCAAAAATGTCAGCCTCCAAGAAAGCTTTGCTGATACTGACAAGAAATGGAGAGCAGCAATGACAAAGAAGTAGGAAGGCTTCTGTGAACTGAAATGGTACTTGACTCAAGGTGGTACAGTCATTAGCATATTTTTTTTTTTTTTTTTTTGAGTTGGAGTCTCACTCTGTCACCCAGACTGGAGTGCAGTGGCCGCTCCCGGCCACCGCAGCCTCGACCCGCTGGGATCCGGCGATCCTTCCGCCTCAGCCTTCCAAGTAGCCGGAATTACAGGCATGCGCTACCACGCCCAGCTGATTTTTTTTTATTTATTGTAGAGATGAGGTCTCACTGCCCAGGCGGGTCTCGAACCCGCGGGCTCAGGCAATCCACTCACCTCAGCCTCCCAAAGGCGCGGGATTACAGACTGAGCCACCAAGCCCGGCTTATCAGCATATTTCCTGTCTCCTCCCCTTGACCTGAGGATGACCCAGGGTTGGGGTCTGAGAAAAGCCCTCTCTGGTGGCAGTGGTCTTGGGCTTCCCAAGGCAGCCTCCTTTCACTATCTGGCCACATCATGCATCACATCTACTGCACACAGGCCCTATGGAGATGCATGGCCATGCTCCCCCCTAAGGTGGCCCACTCTGTGTAGCAGCATTACCACTGCCAAGCAGCCCTGCCCCTACTGCTTCCTAGCAATCGCCACCTTAGTGTGGCCTCTCTGCATCTTTCTCCCTCCTTGCCATGAAATGGGGACAAGGCCAGGCACAGTGGCTCACGCCCGTAATCCAGCAACTCTGGGAGGCTGAGGAGGAAGGACTACTTGAGCCCAGGAGTTCAAGACCAGCCTAGGCAACATACCAAGACCTCTCCTCTACAAAAAAATCAAAAAATTATCCAGGTATGGTGTGTCCCTGTAGTCCCAGCTACTTGGGAGGCTGAGATGGAAGAATTACCTGACCCCAGGAGGTCAAGGCTATAGTGAGTCTTCAAGGTGCCACTGCACTCCAGCCTGGGCGACAGAGTGAAACTCCAACTCAAAACAAACAAGCAGACAAAACAAAACAAGAAATGGGGACAACAACCCCACCACACAGGCTGGGTGAGGCCCAAGTGGGTTCATGTAAGCAAAGCCCATACACAGCAACACAAAGGGTGCTGCTCCCTGGGTAGGAGCCTGCCCTGCCAGACACAGTGGGCCAGGAAGCCCCTCGGTAAGAACAGGCGGGCTGGCCCATCTGCCCTCACCAGGCACCGACCCCAACAAAGCTGGAGCTGCGAATACCCAATAAGGACATTTTCCAAGCCATTTCCTTGGCTCCCTAACAGCCATCTATATGCAGACACTCACTCTGCCTGCGCCTCCAGCACCAGCTCCTGGAGAAAGGGCTGTGCGGGCAGCAGCCCAACTCCCATACCCACCCCCACCCCCTGCCAGCATCTGGTCTGGTGCCCACCCTCCTAGTTGCTCTCTGGGCTCCGGGCCCAGACAACCCATGTGTGTGTATATGTGCATGTGTGTACACACATACGTGTAAATACAATTGTTATGGAGAGCAGCAGGAAGATTTTCCAAAGTATTCCCATTCCAAGCCATTTTGGCTGCTTCAGTACCCATGGAGCACTCAACAACCCACCTCTCGGGGGCTTGTTCCCCTGGTCTAGAAAATAACACCCCCAGGATGTATCCACCAGTTGATTCTATCAACCGCCTCTTCCTCTTATTAAAGAAAATCCCATCATTCGGACAGATGCCCCAGAACCAGGCTGAGATACCAAGACCTTGGTTGAGGGAGGAACTTTATGCTACCAGCCCCAGGGTCCTCCAGGAACATGTTCTAGAAAGGCATGAGGATTCTGCAGGGTGGTGCATGTGTGTGTGACTGCATGACCTCTCCCACACCTGAGGACAACCAGCCACATACATGAGGCTGACTCTTCCACATCAGGCCCGGGCTATGTGGTCTAGGTCTCTGTGGGGAACATCCTGAATCCCAGGTGGCCCCTGGAGCACAGACTGAAGGGCTCCGGTCAGGGCACAAACAGATCCCCAAGGGAGAGGTTTGCCAACTTTCCAGTGCAGGGCAACAGCACCAGGCCACAAGCCAGGAGAAGCAGCCCTCAACAAATGTTCCAAGTAAGGAGCAGCCTCATGCCCCGACCCACAGAGGACAGGCCTCCTCACACGTCCCTGCGACCTGCAAACTCTAAGGGTGCCTTCCCAGTCTCTGAACAGCCTGTCCAATCCTCTTCCCTAAGGCTCCAGCACAATACCGCAGACTCTCAGCACTCAAAGATCTGACTGGCACATGTTCAACTGCTCTTGAGCCACTCCAAAGGGCCATGACCCACAGACATTTGTAATTTTTTAAGGAACAAATCTCAGAATCTGGGGATTGGGAACATCCCTCTCAATTAGCACCAGTACACGAGGAGGGACCTAAAAAAATCACGGTATTTATAAAAAAAGTGTATTTATTCTTGTATGTTTAAACTTTGGTCACCTTCAAAGTACTCTCCGTTTGATGCAATACACCTTTTAAGATGCTTTTTCCATTGCTCAAAACAGTTTTGGGGTGTTTTTTTTTTTTTAATTGGAGTCTCACTGTGTCACCCAGGCTGGAGTGCAGGGGCACACTCACACACAGTCTTTACCTGCTGGGCTCAGGCCATCCTTCCACCTCAGGCTTCCAAGTAATTGGAACTACAGGCACATGCTACCATGCCTGGTTAATTTTTTGATTTACTGTAGAGACGAAGTCTCGCCAAGTTGCCCAGACTGGTCTCGAACCCCTGGACTCAGACAATCCTCTCACCTCCACCTCCCAAAGTACTGCGATTATAGGTGTGAGCCACCACACCTGGCTCAAAACAGCAAAGCATTTCTCTTCAAGGACTTTTTTAATCCGAGGAAACACAAGATTGAGTGAACAGGGAAAGTAGGACACGGGGATCAGACTGTTTCTGGTCAAACACTGCTGAACATGCAGTGGCTTGGGAGGCTGAAGCGAGAGGACTGCCTGAGTCTATAGGCTCAAGACCAGCCTGGGCAATTTGATAAGACCTCATCTCTACAATAAATCAAAAAATTAGCTGGGCATGATGGCGTACACCTGTAGTTCCAGTTACTTGGAAGGCTGAAGCAGAAAGACTGCCTGAGCCCAGCAGGTTGAGGCTGCAATGGTTGTAAGTGTGCCACTGTACTCCAGCCTGGGCGAAAGTGTGAGACTCCAACTCAAAAACAAAAAACCAAAAACTGCCAAACACTCAGCATGGTATGGGCAGGTATGCTCATAAATCACCCATTATGAGACGGGCAAACGCACTGACAGAATCTCCAAAAAATTCACTGAAGCCAGCCGGGCTCAGTGGCTCAGCCTGTAATCCCAGCACTTTGGGAGGCTGAGGTGAGTGGATTGCCTGAGCCCGTGGGTTCGAGACCCGCCTGGGCAGCGAGACCTCATCTCTACAATAAATCAAAAAATCAGCCGGGTGTGGTAGCGCATGCCTGTAATTCCAGCTACTTGGAAGGCTGAGGCGGAAGGATCGCTGGAGCCCAGTAGGTCGAGGCTGTGGTGGCCAGGAGCGGCCACTGCACTCCAGTCTGGGCGACAGAGTGAGACTCCAACTCAAAAAAAAAAAAATCACTGAAGCCAAACAGACTCTTACAACACTAGCTGGTACACTGATACCAATGGGTTCCTAGAACACTTACCTAGCGGGGGAAGCCTGTACTACAAGGGGTCTGCCCCCCCAAAGTAATTCTGGTTGTTTTTTTGGGTTGTTTTTTTATAGTCCCCCTGGTTGCTTTTTTTATAGTCCCCCTTGTACTATACACAGTTTTAGTGCCAGCAACTCCGATTGTTTGGTGACCCCCCCCAAACGTAAAGGTTCAGAGACCACTGAAGATGGGCCATAGCTGACTCCGAGACCCAGCACAAAGCTCCACACCCCTTCTGTCTTCCCAGGGTTTACAAAAGGCTCCAGTTTCACCCGCAGGGGCCCTGCAGCCCTCCAAAAATCCATCCCAGTCCTTTCTCTGAACAGGATAGGAGGCAGCACAGCCAGAGACCCTGCTGAGTTTTCCTGAGATTTAATCATCAATATCTGGAGAGGTTCCCACTTCCGGATTAGAGAAACAAAACGAGATCACCAGGAATTGGGGCAGAAACAACCTAGCAGACCAGCTCTTCCACACTCAGGCAAAACCACAACTCAGACCCGCCCTTCCCACTCCTGGGAGGTCCTGAAGGGGGCAAATCAACCTCTAAAGGCAGGAGTAGGGCCTTATGTCCAGCATCATGTAGTATCCAAGTCTGGAGGGACAAAAACGCCAGCCGGAGATGTAGTTTAAAGTGCTCCCCAGCCAGGGGCCACACCATGGGGCCCTGAAACCCACCTGTCTTCTACTGGGACTGAGAGGGTTGTCCCCAGAACATGCCTCTTGCACCTAGTGACCCTTAAATGGCTATGGGGTTTCCAAGGAAGCAACAAGGGCCGAAAAAGTCAGCCGCAGTGAGGTGGTGCAATCGGGTAGAAGGAACACAGGGTAAGGAGCCCTGGGTTTCTAGTCCCGATACACCAACTAACAAGTAGAGTGACCCTGGCCAGTGGCTACTCCCTCCCAGGCAGTTTCGTTATCTGTGAAATTAGAGAAATGAGAGCATGTGCATGGACAGTCAGCAAGACCTAACACCAGATTAGCTGCAATGAATCTCAGAGGCAGTTACAGACCCAGAGGGCCCATTCCCCAGAGTCCCCCTGATCCCCATCTGCACAGTCAGACCCCAGAGCCCTCTTGTCAAATGTAGCCCAGGCCCAGGAGGGATTAAAAATGACCTAACAGGCCGGGCTCGGTGGCTCAGTCTGTAATCCCAGCACTTTGGGAGGCCGAGGCGAGTGGATTGCTTGAGCCTGAGAGTTCAAGACCCGCCTGGGCAACTTGGTGAGACCTCATCTCTACAATAAATCAAAAAATTAGCCAAGCATGGTAGTGCACGCCTGTAGTTCCAGCTACTTGGAAGGCTGAGGTGGAAGGATAGCCGGAGCCCAGTAGGTCGAGGCTGCAATGGCCAGGAGTGGCCACTGTACTCCAGTCTGGGTGACAGAGTGAGACTCCACTCAAAAAAAAAAAAAAATGACCTAACAAACAGCAGGTGTGCAGGGTCTGAGGCAGTGGGGGCTGCAAACGGGGATCCAGCATCAACCTGATGAGCTGCTCCCACTCCTCGGTTGAGCCCCAGGCAGTGCCCCAGGAGATCCGCCTCCACCTCCACGCTTCAACTGCCTAGGCTGCACACTTGGCACTGAAAGCTCACTGCCTGTGACACCCAAATTCTCTTCCTCTGCTGTGACTGAGGGCTTTATCTCCAAACCAGAGAGTAAGCTCAACGGGAGGGCAGGCATTTGTGCCCAGGATGATATTTTTGTGATCCTCCTGGTGCCTGGGCCACACTTGCAAATACATCATGAGTATCTGCTGAGGAAGGAAGTCATTTAAGTGCCCACCTGACCTGAAAGCTTGTCCTACACCCACTTTTATCTACCTTGGCCAACTTAATTTTCCTCTCTGGGCCTGTTTTCTCACCTGGAAAATAACAGCCTCAAAATCAATTTTAGTGACTCTTTCCCAGTCTATAGGCCCCTATGATAATCAGATTAAATTCACATTAAGTATAGACACACAGAAGTCTGCCTATTTCAGGGAAGTAAAAAACCCTAGGATAAAAATGCCTCGGACTAAGGTGATCCCTTCCAAAGGTGAATGTGGGGAGGAGGACCTGGAATGGGGGGAGGGGAGATGAGCATGGTGGCTCACACCTGTAATCCCAGCACTTTGGGAGGTGGAGGCAAGAGGATTGTCTGAGCCCAGGGGTTCAAGACCAGCCTGGGCAACTTGGCAAGACCTGACCCTACAATAAATTTTAAAAAGAAAAAAATTAGCTGGACAAGGTGGCACACGCCTGTAGTTCCAGCTACTTGGAAGGCTAAGGCAGAAGGATCACCTGAGTCCAGCAGGTCAAGGCTGCGCTGGCTACAAACCTGCCACTGCACTCCAGTCCGGGTGACAGAGACTCCAACTCAAAAAAAAAAAAAGAATTGCCAGGGGGAACCATGAGTTCTCTGCACCCTCCGTGCCTGGGAAGAGATCCATCCTCAGCTCCAAAAAGAAGGAGAGAGACAGCAGCCAGCTGTCTCCTAAACATGCCAGACAGGAGCCTGTGGAAATAATATACATCCCAGGGAGGGCGACAGGGCTGCTAGACCAGGGGACTGGAAATAAGCCATGAGCTCAGCCCCAGAAAGACCTCAGTGGTGCACAGCCAGTGCTCGCAGAGACCCAGAGGAGACAAGGAGTCTGGCCCCTCCTCACCCAGATAAGATAGAAAAGGACTTTTTATGGGTTCCACAGCCATTCATTGGAAGGGTTCAGACCCAGGGCACTCCCAGGTCTCAAACTCCCAGGTGAAGGGCTCTGGGTTGTGCAGGATCCTTCAGAGTCCATCATGGAGAGAGTACCAAGATAGAGCCTGGGAGTCAGAGCCCATGGTCCCACCTAGGGAGGCAGAAAGCAAACTAAATGACAGGCCGGGGACCACTACCCTGGACTGGTTGGACCAAGCCTTAGTTTAATGATTTTCAAAACAGGCTCAAAAACTCTGTGAGACTGCATTTCAGAAGTCCTTTTTACCCATCTCTGCCTCCTGCCTGGGCAGACGAGAACAGCCATCGACCTGACCAGATTGGTCAAAGCAGCCCACCCCAAATGGACTGCCTGCCCTTTACCCTGTCTACCCCCAACACTGCTGAGCCCTTGGGGAGTGGGGGAGTGAGGAGGGAGTGGAATATCCTCCCTGGCTTCTAAAGAAGATAAACCATCCCTTACACCTGTTCTGTCCAATATGGTAGCCCCTGGCACATGGGACTATTTAAATTTAATTAATCAAAATGAAATAAAAATGGAAAATCCACTTCCTCGGTTGCACTAGCCGCATTTCAAGTGCTCAGGAGCCACATGTGGTTGGTGGCCTCAGTACTGATGAAGAACCAACCATTCCATCCTTGAGAAAGCAGTTCCACCACTGGCAGCACTGGCCCGGCTCCTCTGAATACTGCTTCTCTCCAGGCCCTGTGCAGGAGCACATTCCTAATCCAGGAACCCTCAACAGCAGTCAGCACCATTCTGCGGTCAAGGGAAATTGAGTTAAGGCTACCTCACGGCAGGGTCAGGAGCTGCCCTGGATCTGTCTGGCTCCCGAGTCTGCCTTCTTTTCCTGAGCTGCCCTGGCCGCTTTTCATTTCACTCGCGAATTCCCTTTTACCCACATTCCCCTCCACAATCATTCTACCACGTTTCATGTAAATCTGCTGTTAGTGCTCTTATAAAGTGTGATTGCTGTGCCATGTGCAGGTATTTTTAACTCCTGTGAATGGTCTTGCAGCATATCTCACCAGGCTTCATACTTTTTTCCACTCAGCAGTATGTTTTGAGGATACTTTCCTGGGCCTTCTCCCCAACAGATGACACATGTGCTGTTGGGTTTTGGGAGAGCGAAGCAATTGAATTCTTTTTTAAACAAGTAAGTGGCTGAACAGAGTTGTCCATAGTTTGAAAATCAGTCTTGAAGTCTACAGTCTCCTCTCTGAGTGCCCCAGCACCCTGCCCAGGACTCCACCACTACACCCACCCACCCCCACTGTTTCCCCCAATCCTCAGAGCCTGTTCACATGCACACACGCACACACGCACACACACACCAGCTTCTCTTGTTCTCCCTCCTCCACCCCTCAAGCTCAAGTCACTAGAAGCTGGACCTCAGCTGGTTTCAAAGGGATAAGAGAAAGAGTCAGTCTCATATTTTTATATTTAGAAGTGCTCTGCAAACCACTTCCCGGAGCAGATGAGAGTGGGGAATGTGAGGAAATCGCTTTGCTATGTTGTGATGTGGAAAGCACGAGCCACTAAGGGCCTGCGGCAGCAGGCTGCATTTGCCACACACCCAGGGACACGCGGCAATGTTTAGCACACGTGCTGGAGGCGAATGCACCCCTTGGCAGCTGGGCTGTTCCCTCTCAGGGCAGAGCCAGAGACCATCTCTCAAAGGCCCCTCCCCCAGCCTTCCTTTGGGCGGTGGGAGGGAGCAGAGCATCTCCACCTGTCTGAGCAACAGCTGTGTCTAGAAACCAACACTTCTCTCCAGGGTGGGGTCTTAGGAAAGGCTGCTCCATCCAAGTCTACAAGGCCAGACTTTAGGCCACAAAGAGAAGACTCCAGACTAAGGCAGGAGAGTGCTTGAAGAGGTAAGGGTGCACTCCCAGACCTGGGCTCACGAGGCAGGGGCATGGGGGGGAGAGGCTTGGAGGGGCAGAATTTTGCAAGGACCCATTGCCTCCTGCAGACAGATTTGCTCCTGCTATCAAAAGCACACCTCTCAGCCACCTCTGCTACAGTCATGGCTGGGAAAATGACTCAAACAATGCACAGGAGAGGTGGGGGGAAGATACCTTGTAGCAGTCATCAACAGAAGCCATGATTGTTGCTAAAACACCACTCAGAGATCAGGGAGTCCGGGATGGTGTTGTTAAGTGGGCCCTGGGCTAAGTGGAAAGCGGAAAGCGGAGGAAGTGGAAGGTAGGTCAGCTGCTCTGTTAGAGTCAAAACATTACCTTTTCCCAGACACTTTCTGGACTCCTTATAAACCCCATTTTACTGCTTAAAACATAAACTTTCTAATAAGACAAAAACCAATTTATTTTATTTATTTCTTTAATTGCATAACTAATTATTTGTTTCTTTGTTTTTAAGGAAAGTCATCAAAAAAAGAGTCATACTTTTCAAAAATCAGCTGTTTAGAAAAAGCATTCTGGCTAAAGATAGCAAAATAAGTATTTCAGTCTCCAAATCAATAACAGCAAATGGAAAAAAAGTACAAGCCAGTGAATAAAGGACAGAAACACTTCCTTGTAAGTTATCCTAAAAGCACCAAAATCTTGCAACTCGTCATCAGATGCCTAAAGCCCAAGGATAACCTACTTGGGGGAAAACAGTAAAAGATATAAAGCGCCACACAAAGGGCTGAAGGAGAAAGAGCTCCTAAGAGTGGCTGATGCAATAACTGAATTGAATAGCCAAAAATATGACAAAGATCTGAAGTTTATTTCATGCCTACTCTGTGGATCTTTCAGTCAGGGTCTGGAAGGCACCAAGATCTGGGTTCACTTAAGTCTGGAACTGGCTGTCCCTCCATTCCAGGAGGTGCCTTTTACAGACCTCCAAAGTCACGCAGACAGACAAAGAGAGATAGAGGGTGATAGAGGGGGCTGAGGAGAGGTTGAGAAAGACAGAGACACAGAGAAACACACACACACACACACACATACACACACACACCCCGAGACAGAAACACACACACACACACACACACACACACACACACACACACACACACACACACACACACACACACACACACACACACCCCGAGACAGAGATAAGGAAGGGAGAGGGTGGAGGGGGCGAGAAAGAGAGAGAGACAAGAGGAAGACACACACACACACACACACACACACACACACACACACACACCCCCCGAGACAGAGATAAGGAAGGGAGAGAGAGGGTGGAGGGGGCGAGAAAGAGAGAGAGACAAGAGGAAGACTGACAGACTAAGAGATTGACAGATGAGAGAGAATGACAGAGAGGAAAGACAATGTAAGACCCAGACCCTGATAGACAGAGAGAGGAGGTGGAAGCTCAACAGCAGCGAGACATGGACAGAGACAAACTGAGAGACAGTGATTGATTAACATAGAGTCATAGACAGACACAGAGAAAGGGACAAGAAAGCTGGGCTCACGCCTGTAATTTCAGCACTTTGGGAGGTGGAGACAGGAGGATCACCTGAGCCCACAGGTTCGAGACCAGCCTGGACAACTTGGCGAGACCTCATCTCTGTAATAAATCAAAAAAATTAGCTGGGCGTGGTGGCATGCGCCTGTAGTTCCAGCTACTTGGAAGGCTGAGGCAGAAGGATCGCCTGAGCCCAGCAGGTCGACACTAGGGTGGCTGTGAATGTGCCACTGCACTCCAGCCTGAGCAACAGAGTGAGACTCCGATTTAAAAAAGAAAAAAGAAAGGGACAAGACAACAAGAGCACATACGTGTATGTGCCCACACACGCATGCGAGCACACACAGGGCTCCCCACACCTGTAGATCAGGCTCCAGCTCCACATTTACCCCAGCTGCCCCTGGCAGGTCTGTCCTAAGTCTCCAGTGGAGGGGGATCCTGCCCCACCCCCTCCTCCCACCACCCTGCGCCACAGTCACAGAGACTCCAGACTCACTGTCCCTGGCCACCAGCCTCGGGGCTGCCCAGGGTAACACTAGACAGGAAAGGTTACAGCTTGTCTGTAGATGGGAGACCAGAGACAGCGAGGGGAGAAGAGAGGAAGCTCTATATATACCAGATTCCAACCATTTATAATGGAGAGCCCTCAAATTAGAGGCTCCTGGTAAATAATTCACCAGGAAGAGTACAGTGCCTTCCCAGGGCTCATCCATTATTCACCAAGATAAATGTGCCATATTGTTATACTTCCTGACATCGAAAATGGTCTGAGCTATTAGGTCAGGATTAAGACTACAGCAGGGCAATTTCCACCCAACTTTTCCAGAACCCCTGACCCAGCAGTCCTGCTGCTTTTGGAACTTTAGTCTGCTGCTTCTCAAGCAAGGACAAAGCACTTAGCTTCCAAAAGGGCCAGGACTGGATTCCGACTGTGAGATCCCGAGGGCAGGCACATATCAGGTCTCAAGAGCCCAGTGCCAGAAGGAAACAACTATGTCCAGAAAAATCCTGAGTAAAATCCCTGTTTCACCAGACCCCAGAGGTTTTGGCCCTCTCAAAGAGAAAACACCTTGTTTGTATCTGTCTGAGGTCAATACTGTTCCTAAAAGTTTCAAAGAGTTGAACTTGTGTGCCAAATGGGTGCCAGCTACGAAATGCAGGAAGATCTGCATCCTAGACTTGGCTCTGAGCAAGTCATCTCGTTCTCTAGGTCTCAGTTTTCCCACATGTAAAACACGCTAGTCTCTACAATGAATCGCAAAAATTAGTTGGGTGTGGTGGTGTGAATCTGTAGTTCCAGCTACTTGGAAGGCTGAGGCAGAAGCATCACCTGAGCTCAGCAGGTCAAGGCTGTGGTGGTCGTGAGCATGCCACTGACGACAGAGTGAGACTCTGACTAAAAAAACCAAAAAAAAAAACAGGCTAGTAAAACCTGCTCTCTATCCTGCAAGGCCTCTACAAGGATGGCTTCTGAGAAGTTTAAAAAAGACACAACTTTGCCAGGCTAAGCAACATAGTGAGACCGTGTCTCTACAAAAAAATGATCCAAAAAATTAGTCAGTGTAGTGGCACATACCTGTAGTCCCAGTTACTCAGGACACTGAGGTGAAAGGATCGCCTGAGCCCAGGAGATCAAGTATGCAGTAAGCCATGATCGTGTCACTGTACTCCAGTCTGGGCAAGAGTGAGACTCCGGCTCGAACAAACAAACAAAACACACACACACAACTTTGGGCTCATACCTGAAATCTCAGTACTTTGGGAGGCTGAAGCAGGAGGACTGCTTGAGGCCAGGAGTTTGAGACCAGTCTGGGCAACATAGTGAGAGTCTATCTCTACAAAGATAATAATAATAATAATAATAAAAGAAATACACAACATTAAGGTCCTAGCATATAGTATACATGCAGGTTGAAGATGGGGTCAAAATCTCAGAGACTGGAGTCAGATTCCCTGTACTCAAATTCTTTTTTTTTTTTCTTTTTTTGAGTCAGAGTCTCACTTTGTCTCCCAGGCTGGAGTGCAATGGCACGCTCACAGTCACCACAGCTTCAATCTGCTGGGCTCAGGTGATCCTTCCATCTCAGCATTCCCAGTTGCTGGAATTACAGGTGCGCACTGCCACACCCAGCTAATTTTATGATTTATTGTAGAGATGAGGTCTCACCAAGTTGTTCAGGCTGGTCTCGAACCCCTGAGCTCGGTAATCCTCCCGCTTCCACCTCCCAAAGTGCTGGGATTACAGTGTGAGCTACTGTGCCCAACTTGTACTCAAATTCTACTCCCTTGCTTACCAAGAGTATGACCTTGGGCAAGTTGTTTATGCTTTCAGTGGCTCCATTTTTGTATCTATAAAATGGTGCAAATAACAGTACTGACCTCATAAGTTTGTTGTGAAAAGTAAATTCACATGTTAACACAGGTAGCATGCCTGGCACACAGTAAGTACTAGGTGAGTTTATACTCTTAGTCATTATTATGTTCAGGATTTTTTCGTATTTTTGAGGAACCACATTTCATCACAACCATCTCTTGCTCAGCATAGGCCTTGGCTGGCATTCCTCTTATGCAGGCCATTTAGAACTGCAAAGTACCCTGCCTTATTTCCTTTCCCAATCTCTGCCCTCTGGGTGTGGTGGCTCGCTCTGAACAGATTCCTGAGAACTGATGCCCTGCTTGGTCATTAGACATCCTAATTCCAGAAGTACTACCCTGCGTTGGTGAAGTTCCGGGGGTAGCTGCTGGACATCCGGGGGGAGCTTTGGACATCTACAAGGACGGTCTCTGGTAAGTTTAAATAGACACACATTTGCCAACCTGGGCAACATAGCGAGACCTTGTCTTTATTAAAAAAATCAAAAGAGTTATCCGGGTGTAGTGGCGTGCACCTTAGTCCCAGCTACTCAGGAGGTTGGGGTAGAAGGATCACCTGAGCCCAGGTAGTCAAGGATGCAGGGAGCTGTGATTCTGCCACTGCACTCCAGCCTTGGTGACTGAGCAAGAATCTGACTCAAAAAAACAAAAACAAAAACAAAAAACTTTGGGCTGGGGGTGGTGGCTCATACCTGTAATAGCAGCACTTTGGAAGGTCATGGCAGAAAGAACTGCCACACTAGGCAAATTCTGTCTGTCCAGGGCACCTCCAGGCAATGCCTTGCTTATGTTCCTAACGGAGGTGCAGACTAGCAGTTGTTTACAGTTTCCCTCACTCCCTCTGGAAGAGGTTTAAAGAAGCACTTTCAACATGAACAAGAATCAGAGTAAGCCTATCTAGGTGAAAACAGATCCAGATCATCTTGGTGTAAGACAGGATGCTGGCCTCATGGAACTCAAACCGTCATTAGGTGAAGAGAGCACAGTAATGAATGCCTGGAGATAACTGCTAGACTTCAGCTTTCTGATCCTGAAGGGTCCCACCAACAGAGGCCTGGAAAACTCTATGCTTTCTAAAGGAAAGCACTTGGCTATATAAAATACAAGTTGTAAACAACTCTCAACCGCAAATGACAAATCAGAGAAATTATTTTCAGTAAACCACAGAAGAGGGGTTGCTGACCTTGATATATAACAGGTACAAATCAATCATAAGGACTGCTAAAATTATAATAGAAACATGATCAATTCAATATGGAGAGTTCTCAAAACAAACATAAATGATCAATAACTATTTAAAAAAGCTCCAATGTACTAGTAATCAAAGAAATATAAATTAGAATAAGTTATTCTGCCCATCAAATGAAGGCCAAAATTTATTTTTATTTCATTTCATTTCATTTTATTTTATTTTAGAAGTGGGGTGTCACTCTGTCGCCCAGGCTGGAGTGCAATGCCACAATCAGGGCTCACAGCTACACTGATCTCCTTGGCCCAGGAGATCCTTCTGCCTCAGTCTCCCAAACAGCTGGAACTATAGGCACACACCACTAAACTTGGCTAATTTTCAAAATTTTTGTAGAGATGAGGTCTTGCTATGTTGGCCAGGCTGGTCTTGAACTCCCGGGCTCAAGCAATCCTCCCACCTTGGTCTCTCAAAGTGCTGAGATTACAGGTATGAGTCACCACACCAGGTCCCAAGATTTTTTAAATAACACTCGACACTAGTGAGTATATGGAGAAAATGATCTTCCTCCTTTGCTGGAGTATAAATTTTTATTTATTTTTATTTATTTTATTTGAGTTGGAGTCTTACTCTGTCGCCCAGACTGGAGTGCAGTGGCCGCTCCTGGCCACCACAGCCTCGACCTGCTGGGCTCCAGCGATCCTTCCGCCTCAATTTTCCAAGTAGCTGGAACTACAGGCGCGCGCTACCACGCCCGGCTAATTTTTGATTTATTGTAGAGATGAGGTCTCGCCAAGTTGCCCAGGCGCGTCTTGAACCCACAGGCTCAGGCAATCCACTCACCTCAGCCTCCCAAAGGCGCGGGATTACAGGCTGAGCCACCGAGCCTGGCTTTTTTCTTGTTTTTTTGAGTCGGAGTTTCACTCTGTCGCCCAAGCTGGAGTGTAGTAGCACACTCACGACCACCGCAACCTCAACTTGCTGGGCTCAGGCGATCCTTCCACCTCAGCCTTCCAAGTAGCTGGAACCACAGGCACGTGCAACCACACCCAGCTAATTTTTTGACTTACTTGAAGAGATGAGGTCTCACCAAGTTGCCCAGGCTGGTCTCAAACCCATGGGCTCAAGCAATCCTCTCACCTCGGCCTCCCAAAGTGCTGGGATTATAGGCATGAGCCACCACTCCTGGCCACTAAAAAATTTAAGCAGCTTTCTGGAATGAATTTGGAAAACAAGACAGATAACAATGTGTCACCAACTGAAATAATAACTGTGAACACACATTCTCTGTATCTTCTACTGCTCCCATAAATGACTGTTAAGGCCAGGCTCGGTGGCTCAGCCTGTAATTCCAGCACTTTGGGAGGCTCAGGAGACTGGATTGTCTGAGCCCGCGGGTTTGAGACCAGCCTGAGCAACTTGGTGAGACCTCATCTCTACAATAAATGTTTTTTTTTAATTAGCTGGGCATGGTAGCACATGCCTGCAGTTCCCGCTGCTTGGAAGGCTGAGGCGGAAGGATCGCTGGAGCCCAGCAGGTCGATGCTAGGGTGGCTGTGAGTGTGCCACAGGACTCCAGTCTGGGCAATAGAGTGAGACTCCAACTCAACAAAGCAAACAAACAAACAAACAAAGACTGTTAAAACCTGTTGCTGTTTAACGTTTCATGTGCTTATAACCTTGTCTTCCCCACTAGATTCTAAGCTCCTTGAAGACAAGAGCTGATCTCATACTGGTTCCTCTCCTCCACTGTAGGCACCTTGCTCACGGGAGGGGCTCAGGAAATATCAGCTGGTTGTGGTGGCTTTACTGAGCTGGATATTTGGGCCACATTATCCCTACATGATGTGGAACCAGCAGAGGGTCAAGCTCAACATGGGATCCTGGTAGGCAATTATATTAATTATCATTATTAATTCAACAAACATTTATTTAGAACCTACCATGTGCCAGGTATTCCGTAAGGCACTGGGGACAGAAAGAGAAAAGCACACAATTACTGCCTTTAAATGTCTCCGTTTAGTGGGAGAGTCAGACAAGTAACTATATCATTACAATAATAGCGAATATTGTCAATCCTTTTCTTATAGTATTACGATGGATGTTCAAGGTTCACTATATGAGTGAGAACATGTGATACTCAGATCTTTGTTTCTGTGAGAGGTCACTCAGTATTATAGGCTCTATTCCATCCAGGTTGCTGTGAAATTCATGATTTTGTTCTTTTTTATGACTGCGTAGTATTCCATCATGTACATGTACCACGTTTTTTTAATCCAGTCCTCTTTTGATGGGCAGCATGGCTGCTTCCAGATTCTTGCTATTGTGAATAATGCTGCAATAAACATACGTGTGCAGGTATCTTTTTCATAGAGTGACTATAAGAAAATGACTGACAGTGGTAGGAAACTATGGGGGGGAGGGAGGGGAAGGGAGGTGGGATTAACGGTAGTAAATATCTGTCTGGGGATGGGGAGACACCCCTTATCAACAAGGGTGCCTGAACGAAACACATTTGTATACCTAACCCTTAACTGTACCCCACAATACCAATATAAAAAATATTGATTAATAAAAAAAATAATAAGCCGGGCTCGGTGGCTCAGCCTGTAATCCCGTGCTTTGGGAGGCTGAGGTGAGTGGATTGCCTGAACTCGCGGGTTTGAGACCCACCTGGGCAACTTGGTGAGACCTCATCTTTACAATAAATCAAAAAATTAGCCAGGCATGGTAGCCTGTATTTCCAGCTACTTGGAAGGCTGAGGCGGAGGGATCGCCGGAGCCCAGCAAGTCGAGGCTGTGGTGGCCGGGAGTGGACACTGCACTCCAGTATGAGCGACAGAGTGAGACTCCAACTCAAAAATAATAATAATAAAAATAAAATAAAATAATAGCTAATACTTCCTGACCACTTACTATGTGCCAGGTACTGTTCCAAGCACTTTAACCATACTAACTTGTTAATGCTGACACCCACCCAGTGCGGTAGTTACTACGATTTCCATTATGCAGATGAGGAAACTGAAGCACAGAGAGGTAAAGCAACTTGCTAAAAGTCACACAGCTAATAAGTGACAAACACAGGATTTGAATTTCAGGTCATCATCTGAGCAGAGGAAAGTCTATCGCAATTCCTAGGCTTTACTGTATTATCACACAGTGAGGGGTGAGTGTAAAGGGTGCACAAGAGAAGCTTCTAAGTCAGAGTGTGGGGATAAGAGGTCAGGGGAAAATCCTGGAAGATTTTACGAAGAAACAGGGCTTGGCAAATAGAACAAGTCAGAGGCACAAAGACAACTCTGAGGAATTCAGGATGCTCAGAGTTTAAAGGTTAATGAGAGGTAGGTACAGCAAGAGGTTACCAGAACGCTGGCTCAGGGCAGGGAGGCGAAAGAGGTGAAATATAAACCTACTCTGATCAAGCTGCCCCCAGCAAAAAATCACCACCAAAGGGAGCCCCCAAGGAGGTTGCTGTTAGGGTAGAAAATGGATTGAAGAACCTCTTTGTCATGAAGAAGGACGGGCGTAGTCACCAAAGGCATGGTTATAGGACACTGCCATACCTGCTCTATCAGTTTCCAAGGGCTGCCGTAACAAATTACCACAACTGGGTGGCTTAAAACAACAAAAATGTATTTTCTCACAGCTCCGGAAGCCAGAGTGTGAAATCAGTGTTGGTAAGGCAGGTTCCTTCTGGAGGGCTCTGAGGGAGAGTCTGTTTCGTCCCTCTCTCCCAGCTCCTGGTGGCTGCCAGCAATCCCTGGCATTCCTTGGCTTGCAGACACACAGCTTCAATCTCTGCCTCCACTATCACAGGCTGTCTCCATGTCTCTTCTTATTGGGCATCAGTCATATGGGATTAATCACCCACCTTAATGAATCAATCTTAACTTGATTACATCTGCAAAGACCCTAATTCCAAATAAGGTCATATTCACGGGTACTAGGGCTTGGGAAGTCAACATATATTTTGGGGGAACACAATTCAGCCTATAACATCTGCTATTCTGTAACTAGCTTTTTTTGCTATACGGCTAACCATAGATATCTTTTCATGTCTATCCACATGGTTTCAGCTCATTCATTTCAACTGCTGTGTATGACTTTACTGCACCAATACCCATAATCTATTTATTCAATATCCTAGTAATGGGCTTTCGGGTGGTTTTCAATTTTTTTGCCATTACAAAGAATATTCCAGTTGAACCTCTCTGTATAGGCACCTATAGACACTGGTAATAAGAGTGCTTCTAAGGCCAGGCGTGGTGGTTCCTGCCTATAATCCCAGCATTTTGGGAGGCTGAGGTGAGAGGATGCCTGAACCCACGGGTTCAAGACCAGCCTGGGCAACTTGGCGAGACCATATCTCTACAATAAGTCAAAAAATTAGCTAGGTGTGATGGTGTGTGCCTGCTACTTGGAAAGCTGAGGTGGAAGGATTGCCTGAGCCTCAGCAGGTGGAGGCTGCAGTGTCCGTGAGTGTGTCACTGTACTCTAGCCTGGGTGACAGAGTAAAATTCCAGCTACTTGGAAATACTGAGGCAGAAGGATTGCCTGAGCCCAGCAGTTCAAGGCTGCAGAGTCTGTGAGTGTGTCACTGCACTCTAGCCTAGGCAACAGAGTAAGATTCCAGCTACTTGGAATGCTGAGGCGAAAGGATTGCCTGAGTCCAGCAGTTCGATGCTGCAGAGTCTGTGAGTATGTCACTGCACTCTAGCCTGGGCGACAGAGTAAGACTCCAACTAAAAATAAATTTAAAAAGAGTGTTTCTATAGAATAACTACCAAACAGAAAGGGAATAAAGAGGATGCAATTTCAAATATTTGACAAATGGCAAACTGTTCTTCAAAAAAATTTTACTGGCCAGGTGTGGTAGCTCATGCCTGTAATCCCAGCACTTTGGGAGGCTGAGGCGGGAAGACGCTTTGAGCCTAAGAGTTCAAGACCAGCCTAGGCAACCTAGTAAGACCTCATCTCTACAAAAAAATCAAAAAATTAGCTGAGCTTGGTGGCATGGGCCTGTAGTCCCAGCTACTCAGAAGGTTGAAGCAGAAGGATCACCTAAGCCTAGCAAGTTGAGGCTGCAGTAAGCCATGATCATGCCATTGCACTCCAGCCTGGGTGACAGTGTAAGACTTTGACTCAAAAACTTAAATAATAAAAAGTTTGTGCTTCCTTACCAACACTAATGCTTAATATTTTTGTCAATCAGAGAGATGTAAAATAATACTTTGCAGCCGGGTTCGGTGGCTCAGCCTGTAAACCCACGCCTTGGGAGGCTGAGGTGAGTGGATTGTCCAAGCCTGCGGGTTCGAGACCCGCCTGGGCAACTTGGCGAGACCTCATCTCTACAATAAATCAAAAATTAGCCGGGCGTGGTAGCGTGCGCCTGTAGTTCCAGCTACTTGGAAGGCTGAGGCGGAAGGATCACCCAAGCCCAGCAGGTCGAGGTGGCGGTGGCTGGGAGCAGCCACTGCACTCCAGTCTGGGTGACAGCATGAGACTCCAACTCAAAAAAAAAAAAAATTAGCCTGGTGTGGTGGCACAGGTCTGTAGTTCCAGCTACTTGGAAGGCTGAGAAGGAAAGATCGCCAGAGCCCAGCAGGTCGAGGCTGCGGTGGCCAGGAGGGGCCACTGCACTCCAGACTGGGCGACAGAGTGAGACTCCAACTCCAAAAAATAAAATAAAATAAAATAAAATACTTTGCTTTAATTTGCATTTTGTTTGAGATGCTTGGTTTGCTCTTAATAAGATAAAGCAATTTTTCATGCTTACTGGTTAGCTAAATTTCCTTTTCCCCCCTAGATTTCAATTTAAATGGTATTTGGGGAACACAGAACATCAGATTATCCTAAACTTCTTAATATCCATTTTCTATCCAACTTCTTAAAAAGTAGATTATCAAATTTACTTTTTTTAAATTTTTTTGAACTGCTCCCAAGTAGCTGGAACTACAGGCATGCACCATCACGCCTGGCTAATTTTTCTTGATTTATTGTAGAGATGAAGTCTCATCAAGTTGCCCAGGCTGGTCTTGAAACCATGGGCTCAGGCAATCCTCTCACCTTGACTTCCCAAAGTGCTGGGATTATAGGCATGAGCCACTGCTCCTGGCCTTATTGTCCATTTTCTATCCAACTTTATTGCCTATTTTTTCCTTGTTTAGTTTTTACTATTACTATTTCTTGCTAATTTATAATCAATGAGACCAAAAACAAAAGACCTTTTCTGCATTACACGTTGTACTCACCAAATACCTCCCAGAATGATCATTACACTTCTGTATGCCTACTGTCTGCCAAGCACTGTTCTATTTTTTTTTATAGTCAGAGTCTCACTTTGTTGTCCAAGCTGAAATGCAGTGGCATACTCATGGTCACTGCAGTCTCAACCTGCTGGGCTCAGGTGATCCTTCCACCTCTGCCTTCCAAGTAGCTGAAACCACAGGCGTGTGCCACCACGCCTGGCTAATTTTTTAAAAATTTCATTGTAGAGACAAGGTCTCACTATGTTGTCCAGTCTGGTCTCAAACCCCTGGGCTCAGGCAATCCTTTGCCTCCGCCTCCCAAAGTGCTGGGGGATTACAGGGGTGAGCCACTGTTCTGAGTGCTGAGAATACAGCAGTGAACAAGACAGTGAAGGTTCCTGTTCTCAATTATTATTTAACGTCTTGGAAGAAAATGTGTTTGCACATGATTTGGGAAAACAGGGAGTAAATTCCACCCTGGGGTAAAGAGTTGCCTCAAAACTAACTTAAATACTGACTGTTTTGAATCATTTGAGAGCCTTCTAGGGAAAAAAATCTCCTCTGCTCTCCAGGTGTCCTAGAAGGATTCACCAAAGGAACAGTGTGCTTAGTGAAGGTGGAAACAGGAATAATGCCAGACAGCTGTGCCCCTTCCCTGGAGGGAAGAGCCACACCTCCAGGCACCCAGTACCTTCAAAGGTTAAGGCTGTGAGTTCAGAGAACAAAGGAAGTTTTAAGCAAGAACAGCTCCTCTCCATTCCAGGTAGAAAGGAATACCACTAAAGCACCACTCAGGCCTCCTCCAAGGAGGGGTAATATCTGAGTGGGCAAGTTGGCTCTGACGCTTCCTCACTCCACTGCCAGCACACATTTATATAGGTAGCCTACACGACTACACACACACACACACACACACACACACACACACACACACACACCTGCAAAACTCCAGCACTGCTGTGACAAGGGGCTAAATGAGCCTACATCAGGGATGAATAAACCAATTTTATCCTCTTCAGATTAAAGTATTGTTGCTCAACCCAGTCTTAATAATAAAAGTGATACTCTGAGCCAGGCATGGTGGCTCATGCCTGCAATCCCAGCACTTTGAGAGGCAGAGGCAAGAGGACTGCCAGAACCCAAGGGTTCAAGACCAGCTTGGGCAACAAGGCAAGACCTTGTCTCTACAATAAATCAAAAAATTAGCTGGGCACGGTAGCACATGCCTATAGTTCCAGCTACTTGGAAGGCTGAGGCAGAAAGATCACCTGAGCCCAGCAGGTCAAGGCTATGGTGGCCGGTGGCTGTGAGCAACCCACTGCATTCCAGCCTGGGCGAAACAGTGAGACTCTGCCTCAAAAAAAAAAAAAAAAAAAGTGACACTCTGATCTCCATCTGTCTAATCCCTGTGTTTGTCTGTTTGCTTTTCTCCCTCTCTCTCTCTCTCTCTCTCCCCCCCTCCCCCCACCTCCTCAATTGGTTTCAAACTCAGAAGGAAGAGTTTTTTATATTTACTGACTTCAATATACAGTTTTCTTTTTTTTTTTTATTTTTCTTTTTTTTTTGAGTTGGAGTCTCACTCTGTCGCCCAGACTGGAGTGCAGTGGCCGCTCCTGGGCACCGCAGCCTCGACCTGCTGGGCTCCAGTGATCCTTCCGCCTCAGGCTTCCAAGTAGCCGGAAATACAGGCGCGCGCTACCACGCCCAGCTGATTTTTTGATTTATTGTAGAGATGAGGTCTCACTGCCCTGGCGAGTCTCGAACCCGCGGGCTCAGGCAATTCACTCACCTCAGCCTCCCAAAGGCGCGGGATTACAGGCTGAGCCACTGAGACCGGCAATATACAGTTTTCATTACATTGGTTTGTTTATTTATGTATAGCGATGGGGTCTCCAATTCCTGACCTCAAGCCATCCTTCCACCTCTGCCTCCCAAAGTGCTAGAATTACAGGTTTGAACCACTGCCCCTGGCCAGTACATGTCTTCTTGAAGCTGCCTTTAAAAAATTCACTTCTTAGCCATGCTCGGTGGCTCAGCCTGTAATCCCGCGCCTTTGGGAGGCTGAGGTGAGTGGACTGCCTGAGCCCGCGGGTTCGAGACCCACCTGGGCAGCGAGACCTCATCTCTACAATAAATCAAAAAATCAGCTGGGAATGGTAGCGCATGCCTGTAATTCTGGCTACTGGGAAGGCTGAGGCGGAAGGATCGCCAGAGCCCAGCAGGCGAGGCTGCGGTGGCTGGGAGCGGCCACTGCACTCCAGTCTGGGTGACAGAGTGAGACTGCAACTCAAAAAAAAAAAAAAAATTCACTTCTTTTTTCCCACCAACTTTCCAAGGGAGAAATGGCAGAACTAGAACTAAGCCCAGAACAATAGGACTAAATGAGAGGTTAAGGGGATAGTAATAATTGGAGAAGAGGAATAAACAAGTCTAGGCAGCTAGCAGTGTCTTATGAGTGCCCAAGACCACGTCAATGAGGAGTTAGCGTGACCATGGTGAGCGTTTCCGAAGCTCAACTCTCTCAGTGACAACACTTGCATCATCTTTTCACAAACTTTACCTCTCTAGACTTTCACCATAACCTATGAGGTAGATGATATAATTTTAATCCTACAGATGAGGAAACAGAGTTCAGAAAAGTTAAACTACTTCCAGGACTCAAATTCTGGTCTTTGGGATCCAAGAACTTTTTGAGCAACCATTGAGCATCTGGGGTAGGGTTAGGCTTTGTGGGAAAATCAAGGACAAGACTTTGACCCCCTCCATCAAGCTTATCATCAAGGTGGGGGCAACGAAAAGAACATATCTGATTAAGTGGAAGATAAAAAGGAGCGTGTACTTCAGTGCTAAGTGGTAAGCAGCTAATTCAGTGCTAAATGGCGTAGAAGAGGGAAAAGATACAGTTTCAGAGATCAGGAATACAATCTCTAGTGTACACCAAGTTACTGCACTGCCAGTTACCTGAACAGCCCTGGTTTGTGCTGGCTGGCTGGCTGGGAATCATTCTCAATAGTGAAGGTGGGGACATTTGGGTGATAAGTTATCTGGTCACCCAAACAATGCCCCACACTTGAACCCAGCTCAAACATTCACTAGTTTTCACATATTACCTCGCGCGATTTTCACAGGCCCACAGTATAGCGGTGATTCAGAAACTTTTCTGGTCATAGACATGTTAAGAATCTGATGAAAGCTATAAACTCCCTTCCCACAAAAATAACAAATACAAAACCTTGTATGCAATTTTGACAAGTTCTTGTCCTCTGACAGAGCAACCCCATTTCCAGGAATTTATCCTACAGATTTACAAACATAGGTGCAAAGACAGGTACAAGGATATTTGTAGTGGCATTGTTTAAAATAGGAAACCCTCAGAAACAAACCCAAAGTCTACCAGCGGGGAATGGACTGAATAAACCAGGGAATGGGGGCAGGATGGGGTCGGGAAGTGTAGACAGAACTTGCTTCAGGTTTAGTTTCCCTCGAAAGACATAGGGGCCTTCCTGTCAGCCCCCCCTCTACCACCTTGTGCCCCCAACTCAGCAAGGTCCCAAGAGAGGAAGAAACATGAGCAATCTCACAGGAGGAGGCTAAATAATGAATTGTAAGTGTATGTTTTCTTTGGCCAGGGCAGTCTGGCCAAGCTCTGGGGGCTGCTGGGCAAACATTTTTCATATTTTAGTAGCTGGCCTATGCCCAAGGCAGTCAGAAGTTAAGTAAGCTTTCAGTGAGCTGCGCCCATGTTCTCCTTGGCCCCAAGAATTCTTAATGAGGTTCTAAGGCAGCGGCCTCCAGCAAACTCATTGTGTTGCCTTAAATATCACTCACCCCTCACTACTTTTAATGAATGCAAATGATTCAGCAACAAGACACTTAGCCTGAAGTGAAATCCCTCTTTGTGTAGCTGGTTTCACCAGCTTACAGCCCAGCTCAGGCAGGACCCTACTAGACAGGCAAGAGGGGAGCCCCAGGTGCCCCTGCTAGCCCAGGCAGACCCCTACACACCCAGGGCAGAGTGAGCAGAATGCAATGCAGGAAGTGCACAGCATGAGGGAAGACCCCCGCCCCACCCACAGCCCCAACAACCAGGTGCCGACCCTCACAACTCCACCTCTTTTACGACTCTGGCTCCAGGGCAGAGGAAAGTGTGAGCAGGGAAAACAAAAGGTATTTCTTTGATCTAATGAAAGAGGCTGGTCCCAGGCACCTCAAAGGCCTGTCCGGTCACCACACATCCGGCACTCACCAGCACTTCACCCGGGACCCGCCCACTCCCGCCCCACCTCCCCTCCACCTGAGGCCAGGTACCTGAGGAACTCAGCAAGAGAACCTGAAAAGCTCTCTTGGATGCTGGCCCTCCTTCACCAATTGCAAGGAAGCAACAAAAACAGAGACAGTGTAAATAACCCAATTTACACCCTGTTTTCAGAGTTCTCTTTTGGCAGCACAAACTGAAAGCAATTTGTCAGAAGTCTAAGAGCAACTTTTAACTAATTTATTTTCAACCTGGGGCTCAGGGGGGATTTGTTGCCCTGTCAGCCTGATCATCACCTCTTCCTGGGACTGAAGTAGCGACCTGGCCCAGAACAGGCAGCTGTTAATTCTTCACCCACGGGGCCAGCTGCTGGCAGGAGACCCACAGAGGTCCACACAGCGGTCCCCAACCTTTTTGGCATCAGGGATCAGTTTCGTGGAATTTTTCCACAAAGTGGTGGGGGGAGGGCTGGGGTGTGCAGTCAAACCTCACTGCTAATGGTAATCTGTATTTGCAATCGCCCACTTCCTTCTGTGTGACCCAGTTCCTAAGGGGGTTGGCCCAGGGGTTGAGGACCCTTGTTTTAGAGTGCCTCCAAAAATAAGTTGTATATCATCAAAAATGCCTTTAGCAGTACGTCCTAGGCTTTCAGGAAAAGAGAACTGAAATTTTCCTAACACCTCCACACTGTTCTTCCTGAGTGTTCTTGGCACACCACTTACAACACCTTATTCTTCTTCAAAACACCCTTATTGGAAGCCAGAGGAAGTGAAGGCCTTCATATGACAGCGGGGCTGGGTCTCCTGTCTCCTGGGACTCAAGTTCTTGCCTTCCAGGTGATCCATTCATCAGCCTCTTTCCTATCTGGGCACGGGCCACAAGGCAGAAGAATGCTTTATGAAACTCCTATAGGGTGAGTGTCAAAGCCTCACAGAAGTGAACATGTGGAAGGCTTGAAACACAAATCTACACAGCAATCAATTAAAAAAACCAAGACAAAAAACTTTGCTCTATCTGGGCTTGGTGGCTCAGCCTGTAATCCCCTGCCTTTGGGAGGCTGAGGTGAGTGGATTGCTTGAGCCTGCGGGTTTGAGACCCGCCTGGGCAGCAAGACCTCATCTCTACAATAAGTCAAAAAAATCAGCAGGGCGTGGTAGCGCATGCCTGTAATTCCGGCTACTTGGAAGGCTGAGGCGGAAGGATCGCTGGAGCCCAGCAGGTCAAGGCTGCGGTGGCCAGGAGCGGCCACTGTACTCCAGTCTGGGCGACCGAGTGAGACTCCAACTCAAAAAAAAAAAAAAAAAAAAACTAAAAACTTTGCTCTGTGTATTCATACACAAGGGGCATCTTTTTCTCTCTGTATCTACCACCTAAACCTCAATCCCACAGCCAGTTCATCCCACCATCAAATGAACCAGAACTCAAACAAAACAATAATTCAACAATGCTCAGGTAGCACAAAACAGAATCAATAACAACAGCTGTCTCCATGAAATTAGGATCAACCCCACACAACTCTGCTGCCAGGGGAAGAAAATGCCACCATTTCCTGTCTGTGTCCTGCCTGCCCTACTCAGGTCTCTATCCTCACAACTCCTGACTTGTACTATCTCTCTGGGCGTCTCTGCACCTTGTTAATCACTCTCTTCAGGTTCTGTCTTCATTCACCTACCAACAAACCATTCCTGGAGTACAGTCTTTTGAGATGGAGAGTCATCAAAGAGTCATTTTCTTACTTCCATAATAGACTGTTAGCTGGTTCAGTGGCTCAGGCCTGTAATCCCAGCACTTTGGGAGGCAGAGGCGAGAGAGAGGACTGCCTCAGCTCGGGGGTCTAGACCAGCATGGGCAACTTGGTAAGACCTAGTCTCTATAATAAATCAAAAAGTTAGCTGGCTGTAGTGGCACACATCTGTGGTTCCAGCTACTTGGAAGGCTCACCTGAGCCCAGCAGGTGGAGGTTGTGATGGCCATGAGCATGCCACTGCAGTCCAACCTGGGTGACAGAGTGAGACCCCAACTCAAAAAAAAAAAAAAAAAAAAACCAACACATAATAGACTATTTGTCCTCTTAGGGACATCTACCTCCTCTGTGAACATTTCTTGCCTTCCAATGGCTTGAAGTCCCTCCCAAATGCACACACGCAAATGATACTTAGCATGACACCTTATGTTTATGCCTTAGCATAATTTGTTATTTATGTGCCAGACTAAAAGGAAAACCGCTTCTACTGAAAGTTACTAGTGGATGAAAGCAAAACCATGCCTGTAAATTAATCACCCTTATCACAGTTAGAACTATCTTATACTGAGCATTCACTAGATCACAGACTAAGTCCTTCACTTATACTGAATTTAAAAGATGCCACACTATGTATGAGCACTAGAAGAAAAAATGATGCCAGCTGAACTAAGACACAATGCTATATACGATAGACCCCCCCATCCTCATCCCATGACCCCCAGGTGGATACCTTAAACCTCAGAGAGTACCAAACTCCATATATACTATGTTTTGTCCAATACATACATATACCTGTGATAAAGTTTAATGCATAAATTAGGCATAGAGGCTGGCACTGTGGTTCATGTCTGTAATCCCAGCACTTTAGGAGACCAAAGCAGGAGAATTGCTTGAGCACAGGAGTTCGAGACCAGTGTAGTAACACAGTAAGGCCTTGTCTCTACAAAAATCAAAAAATTAGCCAGGCATGGTGGTGCATGCCTATAGTTCCAGCTACTCGGAAGGTTGAGGTACAAGGATCACCTGAGCCCAGGAGGTCAAGAATGCAGTGAGGTATGATCGTGCCACCGCACTCCTGCCCGGGAGACAGAATGAGACCCCCAACTCAAAAAAAAATAAGGCACAGTAAGATTAGCAACAACAATAATAAAATAGAACAATTATACCAACATGCCAGCATCACCACTTTTGTGCTTTGGAGCCATTATGAAGTAAAATAAGGGTTACTTGAATACAATCACTGTGATACCTTGACAGCTGATAAACCAGACAAAGGGATGATTCACATCCTGGGCAGGGCAGATCAGGGAAGTGAGAGATTTCATCACGCTACTCGGAGTGGCGGGCAACTTAAAACTTAGGAGTTATTTCTGGAATTTTCCATTTAATAATTTCAGATCACAGTTGATCACGGGTAACTGAAACCACAGAAGGCGAAATCATGGATAACAGGGAACTACTGTAATTGATTGTAAGTTACATCTCAATTTCTTTTTTTTTTTAGTTGGAGTCTCACTCTGTCACCCAGACTGGAGTGCACCGGCTGCTCCCAGCCACTGCAGCCTAGACCTGCTGGGTTCCAGTGATCCTTCCACCTCAGCCTTCCAGTAGCTGGAACTACAGGCGTGCGCTACCATGCCCAGCTAATTTTTTGATTTATTGTAGAGATGAGGTCTTGCCAAGTTGCCCAGGCGGGTCTCGAATCCCGCGGGCTCAGGCAATCCACCCACCTCAACCTCTCAAAGGCGCAGGATTATAGGCTGAGCCACTGAGCCCGGCTTACATCTCAATTTCAAAGATGTGCAAATGTAAAAAGAAAAAACATCTTAGAGCTAATGAAATACAGTATTATCTCACTTAATCCTTATAAGAACTCTAACAGGATTGGTATTATTATCCCCATCTTGCAAAAGAGAAAACTGAGGCTCAGAGAAGTGAAGCAAACTGTCTAAGGTCTGCCAGTCAGTAAGTTGTGAAGACAGAACTCAGTTCCTGAACAGATTTCTGAATTCCCCTGGAAAGAACAGGACAAGGGGGGACAGCCAGCCTTCAGACACACCCTTCTTCGTTAAGCTGTCCCATCAAAGGCAAATAACATGATTTGGCTGATTCCTAAAATCAGGAGTATTTTTCAGTTGCACTTTCACAGATCCTACTTCCAGAAACAACAACAAAAGGGAAAACAGGTTTCCCTAACTCCTTCCTTGCATGGAAGTAAGGGGGGAACCTCTCAGCCAACTTGTTATATATAAAGTACATTTAACAAGCCTTTCAAGTCCTGGGAGTGGGAGAAAGAAGGGTTCATTGGAAACCTGATACCTTGGCAGCCAAGAGAGAGGGACAAGGCCCTTAGCATCAGCCTCTGGGGATAAACACCATCCCAAACCCCTTTGTCTGCCAGAAGGAGATACTTCCTGGGGGGCAGGAGGCGGCAATGCTTTTTATGACAAAGCCCACCTAACAACAACCCTGCACCGGAGACCTGGCTGGGGTCTTTGTACAACCCACCTAACCATAAACCCTCTATCTTTTCCCAGACCTGCTGGGGTTCCTCTCTCCACAAATACCTGTGACCATCATAAACGCCCTTAAACACCCCCATTTACTGCCCAGCCTGCCTGCTGCTAAATGAGGGCATTTGTTTCAAATTTGCAAATACCGAGAGCAGTGGAAACCCAAGTCCACCCCTAAAATGAAATGTTCTGCATTCCTCCAGGCCTGAAGCATCACGCTTCAAAAGCTGTGAGAGGCCCTGGCTATTTACTCACTGGTGGGGCTATTGGGAGAGGTATTTCCCTGATCCCTGAGGTGGCTCCTTTGATCTGGCCCGGATGGGAAGGGGCAGAAAGGGGTACCACCTAGACCCAGGTTAGGCTGGGCCCACTTTCTTCAGCCCCTTTCTGGGTCACCAGTGGCAGCCGTGAAGCGCCTGGAAAAGGAGTCTCTTGGGAAGGCCCAAGTAGAGACTCGCCTAAAATTGCTGCCTGGAGACAGAGCGGGTTTGGCCGCCTCCAGAGGATCTCCCAGACCATCTTCAAAGGCCCTTCAAACAAAGGTAAGAAAGAGGTTAAGGGAAAGCACAGGAGGCCAAGAAGCACCAGTCTCTCACACAGACAGAAAAAAAAGGGCAAATTCCCCACCCTATTCCCCCTACTGCACCAAGCAACTCAGGACACTCCAACAAAATGGGGTGCGAGTGTTTACTAAAGAAAAGACTTTTGTTCTAAGAAGTTTTCCAAAAAGGGAGGCGGTTGAGAGAGATCTTCCTCCAGTCCCCCAGGGCTGTTCCAGGACCCAGGCTAGCCACTTCCTTCGCCTCAACACTCTTCCTGTAGGAGGCCTGGACCCCCAGAGTAGAGGAGAAGCTGGATCACAGGATCACAGGCCAAAAAGCCGCTGGCCAGTTGGGATTTTTTTAATTGGTCAGTGTAACAACTGGTTTAATCTGCCAAATTAACCAAACTGATAGAATGATTTGCTCTTTGTGCTGTAGCTACAAGACCGACAGCATTTCCTTTTTTTTTTTTCCTAAGGCTGCAAGACAATGTTTTCTTTGTTTGTGATTTGTTTTGTTTTTCAGGTGGCTGGAAGTGAAGCTGGTTCTCAAATGCCATCCTAACACATCACCTCTCTAAGGACCTGTGGGCTTGAAGGTGCCTTCTTCCTCTTCTCTCAGGCAGGAGACAGTACGGCTTTGTTGTTTTTTCACAGATGAGCCACAACGGACTCGGAGCATGAGAGTTGTCCCTTTGCAACTTTCTGTGATAGGACACAGGTTCCCCAGGTTCCTGCATTGGAATCTGAGAACTAGAGAAGCAGAGGAACAAACTCAGCAGAATCAGCCAAACAGAGATATTACCTGGCATAAGAAAACTGGCATTTCTCAGAATATCAAAGGTCATGGTCCAACCTCTCCTGGATACACGTGAGCGTTAAGTCTTGACTCCAAGCTCAGAAATTGAAGGGAGCCCAGGTGCAGTGGCTCACACCTGTAATCCTAGCACTTTGGGAGGCAGAAACGAGAGGACTGCTTGAGCCCAGGCGTTTGAGACCACCCTGGGCAACACGGCAAGACCTCATCTCTATAAAAAATAAAAATAGCCGGGCTCGGTGGCTCAGCCTGTAATCCCGCGCCTTTGGGAGGCTGAGGTGAGTGGATTGCCTGAGCCCGTGGGTTCGAGACACGCCTGGGCAGTGAAACCTCATCTCTACAATAAATAAATTTTTAAAAAATCAGCCGGGCGTGGTAGTGCGCGCCTGTAGTTCCAGCTACTTGGAAGGCTGAGGCGGAAGGATCGCCGGAGCCCAGCAGGCGAGGCTGCGGTGGCCGGGAGCGGCCACTGCACTCCAGTCTGGGCGACAGAGTGAGACTCCAACTCAAAAATAAATAAATAAATAAATAAAAATAAATAAATAAATTTTAAAAAGGCCGGGCTCAGTTGCTCATTCTGTAATCCCCAGCATTTTGGGAGACGACGGAGCAAGTGGATTGCCTGAGCCCACGGGTTCAAGACCAGCCCAGCCAACTTGATGAGACCTCATTTCTACAAGAAAAAAAAAAAAATTAAGCTGGGCTTGGTGGCTCAGCCTGAGGTGAGTGGATTGCCTGAACCTGCAGGTTCGAGATCCGCCTGGGCAACTTGGTGAGACCTCATCTCTACAATAAATCAAAAAATTAGCCGGGGGTGGTAGCGCACACCTGTAATTCCGGCTACTTGGAAGGCTGAGGCGGAAGGATTGCCAGAGCCCAGCAGGTCGAGGCTGCGGTGGCTGGGAGCAGCCACTGTACTACAGTCTGGGCGACAGAGCAAGACTCCAACTCAAAAAAACAAAACAAAACAAAAAAACAAACAAATATTAGCCGGACGTGATAGTGCACGCCTGTAGTTTCAGCTACTTGGAAGGCTGAAGCGGAAGGATCGCCAGAGTCCAGCAGGTCGATGCTGGGGGGGCCATGAGTATGCCACTGCACTCCAGCCTAGACGAAAGAGTGAGACTCCAACTAAAAAAAAAAAAAATCAGCCGGGCATAGTACATGCCTGTAGTCCCAGCTACTTAGGATGCTGGAGCAGAAGGATTGCCTGAGTCCAGGAGGTTGAGGCTGCAGTAAGCTGTGATCGTACCAATACACTCCAACCTAGGGGACAGAATAGGACCTCAACTCAAAAAAGAAAAAAAAAAAGAAAAAGAAATTGAAGGGAAACCTACATCATGCCCCTACTAGGTGCCAGCGCCTGAAACAACAACCGTGGGCACATCTACCTATACTAAAGTAATTAAATTCTTCAGGGGGATCTAAATTAGTAAAAATAAAAAAAAATTTTTAAAGTAGTTAGAGGCAGCAAACTCTAACAACCAATGTGAGGATGACTCTCTTACCACCTATGCGATCTCCACCACAGTGTGGCCCAGTGTACAACTCCCAGCAGGCAGTATTGGTCTGGAATGTGGCAGCACACCTACAAGCCAGGGCCTGTAACCGCCTGTGACCTTCCAGAAGCACCAGGAGGAGGAGGCTAAGGATTTATGGATTCACGAGAAAAGCTCAAGCCATAGGGATTCAGGCAGAGCCTTCTAGACTTTCAGACTATATACAGTCTGACCATAATGTTTAAGGGCTGGATGTGGTGGCTCAAGCCTGTAATCCCAGCACTTTGGGAGACCGAGGTGAGGGGACTGCCTGAGCCCGTGGGTTCGAGAACAGCCTGGGCAACTTGGTGAGACCTCATTTCTACAATAAAAAAAAATTAGCCAGGCATGGTAGCACATGCCTGTAGTTCCAGCTACTTGGAAGGCTAAGGCAGAAGGATGGCCTGAACCCAGAAGGTCAACACTGGGGTAGCCATGAGCATGCCACTACATTCCAGCCTGGGCGACAGAGTGAGACTCCAACTCAAATAAAAAGTTTAAAATGCACACAAGGCCAGCATTTTGGGAGGCCAAGGCGAGAGGACTGCCTGAGCCTGGGGATTTGAGACCAGCTTGGGCAACTTGGTGAGATCTCGTCTCTACAATAAATCACAAAAACTAGCTGGGCGTGGTGGCGTGCGTCTGTAGTTCCAGCTACTTGGAAGACTGAGGCAGAAGGATTGCCTAAGCCCAACAGGTTAAGGCTGCGGCGGCTGTGAGTGCACCACTACACTCCAGCCTGGGCAACAGAGTGAGACTCAGACTCAAAAAAAAAAAAAAAGATGCATACAAACCTCCAAAGGGGCCCACTGAGAATCTTAATCTTTCTATTTTGTAATAGAAAGTGTGTGGTGAAAGGGCTGGCAACCTGGAATGCTGGGGCCCTAATGATCTCTCCGTATATTAATTATTGATACACTCCTTTGTGCAGAAAGAGCAGAGAAGGTTATTCCACCCTGACTCTAGCAGGACTATGCCTAAACCCACCCAGACAGTTGTCTCCTCTGCAAAATCTACTCCCCACTGCTCACCCTCCTCCAAGGTATGTATGTGTCATATTTCATAGCATCCAATAATGACAGCTACATAAGGACTCTTAATTTGAAAGCACAGAAGGAACTGGCACTCTGGTCTCAGCTATATTCCTTACCAATTCTGCAGTGCTGGGCAGATCATACATTTGTACCTCATTTCTTCGTGTGTGTGTGTGTGTGAAGAAGTCTCATACTCACAGTCACCACATCCTCGACCTGCTGGGCTCAGGAAGGATCACCTGAGCCCAGCAGGTCAAGGCTGCGGTCACTGTGAGCATGCCACTGCACTCTAGCCTGGGCAACAGAGGGAAACTCCAACTAAAAAAAAAAAAAAAAAAAAACCATTTGCAGCCGGGCTTGGTGGCTCAGCCTGTAATACCACACCTTGGGAGACTGAGGTGAGTGGATTGCCTGAGCCTGTGGGTTCGAGACCCGCCTGGGCAACTTGGCAAGACCTCATCTCTACAATAAATTTTTTTAAAAATCAGCCAGGAATGGTAGCGCGTGCCTGTAATTCCGGCTACTCGGAAGGCTGAGGTGGAAGGATCGCTGGAGCCCAGCAGGTTGAGGCTACGGTGGCTGGGAGCAGCCACTGCACTCCAGTCTGGGCAACAGAGTGAGACTTCAACTCAAAAAAAAAAAAAAAAAAAAGAGCCGGGCTCGGTGGCTCAGCCTGTCATCCCACGCCTTGGGAGACTGAGGTGAGTGGATTGCCTGAGCCCGCGGGTTCGAGACCCGCCTGGGCAGCGAGACCTCATCTCTACAATAAATCAAAAAATCAGCCAGGCGTGGTAGCGCATGCCTGTAATTCCGGCTACTTGGAAGGTTGAGGCGGAAGGATTGCTGGAGCCCAGCAGGTTGAGGCTGCGGTGGCCGGGAGGGGCCACTGCACTCCAGTCTGGGCAACAGAGTGAGACTCCAACCCAAAAAAAAAAAAAAAAAAATCCTTTGCAAACCTCTCCAAAATTTACTCAAATCTTTCCATCCTCCTTTGCACCCAGGGGAATTATACACCATTATCCACATCACCAGTTGATCGAGTCTAAACACACCTGTGCCCACACATTAGAGACTCCAGAATAAAATGCAGCCCTCAGATGAAAGTGCTCTCCCAAAGCAAGGGTGAGGAAGAAAGTGTGCAGAGGGTGGCAGAAACACAGCTAGAGGTGTCATACTGGCTCAGTCTCAAAGGTTGCCTGGGTAAGGGCCCTTCCAAGGTTTCATGTCCTCAATTGAGGCCTGGAGAGGAGATTGGGACTTGCCTGTGGTCACACAAGCAATTTGGGGCAAATGTGGGAGCAGTGTCCATGTCTCCCAACTCTGACCCACCTTTGAGACAGAGGGGATGGCCACTTTTCTTGCAGGAATTCTTCTAAATCAAGAATGCCCACACACTTTACCTGAAGGCTCTGGTGACTCCAGGGAGAGAGAATACAGGAGACAGGAAAACTGAAGCTCCTTAATGAACCGTGAAATAAACTTTGTTTTGTTGTTGTTTGTTTGTTTGTTTGAGTTGGAGTCTCACTCTGTCGCCCAGACTGGAGTGCAGTGGCCGCTCCCGGCCACCGCAGCCTCAACCTGCTGGGCTCCGGCGATCCTTCTGCCTCATCCTTCCGAGTAGCTGGAATTACAGGCATGTGCTACCACGCCCGGCTGATTTTTTGATTTATTGTAGAGATGAGGTCTCGCCAAGTTGCCCAGGCGGGTCTCGAACCCATAAACTCAGGCAATTCACTCACCTCAGCCTCCCAAGGCATGGGATTACAGGCTGAGCCACCGAGCCCAGCGGTGAAATAAACTTTGAGCAGCCTGATCTTCCCTGAAGACTCAGCCAGCCTCTGCATTAATTATCACATAAGAGCCGGGCTCAGTGGCTCAGCCTGTAATCCCACGCCTTTGGGAGGCTGAGGTGAGTGGATTGCCTGAGCCTGCGGGTTCGAGACCCGCCTGGGCAGCAAGACCTCATCTCTACAATAAATAAAAAAATCAGCCGGGCGTGGTAGCGCATGCTTGTAATTCCAGCTACTTGGAAGGCTGAGGCGGAAGGATCGCCAGAGCCCAGCAGGTGGAAGCTGCGGTGGCCGGGAGCGGCCACTGTACTCCAGTCTGGGCGACAGAGTGAGACTCCAACTCAAAAAAAAAAAAAAAAAATTATCACATAAGGCTAGGAGCCTATATCTGCAAGGCAGCAAAATCCACTGCTGGGGAGAGGCGCTCAGAAACAGGCCAAGACCTCAATGGCCACAGATAGACAATGTGGAGCAGGAACAGTGTAACAAGGTCCTCTCAGGCTTCTCCTATTGCATGTTATGGCCAGCAGTACTCCACCACCATAGGAGGCAAGAGAACAGTGGTGAAGAGGACTCATCTGAAATGTAAAATTAGAACAGAGGACACCAAAATCATCTTGGCAAATCAGCTAAGAAACAGATACTCATTAGTTGCAAGGCCCTCATTCCAACAGAACAGCCACGTATGACTGTACAGGTTGTAAACTGCTCAAGATGCATGGCCAAAGTGTCAATACTGAAATACTGCCTGAGTTCCACTAGCCAAAGCTGAGCCCTGGTGCAGGGTTGCATCCAGCTGGAGGAGGGGGTACTTATTTCTAAAGTGCATAAAGGCACTGTGTGAGCTAGCTGCTGGGACACCTCAGCAGTCCCAAAAACAGATAAACATTCTCCTCAATGCCCCACAACCACTCCAAAGAGACAAAAAAGAGCCGTGTGTCTCCTGGAGGAGAGAGCATGCATGCTAGTGCCTGCTCCAGCCTCCATAACCACCCCTGGGGAGAGTTTCCAGCCCTGACCACACGGTACCTCAGGAACCTCCCCACAGCACAGAAGTTCCCACAAGTGACACAGAGTCACTGACTGGGGAAACTCCCACAGTCATCTGGTGATAACAGGATCTCCCTTGGGTATCATAAAAGTTTGCCTAGGCTGCAAGACGCCCAGTTTACAGCCCACTCTCTGGAAGAACCTCAGTATGCCAGGGGAGATGGCGGCCCTGCACCAGCACTGACCCCCCGTGGGAGAATCTGCTACTGGGAGAGAAGGAGGGAGGGTTCCCACCAGGAAAATGTGGCTGTGCCATATTTCTGAGCTGCTGTTGGAATACTGAGACCCATTTAGAAAACCTATGCTTTTGAACGAGGAAACCATTTCTAAGGCTGCTAGTCAAGAGGGACTTTGTTGAGCCCTCACAAACCATTCTAGCAACTAAGAGTTAGAAAGAAAGGCTGACACCTACCTCGATGAGAGACAAAGAGCCAGTACAGTTTCTGGGAAGAGCCATCAGGACCAGCCAGAGGGGCTGCTTCCCAGGTCAACCACAGCTGATGAGTGTTACATCACAACTTCAGGGGAGCAGGGATCAGCATCACTCACATTATGCAGATGTGGAAACTGAGGCTCAGAAAGTTTCAATGAACAAGCTCAGGGTCATGTGGCCAGGCAGCAATTGTGCCAGGACCAGTACACAGAAAAACTGGTGTCGCAGGTCTATAGATGTCTCTTCTCTTACTTTATCATGCATGGCTGCTGTGTGATGTTGAGAAAACCACCCAGCCAGGTATGGTGGCTCATGCCAGTAATCCCAGCACTTTGGGAGGTAAAGGCGAGAGGATTCCCTGAGCCCAGGGGTTCAAGACCTGCCTAAGCAACTTGGCGAGACCTTGTCTTTACAACAAATCAAAAAAATTAGCCAGGTGTGGGCATGCAGCTACTTGGAAGGCTGAGGTGGAAGGATCACCTGAGTCCAGCAAGTCAAGGCTGCGGTGGCCATGAGCATGCCACTGCACTCCAGCCTGGGTGACAGTGAGACTCAAAAAAAAAAAAAAAAAAAAAAAAAAACCCAAACTCATTATCCGATGCCTTTACATCATTCTGAGGCAGTCACCACTGCCTATATCTATTTAGCAATGTCAGGTCCTCTCTCCTCTCCGAAGCCCTCCCATGCCCCATTTGTTCCTGTGTCTCGGACTTACTGTCCCACACATTCTAGAATGTTCTTCTATTCTATTTAGCACTTTACCAAATGATGTCTTTCATTATACTTCATCTAATTCACAGTTTTCCATCTTGTCTTCTTCCTGCTTCCCAGTCCCTACTCAGACAGCTTCACCCATAGAAGACACTCAAACACCTTGAATGGAATCCCTCCTAAGTCCCTCAATACCACCCTCTTTCTCAATACCACACTTCTACTTCAGACTAACAGACTCTCCTTACAGCTACTCAGGTTTGGTTCTCATGCCTGAGTGTAGGTAAGAAACTTTTAGGAGGCTCTTTATAAGTGAAGTTTCCTTCTGAAGTTTGATCTATGCAACTGAACTGGTTATTCAACAAATACAATATACTCTAACAAATAAGAAAATAAAATACATTTTATGGCCCTATCCCCATTGATTCTGATGGGCAGGTTTGCAGTAAGGCCCAGGAAACTAAGATTTTAGCCAGTACCTCTGGTTACCTGCTCTCCCACTATACCCTCCGCCATGTATTTTTGAGAATCACATATCTACAACCTAACATGTGACTCACAACCCTACCTCACAGCTCAGGACCTAGCTTTCATATGTTACATACACACCTAAACTAGCAAGTGCAGGGCCTGACATCTACCAGGAGCTTGGGATCTGCAGGACACCTTATAGGCGACGGTGCTGTCACCTGTGCATTCATTCAGCGCCTCAGTGCACTTGAGGAGATGAGAGCTTGGCAATACAAAACCAAGGAGCACGGGGAAGGCGCTTGAGTGTGCCAGCTCTTCCAGCCAAGCTTCCTCCCCGCCCCACTGCCGTTTGTGTAGCATTGCTGGGAGGGAAATGGCCTCAAGGCAGAGAAGCAAAGAGGATGGAAAAAGTGACAAACTACAAGAGGGCTTCCTCAAACCGCGGATTAGCCATGGCAGCTCCTGCGCCAGCTCCACCAAAGCGCCAGGGGGCTCGGCAGGGCAGAATGTGCACTCAGCAGTGAACTCAGAGAACCCCAAGGCAGGACTCTATCCCAGCCACGATGGCACTTCCACACCCTTGGAAAAAAAGGAGCAGGCTGGTGGGGGCCAGAGCAGGAATCAAGGAGAGAGGCAGGCGCCCACTCTAGGGCAAGGCTAGGGGCAACGCCAGCAAGAGCGGCCCTGAGCCTGTAACCCCACCACGTGGCTCTGGCCTGGGGTAATGCCCGGGCCCAGCAGCAGAGAGGCTTGCTACTGAGGTTAGGGACAGCAGAGGGAGGTCGAGGGACGCAGGCCAAGGACACCCAACCCTGTTTAATGGCCCTGTCTTCCATCAGGAAAACACCAAAGACTGAATCCCTGGCCCCAAACTGCTCTTGGCTCAAACATTAGAGTCTGAACCGGCCAACCTCCTTCCCAGATGAGTCCTCACAGAAGCTGTGTTGGCTTAAACACAAGCTCACACAAACCCCCTCACTCCAGAATACGAAACGCTCCAAAGACTAACAACACTACAACTGTGGAAGCCCAGCAGAGAAATGCCTCCCTTTATGAACCAAATGTATTCCTGAAAAGTTGTCCATCGACCAAATTTCTGCCCAGCAAACCCAGTTTCTCCAATGGCCTCCATTATAAAAAGAGATGTACGCTCCTCTAGGAAAAGCTGACACCCCGAGGAACTTAGCAGCACAATTAACATTGCAAATCTTCTAGAGTTTCTTGACAAAATGTAATTCACTTAAACCCAAAAGAAGTCACTTTTAAGTGTACATATCACACCAAAGAGTGTTCACATGACCTAAAATATTCAAATGTCATGCAAGATCGTGCCCCCAATGTACACTGTTGCAACAGGACAACTCTGTACCTTAAGCTTCTGTCTAAAGAACCATGCCCAGACTGGGACTCCTGGAACCTTTGGGTGCAGAATCATCTGGGGACCGCGTTAAAATGCAGATTGTGACTCTGCTTCATGCTTTCAGGGAATACTGATGCTGTTTGGCTTTGGGTGCTACTCTGAGTAGCACAGTTACAGATCAACTAGGCCCCTACACAGTTTACTGAGGAAGAAACCTCAGCACTGGTTTTTAAGCTGCAGTCAGCTTCTCATGTCGAGCTGGCTGCCCACACTCAGAACTCACAGAAAGCCAGAAGCCCTGCCACATCAAAACTCCAGAAAGCCACCACCAAAAACTGCCAGCCCAGAAACAGGGAAGGAAGGTCTGATCCCTTGATCCCGTCATGGTAGAGCAGGCACAAGGAGGAACAGCAGGCAACCCCAAACCAGAGAAGTTGTAAAGAGCACAAAAGACTCCAAATGCCGAGAATGCAAAGGGGTCATTTAACTTTGCCCTTGATTGCTCTGACTTGCATCCAAAGGTTCATTTACTTTTTCAATACATCTAGATAAGGACCATTATAAATTAGTACTGTATTCTACAGGGGGAGCCCTTCAGTAAATGAAAACCCAATGGGGCAAAAATTTGGAAGTCGTCCTAAGAATGACAGAATCTAGAAGTTCTATAGGCAACCACTTTCTGGCAGGAGAAACAGGACAGCTTCAGGGAAGAAGTGGAGATGGGGCTGGGCAAGAGAGATGGGAGAAAGCAATACACACCAGGGGACTGGCTCGAGAGGAAAGCAAGGTTGGAGAAAACCAGGTATGTTTCAGGAAACAGCAAATAGGCCAGCTGGACTATAGCCAGAAGGATTCCAGTAGGTGGAAAATGCTTATTAGCCAGGCTCGGTGGCTCAGCCTGTAATCCTAGCGCTTTGGGAGGCTGAGGTGAGTGGATTGCCTGAGCCTGCAGGTTCAAGACCCGCCTGGGCAACTTGGCGAGACCTCATCTCTACAATAAGTCAAAAATTAGCCAGGCGTGGTAGCGCGCGCCTGTAGTTCCAGCTACTTGGAAGGCTGAGGCAGAAGGATCGCTGAAGACCAGCAGGTCGAGGCTGCGATGGCCAGAAGCGGCCACTGCACTCCAGTCTGGGTGACAGAGTGAGACTCCAACTCAAAAAAACAGAACATGCTTATTATGGGGAATGACTGCAAAGTTGAAGGTATACTCGAAGCACACCACAGAAGAGAGAAGATCAAAGAAGGGATACTTTTTTAGACATACTTCATTCTATTTAATCCTCAACACAACTCCAGTAAGTAAGTACCTTGACAGAAGAGACAAACAGAGAGGTCAAGAAATTTGCCCAGAGACTCAGGGTCTGTGGGCTCCACATCCATGGACTCAACCAACTGAGGATCAAATACATTCAGAAAAAAATATGTAATAACAATACAAAAGTAGAACGTACAAAATTTTTTTTTTTTTTTGAGTTGGAGTCTCACTCTGTTGCCCAGACTAGAGTGCAGTGGCTGCTCCCGGCCACCGCAGCCTCAACCTGCTGGGCTCCGGTGATCCTTCCGCCTCAGCCTTCCAAGTAGCTGGAACTACAGGCGCGCACTACCATACCAGGCTAATTTTTGATTTATTGTAGAGATGAGGTCTCACCAAGTTGCCCAGGTGAGTCTTGGACCCGCGGGTTCAGGCAATCCACTCACCTCAGCCTTCCAAGGCGCGGGATTACAGGCTGAGCCACCGAGCCCGGTGAAAAATACAAAAATTAAAAAATACAGTTATAATGACTATTTACAAATCATTTACATTGTATTAGGTATTATAAGTAATCTAAAGATGATTTAAAGTATATGGGGGGATGTGTGTAAGTTATATGCAATATTACACCATTTTACATGAAGGACTTGAGCATTATTGGGTTTTGGTATTCTCAAGGAGTCCTGGAACCAATCCCTCTCCCTGGATATCGAGGACTACTGAACTTCATCTCCATAGTCTGAACTCTGTCCACCACTCAAGGTTGCTCTGAACACCAGGAGTTGAGTCCTCTGGCAAGTGATTTGAAGATCACCCTTGCCCTGCTACCATGCTTTCCAACAGCTGAGAAAAGCCATCACTGATAAAAGCGACTCCTAGGCCTGAATTACAGGCTGCAGAGCTTTGAGGAATCTGCAGGACAGCCTATCCCAGAATGTGACGACTCAATTTCCCCAGAGAAACAAGAGCCTGGAGGAAAGAAACCAGGGAGGGGGGATGGGAATGGACTGTAACCACAACTGACCATTCACCCAGTTGGGGTTAAGAATCCCAGGTTTCAAGCGTCAAATCTCCTCCTCCTCCACCATATTTATCACAACGGGATCTCAAAGTTTGGAAAGTAACTCAGCCATTTATGGCGTAATTACCCAGACTTCAAAATGGTCTAATCCACAAGCCTAGCCGGCCTAGGTCCTTTACTCCAGCCTTTTTAGTGTGAGGTCTCACTACAACTCCAGTTAATTATACAGTTAAACAATGAAATGGAAAAATCTGCTGCGCTCTATTAAAAAATCGTTGCCCCCTGAAGTCATGCGTCTGGGGGTAGGTCGCATCCCAGGATTTTTCACTAGAAGACAGTAGGCGCCTCGGCCTCGGCTGAAATTGTTTACAACACATGGACAGGTTCCACACCAAGGCACATTTGGTGGAATTGATTTAAGGCTCTCATTAAAATGTTCCTTTGTTGAGCACAAGACATCTCTCCAACCCCCGAGGAGATTCCAGACCTCCCATCCCAAACCCTCAGTCTGCTCTAACTTCCCCTACAGGATTCCTCCTCCCCTCCAGTAAACACCAGTCACCGGATTAACATCGATTAACATCAGAGTCATCTTCTCTAGGAAGGAATTTAGGAATTTAGCATTTGTTGAACTAGAGCCCCTTCTCTACCAAAATCTCCCCTAGACATCCGAACTCTAAACAGTAGCAGTGAAGGCTGCCACATCGGGCAGACCCACACCAAAACCCAACCAGACGGCCCAAGAGGCCTGTGAGCTCAGGCCTCTCGCCCATATGGCTGGGCCCCCTTCCTAGCTGCACAAAAAAACTTCCATACTTCCTATGGGGCAGATGTGGATTCTGCCATGAGCAATAACCACCACACACATCACAAGAAACACAGGGCAACTCCAGAAACACCTCCTATAAATCCTGGAGTTTGTTCTCTTTCCTGGGTTACACTTACCTCTCCTTTTACAACTAGGAGTGGGAGAGATGATTCCACCAGCATTAAAACCCCTCAACAGCTGCCAGGCCAGGAAGATGTCAGAAAAGGCAATTCCCTACCCCCACCTTCCCCACTGTCACTCTTCAAAGGAGGAGGACAGTGGTCAGCTAGGATAGGTCCCCTGCACAGAGCTGCCCAAAAGAAATCTGCTTCGAGAACCACCACCAAAGACTTTGTGTTCTGGAAGGGGGAGGGCTTTATTTCCAATCCAGGATGTGTGAGGATGTGCTTGGCGCTTTTCTGTAAGACACTCCAACACCTCAGTGGTGACTCTTAGGTGTGATCAAGCCAGGAAATAAAAGCTGCGGGGGCGGGGGGGGGGTCGGGGGAGATCCTGTCTGTCCTAGAGATGAGGGCCACACCCTTCTCAAAATGCAGAGGCCCTCTGAGAAAAACCAGAATGAGTTCTTTCTGCCTTTAGAGAGATTTCCTTTCCTCTGTGAGGACAGACAGGATGGAAATCCAGGAAGGAGCAGAACAAACCCCGTCCGCACCTTTGCAGGCCGGCCATGCCCGATTTTGGCAGCGGCCTCCACACATTAGTCACCGCGACAGCCTGGGACCCTCCGGCCCCCGGATTCGGCCCTGGCACACGGTGGGCTCAGGACTCCAGCCCAGGAGTTAGAGGAGATGGGGCGGCCCCTAATTCTTCCTTTCTTCTGCCCTCAACGGCAGGGCCATCTGGGGTCCCAGCTTTGCCCAGGAACTTGGAGGAGGGAATCCAGGAGAGTCGGGCCGGCGTAGGTAACAAAGCTCCGCGCTTTGCGCGCCGGTCTGTCCGGCTTCAGGCCCCAGCCGGCCACCCTCACCTGGGCTGAGCCTGCCGGGGTCACTCCGTTTCCCCCACCGCACCCCTCACAAGAGAGGTAGGCATTCCTCCCCCGAAAAGAAACTCCCCAGCTGGGCCCGGGAGCCGGCAACTCCCGGCAGCTCTCGAGCAAACTCTGGGTTCAGGCCAGGGAAACTCTGTGGAGGCTGGAAACGCGTCCCCGCGGCGCGAGTGGGACTGTGACCCAGTCCGCGGGGGCTTCGCCAGCCTCCCGGCCACGGGCAGCTTGCGCCCCTCCCCCGGGACCTCGCGCCCCCAGCCAGCCTCTCCGCCACTCGAGGGTGTCTGTCCCCGCTCCAGTCGCCCGAACCCACCTCTCCCGGCGCCCCCTTTAGCCCACGGGACTCCCGCGCTCTCCGAGCCCCGCTTCCCCAGCTCGCAGGGACTCACCGCCCAGCAGCGGCAGCAGCAGGACGCTGAGCAGAGGCAGCCGGCGGTGACTAGCTGGGGGTCTCCGCGCAGCTCCCATCGCGGCGGGCTCGGGGAAGCAGCTGGAGGGCGCACGGCGGGCGCGCAGTCGGCGCGCCGTGGCGGGCCCAGGAGGCGGAGCGCACCGGAGCGCGAGCGCCGCCGCAGCAGCAGCCGCAGCCGGAGCCGGAGCCCGAGCCCGAGGCGTCCCGAGCCGGAGCCGCGCGCGCCCGGTACCTCCGAGTCTTAGCGCGCCGCCGCCACCGCCGCTGCCGCCGCCTCCAAGCCCCGCCCCACGACGCCCCCTCCCCTTCGGCCTCCGCGCGGCGCCCCGCCCCTTCGACGCCCCCTCCCCTCCGTGGAGGGGAGGAGCTCGCAGTTGGGGGAGGGGTCTGGAGAGGGATAGGGGACCTAGAGAGGAAGGCTCCAGGGAGTGCGGGGGACCTGAGCCAGGTAGGGGAGTGTATGGTGTGCCCACCGCCTAGTCTGCAGGGACCCAGAAGAACCAAAGTGACTTTTGGGATTCCGTGGCCCTTGGGGAGGACTCTGGGCCTACCTGGAGGCTCCAACCAACAGTTACCCCAGAATTCTCAAGGTAGGGACGAGGCGGGAAGGTGGGTCCTGACCCACTCTTCAGCAACCCAGAAACCTAAGGGAGATCTAGAACAGCAGGATGTTCTTGATGTACCCTAGCAGGGTAATCTGGAGATATTGTGTAGCCCCAGAACAGATGTCGCCTGGATATGTGGGGAAGAGTGCATGGCTAGTATCTGGTTTGGCTCTGGACCAATCTGAACCCAAAGGTAGAAACACACTGGGCTCTGAAGCCAGGCTGAAGGCTGTTAAACTGACAAATTCATCCCAAGTCCATCTCCAGGCAGTCTGGGCTGTGTCAGGGCATGGCCAAGTCTCCAGCTGTGGGGAGGCCCAGCACAGCCCTTGTTCCAGGCACCCCCACCCCCAGCGCCACTACCCCCACATTCTTTCTTTGTTGTGAAAGCAGCAAGGGGTGTAGGAGGCGGGTCAGGAGGAGTCAAGCTTTAGAAGATGGGCCCCAGCTGCTGCTCAGGCCTCCAGGATATGCTGAGAAGGGATGGATAGTGCCTGGTCTCCCCTCTGGCTTTGGAGGGCCCCCCAGGCCTGCTTAGACCTCCCTTCCCCCAAGCAGCTGGGAGAAGGAGGAGGGGCAGCCACAGAGGGACTCACAGCCAGGAGAAGTGGCGCCAGGACTCCAGGGTCCTGCCACATGGCCACCACATGTCCCTGACAACCCAGTCCACAGCACCTTCTCATTGGGTTGTGGGCCTCCTTCCCCATCCCCCAGATGCCTTCCTACAGGCCTTGCTGGAGAGGATACAGACAAGGAGAGGAAAAGAGAAGAGCTCCAAGGATCAGCACTACCCTTCTTCACCCTATCCATCACTGCCCCTCGCCCTTCTGTGAACGCCCCAGCACAGCCCTTGCTTCCCACCCTCTTCAGTCAGGACTCAAGTAGCAGAAAGATGACCTGATTCTTTTATTTAAGAAAAGTGAAATACATGGACCTGAAGTGAGGCAGCACAGGAGAGGGAATGAGAGAGGCCAGGGCAAGGCGGCTTGGCTGGCCAGACCCAAACCTTCTGACAGAAAGGCCAGCAGCAGGCTGCATCTCTGAGAGGCATACCTACTTCATACCCACCTTGGGGGCCTCAGAGCTAGCTGCTCTAGAGGACCACACATGTGGGGAGAGGGTGTCCTGAGGGTCCTTCCTAAGGGGGATTCCTGAGGAGGGAGCTGAGACCCTAAGGGCAGCAGCAATCTTCTGGTTAAGCTGCTCCACCTTCACTGTCCCACCTGGAGGTGGGGAAGAGCCAGGAGCAATAGGGAGTGCTGCAAGGGCTGTGGGGGGACCCAGCAGACCTGGGGGTGGATTGAATGTCAGCTGCTTGATGAGAGGTTCGTGGTGCTGGCACTGAGGCCCCGGGAGACCTGAAATAGACAACACAACTTCTTTAGCCCAGGGACCTCAGCCTCCCAAAGACTGTCTTCTGGAGTCCATCGTCCCTTGGCCACAATCTATCTCTGGACCTGGGGCTGATTGTATAACCTCATCCTCAAGCTCTGGAGCTTTGTTTAGCCTCTGCTAGGATTTTCCAGAAGGTCACAATCTATGGAGAAACTACCCGGAAGAGCCACATGAGTACTGGTATAGTGAATTTGTTGAGACAAGTGGTCATTTGCCATTAAAATACCACGATTGGGCCAGGCACGGTGGTTCTAGCCTGTAATCCCAGCACTTTGGGAGGCCAAGGTGAAAGGATTGCCTAAGCTCAGGGGTTCAAGACCAGCCTGGGCAACTTGGTGAGACCTCGTCTCTACAATAAATCAAAAAATTAGCCGGCGTGGCAGCGCACGCCTGTAGTTCCAGCTACTTGGAAGGCTGAGGCAGAAGGATCGCCTGAGCCCAGCAGGTCGACGCCGGGGTGGCGGTGAGCATGCCTCTCCACTCTAGTCTGGACGACAGAGTGAGACTCCAACTCAAAAAAAAAAAATCATTATTGTTTTTTCAAAAGAACATTAATACTTTTTTTCTCTTCTTATCTACAACTAAGTCCCCAAAATGAGGAGTATGGTGGCTGCAGGAGGAAAAACAACTAGTATGCCAAAGAATTCTTAAATTATTCATAATTTCTTTGTGACCCACGTGGGCAACTTGGCGAGACCTCATCTCAACAATAAATCAAAAAATTAGCCAAACGTGGTAGTACACGCCTGTAGTTCCAGCTACTTGGAAGGCTGAGGCGGAAGGATTGCCAAAGCCCAGCAGGTCGAGGCTGCGGTGGCCGGGAGCAGCCTCTGCACTCCAGTCTGGGTGACAGAGTGAGACTCCAACTCAAAAAAAAAAAATTATTCATAATTCCAAAGTACCAGTTTAGAGAATACTAATTCCTATTTCCCTCCTGATTGACTTATTTACTACTATGTCTGGCCTGAAACTGTCCCTTGGTGGTCACTACCTCCAACAAGCTGTCTGCCTGATTCCTTAATGATTCCAGTTCCCTGGCTCATCTCATCCCAGATGCCTCTTCCCCTCTTCCCTAACTCCGCTGCACTTGCTGGCTGGCTGGCTGACCTTTCTTTTTCAACCACCAATACACTCACAAGCCCTGCTCTCACCTGGAGGGGTGCCGCACTGGGTTGGTTCAGATAGTTCAAAGAGGCTGCTCGCTTCATGTTGCTGCTGTAATGGAAAAAGGAAGAACTGAGACCTCCTCTCCTCCTTTTGAGTGGCCCTAGTGCCGTAGGCCTCTTGGGCACTGATATACAAAATCAAATCACTTCCTCTCCTCCCACCCCCACCCCCTTATCTTCATCAGGAACCAGTGTCTCCTCAGGTGCCTTCATCTTCCCTGCTGAGGTACACTTTCTGTCCAAACACTCTCCATGTTCATCCCATTTAGCTCCCCCCATTTCTCTCCAAGACACTAGAGCTAGGGCTTACTTGCCTGTTTTGCTATATCTCAACCTCGATATGTACCTGGAAGGCCGAGGCTCAGTCCCCTGGAGCTTCCTCACCAGGAGTTCACTGCTCCTACGGAACACATCCCGGATCTTGCCCATAGAGCTACTCCTCTGCAGGGTCCCACTGCCATCCTGGCACAGAGAGATGGGCAGTAGAAGCTAGGACATCCCATGCACTCTGGCTTCTGAATCCACTTCTGCTATATGTTCTGCATACAGCACCCCCGTTCCCTCAAAGTCCAGAGATTGAAAACAAGAATGCTGTCAAAAGCTGGCTCTGGCCAGGCACAGTGGCACACACCTATAATCCCAGCACTTTGGAAGGCCAAGGCAGGAGGATGCTTGAGCCCAGGAGTTTAAGCCCAGCCTAGGGAAACATAGCAAGACCTTGTCTCTACAAAAGATAGAAATAGCCGGGCTCAGTGGCTCAGCCTGTAATCCCGCGCCTTTGGGAGGCTGAGGTGAGTGGATTGCCTGAGCCCGCTGATTTGAGACCTGCCTGGGCAGCGAGACCTCATCTCTACAATAAATCAAAAAATCAGCCGGGCGTGGTAGCGCATGCCTGTAATTCCGGCTACTTGGAAGGCTGAGGTGGAAGGATCGCCGGAGCCCAGCAGGTCGAGGCTGCGGTGGCCGGGAGCGGCCACTGCACTCCAGTCTGGGTGACAGAGTGAGACTCCAACTCAAAAAAAAAAAGAGATAGAAATATAAGCGAATCTTGAACAATTATCACAATACTTTAAAAAAGGGATTGGCAGTAGTTGGAAACTGCCGGGGGTGGGGGGTGGGATTGGCAGGAGTGGGAAACTGCCAGGGAGGGGGGGGCAAAAAAAATAAAGACAAAATAAGCTGGAATGGTGGTGTGTGTCTGTAGTTCCAGCTACTCGGGAAGCTGAGACAGGAGGATTGCCCGAGCCCAGGAGGTTGAGGCTGTGGTGAGCCATGGCCATGATCCTACCACTGCACTCCAACCTGAGTGACAGAGTGAGACCTCAACTCAAAAAAAAAAAAAAAAAATTAAAACAACTGGCTCCTAGAGATACCCCTGCAGGACTCATTAGAATGGGGACAACATGCCCTCACACCCAACTTCAGCCTGGAGAAAGACAGGCTCAGAGCCTGTCACTACCAGCAGCAAGAATGGGCAGAAGAGACCAAGGGGCAATGATGAGACTTACCCCTGACCACTCCACAGCCACAGAAGCATCTTCACCTCCCTCGTATTTCACACTGTCCCCAGGGCTCTCCTGGGAAGTCCTTCTACCGTCACCCTCCCCAAGCAGCTCTGCCACCTTGGTCTGGCTGATAGGGTCAGTGCCCTGTAAGGGAAAGGAAGGGCCTGGGACTTCCTACTCCTTAACTCCTCAGGATGGGGCTTTCAAACTTTTTTTTCACCATCAGCCACTGCAAGGAAAACATTTTTCCTTGTGATGTCCCAGTATACACCTCCTGGAACAATACTAACCTTTTCTATTTGCAATGTATTCCTATACATAGCTATGTATATATTTTTAGCCATGGCCCACACTGAATGGAATTCATGACCTACTAATGAGCCCCACAATTTGAGAAACTCCTACTTAAGGCTCTCCTCAATCTTACTCCCCCTACTCACACCACCCATCCCTCTCCTTATGAAAGGGCAGGGTTTCCTCTTTATAGCCTAATTTTGTGAAGGGACTCTTGAACCTGGACTCTTGACCACAAAGGGCAGGTGGGGGGTAAGACAAGTTTAAAAACAACCACAATCACAAGACAGTCTCACCTTTCTTTCCCTCCTTTCCTCCTCAGCCTCTCCTCTTAGGAGATACACAAGAAGCCTCAGCTGTCCCTTATTCCCAGGGCCCTTCCTTCTTGGGCCTCCTTCCCCTCCAGGCTTCTGACCTGTTTCCGAGAACGCAGGGCACATTCTTCCAGGGTCTCAGCTGCTTCCAGCTTTCCCTGGCGCCTATACAGAGCTCCTAGGTTTCTCAAAGTAGTGTTCACTGTGGGGCTGCGGGGGGTGAGACCAGGGGAGGAAGAGGGAATGGGTTTAGAAAAGGAAACAAGGGAGAGAAAGAGCAGAGCTAAGGCCAAGGGAAGGTAAAGGGGAAGAAGGACAAAGGTCTGGGAGGCTGGAATCAGGGCTGGCGTGGAGGGAGGGCACCGGAGGCCAAGCTGGCTCTTCATGGGTAGCTCACCTGCTCACTTTACAGGCCTTGTACCAGCCTCCATACTCAGCATAGGGGGTACCACACTCACGGTGCCGGCTCTGCAGGACAGAGGAGAAGGGGAGGAAGAGCCAGAGATGAGAACACAGAGATGCTGGGGTGCAGACTGGTGTGGGGCTAGAAGCAGGCTGGGTTGGGGAAGGCACCATCCACATGGGGCTGGTGCTGGGGTGGGAAATTAGCAGCTGGGCTCAGGCAAGGAGTAAGATGGAGATCCCGGTAGCCTTGGGCTCCCCAGACTGGGCCTCCTTACTCACTTTACTCATTTCCTCTCGTTCCTCTGCATGCATCCAGATGGGCTTATGGTCGTCTGGGGGTGATACATGGGGGGAGGGGAGGTTAGAGAAAGGAGCTAGACAGTATGGGGGGAGCCAGGACCCAGAGGCTGATGATGCTGGACTAAAGGGGTCTGGCTCTCCCTGAGAACTACTGTGACCTCCCTAACCCCTCACTTTAGTCTGCTGTGCTTTTTCTCCCCATAGCTCCCTCTCCAGGCCCTCACCACTCACCATCCACAGACCCAAACTCCTGCACGTGGGCACGGGTCAAGATCTCTTTGTAGAGTGTCTCAGCTTCAGCATATTTGCCCTGTTTCAAGTAACAGGAAGCCTGGGACGCAGGAAGGCAAAAATACAGGAACAAGAGATGGAGGGGGACAAGGTCTTAGCCAGGCTTAGGGGATTCCACTTCTTGGTGTCTCCATGACTATCCCCAGAGATCCTCCTCATACCTCCTTTTCTAGCTACAGTGTCTTGGGAGTGGGTATTCTCCCACTCCCAAGAGGCTATGGAACCTCTGCAATCAGAATGAAGCAGAGTTCTCATGCCCAAAGGCAGCCCCAGAGATGGGCACAAAGCTGATGAGAGTTGTCTACCAGATGGTAATGTTTCTCGATTCCAGGACCCAAGTGGCCTTTCCCTTCCCCTCTTCCACCCTCTTTGTCCCTTCCTCCCTCACCAAGTTGTTCTTGGTCCGGGCTACATTAGGGTTGTCTGGCCCCAGCTGCCCCTCATAGATGGCCAGCGCCCGCTGGTAATAGCGTTCCACAGCCTCATACTTGCCCTGGTTTTGGCACAACAGGGCCAGGTTGTTCAGCTGCTTTGCCACATCTGGATGGTCAGTGCCCAGGACCTGAAAGTAAGCAAGGGAGCAGATAAATGGCTATGACTGTGTGTTTGCACGATGTACATACATGTAGAGAGCGGAGGACAGGAAATGATGAAAGAGAGAACATGACAGAGATGAGGGGTGAGAAAAAAATTAGTAAGAGAGAAGGTTTAGACCAGAGGAAAGATGTGGAGAAGGGATCACAGTGACAAGGGAAGAATGGAGAGAGGGCAGCACAGGTACCTTTTCTCGAATCTCCAGTGCCCGCTGGCACAGTGGCTCTGCCTCCTTGTATTTGCCCCTTTTGCCGTAGAGCACAGCCAGATTATTGAGTGTGGCAGCCACCTATGAAGAGAGGCCAGTCTCCATCAGATTCTGGTGCTGCAAAGGACTATGAGAATCTGAGATCCCCACTACATAACAGGATCCCACACTACACAATCCATCAAGAGACATGGACTCTACTATCCTAGCCAAGGACTGAGGGGAGGTAAAACTGCTGAATAAGATGACTCTGAGGCTCTATGGGGTGGTATCGCCCTCTAGGGGGATTTTTAGAAATTTCTGGAGGTGTCTTTTAGGTTGCCATAAAGACTGAGGAGCCAAGATGGGACAGTGGGACACCTCTGCCAATTTTTGAATGTATTGCTAGACATTCTTTTTTTTTTTTGAGTTGGAGTCTCACTCCGTTGCCCAGGCTAGAGTGCAGTGGCACACTCATGGCCACCCCAGCGTCGACCTACTAGGCTCCAGCGATCTTTCCACCTTAGCCTTCCAAGTAGCCAGAACTGGAGGCACATGCTATCATGCCTGGCTAAGTTTTGATTTATTGTAGAGATGAGGTCTTGCCAAGTTGCCCGGGCTGGTCTCGAACCTGTGGGCTCAGGCATTTCACTCGTCTCGGCATCCCAAAGTGCTGGGATTACAGGATGAGCCACCAAGCCTGGCCATATTGCTAGACATTCTAACAATGAAAGTCAGCTTTCACATTTGGTGGGATATCAAGACAGGAGTATGTTTTCCAAGATACATCATCCCTGCTTATCACATGTCATAACACAGGGAATTATTTTCACACAGTCAGGTCATTTTCAAAAATGACTTATTTTTATTTACCCTACTTTGACAATCTACCTTAGTGTATTAAGGTTATTCTCAGTCACGCACGGTGGCTCATGCTTGTAATCCCTGCACTTTGGGAGGTGGAGGCAAGAGGATTGCCTGAGCCCAAGGGTTCGAAACCAGCCTGGACAACTTGGCGAGACCTTGTCTCTACAATAAATAAAAAAATTAGCCGAGCATGGTGGCACATGCCATAGTTTCAGCTATTTGGAAGGTTGAAGCAGAAGGATCACCTGAACCAGCAGGTCAAGGCTGCGGTGGCCATGAGTGTGCCACTGGCACTCCAGCCTGGGTGACAGAGTGAGACCCTGACTTGGAAAAAAAAAAAGCTATTCTCTTTCTCTTATCATATACAAATGAATCTGGGCTGTGATTTCTTATTATAACACTGTATTTTAATCATGTGCCCACCCATACTTCTGCTGTTCCTTTTTTCTAGTACTTCTCCTATGGAATGGCTTTCTGGTCTTCCTTCTTCTCAACCCAAAGTTATTCATTCTATATCAGCCTACTTTGTTATTTTTCCAAGCACAGTTGTATTCTTATCTTATTATACATTATTTTTAATTATTTATGTTATTATAAGTTATTATCAATTGTTTCTTTTATATTAATTAGGGTACCATATTAACGTTTTTGGAAATCATATGTAGGATACATTATCTATGAATTAAGTTTCAGGAAAATATCCGTTATAAAAAGGAGTCAGCCAGGCTCGGTGGCTCAACCTGTAATCCCGCGCCTTTGGGAGGCTGAGATGAGTGGATTGCCTGAGCCCACAGGTTCGAGACCCAACTGGGCAGGCGAGACCTCATCTCTACAATAAAATCAAAAAATTAGCTGGGCGTGGTAGCACGCGCCTGTAATTCCGGCTACTCGGAAGGCTGAGGTGGAAGGATCACTGGAGCCCAGCAGGTCGAGGCTGTGGTGGCCGGGAGCGGCCACTGCACTCCAGTATGGGCGACAGAGTGAGACTCCAACTCAAAAAAAAAAAAAGGAGTCACTGAATCTCAGAGAATTGAGAACCGGTTCACTGGACAGTACCTGGAAGAAAGGAACTCTCATGTCTCCTTTTGAAGCACCCCTAGTGAGTGCAATGAGGGCAGCAGATGGACAAGCTAAGAGAGGCTAAAAGAGCAGTGGAGTAGGGAAGGGCAAGGAATACTGACAGCAGGGTGGTCCCGGCCCAGGGTACTCTCCCGGATGCTGAGGGCATCATTCAGCAGGTGGGCAGCTTCCTTATACTTATTCTGGTCCCTGAAAGAGGACAAAAGTGACAGGTGTTATCCTGAACTCTGCCCCTGAGCCATCTCCTTCCCTCCCTCCCTTTGGGAGAACTAGGGTAGAATTTAGAACTTAGGGACTGGGGACCTCCATGAGGAGACAGGAAGCCTGGTGTGGGCAGTGAGAAGGCTTCACTGACACACTCATACTAGGATGCAGGAGACTGCCATTCCAAGAGAAGGCCACAAGTCACAGGAAGCAAGAGAGGGAGACAGAGACAGAGCGAGAAAGAGCGAAGAGAGGTGAGAGATGTTCCCCAAAAGAGAGACTATAGGAGCAAGGAGTCTGAGAGATGAGCATTCTTGAAGTGAAGAGCTTGGGCATGGAAAAAGTGAGAGTTTGGGCACATTAGAAGCACTTTAGTGGGGTATATCTGGGAGGCCCAGCAGGAAGGAACCCTGTGGAGAGGAAGAATGGCAGCCAAAGGAGGACCTAGGTGGCAATGCTGGGGAAGATTCTGGGTGCTGAAGGAGGGAAGTACTCACCGATACACTAAAGCGAGGATGTTGAGCATGGTAGCAACATCAGGGTGGCCGCGGCCAGATGTACGCTCCAGGTCCTCTAGTGCCTGCTTACAGAGTGGCACGGCCACCTCATAGCGACCCTGGGCTGCATACTGGATCACTAGGTTGTGCAACGTCCGCAACCTTGCTGGGATCTCATATCCACCCTGTTGGGCTGCTGCAGCACCCTGGCCACGGGACACTAAACCACCCCAGAAAATGAACAGGAGACTTCCTCAGAGGACTCTTTGTCTCCTATTTGCTGTCTGTCCTCCCCACTCCCTGTTCCATGTCTTGTTCCATCCCTGGGCCTGCCCCCCAGTGGGCTCTCAATTAAAACTTGCCTCAACTTTACCCACCCTCTTGTACCTGTGCCCATTAAATCCCATTTCTCTCCCCCAGTAATTCATTCACTCAGCAAATATTTATTCAATAAACATGAGCCAGGGGCTGTTCCAGGAATACAAAGATAAGAAAAGCCTGGTTCTTCCCTTGAGGAGCTCATGCTCTTCTGTCTCAGGATCATTCTCATACTAGACCAGGAACTTCTTACTGGTGAGACCTATGTCATTTCATCTCAGCACTCCTAGTGTCTAACACAGTGCTTGGCACGTATCAAGTGTTCAATAAATGATCATGAATAAGAGGGAGTCTCAGGAAATCAGAATACCAGCCCAGGCCTTGCCCCATCTCTGGAGGAAGTGGAAAGCCTATTTCTGGATGGTGAGCATCCTGTGTACAGGGTGGACCACAGCTGGGACCAGTCTCCTGCTGCCTCTCTTCACCCTCCATCTCCAGTGGCAGACTCACAGCCATTGCCGGGGTCCTCTTCCTCCTCATTGGGGAAAAGGTCATCCAGGGAATCCTTGGTGGCATCACCTTCCTTTTCCTCCTGGAAGGGAAGAAGCAGCATGTCAGGGCCAAGCTATTCCCAGTGGTCTCTTCAGGGGCCCCTCTAAGTCATAAAATCACTGGCAGATGGGGCCTAAGAAAGGACCCTTAGCCGGGCTCGGTGGCTCAGCCTGTAATCCCGTGCCTTTGGGAGGCTGAGGTGAGTGGATTGCCTTAGCCCACGGGTTCGAGACCCGCCTGGGCAGCGAGACCTCATCTCTACAATAAATCAAAAAAGCCGGGCTTGGTAGTGCATGCCTGTAATTCCGGCTAATTGGAAGGCTGAAGTGGAAGGATCGCCGGAGCCCAGCAGGTCGAGGCTGCGGTGGTCGGGAGCGGCCACTGCACTCCAGTCTGGGCGACAGAGTGAGACTCCAACTCAAAAAAAAAAGAAAGGACCCTTGTTTCTGCCTGTGTGCCTGGGGAGTCTAGTATCTGGCCCAGCAAGCTTAGACCCCTCTTGTTTGTAACAGCCAAAGATGTTTTGGACAAAGTCTCATGACTTTCCCTTCCTTCACATCCAGAAAGCTGCTTTACTACCCACACTCGGTCTCCTACTCAACTCTTGTAATTATAGCCCTGTGTTGATCCCTGTGTGTTTACACTGATTATATGTCTGTCCTGTCTCTCCTGAGGGCAGGGAGTGTGTCTGATCTTACTGACACGTACCCAAAGTGTCTAGCTCAGTCTCATGCCCATCATCTGCCACTGATCACCCTCTCTGTCTAACCTACACTGGGAAAATCTGCTTTTCCCCATCAGGGACTGCAGCCTCGTACAAACACCTCTAACCCTCCTTCACAGCTTCACCAATATATCCTCTACAAATCATCTCCTCACTTTCCCTGAGACAGCCCAACTTTCCAGCCCCAAGCCTTATCTATTACACCCCCACTTCCAGTCTAGAAAGATCCTCCCACCTCCTCATTATCCTTCACAATCCATCCTAATTCCTAACCCATTCAAATGAGAAATCCGACCTAAATCCTACCCATCCCTGTACCCTGCCTCCTCTATGAATGCTCCTCAGACCAGTCCAGCCCTCAGGGATCTATCTCCTTGGACTTCCTCCCACACTGACCGAACCACTCATCAGCACTGAGCACTTGCTGCTTTTCATTGTCACATATGTGTTCTCACATGTAAGCCTTGTTCCCAGGGTATATTATATACTCCAGAAACCAGGAACTCTCTTTTACAGTTCTTTATAACTTCCCTTCTTACACTGTGTAAGGCATAGAAACACATAAATACCTGTTGAGGGAGGATCGAATTTCACACATTTTGAGAGCAAATTTTAGGAGGATCATGCTTAACTGGGCTACACTTTCCCTAATTATAGCACTTAGGATTCTGGATTGAAATTGTCCAGGTGCTTGTCTGTCTCCCCTCACTAACCTGTAATTGTGGGAGCAGAAACTGTATGCCCTGTTCACCAGTAGAGTGCACAATGCCTGGCACACAGTAGGCATTTAATTAAATGTTGGTTGAAGGCCAAGTGTGGTGGCTCACTCCTGTAATTCCAGCACTTTGGGAGGCCAAGATGGGTAGATCACTTGAGCCTAGGAGGTCGAGACCAGCCTGGGCAACTTAGCAAGACCTTGTCTCTACAAAAAACTAGCTGGGTGTAGTGGTGCATGCCTGTAGTCCCAGCTGCTCGGGAGGCTGAGATGGAAGGATTGCCTGAGCCCAGGAGGTCAAGGCTGCAGTGGGCCACTGTACTCCAGCTTGAGTGACAGAGTGAGATCCCAACTCAAAAAAGAAAAAAAAAATGTAGGCCAGGCGTGGTGGCTCAAGTCTATAATCCCAGCACTTTGAGAGGTCAAAGGGAGAGGATTGCCTGAGCCCACGGGTTTGAGACCAGCCTGGGTGACATGGTGAGACCACATCTCTACAATAAATAAAAAAAGTAGCCAGGTGTGGTAGCTCGCACCTGTAGTTCTGGCTACTTGGAAGGTTGAGGCAGAAGGATCACCAGAGCCCAGAAGGTCTGTGAACATGCCACTGCACTCCAGCCTGGGTAACTGAGTGACTCCAACTCAAAAAAAATTGATGGTTGAATGAGTGAATATTATTTCCCCCCTTGCTGCCACCAGGAGTTGGTGAACAAGTTGGGCAGAACTGAGACCCTGGGGGTGATAGGGCAATTGCTCCCATGTTTGTGGTAACTCCCAGCTGCCCACCACCCAACCAGTGCACATGCTCACCACAGTGTGCCCATCCTCGTCATACTGCCGCAGCTGTCCCAGGAACTCCAGGTGCTTCTTTTCCTCTTCCAGCTGAGCCACGGCCTGTTCGCTGCGCTGTAGCCGCTGCTGCGTTCCTGCCAGCTCATCCCGAAGCCACTGATTTTCCTGGCACAGCCGACGCACCTGAGCCCGCAGCTTCTGTTTCTCTGACTCCACTGTGCTCAAGTGGCTGGCTAGAGCCAGCATCACCTAGGTGGGCACATCCTGTGAGCTCTAGACTCTGGAGGGGAGTGTTCAGGGATAGGCAGGAAGGGAGCCTACTGAAAGGTGGCCAGACTGGCAGGGGCACAAGGAGGGGGTGGTAACAATGACTCTACCTTTAAAATATACCCTGTTCTACTTTCTCGCCACCTCCATTATCCTATGCCAGGCCACTATCAATTCCCACCTGGATTACTATAATAGCCTCCTCACTGGCCTCTCTTGTTTCTGCCCTTATTTCCCTAGAGTCTACTGGCAGCCAGGTAATGTTAAGTTAGACCACATCATTCCTCTTCTGAAAACATTCCAAGAGTTTCATCGCACTCAAAGTAAAAGCAAAATCCTCACAATGACCTCTGAGTTCCACACAATCTGTCTCCTCCCCCAAACCCATCGCCCCCAGACTTAATTTTCAACTTTGCTTCCTTTTTTTTTTTTTTTTGAGTTGGATTCTAACTTTGTCATCTAGGCTGGAGTGCAATGGCATGCTCACAGCCACCGCAGCCTCAACCTGCTGGGCTCAGGCAATCCTTCCGCTTCAGCCTTCCAAGTAGCTGGAACTACAGGCATGTTTCCATGCCTGGCTTATTTTTTGATTTATTGTAGAGATGAGGTCTCGTCAAGTTGCCCAGGCTGGTCTCGAACCCCTGAGCTCAGGCAATCCTATCGCCTCCACCTCTCAAAGTGCTGGGATTGCAGGCGTGAGCTACCATGCCCAGTTTGCTTCTCCTTATTAACTCTACTGCAGCCACACTGATCCCTCACTGTTCATTGAATACACCAGGCGCCTCCCGTTCAAGGCCTTTGCGTGTGTTGCTTTCTCTGCTTAGGATGTCCTTCCCCTGCTTATTGCATGACTCCTTCCCTCACCTTCAAATCTTTGCCTGAATGGCACCTTTTCAGGAAGCCTTTCTTGACCATCCTATCTAAAATTATATGCCCTCTCCTTAGGCCTTGGTCCCCTTCCCTACTTTATTTTTATCCTTAGCAATTATCACGCTGGCATACTGAATCATTTACTTATTTATCTGTGTATTATCTGGCTCCCCCAGCTAGATGGTAAGCTCCAAGATGGCAAAGATTTTTACTGTTGTGTTCAGTGAGGTGTCTCCAGTGTCCAAAAGAGTTTCTGGGCCAGGCTTGTTTTGGCTCAGCCTGTAATCCCAGCACTTTGGAAGATCGAGGCGAGTGGATTGCCTGAGCCTGCAGGTTTGAGACCCGCCTGGGCAACTTGGTGAGACCTCGTCTCCGCAATAAATCAAAAATTAGCTGGGTGTGGTAGTGCGCACCTGTAGTTCCGGCTACTTGGAAGACTGGTTGAGGCTGCGGTGGCCATGAGTGTGCCACTGCACTCCACCTTGGGTGATGGAGTGAGACTCCAACTCAAAAAAAAAAAAAAAAAAAAAAGAGTTTCTGGCACATAGTAGGGGCTTAATATATATTTACTGAATGAATGCAAGTGTCTAGGCCAAGGTGATCCCCAGTGACCCCAAATGCTCATCCATCCACCCCCCAGATCATGTGAAACCACCTCTGCCCTCTCACCTGGGCCTCACTCAGCCCCAGCTCAATGTTTTCCATAGAACGACGCAGTTGCCGGGCCTTCTCATGCACCAGCCCCTCCTCGTGACCTCCCTGCTGCAGACACTCAATAGTCTGGGACAAGCTTTGCAGTACAGCCTGGTGCTCACTGTGTAGGGCCTCCAGCCCTTGGCTCACCAGCCGAGTGCTCCCCAGGATCTCCTCTTGGCTCAGTCGGTGCCCTGCAGGCTCATCCCGCTGCCCCAACACCAGGCCTGACATCCTGGCCAGGGGGACCTCGCCTGGTCTAGGGAGAAACAACAGAGTCCAGCTGGGGTAAAGATGAGACAGAGTCTAAGCAACTTGATTAGAGGGTGACGGGGATTCAAGTGAAGGAATAAACGTATGGGTGACCCTGTGGCTTAGTTGGAGAGAGAGAGTGGCCACTATGGTCTTATAGTCTTTGAGACAATTCATCTTCCTCTCTCTTTGTCCACAAAGCTAAGGTTGTGGACAAAGAGAGAGGAAGATGAACTGTCTCAAAGACTATAAAAGGAACGAAGGTGTTTAGTACTGGCAGAGGGGTTTTAGGACTTCACAAGAGAGCAGAAAAGTAGTTGGAGAGAGAGCTTGGGTTAGGAAAAGGAATCTGGATGAGAAACAACACTACAGGGATCACAGGGGTATATGTAAGAGTTGCAAAGGGAACAGGATTAAAGCAGTCAGAAGATATGCAGAAAGTAGTGCAGGGGGGTAGAAAAAAAGAGAATATGTTTCACAGTTAAATCAAGGAAGAAAGGGGAAAGAAGAAAACAGGAGCCTTCCTTGCAGGATCCAGATGAGAGGGCCCCAGAAGGCTCAAGGTCTTCAGGCTGCATCACCCATGGAACCAAGCCCAAAATCTCCAAACCTGGTCAGCCCTGCCTCTTTTCCCACTAACTTTCAACCCACAGTTTTCGCCCCTTTTTCCCGGGCTCCACTACTCAGGCTGCCTTCCCACTTCTTCAAAAGGGCCTTGTTTCTCATCTTTGAAGTCCTCCTACCTGTGTACAGAGCAGGACCCCTGGCTGCAGCATGCAGGCCCCAGCCCGGAAGAAACTCTACTCAGCAGCGAGGGATTCAGAAGGATCTGCCCTGCCCAAAGTCCAGAAGTCCAGCGTTCCCACTCCTTCTCTTACCACTTCACAGCCACCCAAAGGACCTGGCACAGAGCCCCACCCAAGACAAACACCCTCCCTCCTTCTGCCCACAGGTCTTCAAAGACTCCCAATTCCCTTCTCCTTCCCCATGCCAGCCTCCCATCCCAGGCCTGGGGAGCTACTTTCTCCCAAGCAGCGAGTGAGAAAAAGATTTAATCAGAGACCCGCGGCAAGGATCGTGTCTGGGAAGAGTGAGAAGAAAGACCTGGTCACTCCTAGCCCAGTCACTTGCACGGCTTTGTCTCTAGCACGATCACCTACTCACAGGCTCTGAGAGGAATCACCTTAGGGTGCCTCCCAAATGCCTGACGATGCAGGGAAGAACGGGAGGACTGCTGAGCGGCTGCAGGGTCACAGAGAAACGCGGCACTGGGATTTGGTCTCCCGGACCTGGGAATGCAGTTGAGAAGTGTCTCGGGCTGTCGACCTGCCCTGGGGCCCAGGGTGGGGATACAGTGAGGTGGGCGGGGGCGCAGGGGCGATGTGCGAGTGGACGACCGAGGTCTGAATCGCGGACGAGGACCTGGGAGCCTGACAGTCCCGAGGTCACTGAGTCAGTCGGTCGCGCAGGGGGCGGGGCAGGCCGTCTGTCTGTCTGGATGCCGAGGGGCGGGAAGAATCGCGGCGGGGCGGAGTTTTTGAGTCCGGAGTTTAGTGAGGTCTGTTGGAGGCAGTTTGTTCTTCTGTCTGGGGGTGCCAGAATAAGAACTGGCGGGGACTTCATCTCTCGGCCCCAGAGGTACCCTCAAAGACTTACCTGCAGTCTGTCGGTCTGGCTGACGCTCTTGCAGTACTGGCCCTTTAAATTAATCATGGCTGCCGCTCGAGGCAATTGTTTTGACGGCTCCGAGGGGCGGAGCCTGTTCTCTAGTCACGCGACCTGAGAGCTGCCCAAGGATTGGTTCTGAGCACGTTAGGGAAGGAAAGGAAATAGGTGTGTTGCTTAGAATCCAGTTTTCTGCCCGCCTTCTTTTACGTTATTGGGGAGCGACGGCGCCGGGAGTAAGCGACATCATTTGGGAGCGCCGGGCAGCCTGGCTAGCGGTACGGGTGGTGTGTAGAGTCCGGCGCAACCGGGCCACCCCTATGGCCTTGTGGGCACTTACCCGCGCTCTGGGCTCCCTGACACTGGCGCCGCCGACTGCCGCCGCCCCTATCTCGAGTCTGCTCCCCGCTGCCCAGGTAATTTACCTTACACGGAAATAAGGCTGTCTCTATTTGGGCTGCCGGAGAGGGGATGACCCGGGATGGGAGACCCGAGATGCGAGTCTTGCTAGGAGTCACGTACGCCAGTGACCTTGTATAAATTACGCTCGACCTCAGCTTTCTGCTTTATAAATGTTGCTATCTCATAGAGCGAGTTCTTCAGATGAGATAGTGGAGGTGAAAGTGTTTTGCAGATCGCCAATTGTACAGGCTTCAGTAGTTAACATTTATCGAGTGCCTATAATAAGCCAGACATAAGTAATAGACGTTTCAAATAAATGTACTCCTTTCAACCGCTCTATAAGGTAGTTATTCTTATTCTCATTTTACTGGCAAGAAAATCAATACAGTCCAAGGTCACACACCAACTATAGGAGCTAGACAATGTGGCTTCAGAGCCTGTGCTCTTTTTCTTTTCTTTTCTGAGACTGGGTCTCACTATGTTGCTCAGGCTGGTCTCAAACTCTTGGCCTCAAGCGATTCTTTCACCTTGGTCTCCCAAACTGTCAGTACTGCAGGTATGAGCCTCAGTGCCCATCCCTAGCCTGTGCTCTTAACCATTATGATATGATACCTACAAGGATGAGTTGTTGCTGAAATTAGAGAACACAGGGCAAGAAACGAAGAATAGGGGCCGCTGGTGAAAGCATCCTGAGATCCCTAGTGGGTGACTGGTGCATCAGAGAAAGGTTGTAAGTCTTGAGGAGCTCTCAATCTGACTATGGTAGAGTTTGGCAGATGCATCTTAAAATTCAAACCAGGCCAGGCTCGGTGGCTCAGCCTGTAATCCCACACTTTGGGAGGCCGAGGTGAGCCCGCAGGTTCGAGACCCGCCTGGGCAACTTGGTGAGCTCTCATCTCTACAATAGATCAAAAAAATTAGCCGGGTTTGGTAGCGCACGCCTGTAGTTCCAGCTACTTGGAAGGCTGAGGTGGAAGGATCACCAGAGCCCAGCAGGGCGAGGCTGCAGTGGCTGGGAGCGGCCACTGCACTCCAGTCTGGGCGACGGAGTGAGACTCCAACTCAAAAAAAAAAAAAAAAAATTCAAACCAACCTACTCCATTGAATGCAGGGAGTACAGTAAGGAACAAGATAGAAATGATCCCTACCCTCTGTTCATATGTGGAAAACTTCCAGAAACATAATGCAGAGGGTAAAAGGCATTGGTGCTAATGGTGGCACATGGAGAAGGGAGTTGTTTGGGGAAGGAAAAGGTTCCTGGAGACAGAGTTTTGAGTCAAATTTGGAAGGGGATGACCAAAGGGAGAATATGCCATTGAAGGAATACCTCAGAGGTGAGAGGATCAAATGAGGAAACTTAATCAACACACTTACACCTGGATAAACATTCTACACTGGCATCTTTACAAGCTGTAAAGGTTGAAGTTTTTGGACAGCTCGTTTGTTACACTTCTAGGAGGAAGCGAGTTGCAAGCAAAAATTGTTCTGTGCCCTCTCCCTTGGTTCTCTGATGCTTCACCTTCAATTAGCTTTCAAGTGAAAGAGATTTCTGTTTATGCCTAGATGAAGAACAATGCCCTCCTCCAACTGCCCTCTGCCTTAATGTTGCTTCCCTGCCGCCCAGTCCTTACTTCTGTGGCTCTTAATGCCAAGTTTGTGTCCTGGAAGAGTCGCACCAAGTACACCATTGTACCAGTGAAGATGAGGAAGTCTGGAGGCCGAGACCACACAGGTGAGAGTAAAGGCAAGGGGATATGAGCAGTAAAAGGGAAAAACATGCTAGGACACTAAGCCTGTATATTGACATGCTTTTGCCTTCCTTATAAGGAAGAGGAATGTAACTAAAAAGCACTTACTTGGCTCCTTTTGCATGGACTATGTGCGTGGAGGAGCCAGAGAGTAGAATATAAAGCAACAGACAACTGGTCTGTGCTTTGAAAGACAATCTGGGTAACTGAAGAAAACAGGCCATACACAAGAAGTGCTATGACATTTTTCTTCACACCCTTCAAAAATGTATTAACAGTCAAAAGTATCTGAGTATGATTTACATGGCTCTCAGTAAACCTGAAAAAAATCAGTAATTGGAAAAGCTGTTATCCAGAAGTTTGATACAACTTCAGTAATCCTATAATTAAGTTTTCACCAAGCTTTGCGTCAGTGTTGCCCCATCCCTCCTTACTCCAGTGTGCTATGCAATTTTTATCATTTCCTGCCTGTGCCATAATGTTGAAAAGCACTGCTCTCTGACCGAGGGTAAGTCAGTTCCCAATGCTGGGAGCTGAACTAGTCTGACCTGGATCACGTCCCTGAACTGTCCTGATCACAGGCCGAATCCGAGTGCATGGTATTGGCGGGGGCCACAAGCAACGTTATCGCATGATTGACTTTCTGCGATTCCGGCCTGAGCAGGAGACCAAGCCAGGACCCTTTGAAGAGAAGGTTGTGGTAGTCCGCTATGACCCTTGTAGGTAAGTTTGGGATGTGGGATGATGATGGTATGGTCTGAATAACTGTGTAGCTTCTCAGAAGTTGTAGGTCTGCCTAAATAGTCTATTCACCTGTTCCTCACACTGAATAGGTCAGCAGACATAGCTCTGGTTGCTGGGGGCAGTCGGAAACGCTGGATCATTGCCACAGAAAACATGCAGGCTGGAGATGTAATCCTGAACTCTGACCACATAGGCCGAATGGCAGGTGAGAGATGAATACTAGATGTGTGGGCTAGACACTGCATAGGTTCTAGTGCTGATAAAATCCTGTCTTTTAGTTGCTGCTCGAGAAGGCGATGCACATCCTCTTGGTGCCCTGCCCGTGGGGACCCTCATCAACAATGTGGAAAGTGAGCCAGGCCGGGGGGCCCAGTATATCCGAGCTGCAGGTATGAGGAAAAGAGCTACCTGGGTCCTACAGTTTGGAAGACCAAGGAGTGCCTGAGGTCACAGTTCTCTGAAACTGGTTTCACATCCAGTGTGGGCAGAGAAAAAGAAAGAACGAGGAACATGAAGATGAAGATGTGCTTTTGTTTTGACCTAAAACATTGCATGCATCCTTTTTGTATCTGCTCCTGAAGGGCAAGGCAAGAGCAGCATGTGGGACATAGCCCCCATGTAAATCCCACCTCCTGACTCTTTTATGGAGAATAGCAAAGCTCCTTCTCCTTTCCCCAGGGACATGTGGTGTGCTGCTGCGGAAGGTGAATGGGACAGCCATCATCCAGCTGCCCTCTAAGAGGCAGATGCAGGTGTGTATGTGTGTGGGTACAGGCGAGAGGGATCAGCAAAGAATTTTTGGGATGTACATGTCCTGCCTGGTATAGCTCCCAGGTGTTTCATGGTGCTGGGCACTGCCTTGAGCCGGGTCTGTCTTCTTCTGCCACGTGGCTAGATGTGCCTTGCCAGGTTGGCACCATAATGGAATGGGGAGCAATGTCTTTTTCAACTACCCAGTTCCTACTGTAGGACCCATATTGTGCTTTCCCCCTCCCTTCCCTCGCTGAATCTAAGAAGCCTCCAAGGGTTGTGCCCTCAACATTGTCAGGCTCTTGAATCCCCACTGTGCATTCTCCTCCGTCTGCTTTGCTTCCCCATCAGGTGCTGGAAACGTGCATAGCAACAGTAGGCCGAGTATCCAACGTCGATCATAACAAACGGGTCATCGGCAAGGCGGGTCGCAACCGCTGGCTGGGCAAGAGGCCTAACAGCGGGCTATGGCACCGCAAGGGGGGCTGGGCTGGCCGAAAGATTCGTCCACTGCCCCCCATGAAGAGTTATGTGAAGCTGCCTTCCGCTGCTGCCCAAAGCTGATATACGTGTACTCTAATAAAATGGCCCCCCGTTTTTATGTTACCGTTTTTTGGGGGGGGAGGGGGAGGACGGTACAGACCTGGATGTGGGGAAAAGGAGCAAAAGGTCTAAGGGGGGAACGAGAAAGGAAAAAACAGTATGGGTCCGCCTTCCCCCCCAGTTTCCTTACATGCAACGAAGTTGGGGGGGAGGTAAATGACCTCCAAGGTCTTTCCCAGTTCTGACTTTGGGAAACGGGGAAGGTACTTCCGGCGACAGGAGGGAGGACAAAAAGGAAGAGGAAAGGCCGGCGCAGAGGAGGCTCCGCCCCTGCGCTCTCCCCGGGCCCCCAGCTTTCCGCTGGCTCCGGCGGAAATGAGCCGTGGCTCTGGGCGGGCGGCGGAGCCCCCGGAGCTGGGCGCGCGGCGCCGCCGGCGGGGACCGAGCCCCGCCCTGCCCCAGCGGCCGCCGACCCCCGCGCGGGCGGGGAGAGTGGCCCAGCCCCGGGGCCCTGGGTTCCCGCGCGCCACGCCCCCTGCCCGCCCGAGGCACGCCCCCTCCCGCCTCTCCACCTCGACCCCCTTCCTGGGGCCTAAATCTTCGCCAGCGTCGCCGCCAGCGTCTGTGCCGCGTCCCTAGCCCTGCGAAGGACAGGCCTCGCGCCAGGACCCCGGTGGACTTCTGAGGTGGCCAGAGCCCGCCGCGGCCCCCTGCCCCCACCCTGGGTGTTCGTCCGCCCACTCGCCCATCGAGCCTCGCGACCTCGCGTCCCCCATCCCACCGTGCCTCGGGATTCAGGTCTATTGAGCCGAGATACCCTCCCGCGCGTCCCAGTCCCCAAGCCATGAGCCCCTCGCCCACCGGGTCTCGGGCCTGGCGGCTTCCCTATCAGCCCCGCTGCTCTGGTTATTCCAGTCAGAGGCGCCTGCAGCCCACCAGCCCCTCCTCCCAACCATTGTCCCTCTACCGCCAGCTTCCGCAACTCACACTCCTGGGCTTCAGTCCGTAGGCATAGCACCCCTTTCCACATGCACTCAGGATCTCCCTTCCCAGCCCCCCAGACATACTCTCTGGGCTTCACACACCTCCTTTGGGACTGCTGCCGCCTGCCCCAAGGCCTTGGGATTCACTTGTAACTACAAGGCTGCCCTGCCCCCACTGCCTCCCTCCCACTGTTCCAAGCCAACCTACTCCAGGCTGCAGGGCCTTGGAGACCATCCTTTGAGCCCCCCAGTTTTGTGTTATCTCAGAACAAACACCCCAGTGTTCTCTGCTTTGGCCTGTCCCCAGCCACTGTGCAGCAGGCAACTCCTGGGCCTCACTTACCACACCCGGCCCGACAGCTGTTGCCATTTGCTTCCCCAACTCCTGGATGGCCTTGATTTTCTGACCTCCCCTCTCACTCTAGCTTGCCTGTTGTCTTTTCCTTGTGTGTTCCAGGTGCCAGGATGGTGGGGGAACTCCGCTACAGGGAATTCAGGGTTCCCCTGGGGCCCGGCTTGCATGCCTATCCTGATGAGCTGATCCGCCAGCGGGTGGGCCATGACGGGCATCCTGAGTACCAGGTCCGCTGGCTCATCCTCAGGCGCAGCGACGATGGGGATGGGGCCTCTAGCCAAGTGGACTGCAAGGCTGAGCACATCCTACTATGGATGTCCAACGACGAGATCTATGCCAACTGCCACAAAATGCTGGGCGAGGATGGCCAGGTCATCAGGCCCTCCCAGGAGTCTGCAGGGGAGTGTGGGGCCCTGGACAAATCTGTGCTGGGGGAGATGGAAACCGATGTGAAGTCCCTGATTCAGAGAGCCCTTCGGCAGCTGGAAGAGTGTGTGGGCAGCATCCCTCCTGCTCCTCTACTTCACACTGTCCATGTGCTCAGCGCCTATGCCAGCATCGAGGCCCTCACTGGGGTATTCAAAGACCCAAGGGTCCTGGACTTGCTCATGCACATGTTGAGTAGTCCTGATTATCAGATTCGCTGGAGCGCAGGCCGGATGATACAAGCCCTGTCCTCCCATGACGCTGGTGAGGGGCCGTGTGGGGAGGAAGGGAAAGCAGGAAAGGGGCAGGGTCTGCTCAGGGACTCCCAAGACACTGTGGCAGGAGCCTCTGACTTCATCAGTACGTAAACGATTCTGTTGTCCTTCTCTTAGAGTTGGAAGAAAAGGAAGTGGGAATGGGGTGGGTATCTCTGCCTAAAGGGAAAAGACTGAATGCTCAAGAACCTAGTCAGTGTTGTATGCAAAGGAAGAGTCGAGTTTGGACTATTGCAGATTGTGTGTATGTGTGTGTGTCTGTGTATGAGTCAGATAGTAAATTTTGGCTTTTGAAGCAGATCAGCAAGTCATGTCATTCTCACTGTGTGGCAGCAAAAGCATTGGATTGAAGTAGAGGGTCTAGGAGGGATGCCTGGGAAGTGTGAAGTTAGGGAGTAATTACTGATTGGGGCATGGGTTACAGGGACCCGGACTCAGATCCTTCTGTCACTGAGCCAACAAGAGGCCATTGAGAAACACCTGGATTTTGACAGCCGCTGTGCTCTGCTAGCGCTGTTTGCACAGGCCACACTCTCTGAACATCCCATGTCTTTCGAGGGCATTCAGCTGCCACAGGTATCCTGTTGGGGGTACGGGGTGGGGGAAATCTGTGCACAGGATATAAAGACCAGGCCCTTTCCCCTGTCTATGGAAGACAGTGTGGAGAGTGGGGCTTAGGCTGGGACAGGGTGGATGTAAGCTAAAGGCTGTATCCCACAGGTCCCAGGAAGGCTGCTCTTCTCCCTGGTGAAGCACTATTTGCATGTCACTTCCCTCCTGGATCAGCTGAACGACAGTGCTGCGGAACCGAGAGCCCAGAACAACTCTGCTTCTGAAGAGTTGAGTAGGGAGAGAGGTCAGCTGGAGCTGGAGTTCAGTATGGCCATGGGCACCCTGATCTCTGAGCTGGTGCAGGCCATGCGCTGGGACCAGGCCTCAAGCAAACCAAGGAACTTGGTGCGGTCCCCCTGTCCCATCTTCCAGCCTCGGCTGGCAGATGTGGGCTCAGGGCATCCACCTACCCAGGCTCAGCCCTCCCTCAGGAGGTCAAGACGGTTTCGCCCCCGCTCTGAGTTCGCAAGTGGCAATACCTATGCCTTGTATGTGCGCGACACACTGCAGCCAGGGATGCGGGTGCGGATGCTGGATGATTACGAGGAGATCAGTGCCGGGGATGAGGGCGAGTTCCGGCAGAGCAACAATGGCGTGCCCCCTGTGCAGGTGAGCGACGGGACTCTGTTGGGGACCTATTTGGGATGGGCATAGCTGGGGCTTCCATACAGGAGCTCTGGCTTCAGAAAGATTGGGATGGTGAAAGAGGCTCAACAGTTGATAGAATGGCCATTTAGAGGGCTGAGAAAATCTGGATTAGGAAGCTATAAGGTCAAGATTCACACCCAGGAAGAAACCGACATAGCAAGATTCCCCCAAAGGTCAGGGCAGGGAGATGAGCGGTTCAGGCTAGGAGGAAGTGTAGGGCCATAAGCCCTCAGAGGTGGGGTGAGAGGAGAGGAAGCTCCTCCCCAGAAAGGAAAGGCGTCCTTTGTGTGTGTACATATTCTCCATATGCTCCAGTGTTTTTCTATTTGGAGGTTTTTCCAAACCTGGCCAGGGGGGTCACCCCGGGGGCTATAAATCCTCATTATCAGTCCACAGCCAGTTACTAGCGAGCTGTCTCTTCCCTTTCCCTCTCTCTTTTTCCCTATCCTCCAGGTGTTGTGGGAGTCAACGGGCCGTACCTATTGGGTACACTGGCACATGCTGGAGATCTTGGGCTTTGAGGGGGATGTTGAGGACGTGATTGAGGCTAATGAGTACCAGGGGGCAGTGGCCAGTGGAGCCCTAGGTGCAGGTGAGCTCAGAGAGAAAGCAGGGGTCAGCTCTGAGCAGAGCTCTGAGCAGTGGTCTGGCTGCATGGGTAGGGACATCCCTGTGTCTCATGGCCTGTTTCCACAGCCCTGGCCTCTTGGCGCTGGAAGCCCATGACAGAGCTCTATGCTGTGCCCTACGTGCTGCCTGAGGATGAGGACACTGAAGAGAGTGAACACCTGACCCAGGCTGAGTGGTGGGAGCTCCTCTTCTTCATCAGGAAGCTGGATGGTCCTGACCATCAGAAGGTTCTCCAGATCCTCCAGGAGAACCTAGATGGGGAGGTAGAGCCAGCCTGGAGACACTTGGAGGCTGAAGGGTTCCCCTGCAGGGGCTGGACTATGCATTTGCAAGGCTCAAGATGAAACGTGGAGGGCAGATAGCCTAAGAGGCGCAGGGGAGGGGTCTGGAATGTTCAGAGGTGGGAGGGTGCTGGCAGGCTGTTTGGGAGGAGCCAGCTGCTAGACATGAAAGGATCAAGATGGAGGATGTGTGTGCAGAGAGATCCCTAGCCCTACCAGGTGCCCTCAGGAGCCTCTGTGCCAGCAGGACTGCCTGCAGTGATAGCTTCTTCCTGATGGCAGATTCTGGATGACGAGATCCTGGCGGAACTGGCCGTACCCATAGAATTGGCCCAGGACCTGCTGCTGACTCTGCCACAGCGACTTGATGACAGCTCCCTCAGGGACCTGATCAGTTGCCATGTCTACAGGAAGTATGGACCTGAGATCCTGGCAGGGCACCTGGCCTACCCATCCCTTCTAGAAACTCAGCAAGATATCTTCCTGCTGGAAACCCAGGCCCAGCCTCAGGAATCAGAGAATGCAGCCAGAGTGGAAGGTGGGTGCCAGACTTACCTGCGCTAGAGCATTAGTACAGGAAACAGGTCGCTGCTGATTCTTGTGCAGTCCTGTCTGGAAGAGATGGCACGTTAGGGAGAATCTGAAACTTCGAGATAAGCAATAAATGGAGAAGTGGATGTTATGTTTTCTCAAAGAATGAAGGGGGATATAAGGTTAGAAAATGGAAGGAGTTTTTTCCTTTCTTTTTTTTTTTTTAGAGATAGAGTCTTGTTCTGTCTTAGCTAGATTGCAGTAGCACAATCATAGCTTACTGCAACCTTAAACTCCTGGGCTCAAGCAATCCTCCTGCTTCAACCTCCAGGTAGCTGAGTTTTTAAAATTTTTTGTAGAGAAAAGATCTTGCTATGTTGTCCAGGCTGGTCTCATACTCCTGGCTTCAAGTGATTCTCCAGCCTCAGCCTCCCAGGTAGCTAGGATTACAGGCATGTGCCAACACATTTAGCACAATTTTTTTTCTTTGATAGGAGTCTCTGTCACCCAGGCTGGAGTGCAGTGGCACATTCACAGCCACTGCAGCCTCAACCTGCTGGGTTCAGGTTATCCTTCCACCCCAGCCTTCCAAATAGCTGGAACCACAGGCATGCACCACCACACCCAGCTAATTTTAAAAAATTTATTGTAGAGATGAGGTCTTACCAAGTTGCCCAGGCTGGTCTGGAACCCCTGGACTCAGGCAGTCCTCTCTCTTCAGCCTCCCAAAGTGCAGGGATTACAGGCATGAGCCACTGCACCTGGCTAGCACAAATTTTTAAAGGCTTAAAAATGCCCCACATTTGCTTTTTTCTGTTGTTCAGTAAAACCAACTATTACATGCTTTTGAATTTAAGAAAATGCTCCGCTGTTTGCAGATAGAAAACTACTTTGCTATTTTAAGAATGTAAAGTGTAAGCCAGGCTTAGTGGCTCAACCTGTAATCCCAGCACTTTGGGAGGCTGAGGTGAGTGGATTGCCTGAGCCCGCGGGTTCAAGATCTACCTGGGCAACTTGGCGAGACCTCATCTCTACAATAAATCAAAAATTACCCGGGCTTGGTAGCACATGCCTGTAATTCCAGCTATCTGGAAGGCTGAGGCGGGAAAATCGCCAGGGCCCAGCAGGTTGAGGCTGCGGTGGCCAGGAGCGTGCCACTGCACTCCAGTCTGGGTGACAGAGTGAGACTCCAACTCAAAAAAAAAAAAAAAAGAATGTAAAATTTGTCATGAAGTTATCTTATAAGGACATTAAGAGATGCTATGAGATCCCTTAGCCTAACTTATAAGGGGACCAAAAAAAGCACATTTAGGATAAATTGGAAATAAAGATAGAGAATTAGGAATCTGTCCTTTCCTGAGCCTTCACTTAACTAACAATGGCCAACTCTTATGACTCCTCCCACTTGCTGTAGCAGAAGAACCCCCGTTTCAGAACCTCAGCACTCCCCTGCAGCATCTGGTAGAAGGTTGCGGGCCGGCTGGGAAAATCCTTCTGGATCTAGAGCAAGCCCTGAGCTCAGAGGGGACCCAGGAGAGCAAGGTTAAACCAGTACTGTTACGGCTGCAGCGGCAGCCCCAGCCATTCCTTGCACTAATGCAGAGCCTGGACACTCCTGAGACTAACAGGACCCTGCACCTGACTGTGCTGCGGTAAGAGGATGGGAAGAGGTGGGGTTAGGCAGAGGGAGTCTCTGAGGCTGGCTGTACATCTCTCTCTTCTCCTGTCTCTGCTCCCCAGAATCCTGAAGCAGCTGGTGGACTTCCCCGAGGCTCTGCTCCTCCCCTGGCATGAGGCCATGGATGCTTGCATGTCTAGCCTGCGGTCCCCAAACACTGATCGAGAGGTACCCCTGCCCTGCTCAGGGGATATGTTGGGAGGGAGAAGACACAAGGCAGCCACTGGCAAGGCAGATCCCCCCAGGCGAGGCCCTGGAGGGCACAAGGGAGACTTTGTGCCCTTGGTTTGAGTTTTGCTTTTAAAATTGAATTTCATTTTTTTTAAATAGGTAATACATTCACATGATTCCCAAATCAAAATGATATAACAAGGTATACATTGAGAATTCTCGCTCTTATCCCAATCCCTGTTGTCCCAGTGTCCCCCAACCCTGCTTGTTGGTAACCACTTGTATTAATTGTTCCCTTCCTGTGTTCCCTTATGCAAGAAGAAACAAACCCAAATGTGTGCTTTTACTCACCATCCCCTTTCTTACACAAAAAGATATATGTACATATCTAACACAGAGAGCCTAGGTGACTCCTTTTCTGGCTGAGCCTATAGGAGAAAGGGGGATGAAGGAGGCAGAGGGGCTGTCACATACCAGAGTCCCTGCAAGGGTTACAGAGAAGTCCTGGGCACAGAAGGCTTCAGAAGGGCTCACAGATCTAGGGTCATGGTGGCACTGGGTGTCTACAGTCCATATCTGTGGCTGGTCCCCAGAATTTAGTTTGTTGGTTTTTTTTTTTTTTAGAATGTACGATTTATTGAGAAGACAAAAGCTCCTACAGCAGGAGGGGACCCGAGGGGGTTGCCCCAGAATTTAATTTTTGGGGGGTTTTTTTGAGTCAGAGTTTCACTCTTTTACCCAGGCTGGAATGCAATGGCATGCTCACAGCCACCACAGCCTCGACCTGCTGGGCTCTGGCGATCCTTCCGCCTCAGTCTTCCAAGCAGCTAGAACTACAGGCGCACACTACCACACCCGGCTAATTTTTTTTTTTTGAGTTGGAGTCTCACTCTGTCACCCAGACTGGAGTGCAGTGGCCGCTCCCGGCCACCACAGCCTCGACCTGCTGGGCTCTGGCCATCCTTCCGCCTCAGCCTTCCAAGTAGCCGGAATTACAGGCATGCGCTACCACACCCGGCTGATTTTTTGATTTATTGTAGAGATGAGGTCTCGCTGCCCAGGGGGTTTCAAACCCGTGGGCTCAGGCAATCCACTCACCTCAGCCTCCCAAAGGCGCGGGATTATAGGCTGAGCCACCAAGCCCGGCTTAATTTTTTGATTTATTGTAGAGACGAGGTCTTGTCAAGTTGCCCAGGCGGGTCTCAAACCTGCAGGCTCAGGCAATCCACTCACCTCGACCTCCCAAAGTGCGGGATTACAGGCTGAGCCACCGAGCCCAGCTCCGGGTTATTTTTTTATTTACTGTAGAGACAAGGTCTCATCAAGTTGCTCAGGCTGGTCTCAAACCCCTGAGGTCAAGCAATCCTCTAGCCTCCACCTCCCAAAGTACAGGGATAAGGCTTGAACCACTGCGCCCTGCCTAGAATTTAGTTTTTGAGGGGGTATCACTGTGTCCACACACAAACCCAGTCATCCAGGTGTCTGTACTTGGGGCCTGAACATCTCAAAATGCAGTCCTATGTCTGGTTCTTGGAACAGCGGGGCCAGAATGAAAGAACCCAGGGCTGCTCTCTGCACCTTTTGCCAACATTCTCAGTGGCCTAGATCGCCAGTGTGGCAGGACAGCTATTGGCTTTTTCCAGTTCGGTTTGTTTTGGGTTTTCTAACTCTACCTGGCTCTCATGTCTCCTCCATTGCTGTGTCTTTACGTCCTCACTCTGTCTTATTCAATGCAGTGTACCCAGCACACAGCACACAGTGGGTCCATACTGCTGCATATGTCCTTGTAGCCCCCGCCATCCCCTTTATTTACCCCTTGATTTATGTCCCCACCCCAGGTGCTCCAGGAACTGATTTTCTTCCTGCACCGCCTGGCCTCGGTGAGCAGGGACTATGCTGTGGTGCTGAATCAGCTGGGAGCTCGAGATGCCATCTCCAAGGCCCTGGAAAAGCACCTGGGAAAGCTGGAGCTGGCTCAGGAGCTGCGGGACATGGTGTTCAAGTGTGAGAAGCATGCCCACCTCTACCGGAAACTTACCACCAACATCCTGGGAGGCTGCATCCAGGTCAGGAGGAAGGGCAGGAGGAAGCTTGTGGGCTCAGAGCTGCGTCAAATACTAAACCTGAGCAGTGACAGGGAAGGGATGTGTTCCTACAGCTTTGAGCAACAGGTGACCCTAGTGAGCCTGGAACTTTCGTTTCCCTGCCCCCTTCCCCATCTGGGCCTGCTCTGCTGATGTTATGGAGGAAGTCCCACTGCTACTTGGTTGTTCCTTCACATGTTTTCGTGTGTCTCTCCATGTTCCTCCCTCCTTCCTATACCGTTTTTCTCTGATGTTCTGGCTGCAGATGGTGCTGGGCCAGATTGAAGACCACAGACGAACCCACCGGCCCATCAACATTCCCTTCTTTGATGTGTTCCTCCGATATCTGTGCCAGGGTTTGTGCCTGTCCCCCATTGCTCCATGTCCCCACACCTACGTCTTGTTTTTCCCTCTACACCCTCCCAGACTGTGACCTTACCCCTTCCTTCCCACTTGCCCCCAGGCTCCAGTGTGGATGTGAGGGAGGACAAGTGCTGGGAGAAGGTGGAGGTGTCCTCCAACCCACACCGGGCCAGCAAGCTGACAGACCGCAACCCCAAGACCTACTGGGAGTCCAACGGCAGCACTGGCTCCCACTACATCACCCTGCACATGCGCCAGGGCATCCTTATCAGGTAACACACTCCACGCATATGCACAATCACACACCTGTGCTTTCTCCTGTCTTCCCTACATTTGTCTCAGGAAGCACCAACACCCTTAATTTGGCCAGATTCCCCCTGGGCTCTGTCTGCCAGACATGACAGGCTCTAGTTCCGACTGGTTCTTCCTCCCCACTCCCAGGCAGCTGACTCTGCTGGTGGCCAGTGAGGACTCGAGCTACATGCCGGCCCGGGTGGCGGTGTATGGGGGTGATAGCCCCAGCTCTCTTAACACGGAACTCAACTCGGTAGGGCCCTGTGCTGTTAGCCCCCCACCTCACAGGATCTGCCCTCCTGCCCAGACCCTAAACTCCTACCTGTCTTACGCCACACAGAAAGTAATCCTTTATCCCTGTGCCTGTGTGACAGGCCCTGGGTGACAGGGTGGCATTAGGACCCCTTTATCAGGACCCCACACATCCCAGGGCTGGGGAAGGGAGGGACACACAAGGGGACTGGAGCCTGGAGCCAGCTTGGGTACTGTCAGCACTCCCATCTACATAGGTGGAGGTAATAGCCTTCCCTGCCCTGCCAGGTAAACGTGATGCCCTCCGCCAGCCGGGTGGTCCTCCTGGAAAACCTGAAACGCTTCTGGCCCATCATTCAGATCCGAATAAAGCGCTGCCAGCAGGTGGGGCCTGGGGTGTGGGGTGTGGCCCTGGGTATGGGGATCTGAGCCAGTAACCGTGGCACATCTTGAGCCAGAGCACCAGCCAGGGTCTCGGGCAGCTCCAGGGGTGGACATAACTGACCCCAACCTATCCCGAGGAGGGTGTGGGGCAAGCCAAACAGGCCCATGTGTGTTTCAGGGCGGCATCGATACGCGCATTCGGGGGTTGGAGGTCCTGGGTCCGAAGCCCACTTTCTGGCCAGTGTTCCGAGAGCAGCTATGTCGTCACACACGCCTCTTCTACATGGTTCGGGCTCAGGCCTGGAGCCAGGATTTGGCCGAGGACCGCAGGAGCCTCCTGCACTTGAGTTCTAGGTGTGTGAGAACATGTGTGTGTGCCTATGTCTGTGGGAAAGGTAAGGCTATTGCAAATGGCTGATGGGCAGGGTCTGTAGAGGCCATAAGATGGAGGTTTAGTACACTTAAAGAGGGAAGGCTGGCTATGGCTGCTCACACCTATATTCCCAGCACTTTGAGAGGCTGAGACCGGAGGATTGCTTGAGCCCAGGAGTTCGAGGACAGCCTGGGCAACGTAGTAGACCTCATCTCTACAAAAAATTAGCTAGGTATGGTGGCGTTCGCCCATAGTTCTAGCTACTCAGGAGGCTGATGTGGGACGATCACTTGAGCCCAGGAGTTTGAGCATACGGTGAGCCTTGGTCATATCACTGCACTCCAGCCTGGATGACAGAGTGAGACTCTGACTCAAAAAATTAAAATGTATATATATATACACACACACTTGGGAAGGGGTCTGGAGTGTCCTGAGTGGGGAGGGGAAGAAAGAATAAAGAGAAGAGATTTCTCTGGTGGGCTGGGAATGGGTTATACTAGTTAGCACAGGGCACTTCTGAAGTACCAAGTAGAACTTTAGTCTGGGTACCGGGGGTTAGCTGGCAGTCTTAGGCTAGGCGGACACTGGGGTAACTTCTGCCTCAAGCCTCTGACACTTTCATCCTCATCCCCAGACTCAATGGGGCTCTGCGCCAGGAGCAGAATTTTGCTGATCGCTTCCTCCCTGACAATGAGGCTGCCCAAGCTCTGGGCAAGACCTGCTGGGAGGCCCTGGTCAGCCCCCTGGTGCAGAACATCACCTCACCCGGTAATGTCCTGACACCTGGGCCCTTTACCATTCCCCTACTTGGCATACTAACCAGCTCCTACTTGCTCTACCCTAGAACCACCTGGGTTGTGCTCTTGGCCCTTTTGGCATTTGTCACCCCTGGTGCCCTCTTGTCACAGCCCAAGGGCTGCCCCCTTTCCCGTGTCTTTCAAGTACCAACTGACACCATAAAGGCAGGAGGGGCCTTACTGTCCCCACTCCCTGTAAACATGCCACACTTTTGTTTGTTTATCGCAACCCAGATGAAGATGGCACCAGTCCCCTGGGCTGGCTGCTGGACCAGTACCTGGAGTGTCGGGAGGCTGCCCACAATCCCCAGAGCCGCGCGGCAGCATTCTCCTCACGGGTGCGCCGCCTCACTCATCTGCTGGTGCACGTCGAGCCCTGCGAGGTGCCCCCTCCAGTGATGGCCACTCGGCCCAGTGAGTAGAGATCCGGGTGGGGAGATCTGCTTAGGAGCATTTCTCTGGGCCCCTGCTTGCATACTGAAGTCTTCTGTCCATCCTTGCCCTTCCCCTCCTTATATGCTCAACCTGTTCATCTTCCAGGTTTATGTCACCCCAGCCAGGAACATCCTTTTGGATGGCAGCATGTCAGGAGAGGCCTCAGGGCTCACTCTTGGATGGGGATTTGGGATTAGTGGGGCTGCCCCTCCTTGCCTCTGCCACTTTCTGTCTTTACAGAGGGCAGAAACAGAAGCCATGACTGGAGCTCCTTGGCCACCCGGGGCCTTCCAAGCAGCATCATGAGAAACCTGACCCGCTGTTGGCAGGCTGTGGTGGAGGAGCAGGTGGGCAGGGGCAGACGTGGGAAGGGAGGGGGCACCATAATGGTGGCATGTTGGCTTGCCTTTTCATGCTACTGCCCCTTCTTTCCAGGTGAACAATTTTCTGACCTCATCGTGGCAAGATGATGACTTCGTGCCACGCTATTGTGAGCACTTTAATAATCTGCAGAAGTCGAGCTCTGAGCTTTTTGAGCCAAGAGCAGCATTCTTGCTGGCGTTGCAGAATGGCTGTGCAGGGGCCTTGCTGAAGCTCCCTTTTCTCAAAGCTGCCCATGTAAGCCTCTACCCTCACCATATCCTGGGTCTCTCCCTCCAAACTCTCTCTTCCTCACGTCCTTGAAACAGCCCACCTTCCATTCCTATTCTATGACAGACATGTATTTGTATTTCGCCATGTTCTCAGAAGTTTGAAAAATAGAAAAAAGAAAGAAACAGTTACTTGCAGCATGCCATCCAGTCTCTTTCTTCTGTTAGTGTGCATGATTTTTTTTTTTTTTTTTGAGTTGGAGTCTCACTTTGTCACCCAGACTGGAGTGCAGTGGCCGCTTCCGGCCACCGCAGTCTCGACCTGCTGGGCTCCAGTGATCCTTCCACCTCAGCCTTCCAAGTAGCTGGAACTACAGGCACGCACTACCACACCCGGCTAATTTTTTGATTTATTGTAGAGATAAGGTCTCACCAAGTTGCCCAGGCGGGTCTTGAACCCGCGGGCTCAGGCAATCCACTCACCTCAGCCTCCCAAAGCGTGGGATTACAGGCTGAGCCACCGAGCCCGGCTAGTGTGCATGATTTAACAATCCACTCATGAGCTGCAGTGCTCTGTCTTGTGTTTTTTTCATTTTTTATTTTTTTTGAGTCGGAGTCTCACTCTGTTGCCCAGGCTGGAGTGCAGTGGCACGCTCACGGCCACCACAGCCTCAACCTGCTAGGCTCAGGCAATCCTTCCATCTCAGCCTTCCAAGTAGCTGGAACTACAAGTGCATGCCATCATACCCCACAAATTTTTTTATTTCGTCAAGTTGCCCAGGCTGATCTTGAACCCCTGGGCTCAGGGAGTCCTCTCGCCTCCACCTCCCATAGTGCTGGGATTACAGGCATGAGCCACTGTGTCCAGCCTGTCCCGTTTCTTTTGACTGTTATATTAGAATCCTTTTTCAATGTTGCTGTTCTCGTTTTTTCTTTTTGTACAAATACCATCTAAAGGATGTATTATGATTTGCTTCACCATTCCCATTTTTTCAACAAATAGTTAATATGCACTTAAAACATGTCAGGCAAAATAAGAGCCCAAGATAGAATAGTAAGAAGATATACAAATTCCTTTCCCTTAAAGTTTATAGTCTCCTGGGGAAGATGCACAGTTAAGCAAATGGTAAACTAAAGCGTCATGCGCACCCTGGTAAGCAGGGGATGGCGCAGCAGGAGCATGGAGCCATGGCTGCTTGGGCTGCTTGGGTTCCTCCAACTGTATTTTATCAGTAATGGTGCAGTGTGACCATCTTTGTGCATGTAAATTGTTTATTTTTTTCATTTATTTATTCTGAGTTGGGGTCTTACTCTGTCGCCCAGGCTGGAGTGCATGACTCAACATAGCCTCGACCCCCTGGGCTCAGGCGATCCTTCCATCTCAGCTTCCTGAGTAGCTGGAACTAGAGGCGTGTACTACCATGCCCAGTTTATTTTTTTAATTTTTTGTAGCGGTGAGGTCTTACTATGTTACACAGGCTGGTCTTGAATTCTGGGCCCAAGGTGTTGGGATTAGAGGCATGAACCACCACATCAGGCCTGTTTGTTCATTTTACTTTATTTTTTATTGATTGATTGGTTGATTGAGTAAGAGTCTCACTCTGTTGCCCAGGCTGGAGTGCAGTGTCATGTTCACAACCACCACAGCCCTGACCTGCTGGGCTCAGGCGATTCTTCTGCCTCAGCCTTCCAAGTAACTGGAACTACAGGCACATACCACAACGCCCAGCTAATTTTTTGATTTATTGTAGAGATGAGGTCTCACCAAGTTGCCTAGGCTTGTCTCCAATCCCTTGGCTCGGGCAGTCGTCCCACCTCCTTCTCCCAAAGTGCTGGGATTACAGGTGTGAGCCACTGTGTCTGGCCTGTTTCTTCGTTTTATGTACTTTTTTTTTTTTAGTTGGAGTCTCACTCCATCACCCAGGCTGGAGTGCAGTGGCACACTCACAGCCACCCCAGCGTCTACCTGCTAGGCTCTGGCAATCCTTCTGCCTCAGCCTTCCAAGTAGCCAGAACTAGGCGCGCGCTACCATGCCCGGCTAATTTTTTGATTTATTGTAGAGACAAGGTCTCACCATGTTACCCAGGCTGGTCACGAACCCTCGGGCTCAGGCAATACTCTCGCCTCGGCCTCCCAAAGTACTGGGATTACAGACTTGAACCACCACACTTGGCCTAATTTTTCATTTATTGTAAATATGAGGTCTCACCAGGTTACCCAGGCTAGTCTCAAACCAGTGGGCTCAGACATTCCTCTCTTCTTGACCTCCAAATGTGCTGGGATTATAGGTGTGAGCTGTTGTGCCCGGCCCTGTTTCTTCATTTTAAATGATTGTTGTTGGTTTGGTTTTTAGACACAGTTATTGTGAAGAAACACTTTCTGTAATTGTTACTATTACTAATTTACACAATTAATGATCTTGTAAAATAGATAAAAGTGTGGACCAACTTATGAAGCTGCCAGCCATTCATATCTACTGCCCAGACCCTCCCCACTGCTCCCACTCAACTGTTCTGCCTCCCCGTTCATGATTTTCCTGTGCTCTGCCAACATGTAGGTGAGTGAGCAGTTTGCCCGGCACATCGACCAGCGAATCCAGGGCAGCCGGATTGGTGGAGCCCGGGGAATGGAGATGCTAGCACAGCTGCAGCGATGCCTGGAAGCCGTCTCGATTTTCTCTGGCCTGGAGATAGCAACCACCTTTGAACATTACTATCAGTGAGTGTGGACCTAGGGAGTGGGAGCTGGGGGGGAGGTAGGCTGGCAGGGGCAGGGTTGACCCATGGGGACTAAGAATCGGGGATACAAGCAGGCTGGAGCCCTGGAGCACAAAGCTGGGCCATGCTGTCACCCACACTGAGGCTTAGCCTGGCTGTGTGTGCTGCAGGCACTACATGGCAGACCGTCTCCTGGGCGTGGGCTCGAGCTGGCTGGAGGGGGCCGTGCTGGAGCAGATTGGTCCCTGCTTCCCCAACCGCCTCCCCCAGCAGATGCTGCGGAGCCTGAGTGCCTCTGAGGAGCTGCAGCGCCAGTTCCATGTCTATCAGCTTCAGCGGCTCGACCAGGAGCTCCTAAAGCTGGAGGATACAGAGAAGAAAATACAGGTGGATGCCTTGGGAGGGATGAGCCAACAGGGAGGAATGGAGGCATGGAGCAGACTGGAGGAGGCCATGGCATTTGGGAACCCTGTGCTCTTGCAGGTGGGCCTTGATGCCAGTGGCAAGGAGCCGGAGAGTGAGAAGGAGGAGGGCGCCGGGGCAGCTGCCACGGTGGATGTGGTGGAGGGAGAGGAAGAGGAAGAGGAGAATGAGGACCTCTACTATGAAGGAGCAATGCCAGAAGTGTCTGTGCTTGTCCTGTCCCCACGCTGCTGGCCTGTCGCCTCGATCTGTCACACGCTGAACCCCAGGACCTGCCTGCCATCCTATCTGAGGGGCACTTTGAACCAATACTCTAACTTCTACAATAAGAGTGAGCAGCCAGACAGAGGGAACTGGGGCTGGAAGAGAATGGGCTATTGGGCCTGGGGTGACCCTGGGGTTGGGAGCCTTGATGTCAAAAGAGGTGGTCTTTAGGGCTAGGAATTCCTTAGGCAATGGGGGAGATAGGGTAGATTTGAGAAGAAAGGCAGGAGCTTAGGTTTCAATTTAGGAAATGACAGGTGCTACCAGACGCTAGATTTCCAGTTCATTGCCTTTTCTGTCCTAAAATAAGTCCCAGGAATCTCTTTGTGGGTAGTGGGAACAATGGAGGCGGGAGGTACCTGAGGCCACTAGAAAGGACTTTTCCTTGGGAGCAGGTGTCTGTCTCCTTCCTGGACAGTCACCAGTAATCCTGAACTCCCCACTAGGGTGTGATCCCTGGGCTGGACAGCATCAAAGCACAGGGAAGAGACCCAGAACCTGTCCCCAGGGAGCTCCCAGACTGCTGGGAGAGACAGTGTTTCCTCTTTCACAGTATTCCAGTTTGATGAGAGCCCTAGTCCTTCCATACTCCGTGGTTTTGTCTTTCTAAAGAAAATAAGGCTGGACGTGGTAGCTCACACCTATAATCCCAGCACTTTGGGAGGCCAAGGTGAGAGAATTGCCTGACCCCAAGGGTTCCAGAACAGCCTGGGCAACTTGGTGAGACCTCATCTCTATGATAAATCAAGAAAAATTAGCCAGGCATGGTGACACATGCCTGTAGTTCCAGCTACTTGGAAGGCTGAGGTGGTAGGATTGCCTGAGCCCAGCAGGTTGAGGCTGCAGTGGCCGTGAGTGTGTTACTGCCCTCCAGCCTGGGTGACAGAGTGAGACTTGACTCAAAAAATAAAATAAAAATAGAAAATTGGGCAATCCCTGAAGGCACTAACCAGAACCTGCCTGGCACAGAGCTCCCAGGTATCTGAGGCTCAACAAGGAGCCAGACACAGAAGGATGAGAGCTGGAAGCTCCAACCAGGAGCCTCAGTGTCCATTAGTGCTGGTCCTGTGCTCTGCAGAGATCAGCAGGAGCAAAGCTTGACCTGTGGTGGCCCCTCACTCCAGCCCCTAACTTGCCCCTCCCCACTGCTCATTGTCTTCCTCCTCCCCCCGGTACTTCTCCAGGTCAGAGCCACCCCACCCTAGAGCGAGGCTCGCAGAGGCGACTGCAGTGGACGTGGCTGGGCCGGGCTGAGCTGCAATTTGGAGACCAGACCCTGCACGTGTCCACCGTGCAGATGTGGCTGCTGCTGCATCTCAATGATCTGAAGGTGGCCCAGCCCGCTGCTCTCTCTCAATTGGTCCCTCACCTTTCTTCCCTGAACCTTGACTCCCTGTTCTTTCCTCCATCCTCTCCTCCCCATCCCTTGGGAAGGCCCTGAATGTTTTCTACCTCTTCTCTTCAGGCAGTCTCTGTGGAGAGTCTACTGGCACTCTCAGGGCTCTCTCTAGACATGCTGAATCAGGCCATTGGGCCTCTCACCTCCTCACGAGGCCCCTTGAAGCTTCACGAGCAGAAGGACGTACTAGGAGGTATGTGCTCGGGGCCGGGAGCCTGTGCTCTGAGCCAAGGCCAGGCTCCTCATATGGGCTTTCCACCGATTGATCGGTGTTGATTTCAGAGGTGCTCCAGATTCGAGAGAGCAACGAGGAACCCAGGCCAAGGAGAGGCAATGTGTGGCTCATCCCACCTCAGACGTACCTGAAAGCTGAGGACGAAGAGGGCCGGAGCTTGGAGAAGAGACGGAATCTTCTGAACTGTCTCATCGTCCGAATCATCAAGGCCCACGGGGATGAGGGGCTGCATATTGACCAGCTTGTCTGTCTGGTAGGCGGGGATGGGCACAGTGGGGGAGGGGGCTTTACAGGGGTGGGGGGAGCAGTCCACAGGAGAAGGAGAGTCCACACTGGAAGCATCCGGTTCCTCTACAGCCTGTAGGTGTATGAGTAGTGAATTCAGGGTGCACCTGATGCCCTTGGGACTTCCTGTCCCAGCAGTGTGTTTGGAGTGGCAGCTAGAGGTGGGGTAGGCTGGGTGCTCTAACCCACTGCTTTTGCTTTCCTCTCCCATACCAGGTGCTGGAGGCTTGGCAGAAGGGCCCATGTCCTCCCAGGGGCTTGGTCAGCAGCCTTGGTAGGGGGTCTGCCTGCAGCAGCACCGACGTCCTCTCCTGTGTCCTACACCTGCTGGGCAAGGGCACGCTAAGACGCCATGATGACCGGCCCCAGATACTGTCCTACGCAGTCCCTGTGACTGTGATGGAGCCTCACACTGAGTCCCTGAACCCGGGCTCTTCAGGCCCCAACCCGCCACTCACCTTCCACACCCTGCAGATTCGCTCTCGGGGTGTGCCATATGCCTCCTGCACTGGCACCCAGAGCTTCTCTACCTTCCGGTAGTCCTGGAGATGGGGCCATGGAAGGTAGAACTGGGGCTTTCTACAGAAATAAAATGCAGGAGTTTGATGATATGATCTGCGTGTGTTCGGTGACTGCTAGAGACCTGAGTGGGAAGGGAGAGGGGCTTTCCCTGCTAATAGTGGGGAAGGAGCCCTCTGGCATGGAGGGTGTCTGACAGCATGCTGAGAGTCCTGTTAGGGTGAGGTTGGTAGACTGGGAGAAGGGTAGAGGGAATCTGGTGTGACTTAGCACCTCCTCGAGGCAGGGAGACTAAGTGGGCTGGGTGGGATGGTTCTCAGCCTCTTCTCAGGAGGTATGTGGTCAGGCTGGATGTCACCTGGCAGGCTGGAGACCCAAGCCCACCTTGGCCACTCACCAGCTGGTCTGTAACCTGAGAGATTATTGAGCAGGGTTTCATTTTCCTCCTTTGTGGAATTGGATCAGTCACCACGGGACTCTGACAAGTAACAGGTGGGGAAGCATTTGACATGGTGAAGGCTCTGCCAATGAGTGCCTGTTTGGCCACCGAGCACTTCCATCAGTGAATGTGACTTGTATCTTCCCCAAGTAAGGCTGACATCATGAAGGTGAGAGAAGAGGCCCATGTGGCCCCTGCAAGCACCCAGGAACCTGAATGTGTATCCCATGTGACAGTGCAGGATCTGGGTTGGAAGCAGACTTGGAACTGCAGCTCACATCTCACTTCCTCCACAGCTCTTCCACATTGCTCTTCTCTCCCACTCCTCTGCCTCTGCCACCTCCTCTGGCTCTGCACAGCTGCACACACTGTAGTCAAACTCCTACCCTCCTGTGAGTATGGTGGCTCACACCTGTAGTCTCAGCTACTTGGGAGGCTGAGACAGGAGGATCACACGAGCCCAGGAGTTCTAGGCTCTAGTGCAGTATTGCCAATTGGGTGTCTACACTGAGTTCAGCATCAATATGGTAACCTCCTGGGAGCAGGGAACCACCAGGTTGCCTAAGACAGCGTGAACCTTCCCAGGTCGGAAACAGCAGGTCAAAACTCTCGTGTTAATTAATACTGGGATTGCATCTGTGGATAGCCACTGCACTCCAGCCTTGGCAACATAGCAAGATTTGTCTCTAAAAAACAAAATGAGGCTGGGCTCGGTGGCTCAGCCTGTAATCCCGCGCCTTTGGGAGGCTGAAGTGGATGGATTGCCTGAGCCCGCGGGTTCGAGATCTGCCTGGGCAGCGAGACCTCATCTCCACAATAAAAAATAAAAAAAAAAAAAAATTAGCCAGGCGTGGTAGCGCATGCCTGTAGTTCCGGCTACTTGGAAGGCTGAGGGGGAAGGATCGCCGGAGCCCGGAAGGTCGAGGCTGCGGTGGCCGGGAGCGGCCACTGCACTCCAGTCTGGGCGACAGAGTGAGACTCCAACTCAAAAAATAAATAAATAAAAATAAATAAATAAATAACAAAATGAGGCTGGACTTGGTGGCTCAGCCTGTTATCCCAGCACTTTGTGAGGCCAAGGCGAGTGGATTCCCTGAGCCTGCATGTTCAAGACCAGTTTGGGCAACTTGCCAAGACCTCGCTCATCTCTACAATAAATCAAAAACCAGCCAGGCGTGTTAGCACATGCCTGTAGTTCCGGCTACTTGGAAGGCTGAGGCTGAAGGATTGCCTGAGCCCAGCAGGTAGTATGCGGCAGCCGGGAGTATGCCACTGCACTCCAGCAGAGTGAGACTCCAACTCAATAAATAAATACATACTGACGCCAGGCTTGGGGGCTCAGCCTGTAATCCCAGCACTTTGGGAGGCCGAGGTGAGTGGATTGCCTGAGCTCGCGGGTTCCAGACCACCCGGACAACTTGGTGAGACCTTGCCTCTAAAATAAATAAAAAACTAGCCAGGTGTGGTAGCATGTGCTTGTAGTTCCAGCTACTTGGAAAGCTGAGGTGAAGGATCACCGGAGCCCAGCAGGTCAATACTGGGGTGGCCATGAGCGTGTCACTGCACTCCAGCCTGTACAACAGAGACTCCAACTCAAAAAAAAAACAAGACTCCTATCCCTTACTAGCCCCACAGACACATCCCTGCCCCTGCGCTGTGGGGGAGGTTTCCTTGTGCTGCTATGATTGGCTCCCTTGGCTCCACCCACACTGAGGCAGGGCAGGTCAGGTTAAGGGGCCCTGATGCCAGGAGTGGCGCTCTGATCTTGGCAGGGCCACTAGGGAGGAGGGAAGAAGGGATGACCCAGGCATCCCGAGGCTCGCAGCCCAGAGGTAACAGGAAAAAAGCTATAGAAGGTGGAGGGAGGGGGGGAGAAGAGTCAGATGGAAAAGAAGGGAACTGAGGCCAGACAGTAGGAACTGAATGCCACCCAGGACTGAGATTTGGAGTAGAGTCTAGGAGAAAAGGGCCAGGGCTTGTGAGTCAGCCTGCTCAGGAGGGGACCATAAAACAAGGCAGAGGGGCCCCAGTGGACAAGAGCTCATGCTTGCTTTGCAGTATTGGTCCCATGGAGCTGTTCTGGCTCCCACAGCAGGTGCCAGCCTGCGGGGAAATGGCTGCCTTGTAGGGCAGAGTCCAGATAGGCAGCAGCCGGCTGGGGCTGCAGTGGGCCAGGGCACACTGGGGTTGCTGCAGTTTGTCACTTGACTGCCTCTCTACTTTTGCACCATCATGGCCTAATTTCTTTTTTTTTTTTTTGAGTTGGAGTCTCACTCTGTCGCCCAGATTGGAGTGCTTCCGGCCACCGCAGCCTCGCCTGCTGGGCTCCGGCGATTCTTCCACCTCTGCCTTCCGAGTAGCCGGAATTACAGGCATGCGCTACCACGCCCGGCTGATTTTTTGATTTATTGTAGAAATGAGGTCTCGCTGCCCATGCGGGTCTCGAACCCACAGGCTCAGGCAATCCACTCACCTCAGCCTCCCAAAGGCACGGGATTACAGGCTGAGCCACCGAGCCCGGCTATGGCCTAATTTCTGTTGGCCCAGGCCAAGATCTTATTCTTGAGCGAACTCTCAGATGCCAGAGCTTTTTGTCCTTTTCTGGGCTCTCACGCTCTTTACGAGCCTATCTTTGTCCACCAGAAACCCAAAGGACCCCATGCCGCAGGCTCTGGTAGCCAGGCCAGCATGCAGTGCCTGCACGGGCAGAAGGTGAAACTTTTTCACCGCAACCGTTCTGCTACTGCCCCCACAGGCTCCTGCATGGGCTGAGCTGTAGGCCAACCCTTGAGCTCACTGTCCCCAGTCAATTCCTTATGCATCCCACTCAGTCACCCTGCCCCTCAGTCTCCCATGGGGAACCTCCTCGCTCATTTGCAATGGCGAAGTCTTCAGCAACTTTTAAGGGAAGAATATACCAGCTTCGGCTTTGCAACCCTGCAAGTTGCTGTCTAAAGTATAACTCCTGCTGGTCTCGGTAGCTCAGCCTGTAATCCCAGAGCTTTGGGAGGCCGCGGGTTGAAGACCCGCCTGGGCAACTTGGCAAGATCGCATCTCTACAATAAAATCAAAATAATTAGCCAGGTGTAGTAGTGCACACCTGTAGTTACAGCTACTTGGAAGGCTGAGGCGGAAGGATCGCCAGAGCCCAGCAGGTCGAAACTGCAGTGGCCAGGAGCGCCGGCCACTGCATTCCAGGCTGCGTGACAGAGTGAGACTCCAACTCAAAAAATAAAGTACAGCTCCTGCGTAGTCCCGGCCCTTAGCACACATCCCCAGCCCCGCCCCCAGACACTAGCCTGGCCTCTGTCACCAGCACCAGGAAGGACTCCTCTCTGCCTGCCCTCAGGGCCATCCATTCTAGAGGGCAGTTGGTTTCATTTAATTTCTTTACTTTGAGTTGGAGTCTCATTCAGTCGCCCAGACTGGAGTGCAGTGGCCACTCCTGGCCACCACAGCCTTGACCTGCTGGGATCCAGCGATCCTTCTGCCTCAGCCTTCCAAGTAGCTGAAACTACAGGTGTATGCTATCACGCCTGGCTAATTTTTTTGATTTATTGTAGAGATGAGGTCTCGCCAAGTTGCCCAGGCGGGTCTCAAACCCGCGGACTCAGGCAATTCACTCACCTCAGCCTCCCAAAGCTCGGGATTACAGGCTGAGCCACCAAGCCTAGCCTGGTTTCATTTCTTTTCTTTTTCTAAATTTTGTACAAAAAAAAAATTTTTTTTTTTAGTCTGAGTCTCACTCTGTGGCTCAGGCTGTTGTGCAGTGGCACACTCACAGCCACCTCAGACTCAATCTGCTGGGATCAGGGAACCCAGAAGCCTCAGCCTCCCAAGTAGCTGGGACTACAGGCATGTGCCACCTCATCCAGCTAATTTTTAAATTTTATTATAGAGATGAGGTCTCACCAAGTTGCCCAGGCTTATCTCGAACCCCTGGATTCAGGCAATCCTCTCACCTCCGCTTCCCAAAGTGCTGGGATTACTGGCATGAGCCACCACACTTGGCCTCTTCCATGTTTTTTTTTTGAGTCAGAGTCTCACTCTGTCGCCCAGGCTGGAGTGCAGTGGCACACTCGTGGCCACTGCAAACTCGACCAGTTGGGCTCAGGCAATCCCTTCCACCTTAGTCTTCCATGTAGCTGGAACCACAGGTGTGCACTACCATGTCCAGGTAATTTTTTGATTTAGATGGGGTCAGTGGCTCAGCCTGTAATCCCGCGCCTTTGGGAGGCTGAGGTGAGTGGATTGCCTGAGCCCGCGGGTTCGAGACCTGCCTGGGCAACTTGGCGAGACCTCATCTTTACAATAAATCAAAAATTAGCCGGGCGTGGTAGCACACGCCTGTAGTTCCAGCTACTTGGAAGGCTGAGGCGGAAGGATTGCCGGAGCCCAGCAGGTCAAGGTTGTGGTGGCTGGGAGCGGCCACTGCACTCCAGTCTGGGCAACAGAGTGAGATGATTCCAACTCAAAAAAAAAAAAAATTTTTTTTTTGGATTTATTGTAGATACGAGGTCTCCCATGTTGCCAGACTGGTCTCAAACTTGTGGGCTCAAGCAGTCCTCTCGCCTCAGCCTCCCAAAGTGCTGGGATTACAGGCGTGAACCACCCTGCTTAGCTTCTTTCATGTCTTTAAACTTGTTTTCCTTAGTTTCCATTTCTGTATCTCTGTGCTCCATCTGTGTAACTTCTTCACATCTACTTCCAGTTCACTCTCCTTCAGGGAGAAGTCCAATAACCATAGTTTCTAACATCAAGTAGTTTTTCATTTAGGAAAGTTTAGGATGGGTATGGTGGCTGACACCTATAATCCCAGCACTTGAGAGGCAGAGGCAAGAGCATCACTTGAGCCTAGGAGTTTCAGACCAGCCTGGGCAACATGGCAAGACCCTGTCTTTTTTTTTTCTTTTTGAGTCAGAGTTTCACTCTATCACCCAGACTAGAATACAAAGGCATGATTATGGCCACTGCAGCCTCAACTTGCTGGGCTCAGATGATCCTTCCACCTCAGCCTTCCAAGTAGCTGTAACTACAGGCAGGTGCCACCACACCCAGCTAACTTTTTGATTTATTTGAGAGGCGAGGTTTCGCCAAGTTACCCAACGCTGGTCTTGAACCCCTGATCTCAGGCAATCCTCTTGCCTCAGTCTCTCAAAGTGTGGGATTTCAGGACTGAGCCACTGCGCCCAGCCCTGTCTCTATTAAAAAAATAAAAATTAGGGGGCACACCTCATCAACAAGGGTACCTGCATAATGAGCATTTGTATACCTAACCCTGAATTATACCCCACTTTTTTTTTCCCCGAGTTAGAGTCTCACTCTATCACCCAGGCTGGAGTGCAGTGGCATGCTCACAGTTACCCCAGCATCGACCTGCTAGACTCCAGCAATCCTTCCACCTCAGCCCTCCAAGTAGCTGGAACTACAAGTGTGCACTACCACACCTGGCTAATTTTTTTATTTTTATTGTAGAGACGAGGTCTCACTATGTTGCCCAGGCTGGTCTCGAACCCACAGGCTCAGGCAATCCTCTTGCCTCAGCTTCCCAAAGTGCTGGGATTAGAGGCTTGAGCCACCATGCCCAGCTTGTACCCCACATCTTTAAAATTAAAAAAAGGAAAAGAAAAAATTAAAAAGTTAAAAAATAAAGTTTACTTTTTTTTGAGTTGGCGTCTTATTCTGTCAGCTAAGCTGGAGGGCAGTGGCATGCTCCTGGCCACCACAGCCTCAACCTACTGGGCTCAGGCGATCCTTCCACAGCCTTCAAAGTAGCTGGAACTACAGGCACGCGCCACCATGCCCGGCCAATTTTTTAAATTTATTGTAGAGATGCAGTCTCACCAAGTTGCCCAGGCTGGTCTCAAACCCACAGACTCAGGGCAATCCTCTCACCTCAGCCTCCCAAAGTGCTGGGATTACAGGCGTGAACCACTGTGCCTGGCCCAAAGTTACTTTTTAATTACACCAGTTTGGTCCCTTTTGATATTCTTTTCATTACTCACACTTTTTTTGAACATAAGTAAAACATTTTATATTTTGTATTTTATACTTGTAACATTGCTGTCTTTGCCCGATTCTTTTGTCCATTGTTTCCAAGAACTCTTGCTTGTGGTGGCTTATTTTCTTGTGTGCTTTATACTTTAATTGTAAGTTCATATTTCCTTGAACTTTTATCTGAAAGGATTCCTTGAAGTCTGGGTTTAAAGAATAATCCTCAAGAGAGGAATGCATTTGCCTTTGCCAGGTGCTTAGAGATGCCACCAACCTAAGACCATTTTAAATTACCAGCTTGAGGATTTTCCAGACCACATGGGTAGTATAAGTTTTAGTACTGAGGGCCAGTTGTGCTTACATATCATCAGGGAAATCTTATCTTTCTACCTCCTACCTCCCTAGCATCTGAAACCAAAGTCAAGTAGGTGAGTTGTAGAAGTGATTCATCCTTTATCTTTTCCTCAGCCAGGTTCGGTGGCTCAGCCTGTAATCCCAGCACTTTGGAAGGCCTAGGCCAAGTGGATTGCCTGAACCCATGGGTTCGAGACCAGCCTGGACAACTTGGCAAGACCTCATCTCTACAATAGATCAAAAATTTAGCCGGGTGTGTTAGTGTGTGCCTGTAGTTCCGGCTACTTGGAAGGCTGAGGCGGAGGGATCGCTGGAGCCCAGCAGGTCAACGCTGGGGTAGCCATGAGTGTGCCACTGTACTCCAGGCTGGGCAACAGAGTGACACTCCAACCCACCAAAAAAAGATCTTTTCTTCTTGGGGGAAGGGGGTCCCAGACTCAAGTAGAAGGGGTCTCTGATCTGACCTCCCACTTTGTAGAAGCTTTAGGCTTTGCTGCCTACTCCCATACATGGCCCACCAAAACAGTAGTTCTAGACCACCCACAAATCCCACATAAAAGCAAAATATAAAAAGATGAGTAACAAAAATGTTTATGAACTGACTCCTAATAAAATTTCAGCCCTGGGAGTCATGAACAGATTCCATGGCCTTCACTGGCTTCAAGGTCGCACACTGGCCTCTTTTCTTCTGTACCAGAACCACTGGCTTAAGGCAAGGAAGGGACACGATGAACCAGATCCATGCAGAGGCAGTGTGGCATGGCAGAAGGCTGAGCTGCTCTTCTTATCTAGCCTTAAGGGCAGTCCAAGAGCCTTCTGGTCTTTTCTGAGCAAACTTAGGTCAAGGGCAGCTGTGAATGGAAAAGAACCAAGAAAAAAGGCCAAGCCCAAGTCTGTCCCCACAGATCCATGTCTCCTCAGGGCAGTGGCAGAGCAGCGAGCAGTTCCTTATTACTGTTTGCTCAAAGGGAGAAGTCTCCTGTCCTTGCCTGCATTTCGGCGCCTCTTTCGACTCAAGAAGCTCTCCAGTTTCTTGCTGCGTTTCAGCTTGTTGAACTTCTCAGCTAGCGCCAACTGGCGCTGCTCAGCTAAATGACAGGGAGAATGAAAGCCGGTGAGCAAAGGAACAAGCCTCCACCTTCCCAAACCAGGTCAATAACTCTTAGCTATTAACCTGGAATGTGTGAGTTGTTTAAAGCTCATTGGTGACTCGTCATATGATCTCAGCCTTACTCAATTCAACCAATTATGAGGTCCTTCTATGTGCCTAATCCAGTATACATGTGGGAGGGGCAGAGATAAAATGAGATAAAAGTGACAATCCCTGCCACAGTTTAACTGGGGATACAAGACTGGTTACAAATAATTCCTCCCTACTATTTCTACTTTCCTCAAAGTTACCATGGGATCCAATAATTCCTCCCTACTATTTCTACTTTCCTCAAAGTTACCATGGGATTCAGCCTTCATGCTTTCCTTAAAGGACCTCAGGGACCCCCGACACAGTTTCCTGTCACTATGGATAGGGACAACACCCCATCCCTGCAGCCAGACTGCAATAGCTTTGCCCTGCTCACATTTCTTCAGGTAGTATGGCTGATGGCCTTGCTGGGCCTGAGCCCGCTGCTCCCGCTTCAGGGCCAGGCGCAGCTCCTGCTGCCGCTTTCGTTCCTGCTGTGCCATTTCTTGCTGCTCCTGAGAAGCAAAGATGAGATGGATGAAATGGGTGAACAGGAACTGTGAACGCCTCCCACCTTGAACTGCTCTCACTACCACCTGCAGGTCTTGCCCACTCACCATTCGCTGAAGCAGCTGCTGCAGTTTTTCATGCTCCTCCCCTGAACGGTGCTTCTTCAACTGCTTTTTCACAAGCTCCACATTGAAAAATGAATACAATGCTTAGCATTCTGTAAATGGTAGCTGCAATTTTGTGCAAACCATTACCCTAAGAGGTTCGCATACATCAACTCGATAACACTGAGACAATAATTGTTATTGTTTTTATAATTAGAAAACTGAAGCATGGAGATTAAGTAACTTGCCACGACTAGTAAAGTGATGAGCCAGGATTTGAATATAAGAGCCAAATTAGGGAAGAGTTAAATCTGCCCATAACTATGATTCCCACTCCCCTCTGCCCAACTCTCTAACCTGTGCCCTAGCTTCCCATCCCTCTACAAATCCCAATGAACTAGTCTCATGCCCCATACCTGTTTCTCTCTGGCTCGGATATCATGCAAGAACTGATACGTTTTGTCAAACACTTCAGGATTATATTCCCCTGACAGATCATCAAAGCGAGGGTCGCGGGCCACCTTTGGAGAGAATAGTGATAACATAAAATAGAACTGTTCAGTATCCTTTCACTGAGAAAATGCTTCCTGCCTCTTCCTCACCTTTTTACTGATGGGAACAACCCGACGTAAAAATGGTACTCGAATTTTGGCTGACATTTCCAGAGGCCTACAGAGACATTAAAGGACAAGTCAAGGGAATGCCAGTTTTGGTCAGACATTTCCCACCTGCCACCCAAGAAAACAGACATCTATTCAAGGTCCCAGGTATCTTCTAATTCCTAGGCTAGGCCTTGCTCCTCACCTGTGCTTATCTGCTACACATGCATTTTGCACAGGTGGGCTAGACCCTTGTTTCTCAATGGTGCTTCCGGCTACCAATTGTTTGACTGTCTTAGTCCCCACTTGGCTCTGCAATTTCAACAGCTCCTCAAACGACATGTTAGATGTGCCTGCAGAAGTGGGTAGAGACACATAACTCAGCTCAACATGTACCACTGCGAAAAAGACATCATCCCATCCCCATTCCTTAGGTAGCTGATCCTTTGTAATAATCTCATCAGAGCCGGGCTCGGTGGCTCAGCCTGTAATCCCACGCCTTTGGGAGGCTGAGGTGAGTGGATTGCCTGAGCCCGCGGGTTCGAGACCCGCCTGGGCAGTGAGACCTCATTTCTACAATAAATCAAAAAATCAGATGGGCATGGTAGTGCGTGCCTGTAATTCTGGCTACTCGGAAGGCTGAGGTGGAAGGATCGCCAGAGCCCAGCAGGTGAGGCTGCGGTGGCCGGGAGCGGCCACTGTACTCCAGTCTGGGTAACCAAGTGAGACTCCAACTCAAAAAAAAAAAAAATTGAGACACAACTAACATTCCATAAAGTTAACCCCTTTTTTAAAGCATACAATTCAGCATTTTGCCTTTTAATGTAATAATTGTTTTTTATTTTTACTGCCCTTTCTAAAAGGTAAACCCAAGAGGACAGGAGTGTTTGACTGCTTTATTCACTACTATATCTCCAGCAGCTAGAACGGTCTCAACAAAAGCCTAGATTTTGTTGAACACTGATCTATTAAGCTTCCACCAGCCATCCATGCCCTTTCCTGACTCTGTGCTATTACACCACACGCGTTGCTCCTTGCTGAAAACTGTCATCCTACCTTTGAGTCTGGGGCCTCACTCTGTCGCCCAGGCTGGAGTGCAGTGGTACCACCACGGCTAACTGCGGCTTCAACTTCTTCAGTCTACCGAGTAATGTGACTACAGGTGCGCATCACCACGACCTGCTATATATTTTTTTTTCTTCCGTAGAGACGAGGTCTCGCTATGTTGACCAGGCTGGTTCGAACTCCTGGACTCAAGCAATCCTCTCGCCTCGGCCTCCGAAAGTGCTGGGATTACAGGCGTGAGCATCGAGCCCGATCTGTCACGCTACCTTTAAGAAACTGCTCAGGATGTCCTAATCCCGGAAGCACCCACTCTCAGACCCCACTTTCCATCGCGCTGACACCCCCCCCGTGTGCCTTTGAGAGAACTTGGCAGGCTCACCGGAACCGTCTGCAGGCTCCGGCCCCCCGTCAGCCTCCTGGGAAACCTCCTTCCCACCCGGCCCCGTGCCCTCACCCATCCGCAGGTCGCGGGTCGCGGTCCCGGGCCCCGAGTCCCCGCTGTCCTCCCTGTCGTCCCGGGTGCCGCGGGGACGTCGGGCCACCGCCCCGGCGCGGGGCTTGCACGCCGGCATCAGCTCACGTATGGCCCAAACGACGAGTGGCGCTATTTCCGCTCGCGGCGGCTCTTGCCCCGCCCCTTCCGGCGCTCCCGGGAGGCGGTTTCCACGCGATGATGAATGGATAGAAAACAGACTGCGCGGCCAGCGGTCAGGGAGCCCGGCCCAAAGAAGAGCCCGTTCCGAAGACTGTCGCAACCTTCTGCCGCGTCGTATGGCGTTGGCTTCCGCGCTCAAGAAGCTGGGGTCAGGCCTTGGTGGCATTTGGTTTCTCAATATTCCTGGCTGAGAAGCCACAACCTCAGGGGTGCCCGTCCTGAGCACCCTGCCCCCACTGCGAACTCCTGCCATCTCTACCTTATTCCACAATAACACATCACACGCTTGGAGGTTTTAATTCATTTTTATAAAATCTGAGCTGGCTGAGCTTCAGGATCCAGCAACAGCTCAGGGAAGGGTGGGATAATCTGCTGGTCCCCCCCTCCCCAAATCGGGAGAAGGAGATTTCATGCCAACAGCTGTTAACTCCTTTCAGCTCCCAGTCAATGCTCATGGCTCAAGCAGGGGGAGATGGTGGGCACAGAGGAAGGGGGAAGCTCCTGAGGGCCAGACACTGCTTGCTTCTCCCTTCTCCTCATTCCCTTCCCAGCAGAGTTTGGCTGGCCTGGGGCACAGAGCAGAGGCCCAGGAGCGGTTGGAGGGAGGTGGATGGGGACAGAGCACCAAGGGGAAGGGGCCCTCGGCCCAAGGGGGGAGGAACCTGGCCCTCCCCCCACAGCTCCCCACTGAATTCACAGCACAGAAAACACCTCTAGTCCAACAACTCCATATGGAAGTATACCGAGTCCAGGGTCCAAAGGGGCAGGCAGGTGAGAGAGGTGGGCAGGGGCAGAGAAGACAACAGCAGGCTCAGGAGGGGAGGTGGCAGAAAGTTCCTCCTATCCATGGGAGGAGACGATGGGGCGACTGATATTGCTATTGGTGGTCATGGCATTCAGCTCCCACCTGGAAGGCCAAGAATGAGAGGCAGAAAGAACAGAAGAAGCAGCTCCCACCCCAAGCCCAGAATTCCATGAATAAAGCTAAGAACACATCAGTCCCTCCAACTTCCTAAAGCTCAACCACCCACAGCCACCTATTCCTTATAGACCTACTAGATTTAACAATCAGATACCACCCACCACCAAATCCAACACCACCCACTCCTCTACCTCCCAGGTCATGTGGATTTCCTGTTTATGTTTATACATCTATTCCTGTGTCCAAGCACCTAGGTTCTATGTATACGTGTCAGTAAACACCCCAACCTACTTTTCCTGTTCTGCTCAGATCCAACTGGACAGCCCCTCCACCTCACCTCCACCAGGAATGCCCATTTTTGCTCTCATTCTACTATGGCACTGACTCAGCGTTCTTCCACCCTGAGACCTTCCCCACCCTTCCCACCATATTGAAACTAAATCCCTTTCTTTCAACAATTCTTTCACTCTACAAAGATTTACCAAGTATCTCCTTATGCCAAAATCCTAAACAATCTTGGTATTAGCTACTTGCACATGTATCAATCTTGGGCCTGCCTGGGATCCATTAGTTCAGCCTTGCATACCCCTGTGTCACCAAACACTGAATACACAGACCCTCAGCAAATAAGAGTTAAACTGAACTGATGCAAGGAGAGGGAAGTATCTCAGAATGACCCAGAAGGGCAAACTTACACACAAAGTAACATTCACTGCTTGATTTGAACCTAAGAATGGAATTCAAAGGGAAGTAGCCAGGACCTCTCTTAATTCTGGAACTAATGGGATCCAGAGGCTCCTAAACTAGGAGCTAGGTTCTAATATTTAATCAGTTGTTCTCAGCATTTCAACAAAAATAAGTGTATAAGCTCAAGTCTCAGAAAGTGATGTTTCTTAGGCTGGATTGAAAAATTGGATTTTTTTCACATAACTTACCTTGCTGACAGTTTTATTATATGACCACTGTACCTTCACCTCCTTCCATCTTATTTCCCACAAGTACACTACATCCCCAGCAGAACAAAAACATCTGAGACCAAGCTAATCAGGTCACGCCTGTGCTGCCTGCCTGCACACCGTCACCCAATCTCTCCTTTCCAATCACTTGCTGTACCTGATGTCATGGGGCAAACAGGACTGGTCCAGGTTATACTGAATCACAGCCAGTTTGCACAGAGTCTTCAGACTAGGACCTTTAAGGGAGGAAGTGGGGGAAGGAAATTGTTAAAGCTGAAGAAAGGGTCCAGTCCTGAATACCATTACCCAAAGACTGTGCTGGCAGGAGTACCTCAGGAATAACTGTACTTACTGAAGTCCAAAATGTGTAAGTCAGAATGATCTATGAGGTCAAACTCATCTCCCAGGCCTTCCTCAGGAGATGGACTGTAGGGATCAAAAGAGAAATGAGCCAGGTGCACTGGCTCATGCCTGTAATCCCAACACTTCAGGAGGCAGGGCCAGAGGATTGCCAGAGCCCAGGGGTTCGAGGCCAGCCTGGGCAATCTGGCGAGATCTCAGCTCTACAATAAATCAAAAAATTAGCCAGGCATGGTGGCACACACCTGTGGTTCCTGCTACTTGAAAGGCTGAGGCAGAAGGATTGCCTGAGCCCCAGAGGTAGAGGCTGCTGCACTCCAGCCTGGGTGAGAGAGTGAGACTGACTCAAAAAAACCCAAAAAACAAAGAGAAATGAAGGTAAAAGAAAAACTACCCACAAGACCCTCTTGGTCGAATACCTCCCACTCTCCTTTTAGTCACAGACTTAGGCCCTTCCCTGAGCCTCTCCCCTTTTTTCTCCTCACCTGGTACCCCCAAAGAGGACAATCTTGTCACCAACAATACAGCAGCACTGGCGCCGGCGGGGACATGGCCCCTTCCCCTTCGGTTCAATCTTTTTCCAGGTAAAGGACACTAAAGAGAAATTTATTATGGAAGTTCAATACCTGCCTAGTCCAGATCTCTCTTCTCCATCCCCTGTCCCCTCACCTCCTCAGGATCATTCTTTTCTTTTCCTCCCACCTCAATTGCTCCTTGTTCCTCCCCTAAAACCAGGGTTTTTTACCAGGGTTAAACTTCCAGAGGTCATGGAAGTGTCGATTCAGCCTTGCATTATAGCCACCAAAGATGTACAGCTCCCCGTTATAGCCAACTGGAAGGAGAGAAGAATGTCAAGAGTGTGAGGAGAACAGGAAGGAAGACTCCACAGGGAAGTAACAAATACTCACAGGCTGAGTGGCTCCGGCGCCCCTCAGGCAGCACTGGAGTGGGTGGACAGTCCAGCCAGGCCTCAGTTCTGGTGTCAAAGACGCGAATGCGGTTGCAGTAAATCTCATTGTTTGAATGGAATGGCCCAAAGCGGTCGGCACGACCCCCAAAGACATACATGTGACTGCCCAGCATTGTAGCCGAGTGGAAGTCCCTCCAACGTGCAGGGTTGCCCTGCATAAGGGCAGAGAGACGGGGTGAGGGGGTCAACACAAAGGGATCCGCTCTGTCTGAGCTTCCTATGATTTCTTCAATGGAGGGTGGGGATCTGGGAGAAAGAAGAAAGGGCGGACCTTTGTACAGATAAGAGTCCACGTCATAGTACTGGTATCCAGCTTGTGAATATCATTGGAAAAACAGTCCGCCTGAGTGGCAAGAGAAAAGAAAAGAAGGAGTCAATGGTCACTCCCTGACCTTCCATTCTTCACCTCAAAACCTGCAAATAAGCCCAAGCCTCCCATTCCACCACTTAAATTCCCCTTCTGCTTTCTCATTTCCACCCTAAACTTCTAGCTTCTTCCCAGACCTACCAGCTGCTCATAGCCCCCGAAAATGTACATGATCTTGCCCAGGACACAAGCCGAATGTCCATCACGGGCCCCAGGAACTGTTCCTGACACTCGGGGAGTGGACCACTTGTGTGTATCTAAAAGAAGTGAGAGAATGGCCCAGATAAGCAACCTCCAACACTCCCTCCTAAACTACGGGGTGGCCCTATTCCCCAGCCCCCCTACCCAGGCCTTTCCCAGGCCCCTGAGGCACCATTTGGCAGAATGTAGCCTCTCTGAGACCGATACTCACTGACGTCAAAGGCATACAGCACATTGCAGGCCCCTTCGGTGTCATTCCGTCCGCCCCAAAGGAAGACCATGTCATCGATGAGGACAGTTGAGTGTCCATACCGCATGTAGGGTACCACAGGAGCCTGTCCACGGATGGCAGGCCTCACTGGGGGCAGCTTTGTCCAACGCAAGGACACTGTGGGCATAGCTCTGCTCAGCTGTCTCCCTACAGGTTGTCCACCCTTCCCCAAACCAGATATTTGTCTCCAATCCCCTTGGCCCCAGGATCCACCACCGAACCTCATTCAGCCACCCATTCCCCTCCCAAACGTGGGCACCCGGGGACAGCCCCAACACTGGCTTACCTGCATTGAAAATGTGCACATCTATCTGACGCAGTGTCTCATAGTCTTCACCAGAGCAGTAACCCCCAAAGGAGTATACCCGATGCCCAACAGCCACTGCAGCATGATTCACCCTGCGGGGCCCGCCCTCCAGGTGCACTGTCCACCGTAACATCCCCTGGACCACAGGTTACAGCAACATGCCCCCCCGGCACGGCCTGCTGCCTCTGCTACCTGCACACAAGTTAGGGCCACAGGCTCCTCAGACAAGGCTTCTGTCTGTTCACCGTGCCTCTGCCCAGGACCAGCCCTTGCCTCCAAGTGTCACCCTGGTGGCCTTCCCACACCAGGGACACTAGTCACAGCTCAGGTGGTTGGCCCTGCCCCAAGGAAGCTGCCGAGGTCAGGGAGCTAGCCCTGGCCCAGTATTCTCTAACAGCTAAGGGTGGGGCCACTCCAACCTGACTGCCAGCTCAGCATCTGCTGATCACAGTTGGCCCCTACTCGTGGAGGCTCTACCTTGTCCCTGACTTGGCACAAACAAAAAGCCCCCTTTGCAGGCTGGGTGTCTCTTGTCTCTGGCTCTGCTCTGCTTACTGCCACCTCTCTAAGAATCTCTGTGTTCTTTAAGGTGGGGAAAGGGATCTCAAAATACTCACAGCTATTAATAGCCCAACCAGCCCCAGACAGTCCATTGAAAGCTGGCATGAATACTTCAACACAGAAGAGCTTTTAGGTTTTTAGAATGGAACAATCCCCCTACCCACCATAGGGTGAGATTGATCCAGGCTAGTGTCCTCCACATCACCATGGTTGGTTAGCCCCTCACAGGGAGCTCTTGTCAAACTGAGCTGTTATCAGGGTCAACCAGGGCCCCCCACAGGCACAAGGAGTTCCTCTGACAGCTGTGCCTGGTATGCCACCAGGACTAGGAACTTAAGCCAGGAGGGTATGTGTATGCTTGGGGGTGGGGGTAGGGAGGAAGAGTTTTCTCCTGCCATTTCCCCAACCCTACTACTGTGGTAGAAAACCAAGACATTTCCAGCAGCTCTTCCCCTACTTGAGTCCCTGAAAAGGGGACGAGAGTGCACTGGAAAGGGGAAGGGAGATAAAAATGTCCCTGGGCAGGACAAGAGAAAAACCCAGTATGAGAAGTCTCTTAAAGATAATCTGCCAATCTAGCAATAATGGGTGCATTTGAGGGATCTTGCAGGCAAAATCCTCTTGCAACTGGCAATGCCTTTGCTGGCAGGCACCTGCTGGGCTTGGGTGGATCATCTGCTCCCTGTTCAAGAAGCCCTGGCAGAGGGAAGAGCCAGACAAAACCTCAGGCACAAAAACAGCTCAAATAAGGGAGGCCCCTTGCAGGAAAAAGTCAGAGCTTTCAGCTGGCTTGCTAGTCCCACCCACCCAACCTCCCCCAACCCAACACCCTGCTTTAAATAGTTACCATGCCCAACCTGAAATAGCCCCAGCAGGAAGTTACTCTCACTTCATTACTCCTGCTCTCAATCCAAAAAATCTTGGATCTGGGCTTGTGGAGGCAGGAGGTCGAGGGGCTTAAAAATGGAAGTCCTTCATGTTCCCTGATAGCCTCTATTTTCCTCTTTGGATATGTCAAGATGAAGTAAAAAAGGCACAGGAGAAGAGACAAGCAATTCCAGTCAAAGCTTCTCCTCCCTAAGAACAACTCGAACTCAAGGAGGACAAGCCTCCAGGGTCTTCCCAATTCTCCATCACTACAGCATTCCCAAGCTTCTTCGATTCCCTTAATGTATCTACCCCCTTCCCTGGTTTCATGCAATCCTCACTCCCCATTTTTGGCCTTTCATGATCTCCGGAGGGCTTTGCAGTTTTCTCATTTTTCCTTCTCCCAACAGCCCTCCATTTTCCCACCTCCACTAAGGGGGGAAAAACTGACAGGCACTGACCAGACATTCTTCCCTGAATATGACTCTATCCCTGTCTTCTTCCATGCATCCCAGCCTCCCCTTCCTAACAACGCCAGACACCCCCCTCCGCTCCCATTCTGCTCAGCTTCCCCGTTCTTCTCAACCCTGTCTTCCAGTTTCCTTCATTACCTCCTCCAGCCACCAGGTCTCTCCCACCCGTATCCTCACCATCCTCCCCCAGCACTGCTTGCCCCATTAACACTCTCCTTTCCCATCATCCCAATAGCTCCCTCCCCACCCCCACCGCATCACTCTCAGGCCCCTCCCCCGCAGCTCCAGTTCTAGACATGGGCGTCCCCAGCCCTTTCAATCCTTCCCTGCCCCTCAACCCATCTCAGGCTACCTGCCAGGCCGGGCCGGGGCGGGACCGCGAGTCCACGAGCTGCCTGCAGCCTTGAACCCGTTGCGCGCCAACCGACGCCCGGGTTCCCACCGAGATAAACACAGCCAGGTTCGGTCCTTCCGGCGGGCGGCGGAGCGCGCACGTGCAGTCGGCGCTCAGCTCCCGAGGCCTTCGGGAACTTGTAGTCCACAGGTTTCCAGAAGGACTTGAGGGCTGAGGAGTGGGCGGGAACCGAAGGAGAGGTTTTGCGCATGTGCAGCTGTGTGTCAAGACCGAAGGGCTCACCGGGTAATGCAGTCTTTTGTATTGTGGACCGGGGGGTGACGGAGGCGGGGCAAGGGACGGACTCCTCGTCCTCGCTCGCGTCAATCGTGAGCCTGGGGCGGGGCTGGAGGACTTAGGCGAGCCCCGCAGGTCCAGCCCCGCCGGAAGTGAAGGTGCGGGTCCGGTGGCCGGCTCTGAGCGGGTGAGGCGCGCGGATACAGCAGCGCCGAGAATCGGCGGGAGTGGGTGGGGGACGCCGCGGCTGGGGCCGTATGAGGGGGAACCCTAGGGCCTGAAGGGCGTTTGTTAGGCGGTACAGAAGGGAACTTAGAGAAGAGGGGAGAAGGGGGCGGTAGTCTGGTGACCTGGGGTCCCAAAATCGGGGTGGGGCGTGGTGGGGGAGCGGGGATATGGAAGGGGTGCCTTTCAGGAGGTGGCCAGGCCTTTGGCTGGGCTGTTTATTTAGGAGCTGGCGGAGCAAGACGGGTGGGGCCCAATTTAAGAGGGGCCTTTCGAGGGAACGAGAGGCGTGGGGAGCAGGCCCGGAGGGGAAGAGAATGCAGAAATCTTAGAGAGGGAAGTTGGTTTTGTGGACATCGGAAACCGTAAGGAGGTGGATGAGGGGATGAGGGTGGGTCTGGTTTCATCCAGTCCCTATCCTTTCGCCTCCCTGTTCTTGCAGCCCCTGCCCGGATGGCAACAGTAGTTCTAGGGGGAGACACCATGGGCCCTGAGCGTATCTTCCCCAACCAGACCGAGGAACTGGGACCACATCAGGGCCCTTCAGAAGGCACTGGGGATTGGAGCAGTGAGGAGCCTGAGGAAGAGCAGGAGGAAACAGGGACAGTCCCAGCTGGCTACTCCTACCAGCCCCTAAATCAAGATCCTGAACAAGAAGAGGTGGAACTGGCACCAGTGGGGGATGGAGAAGACGTAGTTGCTGACATCCAGGATCGCATCCAGGTATGGTGGAGGAGGGATTGTACCTGAGCAGGTGAAGCTGAGGTCCCTAAAAGGCTGGACCCGAACTGTCTTTTCTGGCTCTACAGGCCCTAGGGCTGCATTTGCCAGACCCCCCATTGGAGAGTGAGGATGAAGATGAGGAGGGAGCTACAGCATTGAGCAATCACAGCTCTATTCCCATGGACCCAGGTAAGAGATCATTCTTTAACTCTGAATTATGAGGAAACGGACTGGTCGGAGTCAGTGGAAGGAAGTTGCAAAGGAACACCCTTATTCCTGCAAAGATAGTTTGTAGACTAAGATTTTGGAGACTTCAGAGTCCAGCTGATATACTACACTTGGGGATAGACAGGCTTGCCTAGAAATAACAAGATGCATTTGGTGACTCTACCAGCTTAAGGGTTCTGGGTTGATTCTAGGAATGGAGAGGGGAGCTGGTCCCACTCTTTCTATTCCCTAACTGGCCTATGCCTGTGATTTCAGAACATGTAGAGCTGGTGAAAAGGACGATGGCTGGAGTGAGCCTGCCTGCGCCAGGGGTTCCTGCCTGGGCTCGGGAGATATCGGATGCCCAGTGGGAAGACTTGGTACAGAAAGCCCTCCAAACCCGGCAGGCATCCCCTCCTTGGAAGTGACCACACTGAGAGTTGCCTTATCTCCCTACATTCCTGCCCAGAACCAGCATATGACTGAACACATCCCTGGTTGTAATGTTCATCTCCATCCTCCCCATCTCCCTTTCCACATCAAGGCAAAATCAGACTACTTCTCAGAGACCCACTTTATTCAGTTCTGTACATATGGGGACATCGGCCAAGCCCAACCCTCCTTAGCATGTATCACTCTGTGGAGAATAAAGCACCCTATGTACACAGCCAAGAGCCGCACTGCCTGTGCTCCTGGAACCTGGGTCCAGCCCTCCACAGACCCTTGCCCCTCCAAGGTGCCTAAAAGGGACAAGTGAGGGCCTGCCCAGCATCATCACAAACAAGGAAATAAATAGGTGTTGGCAGGAGCCATGCTTCGTGCACTGCTCCCTGCTTCCTTCTAGCTTTGGGAACCAACAGCACAGGAAAGCAGTCAGCTCCAGGGTGGTCCCTTCCATGTTTGTGATCCCAGGGCTGCTGCTCACCAAAGAGGGGGCACAGGGTAGGGTGTTTGCTCATCGCCCTCCTTTGGTCCATCTGGGCCCTATATTCATTATTTATTGTCCATAGTCTATGCTTTTTTTCCTTTTGACCTCCCATGTGGTCTTGGTTAGGCACAGGGTAAGAGGAAATAATACAACCCACCAGCCTGCACACTGCTGGGGCCCGTTTGTGCTGCTGCGGGTTGGCTTCCCTCCAGCTACTCACTCCAGGGGCCAATGGGGCTTCACATAACTTTGGTGAGAGTAATCTCCTGCTATTCCCTACATGCCTCTGCAGGGGAGAGAGAAGAGGAGAGACACCTGGAGTTCAAATGTGCATGATGGGAAGAGTAGAGGAGCATATGTATTCCTGCGTATTTCTCAGAGCAGCCTCAGGTAGCTGTGGAGTTAGGAGGAGAGGGCTAGGCATCCCCAGGTTGTCTGAACACTGAGCATCTTAGTGCTCAGCTTGTCTGTACTAGCCACAGGAAAGCATGAACACCTTTTGGGGAGAAGAGGGACCACTCTGGGTGTCCCTGCTTCAAGTGCCCACTTCCCCCTCCCTAGAGTAGCTAGAGAGGTGCTACTTTGCCCCAAGTCAGCCAGTAGGGAGTAGAGGGAGGGCTGGGGCAGCGTCCCAGGGCTGAGTGGGCTGTGGCCCTGTTGTGAGAGGTAAGGGGGTCAGAGAGCCTCCTGGCTGGCAGTTAGGAATTCTTCCGCCCGCTTGTGTGCCTCCAGTGCCTTGATGGTGTACACATCCTGGGGCAGCTCTGACTTCCTCCGAAGCAGCACTTTCTCCTTCTTGATGTCCTTTAGCATCTGTATGAATAGGGAGAAGGCAAGCAATGGTGACCAATTCCAGTAGTGAAATATATTGTTTCCTCTCCATATTCTTCGGCTCTGCTGCTCTTATCTCCTCTCCCATTCAGAGCTATTATTTCTGTTTCATACCCCTGCCCCCATGCCCTCCCACCTGCACGGCCTCAGTCTCCACCGTCCTCTTCAGAAGCTGGATGTCCTCTGCCATGGGGGTCTCTGTCTCCATGGAGTACACAGGGGGCAGTGGTGGAGGAGCTCGAAACATGGGATACTGAGAGTGAAAGGAGGCATGGACAAGCAGTGAGAGCCACTCCCAGGGTCTGTGGGCCTGTTTGCTTCATACTCCTCTTCCAACGGCACCCCTAGCTGGACATGGGGCCCTCAGTTCAGGGCAGTGGCAAAAAAATCTCACCTGGGGATTAAGCCGGGCCAGCTCCTCGATTTTTTGCCACATCTCTTCCCTTTCCTTCATTCGGAACCGGCCCCTGAGAAAGCAAAAGTAGGATTGGGATGGGGCTTGCAAGAAGCAGAGTGAGCTGGTGGTAGATGAAAATCCCCTGGGGAGAGAGATAACTCACTTCTGCTTCTCTGCCTTATACTGTTGTGTGCAGTCATCAAACAGCTTCTGATTCATTTCCATAAACAGCTTCAGAGCATTATAGATTAGTCCATGGATTGTCCTGCCACCCAGAAGAAAGATGAGGTATAGGAGGTCAGAGCCTATCCTTAGCACCACCCCAATTTGTTCTCTTTAGGGGTATCTCTGCTAAGAGCATTCTCATTTCCTACTCGCATTTTACAGACCTCTATGTATAAGAAAATACCTTTAGCTAAATCATATGACTCGAGACTAGCATCTCATGGTCTTTACAAATATTGGTCTACCTGTCCATCCTTCCCCCAGCCCATGCTCCAAGTCCTACCTTCTTTCTACCATTCTTTAACCCACACTAATAGCCCCCAGCAGCATGATGAACTGCATCTGAATCACACTGTGCTTGCTTTTAGCAGAATAGTCCTTTCACAGCTCTGGGATTCTTTTTTTCTGAGTTAGAGTCTCACTCTGTTGCCCAGGCTGGAGTGCAGTGGCATGCTCACGGCCACCACAGCCTCGAGAACTGGATTAGGCGATCCTCCCGCCTCCGTCTTCCAAGTAGCTGGAAATGCAGGCATGTGCCACCACGCCCAGCTAACTTTTTGGTTTACTGTAGAGACAAGGTCTCGCCAAGTTGTCCAGGCTGGTCTCAAATCCCTGAGCTCAGGCAATCCTCTCATCTCCGCCTCCCAAAGTGTTGGGATTACAGGCGTGAGCCACTGTGTCTGGCTCTGGGATTCTTTTTTTTATTTTTGAGTTGGAGTCTCACTCGGTTGCCCAGACTGGAGTGCAGTGGCCGCTCCCGGCCACCGCAACCTCGACCTGCTGGGCTCCGGCGATCCTTCCAAGTAGCTGGAACTACAGGCGTGCGCTACCATGCCCAGCTAATTTTTTGATTTATTGTAGAGATGAGGTCTCGCCAAGTTGCCCAGGCAGGTCTCGAACCCACGGGCTCAGGCAATCCACTCACCTCAGCCTCCCAAAGGCGCAGGATTACAGGCTGAGCCACCGAGCCCGGCGCTGGCTCTGGGATTCTTTACAAATACTCTCTAAGAGGATCATGCCAGCTTCTTACAGCATAGAATTATGTCTCCAGGCTGGGTTCAGTGGCTCAGCCTATCATCCCAGCACTTTGGGAGGCCGAGGCAAGTGGATTCCCTAAGCCCGCAGGTTCAAGACCAGCCCGGGCAACTTGGTGAGCCCTCATCTCCACAATAATAAAATTTTTTAAAAAAAGAATTATGTCTCCAAAGCTGTGATGATGACCTGCAGAATAGCAGACCCCAAGGAGTGATGGAATACAGGCTGCTGCCCTGCTGTTTGATATCATAGAGATTTCTCACATGGGCATCTTTTCTCTCTGGTCAGTCTATCAAGGTCCTATCACTATGCAGTGGATACTGGCCCCACTTGCTCAGTGACCAGGTGAGACCCCTGGCTCTTTAGTTCTTCCACACTCTCTAAGGTTCCAAAACCAGATCCCTACCACCCAGCCCCACCTCAATGCCTTACTTGTTCCAGTGGCTCTTGGAGTTCCTGTAGAGTGCAGGGAACATGATGGGGAGGACTCGGGCAGCATTGTCACTGATCAGGCTCATGATGTACTCATTGTTCCAGTAATAGAGAGCACGCTCTGCCACCTGGTGGGGAGATGCAGGACTCAGTGGAAGCACTGCTCTCTTGGGGCTGGGATATGCTGAGTTTGGGTCTTACCTGGAAATGGGGGCTAGAGACACACTTGGCAAGCTGGCGGAAGAGTGGCTCCATCACTTTGCTGAACTCTGAAGGTTCGATGACATCCAGAATCTCCTCAAGTTCATTCAAGAACATCACCTCCTTGGGGCTGTGGGTCTTGGGCCAAAACTTGAGAAGTCCCACAATCACCTGTGAGAAGAGGAGGCCATAGGGATAAAATTCTCTACACCTGATCTCCAGAAAGCTTTCCTGCCCACTCTCCCCAATCCTGGTGGGCACAAGTTGGGTGACCTCAGCTAACTGTTCATGTTTCTCTGTCTTGGATCTGCTTTCTAGGTGTGTATATATGGGTTTCACTTCTCCTTCAGAGAGGAAACCATGTTACCTGTCAGGTGACAGCCCTCCTGAGCACCCACTTACAGGTACAGACTGGCAAGTGATGTTGATGACAGGAAGGGGTGGACCTTGGGGCCCCGAAGATGAATTACCGGCTCAGTCAGACTGCTCTCCTTCTCCAGGAACTGTACCACGCAGTATGCCAACTGCAAAAGTTTGAGGTAGAAAGGAGATGAGGTGCAGGTCCTAGAAGGCCTCAGGTTGGTGACAGAAGCAAGATCCCAGACGGAAGGGGAGGTGTAAGGAAGGAATTATCCCACCCACTTCCTAGCCCAGCTGGAATAGCTTCCTGCCCCCTCTTTTCTCTGCTGCCCGAGTTAGGATCATCAGGAGGAAGACAGCTCACCTGAGGGTGGTAGACACTCAGGGACTTGACCTTGTGAAGCGGAAGCAGGACACGGATGAGGAACATCTTGTGCTCTTCCTTAAGGGGCAGGGCAAAGCCATTGATGATGCTAAGAGTTAAGGGAGGTTTGTCAGAACCAAAGGGCCACATGCAGGCTTGGTGCACTAATCCTGCCAAAATTTTTGAGGCATCTTCCCCAGCCCCACCTCTTACCTGCCCAGGATCTCCAGGAGCTCAGCAATCCCATTGTGATGCTCTGTCTCATAGATGAACCTAAGGGAAGAAAAGGGGCTCTCCTGACAATCCCTGATGTCTCTCCAACATTCTGCACAGTCCCCGGCTCTCCCTGCTCCAACCCCAACTCAACAGGAGTCTGCTTTGCTCCTAAGCCTGGGCTCCTGGCCTTACCTGTAGAAGATATGGTTGATCTGCCTACGAATATAAGCCCGGAGCCCCAAAAACTTGCCATAGATGCGATGCAAAATGGTCTTAAGGAAGTCCCGCTCTCGAGGATCCTCACTGTCAAACAGGTCCAGGAGCTGGGAGCAGGAAAGGAAGCAAGTGAGGCAGCAGCCACGGAAGGGGCTTCCCTTCCATGCTTATGGAAGCACATAAGGTCCTTCCAGGGGAAGTCCAGGGGTCTCAGAAGAGGGACAGTAAGGGCAAGTCTCTGGAAAGCACAGTGATTCTATCATATTGCTCTTCCTAATGTGACATCAGGGCATGCACATTCACATACCCTGCTGAGGGGAGAGAGGTACTGTGTTACTTTTTTGTTTCCTTCCATTACTGCTGGAAGCAGAGTAGGTTTTTTTTACCCCCTATAGTCTATTTGTACCAGACATGGCTGAAACCCAATATAATCAGCATAGGGGAAAGATCCGCTGGGACACAGGTAAGGAGGGTTGTGAGGCTGGAGTTCATGGAATGGAAAGGGGAAAGGACAGGGACCTTGGACTCACAGCAAGGACAAACTTCTGGTCAATGTACTTCTTGGCTATGTTTGGCTGGAAGTCAGGAGACTCAAGGAAACGTAAGAAAAACTCATACACGAGCTGTAAAGGGAAAGGAGCATCCACTGAGGGGGATATTCCCAAGGACTGGGAGATACCCCTTTGCTGCAGGCCTCAGAATGCCCGCATTCCCCACAGCCAGGGCCAACTTGCCTCCCTTGCCCTGGTACCTGGAGATGTGGCCAGGCAGCTTCCAGGGTGGGCTCATCTTCCTCTGGGTCAAACTCAGCCCCTGTGGGATTCGATGAGGGTGGCAGCGTCCGGAAGAGATTCACTGAAAACTGACGGTAGGGCCAGGTTAGAGCTCAGTCCAGGCTTCTCCAAGGGTCCCCCGTGCCTGCCCCCTGTGTCCTTTCCCTGTGCCTACCATGGTGACAGCCTCAGGGTAAATGGCCTCAGTGACAACATCACGGCTATGGGTGATATACTCCACCATCTCGTTGAGTCCTGCCCGCTTCACCTCCTTGAATTTGAGGTCACTGAGTGGGTCTGACACGAAGTCAAAGAGGACACAGCACTGGCGCAGCTTCTGGATAAACAGCTCCTCTCGCTCCTGAGTTGGCGAGTCTGTGGAAAGCTCCAGCAGTCAGGTTGTCTTCCCCAGTCCTTCACTGCATGCCTAATTTGTCTTCCGGGGCCCTCCCTTGCCCTACCCTGCCACCATCCTGTTCCCTGGCACCCCCTGCTCCCTCACATTCTCTACAATTCCCTTTCCCCCTAAATACCTCCAAACCCCCATTCCACCAACACCCAGTGCCCGTTGGCCCAGGACAACTGTTTCCCTGGTTGTCTGCAAGTACCTTTCAGGGCAGGAAGCTTCTGCAGCTCCCGGTTTTTGCTGAGGTTGAAGCGAGATGAGCTTTGCCGTCGCTCCTTCTTGACAATCTGGGGCCCCCCTGAGTACTTGATTTTGCTAAGCTGTGTGGGGGGTGGCGTGCTATTGCTGGGACGCTTGTTGGATGATGGTGGCTGAGACTGGGTTTGGGGCGGGGGCTGCGGCTGCGGCTGTGGCTGAACCTGGTCAAACAAGTAATCGGTTGAAGTCCACTCCCTAAGTTTTGTCTTCCAAACAGGGCCTGGGCCACCATCTACACCCCCACCCCCAGACTGTTTATGCCTGTACAGGCCTAGGCAGCAAGCAGTTATCTCTCACCTTGAAGGAGCTAAGGCTAAGGTCACAGAGATAACTATATGTTGTAGCCCTGGCAGGGAATGATCAGGAAGTCATGTCTCCCAAAGTGATGCCCACTGCCTGTACATCAAGAGCCTTCAAGGCCAGGCGCAGTGGCTCATGTCTGTAATCCCAGCACTTTGGGAGACAGAGGCGAGAGGATTACCTGAGCTCAGGGGTTTAGGACCAGCCTAAGCAACATGGCGAGACCTCATCTGTACAGTAAATCAACAAATCAGCTGGGCATGGTGGAACATGCCTGTGGATTCAGCTATTTGGAAGGCTGAGGCAGAAGGATCGCGTGAGCCCAGCAGGTCAAGGATGTGGTGGCTGTGAGTGTGCCACTGCATTTCAGCCTCAGCAACAGAGTGAGACTCTGACAAACAAACAAAAAAAGCCTTCAAAATGTTCATTCCAGCTCATGAACAGGCAAAGCTAATTGATGGTGACAGAAGTAAGAAAAGCAGTTATGCTGCCAGGGCATGGGGGGTAGTGGTGGGTATTGACTGAGAAGAGACATGAGGAACGTTCTGAGGAATGGAAACCTTCTACATCTTGATCTGGGAGGTGTGCACAGCATATACATTCACTGAGCAGCACACCTAAGATTACTGAGTGTGTGCCATTCTTTAATTAAAAGGCAGAGAAAGAAATTCATGCCCATGTCTCAGCAGTTTAACTACTAGAAATTTAGCTTAATTGAAGTCTTAAATTTTAAAAATGTTTTGTGCACAAATACTTTTTTAAATTTTGTTTTTGCTTTTTTTTATCTTCATAGCAGTTAAATACTTTTAGCAGCCTCATTCAGAACAAAATAAATAAATGGAATATCATATAGTTAAAATTATGTTTATGAAAACTATATAATAAATGCAATCATACATGACTTAGCTGTGAAAAATATTTTCATAGTAATTTAAACAAAATTGATAAGTATTTTGGAAGGAGGAGAAATGTCTGCACAGAGGCATAAGAATGCTGAGGGCCTAATAAGTAAAAAGTCAATAGATAATATTTAAATCTCAATTTTTTTTTTTTGAGTTGGAGTCTCACTCTGTCACCCAGACTGGAGTGCAGTGGCCGCTCCCGGCCACCGCAGCCTCGGCCTGATGGGCTCCAGCGATCCTTCCGCCTCAGCCTTCCAAGGAGCTGGAATTACAGGCATGCGCTACCACGCCTGGCTGATTTTTTTGATTTATTGTAGAGATAAGGTCTCGCTGCCCAGGCGGGACTTGAACCTGCGGGCTCAGGCAATCCATTCACCTCAGCCTCCCAAAGGTGTGGAATTACAGGCTGAGCCACTGAGCCCGGCTTAAAATTTTTTTTTTAATTTATTGTAGAGATGAGGTTTCACCAGGTTGCCCAGGCGGGTCTCGAGCCCGTGGGCTCCCAAAGCACGGGATTACAGGCTGAGCCACCAAGCCCAGCCAAACATTTTTTTAAAAAGTACTAAAAGAGGGGCCAGGGAGCAGTGGCTTATTCCGGTAATGCCTGTGTTTTGGGAGGCTGAGATAGGGGGATCACTTGAGCCCAGGAGTTTGAGACCAACCTGGGCAGTATGGTGAGACTCCTGTTTCTACACAAAATTTAAAAACAGCTAGGTGTGGTGGCATGCACCTATAGTCCCAGGTGCATGGGAGGCTGAGGCAGGGAAGCTGCAGTGAGCTATGATAGTGCCACAGCACTCCAGCCTGAGCGACAGAGCAAGACTCTGTCTCTCTCTCTTTTTTTTGAGTTGGGAGTCTCTCTCTGTCACCCAGGCTGGAATGCAGTGGCATGCTCCTGGCCAATCCTTCCGCCTCAGCCTTCCAAGTAGCCGGAACTACAGGCATGTGCTACCATGCCCAGCTAATTTTTTATTTATTGTAGAGATGAGGTCTCGCCAAGTTGCCCAGGTGGGTCTTGCACCCACGGGCTAAGGCAATCCTCTCGCCTCAGCCTCCCAAAGTGTTGAGATTACAGACTGAGCCACCGAGCCCAGCCCCTTGTCTCTTAAAAAAAAAAAAGTAGTAAAAGAATGTGGAAATCTAAAAGTCAATATGTCAATCTCCGAGGAAAGAGTCAAGAGTTGAAAGTGGTAGCCACAGAGCAACAGAAGGAGAGTGGCCTGGGACACGGACTGCTCTTCATTCCAAGTCTGATAGTATTATTGGACTCTCTAAACATATATGTGTTATCACACCAATAAAATTTAAAACAAAACAAAAAGCCTAAAACAACACAGTGACAGAAAATTGCTTCCTATGGTAAGTTAAATAAGGACAATACAAAACTGTATATGCAAAATGAGCTCACCCACATTAAAACACATGCACAGAACCAAAAACCAGGTTCAGAAAAGGAAAGAACAAGAGTAACTCCACCATTGTGTTAGTGACTATCTCCCATAGCAGAATTATAGATTACACACCGGGCTTGGTGGCTCAGCCTGTAATCCCGCGCTTTGGGAGGCTGAGGTGAGTGGATTGCCTGAGCCCGTGGGTTCGTGACCCGCCTGGGCCACTTGGTGAGACCACATCTCTACAATAAATCAAAAAATTAGCCGGTGTGGTAGCGCACGACTGTAGTTCCAGCTACTTGGAAGGCTGAGGCGGAAGGATCGCCAGAGCCCAACAGGTCGAGGCTGCGGTGGCCAGAAGCGTGTGCCACGGCACTCCATTCTGGACAACAGAGTGAGACTTCAACTCAAAAAAAAAGAATTATAGATTACTTTTTTTCTGTACTTCTAAATTTTCTACAAGCTGACACTGCTTTTTGTCCCCCCTGACCTCCATTGTATGACACTGCTTTTATGATGGAAGAAATACAGTTAATTTTTAAAAGCTATCCCTTGTGAAATACCCACAGGTATTCCTGGACTGCCCAGGTAATCCCCTGTTGGGAGGAGAGAAGGTGAGCCACAAGATAGCCTTTGCTCCAAGCAGGGACTGCCACAGGACCAGGGAGAGAGGCCAAGTCCAGCTGGTACCCACATCGCAGGAAGAGGTGACCTCCAAGCGCTCACAGCCCCCATCCCACTCCTCTCCAGCCCCCATCCCAAATTCTTACCATAAGAATGGAGGAATAGGAAATCCTCTAGGATGGGGCAGGGGAGGAAGATGGGAATGTTATCCTTTATATTCTGAATTTTTTATAAAAACAATTGTGTTGAGCTATGACCTATTTGGGGACGAGTGGATAGAAGAGAAGCATCGGGTCCAACCCAGGGAGGCCTGTGGGTAGAGAGTGGCTCTGTTGCCAATTTGGTCATCGTGTTCTCTCCTCTACCTGATACCACCTTGACTAAGGGAACATAAGGAAGAGGGATAAGAGTAGCCATCAAACCCATCTCCTGCATTACCAGCACTCAGCCACTGAGATTTTAGCTAGCAAATCCAAGGTGCCCTGGAGACTGGAGTCCCCCCTTTTCTACATATAACAGATAGGGAAAGTGGTAGTGGGAGAAAGGCAGAAGGTTGGGGGACCTGCACTTGATGTGCATCTGGACCCTCCCCCGTCTTACGCCTCCACCTTCCTATCTTAGGAACAACCAAACTCTTATCAGTGGAGCTCAGTACTCAAGAACACGCCTGGGCCAGACTGCCTGCCTGGGTTTGACTCCTGGCCCTGATACTTATTAGCTGAGTAACCTTCAGAGAGTCATATAACTTCTCTGTACTTCAGTTTCCTCATCTGTAAAATGGGATGACAATAGTACCTACCTTATAGTATTGTAGTAAGGACTGAACAACAATAATGGCACACAGGAAGCATTTTATAAGAGATACCTTCTACTACTACTATTATTATTATTACTTCCCACACATGAATTTTAAGAATGCAGCCTGAAAAGTCCTTCCTATGACAGCATGCCTCACATGTTCTTTTGAGGCCATTATCCTCCTGGTTTGAAAATGGAGGACTTGCTGGGTTCGGTGGCTCAGCCTGTAATCCTGTGCTTTGGGAGGCTGAGGTGAGTGGATTGCCTGAGCCCATGGGTTCCGAGACCCGCCTGGGCAACTTGGCAAGACCTCATCTCTGCAATAAATAAAAAAAAAAAAAATTAACTGGGGTGGCGCACGCCTGTAGTTCCAGCTGCTTGGAAGGCTGAGGTAGAAGGATCACCAGAGCCAAGCAGGTCGAGGCTGCGGTGGCCAGGAGCGTGCCACTGCACTCCAGTCTGGTCAACAGAGTGAGATTCCAACTCAAAAAAAAAAAAAAAGAAAATGGAGGACTCAGGAAGTCACTGCATCTTTCAAGACTCAGCTTAAGTCCCACCTTCTCCCAAAGTCTTTTTGAATCATCCCAGCCCTTGATGTCCCCCCCACCTCCTGATACTACCTATTCCATTGGCTCTGTGAGCATGTGTCATCCCCCCAACTAGATGGCAAATCCCTTGGAAGCCAGGACTCTGATTGCACCCTTCCGAGTTCCTCCAACATTGGCAAATAACATATTCAATGTATGTTTGGTTGGTTGGCTCACCAGGAGTCAAGGCTCTTAGTTCCTGCCCAAGCTCCTCACCACAGGTCCTTCCTCTGCTGTCCAACTCAGGACCCCTGAGAACACAGCACTGTATAACATCAGGAGCAGAGTCAGGAGAAAAGAAACATCAAACATCCATAATATTAGGGGTGAGGGGCTCAGTGCAAGCCTGAGGAACAAGACTCTGAAGAACATGTTTCTCTCCATCTACCCAGGTAAGATGCATACACCCTGCACCTCCATGAATCTCATACTGAGAGACAGCCAGCAAAAGAAGGCCTTCTTCCAGAAGGGGAAAAACCTGTTTTCTCTGCCAACAAGAAGGGAGTTGGACTAGATCTGTGGTTTCCCAACCACTTCTCCCAATAAGGTTTTGAGAGAACAGAGTTTTTTGTTGTTTTTGTTTTTTTTGAGTTGGAGTCTCACTCTGTCGCCCAGACTGGAGTGCAGTGGCTGCTCCCAGCCACCGCAGCCTCGACCTGCTGGGCTCTGGTGATCCTTCCACCTCAGCCTTCCAAGTAACTGGAACCTCTAGGCGCGCGCTACCATGCCTGGCTAATTTTTTGATTTATTGTGGAGATGAGGTCTCACCAAGTTGCTCATGTGGGTCTCGAACCCACGGGCTCAGGCAATCCACTCATCTCAGCCTCCCAAAGCATGGGATTACAGGCTGAGCCACCGAGCCCAGCTAACAGAAGTTTTTATGGCTAGAAAAATAATGTTCAAAACATCACCCAATGAGCTGATGCCTAAGGTCCCTTCCACACTAGGACTGTGTTGATGAAGGCTAGAGTGGTCAGAGAGTAGATGAGTGGACTTAGTCTGCCCCACCCCCATCCCACTGGGCCACCCTGGTTTTATAAGAATCATTGGCTCCAAGACCACAGACACAAGAAGCATCTGAGAGACAGCTGGTCCAGCCAGCAAAGCCCCTGGCTGCCAAGCCCGGATGAGGTGTCTGTTGTCTGTTCACCCTTCACTAGGAAACATGCTTATCAGAAGGGAGATGGGGGTATGTCAGCCATTCACTGTCCATTCAACCATTTCTTCAAAAAGCTCCAGCCTCTAACTTCTCCACTCACCTGGGATAGTGAGTCCCCTGAGAAGCTTCCGGAGCCATCACAACAGGGAAGGACACTGATCAAAGGCAACTTGGCCAATCTCCCCCCACTCTTTTTTTTTTTTTGAGTTGCAGTCTCACTCTGTTACCCAGATTGGAGTGCAGTGGCCACTCCCAGCCACCGCAGCCTCGACCTGCTGGGGTCCGGCGATCCTTCCGCCGCAGCCTTCCGAGTAGCTGGAACTACCACGCCTGGCTAATTTTTTGATTTATTGTAGAGATGAGGTCTCGCCAAGTTGCCCAGGTGGGTCTCGAACCCGCGGGCTCAGGCAATCCACTCACCTCAGCCTCCCAAGGCGCAGGATTACAGCCTGAGCCACCAAGCCCGGTTCTACCCCCACTCATACTTTGTCCTGCCCAGACCCATTTCTGGGACTCTATAGGGGTCATCTCCTCTGCCCGGAGTACCTTCTCCCTCCACTTCCAAACTCTAGAGAAGCCATACTTCAAGAACCCTTCCAGGATCCAGGCCTCCAGCATCCAAGTGGTGCTCTGAATTTAAGTGCCACACTCATACTCAGGAAATTCCAACTAAACTTGCCCACTCTGAACCAATCCTGGTCCAACCTAATCCTAACATGGCCACCATTAATAATTAAATCCAAATATTTAAATAAAGTAAGAAATAAGGCCGGGCACAATGACTCACTCCAAAATCCAGCCTGGGCAACTTGGTGAGACTTCATCTCTACAATAAATCCAAAAAACTACCTGGGCATGGTGGCACGTGTCTGTATTCCTAGCTACTTGGAAGCCTAAGGCAGAAGGATTGCCTGAGCCCAGAAGTTTGAGACTTAACCATGATTGTGCCACTGCACTCCAGTCTGGGCGACAGAGTAAGACTCTGACCCTAAAAAAAAAAAAGCCGGGTTCGGTGGCTCAACCAGTAATTCCAGCGCTTTGCGAGTCTGAGGTGAGTGGATTGCCTGAGACCGCGGGTTCAAGACCCGCCTGGGCAACTTGGCAAGACTGCATCTCTACAATATATCAAAAATTAGCTGGGTGTGGTAGCACGCACCTGTAGTTCCAGCTACTTGGAAGGCTGAGGCGGAAGGATCGCCGGAGCCCAGCAGGTTGAGGCTGCAGTAGCCGGGAGCGGCCACTGCACTCCAGTCTGGGCGACAGAGTGAGACTCCAACACCAAAAAAAAAAAAAAAAAAAAAAGAGAGAGAGAGAGAGAGAGAAAAGGAAAAGACTACAGTATAGAATGTATCATAAAAGAAAAATAAAATGAAATTCACATTAAAAACTGCAAAGGCCAGGCGCAATGGCTCACACCTATAATCCGAGCACTTTGGGAGGCCAAGGCGAGAGGATTACCTGAGCTCATGGGTTCAAGACCAGCCTGGGCAACTTGGCGAGATCTCATCTTTACAATAAATCAAAAAATTAGGCTGGACGCAGTGGCTCAAGCCTGTAATCCCAGCACTTTGGGGGGGCCGAGGTGAGAGGATTGTCTGAGTCCGCAGGTTTGAGACCAGCCTGGGCAACATGGTAAGACCTCATATCTACAATAAATCAAAAAAGTAGCTGGGCATGGTAGTGCGTACCCATAGTTTCGGCTACTTGGAAGGCTGAGGTAGAAGGATCGCCTGAGCCCAGCAGGTCGATGCTGGGGTGGCTGTGAGCGTGCCACTGCACTCCAGCCTGAGAACAGAATGAGACTCCAACTCAAAAATAAATAAATAAATAAAAGTTAGCCGGGCATGGTGGTGCATGCCTGTAGTTCTAGCTACTTGGAAAACTGAGGTGGAAAGATCATGTGAGCCCAGCAGATCAAGGTTGCGGTGGCCACAAGCATGCCATTGCACTCCAGCCTGAGCTACAGAGTGAGACTCCAACTCCAAAAAAAAAAAAAAAAAAAATGCAAAGATTAAGTGTTGTATCTTTTGCATAATGAATTACTGGCCAAATAAATGATGATCATTTTAGTTTAAAATCCCCCAAATCACAGAGGCGTTCTCTCCCATGGTGACATCTAGGGCTCTATCTAAGCTGGGTGTGGTGCTGCACACCTGCAGTTCCAGCTACTCAGGAGACTGCGTAGGAGGATCTCCTGAGCCCAAGGGTTCGAGCCTGCAGTGAGCCCTGATCACACCCACTGTACTCCACCCTGGATGATGGAGTGAGACCCCCTTCTCTTAAAAAATGGAAGAAAAAGAGCTCTATTTAGTTGTGCTTAATTCTTTCCTTCTTTTTTTTCACTAAGCATTATGCTAAGCATTGAAGATTAAAAGTGTATATGCAAATACTATGTCATAAAAAAGATTAAAAGGTGACTAAGACATGGCCCTTGCCTTCAAAGTGCTCACAGTCCAGTAGGCATGAGAGACATAAAAAGAGCTAACAGTACAAGAACAAGAATGGAGAGCCACAAAGGATATTGGAGCACACAGGGCTGAGCTACGAACTCTGCCTAGGAGAATTAGGGAAGATGTCCCTGAAGAAGTGGCTTTTGATTCAGCTCTTAAAGGATAAACATGAGTTTAACAGGCAAAAGAGAAAGGAGAGAAATAAAGCAATCCAGTGGGACCACATCTACAAGGGCCTTACGTTATAAAAAGGGCTTGTCATATCAGATGATGGGAAGTTCAGTGGATTAAGAATCCAAGATAAGTGCTGGAAGAATGGGAAGAGCCTAGGGTGCCACACTAGTGTTTTTGGGTTTTAATTTGTAAGCATGAGATGCTGAGAGAGGTTTTTAAGTAAAGGACTGATAAGACCAAAAAGGTTGTTAGGGTAACTCTGGCCTCAGGGAGGAAGGGTTGAAACAGAGGAGACTGAGATAATTTCTTCCTCCTTCTGTCTCTGCTCTCAGACTCAGAACAAGGCACAGCATGCAGAAGGGTCCACAACATTGAACTGCTTTCTCCAAAGACAGACCAGACAAGTGAGGTAGGTCCCAGGAAGTCTCCTTGCAGAGGTAGGTCCCAGGAAGTCTCACCTGGTCTCTCAAGGCTCCTTTCTTTTTTTTTTTTTTTGAATTAGAGTCTCACTCTGTCACCTAGGCTGGAGTGCAGTGGCACGCTCACAGCCACTGCAGCCTCTACTCAACCTGATGGGCTCAGGTGATCCTTCTGCCTCAGCCTTCCAAGTAAGCTGAAACTACAGGCATGCACTACCACGCCTGGCTAGTTTTTTGTTTTATTGTAGAGATGATGTCTTGCCATGTTGCCGAGGCTGGTCTCGAACCTGTGGGCTCAGGCAATCCTCTCACTTTAGCCTCCCAAAGTGCTGGGACTACAGGTGTGAGCCACCATGCCCGGCTCAGGCTCCTTTCCATTCTAGGGTTCTCTCTTAGAATCTTAGAGCCAGCTACCACTTCATAAAACAAGAGAACTCACACCAGAGCCACGCAGACCTGGGGTGAATTCCAGCTCTGCTATTTAGCATCTCTGAGCCTCAGTTTCATCTCTAAAATGGAAATGATAATAACGGAAGGACCTCAGGGGAGTGTTATGAAGGGTAAATGAGAAAACACATGCAAAGTACTTAGTACAGTGCCTGGTGCATAGTGCACTGGGTTGAGCAGTGTCACCCCTCAGATTCTTGTCCACCTGGAATCTGTGAATATGATCTTATTTGGAAACAGGGTCTTTGCAGATGTAATCAAGTTAAAATGAGATCATACTGGATTAGGTTGAGCCCTTAGTCCAATATGATTGGTGTCCTTACAAGAGGAACATTTGGACAAAGAGACACATAGGAGGGAATGCTGTGTGAAGACAGAGGCAGAGATTGAAGTGATGCATCCACAAGACAAGAAATACCAAAGACTGCTGAAAGCCAACAGAAGCTAGGAGAGAGACACGGAATAGATTCTTCCCTAAAATCTTAGAATGACACAGCCCTGACGACACTTTGATTTCGGACTCTTGGCCTCTAGAAATGTGAAAGAATTAATTTTGGTTTTTTGTTTGTTTTTTTGAGTTGAAGTCTCACTCCATCGCCCAGGTTGGAGTGCAGTGGCATGCTCACGGCCATCCCAGTGTTGACCCGCTGGGCTCTGGCGATCCTTCCACCTCAGCTTTCCAAGTAGGTGGAATTACAGGCGCGCGCTACCATGCCTGGCTAATTTTTTTTATTTATTATACAGATGAGGTCTCACCAAGACTGGTATAGAACCTGTAGGCTTGGACAATCTCCTCGCCTCAGCCTCCCAAAGTGCTGGGATTATAGGCTTGAACCACTGTGCCTGGCCTGTTTGTTTTTTGAGTCAGAGTCTCACTCTGTCATTCAGGCTGAAGTGCGGTGGCACCATCACAGCCACTGTAGCCTCCACCTGCTGGGCTCAGGCAATCCTTCTGCCTCAGCCTTCCAAGTAGCTGGAACTATGCACACCACCAAGCCCAGCTAATTTTTTGATTTATTGTAGAGACGAGGTCTTGCCAAGTTGTCAGGGTTGATCTTGAACCCCTGGGCTTAGACCATCCTCTTGCCTCCGCCTCCCAAAGTGCTGGGAATACAGGCATGAGCCACTGTGCCAGTCCAAATTTCTGTTGTTTGAAGCCACCCAATTAGTAGTAATTTCTTATGGGCACTATAGGAAACCAATACAAAGTAACTGCTTGATAAAATAAATGTTAGCTGCCAGGCATGGTGGCTCACACTTATAATCCCAGCACTTTGGGAGGCAGAGACCAGAGGATTGCCTGAGTCCAGGGATTCAAGACCAGCCTGGGCAACTTGGTAAGACTTTGTCTCTACAATTAAAAAAAAGTAGCCAGGTGTGGTGGCACATGCCTGTAGCTCAAAGTACTTGGAAGGCGGAGGCAGAAGGATAGCCTGAGCCCAGCAGGTCGAAACTGCAGTGGCTGTGAGTGTGCCACTGCACTCCAGCCTGGGCAACAGAGTGACTTCAACTAAAAAAAAAAAAAATTGTTTCACATTAGCAGTGAGGATTCAGGTGTCACCCTGTATTGTTATTTTCCTTACTCATAAGTTTAAGGCATCCAAACAGCTTTTGAAGACCACAGCCTCACACCCTGGCCTCAACATTTCCAGCATCCCCCACCCACCCCAGACATGGGTACGTTTCTGGAAAGTCATGGAACAGAATTCCTGTAGCCGCCTCATAGAAGTGAACCCCGAGCAGCATTTCACAAAACAGCCCCAGGTGAACTCAACACCATCCTTTTCCAGAGGACTTAAAATAGACCCACTGCCTTGGGCATATATTTTCAAAAGGCAGCAAGGACATAGCAGTTGGTCTCAACATACCTCTTAACCTGTTCTGGCTTCATTTTCCCATCTATGAAATGAGAAGGTTAGACCCTAACGTCCTTTCCAGTTCTAAGTTAAAGTTGGTTTGTTTGTTCATTCACTTGTTCACATATTCACTCACTAATGCATTCAAATGCTGGGTGTCTCTGCTGTGCCAGGCTCTTCAGTGGTGATTGAGCGTCTCGTAGAGCTCACAGGGGACAGCTGATAAACAGTGATTCACAAGGCATTATTTAATTACAGCTGTGGTTAAGTGCTACCACGGTAGCCGGTGCCAAAAGAGCAACTAATAGGAACCCTGACCATGTTCTGGCTATGGGGATGGGTGGTCAAAGAAGGCTGCTTTAAGGAAATGACATCCAATCTATCTAATAACTAAAGAAATAGGAATTGGTTTGGCAAAAAGTGTGAACCAAATATTTTATATTTAGTTCTAAATATTTCTTTCTCTCCCTTTAAATCCTGTTTCTAAGTCTCTCTTACTGCTTTGGATGTCAGTTGCCAGTTCCCAACCACCTTCCCTGTGGATCCCACATCATCATCCTGAAGGGGAAACTGAGCTCAGATCGTCTTCCAGAAGCATTTACTATGAACCAAGTGCATGAGTACACAGAGGTGAGGCAGAAACAATGCAGAGTAACACAGCTCCTTTCCTGAGAGTTCACAGTCAAATGGGAGACACAGATGGGAACAAATGGTCACAGTGCTGAGTGATAAGGATTACTTGTGACACATTCAGAGATTACTGTGAGTGCAGAGGAAGGAGCAATTTCTCTTCGGTGGTTCTCAAATTCCATGTCTATAAAATAGGAAAAACTTTGGCCGGCTGCAGTGGCTCATGCCTATAATCCCAGCACTTTGGGAGGCCGAGGTGAGAGGACTGCCTGAGCCCATGGGTTTGAGACCCGCCTGGGCAACTTGGTGAGACCTCATCTCTACAATAAATCAAAAAATTAGCCGGGTGTGGTAGCGCACGCCTGTAGTTCTGGCTACTTAGAAGGCTGAGGCGGAAGGATTGCTGGAGGCCAGCAGGTTGATGCTGGGGTGGCCGTGAGCATGCCACTGCACTCCAGCCTGGGCAATGAAGTAAGACTCCAACTCAAAAAAAAATGAAAAGTGCCTGGAACTCTTTGGAGGTCACAGGGACCACAAATACCCAAAAAATCTAAAACCATAGTTTAACCCAAACACTTGTTAATCAATCTCTTCTCCCAAAAAACCACAAGACTTGCCCATAACTAGACAGCTCTGTTTCCCGCTCTCCTCCATCCCTCTGAACAGTTTAAGGCTAGAGGGAGAAAGCAGAGAAGCACTGATCACCAGCTTCCAGGTGGGTGATGTGGTGTGTGCTTGCTATGCACATTCACAGAATCATTAACCATCCAAAGTATCCCACTGTGCACACCCCAAACTTTCATGGATACAGTCCAGTCTGGACTTCCTTAAGTCCCTCCCCCTCTGATGCTCTCTCAGTTTGTTGTTTATTACTTTATGACCTGAGATTGCTGACCTCTGCTCAGAACTGTCTTTCAGTCATTCTCCCATTTGATCGAGACCAAGGGCAGTGGACCCAGCCCTGCCTGACTCAGGGCCACCAGCCACTCCCAACACACCACCCCACACCAACCCACCCAGAGCCATGGTGATATCACCTGTCACTCCATCAAGCACCTGTGGACTTTTGCCCTTCTCTCCAGGACCCCAGACCCTCTAGCATTTTTCCCTAAGAAAAAGGAATCCTCATCACACAAAGTTGGCAGACAGAGAAACAACTTTTTTTTTGAGTCGGAGTCTCACTCCGTCATCCAGGCTGAAGTGCAGTGGCATGATCATGAGTACACAGCCTTGACTTGCTGGGCTCAGGCAATCCTTCTGCCTTAGCCTTCCAAGTAGCTGGAACTACGTACATGCCACCACACCTGGCTAATTTTTTTATTTATTGTATAGACGAGGTCTTGCCATGTTGTTCAGGCTGTTCTCGAACCCCTGAGCTCAGGCAGTCCTCTCACCTCTGCCTCCCAAAGTGCTGGGATTACAGGCGTGAGCCACTGAACCCAGCCGAAAAAAACTTTTATAGGAATCTCTGGGGAGTTTGAAGAACTAAAGAACTTATTTGGTCTACACCAGCCAAAGGGAAATCTTGGCTGAGAGCAGTGTGACTGGACTGTCCAAGTCCCTCCCAGGATGTGAAAGCCTCCTTCCTTTCTGCCCAACCCCCAGGATTCCTCACCCCACTAGTCATTGGGGCTTGCACCAGCCCCGCAACTAGGGCTGCATTTGTTACCTCCTCAGTGTTCTCGCCTCCACCATCCTTGCCCGAGCTGCTGGGCTTGGCCGTGCTTTTGGCAAGCTTGGGAGGCTCCTGAAGGGAGAAGAAGGAGATAGAGTTAACAGATGTCAGGACAGGGGAGAGGCCTTGTCTAGACTCCCTGAATCTTCATTGCAAGTATCCTGGTCCAAGTGAACAATCAATCAGGACCTCCCTGTACCCATCATCCCTATCACACACTAATGAAGCATGAGAATGCGCTTTCATCTTTTACCTCACCAAGTATCTGCAGAAAGTGAGCCTGGGAGGTTGGTCAGGCCAGAACCAGGGTGAGGAAGCTTCAGAGAAAGGCATCAGGGAAGGAGCTGCTCAGATTGGCTTCTGGTTAAAGTGATCAAAGAAATGCCAGAGGCTGGGCATTATGGTTCACGCCTGTAATCCTAGCACTTGGGAGGCTGAGGCAGGAGGAATCCTTGAGCCCAGGAGTTGGAGACCAGCCTAGGCAACATAGTGAGACCTCATCTCTACAAAAAAATTTAAAAATTAGCCAAGCATGGTGGTGAGCTCTTGTAGTTTCAGTTACTTCAGAGGCTCAGGTGGAAGAATTGCCTGAGCTAGGAGGTAGAGGCTATGGTGAGTTGTGATCGTGCCACTGCACTCTAGTCTGGGCACAGAGCAAGACGCTGTCTCTCCAAAAGCAAAAACCAAAAAAACCACAAAGGGGTGCCAGAGGCTTAAGTCACCACTCTCCCCTCAGGGCCATCTGGAAAGACTAGAAGGCATTTTTTGGATGTCACAACTAGTACCCAGACAAGGGAGTGCTACTGGTATTTAATCAGTAGGGCCTAGGGGTGCTAACAGGTATAGAAATTGTCCTACCCAAAATGCCAGGAGTGCCTCAGTTGACAAGCACTGGGACAGGAATGGGGTAAAGCCCTGAATTGTTATAAAGAGTGAGCACTAGTCTGAAGTCTCTCTTGGGAACCTGGCAGCTGGCCCAGAGCCCTAGCCTGCCCAGCATCTCTTCCTATGCTTTGGGCCAAAAAAAGCAATTGCACAGGGACAGGATGGGGAAAATGTGAAAAAGACTTTGGGATTTAGATCTGACTGCAAGCTCAACACAAATCATCTGTGTGCCGTGGCTACCAGTACAGCTCACGTGACCTTCTATCCTGTTTAACAAACCTGTGCTGAGTGCTTGGCACTGACAGGGCTATCCTGGAGGATCCTGGTTTAGATGTAAGCATCAGACTTTGGGAGAGACAATGACAAATACTAGTTTTTCTTAGGGGGAAATACAACCCATACTGGGAGTGGATTCAATAGCATGTCCTAAGACCAACAGCTGCAGGAACTGGGTTAGTTAACAATGGAAGGGAGGCGTCATGGGGGATGGGGAAGTAAGATGGCTCTTAAACAAATGAAGGGCTGCCGTGTGGACTAAGATGCAACTTGTCCATATGGTCCCAGAGGCACAAGAGCAATGAGTTGCAGTTTCAAGAAGACAAGGTTAAGTTCCAAACAAGGAAGAATTTTCTCAAGGTGCAGTTGCACAAGAACTGGCTACCTAGTGAAGCTGAAGCAGAGGCTGGGTGGCCTCTGGTAAGGCACGCAGCAAAAAGGATTCAAGCCTTGAGGACTAGATTGGAGAATTTCAGAAATCACTTTTTTTTTTTTTGAGTCAGAGTCTCACTCCATCACCCAGCCCAGACTGGAGTGCAGTGGCATGCTCATGGCCACCCCAGCATCCTGCTGGGCTCCAGCGAGCCTTCCACCTTAGCCTTCCAAGTAGCCAGAACTACAGGTGCGCACTACCACACCTGGCTAATTTTTTAATTTATTGTAGAGATGAGATCTCACCAAGTTGCCTGGGCTGGTCTTGAACCCATGGGCTCAGGCAGTCCTCTCACCTCGGCCTCCCAAAGTGCTGGGATTACAGGCATGAGCCACCGAGCCTGGTCAGAAATCACTTTCAACTTTGAAATTCTGCAATTCTAGCAGCCAAGCCCCTTCAGTGAGAAGTGTTAGTTAGGTGATTGTAACTATGGGGGCAAAAGGATTTCATGAAGAAGAGAGCTCTGTGTGGGCTGGAGTAGGGGAAGTTTCTTGGGGGTGGGAAGGTGTGGTTTGGAGCAGCTGGATACAGGAGGGGGAAGTGGATGGGGTTCGTTCTTCGGGCTCAGCACTCCCCCATTGCCTACTGAGCCAGCTGGCCACACTGACCCCTTGTCAGTGGCTCAGAGCATGAAGTGGAGAGAAAAAAGATGGGGGTAGGGATGCAGGCAGGACATAACACTGAGGTGTCTTTCTGCACACTGCACACACCCCAGACATAAACTCCTTGGACAAAGCTGACCCATCTTCATACATGTCTGATCTCTCTGCTTGATCATAAGCTATTTTTTTAACCCCTGCAACCACCCACCCTACAGCACTCAGCACGATGCCTCAAACGTATCTCTCGGAGAATGTGCATAAGAGAGATTCAGCTGCCTTGGTGTGTGGGTATAAGTGGGCGTGGAGAAACCAGGCCCACCATCCTTGTTCTCTGGCTCCTACAGAACAGGTGAAGTGCACACCTTCAACCCAGCTCAGCAGTCAAGCACTGCATGGCACTGTGATTAAGAAAATGTGTTTGAGCCGGGCTTGGTGGCTTAGCCTGTAATTCCAGTGCTTTGGGAGGCTGAGGTGAGTAGATTGCCTGAGCCAGCGGGTTCGTGACCCACCTGGGCAACTTGGTGAGACCTCATCTTTACAATACATCAAAAATTAGCCAGGCGTGGTAGTGCGTGCCTGTAGTTCTAGCTACTTGGAAGGCTGTGGCGGAAGGATCGCCGGAGTCCGGCAAGTCAAGGCTGCAGTGGCCGGGAGCAGCCACTGCACTCCAGTCTGGGTGACAGAGTGAGACTCCAACCCAAAAAAAAAAAAAAAAAAGAAAATGTGTTTGGAGCTAGCCCTGTGTTTTGGGCCCAACTCTTACTAGCTGTATAATCATGGACAAGGGCTGGGCGTGGTGGCTCACAACAGTAATCCCAGCAGTTTGGAAAACCAAGGTAGGAGGATTGCTTGAGCTCAGAAGTTCAAGACCAGCCTGAGCAACATAGCGAGACTTTGTCTCTACAAAAAAAACCAAAAAATTCCAGCCCAGGCAACTTGGCGAGACCTCATCTCTACAATAAATAAAAAATTAGCTGGGCATGGTAGCATGCGCCTGTAGTTCTGGCTACTTGGAAGGCTGAAGCAGAAGGATCACAGGAGTCCAGCAGGTCGAGACTGCGGTGGCTGGGAGCATGCCTCTGCACTCCAGTCTAGGTGACAGAGTGAGATGCCAACTCAAAAAAAAAAAAAAAAAAAAAGCCGGGCTCGGTGGCTTAGCCTGTAATCCCAGCACTTTGGGAGGCTGAGGTGAGGACTGCCTGAGCCCGCGGGTTCAAGACCCACCTGGGCAACTTGGTGAGACCTCATCTCTACAACAAAATCAAAAAAATCAGCCGGGCGTGGTAGCGCACGCCTGTAGTTCCAGCTACTTGGAAGGCTGAGGTGGAAGGATCGCCGGAGCCCAGCAGGTCAAGGCTGCGGTGGCCAGGAGCGGCCACTGCACTCCAGTCTGGGTGACAGAGTGAGACTCCGACTCAAAAAAAGAAAAAAAAAATTAGCCGAGCATGGGTGGCATGCGCCTGTAGTGCCAGCTACTTGAGAGGCTGAGGGAAAAGGATCAACCTGAGCCCAGGAGGTCAAGGCTGTGGTAAGCTGTGATTGTGCCACTTCACCTCAGCCTGGATGACAGAGTGAGACTCCAACTCAAAAAAAAAAAAAATTGGACTGGATACAATGATTCATGCCTGTAATCCCAGCACTTTGGGAGGTCATGGCAGGGGAGTCACTTGAGACCAGGAGTTCAACACCAGCCTAGGCAACATAGTGAGACCTCACCTCTACAAAAAAATCAAAAAATTAGCTGGGCTTGGTGGCACACGCCTGGAGTCCCAGCTACTTGGGAGGCTGAGGCAGAAGAATCTCCTGAGCCTAGGAGGTCAAGGCTGTGCAGAGCCACGATTGTGCCACTGCACTCCAGCCTGGCAACAAAATGAGACCCCAACTCTAAGTAAATAAGTAAAAATAAGTAAATAAGTAAAAAGTAGATTTTTTTTTGAGTCAGAATCTCACTCTGTTGCCCATGTTGAAGTGCAATGGCACACTCACGGCCACTGCAGCCTCCACCTGCAGGTGATCCTTCCACCTCAGCCTTCCAAGTAGCTGGAACTCCAGGCGTGTGCCACCACACATGACTAATTTTTTGATTTTTTATGGTAGGGATCAAGTCTTGCCAAGTTGCCCAGGTGGGTCTTGAACCCCTGGGCTCAGGCAATCCTCTCACCTTCACTTCCCAAAGTGCTGAGATTACAAGTGCAAGCCACGGCACCTGGCTATAAGTAGATTATTTTTTTAAATCATGAACAAGGAAACTCTCTGAACTCCAGTTTCCTCATCTACTAAGCCACCATAACCAGGACCCACTGCCCTTAGTACAATGTCTGGCACATGAAAACCCTCCTGCTAGTCAATGTTATAACCAATATTATGAACAAGAAGAAAGTGAGAGGGAGCAGGGGCACCCCACATGAGGAACATGAGGCGGGGGGAGGGATGCAAGACTGACTCTGCACCTATCCGTTAAGCACCTACTGTTTGCAAAGGAGATGCCAAAGCAAAATAGAGCTTAGTTATTATCTCAAGGGAGAAGAAGAGACCTGTCCACAATTTTTTTTTTTTTTTTTTAGTTGGAGTCTCACTCTGTCGCCCAGACTGGAGTGCAGTGGCCGCTTCCGGCCACCGCAGCCTCGACCTGCTGGGCTCCGACGATCCTTCCGCCTCAGCCTTCCAAGTAGCCGGAATTACAGGCATGCACTACCATGCCCAGCAGATTTTTTGATTTATTGTAGAGATGAGGTCTCGCTGCCCAGGCGGGTCTCGAACCCGCAGGCTCAGGCAATCCACTCACCTCAGCCTCCCAAAGGCGCGGGATTACAGGCTGAGCCACCGAGCCCGGCCCTGTCCACAATTAATTCCAGTCCAAGACCAAACACAAAAGGACCGTAAGTAGCATACCAAGTGTCCTGCAAATCCAGGGGAGAAGGGAAAGCTCACTCCTGACTGTGGGTTCAGAAAGACTTCAGAGAGAAGGTCATGAAGAATGGCCAGGACGGGGACCAGCAGATATGAGGGGAAAAGGGGACAGGTGATAGATAAGCAATGAAGATCCTCCATTCACCTACCCACCCCTGTGCCCCCACTCTCATCCATCCAGGCAAACTTCAGTCACACTGTCACCCCACTCACTCCCCCTCAGAACTTGCCAGCCATTGAGGAAGGCCAGATGCAACTGAAAATCAAGAACAGAAAGTTAAGCCTTGTAGGGAGATCAGACTTATGCCTGGCTCCGTGCACCCTGATCCATATCCTTTCCCAACCAAATACTTATACCCGCAGTCCTAGCAAGTCTAATTAAGAACTTCTCCTTAGCTGGACTCGGTGGCTCAGCCTGTAATCCTGCGCCTTTGGAAGGCTGAGTTGAGTGGATTGCCTGATCCCGTGGGGTTCGAGACCCGCCTGGGCAGGCGAGACCTCGTCTCTACAATAAAATCAAAAAACTAGCCGGGTGTGGTAGCACGCGCCTGTAGCTCCAGCTACTCGGAAGGCTGAGGCGGAAGGATTGCCGGAGCCCAGCAGGTTGAGGCTGCGGTGGCCGGGAGCAGCCACTGCACTCCAGTCTGGGCGACAGAGTGAGACTCCAACTCAAAAAAAAAAAAAAAAAAAAAAGAACTTCTCTTCTTCTCAATCACCTCTGGTCCATCAGACTAAAACCTACAGATAGGTGAGGACCTCACCAGCTCCCCTGAATTCCATGCCCCCTAGCCCCTGATATGGCTGACTTGTGCACACATCTACAATTTAAGCTGCCCAAACCACCTCGGCATGTCCACTCCTTAAGGACAGGGTCAGGGTAGGGCATGCAACCCTGTCTAGCTCACCACCCCCAGGAGGTGCCTAGCACACCAACCCTATATTCAAAACCTCAGGCCCTGAAAGATTAAAGGAACAACCCAGAATCAGACCTGCCTGGCAAATATACAACAGCCCCAGGACAAAAAGTTTAATTGGAAAGGTCAGAGATGGCAACCCAGTCACCCAGCCAATTAGAGGGCAAATGAAAGCAATACACCTCTGGGGTCATCAAGCAGGTGGCCAGAACACCAGGCCAGAGCCAGCGCCCACCACAAGGGGCCAGCCCTAGGAGAAGAGAAGCTGGGGGAAGCTGGACCTGGTATCCTAGCATCCCTATGGGAGTCTGTACCTCAAAGGAACCACACCTCTGAGTCAGATCTCAGCAACAGCAGGAAACAGAGGGTAGAGAAAGGCAGGGATGAGGAACAGGGAGAGGCATATGGAGGTAGAGGAGGAAGGTGAAAGAAGCCAACATTAAGAAATGACCCGTCAGGCTATCATGACAAAGGCCTGGGCGTCCAGGGGTAGCTGGCCTGTAGGGTAAAAGGGAACACTATTCTGACAGTGAGGACAGATGGGCAGATTCAAATTCCTTATTTGAAGACAGTGTGGGTCAGGAAAGATAGAAATCCAGCACTGGTGGGGGGGAATGCAAAGGTTGTCCTAAAATTAAGGGGAGGAGCCTGCTCAGATTAGGAAAGGTGGCTAGTCTAGAATGAACCTGGGAACCAGTTGCTGACTGTTAGGAGGACTTTGGTACAGAAGAGGCCTTAAGTCAGGAGACCAGATATTGCAGCTGGGCCTCCTCCAGCAGGCTGTGTGACCTTGGACAAGTCCCTTCCCTTGTCGCGGCCTCAGTCTCTTCATCTGTACTACTAGGGATTGCACTGCACGCTCTCTGAAGTCCCTTTCAGCACTGACTGAGGTTCTGAGGTTCCATCAACAGAAGGAAGGGCTCATTCCTGGCTTACAAGTTTGTGTGTGAAGGAAGAACTGGAGGGAGGGGCCTAGGCCAGATTTGGGTGGAGGAGAGAGAAAGCAGCGCTGTTCTAGGTCAGGAGCTTGGCGTGGAGAGAGAAAGAGCTGCAGGAAACTGTGGGGCGGCCGCTCCAGACAGGTGAGTAGAGGAGGGAAGGGGCTTCGCCAGGCGGGGGGAGGGGGAGATTCTGGAGGGAGGTGCAGTCTCAGATGAGGGGCTGTCCCTAAACCAGTAGAGGATAGGGCGTGGGAGGGGGGGAGGAGAAAAAGCAGGGGAGTGACCTGGAATGGGACAGATCTGGAGGAAGGAGGTTACCCTGGGTGGGGGGTAAAATAAGGAAGAAAGGGAGGGAGGTGTATGTGGGGGAAACCTCCCCACGACAAGGTGGGGGAGCTGTCCTAGCTGCAGCCCAGACTGAGGGTGCTGCCAGCCGCGGGGGCGGAGGGCTGGCCCCAGGAGTCCTGCGGGGGCCGGACGGGAGGGTCAGTCTGGGGCTGTCCCGGGCCTGGCTCGGGCCCCTCCCAGAGCTCCGCGCAGGCCCCAAGGCGGAGGAGCGGGGAAAAGGGCCACGCTCACCTTTTCCTTCTTCAGTTTATAGGGCATCTCGGCCCGTCCGGACCCGGCCAGGCTCCTGCGGCCCCGCTCCGGCTCCGGCTTTGCTCGGCCGCACTCGGCCCGCTCGGCGTCTCTTCGCCACCGCCTGCGCGCTGCGCCCGGGTCGAGCGGTGCCTGCGCCTCCAATTGGCCCGAACTCTTACAAACCTGCCTGACAACCAGGCGCCGCCTCCTCGGATTGGTCATTGGAGCCAAGCTGCTTCCTTTTTTTCTCATTGGAAAGAAAGAGTACAAACCGCCAGGGTTCAGCTCCCAGAATTGGCTGCAGTGAGAGGTCCCGCCCTAAAGTGGGTCGAGTTTAGCGAAGGAGGCGGGGACAAGGGGAAACCCAAGCTTGGCTAGGAGTGCTGCCCTCGGCGTCGGTTGTGCGTCGTCCTCGGCCATTCTTCCCCGGCTTTGGGGCTCTGCTCCTTTCCTTCTTAAGTGCCTCTCACACTTTCCACACTCTGCTCATCTGCCCAGTCCGAATTGGAGGAAAGAAGTCCTAAAACGAAGGGCACCATTCTTTATTGGGGTAACGTAGTACTAATTGCAGATGCAAAATTAGTGGAGAGAACTCCCAAGGGCCCTCCAGGGCATCTGCCTCTCTAGACTGGAGTGGGAAGACTGGAGTGGAGTGAAAGGGGAAGCCAGACAGGGCTGGGACCTGGGTGAGATGAGATGAGGATCCCTGGTTTGTTGCAACTTTAGGAAGAGCTTCCCCGTTCCTACTGCAAGTGTCCTGGGATTGGGGACCCAGCTAGATTTGAGCAGCTGGGAAAACGGTGGAAAAGAAACCTAATTGTTGAGTGTCTCAGGAAATCCATCCTTTTCCCACTATCCTGCCTAAACCAGTGTTCTAATGGATTGAGATTCCTGCCCTCAAGGATTTCGCAGTCTGGTGAAGTTCAAACAGAGGATTAAAATACAATGTAATAAATTACCCAAACATAGAGTAGGTGTGGATGAGTATGTTTCAGAGAGATTACGCCAATAACAAATAGACTACATGAAGAAAGGCCTGGCGCAGCAGCGACTCACACTTATAATCCCAGCACTTTGGGAGGCCGAGGTGAGGAGATTGGATTGCTTGAGCCCACGGGTTCGAGACCAGCCTGGGCAACTTAGTGAGACCTCGTTTCTGCAATAAATCAAAACATTAGCCAGGCGTGGTGGTGCATGCCTGTAATTCCAGTTTTGAAAGGCTGAGGCGGAAGGATCGTCTGAGCCCAGCAGGTTGAGGCTGCGGTGGCCGTGAGTGTGCCACTGCACTCCAGCCTGGGCAACAGAGTGAGAGTCCGATAAAAAACAAAAAAATGAAAAACTGGAGAAGGCTCATCAAGAATAACCATGTGGTCCTTCCTCAGGAGAGCAGTGCTATAAGACAGTGGCCATGGAGATGAAGAAGAGAGGATAGAATATGGAAACATAGAATCAGCAGAATATGGTGATTCACTGGATTGTGGGGGGACAGTAATGGAAAGGGAGGATTTGAAGATGACTTCTGGAAATAGTCAAAGTTGTAGGAGGAAAACTGGTGTCATAATGGCAAAGGAAGTAAAAGAGTATTGTTCAGTCGTGTCAGAGAAAGACTGAGTAAGGTAAAGACGGAACAACATCACCTTGATTCTGCAACTAGGAAGTTACAAGTGGTTTTTGCCAGGAAAATTTCAGGGGAATGGAAGAAAATTGTTAGTGGGTTGAAGAGTGAGCAAGAGGTAAGGAAGTGAAAACAAGCATATGTAGGATCCTGGCTATCTTACAGAAGTAGTATCTGGCTTTCAGTAACTAATGTTGATTTCAAGTTTACATAAAATGAACTGCATGCTAATAATTATTTGCTGGGGGAAAAGCCTATGAGGAAAGGATGTTTATTTGTGTCTACAAATGCTTTTCCAGACAAGATACCAGATGTATTTACCCATCCCCAATACCTCAAGTTTCACCATACTCCAAGGTCTAGCACTTACCTGCTACTATATAAAGTAGGCGTATCCCCTTTTAGGCCCACCCACCATCTATCCGGTCCTTAGTTCCTCCGGGGGGCAGAGGACAGAGCCATAGTAGCATTACCAAATTGGAACTTTCATCCATGTAAATCTAGGCACCTAGTACATTCTTTTTTTAAATTTTTTTTTTGAGTCAGAGTCTCACTCTGTCACTCAGGCTGGAATGCGGTGGCACGCTCACAGCTACCGCAGCCTCGACCTGCTGGGCTCAGGCAATCCTTCCACCTCAACCTTCCAAGTAGCTGGAACCACAGGCATGCGCCACCATGCCCGGCTAATTTTTTTTTTTTTTATTGTAGAGATGAGGTCTTGCCAAGTTGCCCAGGCTGTTCTCGAACCCCTCAGCTCAGGCAAATCTCTCCCCTCGGCCTCCTAAAGTGCTGGAATTATAGGTCTTACATTCTTTTAAAAAAAAAAATTTTTTTTTTTTTTTAGGCTGGGTGTGGTGGCCCATGCCTGTAATCCCTGTACTTTGGGAGGCCGAGGTAAAAGGATTGCTTCAGCCCAGGAATTTGAAACCAGCCTAGGCAACATAGTGAGATCTCATCTCCACAAAAAATTAGCCAGATGTGGTGGTAAGCACCTGTAGAACCTAAGGTAGAAGGACCACCTGAGCCCAGGAGGTCAAGTTTATAGTGAGCAAGATTTTCTCTTGTCTGGAGTGCAGTGGCACAATCATAGCTCACTGCAGCTTTGAACTCCTGGGCTTAAGCAATCCTCCTGCTTTAGCCTTCCAAAGTGCTGAGATTACAGGCATGAACAACCACACCTGGCTAGTACATTCTTGCATGCTGTTTTAAAGATGTAAGTCTGGAAAATTTCAGGTTTAGAACTGGAGGTACCTCCAGGAACTATAATCAGACACTAAAAAAATTTGTTTCTCTAGCCGGGCTCGGTGGCTCAGCCTGTAATCCCACGCCTTTGGGAGGCTGAGGTGAGTGGATTGCCTGAGCCCACGGGTTCGAGACCCGCCTGGGTAGCGAGACCTCATCTCTACAATAAATCAAAAAAATCAGCCGGGTGTGGTAGCACACGTCTGTAATTCCAGCTACTCGGAAGGCTGAGGCGGAAGGATCACCGGAGCCCAGCAGGTCAAGGCTGCGGTGGCCGGGAACGGCCACTGCACTCCAGTCTGGGTGACAGAGTGAGACTCTATCTCAAAAAAAAAAAAAGGAAGAGAAAAAAATTTGTTTCTCTGGGGACAAAAATGCCTTACAACAGAGCCAGGAGCAGTGGCATGAGCCTGTAGTCCCAGCTACTTTGGAGGCTGAGGTAGGAGGATCCCTTGAGCCTAGGAATTCAAGTCCAGCCTACACAACATAGCAAGAACTTGTCTCTCTAAAAGGAAAGAAAGAAATAAATACTTTACAACATGAAAACCTAATATTCAACTTTTAGATATTTGACTTTAGATTTTTCAGGAATGTATAACATACAAAATAGAAGACTGCCTCAAGATGCTCAGCTGTGAAGTAAAAGAGAAAGCTGAGCAGCAGCTGAATGAGAATGCAGAAAGAGGAGATTGCCATCATCCAATACATTGATTGTAGTGAAAACTGTCAATAATTGTAAATGTGGCCTACAACTAAGTGTCTTGTACAGAGCAGTGGGAGTGGAGACAAGGGATGTAAGAAACAGCACAGGTGGGAAGCAGGCCATTGACTCCATGATCATGAGAAGCCTTGAACCTCTCCCTTCTGCCTGCTCTGCTGCCTGCCCCCCCTGTAGAATAGCAAAAGTGAATGTATTTCCAGTCTGCAAGGACTGGGGTGGGGGTAGGGGGTGGAGGTGTGGATGAAAGAGCGAAGCTGCTTTGTCTTTAACTCAAGTTTGGTGGGAGTAGAGCAAACAGGACAATGAACAAGAGTAGAAGCGCTGGAACATGGGTTTTGTGTAGGATGTGCTGGAATAGGTGTGGCACCACCAAGCACTCCAGGGCTACATGAATCACATGCAGTAATTCAGTCAGCAGCCACTGCATTCCCATAGGCAAGTCTGAGACAGTTTTCTAAACCTACTTCTCCCTCCTGCAACCCTCAAACCTCAGTGCCCACACTTCTACAGGGGAAACTGTAGGAGTTCCACAGAGTAGTGGACTTCTTCCTAAAAATTCCACCTATAGCTCTCAGCACTAGGCCCAGTCATCCGTGGCATGCTGGCTGTTCACTCATCAGCCAATAAGCTGTTAAGTACACGCTACGGGGTAAGGGGGTCGAGAGGACGTGACTCCGCAGAAGGTAAAGACAAATCCCTGTAAACACAGGTTCAAAGGCCGCATGCGTAAAGGCTACGCAACCGCAGTGATTACAGTTGACTACAGTTACTGCCATCGAGGCACCATTCAGGTCAAGCCAAGGCGCAGCGCACCCTCTCGGAGCACGCGCGCTGCAGTCGATGCCCCGCCCACTTCCCCTCACACCGCCCCCGACGGAAGCGGAAGCGGCTCTCGCGCTGCCCAGTCATCCGGCTCGCTGGCTCCGGAAGCCGCGCTCTTTCGCCTTCCTCGTTGGTCTCCTGTCACCATGGCGCTGGCTGTCTTGCGGGTCTTGGAGCCCTTTCCAACCGAGACGCCCCCGTTGGCAGTGCTGCTGCCTCCTGGGGGCCCATGGCCGGCGGCGGGACTGGGGCTGGTACTGGCGCTGAGGCCTGCGGGGGAAAGCCCGACAGGGCCGGCGCTGCTAGTGGCGGCCCTGGAGGGGCCGGGCGCTGAGACCAAAGAGCAAGGTCCCGGGCCCCCGCAGCTGCTGGTTAGCCGCGCGCTGCTGCGGCTCTTGGCACTGGGCTCCGGGGCGTGGGTGCGGGCGCGGCCGGTGCGGCGACCCCCAACGCTGGGCTGGGCTCTGCTTGGCACCTCATCCGGGCCCGGGCTCGGACCGCGCGTCGGGCCGCTGCTGGTGAGGCGCGGAGAGACCTTGCCAGTGCCCGGAACGCGGGTGCTGGAGACACGACCGGCGTTGCAAGGGCTTATGGGCCCAGGGACTCGGCTGGCTGTAACTGAGATACGCGGGCAGGCCAGGCTGTACCCCGAGACTGGGGACAACAGTCGGCCCCCACCTCCGCCCGTGGTGTCCTCCTTTGCGGTTTCCGGCACAGTACGGCGACTGCAAGGAGTTCTGGGAGGTACTGGAGATTCACTGGGGGTGAGCCGGAGATGCCTCCGTGGCCTCGGGCTCTTTCAGGGCGAATGGGTGTGGGTGTCCCGGGCCGGAGAGCCATCGAGCACTTCCCAGCCGCACTTGGCTACGGTGCAGGTCCTAGAACCTCGCTGGGACCTCCCTGAGAGGCTGGGACCTGGCTCTGGGCAGCTTGGAGAGCCCCTCGCTGACGGACTGGCGCTCGTGCCTGCCACTCTGGCTTTTAATCTCGGCTGCGACCCCCTAGAAGTGGGGGAGCTCAGAATTCAGGTAGGATTCAGGACTGAGGTCAAGAGTGCTTCCTCTTCCTAATACCCTCTCCTCTGTCTTTACTGAATTGGAATACTAGAGCTGTAGAATTTAGGTCCCTCGCTCCACACCATCTTGGGCTTTTCACTGCATGTCTCTTAGACTTATTATCATAATACCACAAGCCTCCATAGTGTAGTGGTGCACAGGAAGGGCTTTCACCTGTTCAGGTGGAAGATGAGATTCACAGTCACAGTTGCCAGGCGTGTATATTAATCTGCTTAATCTAATCAGTTGTTTATTAAATTGCCATAATATATCCAGTATTGTGCTGGGTAGTATGGATGATGTCAGTGCTTCTGCTTATCCTTGACTTCAGATTCCTTCTTATTCTTCTAGCCTTATCTGTTAAAATCCTAACATCCTTTCCTTCAAAGTCCATCTAAAGATGACACCTTTGTCACAAAGCCTTTCGTATTCTTACTGGCACGAATTTGTCCTTTTTTCTCCTATAGCATTTTGTACCTTTTTTAATGGCATTTATTTTATTCTGTCTTGTTATGCTTACATAGACTGTCTAATCCCCAATTATATATTGTTATGTTCCTTGAAGGAAAGGGCTCTTTATTATCTTTGGTGCCTTGTGTTTAATTTTAATATTTCATTTAATACATCCAAGGGAAATTTTTAGTTTCTGTCTTTACTTCAAGAAGACAGTTGTGTTTGGGGGGACAAATACAGTCTAATGTGTAATCAAGCACCTAGATGTATGGTTTAGCCTGGTGCTGTCCAAAATGGAAGCCACTAGTCACTTTGTGGCTCTTTAAACTTAAATTAATTAAAACTAAAGTAAAAAATTCAGTTCTTCAGTTGCTCTGTGTACATTTCAAGTGCTTAGTAACCACATAGATATAGAACATTTCTATTATTGTAGAAAGTTCTACTGGGCAATATTAGATTAGCCACTTATACTATGGTATGTCAGGAAGTGATGTAAGATATACATAAATAGGAGTGAATGTGGGTTTCCTTCTGAATGGCAGAAAAACTACTAGAGTACTCAGAGTGGCGCTTTTTCCACTGAACCAACCTTTTCAGTTTCAGTGAGATCATGTCCTTTTCCCACAGCCAGAGTTCAGAGTGTCCCTGCTAATGTCTCTGTAACAATCCCAGTAGGTGCCTGGTGTCACTCAAAGGACTTATAGGAATGCCTTTACCATTTCATTGGCTCAGCGTTGGGTTAAAGGTATCACAGAAAGTTTATCTTTACTGGGAACTTTTTGGAGTCAGTCAGGACATCTCTTCTTGGTGCCCATTAGAGGGAGAGCTTTCTATTTTCTGGGGAAGGCAGAGATACTCAGCTCTGCCACCTCTGGCCCCACCTCCCACAAGCTTTGTGGTTATGGGAAAAATGGAGAATGGACATAGATATGCTGGTTGCTAAGAGGCAAGGTAGAGGCTGCCCTCTTAGGCAAAGTTTATAAAGTGGTTATTTCTCTAATAGAGGTACTTGGAAGGCTCCATCGCCTCTGAAGACAAAGGAAGCTGCTCATTGCTGCCTGGGCCACCGTTTGCCAGAGAGTTACACATTGAAATTGTATCCTCTCCCCACTACAGCACTAATGGAAATTATGACCATATTCTTTACCGGCACTTTCAGACACCCAGGTTAGCTACCTATCCCTTTAAGGAGGATAGTTTCTCACCCTCATCATGCTCCTTCTATCCCGTGCCTTAGATTCAGGTACCTCAGAGCCGCTGGTTAAAAAAACCCACATTTGGCCAGGCTCGGTGGCTAAGCCTGTAATCCCAACACTTTGGGAGGCTAAGGCGAGTAGATTGCCTGAGCCTGCGGGTTCAAGACCAGCCTGGGCTACTTGGCGAGATCTCATCTCTACAATAAATCAAAAATTAGCTGAGTGTGGTAGCGCATGCCTGTAGTTTCGGCTACTTGGAAGGCTGAAATGGAAGGATCGCTGGAGCCCAGCAAGTCAACACTGGGGTGGCCGTGAGAGTGCTACTGCTCTCCAGCCCAGGCGACAGAGTGAGACTCCACCTCAAAAAAAAAAAAACCCACATTTATGCCAGGCGCGGTGACTCAAGCCTGTAATCCGAGCACTTTAGGAGTCTGAGGCGAGAGAATTGTCTGAGTCCAGGGGTTTGAGATCAGCCTGGGCAACTTGGTGAGGCTTCATCTCTACGATAAATCAAAAAATTAGCTGGGCGTGGTGGCATGTGCCTGTAGTTCCAGCTGCCTGTAGTTCCAGCTACTTGGAAGGCTGAGGTGGAACGATTGCCTGAGCCCAGAAGGTTGTGGCTGCAGTGGCTGTGAGTGTGCCACTGCACTTCAGCTTAGGCGACAGAGTGAGACTCCGATTTTTAAAAAAAGCCACATTTGCCATGCACAGTGGCTCACGCCTGTGATTCCAGCACTTTGGGAGGCAGAGGTGAGAGGATTGCCTGAGCCCAGGGGTTTGAGACCAGCCTGAGCAACATAGTGAGACCTCGTCTCTACGGTAAATCAAAAAATTAGCTCAGCATGGTGGCATATCCCTATGGTTCCAGCTACTTGGAAGGCTGAGGCAGAAGTATCTGAGCCCAGCAGGTCGAGGCTACAGTGATTGTGAGCATGCCACTGCACTTCAGCCTAGGTGACAGAGTGAGACTCCGACTCAAAAAACAAACAAAAAACGAAGCCACATTTAGGCAAATTGTGATTAGGAGCCTCTTGGTGTGTCAGACCACAGAATAGAAATCTGAACCATTTGGTAAATTTGGTCGTTCCAGACTGAGAATTTTCTTTGTTCAAAGAGGGCTCCAAAAGAGCCAGGATTCTGCTGTAGTGCACACAGGTCTCTGATTCCCCTTTTTAGCCCTCCACCATTTCTCCAGATTCACTCTAGATCTGACATGTTCCCTGGAGAACTGACGGGATCTCTGGGTGGGCCGTAGAGTCCGAAGAAGTAGTCTGCATGTTGGGGATGGGCATGGGGAAATGAGTCAGGCACATGCTTCTTACACTGTGAGCTGACCAGGACCACTGCTATGTTGCAGGGTGGTCCAGGAAGGGGATGTTCTGTGTGTGCCAACAGTTGGGCAAGTAGAGATCCTGGAAGGAAGTCCAGAGAAACTGCCCAGGTATGCAGCTGACTTCTGTCCTACAGGTGGGATTCATAACCTGGGTGCAAGAGTTCTACAACCCCCTCCCCCAAAATTGTATGTAATAATTTTATGCCTAAGTATTTTGTTGTTGTGTATATTTTTTGGAGACAAAGTTCATCCCTTCTTCAGGTTCCCAAGCAGATGTATGACTGAAGAAAAGATAAGATCCAGATGGGCATAGTGGCTCATGCCTGTAATCCCAAGAGGTTTTATTGGGAAGGATTGCTAGAGCCCAGGGGTTTGAGACCAGCCTAGGCAACATAGTGAAACACTGTTTCAAAAAAATGACAAAGAGGCAGGGTGGGGTGGCTCATGCCTATAATCCTAGCACTTTGGGAAGCTGAGGTGAGAAGATTGCCTGAGCCCCAGGGTTTGAGACCACCTTGGGCAACATGGCAAGACCTCATCTCTACAATAAATCAAAAAATTAGCCAGACTTGGTGGCACACACCTGTAGTTCCAGCAACTTGGAAGACTGAGATAGAAGGATCGCCTGAGCCCACCAAGTTAAGGCTGCGGTGGCCGTGATCATGCCTCTGCACTCCAGCCTGGGCAACAGAATGATACTCTGACAAAAAAAACAAAACAAAACAAATAAAAAACAACAAAGAACCACTGCCTACTGGTTTGGGGAGGTGTTTATTCTCAAGCCGATTGGTGGTCAAGGTAAAGAAAAGCAATAAGAAGAGTTTAATTGCCCAGACGAAGATGGGATTCCTTCCTTTCCTATCTCAGTCACAGTGTTTTTTGGGCCAGTACTCCGGCCATACCACCCATACTTCAATGTCAGGATATACAGGCTCTGGTTTTTGCTCTAACTAATGGAGTGTGCACAAGCTGCTTCTCAGTCCTATCTCTGAAAATGGGTGAAAGAGGTATTGCTGCTGTCCTCAAGAGACCTACCCTCTTTCCTGTCAACAGACAGAAAGCATAACAGCAAGAACCCAAAACAAGGCATCTAGTTTTTCTCCTGTTGACTCTGACCACAGAGGTTCTGTGTAAAATGGTAAGGCAAAGAATTAAGACAGTGCTTTAGCTTTTTTTTTTTTTTTTTTGAGTTGGAGTCTCAGTGTTGCCCAGGCTGGAGTGCAGTGGCATGCTCACGGCCACCATGGCCTCGACCTGCTGGGCTCAGGTGATCCTTCCACCTCATCCTTCCAAGCTGAAACCACAGGTGTGCTAATTTTTTTTTTTTTTTTTAATGAGTTGGAGTCTCACCCAGGCTGGAGTGCAGTAGCATGTTCACAGCCACCGCAGTCTCGACCTGCTTAGCTCAGGCAATCTTGCCTCAACCTTCCAAGTAGCCAGAACCACAGGCACATACTACCACACCCAACTAATTTTTTAATTTAATGTAGAGATGAGATCTCACCAAGTTTCCCAGACTGGTCTCAAATCCCTGGACTCAGGCAGTCCTCTCGCCTTGGCCTCACAAAGTACTGGGATTACAGGCGTGAGCCACTGCACCCAACTGCTTTGGCCTTATGTGAAGGGAGGAAAATACGTAGTCCTGTACCCCAGGCAGTTCTTCAATTCTTGACTGATTTCCTCTAGTGATTTACTAGAAGGAGAACACAACTGATAAATACACTAACCCAACTTTAAGAGCCCTCATGGCCCAGGCACGTTGGCTCGTGCCTATAGTCCTGGCAACTCAGGAGGCTGAGGCAGGAAGACCACTTGATCCTAGGAGTTCAAGGCTGCAAAGTGCCTGATTAATCCGTGGTCAATATCCAAAGCTTGGTCTGGCCAGGGCTCAGTCGCGCCAATCTCAGGACAGTGGTACCCTGTGTAACCCCATTTAGACTCCATGGCACCTCTTTGAGGTTTCACAGATTAAGTCCACACCTGGGGTTTGGTAGAAAATGCCAGGCTGGCACTTATCAGTCACTTCCCACTTCTGTCTCCCATCTTAAATTTAGCAAATGCCTATGAACTAATTTTTGTAGGAAAACTACAGAATGCCCACTGGTACTAGGACCTCTATAGACCGGGACCTCTGCTGTCCCAACCCTGTGGAAACCTGGTTTCCTCCTGGGTGCTGGGCATGTAGTTCTTCCCCCTGAGCAAGTCCCAAGTAGGGTTGGGGTGGGTGGGCAGGTGGTTTCAAGGCAGATAGGCGTGAGTATGTTAGCCATCCTGGGCTTGGTAAGGGAAGCCCTGCAGTGTTCCACTTCCCAAAACCAGGCTGCAAGTATGCTGTCTGGCTCTAGAACATAATCTAGTGTTAAAGGTTTCAGAACTCTGGTCCCTCTACTCACTGAGGTGGTCCAGTCACCCTCCACTGAAAAGGTGCTCTCCCTAACTGCCCTTCCCCCAGTGCTGTCCCTCATCTCATTCCTATACAGTGCTTCCAACAGTGTCATGTGCACTCTGACCCCAGATGTTCTGCTTGATCCAGATCCTGGGCTATAGACCTACTGCCACTTATTTATAATTAATTACAGTAAGATACAGTTTTCCTTATGTTCAAGTTTTTACCACTATCACTACCAACTGTAGGACTTGCAATAGTTTCATAATACTAACCTGGTATGCTTTCCCCTCCACCTTGACATACTCCCACCCTGCTTTGACTGTGGGACAGTGTGAATGAAGGAATTTGCATCCTGATTGGACCTTAAAGACGTCCATATTAACATCTGTCATTGCCTTTCTGCCTGAGGATTAAAGAGAGTAGTTTTATCATTTCTTTATCTGAGAAACTGGGTTCCTAGCTGCCCTGCTACCTACCCTCTTCCTGGTTAATAAGTTGAATGACTCTGACCCACTATGACGTTGGCCAGTGACAGCCCTGGTTATGTATCAGAATTGCTGGGGGAACTTAAAAAATATATAAATGTGTAAGCCTTAGCCCACATCTATTGGAACAGAATTAGAGTACAGCTTGAGCCTGTACTGCCTTTTTTTCCCCCCAGAAAGGAAGGAGAAATGCTAATTTAAAAAATTTAAGCCGGGCTCGGTGGCTCAGCCTGTAATCCCATGCCTTTGGGAGGCTGAGATGAGTGGATTGCCTGAGCCCATGGGTTCGAGACCCGCCTGGGCAGCGAGACCTCATCTCTACAATAAATCAAAAAATCAGCCGGGCGTGGTAGTGCGCGCCTATAATTCTGGCTACTCGGAAGGCTGAGGCGGAAGGATTGCCGGAGTCCAACAGGTCGAGGCTGCGGTGGCCGGGAGCGGCCACGGCACTCCAGTCTGGGCGACAGAGTGAGACTCCAACTCAAAAAAAAAAAAATTTAGATATAATTTACATACCATAAAATTCACACTTTTGAAGTGTATAATTCAGTGGTTTTATTATATTCATAAGGTTGTGGCTGGGCATGGTGGCTTATGCCTATAATCCCACCACTTTGAGAGGCTGAGGCAGGAGGATATCTTGAGCCCAGGGATCTGCTGGAGGCTGCAGTGAGCTATGATCATGCTACTGTACTCCAGCCTGGGCAACGGAACAAGACTTTGACTCTTAAAAAATATTTGAGAGAGGTTGTATAACTAACATTACTCTTTAATTCCAGAACATTTTCATTGCCCCAAAAAGAAACTGTATTCATTAGCAGTCATTCCCTATTCCCTCCCTTGACCATCCCCTGGCAACTACTAATATACTGAATGGAACCATATAATATGTGAAAAATGTTTATTTTTTAAAGTTTCACAGATAGGCCAGGCATGGTAGCTCATGCCTATAATTCCAGCACTTTGGGAGGCAGAGGCGAGAGGATTACCTGAGTTCAGGGGTTTGAGACCAGCCTGGGCAACATGGTGAGACCTCATCTCTACAATAAATTTTTCTTTTTTTTTTTTTGAGTTGGAGTCTCACCCCGTCGCCCAGACTGGAGTGCAGTGGCACGCTCCCGGCCACTGCAGCCTCAACCTGCTGGGATCCGGCAATCCTTCCACCTCAGCCTTCCAAGTAGCTGGAGCTACAGGCGCGTGCTACCATGCCCGGTTAATTTTTTTTATTTATTGTAGAGATGAGGTCTCGCCAAGTTGCCCAGGCGGGTCTCAAATGCGCGGGCTCAGGCAATTCACTCACCTCGGCCTCCCAAAGCGCGGGATTACAGGCTGAGCCACTGAGCCCAGCTACAATAAATTTTTTAAAAGATTATAACCAGGTGTGGTGGCATGCATCTGTAGTTTCAGCTACTTGGAAGGCCGAGGCAGAAGGATCGCATAAGCCCAGCAGGTCAAAGCTGCGGTGGCCATGAGTGTGCCACTGGATTCCAACCTGGGTGACAAGAGTGAGACTCCAACTCAAAAAAATAAATAAATAAAAATTTTTTTTAAAAATAGTGCATGCCTGTGGTTCCAACTACTAGGAAGGCTGAGGCAGAAGGATCGCCTGAGCCCAGCAGTTCGAGGCTGGGGTGGCTGTGAGCATGCCACTGCACTCTAGCCTGGGTGACACAGTGAGACTCCAACTCAAAAAGTAAAACAAATAAAATGAAGTTTCACAGAGAATTCTAATGTGCACCCAGAATAGAGAATTATATTCATTAGACGGCATTATTAAGGAATTCACATGCATTTAGATTTTGTGGATTACTTAATAAGAGCTAAGGGACCTTTCCATCTGAGGTTTTTGGGACCTTGTTGGGTATGTATTTGAGGGAGACTGCATTCTGAAGCCAGTGGAAATAATCAGATGACCCATTACTTAGTGCAGAGTGGCTTTACCCTTGAAGTTGGGGAGCCATGTGCCTGGAGAAGTGCACCCGCAAAGCTCTCTGATGGTTTTGGAAGATGTAGATGGGGGATATAGATGGACATGCATAGCTCCTGCCCTCAGGATGTGTATGATCCAGTCTGGGAGATAAGAAAGACCATCTCATTCCTTTTCCCTACCCTTCTACCCCTGCCATGCCCTAGGGCACTTATTTGTGCTGTTCTGTTTGTCCTCTGTGATTGAGAAAAACCCCTGTCCTTGAGGAGGATCTGGGAATCTTTGGGTCCTTTTCCTGCAGGTGGCGGGAAATGTTTTTTAAAGTGAAGAAAACAGTGGGGGACACTCCAGATGGGCCAACCAGCGCCTACTTGGCCGATACTACCCACACCTCCTTATACATGGTAAGTCCCTAAGGGTGGGAGGAGATGGGCACAGGGGGGTAAAAGCAGTATTTAAAAATGAAAGTGACCGGACTTGGTGGTTCAACCTTTGGAAGGCCGAGGTGAGTGGATTGCCTAAGCTCGCGGGTTTGAGACCTGCCTGGGCAGCTTGGCAAGACCTCGTCTCTAAATTCCAAAAAAATTAGCCCTGCACAGCAGCGCACACCTGTAGTTCCAGCTACTTGGAAGGCTGAGGCGGAATGATCACCTGAGTCCAGCAAGTCGACACTGGGGAGGCCATGAGTGTGCCATTGCCCTCTAGCCTGGGCAACAGAGTGAGACTCCAACTCTAAATAAACAAACAAACAAACAAATAAATAAATGAGTGAGTGAGTAAGTTACTGAATGAATGAATTAAAGCTCTCTCCTGCCTTTCACAGGTGGGTTCTACCCTGAGCCCTGTTCCATGGCTTCCTTCAGGAGAATCTACTCTCTGGAGCAGTTTGTCTCCTCCAGGCCTGGAGACCTTGGTGACTGAGCTCTGTGCTGCCCTAAAGCCTCGCCTCCAGCCAGGGTGAGTGAGGCCACCGCCTCAGGGTGTGAGAAAAGCCTGCTCAGAACAGCCTTGGAGGGGCAGCCTCTGGACAGTAGTTCCTAATGCTCTGACTGGAGTGAGATTGGGAGGATCTTCCTCTAACCGATATGACCAGTCCAGGCCACCAGCCCAGTCTTTTCTATAAGCAAATTCCCAGGCTCCGGGATAACCTCCATCTTCCAAGGTCAGTTCTAAAGGAAGACTCTCCACCAGGGGCAGCCATTTCTAAGACTGCCCTTCCCCTTGGGGAGCCCACGGGTCATCCTGGGCTTCACCACCCTGGCCCTGAAGGACACAGCTCCCTGTACCAGTGGCCCAAGTGTAAACACAGACCCCTCCCTAATGTCTCTCAGTGCTGTTCAGACAAGATGTGACAGTCAAGGCTTTATTGAAGGAGTAGTGATAACAAAAGGGAATTAGTCTCTGGCTGCTGGGTATGCCCCATGCCCCTGCCAGAGCACTACAGATGGTGTGGGGAAGATGGCCCTACCATGTGGGGCAGCCCTGGACTGGGGTGGAGATGGGGCTCAAGGAGAGAGAAATAAGAGTTTCTGCTGTCTAGATCCAAGGGACCCTAAAATTTGGGCACAAAGGAGCAGACAAGTATCTGTTCTCTGGTTGCAGGGGTACCCTGCTGACAGGAACTAGCAGTGTCCTTCTACGGGGCCTCCCAGGCAGTGGGAAGACCACAGTAGTCACTGCTGCCTGCAGGCGCCTTGGGCTCCATTTATTGAAGGTGAGGGTTTCTGAAGAGAAGAACCCCAATTACTTCCCCTTCCCAGATCAAATTTTCCCTCTTTCCTCCTGCCTCTGTCTACTAGCCAGCCCTCACACTTCTGCCCAGTGGGTCAGGTGTATTCCCATGGTGCTTAGCTTCTGAGAGCTACCTTCAAGAAGGGGAGAGTTTTCAGATTTTGGTGGACAGTCCAGGGAACGGGGTATAGGGTAAAGAAGAGGGAAGACTTAGCCAAGGCACCCTCTTCCCTCAGCCCTGCCCTCCAGAGGAAAAGCTGGCCTACATCTTTTGACTCTCTTCCCCCATTCTCCTGCTCCAGCCATGCTTGCCCCTGTCATACTTGCCCTGGCTTACAGACTCACTGGTACCCCCTCCCCAGGTGCCGTGCTCCAGCCTCTGTGCAGACAGTAGTGGTGCTGTGGAAACAAAGCTGCAGGCCACCTTCTCCCGGGCCCGCCGCTGCCGGCCTGCAGTCCTGTTGCTTACAGCCCTGGATCTTCTGGGCTGGGATCGCGATGGGCTGGGTGAGGATACCCGTGTGGTGGCCACGCTGCGTCACCTCCTCCTCGATAAGGACCCTCTCAGCAGGTATTTATACAGAGTTGGGCCTGTTAACAGGGTGAGGCCCAGCCCTCCTGGCTTCTCTTCAGCTTTTCGGTCCTATCTTCTTCACACCCCTCAGTGGCCTCTCAGACATCTACTGCCCATTTGGCTACTGCCTTCTAGACAGCCCTGAACTCAGGGTCTTAAGGGGATCCCGAGGGAGGAGGATGTGATCTAGTGTGTCTTGGGGAACATTCAGGTAAAAACAAAGCACAGCTTCTCCCCTCTATGAGCTCCTTGTGTGGGGGGAAATACAGGTCCCCCTCAAGTTATTCCCTTGGACCCCCATCCAGGAACTGGGGTAGGTGCTTGTCTTCCTAGCCCATCCAGGACCCATTCCCACCTCCCTACCCTTCTGCACCAGCCCGGGACAAGACAGTGCTTGGGAGCCCCCCGCCACATCCACGCCCTCAGTGCCCATTCTTCTGTCTGCAGCTGCCCTCCCCTGATGGTTGTGGCTACCACAAGTCGAGCCCAGGATCTGCCTGCTGATGTGCAGACAGCATTTCCTCATGAGCTGGAGGTGTCTATGCTGTCAGAGGGGCAGCGGCTCAGCATCATGCGGGCCCTCACCGCCCACCTTCCCCTGGGCCAAGAGGTGAACTTGGCACAGCTGGCACGGCGGTGTGCAGTGAGTATCAGGGCAGAGTTCCAGGCCTTCCTGGGAGCTCACAGGGCCTTTGTCACAGGAACACAGTCCTGTTGCCTTGCGAGGTAGTGTGGAAAACTAGAAAACTCCAAGGCTTCAACACTGAGTCTCTGCTCCAGCTGGGGGACCAGTCCCCCAAGGGTTCCCACCTACTGTGCCCTGCTTATATGCCCTTTCCTGTGATTCCCTAGGGTTTCGTGGTAGGGGACCTCTATGCCCTTCTGACCCACAGCAGCCGGGCAGCCTGCACCAGGATCAAGAACTCAGGGTAAAGGGTGTCGGGCACAGGAGGGGAAAGGAGGCAAGAGGAAATGTGGGTGGGTGGCTGGTGAGGGAGCAGATGGGAATGGGACCCTGACGGGCAGGAGGCCTTGGGTGAAGTCCTCCATAGGCCTCCCTGTGTTTCTCGTTGCAGTCTGGCAGGCAACTTGAGTGAGGAGGATGAGGGGGAGCTATGTGCTGCTGGCTTTCCCCTCCTGTCTGAGGACTTTGCACAGGCACTGGAGCAACTGCAGGCAGCTCACTCCCAGGCTGTCGGAGCCCCCAAGGTAAAGGGGCTTTACCTCTTTGGAGGTGGGACTGGAGCGTTCCCCTAGCATATTCCAACTGTGCCCTTTCTGTCTCCTAGATCCCCTCGGTGTCCTGGCATGATGTGGGCGGGCTGCAGGAGGTTAAGAAGGAGATTCTGGAGACCATTCAGCTGCCTCTGGAGCACCCCGAGCTACTGAGCCTGGGTCTGAGACGCTCGGGCCTGTTGCTCCATGGGCCCCCTGGCACCGGCAAGACCCTCCTGGCCAAGGCAGTAGCCACTGAGTGCAGCCTTACTTTCCTCAGGTGGCCAGAGGGCCTGGAAGGGATGGCGGGTGGATTAGTGGCTACAGCAGGCTGGAGAGCAGGGGATTGCCCGAGTGGGTGTGCATCTGCCGGGTCTCACCTTCTCAATCCTCTCACTCAGTGTGAAGGGGCCAGAGCTCATCAACATGTACGTGGGCCAGAGTGAGGAGAATGTGAGAGATGGTGAGTGAGCAAGGAGGGGCAGGGCTTCTGGCTCTTCCCAGGCTGCTCATGGTCATTCTTAGTCCTTTCCAAAAGTTGGGTTCCTGCCCAGCTGAGTCTTCTATTACCTTGAGTGCTGGTGCTGAACTGTTAGACCCCAGTTTCCCACTGTCTCCCCTGACCTCAGACGCCCCTGAGCTTCCCCTCCTGCGGAACCTCTCTCTCTCTTCAGTGTTTGCCAGGGCCAGGGCCGCGGCTCCATGCATTATCTTCTTCGATGAACTAGACTCCTTGGCCCCAAGCCGGGGGCGAAGTGGAGATTCTGGAGGAGTGATGGACAGGTGTGGGTCTGAGTGGGAATGGAGTCTGGGGCTCAGGATGGGAAGGATGTGAGACAGGTCACAGCAGTCTTCAGCCCAGAGCCCAAAGATAGACAGATGTTCCTGCTCTTCTGGTTCTGAGGTAATGGAAGCTAAAAGGGACAATGAAGTTGAGCAGGGGACATTGAAGAACATGGGGGCCTACCTGGAGGGGTACGCAGGGCACATACAGCTGAGCAGAGGGCCCTGTTGAGACAGCCCGTAGGAGAGGCACCACAGGCAGGGGCAAGTCTGAGGCAGCGCCAAGAGTCTCCCCTTCGCTTCCTCCTCTGTAGGGTGGTGTCGCAGCTCCTGGCTGAGCTGGATGGGCTTCACAGCACTCAGGATGTGTTTGTGATCGGAGCCACCAACAGACCAGATCTTCTGGACCCTGCCCTGCTGCGGCCTGGCAGGTAGGCCCCCCGTGTCTCTCACCTCCACCAGGCCCATCTGGGCTTGTCCCTCCTCCCATTCTGAGCCTCCTCCTCCCCTTGTGGCTGGGCTTCCCGGCACTTACACCTGCCTGTATCCCTAAAGATTTGACAAGCTGGTGTTTGTGGGGGTGAGCGAGGACCGGGCCTCCCAACTACGTGTTCTGAGCGCCATCACACGCAAGTATGCCCTGTTAGAGGGAGACTTCCAAAGCCTTGGGCCTTGGGATGGTTGGGGGATACGTGCAGCAGGCAGGGTGAGCTGCTCAGTGACGGCTGTCAGGGAAGGAGGTGATGCCAGCTCTTTTTCTTTCCTGTGTCCCCACAACAGATTCAAGCTAGAGCCCTCGGTGAGCCTGGTGAACGTGTTGGATTGCTGCCCTCCCCAGCTGACGGGTGCAGACCTCTACTCTCTCTGCTCTGATGCCATGACAGCTGCCCTCAAACGCAAAGTTCATGACCTGGAGGAAGGTGAGCCACTCGCCAGCCCCAGAGGTCATTCAAAAAGCTACTGGGGTGCCAGATGGCCTGTAGTCCCTCCTGCTTGGGAGGCTGAGTTAGGATTGCTTGAACTCAGGAGGTCAAGGACAGCCTGGGCAAGATAGCAAGACCCCATCTTTAAAAAAGTTTTTAAGCCAGGCTCGGTGGCTCAGCCTATAATCCCACGCCTTTGGGAGGCTGAGGTGAATGGATTGCCTGAGCCGGCGGGTTCGAGACCCACCTGGGCAGGGAGACCTCATCTCTACAATAAATCAAAAAATCAGCTGGGCGTGGTAGTACATGCCTGTAATTCCGGCTACTTGGAAGCCTAAGGTGGAAGGATCGCCGGAGCCCAGCAGGTCGAGGCTGCGGTGGCCGGGAGCGGCCACTGCACTCCAGTCTGGGTGATAGAGTGAGACTCCAACTAAAAACATTAAATAAATAAATAAATAAATAAGTTTTTAACCCTTTGCGCCCAGATGTCCCCTCTCAGGGGACATAAAGAGATTGCTGGTGATTATACAGAAAAAACTTATGCCAGTGCAAGTTTTTTCAAAAATGTATGTTTCCTTGAAGTTTTTCATTTAAATTGCATGAAAAAGCAAATAGGCCGGGCTCAATGGCTCAGCCTGTAATCCCAGCACTTTGGGAGGCTGAGGCAAATGGATTGCCTGAGCCTGTGGGTTCGAGGCCAGCCCGGGCAACTTGGCGAGACCTCATCTCTACAATAAATAAAAAATTAGCCAGGCGTAATAATGCATGCCTATAGTTCCGGCTATTTGGAAGGCTGAGGCAGAAGGATCGCTGGAGCGCAGCAGGTTGACGCTGGGGTGGCCATGAGTGTGCCACTGTACTCCAGTCTGGGCAATGGAGTGGGACTCCAACTCAAAAAAAAAGAAATACACCAGGTGAGAGATGTCAAATTACTGTTGCACAACATGTATCAATGAACCTGCAATGCATATTGATGACTGTTTTACACGATGATTGTTATCACATGAGAAAAAATATGTAAAATTTTGATTTTTTTTTTTATTGGGTGCGATGGCTCATGCCTGTAATACCAGCACTTTGGGAGGTAGAGGCAACAGCATTGCCTGAGCTCAGGGGTTCAAGACCAGCCTGAGGCAACATGGCGAGACCTTATCTCTACAATAAATCAAAAACATAGCCAGGTGTGGTGGCACATGCCTGTGGTTTCAGCTACTTGGAAGGCTGAGGTAGAAGGAATACCTCAGCCCAGCAGTTTGAGGCTGCAGTGGCCATGAGCATGCCACTGCACTCCAGCCTGGGTGACAGAGTGAGACTCTGACTCAAAAAAATATTTTTTTAAAATTTTTTTGTCATAAATAAGTTTTTCAATGTCTAAAATTCTATTATAAGCCAAATATCATTACAATAAAATAATTGGCTCCAGTGCTATACTATTAATATTTAATATAAAGTGATTCATTTTTCACTATTTCATTAAAAAGTACAGTCGAGTTGCTGTACTCTGAGTGCAAAGGGTTAGTTAAAATTTTTAAAAAAGGTTAATTAAATTTTTTAAAAAGGTAATGATAAGACTGGTTCTGGATTTCAGAGGAAGAACTGTTGACATCTGGGGGACTCTGAGCAGGGGGGTGCCTTCCCAGGGTTCTCCCTTGCCTGGACATAGACCATAGCCTCTGTTACCCAGCTGGGATGGGGACCCTGGCCTCACCTCTCCCTTGTCACTCCCAGGGCTGGAGCCAGGAAGCTCAGCACTGCTGCTCACAATGGAGGACCTGCTGCAGGCTGCTGCCCGGCTGCAGCCCTCGGTCAGTGAGCAGGAGCTGCTCCGGTACAAGCGCATCCAGCGAAAGTTTGCTGCCTGCTAGGAGCCTCCTGTGGCCTGGGGTCCCACCCACAATGGCTAAAGGTACCTAGACAGCCCCACAGATGTGTGAGAGGGAAGGGCTTTTGCTTCAGGCCGCTGCCAACCCATCTGAAGGCTGTCTCCCTCCAGAAGATCCCTGGGTGCAGAGTGGCATTGGGACCCCAGCGAGAGCTCAGGAGGCATCTCCTGCCTGTTTGCCTCCTCCATCCAGGCCAGCTCTAAGATCACCTGCTCAGGAGGCGAGCTGGGGCCTGGGGTTCTGGGGAATGGGCCCCAAGGGGGCCAGTTCTGTGGCTGAAAATAAAGTATGTGCTGCCCTCTGCTGGAGTTGTGGCGTGAAAGGTTGGTGTGGGGACGAGCAGGGTTGTGGGAGGAGAAAGCCCTGGGAAAGGCAGGGTGGGGCACCATGGGAGCCTGATTCTTCTGACATAAACACGAGTCATGCTGGAACTGAAAAAGGCACAGGCTATATTGTTTACCCTTGTGTTTCCCTGAACTTACATCCCTGCACTGTGGCTGGGGTCTGCTGTGGAGGCTGGGCTTGTGTGGGGCTGCCGGCCAACATCTCCCAGACACTCTGGCAGTGCCTGGGCAGAGTGCTATCAGAGTTGGGGCCACACTCAATCTGTCCTCTTGAGCACATGGATGAAGTAGCAGGGAATGTAGGCTTGGCCCGGCTTGTAAGGCTTGAAGTCGCCCAGGACGCTGTGCTGGCACTTGCCCCCAAAGGCTGCTTGGAGTAATTCCGTGAAGGGTGCCAGGCAATGCGGGTAGTAGGAGAGCCGGAACTTGCTGCAACAGAGGCCCCGGCCAACCATGAGGACTGGCGGCCTCAGCGCCCCTACCCCACCCTGGACCCCACCAAACAAAAGTGGTACCTCAAGCCAGGAGAGCCGTCCTGGCCAGCCCCTGGCACCTGCACTGTGTAGTCCAGGGTCACCATGTGGGCTTTGTTGTTCACCGTCAGCACTGATGTTGTGATGTCCTTGGTCAAGTCACTCTGTAGGGATGGTGCAGCTGTGTTAACCTCTGTGACCCGCCGTGGGGCTGCTGGACCCTAGAGTCACACCTCCCACTCTGGGTCCTCCCTTCACTGGTGGACCCCACCTTATAGTAGATGTTCTTCCCTGGGGGTGCGCAGCCTGTGCTGAGGATGTGGTCATAGTTGCGATGATCGATGACCAATAGGCCCCCTGACCGCACCATGCTCGCGATGTTCTTCAGCGCCAGCCGGTGCTCACTCTGGTCCCCTGAGCTCCAGGCAGGGGCAGAAAGGCTCTGTCTGCTCGGGATCCCTGGCACCAGACTCCCTCCTCCCATCTCTCCCCTTCCCAAGGCAGACGGGAGCAAAAGCAGAGGTGCTCCGGCAGGAGAGCAGGCGCCCGGGGTCTGTGGCAAGGGGTGTAGCTCAAGGCAAGGCCGTGCCCCAAGCCACACTCTCTCACCTTTGCAGTCTGGCAAGTGGGCGAAACTGTTTCCAAGACAGATGACAGCATCAAAGCCACCCCCTGCTGACTGGGGCACATCTTTGTCCAGAGTCATCCAGTTGGCTTCTTCGATGACTGGAGACCAGGAAGGGAAAGAAGGATCAGGGCGGCACCAGAGAGCCGGTAGCACCCACATCCACCAAGTGCCGTCCTACCATGTTTTCTTCCTCAGGACACATGGAGATTCCCCATCCAGTCAGGGGAAGGAGGGAAGAGGGTTCAAGGAAAGAGGGAGCCACATTGGGAAGGAAGGCTCTCTGCTTATGGGTTTTTATTTGGGGAAGGCAACAGGATGGTATAAACACAGTCAAAGCTAGCTCTCCATACCCAGTATCTCATTCTGCTCATTCTGGTACATAAGCTTTGCTTTTCAGGTAAATGACAGTAGTTTGCTGTCGTACCCCAGCCCCCAGGAAACAACACATCCCCACCCCCATTCCTGAGGGCTGGACGGTGAGGGCCTGGATGGACCTGCATACCCCACGTGTCGAAGGCGGGCTCGTGTCGCCGGTCCCAGCGCTCTTTAAGCGCATACTTCAGCATCTTGTCACTGGCATCCACACTTGTCACACTGAAGCCCTCTTCCACCAACATAATGGAGTCCACCCTGGGCAGGGCCAGGGATGAGAGACAGAGGGGGCAGTCAGAGGGGCCGGGAGGGCCAGGAGGAAGCCCTGGGCAGGACACTTTGGTCTCAGCTCTTCAGAGTCCGTTCCTTTCCTTCCTCTTCCCAGCCCCTGTCTACTGACCGCCGATGGCCTCACAAATCTGTTTCCCCTCACATGTAGCAACTTTTTAAATAAAGCACCTGTTCAGAGCTAGGCACTCTGCAAAGGTGCACCAACCCACATGGCATTCCTGTGAAGTAAATGGTTTCATCCCCATTTGAGATACTGGCAAACTGAGGCTCCTGGAAGTTCAGTAACTTGTGTGCAGGAGGCTGTATAGCATGGTGTTTAAAGCACAAGACAGGCCCTAACCAACCCTGTCCTGTATCTCCACTCCATGAGGGAATTTTCCTTGCTGAGGTCTAATTTCCCCAATCGCAAATGGAATATTACTACTTACCTCCTGGGGTTTTGTGAGAGTTCAAAAACACGTATCAAAAGCTGACACAGGGCTTGGCAGGTGCCAATGTTGAACAAATGTTAACTGTTAACCCGCCCAAGGCCACCACAGGGGAAGCCATACTGGAGCCAGGATCCAAGGAGCCCACGTGCGCTGTCGCCTGGGCCCCAAAGCCCTTGAACGCGCCTCCCGGCCCACCTCACGCCCCTCGGCCTCCTCGGCCCTCTTCCCCCGCCCCTCTCGCCCCGGCCCTGCAGGCGCCGGCCCGGGCCCAGCGTCCCACCCTCTCCAGGCCCGCGAAGCCGCCCGACGTGCCGGGCGGTGGTCCCGGGCCGGGCGGCCCCGACCTCCGACCCCGCTCGGGCTCACCCGGTGCCGCAGGCCACGTCGAGCACCCGCCGGCAGCCGTGCTGGCGCAGCAGCCCCAGCAGCCACGCCTTGTACTCCGCGGTGCGGCTGCGGGTGTCGCCGATGTACAGCTGCCACACGCGCGCCGCCTCCCCGTCCGCGTACTGGTCCGGGAGCCCTTCGGCTGCCACCCCCAGCGAGCGGGTCCGGTACACGCTGTCCACCATCCTGCGCCGCGCGTGGCCAGCCTCCGCCCGCTCCGCATTTATAGCGCGGGCGCTGCCCGCAGCCAGGCGGCCCCACCTGGCCAATGGCAGGTGAGCGCGGGGACACGCCCCTGCCGGGCTCCGGCCGCGGGGAGGGCGCTGCCTCGCCATCCCGCACGGCGCCCGTTCCGCCAGCCTGAGAACCCAGCCCGCTGTGCAAGCCCACAGCGGGAGAGGACCCTCTGGCCCTCCAGCCCTCTGCCCGCTTGACCTGGGTCTCCAGGAGGACGCAGGAGGGCCAAGAGAGGGGAGAGCGGTGAGATTGCCCACTCCACCTCCACTCCATCTGGAAAAACTGTAAAATCAACAGAGAACGTGAAATCAGACAGTGGGATTAAACCCCCAAATTTTAATAAAACAAAGAACATTATTTTTAAAAGAAATCCACAGGGAAAGCCAGGAACGGTGGGTCACACCTGTAATCCCAGCACTTTGGGAGGCAGAGACTGGAGAATTGCCTGAGCCCACGGGTTCCAGAACAGCATGGGCAAGTTGGCAAGACCTCGTCTCTACAGAATATCAACAACAAAAAAATTAGCCAGGTGTGGTGACGCATGCCTGTAGTTCCAGCTACTTGAAAGGCTGAAGTGAAAGGATCTTCTGAGCCCAGCAGGTCGAGGCTGCCGTGGCCGTGAGCATGCCACTGCACTCCAGCCTAGGCAAGAGTGAGACTCTGACTCAAAAAAAAAAAAAATCTATAGAGAGCTGAGTGCCCAGGCAGGCAGGACTGCCCCATCCCCAGTGAAGGAATGCCCTGGCATATCTAAAGGAATGGCCCGTTGAAGGGGTCTAGTCAGTCAGGGAAGGTGGAGCATGGGGAGTCTCTGGAGATAACGCTGTTCTGTCCACCCAAGCCCGGGGGCTGAACCCTGGCCCGAGGAGTTACCCACACCCACTGGAAGCAGGTGTGCTTCATCAGGCTTTTCTCTGAGCCCCCTAAGGCCGAGCCTGGTCCTTCCTTCCAATTCCTGGCCCACTGAGCACTTTTTTTAAAAAAATCAGTTTCACTCTATCCCCTAGGCTGGAGTGCAGTGGCATGCTCATGGCCACTGTAGCCTCAACCTGCTGGGCTCAGGTGATCCTTCCACTTCAGCCTTCCAAGTAGCTGGAACTACAGGCGTGCGCCACCACACCTGGCTAATATTTGGATTTTTTTTAGAGACGAGATTTCCCCAAATTGTCCAGGCGAGTCTCAAAGCCCTGGGCTCAGGCAATCCTCTTGCCTCTGCCTCCCAAAGTGTTGGGATTACAGGCGTGAGCCACCGTGCCTGGCTCACTGAGAACTCTTCTAAAGTCCAAGTGCTTTCCACGAAAGTGCCCACAGGGATAAAAGTCCAGGATCGAGAATGGAGGTGCCTGGTGCCCTTGCTATTAATATGGCTTACTGTCATTTTCTAAATGGTTGTTTGGTTAGTGCACATCAATGCTTCCTCCCCAGAGGAAAAGTTTCCCCAGATTTCTCTCCCAAGGACAAGACCCTGGACTGAGGTAGATTCCGATAGATGCCACCCAGCGAAGGAGATCAGCCTTCCTGTCTCTCTGTTCTTCTGGCTTCAGAAACAGTGAGTTACGGAATTTAGAACAAAGTAGCCTCCCTTCCTTTAACCCTTTTTTTTTTTTTTGAGTTGGAGTCTCTGTCGCCCAGGCTGGAGTGCAGTGGCACGATCCCGGCTACCACAGCCTCAACCTGCTGGGCTCCGGCAATCCTTCTGCCTCAGTCTTCCAAGTAGCCGGAACTACAGGTGTGCGCTACCACACCTGGCTAATTTTTTATTTATTGTAGAGACGAGGTCTCACCATGTTATCCAGGCTGGTCTCAAACCCACGAGCTCAGGCAATCCTCTCACCTCGGCCTCCCAAAGTGCTGGAATTACAAGCTTGAGCCACCATGCCCAGCCCCCCTAACCTTTTTATTGTCTATAGAATCTTGGAGCTGGAAGAACCCCCAAAATTGTGTAATCATTCTTAACCTCTTATTTTATTTTTTTTTTTGAGTCGGAGTCTCACTCTGTTGCCCAGACTGGAGTGCGGTGGCTGCTCCCGGCCACAGCAGCCTCAACCTGCTGGGCTCCGGCGATCCTTCCGCCTCAGCCTTCCAAGTAGCTGGAACTACAGGCGTGCGCTACCACGCCCGGCTAATTTTTTGTTATTGTAGAGATATGGTCTTATCAAGTTGCCCATGCTATTCTCAAACCAGTGGGCTCAGGCAATCCCCTCACCTTGGCCTCCCAAAGTGCTGGGGATTACAGGCTTGAGCCACCACGCCCAGCCAAAAATGCACTTTCATACCCAGAGAAAGAACTAATTTATTGGAGAGACCTCAAACTTTAAAGAGCCAATCCTAGCCGGGCTCGGTGGCTCAGCCTGTAATCCCGCGCTTTGGGAGGCTGAGGTGAGTGGATTGCCTGAGCCTGCGGGTTCAAGACCCGCCTGGGCAACTTGCTGAGACCTCATCTCTACAATAAATAAAAAAAAATCAGCCGAGTGTGGTAGCGCGCGCCTGTAGTTCCAGCTACTTAGAAGGCTGAGGCGGAAGGATCACCGGAGCCCAGCAGGTTGAGGCTGCAGTGACCGAGAGCGGCCACTGCACTCCAGTCTGGGTGACAGAGTAAGACTCCAACTCAAAAAAAAAAAAAAACAGAGCCAACCCTAGGCCAGGGTTTTCATTCATATATATGAGTGAAAAAAGAATGATGTTAAATCATCTAGGAATACTTACCAAGATGATTGGGGAATAATTTGTCACTATCTACAAATGGATTGGCTGTATGTAAAATATTTAAAAAGTTAAGTGGCTTAGGGTTTGGTATTTACCCCCCCCTCTGTTATTATTACTTTCTTTTCCATTTGGTTTGCCTGGGAAAGAAGTACTGAAGAAGATAGGAGGGTCACTCAATTAATTTAATTTTTGGAGTTAGGGTCTCATTCTGTTGCCCAGGCTGGAGTGCAATGACACTCATGGTGAGCCTTGGCCTCGTGGGCTCAGGCAATCCTGCCTCAGCCTCCTGAATAGCTGGGACTACAGGTGTGTGCCACCACACTCAGGCTTTTTTTTTTTTTTTGTAGAGGTCTTGCCATGTTGCTTAGGTTTTTCTGAAACTCCTGGGCTCAAGTAGTCCTCCTACTTCAGCCTTCCAAAGTGTTGGGATTACAGGAGTGAACCACTGCTCCTGGGTAACTCTTAACTCTCTTTGAATGTGCCTCAGGCGAACTCAGGATTATTTTTGTTTGTTTGTTTTTTGAGTCAGGGTCTCAGTCTGTTGCTCAGGTTGAAGTACAGTGACTCAATTACTACTCACCACAGCCTCAACCTCCTGGGCTCAGGTGATCCTTACCAAGTAGAGAAACTACAGGTGCATGCCACCATGCCCAGGCAATTATTTAATTTTTTGGTAGAGGTGAGGTCTCACTGTGTTGCCTAGGCTGGTTTCAAACCCTTGGGCTCAAGTGATTCTCTCACCTCGGCCTCCCAAAGTGCTAGGATTACAGGCGTGAGCCTCTGTGCCCGGCCTGAACCCAGGATTTTCTTAAGGCTCAAAAAGCACTGAAAAATGTCACCTTTATAATGACCAGTATTATCACATCAACAGATTGTGAGGTGTACTAGATGCTTTTGGGTCTCAGTATTTAAAGGTAAGTATTCCTATGGTTGGGCCTTTTTCCTTTCCTCTGATATTCATATAAATAATAGTGAAGCTGGGAGAATCTGAGCATTGATTTGTATATTTAGACATCTCTGCCCATCCTTCCATTTGAAAATTGCCACTCAAAGACAGAACTTAGGAATCCTTTGATAAAAACTAGCTCCAAAAAAAGTATTAGGGATAGGCCTGGTAGCTCAGCCTGTAATCCCAGCACTTTGGGAGGCCGAGGCAAGTGGATTGCCTGAGCCCGCAGGTTCAAGACCAGCCTGGACAACTTGGCGAGACCTCATCTCTATAATAGATAAAAAATTAGCCAGGTGTGGTAGCACATGCCTGTAGTTCCGGCTACTTGGTAGGCTAAGGTGGAAGGATCTCTGGAGCCCAGCAGGTTGACACTGGAGTGGCTGTGAGTGTGCCATGGCACTCCAGCCTGGGCGACAGAGTGAGACTCCAACTCAAAAAAAAAAAAAGTATTAGTATTTAGAGGCTGAAGGCCACATGCTCCATACTGATAAGAAAATTGATGTTGATGTTTTTAACTTAAATATTGATATTAGCCAGGCTTTGGGTGTGTACTTGTAGTCCTAGCTACTGGGGAGGCTGAGGCGGAAGGCCTGCTTGAGCCTAGGAGATGGAGGCTGTGGTGAGCTGATCGTGCTACTGCACTCCAGCTTGGGTGACAGAGTGAGACCCTAACTCAAGCAAACAAATAAAATATTGAAGCTTAAGATTTTTGAAGCCGGGCTCGGTGGCTCAGCCTGTAATCCCGTGCCTTTGAGAGGATGAGGTGAGTGGATTGCCTGAGCCCGCGGGTTCGAGACCCACCTGGGCAGCGAGACCTCATCTCAACAGTAAATCAAAAAATCAGCCGGGCATGGTAGCGCATGCCTGTAATTCCAGCTATTTGGAAGGCTGAGGCAGAAGGATCGCTGGAGCCCAGCAGGAGAGGCTGCAGTGGCCGGGAGCGGCCACTGCACTCCAGTCTGGGTGACAGAGTGAGACTCCAACTCAAAAAAAAAAAAAAGATTTTTGAGAAGCCATGTATCATGGATCTCATCTGTAATCCCAGCACTTTGGGAGGTGGAGGCAAGAGAATTGCCTGAGTCCAGAGGTTTGAGACTAGCCCGGGCAACTTGGCAAGATCTCGTCTCTACAGTAAATCAAAAAATGAGCCAGGTGTGGTGGGGCGCGCCTGAAGTTTCAGCAACTTGGAAGGCTCAGGCAGAAGGATCACCTGAGCCCAGCAGGTCGAGGCTGTGGTGGCCAGGTGTGTGCCACTGCACTCCAGCCTGGGTGACAGAGTGACTCCAACTCAAAAAAAAAAAAAAAAGATTTTTGAGAAACATAAATTTTACCCACAGAACCATAATAGGATATTTATTTATTCATTTTAAAATACAGAGACGGTGTCTCACTATGTTGCCCAGGCTGGACTTCAATTCCTGGGCTCAAGCAATCCTCTCCTCTCAGCCTCCCAAAGTGCCAGGATAACAGGTGTGAGCCATGGTGCCTAGTCGAGAACCACATGATTAAAAAAAATATACATGGTACTTACTTTGGCAGCACATATACAAAAACTGGAGCAATAGATTGTACAAGGATGACATGCAAATTTCTGAAGCATTCCATAAAATAAGATAATATGAATGCTGGTCGTAAATTTGGGTTTAAAAAATTATAGGTTGTGCCGGGCTCGGTGGCTCAGCCTGTAATCCCGCACCTTGGGAGGCTGAGGTGAGTGGATTACCTGAGCCCACAGGTTCGAGACCCACCTGGGCAACTTGGTGAGACCTCATCTCTACAATAAATCAAAAATTAGCCGGGCGTAGTAGCGCGCGCCTGTAGTTGCAGCTACTTGGAAGGCTGAGGCGGAAGGATCACCAAAAACACACACACACACAAATTATAGGTTGTGAGTAGTTTCTAAATGTACATACTTTCCTTTTTTTTTTTTTTTGAGTTGGAGTCTCACTCTGTCGCCCAGACTGGAGTGCCATGGCACACTCACGGCCACCCCAGCGTCGACCTGCTGGGCTCTAGTGATCCTCCTGCCTCAGCCTTCCAAATAGCCAGAACTACAGGCATGTGCTACTATGCCTGGCTATATTTTTGATTTATTGTGGAGACGAGGTCTCGCCAAGTTGCCCAGGCGGGTCTCGAACCCATGGGCTCAGGCAATCTACTTGCCTTGTCCTCCGAAAGTGCTGGGATTACAGGCTGAGCCACCCAGCCCAGCCAAAAAACTTTTAAAAAAATAAAATACTTCCACGATTTTCCAAAATAGTGAACATGTGAATGATTACAAACTGTTTTCCCAGAGAATTTTTTCTATTAATTGATACTGTCACCAAAAACAACAGTTTCAACTCTTCTTTACATTATGTTATTCACTGATATCTCATTAGGCAGAATATTGTATCTAATTGTTAAATCTTTAATTACTATCAAAATGTTCCAAATAATTGCAGTCCTTTATCTCCAAATTGTTTCTCTTATGTTCTCGGCCCACTGAAATCTATCGAAACTGCCTTTTACTTTACTTGATCAGTCTCTGTAAATTTTAGATGACCCAAACCTGAGGTCCTGGGCCATGGAAGAGGTCACAGAACATAAATCAACTTACAGTTCTACTTAATGGAAAAAAGAATAGATATTTTAAACATGGGATATTTATTATTTGGAATTGCCTGAAAAGACTAAATTCTTCTTCTCCAAATGTGTAACATTTGCAGAAAGACTTCACCTTGGGAATATGGCTGTACTGGATAAACTCCAAGGCAATTTTTATTTGAGAACACTTTAAAATCCTGTAACCGTGAATTACATATATACAGTAACTGCAAATGGGAGACATTCTGGCTATTTTTTTCCCCGGAGTCTTATGCTATAGCCCAGGCTGGAATACAGTGGCACACTCACAGCCACTGCAGGCTCCACCCGCTGGGCTCAGGTGATCCTTCCACCTCAGCCTTCCAAGAAGCTGGAACTACAGGCATGAGCCACCAGGCCTGGCTAATTTTTTGATCTATTGTAGAGACGAGGTCTTGCCAAGGTGCCCAGGCTGGTCTTGAACTCCTGGGCTCAGGCAATCCTCTCATGTCTGCCTCACAAAGTGCTGGAATTACAAGTGTGAGCTGCCGCATCCAGCTATTTCTTTTTAAATTTATTTTTCTTGGATTCAGGGTCTCACCGTTGCCCTAGCTGGAGAGCAGTGGCATAATCATGGCTTACTGCAGCCTCCAAGTCCTGGGCTCAAGCAACCCTGCGTCAGCCTCCTGAGTACCTGGAACCACAGGTGTCAGTCACCATGCTCAGGAAGGCTTTTCTTTTTTTCTTATTTTTCAGTCAGAAATATGGAGTACAGCAGCATGCTCATGGTCACTGCAGCCTCGACCTGCTGGGCTCAGGCAGTCCTTCTACCTCAGCCTTCCAAGTAGCTGGAACTACAGGCGGGCACCATGTCTGACCAATTTTTCTTGATTTATTGTGTAGACAAGGTCTCACCAAGTTGCCCAGGCTGATCTCAAACCTCTAGACTCAGGCAATTATCTCACCTCAGCCTCCCAAAGTGCTGGGATTACAGGTGTGAGCCACCGTGCCTAGTCTTATTATTTTTTAGAGAGTCTTGCTATGTTGCCCAGGCTGGATTCAAACTCCTGGGCTCAAGCAAACCTCCCTTCTCAGCCTCCCAAGTAGCTGGGACTGCAGGTGTGCACTGTATCTGGCTTATTTTCTTTTGATTCAGAACAGGTGGGAATCTGTATTTCAGATGATGGATGCCAAATTCCAAACTCCAGCCTAAGTTGCTGAATAAAACTCTTTTCTGCTAACCGTATCCATCCCAGACTGAACACAGGGACACTGGGGGAGAGATAAGAAGCCACCTAACCACACAGACTCTGCTAGCAGAATTATCACAATGGATCCTTTTTGGGCTTTGTAGAAAGTCCTTTTAAGTGAGTATAAAACAGGTCTCTATTGGTGGGTTGTAACACTATAGTGGTGGCCATATTACTATGAAGTTAACTGCACCAATGAGAATTCCACTGAAGTGTGAGAAGAGAGATTCTTTTTCACCATTTTGCACTTTGTTAAAAGCAGGTTTTTTTTTTTTTTTTTTGAGTTGGAGTCTCACTCTGTCGCCCAGACTGGAGTGCAGTGGCCACTCCCGGCCACCGCAGCCTTGACCTACTGGGCTCCAGCGATCCTTCCTCCTCAGCCTTCCAAGTAGCTGGAACTACAGGCACGCACTACCATACCCAGCTAATTTTTGATTTATTGTAGAGATGAGGTCTCGCCAAGTTGCCCAGGCAGGTCTCGAACCCGCGGGCTCAGGCAATCCACTCACCTCAGCCTCCCTAAGGCATGGGATTACAGGCTGAGCCACCAAGCCTGGCTAAAGGTGACAACGAGCTTTTTTTTTTTTTTTTGAGTCGGAGTCTCACTCTGCCACCCAGGCTGGAGGGCAGTGGCATGCTCACAGTCACTGCAGCCTCGATCTGCTAGGCTCAGGAGATCCTTCCACCTCAGCCTTCCAAGTAGCTGGAATTACAGGCAAGTGCCACCATGTCCAGCCAATTTTTTGATTTATTGCAGAGACAAGGTCTTGCCAAGTTACCCAGGCTGGTCTTGAACCCATGGGCTCAGGCAATCCTCTCGGCTACACCTCCCAAAGTGCTGGGATTACAAGCATAAACCACTACACCCAGCTGTTAAAAGTTGTTTTAGCTGGGCTCGGTGGCTCAGCCTGTAATCCCACGCCTTTGGGAGGCTGAGGTGAGTGGACTGCCTGAGCCCGCAGGTTCGAGACCCACCTAGGCAGGCGAGACCTCATCTCTACAATAAATAAAAAAATTAGCCGGGTGTGGTAGCGCACCCGTAGTTCCAGCTACTTGGAAGGCTGAGGCGGAAGGATCACCGGAGCCCAGCAAGTCGAGGCTGCGGTGGCCGCTCCCGGCCACTGCACTCCGGTCTGGGCGACAGTGAGACTCCAACTCAAAAAAAAAAAAAGTTGTTTTAAAGAGTGCTAATCTCTAGTGAGATCTCTTCAGTATACACAAATGTGCTTACTGAGCTATTCTTCAACATAAAGATGATACCCTATTTGGGCCTTGATCACAGGCTAAACATTGCTCATTGAAAGAGGCGACTTAGCTGGGTGTGGTGGCTCAAGTCTGTAAACCCAGCATTTTGGGAGGCCAAAGCGAGAAGACTGCCTGGGCCCGTGGGTTCAAAACCAGCCTGAGCAACATGGCGAGACCTTGTCTCTACAATAAATCAAAAAATTAGCCAGGTGTAGTAGCATGCACCTGTATTTCCGGCTACTTGGAAGGCTGAGGTAGAAGGATCGCTGGGGCCCAGCAGGTCGACGCTGCAATGGCTGTGAGCATGCAACTGCACTCCAGCCTGGGCGACAGAGTGAGACCCCAACTCAAAAAAAAAAAAAAAAAAAAAAAGAGATGACTTAGCACATGTCATTCCATCTAAAACACCAAGACTCCATTGGTGAGTACAGTTGACCCTTCAACAACTCAGGGGTTAGTGGCTCTGACCCTTCTCCACAGCCAAAAAATCCATGTATAACTTCTGACTCCCTGAAAGCTTCATTACTAATGGTCTACTATTTACTGGAACTCTTACTGATAACATAAACAGTTGATTAACACCTATTTTGTATGTTATGTGCATTATAAACTGCATTCTTACAATACACGAGAGAAAAGAAAATGTTATTAAGAAAATCACAAGAAAATGTATTTACTATTCATTAAGTGGAAGTGGATCATCATAAAGGTCTTCATCCTTGCTGTCTTCATATTGAGTGGAGGAAGAAGAGGGCTTGGTCTTGCTGTCTCAGGGGTGGTAGAGGCGGAATATATGTGGACCCATGCAATTCAAACCCATTTTGTTCAAGGGTTAAGTGTAATTCCTAGCAAAATAATATCTGGCTTTTGAGTGTCGTTGTTTTTTCTTTTTTTGTACAATCTTTTCTATTTAAGGGCAGTTGGTGCCGATAGGTGTTGCCACCCTTGGAGCTGACAATGGGGTCTGCCTCATTGAGAAAGGTGACTTATTATGGGCCATACATCTGTCACGAAAAGTGGGCTTTCCTTTCTTTCAAGATCAAAAAATAAGGGGCGTCGTATTCGTACTTGGGAACTATAGTGACGGACGGCTGCTGTGAACATCTGGAGCGTGTAAGGCTCCACAGTTAAGGGGCTGCCATGCACATGATAAGCCTCATGTGTCTGTAGATTTATTAAAATTTTCCGGCAGGTATTCAGTCAAGTGACTTATTCTAACAACACTTATATTAAAACAACTTTCTGACATGAAAGTCAAAAGGCATGAAGAACATGTTTTCTAACTTGCACAAAGATGTCGTATGGAGACACCACCTAGAACTTAGGAATAAGAAAAGGAGTCTGGCTTCTAGGAGCTGCCCTTGAAAATGAACCCAGAGGCCCTGATGCAGCCACCTGTGAGACAAGCCCCAAGATTCCATTTGAACCTCTGGGTCTTCTGACCATTGAACTAGAACAAACTGGCCTTGTGGTTCCGGTTGATGGAAGTCTCCAACAGAGATGGATCCACTCCGGGCTTCTGACCAGACCCTGACCTGATGCAACTTCATTTAAGCTATGTCTCTTCTTAGGACAACACCCTGGGTTTCTCTTGAAGTGGGTTCCAAGTGGCCCCATCTTAAGAATCTGAGATGTTTGTTAAACATGTGGACTCCTAGCTCCCAAGTCGGCCGGTCTGAGGTGGGCCCAGACAGCATTCCAGGTGACTCATGTCCAGGAGAGTTTAAGAAATCCTGTTCTAATAAGGTTTCTGAGAAGGGGACCAAAATCAGGTTAGCTTGAGCTCAGGCAGCCCCCTTATGGATGGGGAGGGGTGTGGGAAAGTAGGAGGCAATGCCCAAGTTCAAAAGGCTAGTGTGCTGTGGAGACAAAAATAAAAGCCTAGGAAGCCAGACTCTGCATTCTGCCTTTTGTAGGCTGGGCTGCCTGCCGGGGTGGGTTGGGTGCAGAGCTGGGAAGTATGCCACAAGTCTGGCCCTCGGGAGGCATGGGCATGCAGCAGCCATAGGTCAAAGGGCAAAGCAGTCACAGCGCTGCCTGCCCCCAGGTAGGGCCTAGGCCGGGGATTGGGTCACTGGGCCAACACCCCAGTAAGGGGTTAGGTATTTGCCTCATCCTACTTTAAGAATCAATGAGGCTCTGTGGACAGAGATAATCTAGGCACTGAAGTGCTGTGAGTTAGTGACTGAATGGGGGACCCAGACTGGCCACCAAATCCCAGACAGTCCAGGGGGCTGCAAACAGATCTCCACCCCGGGTCCCAGCCTCCCACACCACCACACCCATCTTCTATGCTCAGAACAAAGTCCAGGACAGGATCTGAACCTAGACTGGAATCTCGCTGCCCACCAGCCCCTTTAACAGGGGGTCATCAGTCCTGGAGATGAGGCAGGGGCTAAACCAAAAAGGTATCATCCTCCAAGGACCCGTTCTATGCCTCAACAGCCAAAGGAGAAAAAGCTTTCCCCGCACTCCACTCTCTTTGGCCTTAGCTGCCCTAACCTGGTGAAGGGGAAGAGAGGCTGGCCCCAGGCTGGAAGGGGTCCCTCATTCCCAGGAGTTCAGATCCCAGAGCCTCTGCAGTAGACCCTGGGAGCCCTCAGCAGCAATCCCCTCCTGCCTGCCTGGCCTAGCCCAGAAAGTGTAAGGTGGAGTCAGTGTGGGTGCTCACAGGGGATCCGGTGAGGGCGCATATCTGGCTAGACTTCCTGCCATGCTCTTTCCAAGAAGCAACATCTGCTTCCTGTTTTCCTTTGAAAAGAGTCTTGGAGGTGGTGATGGATTAAGGCCAAGAAACCAGCTCAATACAAATGACACCACTATTGCCAGGTGCCAGGGGAAGAGGCCCTGGCAGCTGTGGAGAGTGCAGTCCCAGCTATACCCCCATCAACAGCAGGACCTTGGGCACATCATTTGACTCAGCTTGTTTTCTTTTCCACAAAATGGGAGCAACAGCACCCACCTCACAAGTGTGCTGTAAAGGTTAAAGTTAAAGCACTGTTAATACATATATTTGTCATCACTATTGCTACCACCAGCCCTGATCACTGCCCTCAGGACAAACTGGGAGGTGCCTGAACCTCCCACCCCTTCTTCCTAGAGGCCAGCCGGTTCCTCCCCTGGCCCCAAAGAACATGGTGTAACCAGGTGTTGTTGGGAGACTGGGTGTCCTCCCCTCTGGGTGCCAGGTACATCAGTTAGAAAGAGCAGAGTGTGGTCATCAGAGAACAAGGTTCAAAACCAACAGGCAGGGCCAGATGGAGGTGGGGGGAGGGGAGGGAGTGACTAGGTATCCAGTTAACACTTTACACAACAAACGGGAGGCCTTGGGGGAGAAGAGGCAGGAGAGGGAAAGGAGGGCAGCCAGGTGCCCAGGACAAAAGTGAGAGTGTGAGCCGGGGAGTGCGACGGGGAGGGCCTGTGAGCTCAGGAGAACACAGACAGCTGCACACTACTCCATGAGGGACAGCTGAGGGATGGGGTCAGCCACCACTCCAGACCTCACCACGCAACCACCCTGGCCCTCCCTGCATGTGCTGTTCCCAACAGTTGGCAGGTTCAGCCTTGATAATGGGAGGATGGGAGCAGCCTCCCCTCCTCAGCCCCGAAGGTTGGAAGGTGAGGGGCAGAGAGAACAAGGCGCTCCAGGACGCTTCTGAGGGCTGAAGAGGACTCAGAAATCGGAACCAAGGGGCCAGAAGGTTTTTACTCTGTGAGTCCTGCGGAGCACCAGGCAGAGTATAAGGTGTCCAGAGGAGCGGGTGAGCAGAGAGGAGGTGCTAGGGGGTGCTGCAGTCTTTCTTCCCTGTGGGGGGGGGAGAGGGCCCGGCTGCCCTCCTCACAGGCTCTGGAGGGGCTCCAGTCCCAGGGCCCAGCTCTGACACCTGCCCCTCCTGAGTTCACCCTGGAGTCCTCGCAGTCCTGAAACCACACGGCTTACCTGAAGCCTGAGTCAGGAAAGAAATGCTTGGTGGAGGGAATAGGCCGGCATGAGCTGACCACGACTGTTCTGCATTCTTCCTGGGGCTTGTGTCTTTCCTTGGCTTTAGAGGGTCACAGCTAAGGCAGGGAGGAGCTGAAGCCAGCAGAGCCATGTGTGCCTGCCAGAGTCAAGCCCCAGACTCTTCCGCTTCAAAGTCAGGGGTCTCGGTACAGGGGGCACTGGGTTCGACTCAAAGCTCATCCGGGGGGCTGTGTGTGAGGGGGGATGCCTTCTGGATGCCCTCATCCTCCTCAGGGCTGGGGTCTCCCTCAAGGCCACCCAGCTCCTTCCTCTGCTTGCTGCTGCTGCTCCTGCCGCCTGATGCCTTGGCCCTGCTGCTCTTCTTCTTGGACTTCTTCCCTCCCAGGGCAGCTGTGTCTCCCTTCTTGCCGGACCACCGCTCTGCCAGGCAACCTGGGTGGGGAGGAGAGATACCCCAAGAGAGCTGCCTCAGGACTGCTTTGCTGGGTGAGGTGCCGACTAGGGAGCCACTGGGAATAGCAACTAGAACTGGTGCCTGGCACCCACATCCCCACCTCCTGCCTCACTGTGGCCACCAGGCCCCCTGGAGATATGTAACTTTAGTGCATGGTTCTGCACCTGGCTCCAGTGCCTCTTACTTCACCACGTCTCGCCAAGCCCCCTGAGGGAGAGATCCTCTAATGCCCTCTATTTCTTTTCCAACCTCTCCTACCCACTTTCCCTGAGGGAGCGCAAATAGTAAGATCATCGAGGGCCAACCTGCCCTGCCTTCTCTACACCCTTGGACTCACTGGTGTCCTTTCCCTTCAGCACGTGGTTGGCGCAGAGGAATTCAGTCAGGTCCTCCTCCTGGTGGTTCCTGTACCAGTCCTCGATCACCTCCTCAAACTCCTCCACCAGCACGTCGCACTGTTAATCACAACACCTCACGTTGGCAAAACCCAGCACCGGACTCAGCCCTGCGGGAGCTAAGCCTCACAACCCACCACAAGAAGGCAGGTGGCTCTGATTCGCCAAAGGCAGCTGAAGCCAGAGAGGGGAAACGGCTTGACTGAAGTCACCCAGCTCTCAGTGACCTTCCTCAGAACAGACCCAATCCCCACCCGCCCCCTCATTAGGCACAGCGGCCTCCAAGGGCTGATGGGCCTGTACCTGCTTCTTGAGGTCAGCCACCTCTGCAGAAGTCTCGTTCCACAGCTCATAGGGGATGTCCATTACCACCTTGACCCCTTTGTGGACCAGGTTGTGTAGTGTCTCAAAGGTTTCTGACATGCCCTGGAAGAAGCAACCAGACACGGGAGGTATAGATACCTTCACCACCTCCTGGCCTCCTCTCCCAGTGGTGCTGAGGACCTAGCTCTGAGAGTTAAGACCTGCTAGACTCCTCACCTTTGACCTTACCCTCCTCTCCCCTCTTAGGCCTGCTTCCCACAACCCCTGCACATGTACACCCTCACCCGCCTCCCCACACCTCGTCTTTTCAAAAAGATCTGCTGCTGTCTTCAGGCCCTCAGAATTGATATTCTTTGTCCAGGAGATAAGTGTGCCTTAGCTCTTTCCCTTCGCTGTGGCCGGACACGCTCACTCCTCTGCATTCAGACTCTCTCCCTGCTCCAGGTTCTTTCTGGTTTGTGTCTTTCTTCAGTGGGAAAAGGACACAGCCAAGGCAGGAAGACCCTTCATCTGTAAAAACGATGCCTGCTAGCCACCTAGGTCTTATCCCGAGACAACATATTATTCATTTCCTCCCTTAGGTAATTCAGTCAGATACAAACATACAGATATACCCTGTCTCCCATCCCTGTTTTTTACACAAGCAGTAGTGTAGCATACACACTATTTTCCGCTTGCCTTTTTTACTTAGCAGTACACCTTGAAGATCAGTTTCATTAAGTTCATAAAGAGCTCTCTCATTCCTTGTTTTCTTTTTGTTTTTTTGTTTTTGAGTCAGAGTTGCACTCTGTCTCCCAGGCTGAGGTACAGTGGCATGCTCACGGCCACCATAGCCTCAACCTGCTGGGCTCAGGTGATCCTTCCGCCTCAGTCTTCTAAGTAGTTGGTACTACAGGCATGCACCACCATGCCTGGCTAACATTTTTTGATTTATTGTAAAGACGAGGTCTCACCAAGTTGCCCGGGCTGGTCTTGAACCCCTGGGCTCAGGCAATCCTCTTGACTCTGCCTCCCAAAGTGCTGGGATTACAGGCGTGAGCCACCATGCCTCGCTCATTCCTTGTTTTCTAGCTGCATTCCTTGTTTTCTAGCTGCCAACTGAGTGGCCCTTCAATGTATTTAATTACCCTGTAACTGACGGATAGAGTGCGTCTAATTTTTTTTGCTATGGAAAATAATTAAAAAAAAATTTTTTTGAGTAGGACTTTGTGTCACCCAGGCTGGAATACAATTGCATGATTACAGCTACCACTGCCTCAACCCAGGCTCAGGTGATTCTTTCGCCTTAGCCTTCCAAGTAGCTGGAAGTAGCTGCCACCATGCCTGGCTCATTTTTTGATTTATTATACAGACAAAGTCTTGCCATGTTGCCCAGGCTGGTCTCAAACTCCTGGGCTCAGGCAGTCCTCTCACCTTGGCCTTCCAACATCCTGGAATTATGGGTGTGAGCCACCATGCTTGGCCTTAAAACTTTTTATTAAAGCAAACATTTATTACCAAATAGAATGCAAAATTCATACAAATTTCTGCTGCTTGAGACTATATCCTTAGGCAACCTTATCCAAGGGTTTATGACTGATCTTTGCTAGAATGAATCTTAGGTAGAAAAATGTGAATGGCTGGGCTCGGTGGCTCAGCCTGTAATCCCGCGCCTTTGGGAGGCTGAGGTGAGTGGATTGCCTGAGCCCGCGGGTTCGAGACCCGCCTGGGCAGCGAGACCTCACCTCTACAGTAAATCAAAAAATCAGCCGGGCGTGGTAGCGCGCGCCTGTAATTCCGGCTACTCGGAAGGCTGAGGCAGAAGGATCACCGGAGCCCAGCAGGCGAGGCTGCGTTGGCCGGGAGCGGCCACTGCACTCTAGTCTGGGCAACCAAATGAGACTCCAACTCCAAAAAAAAAAAAAAGAAAAATGTGAATGGCAACTATCTTACCATGTGCCAGGCACCTAAGATGCAGATACAAAGAACTATGGACCTTGCATAAGCAAAGTCATTCTACAGAGAGAAAAGGACTCATGCAAATAGCGAGTGCACTAATGTCACAAGGCACCCTAGTGGGGCTTGTGGGAGGCATCATGTGGACCCAGAAGAGAGAATGAGCAATCACCCCAAGTGTCTTCTGACATCAACCCTAAATCCCCATCTTTCCTCATGTAGATCCAGTCTCTACAAAAAAATTTTAGCCAGGTACAATGGCTCATCCCTGCAATTCCAGCACTTTAGGAGGCTGAGGCAGGAGGACTGCTTGAGTCCAGGAGTTCTGGACCTTACTGAGTTCTCCTTGTTCAAGTGTTCTAGGTGCCCATGGGGGCTGTGACTCTGGAGCATTTCTGCCTGTGTCTGAGACTGAGGGAGGACCTTCATGGGGAGGCCCAGTCATCATGCTTTGCTTATTGCCACTGAAAAGGTGGGCTACCCTGGAGCGGAGACGTGGGAATGGCAATGAAAGAATGGGAAGCGGCAGGGAGGGACACTCCTAGGGCATGATCTTCAAACCACACTCACACCAGCGGACACACCGAGGAGCATGCAGGCCTGGTCCCCAGGCACAAAGGACAAGCACAAATCCAACCTTGGCAAACCGATTGCTGCCGGTCCTCTCCTTGTGCAGGCTATAGTCCAGGAGCCTCTTGCAAATGGTCTCAGTGACTTCGATTAACCGCAAGTCCCTGCCGAGACAGCAGCACGAAAGGACCTGAGTTTCCCTCCTAGCCCCAGTGGGTTCATAGTCCGTCCCTCCAGCCCTGCTGCCCCAACACCTGCACATCTCACCACGGGAGGTAAGTCAGAGCTGGAAGGAAGATAGGTCATCTGGTCTGGGGGCTCTGAAATGCTGGAACATAGACCAGAGAGACAACATTTTAACAGCTCTAAGGGAAGGAATCTTTCATAAAGCTAAATGATCCAGTACTCAGCAAAATGTATTAAATTTTGATAGTAAGACGTCATTTTATTTGGAAAGGATGATCATAGCTGACAGAAGCTTTTTGGGTTTTTTGTTTCTAATATGTATTAACTGGCAAAATAAAATGTTGGTAAAGCTATGTTACCAATATGTTAAAAAAATCTGGGCTGGGCGTGGTGGCTCAGCCTGTAATCCCCAGCACTTTGGGAGGCCTAGGTGAGAGGATTGCCTGAGCCCAGGGGTTCGACACCAGCCTAGGCAATTTGGTGAGACCTCGTCTCTACGATAAATCACAAAAAACTAGCTGGGCATGGTGGTGTGCATCTGTAGTTCCAGCTATTTGGAAGGCTGAGGTAGAAGGATCGCCTAAGCCCAGCAGGTTGAGGCTACGGTGTCTGTGAGCATGCCACTGCACTCCAGTCTGGGTGACAAGAGTGAGACTCCAACTCAAAAATAAAACAAAACAAAACAAAATCAGGCAGGGCACAGTAGCTTATACCTGTAATTGCAGTGCTTTGGTAGGCTGAAGTGGGAGGACTGTCTGAAGCCAGGAGTTTGAGATTAACCTGGGTAACAGAGCAAGACCCAGTCTGTATAAAAAATTTTAGCCAGGTGCAGTGGCTCATGTCTGCAACTCCAGCACTTTAGGAAGCTGAGGCAGGAGGATTGCTTGAGCCCAGGAGTTACCAGCCTAGGCAACATAGCAAGACCTCGTCTCTACAAAAATAAAAAAATAAGGGCCAGATGTGGAGACTCAAGCCTGTATTCCTAGCCCTTTGGGAGGTGGAGGTGAGAGAACTGCCAGAGCCCAGGGGTTCGAGACCAGCCCGAACAACTTGATAAGACCTCATCTCTATAATACACCAAAAAATTATCTGGGCATGGTGGTGTGTACCTGTAGTTTCAGTTGCTTGGAAGACTGAGGTGGAAGGATTGTCTGAATCAGGAGGTCGAGGCTGCGGTGACCATGACTGCCATTGCAGCACTCCATCCTGGGCAACAGAGTGAGACTCTGACTCAAAAAAAAGCCAGGCATGGTGGTGTGCATGTATAGTCCTAGCTACTCAGAAGGCTGAGGAGGAAGGATCACCTGAGCCCAGGATGTCGAGGCTACAGTGAGCCATGATCGTGCTACTGCACTCCAGCCTGGGCGATAGAATAAAAGTGAGTAGATTGCCTGAGCCTGCAGGTTCGAGACCCGCCTGGGCAACCTGGCGAGACCTCATCTCTACTATAAATAAAAAATGAGCCGGGCATGGTAGCGCACGCCTGTAGTTCCAGCTACTTGGAAGGCTGAGGTGGAAGGATTGCCGGAGCTCAGCGGGTCGAGGCTGCGGTGGCCGGGAGTGGCCACTGCACTCCAGTCTGGGTGACAGCGTGAGACTCCAACTCAAAAAAAAAAATTAAAAGTTAGTTGGACTGGGCTCGGTGGCTCAGCCTGTAATCCCAGCGCTTTGGGAGGCTGAGGTGAGTGGATTGCCTGAACCCACGGGTTCAAGACCTGCATGGGCAACTTGGTGAGACCTCATCTCTACAATAAATCAAAAATTAGCCAGGCGTGGTAGCGCACGCCTGTAGTTCCAGCTACTTGGAAGGCTGAGGCGGAAGGATAGCTGGAACCCAGCAGGTCGAGGCTGCAGTGGCTGGGAGTGGTCACTGCACTCCAGTCTGGGTGACAGAATGAGATTCCAACTCAAAAAAAAAAGTTAGCTGGGCATGGTGGTGCATTGCTGTGGTCAGTCCTAGCTACTTGGGAGGCTAAGGTAGGAGGATCGCTAGAGCCTAGGAGTTCAAGGCTGTAGTGAGCTATGACTGTACCACTGTAGTCCAGCCTGAGTGACAGAGCGAGACTGTGTCTCTAAAAAAAATTTGAAGCCAGGCACAGTTGCTCACAGCTATAATTCCAGCACTTTGGGAGGCCGAGGTGAGAGGATTGCCCGAACCCGCTGGTTCAAGACCAGCTTGGGCAACTTGGCGAGACCTCATCTCTACAATAAATAAAAAAATTAGTTGGGCGGGGTGGCATATGCCTGTAGTTTCAGCTACTTGGAAGGCTGAGGTGGAAGGACTGTCTGAGCCCAGAAGGTCAAGTCTGTGGTGGTCAGGAGCAAGCCACTGTACTCCAGCATGGGTGACAGAGTAAGACTGTGATTCAAAAAAAATTGTACTGTTCCATGAAATCTAAGAGTCTGGGAATCACCAGTATGGTCCAACAGTCTCGCTTTCACAGATGAGAAACCTCTAGCCCAAATAAGTTAAGGGGTTTATGCTGGTCACACAATTAGTTGGGGGCAGAACCAGTAGATAAACTTGGGTCTCAGTTAGAGCTGACTCCCTTGTGGTGAGTTTGCCCAGTAGGAAGGGAGAAGAGAACTCCAAGCCCCCAAAGTTTCCAGGATCAAAGCAGCCAGGCCAGTAAGTCCCCATTCACTTACGACTTGGTGTATTTGACTCCAGAGGCCTTCCGGTCCAGGATGCCATAACCTGTGCCGATCACCTCCTTGGTCTTGCCAGTTTCCTCAAAGGCTGATTTCAGCTCCACAGCGACATATTTACATACTGGAGGAGGGAGACACAGCATAGCCCACTGAGTGCATGAGACTAAAAGGCCCAGAGGAGGGACCGGCAATCATTGCCTCCATGTATCTTCTGACATCTTCCCTAAATTCCCACATTTCTGCACACCCTGTACCTTCCTGAGGCCAGCTCCAAAAAAACAGACCCATGTGGGCGTTCTTCCCTAGACCGGGCCAAGTCAATCTCAAGGCAGGGAAGAAGTTAGTATCAGACCACTAAATGGAGTTTACTATGTGAAACTAAGGCTCCAAGATCCATTGCCCCATGTCTACTCCTGGCCCTTATGCTACTCACTCCATTTCTTCCACTGTGCCCATGCCCCCATCATTTTACTTTTAGAAATTTCATACATACAAAGAAGCTGAAAGAGTGCAATGAATAACCATGTACATTTCACTTGTATTCAACAGTTGTTAATGATTTGCCCCACTCTCTCTCCAACATATGATATATAACAATATAATAATATAATGATAGCTGGGCACGATGGCTCATGCCTGTAATCCCATAACTTTGGGAGACAGAGGCGAGAGAACTGCCTGAGTCCAGGGGTTCGAGACCAGCCTGGGCAACTTGGCAAGACCTCACCTCTACAATAAATTTAAAAAAAAAATTAGCTGGACATGGTGGCGCATACCTGTGGTTCCAGCTACTTGGGAGGCTGAAGTAGAAGGATTACCTGAGTCCAGCAGGTCCAAGCTACAGTGGCCATGAGCATGCCAGTGCACCTCAACCTGGACATCAGAGTGAGACTCTGACTCAAAAATATATATATATAATATAATGATAATATAATATGTTAATAATATATCTCTATATTCACTGTTTTTGCTAAACCATCTTGAAAGTAGGTTGCAAATATGATCTTTCACCTCTAAATGTCATCATGCATCTCCTGAGAACAAGGACCTTCTCCTACATAACCATTAAAACAAATATGATACTTGAAGAATTAACAATTCTAACATAATCTAATAGTCCATATTCAAATTTCCCTAATTGTTTCCAAAATGCCTTTTACGGCTGTTTTATTATTTGACTTCATATCTGTTCCAACACCAGCTCTCTATTGCTACCAAGTTCATTTGCTCCATCCCCTCCAGAGAGGGCTTCTTCCTAATGCTTCTGTACATTCATTTTCTCATTTCCTCATACCTTCCTCAAACAGTTATTAAGCAACTCGTGTCAGGCACTGCCCAGGGATAGAGATGAAAACAAGGTCCTTCCCTTCCAGATACTCAGTCTAATGGAGCAGACAAAGGTATAAACAAATAATTGTTACTGCATAAAAAGTGCCACCATCTGGTCAGGTAGTGTGGCTCATGCCTGTAATCCCAGCATTTTGAGAGGCCGAGGAGGGAGGAATGCTTGAGTTCAGAAAATTGAGCCAAGTCTAGGTAACATAGTCAGACCTTGTCTCTACTAAACAAAAGATTAGCCAGGCATGGTGGTGTGCTTGTAGTCCCAGCTACTTGGGAGGCTGAGATGGACGAACTGTCTGAGTCCAGGAGTGCGAGGCTGCAGTGAGCTATGATCCTGCCACCGCACTCCAGTCTTGGTGACAGAGTGAGATTCCAACTCAAACAAACAGAAAAAAGTGCCACCATCAAGGGTGTAAGCCCATCCTCTTAACCTCACATTAAAAGCCACTCCCCCAGAAAGCCCTTCTGGACTAATCCCACTTGTTCTTGATTTCATTCTGGGCCCTTGCAGGATCCATGCGCTCTGCCTAGGGCCTTGAGTCATCTCAGATGCCTCTCCACCTAGACTACAAGGGTCCCCAAAGTGCATCATGTATTCGACTTTTCCTGTATTTCCCTAGTCCGAGACTCTCTATGTGTTGGATGCTGGATAAATATAGCTGATTGAGACTGTTTGTGGCTAAGCGCTTCTGGTGCCTGTGAATGAAATACACTCTGCAGGCTAAATGCCATCAGCAGTTTTAACACTCACAGCAGAGTTTGGGAGAAAACCAATTTACCACAAAAATAAATACATCCCCTAGAGGTTTGCTTGGTGAAACTTTATAACATATATATTAATTGATGGGTTGGAGAACTTGGAATACACAAAAGTTCCAAGTTATAGGCTGGTGATCTCAGATTCGGCAATGAACTGAGGATGTCTCACCTCCCTGGCTCTCCATCCAGGACCATCTGGGCTTTTTCCCCACTTCCATCCTATACTCTGTGCAAGCTCATAATTTTTCTGGCTCCTTTGCCCCCTTCTCCCACGCCCTTAAACATGTAGTGCTCCAGGAGGGGGGAGGAGAAGGTTTGGAACATCCTTTCTCTCTTACACCACACATCAACCACAATCTTGCTTTCCAGCTCTTTTCCAAACATTACCTCTTCAAGACCTCCTCTGGGCATCCCACCCAGAACAAGACTTGGAGGAGACTCATGGCACAGACCCCAGACCCTCACAGACAACCACCCCCTCTTTTTTCTGGGCAGCTTCTCTTTCCTCTGTGCCGAGGCCTGTTCCACTCAGGCTACTGAGCCAGGAGGCAGGTTTTGTGGGCAAGACACAGTCAGCATTTAATAACAAGGCTGTATTACTAATAAATATAAATAAATACAATATAAAGAGAAGCCTAAGGGTTGAGTTTACCAAGCCATTCTGTGACTGAAAATCCCTTTAACTTAATCATCATCAATTACAAAATAAGGTTAGGTTACAATGATCTCTAAAATCCTGGTTCTCTCTATGCTACTATGAGTCTCAATGTCTCCTAAGGAAAAGAAATGTGAGCTTCTCAGACTATGAGAATAGTAAGAGAAGCAGTATGGACTCTTTGGTATCAGAGTAAGATGAAAAACAAAAAGAAGAGGAAGTGAAACCCTCAAAGAATATCATTAGGACTAGAGGAAGAGTGAATCAAGGGGCTAGGTGCAGTGGCTCTAATCCCCACCAGGGAGACCGAGGAGAGAGGATTGCTTGAGCTTTGTAGTTTGAGACCAGCCTACGCAACATAGTGACACCTCATCTCTACAAATAATAATAAAAAAAAAACTAGCCAGGGATGGTGGCACATGCCTATAGTTCTAGCTACTCAGGAGGCTGAGACAGAAGGATCACCTGAGCCCAGTAGGTAGAGGCTGCGGTGAGCCAAGATGGTGCCACTGCACTCCAGCCTGGAGTGAAACTCAGATTTTTAAAAAAAAGAGTGAAAGGAAAGCATCATAACCCTCTGACTGTCTATTCAAGAAAGTAAGAGAGAGAGGCACAGGCTAGAACTGGTTGTCCTACCAGTGAAGTCGGCTTAACTCTGGAGCATCTCACTTTAATCTCTCTAATGGAAAGATTATGTGTCCCAAATCAACCTACTCCCCTTCCCAGTGTTTGGGGAACATCTGGCCTGATGGAGGCTTTGAATTCAGATGACACAGATTCATAGCCAACTTCCTGGGGGGTTTGGGAGGTGGGAAGGAAGGAGTGGCTATAAAGGTCTGAGGAGAAAACTAAGAAGTAGAGGGGAAGAGGTAGGCTTGTCATAGTCCTGGATCACTGGCAAGCTCCCTTCCTCTCTCCCTCTCTACCCTCTACTCCCTCTCCCCCACCTGGCCTTAATTCCTTTGTCTTTGGGACTCACCCTTTCTCCATATTCCTAAAATCGTCTTCCCACATCATGTTCCCTCCAGGCTCTATTCTTTCCCCAAAGGGACCCCTTAGACCTCAGACCCTCCTCCTCCTCCAAACTCATCCATAGCCCCATAACCCTCCATTAAATCATATTTAGTCCAAAAACATGTATCGAGTGCCTACCAGATACTGTGCAAATAAATGTCTGAGACAAAGTCCCTGACCTCAAGAAGCTGCTAGTGGGGGCAACAGACAACCACATAGATTAGGTTACAGTGAAGGCACAAAGGAGATAGTCTCAGGCTCTTCCTCCCCCAAGACGAGTCATAAGGACCTTTTCAGTTCCTCAAACTCTTACATTGCTTCTCAGCCTGCAGGCCACTGCATCTGTAGTTTCCTCTGAGTGGGGCCCCTCTCTTTCCACTTCTCTTCACCCGCTAACCCCTAATTATTCTTCAGCCTTCCTGTATGAAGCCTTCTCTGACTCTCCACACAGTCTCCACCCTCGCCCCCACTCCAGGCTCGATCAGACGCTCCTCACCCAGTCCCAAAAGCCCTGTATCTCCCCTGTCGTGGCATCCACTACTCTGGACTGTAATTGCTTGTTTCTACCGATTTATTAACTCCAGGTATTCCGGGACCGAACCTCTCGCCCATCTCGGTGTCCCAGAGCCCAGCCCAGCCCAGCACCCAGGACACAGCAGGTTCAAGGAACCAACGGGATCTCCAGCGCTCAGAACCCGCCATCCCCCGACCTCCCGGCGCACGCCCCACCCCCCTGTGCCCGCCCCTCCTGCAGGATCCGCCCCGCGAGCCCCGCCCCTCACCTTCGCATTTGCTGGGCAGTCGGACCCAGTCGTTCTCCTCTGCTCCAGCCTGGCTCGGGCCCAGCTCCGGGGCCGGCAGCAGTAGCAGCAGCAGCAGCAAGCGAAGAAGCAACAGACAGCGGGACGTGGGCTCAGGCAGCGACTCCATGGCCCAGCCGGAGCCGACCCGAGCGGACCGGGGGATGCTTCCTCCCGCGGCGCGCGCTGAGCCTCTTCCCCGACCCGCTTCCGGGACTGCACACGTGCCTCCGAGTAACCACGGCAACAGCGAGCCCCCGGCCCGCCCACTCCCCTCACGGCCTCGGCCGCCTTCAGAGCGGATAGAGCACTGAGGACGACACAGCCAATGGGCTTCCTCGGGGTTTGCCTGCTAGCGAATGGGAGGACGATCTTTTTTCGGCCTTGGCCAATAAGAGAGCAGATAGTGGCCTCAGCGACCTATGACAGCAACATCTTTTCCCAACCCCTAAGGGAGGCGCTGGGAGAGCATGGAAGCACTGGACCCGGGAGTAGAAGCCCGGGGCTGGGCCCGGCTGGGACGGGATCGGGCCCGCTGCTCCTGGAAGGTGTGGGAAAGCCGGCTTCACGGCTTTCTCCGCTTCCTTAAACGTCACTTCCCTTTCGAGGTCAGAATGCCGCAAGCCCTTACTGAGCACCTGTTTTTAAATTGTATTATTGTTGTAGCCAGTCACTCTAGTAGACGCTTAGAGTACGACTCAGTCCCAAGCCTTCAAGCTTCTTAGTGTCCAGTAACCCTGGATTTTTCCCTTGTGAGAACTGGAATAAATACCTTCCTCTCTGAGCCTCAGTTTCTATTTATATGATGACAAAGTGACGGCCTTAGTTGCTGTGCGAGGTTTACCTGTTGTTGGGAAGCTCAGATAGGTTAATAGAATTAAAGCTGGCCGGGCGCCGTGGCTCACGCCTGTAATCCCAGCACTTTGGGAGGCGGAGGTGAGAGAATTACCTGAGCCCAGGGGTTCGAGACCAGCCTGGGCAACTTGGCGAGACCTCATCTCTGCAACAAATAAAAAAAATTAGCCGGGCGTGGTGGCACGTGTCCGTAGTTCCAGCTACTTGGTAGGCTGAGGAGAAAGGATCACCTGAGCCCAGCAGGTCGAGGCTGCAGTGGTTGTGAGCATGCCACTGTACTCCAGTCTGGGTGACAGAGTGAGACTCCAACTAAAAAAAAAAAAAAAAAATTAAAGCGTATTGAGCAGATTGTAATTAGTTTTCTTTTCAGCATGTAATCCCAATATCTTTTTTATTTTTATTTTTTTACGGCCCTGTTATTTCTTTCTTTGGATCCTGAGCTCCCAGAAGGCACGAATTTTGGCTGATGAGTAACTGCATTTCCCTTCCACCTCCCCAGCAACAACAGAGTGCCTGGCACAAGGAGATGCTCAATAAGGCTCCCATCTGCTGTGTCATTAAGAGGGGCACTCTTTGGTTCTGTGTCCTGTGGACACACACAGACCAAGACTGCTTCTCTGTGAAACTGTCTTCAAATTGCCAGTAAAACCCCAATACCTTATGTTTCCTACCTGGAGGTTGGATATTTATGCTATTTTATGAAGACTTCAAAGGACTGAGACTACGCCTTGACTTGTCATTTTCTGACCTTAGCTTCTTGCTCAAAACAACTATGTTGGTAACAGGCACTTTGGACAGGCAGGGACTGTGGCACGTGGAATTCTATAGTGTACAGGGTCAGTATACCCTCCTGAGGTAAGACTGGTAGGTTCAGAGCCTGGCCTTGATTTACCTAGGCTTAGAAGCCTTCCGGGGAAATGCTAATTAAGGCTGCCACAATGGGGACTGAGAGGCTGGGGCAGGGTTTGAGAATTGGGGCAATATTAGAAGAGGAAAGCCCTACTTTTGGGATGAACAAAAAGACTTCTGAGAATACATTTACCGAGGCAAGAATTAGTTTGGCAGGAGTCCTGGGCTCAGCATCTGGGCTGACCATGGGAAAGGGACAGTCACTGCAGAAAGTCAGGCTATAGCTGGATCCCTCCCTGGTCCCAGCTCATCCTCTCCCTCAGTCTGTGTGTCAGGGAAGGAGCATGCCCTCTGGAGATGGTGGACAGATTCATGCCCAGCAGCTGTGGGATCCCCCAACCCAAAGATTCCCCCCAAAAAGGTGAGAGAATCTCCTCACTGGCTGGTGAAACAGGGGACACACAAGTTGTACTCCATTATGGGAGCCTCATACTCTATTTTTTTTTTTTTTTTTTTTTGATTTGGAGTCTCACTCTGTCTCCTAGGCTGGAGTGCAATGGCATGCTCACAGCCACCACAGCCTCAACCTGCTGGGCTCAGGCAATCCTTCTGCCTCAGCCTTCCAAGTAGCTGGAACTACAGGCACGCGCCACCACACCTGGCTAATTTTTTAATTTATTGTAGCGGTCTCGCCAAGTTGCCCAGGCTGGTCTTGAACCCCTGGGCTCAGGCAGTCCTCTTGCCTCTGCCTCCCAAAGCGCTGGGATTATAAGCGTGAGCCTCATATTCTATCGGCGCAAGAATCTTCATTAGGAAAAAAAACCAAACCCCAAAAGTCAAACTTCTTTAGTACCTGGCTCAGAGTCGACGTTCAATGAATATTTGTCAAATGAATAATAATCCTCAATTGATTAATAACCTATACATTTGGAATTACCATCTGGAGCTCTTGGCACTGGAACCAATCCCATTACCTGGGAATCCTGCCCCGTTCACTTCTGTCGAGTCTGTACAAGACTTCATCAGGCCTAGCATCCACCTTCCTGGCTTCCTGGCTTCCTGGCTTCCTGGGATCCCTGCCCTGACCTCTCACAGAGGTTGGGCTATGGTGAGGAGACAGAGGGGGCCTTGCCCAAGTTTGGTTATAGGGGGAAGAAGACAGAGATGGGACAGCTTCCTCACCAACCATCAGCCTCACTCTGCAGTTCCCAGGTTTTTTCTTTTTCCTTTTTTTTCTTGAGTCAGAGTCTCACTCTGTCAGCTGGGCTGGAGAGCAGTGGCACATTCATGGCCTCTCCAGATCACTGGAGACCTGCTGGGCTCCAGTGATCCTACCATCTGAGCCTTCCAAGTAGCCGGAACTACAGGCACGCGCTACCACGCCCGGCTAACTTTTTATTTATTGTAGAGATGAGGTCTCACCAAGTTGTCCGGGCTGGTCTCGAACCCGCAGGCTTAGGCAATTCATTCGACTTGTCCTCCCAAAGTGCTAGGATTACAGACTGAGCCATCGAGCCCGCCCCCAGGTTTTCACTCTCAGGAAGCCCTCTTCTTCAAGGAAGGCTTCCTGGATTTCTTCTTCCTCTAATTCTGCCAAATTCCTTCCTCCCAGGGCAGACGTGAATTCAAATATTTGTCATTTGCTTGGGTCATGTAAGTTTTTCTTTAATTGTTCTCAGTTATCTGCACCTCAAATGCCCCAATACATGGGTGGATCACCACCTTCGAGGGGCTCCCAGTCTGATGGCAGAGACACAGTCTCTTTCTGAGAAAGCCCTCGTGTCTGAGGGGGGAGGCAGAGCCCAGCCCCCAGGAAGCTCCAGCCTGCAGGAGGAGGGGCACAAAACATGCTCTGCGACTCCAGGAAGGAGGACTGAGGGCGGGTCATGAGCACCGGGCCCAAGCTCGGTTGGTGGGGAACGCTCCCTCCTCCCCCACTGGGCTCCAGGGCTCCGCACGCTGACGGCGGTCCGTAGGCTGCAGCGCCGGCCGCGGCGGGCAGGGGGACCGGCAGACCCTCGGCCCTTGGTCTTGTGCAGTCGCTGGGAGCTGAGGGCTCGCGGGCGGGCGGCGGCGGCGGGAGGAGGCGGCGGGGCCAGGGGTTCCCCCGCGCGGCGTGCAGGGCGCGGAGGCGGCAGCAGGTCAGCAGCACGTCCAGCAGCAGCAACTTGAAAAGCAGCAGCCGCAGCGCCCCCAGCCGCAGCGCCTGGCCCGGCGTCCCTGGGGGAGCAGGGGCGGTTAGGGCCCTGGAGGAGTCTCTGCCCTTCCAGGGAGCAACACTCACCAGAGGAGAGGACTTTGTCCTCTGCCCTGCCATCCGCCCTCCCCTTCGTCCCCCTCCTCCAGGAAAGAATTTACTGGTGTCTAACCTCAGTTCTTACTGGTAATAATGACAAGTAACTTCCTAGCCTTCATTTTATTTTATTCCCCAACAATCATGGGGTGGAAGTTCAGCAGGAGTTGGCATCTGATGCAGAGAACTTGCATCATCTGATGCAGAGAGTAATTAGCTCAAAATTCTTGGTTTGAGCTGGACGCCCTGGCTCACTCCTGTAATCTCAGCACTTTGGGAGGCGGAGACGAGAGGACTGCTGGAGCCCAGGGATTCGAGACCAAGCCTGGGCGACATAGTGAAACCTCGTCTCTACAATAAATCAAAAAACTAGCCGGGTGTGGTGGCGCATGCCTGTGGTTCCAGGTACTTGGAAGGCTGAGATGGAAGGATTACCTGAGCCCAGCAGGTTGAGACTGCAGTGGTCGTGAGTGTGCCACTGCACTCCAGCCTGGGTGACAGAGTAAGACTCCGACTCAACAAAATAAAAAAATTCTTGATTTGGTCAGGAAACAGCTGGACTGAAACCGAATTCTTGACTCTTCATTCAGTGCTCTTTCCATCACCCCGCACAGTCTTGTGTTTACACACTCTAATGCTGAGCCCATCCGCCTGCAGCTTGAAAGACCCTTCTGTCAGCTCTCTCCTATACTTCTCCTGATGCCCAGGAATTAGGTCAGGGGTTCTATCCCCTTCTTATCCTAGGGTAGATTGAGGTTCAGGCTAGCTGGTGCCCAAACCTAGCACGGCAGCCTCTGCATGGGACCCATCAGGTCAGCTGACTGCCCCGCCTTCCTGGCCCAAGGTCCTAGTCCCCAGCCTCTTATTCCCCAGCCTCTTATTCCCCACCCAGTCTGCCCCAAATACTCACCCCTGAGAAGCTCTTGGGGGCAGGTCCTGGCTGTGGAAGCCTCTCCTGTTGGCCAAGAAAAAGGGAGTAAGTTATTTGGAATGGGCCAGGCACTCTGGCAGGTAGGGCCAGGCTGCTGTGATCTCACATCTCCAGGGCTACACCCAGGCCTCGGCACAGGGTGACTTTCAAGTCACATGGATAAATGGACAAATGAGCCAGCAGCAGAAACCCTAAACCCATTTGCTGCAAGTCCTTAGAGGGTCCCCAATAATCCCCACTCGTCACTGCTCTGGTCATCAAGGAGGCTGAGGTGCCTCAGCACTTTCAGGTAACGAACCAATTCTCTAAGCAACATTCTCAGGAACTCGGGGCACGTATTCTACAAACATTCCCATCTGGAAGATGACAAAACTGAGATAATCCAGAACGAGGAAGTAAATCATCTGGGCAGTAATAATAATAGCTGGTTTTTGCTGGGTTCAGGTGATCCTTCCACTTCAGCCTTCCAAGTAGCTGTAACTACAGGTAACTTCCGGTTAAGTTTTTGATTTATTGTAGAGTTGAAGTCTTGCCATGTTGCCCGGGTCGGTCTTGAACTCATGGGCTCAGGCAGTTCTCTTGTCTCTGCCTCTCAAAGTGCTGGGATTACTGGTGTGAAACACCATGCCTGGCAATTTGTTATTTAATTATTTGATCCTGATAGGGTGTCGTATCTTATTTACAGAGTGATGTGTGTGTGTGTGTGTGTGTGTGTGTGTGTGTGTGTGTGTGTGTAATCAATCCTAGGTGGAAGGGAGCGTTATTATCTCTTGGAAGTCATGCATCAGAGCCTGGGTTTGCACCAGATGTTGCAGTTGTAAATCTCAGGATTCATGGCCCTGAGGCCACTCTGCCATGAGCTCAGGCATCACCTCACCCGCGTGGGCTGCATTGGACACCCTCTTGCCTTTGTGGCCTGGAGCCTGCCCTCCCTCCAACTGTATCCTGATTCCAGGGTATGTGGAAGGGGACTGGGAGCATCCACCTGACAGCTGTAGGGGCTGTGTGCTCCTGCTGTGACCCCCTGCTCCAGGCCTGGTGTGGCAGACCAAGGACTCCCAGGCTGCCAGCTCCTCAGCGGGCAGGGAGAGCTGGGCCAAACCGGTCCAGGTGCCATCCATTGCTGGGGAAGGGCTGTAGGTGAAGGAGTCCAGTGCACTGCCATTGCCGGCTGAGAACCAGATGGAGCTGTCAAGGCCAGGAGGAGCAACATCAAGGACCAGGCAGACCACCAGCATCTGCTGCTTCCCGTCCACCAGTAGTGTGATTGGTGGGGCCAGAGAAGGGAAGGGCATGCTGCCCACACCTGCAAGAAAGCATGCACCTGAGGGTCTAGACCAGTCTATGCCTTCTCGGGCCAGCACCTCACTTAGTCTAGGGTCCTGGGTTTCCATCTTCCCGTCTATCCTTACACCAGCCTTCTACCCACTTATCCATCCATCCTCCTTGCTTTTACCCGTCTAACCGCCCTTCCTTTCTTCCATCTGCCCATCCTTTTATTCACCCATCTATTCATCCATTATTTCTTCCACCATCCACCTATGCTGTCTACCTTCCATCTATATGTCTGTCTGGGGATATAACATTGGGTATACCGTCATCCCTGCCCTCAAGGAATTCAGTCCTATGGGACTGAGGCAAAGTTAGCAGATGCAGAGACAAATACTTAAAATACCATGTTATACCAACCTCAGGAGAGCGGTTACCTCTGGGGAGGAAAGAAAGGAAATAGGACCTGGAATGAGATCAAATGGGGCTTCAAATCTCTCTGTAACTTTTGTTTCTTTAAAAAAAGTTCTGGTTCAAATATGGCAATATGTCAACTATTCGTTAATCTAGGTGGAGTGTGTACGTGGATATTGGTTGTATTTTTTCCATTTTTTTTCCTCTAGGTCAGTAGGTCTTTTGTTTTTGTTTCTGCTTTTTTTTTTTGTTATTGTTTTTTTAAGATAGGGTCTTCACTGTGTTGCCCAGGCTGGCCTCCAACTTCTGGGTTCAAATTATCCTTCCATCTCTGCCACACAAGTAGCTGGGACTATAAGCATGCACCACTATGTCCAATTCTAGTTTGTTTTATTTAAACAGCTTTGTTTAGATGTAATCCACATACCATACATTTCACCCACTTAAAGAATAGGTCTATCAGCCGGGCTCGGTGGCTCAGCCTGTAATCCCATGCTTTGGAAGACTGAGGTGAGTGAATTGCCTGAGCCTGCAGGCTCGAGACCTGCCTGGGCAACTTGGCGAGACCTCATCTCTACAATAAAATCAAAAAATTAGCCAGGCGTAGTAGCGCGCACCTGTACTTCCGGCTACTTTGGAAGGCTGAGGCGGAAGGATCACCAGACCCCAGCAGGTCGAGGCTGCGGTGGCCGGGAGTGGCCACTGCACTCCAGTCTGGGTGACAGAGTGAGACTCCAACTCAAAAAAAAAATGTATAATGAAATGCTATTTTTGAATATTTGGATTTTTTTTCATAGAATAAAATCTCTAAGCCAGGCATGGTGACGCATGCCTGTAATCCCAGTACTTTGGGAGACCAAGGTGGGTGGATTGCTTGCACCCGGGTGTTCGAGATCAGCCTGGGCAACATAACAAAACCTAGTCTCTACAATATAAAATAAAAAAATTAGCCGGGCATGATGGCACATACCTGTAGTCCCAGCTACTCAGGGTGCTGAGGTGGAAGGGATACCTGAACCCAAAAGGTCAAGGCTGTCGTGAATCATGATCACTGTGATTATGACACTGCACTGCAGTCTGGGCAACAGAGTGAGACCCTGACTCAAAGAATAAAAGAAAGCAAATCTTCAGTGCTAAAACCTACAAACAATTCCACACCATGAGTTAGGTGTAGCCAGGCTAACTAAATGCTCCAGAGTACAGGGAAGAGTGCCAGAGACTTTTGTGGAGAGAGAAGAGAGAAGGGTATGCTGGAAAGATCTCTTGTAGGTCAAACAACTGGTGTAGGAACACATGGATAGTAAGAATTTGAACTCAGATCTCTGTGACTCCAAATTCCATAGACCACCTCATCATGAAAGATGACTAAGATTTTGTCCCATAGCCGGGCTTGGTGGCTCAGCCTGTAATCCCGTGCCTTTGGGAGGCTGAGGTGAGTGAATTGCCTGAGCCCACGGGTTCGAGACGCGCATGGGCAACTTGGCGAGACCTCATCTCTACAATAAATAAAAAATCAGCCGGGCGTGGTAGCGCATGCCTGTAATTCCGGCTACTCGGAAGGCTGAGGCGGAAGGATCGCCGGAGCCCAGCAGGTCGAGGCTGCAGTGGCCGGGAGCGGCCACTGCACTCCAGTCTGGGCGACAGAGTGGACTCCAACTCAAAAAAAAAAAAAAAAAAAAGATTTTGTCCCACAAAGATTGGGAGTGGTGGTTGATGCCTGTAATTCCAGCACTTTGGGAGACTGGGGTGAGAGGGTTGCCTGAAGCCCAGGAATTTGAGATCAGCCTAGGCAACCCAGGGAGATCTCATCTCTACAAAAATAAAAATAAAAAAATTAGCTGGACACAATAGTGTGCACTTGTAGTCCCAAATACAAGTGGAGGTGGAAAGATCTCCTGGGCCCAGGAGGAATAGCCTGTGGTGAGTCATGGTCATGCCACCGCACTCCCAGCCTGGGTGACAGAGTGAGACGCCACCTCAAAAAAAATAAAAAAAGATTTTGCCACAGTGGACCATGTCTAGGCCATGGCCTCAGACAGAGGCTTGGGCTGCCTCCTGATTCATTCACTTAATTTTCTGAGACTCATTTTTCCCATCAGTATAATAGGGTTAATAACACCAGCTCACTAAAATTGTTATGGAGCGTAAATATCATTAACGTAAAATGCCCTGATGGATAAGTACTGTTGCTATTATCATATTAATATTTATAAAACATTTCAAAGGGAGTAGAGAAAGCTGGGAGTGAGCTCCAGGACCCTCAACCCCCGAGCCTTCTCAGCTACACAGTTGGAGACACTCCCCAGGTGGAGTTCAACTTCCACCTCCTTCATGAAGCCTTGTAGGATTGCTGCTCCTCATCCTGGCTGCTTCCTTCCCAGAGCTCAGGCCTCCAGGCATGGGCTCCCCCTGTTCCACATGGATGTGGTTTATCTCCCTAGTGAGGGAGTGCCGGTGACATACTGGGGGCCGGCTTTATTTTTATTTTACTTTATTTTTTTGAGTCAGAGTTTCATTCTGTCACCCAGGCTGGAGTGCAGTGGCATGCTCATGGCCACTGCAGCCTTGACCTGCTGGGCTCAGGCGATCCTTCCGCCTCAGCCTTCCAGGTAGCTGGAACCACAGGTGTGTGCCACCACGCCGGGCTAATTTTTTCATTTATTGTAGAGATGAGGTCTCGCCATATTGCCCAGGCTGGTCTCGAATCCGTGGGTTCAGGCAGTCCTCTTGCCTCTGCCTCCCAAAGTACTGGGATTGCAGGTGTGAGCCACCGCGTCTGGCTGGGAGCCAGCTTTAGCTCAAGGAGACTCCGTGACTCAAAAGTCGAGGATCTCCCCGCACCACACACACACAAACATGCACATGCTTCTAGATGAAGCTGAAATTCTCCCCTCAAAACTCAAGTCCTTTGGCCCCAGGGCTGATCTCTGGAGGGTTGGGGTAAATAGCCTGGGAAGAGGCCTTGGGACTTTTCCCGAGCCCATTCATCAGGACATGCTGGGAGTGAACTTGGCATACCCTGAGTCTTGTTGAAATAGGACACCCTGAGGGCAGGAAGACAGGACAGGACCTTGAATCACTCATATCACTAACACAGTCCTGGCTACCCTGATCCCCAGCTCCTGTGGGTGTCCATGCAGTTTGCTCTCATTTCTCTATTCCCCCAGGAGGGCCCGCCTTTCTTATTAACACTGTGGACTCCAGGGCAGGAGGACTTGGGGGTCCAGAGCAAGGGGGCTGGCAGCAGAGTACAATGGGAAGGGGATGGTGGGCTTCTGGGGAGATCCTTGCCAAGGGTTAGTAAATGACTCTTATCTTGCCTCCTATCAATACCCAGGGAGGCCCAGAGTAAGGGGATGGGCTTAAGCAGACTAAAGGGGGTTAGAGAGGGACATAAAGAGGAATCTCACCTGTGGGCAGGGCTGGACACTCAAGGGCCAGGAGAAGCAGCAGCCACGTCTTCACCATGGCCCACTCGACAGGAGGCAGGACCCAGCTGCAAACCTGAGGTGTGGGCTGGGGAAGAGGCACCCACAAGACTACCTCCCAGGCCACAGGCCCAGCTGCACCTCAGCTGCTCCACCACCGAGCCGTTTCTCCGGGTGAGCTCCCCCCTTCCTGGGCCCACACCCGGTCCTCTCTCATGGGCCAGGGGGCTCTGGATGCCACTCCCACACCAGGAGCTGGATGGCCACACTCCCTCTGAGGAGCACTTCAGCCTGCAAAGTCTCTTTCTAGTCACTGGCCCCACTAGAGGGCAACTACCATCCACAGGACACAGCACTAGGCACTATGTCAGGGGCCTGACATACGGCATTTTATGGGATCCACTCAGCCACTGCGAGTTCCATTTCACAGGCGAGACAACTGAGGCTCACAGTGATGGAGTAACCCGCCCAAGCTGCACAGCTGGCAGGGCTTGAACTGTTTCTTGATGGCTGGCCTTAACTATAGGGGAAGAGATGCCCAGCAAACTTCTTGCTATGTTTAAAAACCCCATTTTAATTTTTTTTGTTTTTGCTTTTGTCAGAGTCTCACTCTGTTACCCAGGCTGGAGTGCAGTGGCACACTCACGGCCACCACAGCCTCGACCTGCTGGGTTCAGGTGCTCCGTCCACCTCAGCCTTTCAAGTAGCTGGAATTACAGGCACGTGCCACCATACCTGGCTAATTTTTTGATTTATTGTAGAGACGAGGTCTCGCCAAGTTCCCCAGGCTGGTCTCCAAGCTCTGGGCTCAGGCAGTCCTCTCACTTCTGCCTCCCAAAGTGCTGGGATTACAGGTGTCAGCTTGCGGGGGGCCAGCCCCTGCAAGTTTTGGGGAGATTTAGGAGGTCCTTTGGAAGGTGTGGCAGCTTTGGCGATTATTTTGGAGAAATAAAGAAAAAAAGAAAAGGGGGGAGAAAGAAAGAGACTGCAGAAGCTGATTTTGTAGCAGGGATAGATATTAAAAGAAAGAAAGATGGAGGGATAGATATAAAGAGGAAGAAAGAGAAAGAAAGAAAGTGGACAACTGTTTAGTGAAATGAGCAGAAGCCATTTATTGAAAGTTACAGCAGGTATTTATCCCCAAATTTTACACAGACAGTCTCACAAGTCTTTCACGTGAACACAAAGCCAAGTGTAGGAGGGGCGTCCCCCACCTACCAGATGTTTTTTCAGGTGTGAGGAAGGACAAACCCCAAGTTTGTCTTATTGTTTTCTTTGCTAGTTAATGCTCTTCAAAAGCAGTGCAACAATCTCTACTAACCTGATGATGTTTTGATAATCAATAACTTTTAAAGCTCACGCAATATCCATGATGACTAACTTAAACTTTATTACCTTTCTAGTCTATGCTAATACTACTTACATAATGCTACGGAAGCTTTTAATTATAGCTTAAACTAATTTCTAAAGAATGTGGCCCAGTCCAAGGTTTAAGGTGGGCCACTTTTTGGAACAATAGACTATAATCTCTTAACAAAATGGCTATTTTATTTTATTTTTTTTGAGTCGGAGTCTCACTCTGTCACCCAGACTGGAGTGCAGTGGCCGCTTCCGGCCACCGCAGCCTCGAGCCGCTGGGCTCTGGTGATCCTTCCACCTCAGCCTTCCGAGTAGCCGGAATTACAGGCGCGCGCTACCACACCCGGCTGATTTTTTGATTTATTGTAGAGATAAGGTCTCGCTGCCCAGGCGGGTCTCGAACTCGCAGGTTCAGGCAATCCACTCACCTCAGCCTCCCAAAGGCGTGGGATTACAGGCTGAGCCACTGAGCCCAGTTCAAAATGACTATTTTAAAGTCCTATATATCTATCCTAATTTTTATGAAAGTTTCTAATTCCTGATTCCAATATATAAAGCTGATTATCAGCAACAAAGCTTTTAAAAATAAAACCCAAATATAAACTGTAAATGTATTAAGGCCAAAACCACAATAGTAGAAAATGGAGACAATGAAATTTTTAAAGTTAACTGTATTTTTATTAAACCTCAAAATATCATGATTGGTCATGCTTGAACTAACATAATTCTCTGGCGTTAGCATGACCTATTTTACAATACTTTTTATGAATAAAATAAATTTAATTTTTATAATAGGTAGAAAAACCCTACACTAACTGTAGCTAAATCTGGCCTAAAAGAATGTAGCCCAGTCCAAAGTACGCACTGGGCCCTCAGCAATGTGGCCCAGCCCAAGGTTTGTGCTGGGCCATTTCTGATAACTCTTGATCAATCATCTATACCATTGAAAAGCTGAAAATAGCTCTCCAGAAGTATATACTAATTCTACAAATATACTTTTAAAATCTTATAAAGAGGCTTGTACCATGTAAAAGGTTCCCAAATGTGACCTGAGTTTGAATTATATCTAATACCTAAGCCGAAACCGCAGTTTACGGGAAACAGGAACAATGAGTTTCTAGAGTGAGCCATGCCTGTCACAGTCACAGAGCCTTCAGCTTAGATCAGCAGAGTTTCTTTAGTTACTTGTGCTACATGGTAAAAGGAGGAGGAAAATGGGGTCAATGGCTCCCGAACACAACCTAGTGGTCTCGGGGTCCACGGCCCTCCCTGATCCCTAATGCTCGGCTCCCAACATCAGCTATCAGGCCTTTGGCTTAAAAACAAAAAACCCATTTAAAAAATAAACTTTTAGCCAGGCTCGGTGGCTCAGCCTGTAATCCTGCGCCTTTGGGAGGCTGAGGTGAGTGAATTGCCTGAGCCCGCGGGTTCGAGACCCACCTGGGCAAGTTGGCGAGACCTCATCTCTACAATAAATCAAAAGATTAGCCAGGCGTGGTAGCACGCGCCTGTAGTTCCAGCTACTTGGAAGGCTGAGACAGAAGGATCACTGGAGTCTAGCAGGCAAGGCTGCAGTGGCCGGGAGCGGCCACTGCACTCCAATCTGAGCGACAGAGTGAGACTCCAACTCAAAAAAATTAAAAAATTAAAAAACAAATAAATAAAAAATAAACTTTTTATAACTGTCATTTTCAGTGATGCCATTAAATTATAGTTACCATTATGACCCTGAAATTTCATACCTAGGCATATACCCTAATGAATAATAAGATATTCAGTCATTACAAGACTAATATTTATGCAAAAAAATGTTCTTTTTTGGTTATTGTTGAGTCAGTCTCACTCTGTTACCAAGGCTGGAGTGCAGTGGCACAATCACAGCTCACAGTCTCAACCTCCTGGGCTCAGGTGATCCTTCTGCCTCAACCTCCTGAGTAGCTGGGACTACAAGAGCATGCCAGCACACCACCATACCTGGCTAATTTTTTTTTTCTTCTAGAGACAATGTCTTGCCTTGTTTCCCAGGCTGGTCTTGAACTCCTGTGCTCAAGCAATCCTCTCACTTCAGCCTCTCAAAGTGCTGAGATTATAGACGTGAGACACCACACCCAGTCCACAAAGATGTTCTAAGTATTATGTTTAAAAAGCGGCTGGGCATGGAGGCTCATGCCTATAATCCTAGCACTTTGGGAGGTGGAGGTGAGATAATTGCCTGAGTCCAGGAGTTTGACACCAGCCTGAGCAACTTGGCAAGACCTCATCTCCATAATAAATAAATAAATAAATTAGCCAGGCATGGTGGCGCATGCCTGTTGTTCCAGCTACTTGAAAGACTGAGGCAGAAGTACCATCTGAGCTCAGCAGGTTGAGGCTGCAGTGGCCATGAGCATGCCACTAGACTTCAGCCTGGGTGACAATGAGATTCCAACTCAAAAAAAAAAAAAAAAAAAAGCAAGACATTGGAAACAATCTAATTGTTTATCACTAGGAGAGAAATTAGATTAAGGTTTGGTGTGTTTATCTCAGTGGATATTATGCAGCAGCTTTTAAAATCCTGTTTTCAGAGAATTTTTTTGTTTTCTTTTTTTTTTTTTTGAGTTGGAGTCTCACTCTGCTGCCCAGACTGGAGTGCAGCGGCTGCTCCCAGCCACCACAGCCTGAACCTGTTGGGCTACGGCGATCCTTCCACCTCAGCCTTCCAAGTGGCCGGAACTACAGGTACGCGCTATCATGCCCGGCTAATTTTTGATTTATTGTAGAGATGAGGTCTCGCCAAGTTGCCCAGGCGGGTCTCGAACCCGCGGGCTCAGGCTATTCATTCATCTCAGCCTCCCAAGGCATGGGACTATAGGCTGAGCCACCGAGTCTGGCTAATTTTTTGTTTTTTTGAGTTGGAGTCTCACTCTGTCACCCAGGCTGGAGGGTAGTGGCACACTCCAGGCCACCACAGACTCGACCTGCTGGGCTCCGGCAATCCTTCCACCTCAACCTTCCAACTAGGCAGAACTACAGGTGCACGCTCCCACACCTTGCTAATTTTTTATTTATTTTAGAGACGAGGTCTTGCCAAGTTGCCCAGGTGGGTCTCGAACCCATGGCCTCAGCCTCCCAAAGGATTACAAGCTGAGCCACTGAGCCTGGCCTAATTTTTTGATTTATTGTAGAGATGCGGTCTCACCAAGTTGCCCAGGCTGGTCTTGAACCTGTGGGCTCAGGCAATCCTCTCAACTCGGCCTCCCAAAGTGCTGAGATTTTTTAGGCATAAACTACCACACCCGGTTTCAGAGAATGTTTAATGATATGAGATATAGAATAGAGTTTGGTTCAGAGTGTGCTGTGAAGCCAGAACACTTGATTTCCATCCTAACTGCTTCATTTAGTAGTTATGTAACATTCAGCAAATTGCTTACTTCCCTGATCCTTAATTTCCTCACCTGTAAATAGGGCTGATACTACCTCTAAGGGGTCCTGCAATTTTTAAACAAGATCATTCATGAAAATGGTTTATCCAGTTCTTTATACATAGTAAAAAGTCAGCATGTTATTTTTATATGTGTCTACGTTGTAACATACAGCAGAAAGTTTAAACAGACAGGATATACATCTAAATAAACTATAAACTTAATTTTGTATAAGAAATAGAATATTCCTGGCGGATACAGACCAAACACTAACAATGATTAACTCTGCATGTTAGGATTTTGGATTATTTTTATTTATATCTTTATAATTGTTTATTTCTCAAATTTTCTACAGTAAAAACCTGTATTATTTTAAAAATCAGGAAAATAAGCCGGGTGGCTCAGCCTGTAATCCCGTGCCTTTGGGAGGCTGAGGTGAGTGGATTGCCTGAGCCCGCAGGTTCGAGACCCACCTGGGCAGGCCAGACCTCATCTCTACAGTAAAATCAAAAAATTAGCCAGGTACAGTAGCGCACGTCTGTAATTCCGGCTACTCGGAAGGCTGAGGCAGAAGGATCACCAGAGCCCAGCAGGTCGAGGCTGCGGTGACCGGGAGCAGCCACTGCACTCCAGTCTGGGTGACAGAGTGAGACTCCAACTCAAAAAAAAAAAAAAATCAGGAAAATAAACATTATTAAAAAATGCAACTATAGGTATACTGTAATTTATTTAGCCATTCCTTTATCGTTAGATATTTGGGTTTTCCAGTTTTGAGTAGTGAATATCATTGTTGATAAAATCATTTCCAATTTTACATTTATTTCCTTAAAAGTCCTCTGTAATTTTTTTTTAGTTGTTTGTTGTTGAACCTTTTAAAAAGTTTTTGATTGTGGTAAAATTATCTTAATATAAAATTCAGTATCTTAATCTTTTTTTTTTTAGTTGAAGTCTCATTCCGTCGCCCAGACTGGAGTGCAGTGGCCGCTCCCGGCCACCACCGCCTCGACCTGCTGGGCTCCGGTGATCTTTCCACCTCAGCCTTCCAAGTAACTGGAACTACAGGTGCGCGCTACCACACCCCGCTAACTTTTTGATTTATTGTAGAGATGATGTCTCGCCAAGTTGCCCAGGCAAGTTTCGAACCCGCGGGCTCAGGCAATCCACTCACCTTGGACTCCCAAAGCGCGGGATTACAGGCTGAGCCACCGAGCCCAGCCAACTTTTGTTTGTTTGTTTGTTTGTTTTGAGGCAGTGTTTCACTATGTTGCCCAGGCTGGAGTGCGGTGGCTGTTCACAGACCTGAACATAGTGTACTACAGTCTCGAACTCCTGACTTCAGCCTCCCAAGTAGCTTGGTCTATCACTATAGATGTGCCTCCTGGTGCCCACCTATCTTAACCATTTGTAAGTGTCCATTTCAGTGAACATTCACACTGATGTGCAACCATCGCCATCATCCATCTCTGGAATTCTTTTCATTTTGCAAAAGTGAAACTCTATGCCCTGGCAACTACTATTCTACTTTGTGTCTTTATGAATTTGGCTACTTCTTTCAAGTCAAGTAAATGTCTACACCTAAACATACAGTATTTGTCTTTTTGTGACTAGTTTATTTTACCTAGCATGATGTCCTCAAGTTTCATCTGTGTTGTATGGATGTTGCACATTTTGCTTATCTATTTATCTGTGGGGGGACAGTTGAGCTGCTTCCGTGTTTTAGCTATTGTGAATAATACTGTTGTTTGGGTTGTTTTTTTTTTTTGAGTTATTGTCTCACTCTGTTCCACAGGCTGCAGTCCAGTGGCACGCTCACGGCCACCGCAGCCTCAACCTGCTAGGCTCAGACGATTTTTCTGCCTCAGCCTTTCAAGCAGCTGGAACTACAGGTATGTGCTACCTTGCCTGGCTAATTTTTTTAAAAAAATTTATTGTAGAGATGAGGTCTTGAACTCCTGGGCTCAGGCAATCCTCTCACCTCAGCCTCCCAAAGTGCTGGGATTATAGGCTTGAGCCACTGCACCCAACCATTATCATTATTATTATTTTTTTAGAGACTAGGTCTCAAACTCCTGGATTTAAGGGATCCTCCTGCCTCAATCCCAAAGTGCTGGGATCACAGGCATGAGCCACTATGCCCAGCACCTAATTTTAAAAAATTTTTTGTAGAGAGTAGTTCTCATTATATTGCCCAGGCTGGCCTTAAACTCCTGGGCTGAAGCAATCCTCTCACTCAGTCTCCCAAAGTGCTGGGATTACAGGCCTGTGCCTGACTGTCATTTTTCTTATTACAATATTTTCCCATGCAATTGTTTCCTTCATTGCATTGTC